>OX421902.1:16458585-18958585 GCA_949128165.1 Lathronympha strigana | reverse complement strand
ATCCACATGTGGGGCAAAGTAATCTAATTCCTATCACTTACCACCAGTTCAGTATAAGTGAGTCCTATATGCCCATATTAAATATGCGCAATCGGAGGTCACACCTTAAATTGGTCATGTGATCATGTCTTATCCCGCACTTGGTAAGCTGTTGGCAATATTCTAAGTACCAGGAGCGTACCTACTCTATGACACATTTTGAAATTGATTTTTGATTGTTTCTTCAAGATAACTTACATGTGAATAAGATTTATAATCGTATGTAGTCTGTATTTTTCTCGCAATAGTGAGGGGAAAAATGTTGTATTACACTCGGCGGCAAAGTTTGTTCAACTCTCGTGCCTTGAGACCCTCGTAAAGCTCATGATTCCAGTTATTGAACCACTCGCTACGCTCGTGGCTCAATTTTGGAATCTTTCGCTTACTCGGGTCTCAATATAAGCCCGAGAGTTAAACAACTACTTTGCCCCCTTGTATAATAAATAACTATTGTTACCGTTAAAGGGGTAACATGCGAATATCGCCGGTCATCGTAATGTGACCGTAATTTGAACCCACAGATGTACTGGCTAAATATTTAACACAAATGCAGGTACCTACTTATTTTTTGTCCGACAGCCGAAGGTGTCAATAATCCTTTATCATGTAAACCCTTTTACAAGGAATCATTAGAAATAACATATTTAAGTACCTACCTCCTCCTCACTTGTAAGATTATGTTGAACCCAGTTCATAATAAAATGTCGACAGTAAAAATAGATAGGTATATACTTAACTACCACATTTTAAATATAAAACACAAATAAATCAAGTACCTAAGTGTTTTTGAAAAAAAAAATGGGAAAATTGAAATTGCCTATAGCAATGATTGCTCTTTTTATTAGCTTTGCAGCAATGGATAACTTTGAAAGACATGTTTTGTGAATTTTACGATATGTTTTATTAGGTACATTATTGTGTTGTAGAAGTTTTATAATCATATTTGTATATTGCATAATGTTACTTGACAGAGTCATTTGGCAGGATCACCTTTTCGCATAGAAAAGCTCCGTAGCCATATAATATAACATTATGTAAACGATAATAATATGTAGTCTCGTAGACGAAATTTATTTCACAGATAAATATTTTACATAATATTTGGGTGGCATACCGTTTAGTATTTTGTATGAGATCTCAGTTCTAACCTAACCTAATCTAATTTTCTGGGGGCAGTTCGTTTTTGTAGGGGTCTCAGTTCTAACCTAACCCAATCTAGTTTTCTGACAGCCATTCCTTTTTGTAGGGGGTCGCAGTTCTAACCTAATCCAACCCACTTTTTGCTAGCAGATAAATAATTATGCCGTAATGGAAGTCTGCTGAAGGATTATATATAAATATAGAACATAAAATTATGTTGAAAGAAAGTCGTATAGTCGGCAAAAGTAATTAACCTTCTGCAGAATAATATTCTGCACATTTGCACAATGTTTTGTATGCGTAGTAATAGTTCTGCCAAGTATACCTTTATGCAAAATTATCGGTCTACTGTGTGTGTTTCTGCGATAGATGTTATGCGAAATGTATTTCTGACAAATTATATAACGCCAGATGATGGTAACCCGTTTTATTATAATGGCAGAAAATTTCATAAACACAATCGTAAAAAAGAATATTTGTGATTTTATGTTTTTAGGGTTATGTTGCGACGAATTTATTATATATTTTAATTTTTTTAATGGAAGATGCCCGATAAAAGAGGAGGCAAAAATTAAAAGTTTAGTAACTGGGTCATGTGGGATATCATTTGAAAGGGCTTGATTTGCAAAATCTAAAACATTTTTTTATAATTTTTAAGTAAGATCGTATGAGCCGATTTCGGGCCCATTGCCGGGATTTTTCAACCGACGGACGAGGTTCTCAATTCGCCTGTTTTTTTTTAATAGTACATTACATACCAAGGCCGTTTAAGTGGGAAATGCCTCGGATTCCATGTAATTGTCGGCCGAGGCGAAGCCGAGGTCGACTAACATGTGATCCGAGGGTTTCCCATTTACCGGCCGAGGTTTGTATACTATTTTTCAGCCCGACGGAGCCGGCAGGCGGCAATTTAGTTTTGCGTAAAGTGGCGCTTACCGGCCGGAGGACTGAAAATGTATGTTACCTAAGAACTTCGTCATTACTGAACCGATTTGAATTTTTTTTTGTTTTCTGAAAGTAGATGGTTCCGGGTTGGTCCCGTTCAAAATCCATTCCAAAACCTACCAGTTTGGTGGAGTAGACCTAATGATGACGACCAGGGATGTCAAAGAGGAACTGCTCTATAATTCGCGGGCCCCAGCTGTATCATCATTCATCTTTGGTTTGTTACGAAATGCCTTCGAGGTAGTCCTATTTGATTTTAATTATATTTTGATGATGGATATCATGAGGAATTAATGGAGCTGATGCTGAACCCTGGCAGTACCTAATGGAACTCAGGTTTGGTGCAACATAGGCAAGTGCTGTTTTCATGATTCGATTCGTGTTAACGAGCAATTAGGAGAGCAGTTCACAAGATGGAGCTGATGCTGAACCCTGGTAGTAACCAGTGGAACTCAAGTTTGATCCAACATACGCAACTTCTGTTTACGTCATTCGACTCGTGTTAACGAGCAATTAGGAAAGAAATTCACAAGATCGAGCTGGGGCTGAACCCTGGCAGTACCTAATGGAACTCAGGTTTGGTGCAACATAGACGAGTGCTGTTTTCATGATCCGATTCGTGTTAACGAGCAATTAGGAGAGCAGTTCACAAGATGGAGCTGATGCTGAACCCTGGCAGTACCTAGTGGAACTCAGGTTTAGTGCAACATAGGCGAGTGCTGTATTCATGATTCGATTCGTGTTAACGAGCAATTAGGCGAGCAGTTCTCTAGAGTGAGCTGATGCTAAACCCAGGTAGTACCTAATGGAACTCAGGTTTGGTGAAACTTAAGAGAATTCCGTTTTCGTCATTCAACTCGTGTTAACGAGCAATTAGGTGAGCGGTTCTTAAGATAGAGCTGATGCTGAACCCTGGCAGTAACTAGTGGAACCAAGTTTGGTCCAACATACGCGACTTCTACTTACGTCATTCGACTCGTAACGAGCAATTAGGAGAAAAATTCACAAGATCGAGCTGGTGCTGAAACCTGGCAGTACCTAGTGGAACTCAGGTTTGGTGCAACATAGGCGACTGCTGTCCTCATGTTTTTATTCGTGTTCACGAGCAATTAGGAGAGCAGTTCACAAGATGGAGCTGATGCTAAACCCTGGCAGTTCCTAATGGAACTCAGATTTGGTGAAACATACGCGTGTGCTGTTTTCGTTAATCGCCTCATGTTAACGAGCAACTAGGAGAGTAGTTCACAAGATGAAGCTAATGCTGAACCCTGGTAGTAATATGAATGTCAAAATTACTTATTGTTTTATTAATAAAAAAACAATAAAATTGACATGTAATATTTTGTAATATTATGAATAAAGGACTATGACTATATATGTACCTACCTATGTAAGTTTTAAATACGGTGTAAGGAAAATTAACAAAATAAAAACATAAATTACCTACATTTTTTACATAAAACTCCCGTGAGTATTTACTCTCGTCAATATTGTCGAAAATAGCTCGACATGTTTTGGATCTTCAGAGACCCTTTTTCAAGAGCATGCTTTCGCGATGGCTGTCACTGCGCGCAGCAGCTCGCTCGCATTCTTCTTTTGTTTGTGAGAAGGTACCTCGAAGGTGGTCCCATTTAATTTTAGCTGTGATCTTATGATGCAATCCCTGATGCATTTAGAGCTCCTTAACTTTCAAAGGTAGGTACACATATGGTGATTAACCTTTTCGACGCCATGTCAAACGCAGAAGCTATCACTCAGACGCCACGTCAACGAAATGTCAAAACTGAAGTTGAACTTTAAGCTTTACCAGTGTAGGTTTATTTTACTCTGTGGTCTGTGACCGATATATCGGTCATTGGCGTTGAACCTGCGGTGCCAATATTTGGCGTGGAAAAGGTTACTGCAATAATTCGCTTACTTTAACTTTTACCGGGAAGTCCAATTGAAGTCGGAAACTTTTAATTAAATTTGTGACAAATCTGTTGATATAGTATTAGTACTTAACTAATTGGATCTTAAATCGTCATGCATGCTCAAACTTTACATGCATAACTGATAAGTCACAAACGTATACACTACAGTGTGTACGCATATAAATGCGTGCATTTATGAAAACAGCTAAAAAGTAAAAACATATACCAAAAATGAAAACTGATTTTAAAACCGTGTATTTATTTTGCATCCATTTTTTAAACCACTTTGCCATTAATTTCAATCTTACCACCTGGGTTCATTAACTTCTTTGAGGGTCATTGACAATAACAAAACGATTGAGGATCATCAAGTCTTCCATTTTGTGTATATGGTGTAAGATCGGACAAAAAAATGTAAAAAAAACTAAAACCGTGTGTAGGTTACTGATTGGCCAATTCTTATATTAGTAACTAACTTATAAGCACGTCCGTGCTTACAACATCATCAGGTAAAAACCTTGACAAATTTTATTTCAGTTTATCCCTTAACTTCTACAAAGATAATAAAATTAGTGTCATAGAATATTTCATTATGATCATTTCCTTAATTGAATCACGTCCGTATCTTACTCACAATTTTAGAAAAAAATCCAACATCATCTCAACCCACCCAAAATCGTCCCAATCTTGGCCGAAAGCAGCTTAATAGGTACCATACATACATATTTAAAAAAACCGGCCAAGTGCGAGTTAGACTCGCCCACCGAGGGTTCCGTACATCATAAAAATTATTGGAAATCCTCCCCTACCCCCTTTTTTATCCCATAGGGGATGAATTTCGGAAAACGCGGAATACTGTTTTCATCAGAAAGTCTATAAACGAAGTTTCAAAGTCTGCAACCTGAAAAATTATTCACACCTCATATAAACTTTCAACCCCTTTTTTTATCCCCTAGGGGATTAATTTCGAAAAACGCTAAATATACTTTTCTTGTATTGTATTAAAGAGTCTATAAACGAAGTTTTAAGTCCGTAACTTAAAAAAATATTCACATCTCATACTAACTTTCAATTCCCTTTTTATCCCTTAGGGGATGAATTTCGAAAAACGCTAAATATACTTTTCTTGTGTAGTATCAAAGAGTCTATAAACGAAGTTTTAAATCTGCAACCCGAATAATGATTCATATCTCATACAAACTTTCAACCCCCTTTTTTATCCCTTAGGGGATGAATTTCAGAAAACGCGGAATAAAGTTTTAAGGGACCGTAGATCTTAGTATATAGTTTAAATTTCAACTCGATACCTTCACGAACTCCCTAGATAAAGGGTCTTGAATATTCACAAATCATACTAGCGTTCAACCCCCTTTTTTATCCCTTACGGGATGAATTTCGGGAAACGCTAAATATACTTTTCTTGTGTACTATCAAAGAGTCTATAAACGAATTTATAAGTCTGCAACCAGAATAATGATTCACATCTCATACAAATTTTCGACACCCTTTTTTATCCCTTAGGGGATGAATTTCGGAAAACGCGGAATCCGGTTTCAAGGGACTTTAGTATATAGTTTAAATTTTAACTCCATACCTCTACGCACTTCCGAGATAAAGGGTTTGACGGACGGGAGGGTCTTGACGAACTTTCAACCCCCTTGTTTATCCCTTAGGGGATGAATTTTGTAAAACGCGGAATACAGTTTCAAGGGACCGTAGACCTTAGTATATAGTTTAAATTTCAGCTCGATACCTCCACGCACTCCCGAGATAAAGGGTCTTGACGGACAGACGGACGGACGGACGGACAACAAAGTGATCCTATAAGGGTTCCGTTTTTTCCTTTTGAGGTACGGAACCCTAAAAAAAGGTATTCTTAAAAATCTAACATTAGGCTCTTAGTTAAAATCAAACAACGCATAAAGGGTACCTATAGGTAGTTAGATACCTACACCTTATCCGAATCTCTAACTAATCATTTCTTTGTGCAATTTAAGTATGGTGATAAAGCATTTTCTCAGGGCTCCGGCAATTCGTAACATTACTAATATAGGCATTTAGGTACAAGCCAAGTCGAATTAATCAAGCTGCTACCCACTGAGCGAGTCCATTACTAAGTAGGTATATTTAAGATTTGCATTCGGATTCGCGAAGTCAGTACCTAATATATTTTGTCCGACAAATAGTCCGTTTAGATATGTAGGTTGTTGGGATATATTAGCAATAATTATATTTTAGTGTTCATTTATTTTCAGTTTAAAATATGCTCTGGAAAATCTAAAAACAAAAACATTTATGATATGACGCAAAAACACTGCATGGAAAGTTTGCTTTTCTTTTTGGTTTGATAATTTAAAAAAAAATGACAGTATTTTTGTAACACGTTGTATAATGACCGCAGGTGCCTATCACATTGTGTATAATACTTACCAATCTTACCATTTTAATTTATATTATATTTAAATTAATAGAATCAAGGAATTTTATAATTAATGAAATGCCTTGGCACAGTTGGCACAGCCCTGCGGCCTTTGAAGGAGATTTTGAATTTCGAACGAGGATTAAAAAATGTTCGAAGTCGGACTACGGGGTAAAGAAACATCTTCCTTACACAGCTTTCTACGCGGGCGGTCAACTGGCGAACGCGAAGCGACGCGGTGCGGCGCCGCGTGAAAACTGCGCCGCCCGCGTCGCTTCGCGTTCGCGAGCTCGCTGACGACGGAGGTACCTACTTATTCGCGTCCGTGAATATTCAAAACCGATATTCGTTCAATCATTAGTATGTACCTACCTATATTTCATTCAGCTGAAGATAAATAAACAATTTCAATAGGTACATAAGTAAGTAACTACCTACCTAATTTGTAAAGTGCATTTACAAAGAGATTAACATAAGAATGGATTTTAAAATGACAACGCTTAATGTCATGTATTTCCTTTCAAGTCATTCAGCCGTATACTAAATAGGTAATGGACTAATGGAGCGAAGTAGTCCGTCCTTCAAATTAACAAAAGCATACAAACTTGCTGTTGTACTTGTTAATGTTGGATGGGACGTTTTTAACGCTATCTACGCATATTAGACAATACATCTCTTTAAAATCATACAATTATAATTTTCGTGAGTCATACTGACATTGAACTTGACAAACGGTTAAAAACTATGGCGGATTCGCACTTCGGCCGATCCGAATCAGGCCCGTCGTAGCCGTAGAACTATTTCTATGGCACTACGCACTAGAAACTATCTCCGTCATCCGATTTCTTTCCGTTATTCTAGAATCTCCATTTCGGATAAGATTTTTGACGGACCGACGTAGCCTTAGTCCTTAGTAGTACCTAGGTATATTATTTGTATGAACGCTCGCGCACTGCGTCCGATCCGAATCCGATCCGTCGTAGCCGTAGAACTATTTCTATGGTAAGTTACGCACTAGAAACGATCTCCGTCATCCGAATTCTTGCCGTTATTCTAGAATCTCCATTTATTACCCATATTTATCCGAATATTGTTACCCATATTTTCCCGGGTTCGGATCGGACTAAGCTACGGGTAAGCAATATCCGAATTCGGTCAGAGTTTTCTAGACCCATATTATCATGGGTTCGGATTGGACTAGTGCGTAAGCAATATCCGAATATTATTACCGTACCGCAAAAAAAATAGTTTGATAAATACCTATAATTATATTATTATTTAGTATACAAAAACACAATTTTTATTGAGCTTGATTTGCAAGGTGGCCGATTCATACAATATTGTAACTTGTTTTTTTATTATTTCACTATATAGTTAAATTACATACCTACAGCTAAACTATTAAGTCTCCTAGCCTAGTTGCCTGCGGAACCCTAAATGCGTCTATCTAAGCAGACCGTCTCCCATCCCTTTCCATGATTCTACACAGTTCAGTGATTGTATGAAGTGTATTTGTAACTTCTAATAAACATTGATAATCTAGACTGATAAGATTGTTAGTGTTACTTATGTAGTTCAATGAAAGACTTCATAAGATAAGACTGTCAGTCTTTATTTCCTTCGACATACCTACCTAGGTACAGGATTGTCAGAAGATGCTTGCACATTTGAAATACAGGTTTTACTTATCAATTGAGCTTTGGTATGATCAAAAAATCGGTAGGTACAATTCGGATTTAAGTATCTTTTGATATCTACAATTTTTATACCTAAGTAGGTAATAAGTACCAGTGGCGCGGCATTCATAGAACTTACCATAGGTTGGCGTCGATTATCGTGCCCTCAGCACGTAGACGTCATGTAACGTCAGGGACTAACAGAAAATTTTATCTTCGAATATGTTTCAGTTTTAGAGGATAATCATTATAATCAACATTAAGTATATTAGTCTAGCGGCCCGCCCCCCGGCTTCGAACCGGTGCAGTGCTGATACTAAATATACTAGACAATGTCTTTATATAGCATACTTTACATAGCTTTTGGGTATCAGGACCCGGGTATGTCCTAAAACTACGACCAAGGCCACCGGGGGATGGGCAGCAGCGTCCTTGAATTACGGTGGAGACACTGCGATCGCCAAGCCGCATGCCAAGCGTGGCGATTACGGCAAAATTATGAATAAGTAGTAGGTACACATTGTAGTATAGTATAGCAATATACTACACACATAAACCGCGGCCCCGAGGTTCCGGCGACCCCCGGTACCCTGGTTATGGTAGCGGCCAGGGTGCTAGTGGGGTCAGGGGTGCTAAGAATCTCCAGCAAAGATCCGGCTACCACCATCACCACCGACGACTCCTGGCCCTGGCAACATACAACACGCGTACACTGCGGATCGACGAAAAGTTAGCGGAACTGGAGGAAGGATTGAGCAAGTTGCGTTGGGACGTCGTGGGATTGTCAGAAGTCCGAAGAGAGGGCGAGGACACGATAATCGTAAAGTCCGGCAACTTACTCTATTTCCGGGAGGGCGACCAACAGTCCCAGGGAGGTGTCGGGTTCATCGTCCACAAGTCCCTCGTAAACAACGTGCAGGTGAAGATCGAGAGTGTGTCGACTAGGGTGGCGTACCTTATACTCTGAGTACCTCCGAGGTACTCGTTGAAGGTCATAGGTACCTACAGGTGTACGCGCCGACTTCGGCACACTCCGATGACGAGGTGGAGGTTATGTATGTCTCAGTCATCCAAAGGGCAATGGAGAGGGCTATGCTAGGAGTCCCTCGGCGAGATCGTATCAGAAACGAGACCATCCGCAGCAGAGCCAAAGTAACCGATATAGCTCTCCGAATTTGCACGTAGAACCGATGGCCGTTGGGGCGGAAAGGTTCTCGAGTGGCGAACGCGTACCGCAAGGCGCAGCGTGGGTAGGCCTCCCACAAGGTGGACTGATGACCTAGTGAAGGTCGCAGGAGTCTGCTGGATGCGGGTGGCGCAGGACCGGTCATCGTGGAAATCTTTGTGGGACGCCTATGTCTAGCAGTGGACGTCATTCGGCTGAAATGATGATGATGATGACATAGCTTTTTGTCATTAGACAATAGGTAGAAACATGTTTCCTTTAGAGGTTTAGTACTCTTGAAAGAGCAACATTCAATGTTCAAATCTAAGCCTGCAACATTGTAAAAGTTTGACTCTGTATTGCAAAATATATTATCTTTACAGAAACCACCTACCCGTTGCACCCGGTCGGGTCGGTAGTTATATGGATGCTGTATTCATGTATTGGTTAAAATCGCTTCGTAAACAAGCCATTATTACTCGTAAAAAGGAAAAAAATATATTTGGGTTATGCCTAAGAGAGAGACATATACCATCGCGGACTTTTTATACAGCTTTTTGAGGTGTACAGTACAATACTATAGTACATTATTTGGATCTATCTCAAAGGGTTCAGCCAGTGTTTGCAATGTAATCTCTACTATATTTGTTTGTATTATACATATAAACCTTACTATATCTATATAAAAAACCACATCAAAATCTGTTCTATAGTTTTAAAGATCTATGCATACATAGGGACAGACAGCATGTAGCGACTCTGTTTTATAATATTATATTATAGTTATATTTACATGGACAGACAAGCACAAAAATAAAGGGATGTAGAAAAAATACTTTGTATTACATAAATTATTAGCAGTAATTTTATTAATAAAATACTTTCTTTCACAAACATTCACTGGCATTGCAACAGTATAGGAGAACGACCCTGACAGACTGAGCAATATAGAGCATATAAAGATCAATAGGATAATATATTCACACTATTCCAAATGGCACAAGTGTAAACAGTAATGATTAATATATTGCTTGATTATTTAGTATTGCTACCACATTGCATTATACATCTTAATAATAGGTAATATCAAATTAATATAAGTACTTACATGTTATAATTTACCTTTATTTCAATAGTGTGGACTTGTGGAGGTAGTATGTGCGTATAGGGTGGGAGACTAATCTTTCAAGACAATACTTAATAATGGTGTTAAGATAGGTCACAACTTGCAATTTGCTTTAACCCTTCGTCTGTGGGTGGGTCAAAAAGTCGTGAGTTCAAACCTCGGTGGTATCGTAAAGGGCAAATGAAATTGTTTAGAAAAAAAATGCAAAAAGAGGACCAAAAAATGTGGTCAGGATCCTTATCAAACACAGACGAAGGGTTAAGAATTTCATAATAGAATTCTGTCAGGGTGTCTTTCATTTATACAAATTTGTTCCTCATTCTGTTTGACTTATGAAGTGCTAATTATAAACAACAGTTAACCACTTAACATTAGATTCTCCTGGATCTGCCATCCAAATTATGCTGCGATCAGCACCACAATCATTCTGAAAAAGAAACAATTGAGTCAAAATATTTTTTTATATAAGCTCAACAACAAAACTGTCAACAATGAATGGTTGACTATTATTAGTACTTAATAATTTGCTTTTATATTTAGAATTTATCCGCAGTGTGCTTACCACAAGTTTGAAACTTACTGTAGAATACTATACTTGCTAGCATCTGTGCTGTGTAACAGTAGTCCATGCATCATATTTGCACTTGCTGGTGGCAGCAAGATGCAATTATAGATAACAAGACTTAACTACAGCAACTTGTGGTAAGTACACAGTTTAATGAGGCAAAAGATTTTGCTTTTTTATTACCACGGATTTATGAGAGAATATTTCTTATTTAATTGCATTATTCTATATTTTCAGCTTATAAATTTTGCTACATGAACTATCAAAAAATTGTTTTATTTATAGTATAAACTGTGCATTATAGTTTGGCACTAGAGTGCTTGCGAGTAATTAGATTTTATTAAGTAACAAAATGTTATGGCTGCAATCCAACTCCTAATTGTTCAATGTGCTGTTAATTGGGCTACTAATCAAACATGCCGAACTTACCCGTATAAGTATAAGAAGAATGATAATAGGTAGAATGCCAATTTGATCCAGCCTTCCCTTTGACAAACTGTCAAAACATCTGCATTCATAATGCTTGTGGGGTCATAGAGGCCAGGCCCTGACATCACTGGTCGCGTGCGGTATCTGCATTGTCAAATAACATATATATTACTCATACCACCGAAGGTAAATCTTTAATTAGCATTCTCGTCACCTAGACATAACCTAACTTCTACTAACCTGTGTATGTGATACAGGATCAAAGGCACGTTTATCAACAACGAAAACCATTCTCCCGATAACAGAAATAACACGTTTATAAACAAGTGCAGAAGATACTCCGGCAGGACTAACTGGAAACAGACAAAATAGGTTACAACAAAGTCATCGCCCAAGTTTTCTTATAAGGAAGTAATACGTACCGGGTTGAGGCTGTTACATTGATCTATTGGATTCTTATAATCTGTTTTAAGTTCATCGAAAGCTATCACATGGAAAATGGAGAAAAATATAAGGAATGCATCTATTATAAGGGCTATAATATAAGAAAAGGCAGGAAAGCTAAACGCCATTTTGACAAAACTAACTGACAACAGTGACAACACAAATGTCAATTGTCATGCACTACCCGAGTCCGTATAATCGGCAGCCCAATAACTCGTATCCATTTTTTTGGTTGCGGATTATTGGGTTGCTGATTATTGTACTGTATAAACTGTGGCTTCGGATTATTGGCCCGCTACCGAGCTTGTCCGACCCGATAAAAGGCAGCCCAATAATCGGCGACCCAATAATTGGCGACCACGATGTACATGGATTATTGGGCTGCCGATTATTGGCCCGCTTCGAGATTCCTCGACCCAAGAAAAGGCAACCCAATAATCGGCGACCCAATAATCCATGTACATCGTGGTCGCCAATTAAGCCCCTCATTCACGGCAGTCCGCCGGCACCTCCGGCACGTAATATAGCATTGTGAATGTCGTTGCCGGATGCGTGCCGTACGGCAACATCCTGCTAGCTCCACCCACCTCCTGGCAGTCCGAATTGCACTAAATTACAGTAATAAACAATTGAGAAGTGCGGCAATGCATAAAATATTAATTATTCATTATTAAAAATGACATAAGAGATGGCGGCATTTTTTAAATTCGAGTACAGTGTTGTCGTCCCCCTAACTATATATGTATTGAATAGTATACGCTGGGTTCACCTGTTTGAATCGACGACATAAGGGGTACATAAATATGATATATGAATACACATTTAACATGAGAAGTGGAAGGATGAGTCGACCAATTTTACTCCACTCCAAATGAAGTATGTGTTGCTCGGTGAGGTCTTGCCTCTCTCTTGTGGCTGTGCCACTTACATGCCTATTGTGGTTTTACCAAGTGCCTTTCCATCTCTAGTTACCTTAGCGTGGTTGCACACCCACGAACATCATACAGGTATCTCATTGCGGTGTACCGCTTTCCTAATGGCTATGCACTCTCAGTTGGGCAACGGTCGACTGCCTCCGGTCTATACAGGGGCCAACCCTGGTGACTCTAACCATATTAGTCACTAAGCCGGACGGGGGGCCTGTGGCCCCCCGGAGACCTCCACCATCCCCATAGTCTCGCCACGGTTGCTCCAACTCAGTCGACCGTGCCCTGTGTGTTTCCGGACACACTCATAGTAACCCAATGTCCTTGACTACCAAATGTGCTGTGCACTGCAAGATTGGGTTACTGCCAGTAGAAAGAACGTTATACTTATACGGTCTCATCATCTTTCCACTATATCATGCACTTTATAGGTCGACAATTATATCATAGTAAAACACTCACCCGTGTTCTCAATGGGGCGCAGGCCTCCTCGGAGCTCGTGGCTCCGCACTCGTCTATTAAGACCACGACTTAACCTCACCTCCATTCGTGTTCGTGACAGCTCGACCTTTTTCTGCCGCCATGACTGTGCCACAGTACCAACAAAAAAGTTAGTCAAACCAATATGGTGTTACCATACTCCAAATTATAGATTGACAGTACTAGTGTTGATACATACCGATTTTACATGGCGACTCGCGCTGCGCGCGACACTCCCACAAAGGAAAGAAAGTCATTGGAGTAAGGTGAGCAGGTGACGCGTCCACTCCAGGATTTTCTCTCTGGCCCGAACAGCAGCGTCTCTTTTAGCCTTGGTCTCTGGTTTCGTTTTGTCAGGGTTGGAAGTTGCTTCCTCTGCACTTGTTGTCTTAGTACAGTCAATGTCCATCATAGCTTCCTGCAATTGCATTGCTTCCTTCATAGTAGCTATCTCACTCGCGTGACTCTCAGGTACTGAATCAGTTGGTGGTGGTGATTGCATACCATCAACGCCATTTGTATCCAAGTCCAAATACTCAATTGGTGCATCCAGAGATGGTACACTTGATTCCTCCTCTGCTAGTGTTGCTTGTGCAGAGTTGTCTTGCTCTGTCTCCAACGGGTAGAGATGACCTACCGACCGAGTCATTACAGAGTCTCCTATTTTAACAGTAGCAACTCTATTTTTACCATCTGCACTTGTTATGAGTTCCGCTATCTTTCCAACCTTCCATAACTCACGGTTTCTCAAATCCGATTTGACTTGCACAATATCCCCAATTTTTGGTTCACACTTAGAAACAACTCTTGGTTGTTTAGGAGAGTTGTGATATCTCTCTCTCAGATTCATCAGGTATTGTGCCATGAATATCTTCTTAAATTCCTCCAGAATTATCAAGCCTCTTTTCCAACTCTCAATCAAATTAGCTTGAAGTTTGGAACCATCCACTGTACACACACTATCTGTAGCTGGAGTCAAGGTTAGGCATTTTCCCAGACTTAGAAAATCAGCAGGTCTTAATATGTGTATTACTTCGGTTCCAACCTTTGTGAGTGGTCTCGAGTTAACAACCGCCTCTATTTCTTTCAGAACTGTTAACAGTTTACTGTCTCCAAGAAGGTGTTTTTCCAGAGTGCGCTTTAGAGAATGCTTGACTACTCCTATGAGTCGCTCGTAGAAACCGCCATGCCACGGGGCCAGCTGTGGTATGAATCTCCACTGGATACCCTTCTCAATGCAGTATGGTTTTTTAACGACTTCTGACGTAAGCTTGAAGCAAGTGGCATTGTCTGAATATAATCTCTTTGGAGTATTCCTGGAGGCAGCAAATCGTCTCAGTGCAAGGAGACATTCTTCTGCCGTTAAGTCACTCACAACCTCGAGATGAATAGCTCGGACAGCAAGACAGGTAAAAAGAGCAACCCATCGCTTTTGTTTACCATTTTCTGTGTTGACATACAGAGGTCCAAAATAATCTACTCCACAGTAGGTAAATGGAGTGCTATAGTTCACCCTCTCATTAGGTAGGTCTGGTGCAGTTGGCAAACGATAAGGACCACCTCCATGTCTGACGCACTGCTGGCATCTTGAGACTACTTTCTCCACTTGACGTTTTCCTTGTGGGATCCAGTATTTTTCTCTAATGAGGCTAAGTGTATGAGTAGCGCCAACATGGTAATTAGCTTCATGAGTGTCTTTGATCACCTTTACCGTAAATTCGCAATCTCTGGGCAGCAAAATAGGATGTTTCATGTCGTAATTCCATGTGGTGTTGACCATCCGTCCCTGGCATCTCAATACACCATCCACATCTAGAAATAACCCGAGATTCCTAGTCAGGTGTGTTTGCTTTCCTGCAATCTCATCGGCAAAGTGAAGTTGTTGCAGTTTTTTAATTTTTGCAATTGGTGTTTGAGTTTCCTCTATTAAGTTGGCATCTATCAGGTCATTGCTCAACTTCTCATTTGCTGACAAATCAACTTCATCCTCAATTTCCATTTGAAGGTTGTCACTAGGTTGGAAATCTCTGAGCTGATTCCCTGGACCATCATCATCTTCTGGAGTGGTGCTGTGTTCGTCCTGGTCCAGGCCCTCCCCAACAGAAAGGATTGACTGTGTCATGTGGTTCATGTAAAATCTATCTGCTGGCCACATTGATTCATCCTCTTTTAAAAATGTGGGGCCATTGAACCAGAGTTCCTTAGACTGACTCCATCGTTCTGGTCTTGTTGCTATATCAGCTGGATTCATCTTAGTGTTGACATAGTACAACTCTGCTTGCATCTGGTTTTTCCTGATTTCTTCCACTCTGTTGGATACGAAGGGTGGTAACAATTTGTTGGACCGCATCCATCCATGTACAACCAAACTGTCGCTCCACAATGTTTCTTTGTGTATTGGAAGAGATAGGTTCTCCCTTACATATTTCAAGAGTCTACTTGCTATCAGTAAACCCATGAGCTCTAATTTCGGAATATGAAGCTCACTTGCGTCATCAGGTTTGGCTATCCTAGATTTTCCCATTAAAAATGCGACTGATGTTCCTTTATCGCTTCTTGATATCAGATAAATGACAGCTGCGTATCCAGCCTTTGAAGCATCAGAAAAGCAATTTAATTCAAATTTTGCTTCGGGTTCTACTACACCATTTGTGACACATCTAGGTAGTTCCAAGTGTATAGCAGTCCTCAGTTCCTTCAATGTTTCTTGTACAGACTGGGTCAGGTCGTCTGGTAAGGTGGTATCCCATTTGCATTTTTTCTCGCAGATACTCCGAAACAAGGTCTTCAAAGGTAAAGTTAATGGACATATGAAGCCACACGGGTCATATATTCGCGCTAGGGTACTAAGTACTTTCCTCTTAGTATTGGCTGGTGCATCTATGTCAAGATTTTGGTCATTTATTTTCAATTGTAAGGTGTCCTTTTCGACATTCCAAGACAATCCAAGTATTTTGACCGAATCCTCCCGTTTAGCTTGAAGTTCTACGGGTACAAGATCAAGGAATTCCTTATTGTTTGACAACCAGTCTCTTATATTCATTGAAATCTGCTGGAAGGTTTCTCGTGTCCGTTCATATATCTCCTGTGCTTCCTTTACAGAATTTGCCCCAGTTACCAAGTTGTCCACATAGCAATTATCAGCAATCTCTTTCAGTAAGTTTCCATCCGTCTGTGCCATATGATACCTGATAGTAGCTGTGAGTAGGAACGGGCTTGAGATGATGCCGAAGGGCACTCTGCAAAAACGTAGATATAACAGATTGTCCTCCGTTGGATCCTTCGTTATGTCTTTGAGCCAGAGAAATCTTGTTACATCACGGTCTTTCTCTTGAAGGCCAACCTGCAAGAATGCCTTTTCCACGTCGGCTACGATGGCTATCTTCTTCGTCCTGAATTTCAGAAGAAGTGCTGTAAGATCCTCTAGCATTGACGGTCCGCTATAAAGGCACTCATTCAAGCTTTTCTTGCCAATTCCTTTCATAGAGCCATCATAGACAACACGCCCGCGCTTCTTGCCTGCAGATTTCACAATATGATGGGACAAATAGAGTACCGGATGTTCAGTGTCAGTACTATGACGTTCAACAACCTCTATGACGTTGTCATTTAGTTGTTCCTTGATAATGTTATCATACTCTTGGAGTGTCGTCGGATCTAATCTGTTGGCTAAACTCTTTAGCCTTCCTAAAGCCATGCCAAAGTTGATAGGGAGCTGTGGTGGGTACTCAATCCAAGGCCAGGTAACTTCATAACGTCCATTTTTATACTGAATTGTATCATTGAAGTGTTTCACAGCTTCTTCCTGTCGTGTGGCTTTAGGAGAATCAGTTATTCCAATACACTCCATAGACCATAGAAACTTAATGTCAATATTTCTGAGTGGTAAATCCGGTTCTGTGAAATAAGGGCAGCTTGATTCATGACAGTGGCAGTAGGTAGTTACAGTTAAAATGTTTTCCTGTTTTTCAATGCGTCTTCGATTCTCATCTCCTGAGTACAGCCAACCAAAGTCAGTGTCAATTAGATACAAGTTGTCTTTCAGTTCTAATTTGGCTTGACGCCTGAAACCTTCACAATAGTCATTCCCAATCAATATATCAACATTTTCGCCAGTAGAGTCATCGTCGGCCACTAAATCCACCATAGAGTGGTCAAATTTTGCCACTGGCAATTTTCCTGTGATATGGGGTACTATATTGACATGAATTGTTTTTTCAATGCCACGTTTGGTTTTCAATAGTACATCTACTGATGGACTGGGCATTTCCTTTGGGTCTGTTGCCCCAAATGTGAACACTAAAAGTCGGTCTTCATTGTCAGGTGTCAGCTGTAACTTAGATGCAATCTTTGCCGTAATGTAACTTCTTTGTGAGCCACTATCTAACACCAATCTACACTTAATTATCCTTGGTTGATTGTTGGGGTTGATCACGTGTGCCACGGCTGTCTGTAAATAATTAAAATTATTTGCTATAAAGCATTTAACTATATTTTTCTTACCCAGGACATCTGACTCACCATTAGCTGGCTTCGGGCACAAAAGTTGCATGTGACCTTCTCCACATTGGTAACATGTTATCCGCTGTCGGCATTGTTCGGCTTTGTGGTTCCGCCTCAGACAGTTGTGACACCGGTCTGTCAATTGCCTTTTCCGTGACTCCACATCCTTATACTTTCTACAGTCCATGCTGCTGTGGTTGGTCATTTTACAGAATATGCATGGTAGCCTAGTTTTCTTTTTTGGAACACTGCTAATTGTATTTCCTGCCTTTCTTTTGAGGGTTTTGCGCTTATGGCCAATCTCGCTCCTGGTATGTAGAGCGCCGGTGGTGATAACTTCCTTTGTATCCACTTCCACTGGTCCTGTCTGAGCTTTCTCCATTGCTATTACTATGCCTACTAGAACTTCTCTCACTGATGCCATAGTATTTTCTTTTGATAGTGGCATCAGGTGATACTGATGCAAGACTTGTTGAGGAAATTTTGAAAGTATTGTGGCCCGTAGATGATTTCCAGTTATATCTTCGCCTAGCATCTCCAGTACTCGCAAGTGACGTTCAACTTCATCTAGGATGCGCCTACAACTAGGTGCTGTATATTCTGCTCGGCCTAGAGTAGAGATAGCTGTGTAATGAGCATCAATTAGTGAGTCCGTAGAACCGTACCTTGACTTTAAAGCATTGACTGCTACAGTGTAATTGTGATTGGTGATGCCAAGCCCTGCTACTGCTTCTAAAGCCCTTCCCTCCAAGCAACTTAAGAGATACGTCAACTTGTCCGCGTCGGCCATAGGCTGACCGTCAACATTTGAAGCGAACCGGTCCCAAAATTCTAACCATCTCAATTGATTACCGTCAAATTTTGGTAGTTGTAGTTTCGGCAACTTAACGTTCACTTGTCCACGCGTTGAGGCTAACGAAGAATCCCCTATTGGAACAGGAGCCAGTAGTGAACTTTCCAAGTCCGAGACAAAATCCTCCCCCTCCAATTGCACCTGCATGGCTGATGAAACCACCGTTGCTTGAGGGTTGGACGAAGTCGTAGTGTAATGGCGAATTTCATCCTGCAACTTTTGCACCATATTTTTAAGACGCGTAACAGCAAGTCTAGCGTTTTCGACTTCCATTCCACCTGACTCATACAAAGGCTTCGTAGATCCTACATATTCTTGCAGCTTCTTCTTTCTCATATCCACCATTCCAATAAGAATTTCTTCCATGGCTGTGACCGAGAACCGTTTCTATCAAATTTACGTAAATACACCACTTTAGCCACTAAAACTGTTTACTTCTCACGAGAAAACTTTGAAAAAACATCAGTAAGCCAAACAGTGAAAAAACTATAGACTATAGAGCTAAAAAGTGCCAAAAAACCGATGAAACGGCGGGAAACGAAAACGTCAGTGTTACTAGTGATGTCACGTAGTAACCGAATAACCGATTTCATGTAAGTTGCTGCGCTTCACAAATTATATTTCACGCGATAATAATTTATTATAACTGCATAAACATAACCTTAATGTTATTTTAAATTAGTGATTGGCGATTATTATGCAATAACTACACGAAAACAACAAAATTGTCTCCAGATTGGTCTATTTCTGTAAAACCGATTTCCTTGGTACCGCACTAGAATAAACCATAGACATTTGTAGACACTATTGGTGTCATTGCCAACTTAAAATTTATTATTTTACTTAAGCATAGTTTACACGGTTTGTTCATCGAAAACTAGCTTTTAAGCCGTGTATACAAGTGTTGGATTGCTGGAAGCTGTGCGCCTTTCAGTTCACTCATTTATGAGATACTGACAATCACTCAGCTTTAAAAAATAATTAGCTTAACCAACAAATATGACATGAATTATTCATTAAAACTAAATAAATTGTAGTAAATTGTACGCAGGTCGAATTTCTTTATTGATTTATTGTACATCAAAGAAAATATCTGCTTCTGTAAAAAAACTAAATAGAACAAAAGTACTAACAATATGTATTTGCCCTTACAAATAGCTGTAATTGTGTACTATGTTCCATTCCATTAGCGTGATATTGATATAAATAAGATCCATAGCTTATCCTGCTCATTAATATCAAAATCCCAGTATCATCTCCACCAAAATGTCGTCCCCCTAACTATATATGTATTGAATAGTATACGCTGGGTTCACCTGTTTGAATCGACGACATAAGGGGTACATAAATATGATATATGAATACACATTTAACATGAGAAGTGGAAGGATGAGTCGACCAATTTTACTCCACTCCAAATGAAGTATGTGTTGCTCGGTGAGGTCTTGCCTCTCTCTTGTGGCTGTGCCACTTACATGCCTATTGTGGTTTTACCAAGTGCCTTTCCATCTCTAGTTACCTTAGCGTGGTTGCACACCCACGAACATCATACAGGTATCTCATTGCGGTGTACCGCTTTCCTAATGGCTATGCACTCTCAGTTGGGCAACGGTCGACTGCCTCCGGTCTATACAGGGGCCAACCCTGGTGACTCTAACCATATTAGTCACTAAGCCGGACGGGGGGCCTGTGGCCCCCCGGAGACCTCCACCATCCCCATAGTCTCGCCACGGTTGCTCCAACTCAGTCGACCGTGCCCTGTGTGTTTCCGGACACACTCATAGTAACCCAATGTCCTTGACTACCAAATGTGCTGTGCACTGCAAGATTGGGTTACTGCCAGTAGAAAGAACGTTATACTTATACGGTCTCATCATCTTTCCACTATATCATGCACTTTATAGGTCGACAATTATATCATAGTAAAACACTCACCCGTGTTCTCAATGGGGCGCAGGCCTCCTCGGAGCTCGTGGCTCCGCACTCGTCTATTAAGACCACGACTTAACCTCACCTCCATTCGTGTTCGTGACAGCTCGACCTTTTTCTGCCGCCATGACTGTGCCACAGTACCAACAAAAAAGTTAGTCAAACCAATATGGTGTTACCATACTCCAAATTATAGATTGACAGTACTAGTGTTGATACATACCGATTTTACATGGCGACTCGCGCTGCGCGCGACAAGTGTATGCGCTACAACGCAGCGCTGCGCATCTTTCAACGAATAAGTGCGAATTGGACTGCCAGGCTGGGCCACTTGCACACCGTGTGTGCGCTACATCCAGCCATGCCGGAGTGCCGGCGGACTGCCGTGAATGAGGGGCTTTAGCTCATCAGCTGTCACTGTCACTGTCAGTTTACTCTGTTATCATCTGTCGTGGCTGTCTTACATAGCTCCAGCTCAGTGAAATATTATTCGGATAAATTCTATAGGATCTGTCAAAAGTGTCAAACCGTAACAGGGTGTAAATATAGTAGACATTGTCACTGTATTTCTAATTTAGCTATATGATCATATTTAGCTCTTATATTTCGTATAGTTTCGCTGAATTTATGGATTTATTGAACATAAATGATGCTTGTATGATATGATATCGAAAATGAGGGGTGTTTGTTTATTAGTGTTAATTGCTATTGGACTTGTGTTGTCTATTGAACATGATTACAAGGGATTCGATGATAGTATACTATTTGGTATAAATTGGCCCGGTGCTGAAGGAGCCCTGGAGAATCTAGTCGATGGGGAAACAAAACCACAGGTACTTTTATACACTGCCATAAAAATTCTACCCTGACAATTAATACATTTTTGAATGTCCTAGAACACTAGTAATATACAAATTTAACAATTTTTACGTTTATCTTACAGAACAAAGAGATCCACTTAGTAACAACGTCAAACAATGAGAAATACGAGTGTCACTTGCCAGAGCTACGGACCAAAGAGACTGCAAGTATAGAGGAATATGATGGGCCATCTCCATTAGAATTGCTAAAGCCTCTGTTTGCACAGAAGATATGCTCATATCGTCTGGAAAGCTACTGGAGCTATGAGGTTTGCCATGGTCGGTATATCAGGCAGTATCATGAGGAAAGAGAGGGTAAGTGTTAAAAGAAATCTATTCTATATTCTATATTTAATAAGCTATAGCTATAACTGTAATGAGTACATATATTCATCATACATTTTCAGGTAAAGTAGTTAAGACTCAAGAATACTTCCTGGGACATTGGAGTGTAGATAAACAAGCTAAGTTAGAGGAACAGACTAAGGTGGAAGAAGCATCAGCAGCACCTCCCCGGAGCACTAAAGTTGAAGGACTGGTGCTGCCCTATGTGGAGATGGTCATGGATGATGGTGAGCTAATATACTCAATACTAGCGACCCACCCTGGCTTCCCACAGGTATTATACATCATGGATGATGGTGAGCTAATATACTCAATACTAGCGACCCACCCTGGCTTCCCACAGGTATTATACATATAAACCTTCCTCTTGAATCACTATCCATTAAAGAAACCTCAAATCAAAATATGTTGCTTAGTTTTAAAGATTTAAGCATACATACATACAGACAGGAGGAAGCGACTTTGTTTTATACTATGCAGTGATAGAGGGTACCCTTAGCCATTGGACAAAGCCGAAATGTACATATATGTTATGGTATCATAAAAATCAGCACAGTCGTTACAAAGTTTTTTTTACTGCTAAGGAATAGCCCTATGTGTCCGTCCAATGTTTGAGGTAGCCTGTATGTATATCAGCATAGTGTGGAAGGTTCCACTCTATGCTGATTTTACGAGGTTGTAAGGCCGACTGTCCTAATTTTAGGATAACAGAATTTAGGTATAACAACCCACCAGGTGGATGCTTTTTCGGGTAAAATTAAACCTTAATTTTGAAAAATATGGTATAGGTTTTAACTGTTACTCAGAGATGTTAAAAATAGGTAGTGATATATATTTAAATAAAAAATGCAAATACTTTGATATTTTACCTGTTTCATATAGTTTAGTATCATAGCTGGGCGTTAACTCGTTAATCCGTTAATCGTTAATTAACGAAGTTAACATTTTCATTAACGGATTAACTTTTAAGTTAACTTTAGAATATGTTAACGGAATCATTAACTTCCGTTAAGTTTTCCCAAGTCCGTTAATCGTTAATCCAGTTCCAAAATACTTACCAAAAATATACCGCACATACGGCGCCACGCGGCAAAAAACCTGTTTCCACCCGACTACAAATTTTCAAAAAAGAAGATTTTCTCAATTAATGTGATTTTTATTATTATTATTCTTTATTTTTATTTTATTTTTATGTTTGTTACGTCAGCACTCCGTCAATACTGAACCGATTTTAAATTATCCATGGTGGTTGCAGATTGGTCCCTTTTTTTTCTCAAAATTCATTTCTGATGATGGGATCCATGAGAAATTGAGGGAACTCTTCAAATTTAATAGGCTTATGCATGATGATTTGGGTATTTTCTAAGAAACTGACGCATTTTTCTTTACGAAAACCATCAATTTGGTGGAGTGGAGCTGATGATGGAGCCCAGGGATGGCAAAGTGGAACTGTCTGTTAGTTCCCATCCTATTTGAGACATTCATATTTTGAATTCATAGAATACATGAAGAAATCAAAGAACTCCTCAAATTTTAACGGCACATGCATTATGATTTGAGGGTTTCCTTATAAACTTTTTACGTACTCTCCATTTTGTGACCGCTGTTAGAATTAGAATAACAATATATTTTAAAATAGTATAATAATAAAATGAAAATTTTTTTGGGGGTTACCAACATTTTGGTGGAGTGTACCTGATGATGAAGACCAGGGATGGCAAAGTAGAATTGGTCGGTAAACACAGACATTCATCTTTTTGATTTGATTTATATTCTGATGATGGAGTTCTTGAGAAATTCAGACAACCTTCAAATTTGAACGGCACGTCCAACGTGATTGGAGGGTTTTCATAATTAGTTGGGGTATTTTCTTAATCAAGCCATCAATTTGCTGCAGTGGCCCTGATTTTGAACACCAGGGATGGTATAATGAAACTGCTCGATAATTTCTAGCTCTGTCCTCCAACTTGAGACATTGTTATTTTGTCTGTGACCTCGGAGGTCTACAAGATAGTTGCATTTGATTTTACTTCAGATCAAATGATGGAAGCCATATATGAGACATTAAGAAAACTCCTGAATTTTCAAAGGTACTCTGATGGTAAATTGGATATTTTTGAAGGAAACTGATTAACTGTAAGTTGTAGATCTAACTCAAAGATGCCCTTTTTACCACGTGTTAACGGATTAACGATTAACGTTAACTTCCGTTAAGTCTTCCGAAAAGTAGCGCTTTAACGATTAACGAAGTTAACTTTTTTTGTAACGGATTAGCGATTAACGAAGTTAACTATTTGATTAACGGTGCCCAGCTCTGTTTAGTATAATAGTTTTACAGAAAGATATTTGAAATACAAAATGCAAAATAGGTATTTTTAAAATACTTTTATACAAATAAAATACTTTTTTGACATTAGTTACTTAAGATGCACACAACACCTAAATCATGTTCTTTAAGCAGTTTTTTAAGAAAAATATAAATGGTTTCATTATATTTCAAAGACCGAAGATGGATATATTTTTAATTTACAAAATCTTCTGAAAAAAATATATTTGAAAAGATTGGTCTTAAATTCATCATTAAACGATTATTATATGCTGTTTTTTTTTATTTGGGTGTAAATCGCCAACGTGTCACATTTCACAAAGAGTTCACAATTTTTTATTTTAATAGTTTTTGGTTTTTTGATTGATTGATTTTTTATTGGTAAAAGTTCACATTTACACGTCATTTTACAGTCAGTCATATAAAAAATAAAATAATAAGTATTTTACATTGTATGTAAACTTCGCTACACAATTATAATTTAATTTATTTACAAGGTATATTAGTAGGCTAATCACCTAGGGCTATCGAGAAACTCATTGATAGTATAGCAAGCCCTTTCTAGTAGGATTTCCTTCAGTTTGCGGACAAATATTGCATCGCTAGAAGCTTGCTTTATTTCATCATCCAAAATATTATATAGTCTTATTCCCATAACATGTATAGACTTCCTAGTTTTCGCGAGGCGGCACGCAGGCTCAACCAGCTGATTGCGCCTGCGCGTCGCGCTACCCCGGAGTTGACTATGAGTTGGTATCTGATGAAGATTTTGTCTCACGTATTTGCATGCCTCTATTATGTACACGCTGGGTAACGTGAGTATTTTACAATTTAAAAACAGTTCCCTAGCGGGATAGTCGTGAGGTTTTCTAGACATAATACGCAGGGCACGCTTTTGCAATTTAAAAAGTCGTTCACGGTCCGCAGCAGTACCCCACAGGTCGACCCCGTAGATTAATATGGAATGGATGTATCCATAGTAGGCCTTCCTTAAGTTTTCCTCAGCAGACAGACTATGAGTAAGCCTGGACAACGCGAAACACGCAGAAGCGAGACGTTTACACGTCGCGTCTATATGGGGCGCCCACGTTAGTCCAGAATCGATCACAAAACCTAGATATTTTACTTCGTGCACATGTGGTACCGGAATATCATTCAAAACGGTTTTGATCTGAGTGTTTAAATTTTTCTTTAACTGAAAGTACATTATGTTTGTTTTATCGACGTTCAAAACCATCCCATTAGCGGTAAACCAATCGGATATCCTTTGCATGGTTTGGGTCAGTTTAATTTGTAAGCTAGCAAAATCAGCGGCTGCTGTTATGACACACGTGTCGCCAGCAAACATAATGTACTCTGCGTCTTCAGTGGCGGCAGTGATGTCGTTCACAAGGATCAAAAACAGGTTATTTCCCATTGTTGATCCCTGTGGGACAGCACTGTCACCCAATAGTTCGAGGTTAGAGTTGAATGATTTTACGTACGTGGTTTGTTTTCGTTCCCCAAGGAAGGACCTTAATAATTGAAGGAAGGATCCATTTACTCCATACTGCGATAGCTTAGCGAGAAGCAGTCCGTGGTTATTAAGGCGCGCGACAGATCGCAGAATATAGCTGCGACATGTCGCCCAGCCTCGAGGTGCGCGGTCACTCGCCGCACTACATCTCGCGCCGCGTCCGCGGTCGACCGCCCAGGTTGGTAGGCGTACTGCTGCGGGTTCAGTAGGCCATTGCTAGTAAAGTAATGCATCAGACTACCGCTCAGCAATCGCTCAAATACCTTAGACACAATGGGTATTAAGGATATGGGTCTATATGATTTGAGTGCATCCATATCGCCTTTGCCCTAATAAACGGGCTGTACCTTAACTACTTTTAAAGGTTTGGGATAGATACCGCTTTTAATACACTCATTAAACAGGTGCATACATTGGTGTTGTTTTTTTCTAAAAACTAGGCCGTGCCGCCATAGTTGCGATCTTGTTTACTTGGACATAGACAGTCGGGTCTGTCATTTTTGTATAATGAAAAAGAAACTTATATAATATAGTTACCAAAAGTTATGTTTAGGAATAAAATAAAAATAAAGTAATATGTTGAAAAAGGATGGCTTTCCTTCAGCTTTCAGCTTGCTCAAACGAGGTAAAAAATTGCCAAGTTCCCACAAAATACCTAGTCTTTGGTATAGAATTAGGTACTTTAATTTCATAAGTATCACGTTTCAACATATATGTAATTATGTTAATGTAATATCTACAAAAAACAAAACCAATGTAAATAACCATTAAAAGTAATTTTTGTTACTTTTCCCTACGGCGAGCCGTTTTATTGGTATAAATATACGGTTATAATACTTATAATAAAGTAAAATTGGATTCATTTTGCAATGTTTTTTATATTATTAAATGCATATTTTGATCATATAAAAATATCAGAATAGGTATGCAAATTACACTTTTGAAAATTTAGGTTTGCATGGAGTTTACAAAACACCAAGGCCGTTGAGCGAGCTGAAAGTGACTTCTGAAGTAGATATTTTGAATACACGTCGTAATAATACTTAATTTGGCAACTTTTAAGATGCAAGTTCAAAAAGTTTTGATAATGACACACCGTTATAGACAGTGTGCGCTGACTTGGCTGTTGTCGACCGCGCGACCCCTTAAGTTTAACTTTTTGGTAACTTTCGGTTTCGTGGCTGTTAGACGTCATTGACGTGTTCAGTACCACTAATGGGAAGCCTAGCGCATTTGATCGATCGATTAATTAATTTCGTTTCACCCTATAGATAGATACATCCTATAGAAATCCGTTTTACTTTAAAAAATGCCAAAAAGCATTTTGTATATTTAAGTTTTAAAATATACAAAATACCTGAACTTTTTGTATCTCAAATAAAATACAAAATGGTTTCCGATAAAAGTATTTAAAATACCAAATACAAAATAGCTATTTTGTATTTTGTATTTGCATTTGAAATGCTTTTATTTCAAATAATTAACATCTCTGCTGTTACTGTACTCGTATGTAATATCTTTATAAAGATTTTTTTGTTGTTATTTTTAATCAGATATTCTTTAGGCTCAATGAAAACCTTCAACCCAGAGAGAAAATTAGAGAAAGAGAGGGGAGGGAGGGAGGGAGAGAGAGAGACAGAGAGGGTAGAGAAAGACATAAATTTAATGAAATTACGTATAGTCCAGTATAGTCCAGTAAATACCTACTAATTGATTATGATTAATACCTACAGTAATTATTAAAGTGGCCTAGGATTTGAGATGTATAACATAAAAGTATTTATCATTCATTTAAACTTTCACACCTAGGTACTTTGTAAAATATACTGTTTTGTAGGCACACTCTGCGATCTTAACAACAAGCCACGCGTGACCCGCGTGCATTACGTCTGCTACGCGCACGGCAAGCACGAGGTGTACTCCTTCAAGGAGACGTCCACCTGCGAGTACGAAATTATCATACTCTCGCCTTTACTCTGCGACCATCCCCAGTTCAAGTCCAAGGAAGTTGGTGAAAACATTATTAACTGTATTCCGATTGGAGACTCACCAAAGAAACCTAGAAGTTTACTTAAAGCAGAGGTGGACAGTTTGAGGTTCCATCATCAGACTATCAGATTGAACAATGTAAGTTTAACTATATTATGTTGCTACATTTTATTGCTATTTTGTTATAACTTATTATCCAATTTGATTTTCTGTAGGTTCATCATGTGTGTATTGTTTGAACTTTTTACGTTTGTTAACTAGTATTTTGAAAAGGCTTTGAAATGAATTTTGATATAATATAATAAAACCTATTGATTCAGTTTTCAATCTTTATTCGCATATATGATGCAAGTTAATTCAATGAAAACGGATACCCAAAAAATTGTTTTGAAGTCTTTTATAAAACTTGTACTTCTTCGTAGATTGCTTTTTTTTCCGTGTTTGATCTTTCCTGTACATTAGTTTATTACGATTTGTGAAGGAATCTCACTAATTTTTTGTTTAGTAGTGTAGTTATTTAGAATTAGATGCTTGTTAACGTTTTGTTGGCATGTTAAGGATGGTGACGCTAAGGACATACTAGCTGTGTTGAAAGTTGAGAAAATTGAAAAGGTAATTAATTTGAATTATTTATTTGTACTTATACACTGATATTCTTTGCTGTAGCATTTGATCTAGTACAGACGGCTGCGGAGATAATAGACCCCCCTTGCATCCCCCCCCTGGCGACCCCTCCTGGGCGTTTTCTCTGCAGCTGTGACCATACATAGGACACATGTAAACTAAAAAATCTATAGGCCTACACATACTACACATAACGGCCTTCTAGCCCAGTTGGTAGTGACCTTGCCTATGAAGCAGGAGGTCCCGGGTTCGAATCCTGGTCAGGGCATTTATTTGTGTGTTTATCACGAATATTTGTTCCTGAGTTATGGATGTTTTCTATGTATTTAAAGTATGTATATGTATCAATCTATTATATATATCGTCGTCTAGTATCCACATCACAAGCCTTATTGAGCTTACCGTGGGACTAGGTCAATTTGTGTAAGATTGTCCAATAATATTTATATTTATTTATAATAATATTTATATTACCGACGACCGGTTGGCGTAGTTGGTAGTGACCCTGCCTGCTGAGCCGATGGTCCTGGGTTCGAATCCCGGTAAGGGCATTTATTTGTGTGATGAACACAGATATTTGTTCCTGAGTCATGGATGTTTTCTATGTATTTGTATATTATATATATCGTTGTCTGAGTACCCGTAACACAAGCCTTCTTGAGCTTACTGCGGGACTTAGTCAATTTGATATTGATTGATTGATTATTGATTTATTTATAGACGATATAGAAGCAAAAGTCCTTAAAATGCATCCCTCACTTTAATGTAATTTTAAAGTGTCGCAAATATAGTTCCTGTTGTTTATGACGCAATGCCAACTACAGATCCGTTCAGTGACCTGCATGTGAGTGTATTTTTACCTACAATGGTAACACTTGACTGTGCGAGACTGTTTGCATGAATGAATGTAATTTTTAGGGTTCCGTACCTCAAAAGAAAAAACGGAACCCTTATAGGATCACTTTGTTGTCCGTCCATCCGTCCGTCCGTCCACCCGTCCGTATGTCTGTCTGTCTGTCGAGACCCTTTAACACGGGAACGCGTAAAGGTAGTACGTTGAAATGAAATTAATACCACATACCTCTACAACAACATAATCCAAAGTTATGACTGTTTATGTTGCATTTCCTATACATTTGCAATGGGAATCAAAATGTTCCTCCTGTTCACCTAGAATCACGAAATTTCTCAAAAAGCAAGAGCTTGTAGCACAAGTACGGCAGAAAAGCCGAAAACCGTAAATTCGCCGCACACTTCGAGTTCCGTGCCATCAGTATTTTCAAGTAAATGTCAGAAATTGAGTTTCCTATGTGCCCTCGGAACCCTCGGTGGGTGAGTCCGACACGCACTTGGCCGGTTTTCTGTGAGTAAGGTAGATTTGATTATCATAAATATTGTAGTTATACTATAAACTAAATAAACAAATATTTAAAAAAATATTGGGGGTTTCTAATTCTTTTTCTATCTTAGGACGGTGAAACGCACTTGAAGTTTGAGTTGCATCCTCTGGGCGAGGGTGATGGCCTCGCGGAGGAGAGCACCAAGGCTTCGCAGATCGCGGAGAAACCGCTGCCCATGATATCAGACGACTCGCCAGTTAGAGCGTTCCTTAACGGAGAGAACTGTCTTAATGGGGTATGTAAGGAAATCTGTAATCGCTTTTAAAGTTCGAGTCGCGCCCTTTGGGCGAGGGCGATGACCTCGCGGAGGAGACTGCTAAGGCCTCGTACATCGCGGAGAAGCCGCTGTCCATGATATTGGATGAATCGCCCGTCAGAGCCTTCCGTAACGGAGAGGACTGTCTTAGTGGGATAAGTAGCGAAATATGTAATCGCACTTGAAGCGTGAAATCTGGGACCGCGATCCATCAGGAAGTTGATACTAGAACGCGATGCTACGCTAACGGATGACATACCTACCAGAGACTGCTTGCCTCTACGGAATAGCTCACGGTTTTCTTTTCAGTGTGTCAACTTATCTAGTTTGCCAGTCAAATCAACAGTGTGTTGTTGTTAAACGTGTGACGAACCAGTAAGACAGTCTCAATTTTGCATTAGTTTCGCACCATGCATCCCTTCAAATGAAAACTGGCTAGTTGAAATTAAGACACGAAGAAATGAAAGTGATGAATATTTTAAACACACCACAATATATACTTATTATTTAAATATAACATGTGTTTGTAATACAATACCTAATTAAATGTACCCAGATTACATTGCAGTCACCTGCAACACTATCTCTTATGGCTATACAAATAACTAAATAAGATTGTGTCAGATATTTTTGCGGCCTTCATGGCGGAAGATACTATTGCAGGTGACTGTACAAAATAAAGGTTAACATTGCACATTTCTCTATGTTAAGTTGCTTGTTACAAATATCCAGAATTGTCACAGATACCTCGGTCAGTTACTTAAATTTGCGTTCTAAACTAAGCATACATTTTATTTTTTATGTTTTAGCTATAAAATTCATCATCATCATCATCATCATTTCAGCCGAAAGACGTCCACTGCTGGACATAGGCCTCCCCCAAAGATTTCCACAATGACCGGTCCTGCGCCACCCGCATCCAGCGGACTCCTGCGACCTTCACCAGGTCATCAGTCCACCTTGCGGGGGGCCTACCCACGCTGCGCCTTCCGGTACGCGGTCGCCACTCGAGAACCTTTCCGCCCCAACGGCCATCGGTTCTACGTGCAATGTGCCCCGCCCACTGCCACTTAAGTTTAGCGATTCGGAGAGCTATATCGGTTACTTTGGTTCTGCTGCGGATGGTCTCATTTCTGATACGATCTCGCAGAGAGACTCCTAGCATAGCTCTCTCCATTGCCCTTTGGGTGACTTTGAGCCTTCTTATGAGGCCTATTGTAAGCGACCACGTTTCAGTACCGTATGTCATCACTATGCTATAAAATTAATTGGTACTAAAACAAAATTTCCAGGGCACCGGATGGTGGAAATACGAGTTTTGCTACGGACAGCACGTGGTGCAGTACCACGTGAACCGCAACGGGGAGAAGACGACACTCATGCTGGGCCGGTTTGACGAACAGGCGCATCTCGAGTGGATCAAGGAAAACAAGGCTAAGGCGCCCAAGCCTATAGGTGGGTTAACAACGGTTCACATTACTATGTACATGACGGAGTACCACGTTAACAATGGCGAGAAGACCACGCTGCTTGGTCTTCTTACAAATTTCGCTGCGGCTGGGCGGAGTCTCCGGCGTGCGCTTGTGGTGCTGATGCTCAATCCATTCGGCACATAATTGAAGACTGCCCCATAACGCGCTACGCCGCCGGTCCTCCTGAAGACCAGGTCACTCTGAGCGACGAAGCCACCAAGTGGCTGATTGGTCTCAGTGTCGTCATTTAATTACTATTAAGCAACCTATTCTGTTTCAGTTTCCATTCATGTACATACGATAAAATTAAATTAAAAAAAAACTTGACATACATTAATTCGATTAATTAATTGGAAATTGATTTAATCGGAGGATTCGAAATGTATGAAGGATCCCGGATCCACATCCGAATAATTGCATTCATTTCGGACCCGGATCGCAAACCCTAGGTAGGCCCTAGGTTGTACGTACAACTGTTCAAGGCAACAATTGGAGCCTGAATATCTCGTGAAAGTCGTGAAAAACGGAGATTCCCGCGGCACTTTTATTACTGAGCTGGAATTCTTTGTTGATTTTGTCAACTATTGGGCTAGTGGGTCATCCCACCAGCGGGGCTAAGATGCCAAGGTGATATCCTGATAATTGCTGGATAAGACGATAGTTTGTCGGCACGTTCTGACAATTTCTGGTAATTTTAAACAGTTCTGTCAAATGTCTTTGCATTTGGCAGCTGTCACCGTCGCGCTATCCGCAGTTTATCAACTTATAGCATTATCCTAAGACATTCGTGGATAACCATCTTAGGCCCGCTGGTCTCTCAAAAAACAGTTTCCTGTTGCGGAAACTGCCCGAGTGGGTAACAATGCAATTATTTTATTACTTTAACTGGATCCATTGTTTGAAATTATTATTTGAAAATATTTACAAACAATGCTATAGTGGATAGGCATGGTTTGTAAATATTTTCACATAAATCATTGATTTGATTAATTCATTGGAAATTGGTTTAATCATGTACATAAAGTCAACCTTGGTTTCAGGTCAGCGCACTTCAATAACCCACTTTTATTCCGGCGGCGACATTTGCGATAAAACCGGAAAACCTCGGCAGACTGAAGTCAAACTTAAGTGCTTGGAAAACTCCTCCAGTTCTGCTCAAGTCTCTTTATACCTCCTGGAGCCAAGGACCTGCCACTACATTCTTGGAGTTGAGTCCTCACTAATATGCGACATACTGCCGTACGCTGACGAACATGGAGTGATCCAGTCCAATCCCTTGTTAGAGAAGCGAGAAGAAGTGACAGAACATAAGAAAGAAGAAGTAGTAAAGCCAGAGGAGGTACCAAAACTAGGAAATGATTAGATTATAATAAAATGTAGAATTAATTCATTTTTCTATTGAACTCACGCAAAATCCATTATTTAACCTTTTCCACGCCAAAGACGAAAATATTGGCACCGCAGGTCTAACGCCGATGACCGATATATCGGTCACAGAAGCATAAAGTTCAACTTCAGTTTTGATATTTCGATGACGTGACGTCTGAGTGATAGATTTCGTGTTTAATGTGGCGTCGAAAAGGTCGTAGGTATTGTATTGGTGAATTTATTATGTTTGAAACCATTACAAAAAAAATAAGAGATCTAAACACTAAAAACTATAACATACCTATACATAAACGCCCCGTGCCTCCAGGCGCAAGAGTGCCCAAGCAAGCAAGCAAGAGTTGCCGCGTGGAACAGTATTAATGCATTATCGTATTTAGGTAGGTTTAGATAGACAAGATCAGTAAAAGTAAACAACATAAGTTTGTTTTTTTAACTTGACATTTATTTACATTCATATCAACAAAACAGGTGTTGTATAAAACAGTTCTTTTATATTAATTTTTTACCATTGTATACTAAATAAGGTGCCTCGAAATTGTGTAAAAATAAATTTACGTCCGTATTTTAGGATATGCTGACATGGTACACGTAATATGGACTTAATTATTCTGTCCTATTTAAGAGTCCGTTTAAAAAGGTCATTACATTACACTCATTACAACGATAAACTAAATTGAAGGTACACTTCAAAAATGACGGTAGGTATACAATAAAGCTGGCCTGTAACAAAATACCATTGCCTACAATTGTGTCTTGTTATTGAAGCGCAGTGCGCGTATTTACATGTTGTGGGACAATTGGGCATTGGTCTCCGGTACCGTACGGTACAGACAACAGTAAAATCAGATACTTCTCGATTATTCTCAGACAATTATTGTTGTTGGCAACATTTTTATGGAGCTTGACTCTGCACGCAGCGAACGCCAACCGGAGACTGAAGCGCGAAGCTTAATTTATCATCTTACACAGTCAAAATAATTAGTGAGCTGTTAAACATTCAGAAAAATAAAATCTAGCTTCAACATCTAACAGCCACTTACATGTTTGATTTCTGAGTAGGCAGGTACTTGCAAGCTTGAGCTACTGTGTGTTTGTCAGGATCATAAGATCACTTGCTCGCCAAGAATTATCTCGTGCTTAGTGCATTTGTAGGGTGAAATTGTATAAGCAGTTGTAAAGTACATGAAAACAAATTACATGGCCTGAAACCATGATATTTTTCTGACAGGATATGGTTATACCTACTCAGTATATAAATAGGGAAATGGAAAATTCCCACAATCAAGCATGTTATTTAGTCAAAGAAACGAAACACATATGTATATCATGTTTTTTTGCGGCTTAGGCAGAATGCTATTTTGTCTTATCAACAGAATTTACACACAATTAGGGCCACTGAGGACCTGTCGAGCAACGGGTGCCATAATATGTGGAAAACTGGAAAATATCTACTTTAATGAAAGGAACATAGTATTATTGGGTGAAAATGGCAATCGCGTGTATCTACCCATACACATAATTTTCCGTTCAGCCAGCTATCTCACTCAAATTCACACATGTCTTGGTAAACTTTCAATATCAGACGAACACGATTTTTAATGTCAATTATACGGATTTGTATAACTTCAAAATGTCTACAAACTTTGAGTGTCAATATTTTGGCGGGATACTCAGATGGAACAGCACTAATCTATAAGAACTGATCTTTATTCCACATACAAACTCCAAACGGCAGCTTTCATGCACAACAACAATGAGGTCTCCCAAATACATACCTAAGAAATATTAAGTAGGTAAAAAACCCTCCACACTAGCATTTTTGACAATTATTTTAAAATCATACCTATAAGTTAACAGACTGATCTCGTGGTCGTGTCTCATTTTATTATTAACCTACCGAAACGTTAAAACGAATTTTAAAGAAATACATTCCCCTTCTAATAATAATTTATCTTACAAGAAAAAGGACGACAAAAATCTATAATCGTGCAGGTTCTATGGAACCCTAAATAAAGGAATCACTAGACGCATGACTCAAACACTAATTGCAACACCTACAACGGAACTTATTCAGTCTAGATATTGTCTTTTCTCAGACATCAAAACATGACTAAATTAGAGTAAATAACTTATAAACCATCTTAATAATCCTCTTTTTAATGATTAATACTCAACTAAATTTAATTAAGTTATAACAATGATGATCTACATTACATCAGTTCTTCGAACGACAAAAGCAAATAGGTAGAATATTAAATATAACTTAAACCGAATGGTTAGGTACTTTATATTTTAAATTGGTCGTTCGTGGGTAGTTGAAACATAATGCGTTGGCACAAATCGATTTGTTGAAATAACATTTATGCAAGTATAATAATAGAACCTATACCAAGTAATAGTTAAGGCCTGATTTTGATTACGCTGGCAACTCCGACGTCCTCCAAATTCCTTCAAAACTACTTCTTCAGGCTTGAACTAAAGTTTTGGACTTATAAGTAAAACTAAAGGAAAACACCTAACATTACAAAAAGGTGAAAGAAGTAAAGTACAGTTATATTATCGTAGTAAAGTATGTAGTTATAATATAAAGACCGAACTGTGCCAGTGATTTAAGAATTGAAATATGTTGGCAAACAGTTTTAAGTACCTGAACCCATGTTACGAGCAATGAACGTAAATATGTCGCCGGCTATGTTCTTCAGAATGTCTGTTAAAGATAGGATATTAAGCTCATAGTGGGCTATCCTCGAATACCAAACTTACGTACGAAAATATTCTAAATATTAAATACTTAAACCTAATAAAATTTTGACTAAAGGTCCAGTGTTTGATGTGTTACAATAACAATACGACTCATAGGATTATGGTAAAATAATATATGATTCCCGTAACGGGTTGTCAGTAGTAGATACGCTGAATATAACCTAGACGGCCCAGCAAACGGTTGAACAACACTTTACAGATATATCATTATGCATAAGTTACACACAAACAAGTACAACAAGGAGGAAATATTTACGAGTTGTACCTACTAGATATCTCAAATATCTACACGCTCCTGAGTCCAGAATATTAAGAGTGATATAAAAAAACCTTAGTTTTTTTAATTTTTTGCGGGAGAAATTCCATAGTTGTCAGTTTTTGTACCCATTAAATATAATAAATGTGTTTTCCCGCATTCGATGGAAATTAAGAAGAATTGGTTGAAAATATTCGATAATACGTAATAAACGTAAGTAGCGTGAATCGAATAAAACATTGAGATATCTACTACGTAATATGAATAGCTAATTCACATTTTGCGGGTCAATAGAGCGATGGAAACATTCACGGTAGGCAGTCTTACAAACAAAATTACAAGTTTAAGTACACTATTGACAACAAGTCAGGTAAAATAAATACACTGATCACTTTGAGATCGATTCGTTACTCTAACATATTATTTGAACAAAAACTGCGTAACTGCAATGGCCACGTGGATTACTTTAACACAACAAATAATATCGGTAACACAAAGAAAATTAATATAACGAAGAAAATACTTATCTAATATAAAATTGTTCTATAGGTATGTGGCGAACAACAAAAGTGAAAAAAAAAGCAATACTCATTTGGTAGTTACGGCGTTTGTTCACCGGTAATAAACTTTGGATGGCAAAATATGTAAGTATTTTTCAACACGTACGTAATTTGATTTATTTCTTGAGCGTTTGAATCGATACTGTTAGATCGGTTGGTACCATCTCTTTGGTGCATTTAAAGTATCGGTTGTAAAACGCGTTGAACTTACGCTTAAAAGTGACTAAAACTTATAAGTTAAAAAAATATTAATAAGTAATAAACAATTTGGGGAATACTTTGGAAACGATAAATCCTTTGACACAAACCTTAACCTTATACTTATTAGTTAACAACTGTGCACATGGACTCGCGTTTTCGTACGAACCTTATCTATCTGTCAGTTCAAAGTGCACCGGTTTACATCACAACAAACGTTCAAATACTTACAACCTTTGCAAAGTTTTTAGTTTATTTTTGAATAAACAATCACTAGGAACAAGTTGTCTATGATTAGTACGGTCTCGAGAGTTCCTTGGAACGTTTCAATTGAACTTTGAGTCTTTTTGTACCTATTTGGAAGCCGTTCATGGCTTGTATCGCGGCCTGCGCGGAGGCGGCGTTGTCATAGGAAACGAAGCCGAAGCACTTGGAGAGGTTGGTCTGTTTGTCTATGAACACTTTGGCCGATATCACGTGCCCGAAAGGTAGGAAGGTCGAAGCTAGGTCGGTGTCGGTGAACTCCTGCGGCAGGTGATATATGAACAAGTTACCACCTTCTGGACCTGCAACAAAAAGCCACACACATTACAATAATAACCCGAGTGCTCCAGAGAGTCGGTCAGGGTCTCCGTCTCCGGCGTGTCTTCGTCGGTCGGAGTGGACCCCAAGGGGACCCGTAGGGCTCTCAGCTCTGGCTTGCCTTCATTGGCCGTCCAGAGAGGAGTCGTCAGAGCTATATGCTCCAGGGGTGGAAGCGTTAAAGGGCATAACGCCGCGAGTAACTTCGGAGAAAGCGCAGCACCACCTCTCAACACCCCTGAGCCACTCACGCCGGTGTTGCGCCTGGCTGTCTGTACGATGGCTCAACAGGTGCCCATCTAGCGAGTGGCGAGTCACCGCCTGTCTAGATAACACTGTGTATCGCAATGTTATGGCAGGTGTCCGGACCTCTTTACTATAGCCCAGTTATATTGACCATCCAAACTCCATCCATAGACCAGAACTCTTTCCATTTCATTTACAATAGCTCTAACGCCTGCTGAGACCGGTTCACGGGAATTTATTGTTGTAGGTACCCGTGAATGGGTTCCAACAGGCGTTCCATATGACATCAAAGCTCTCCAAACGGCCTCTGCGTGTTGGATCTGTATCCCCACGTACGCTTTAAAAATGACCGGGCTCGAAAAACCCGAGAATTTGTAACGGAGCATATATCATAATATGTGAATGTTTTTAGTAAAAGGTGCCACTTTACCGGTTGTGGTTAAGGCGCTAATTCCATAAAAAAACATTTAGGAATGATCGTTATTATCTAAGTGGTACCTACCTTTTAATAAAAACAAGCACATCATATTGATTTATAAGTTTCATTTCAATTCCCCTTTTTATGCTCCTTAAACCCAATTGAACGATTCAATAATTTTCTCTTTTGATTAATAGAATATGTAACAAACTCGTTTTTAGTGGGTACCCATTTGGATAAAGAAATATTGGACCACCAGAAAATTAAAAATTGATAAAGGTAAGTAAACCTAGCTGCCCACGTGAAGGACTCGAATCGAAGGGTAAAAAAAGAATTGCCCAATTAGTATCCAATAAGTCTGGTTCGACTCACCAGTACTTATTTTTACACAAACTAGTAATTTATTTAATTTTAAAATGTGTTAATTTGTATTGTACCTTCGACTTGCTTGCCGGCCGCAGCGGCGGCAGCCGAACCGAGCACGGACCCGAGCGGTGCAGCCGCGAACGCGCTGCCGAATTGTGCCGCGTACGCGGAACTCAGCGGCTCCGCTGTAGACCCTGTGGACATTAGGTACTCTATTAATATACGTCGTTGTAAAATGCACGCACGTGTAAGTAAAATAGACGATGAAAACAGCTGACTAAATTGGTTAAATTAGGATATATTGCGTTAATTATAGAAATTATTAATAGTGCTAAAATAATGTCGCCCTAAATGAGTGGCCTCTGTAGTTCGGCGATTTTATGTGCAGGTACTTATTCCCTACATACATTTTAGTGCTCCACAGACCACCTATTTTATTACCTAGTGATTCTAATTTAGAACATTAATCAGTATAAGTATTTCCTAGAACCTATTTGGCAGAGCGATAGGCGTTAGAGTTGCGAGTTCGAGTCTCGCCCGAGGCCATGTATCACAAGAAACACGATTAACACGAATGTAGGGTTATTAGTGATAGCACACAAAACACCACTTTTAGTAGGCTACTGCCGGTAGCTAAACGGCAATTTCATGCATTAAACTAGGTATTTAATGCATGAAATTTGGAAAAAACTGCAATTTCATGCATTTAATACATGGATATCTTTAGTTGATAAAAGCTTTTTTGTCTACCTACATACTTTTATACAGTGAGACTAAACACTGTGTTGCTACTTCTACAACCGAAATAAAATAGCATTCCCCCTTTATCTCCGAAGTTTATAATATTATTATAAACATAACAGGAAAAATATAACATTGACCGTAACTTCATTAATTTTTTTTTCTTTAAATTTATGTGATATCAAGCTAAAAGTACTGTCCTATAACTAAAGTAAAAAAAAAATGGTTTACGGCATAAAAGGAAAAACAAACTCGGATACCAACTCCTCGGGTACAAACGACTGACCCAATCTGTCGAAACATGTGGCTGACATCAAATATCTACTTTTAGGTGTAGTTGCAACATAAAGTTAGTACGGAACCCTCGGTGCGCGAGTCCGACTCGCACTTGGCCGGTTTTTTATTAGGGTTCCGTATCCAAAGAGTAAAAAGGGACGCTATTACTAACACTCCGCTGTCCGTCTGTTCGTCCGTCGGTCCGTCTGCCACCAGGCTGTACCTATCTCATGAACCGTGATATAGAGAGTTAAATTTTTTACAGATGATTTGTTTTTGTTGCCGCTATAACAACAAATACATATTAAAAAACAAATAAATATGCTCCCATGCTACAAACGTGACTCTTTTGCTCGTTTTTGCTTGATATTGGTTACGCTTGGATATTCACAGAATATTTAGTCAGTAAATTTATTTAAAAAAAAATATTTAAAATAAAACAAATACTTGAAAAACTACGGCAAAAAAATCACGTTGTTGAAGGGCCCCATTCAACAACGTGATTTTTTTGCCGTATTATATAATGGTATCCCTTCGCGCCTTTGCGAGCCCGACTAGCATGCAGTCGGTTTATTCCAGTTATGTATCGCTTCTTGAAAAGCTACATACACCTATTTATAATTTGAACAATAAAATTAAACACATAAATTTATATGTTACACGGAAGGAAAATATTGACGAATATATATCCTTTGTTATATCACTCCAATAAGGAAAACAACGTCAGCGATGTTTATGAACCATTTGCTGAATTTTCATAGTGCTTTGTAGTTATTTTGCACACAACTCCATGTTAGCTAGACAGGCACCGGTTACACATACGATCTGGAACGACTATACTGGATCGTGGTGAGTATCGAGTGTGTAACCTAACGGATCGTGGATCGTGCTTTGGATCGTTCGGAACACGATTCACTAGGTTACACACTCGATATTCACCACGATCGATCCAGTATCGTCTTTCCAGATCGTCTGTGTAACCGGTGCCATAGATTTGAAATTGATCGGCTGTACATTGAGCATCCCTTCCGAATACAACATTAACTTTTAAATATCCATAGTTACATTTAATGCATTACCTGGATTTTAGTGTAGTACCTACTTACATATGTTGCTCCCGATTTTACAAGAGAGAGGAAGTTTAGAATGTTCATATAAAAAATACCCAAACTCGATTGTTTGTCACTTCATTCCTTATAATATTAATTCATCATCAGAATTGATTTATACTTTAACACTTAATATTAGGCGGTTATGTCGTCACAGCGTGGTTACAGCTTATGCTCATACGGTTGAACTTTTTTCGTAATTTCATGTCATAAGTGTTGTTGTAGTGTCATGTATAGCTAAGCAATGTTCATGTGTACCACCTGTGAAATCAACTTCAAATAATCGTGTCTCTAAAACACTGGCATACAAAGTGAAATAAATACCTACATAGCATATAATTATCATTGTAAATGTTGACTCGCTTGACACCATCCCACGACAGTACTTGACCCAACAGTGTACAAAAAATTTGTTAGCACTCTCATGCAAAACAATTGATCGTTAATCGACAGAAACACGTTTTTACACCGCAGTAATATATATAAAACAATCTACGAACAAAAGCTAAAAAACTAGAATATAAAATTCCAACGACTAAATGAATCAAAAATCTCGTAACAATACGTCAAACTTAGCGACGCTTGCGCCAACCAGGGTTTTCCTTCTTTCAATTTTCATATGATATAAACGCTTAACTCCGGGTTAATTGGCTAATCCCGGTTGGTGCAAGTGGCCCTTACTAATGCAGCACCACTTAAGTGGTAAAATAATTGTGTTGAGTAGCAGAATGACGTATGGGACGGGCATATGTACTGTGAAAAATGATGAATTACGTAATAATTGTGAAAAACAATTAAATTAATAATTTGAATGCTATTCGTAATTCTAATACAGATACTGCAGCCATTTGTATTCCGTAATTTCTAATGAAAGAGTCACCCGCGTGACTGTCTTCTCGCCGTTTATGCATTCAGTAGGTATACCTACCCATACACCAATAAATTAAATGCTGTGTCTCTACCATGAGTTGCTATAGACTCGAAGGATAGATTTCGACACGTTATCAGCGAGTTCGTCAAGTGCGAGGTGCGAGCAAGATGCACTGACAGCGCGTTGACGTAGACGCTAGCGTCTATATATATATTTCTACAGTAAGTACTTAGATTCCAACCTCGTGGTAAGCACACTCGCACTGGTTACGTTATCGTTATGTTGGTCAAAATTTAATTTATAAAGATTCAATATATATTTACATTAATGATAATTGATAGCTAAGGAAAGCATAATTTAAAGAAGAATAAGCTACAATTTACGAATAAGTTAAATTTCAGAGCACTAACACCGTCTATTCTAGCTAACGTTCCAAAAAACGTTATTGAAGTAGACAAGACAGATGCCTCATTTACAAAACATTTTCTTGTTTAAGCAGGTAAAGCTACAAGTGATGTCAGTCCTAATAAATATTAAAAAAAAACATTCATTTTTGTTTTTACTAGGTACCATTCTGATAGCGAGCCTGCTGATAATGATAATAAAAAACTAAGTACCTTTCACAAACAAACATTAAAACATAACCAACTATCTCATTCCTTATCTACAGAAAATTAACACTAGTCACACGAAACTCATAAAACGAAACAAATTAGTATTGGAGGTATGTAAATGCTTTTAAAACAATATAAAGGCTATCGCCTGTTTTAGGAAGCGTTAAAACAGCCTGACAAGCTAAATATATTCTGTATAGATATATGCTGCCGGTATAATATTAAATAAAAATCCTTCCAACTTTCGTAAGCATACATTTCAGCAGCATTTTAATATTGTACTCGTAGTAGTAACTTTACGAATCGGAATTACCTAGAATAAACTGAAGACAGATTTGTTTGTCTTTTTTATTCACCCACTACTCCCACATGTACCTACCTACAATGTACATCAAACTGTGTTGGTTTTTTCCCAAACCCTATTCTTAATTTTGCCATATGTATAAGCAGAAGTTCATTTTAACGTTTATTTACTTTAATTTATTTAAAGTGCAGCTAATCGATCTCCAGAATGATGAAATTCTGTGAACAATACAATACCCGTATTAATCTATACGCAGAGTATACAAATGAGAAACCTACGTTATTATTTAGAATGAAACACCCAACATTTGCGAAAGTTGCAAGGATTAATTTAACTTTCTTTACCACCGTCATATGCTGGCCATATACGTTCGGGCATATCTGCCGAATTTGCCAGTAAATGTATGGGAGATTTGTCTGGCGGATGCCCGGCGGACACACCCACTATGGAGATCTAACGGATTGCCCGAACGTATATGGCCGGCAATAGCACACGACAATGTAACTTCCTATGCATTAAATGTCACTTCCGACACAGCTACGAGTATCTACATCTACACAAATTATATGAGTACGATTGGGCTGGTAACACAGCGGTACATTGATATTAAACCAAGCCAACCTCGGATCGGCGATCCAAATGAGACAGACTAAATGTGCGCGTAAAGGATTTTTCCCAGCAATTTACTGAAATGTAAAGGATTAAGTTTAAGCAGACACTGTTCGTATCCGTAATTGCTTTCTAATCTTAACTTAACTTCTAATTTTAACTCAAATTTACCAAGAGTTAGATTAAATTCGTACAAGTAATGCTACCTACTTACCTAACGTAGAAAACACACAAGTGCATTAATTTATTTTTCCCCTCACTAGCTCGGAAAGCGCTGTTTTGTCCTTTAAAACTAGCGTGGAAAAACGCATTTTATCCACATGTGGGGCAAAGTAATCTAATTCCTATCACTTACCACCAGTCCAGTATAAGTTAGTCCTATATACCCATATAAATTGGTCATGTGATCATGTCTTATTCCGCACTTGGTAAGCTGTTGGCAATATCTGAGTACCAGGAGCGTACCTACTCTATGACAAATTTTGAAATTGATTTTTGATGGTTTCTTCAAGATAACTTAAATGTGGATAAGATTTATAATCGTATGTAGTCTGTATTTTCCTCGCAATAGTGAGGGGAAAAATGTTGTATTTTACACTCGGCGGCAAAGTTTGTTCAACTCTCGTGCCTTGAGACCCTCGTAAAGCTCAAGATTCCAGTTATTGAACCACTCGCTACGCTCGTGGCTCAATTTTGGAATCTTTCGCTTGCTCGGGTCTCAATATAAGCCCGAGAGTTAAACAACAACTTTGCCCCCCTGTATAATAAATAACTATTGTTATTCCAATAGAAATAGCGGTTATTTCAAATGCATTTAGTAAGTGAATACAATGAAATTCTTATTTTCTAAGTATAACTTTAAATACCTACCTACTTAAAAAAAAGAGTTAATGATTTTAAGCAATTAGTTAGTTAAACTATTGTCTCTGTCTCATTTGAAACGCCATACCAAGAAGTCAAAAACAGATAATCATTCCGTGTAAACAAGGCACACTTTCGAATTCGCACAAATTCGTTTTTACCTGTTATGTTAGTCTTCCCGAGAAGACCTGAAGTGTGAAAAATTTTCATCGTTAATAATGTTTTTTAATCTTTTCTCAATTTATAAAGTCCAACCTGAAATAGGAAAGTCTGCAGGACAAAAAGTACGTTTTATGTTTTTTTTATGGTCCCCAACTTATGTAGGCTACATCCCAATTAGGGATCTCGCAGGGTTGGCAATTAGTGTGGAATTTATTACAGCTTAATAGCGCTGGTGGACGAGTTTCGGCGAATGGATGGTGAGGGTCCGCGTGAGGGTTGGCACTCCTATTTATTACCCGGTTTCTACGTATCCTCGCTTTACCAATCCAATCCAATATATCTTTATTACCAGCCATAAAGAGTGAAATCAGAAGTTAGAGCTGGTCTTGGTAATCATCATCAATATCAGACACCTTGAGACTGTACACTATGCCTCTTAGTTGAAGTAATTGAATTTTATGATAATGTTATGTATCACTTCACAAATATGTATAATATGAAATTTCGTGTAATTAATTTACTACCTACATACAGATACATATACAACAAGGTGGTCCCGAGGAAAGGGAAATATTTTAACCATAATATATAGTAAGAAGAAGCAAAAAAAATCATAAGACTTTTGTTCAACTGTGGCCTAAAAATATAAAAATTTTTTTTCGTAAGTACCTATTTTCAATGGACTACATAACAAAAATATTTTATTAGTAAAATCACCGCATAAAATATGCACGAGCAACATTTTGATTTACGTAGGCGAAGTAAAAAATATATTAGTTTTAGACTAAAAACCCTAGTAACAAATCGCATTCGAAATGCGTTACAAATTGAACAAAGAAAAAAGTTTTAAAAAAATCTGTCCACTTTATACGATTTTTTTTTCTTGGTACATGTGATCACGATCAGGAATGTGCTGTGAGAATTTTTCCCTTTCCTCACGGGCACCTTGTATATCACCGTTTAATTAGGAACTCCCGACAGTTTATAATTTGAGTAGGAATATTATATACTAACCTAACCTAGCCGTTTGTTTACAATCTTGCGCGTTAGTTTATAAACTAACGGTACGTAAGGCATCAATAAACGGATCCATATCCTCGACCGTCGGTCGAACCTCCCCCAAAAACAGAATATTGATTGCATGACAGTAGACGAGGTAAAATGGCCGACTCACATAATTGTGGCGCCGCTGGCTGAGGGGCGGCGGCGGGCTGTATGGGCGCCGCCTGCGTCACCACAGGCTGCGTCATGGCTGCCAGAGCCGCCAGATTCTGCACCGACACCGGTGCCAGCAGCCCGCCCAGCTGGTCGGCCGCCCCACCGCCCATGGACGTCATGCCGCTTACCGTCCCGCCGCTCAAGCCTGCGCCATTGAAAGCGATATCTTGATAGTTAACACCTAAATGAAGAAACAAAAATAAATTTAAAAAAGGATAGGAAAAACCAAAATATGGGAGTAGGAAGGGAGAAGAGTAAACTTAAATGAATTAAAAAAAGTTACTCGTCCAAGTTTTTATTTTAAGAAATATTTTGTGTAGTTTACGTTATACGTTAGTATGCAGAGAAGTATTCAGCTCAGGTAGATAAAATTCCATTTTAACTCACTATTAAACAAAAATGTGGCTCATTAAAGAGCGTCATGCTCCAAATTGAGTCATCCGCGGAAACCGAGTAGGTAATCAACTTTGTGTTATACTACGTAGGTTTACTAAAATGCAGTTTTCATAGCAGCTCGTTTTATACAGATTTGCATTTATAGTTTTATCTTTGAAATTAGTGATGTTTGGAAAATAGTGTGAAACATACATGCTTTTCACATCAACTAAGAGGTAAATAAACCTACCTGTAATAACCAAAGACGGTATCATTCAAACACCATTATGCCTCCAGATAGGTAATGCCCGACAATGTTAAAAATGTGTGGTCCTTGAACAGAAAAGTGCCACTTTGATCCCTCTTAGCAGGGAAGAAAAAAGCGTTTTACGAATTGGGTGTGAAATAGTACATTGTTTATCAAGGGCATAAAGTAACCCACTTTAGCCGAGGTTATTTAGCGATTTTATATCGCCTAGCCTCGACTTAAAGTCGAACTTTTCGAGCAAGAGAAGCGAAAAAGTTATTTAATGCTGACACAACAGTTAATTAATTTGAAAAAAAAAAGTTTTATATATGATCTTGCTGTATTTTACATTAAAAGAACTAGCGATTTTATTCACTTGCAATAACAATAACAATATTCATTTTTAATGTTATACAATCATAAATATGTTTGCCCTCTACTTTGCAACAGTAGAGTTGAATCTCACAAACAACTAACCTTGCAGCAGCGTGGACCCTTGCCCCTGCAGCAACTGCTGCTGCAGGCCCACTGCCTGCAGCTGTTGCAGCAGCTGCAGTTGTGTGGCGGGCGACAGCGCCGCCTCGGACGCCAGGTACGCCGTCGGCGTCACCGGCGTCGTCAGCCCCCACAGGCTCGCCTGCATGGCTTGCAGTTTTTTCTGCTCCTTTTCCTTCTGCGTGTCGGCGAACTTCACCACCAGCGGGGCCGAACAACCCTCCATGGTTTGGCTGTGGTGCAGTGTCTGGAAATTGGTAAATATGTTGTTACTAACTGAACATTATTAGGAAATAATTTCAGGTATCAATCTTTAAATGAAAGTCTGTGTCTGTCTTTGATAAAAACATTTTAAGCAAAATCTTACAAAAGTAATCTTAACTACAACGGCATTGGGTTTGAGATCTGTCTGTGAGGGAAATGGAAATAGGAAAGGTTTTCTAAGGTTGAATCGAATTTGGTATCAGAAGCAGAGGTATGTTCTTTTTTAACCCCCACACCCGATAAAAAAAGAGGTGTAATAAGTTTCACGTAGGTATCTGTGTGTCTGTCTGTGGTATCGCAGCTCCTGAACTAGTAAACTGATTCGACTGCTGATTTATTTCAGCGGAAGTCATATTTGTCGGGATGGATCTTAGCTATGTTTGGTAGATGTAGGAGCGTTTGCCTAGAGTCCTAGACATTTAGCTCAAACTGGAACTAGTCACAGGACTTCAGCCAATATTGAGGGTAAATCCCCCAATTAAAAAAAATATATATTCTAATACCATTTGAGCTTCCTGTGGAACTAGGTCAATTCGTGTTAACTAGACTGTTTTATAATACTTATTCATTGTTGTCGGAGTTTTTAAATTTTCAATAACTATATGTATACGTACAGTCGGTGTCCTCACATACGAGTAAGTATCCACCCCACGTATGCAAGCGCGTAGCCTACTTGTTAATTTTTACTTAGTTAAATAGCAGTCTTCGTCTTCCTAGCATTTTCCCGGCTTGTGCCACGGGTCAGGGAACCTGGGGCCCGCTATGGTAACTAATCCCAAGATTTGGCGTAGGCACTAGTTTTAAGAAAACAACTGCGATCAGACCTTCTAGCCCAGAGGATTAACTAGACCTTATTATGATTACTCCGGTTTCCTCACGATGTTTTCGGTCATCGAAACGCTATTGATAAATATCAAATGATATAGCGTAGGTACATAAAAACTCATTGGTACGAGCTGGTGTGTACCCGCGACCATCGGATTGAAAGTCGCAAGCTCTTACCACTGTACCTGGGTAAAAGGCAAAATTTAGGCCGCAGGGAATGTCCTCATTTTCTTCGTTTCAAATTAGCCGAAGTAGTCAACAACAACGCTCTCATATTAGCAATGCTATTTTTTGGTAAATTAATTAAATTTTCATTGAAATTGCAGCTATTATAAATTCGAGTACTTATGATTAAATAGACTGACTTATTAACTTTCTGGGGAGCGAGACAGTACAGTATGGGAAATATGATAAACCTAACTGTTCACGTTTATCCGTGGTTGCAATGGCCCTGTTATGTCCTGTTTTTTCATGTGAAAATAAGCGTGTTAACACTCATTTGATAACGTCGCAGTATTCATTATTTAAGTAAGTACGTATACATTTTCTCTGCTGATAATTTATCTAGTCACTGTCGTATAGATATCAACCTTTATTAAGGGATTATTCAAAAACGTCGTGAATCCCGCGCGGGTAATACTGTCTAATTCCCAAGGGGCCGGCAAGCATTCCTAATTGGAACCAGTAATGGACCGACTTATTAGAACGATCCAATCCGCTTAAAACTTTACCGCTACTAACCAATCAAGAATTCGTAACAATTTAAAAACCTCAAGCATTTAACAGAACTTCGAGCTTTCCAAGTTTCTTATTCAATTGAAAGTGATCCAACTTAAAGGAGTCTTTGTGCGAAATCTCTATTGATTTTAACACGAACGATTAGATTTTATTAGTTTCGAATTCTATTGGAAGGTTCTTTTGGTTACGCTCGAATTAAGAAAAAATTAAGGAAGCAGGGCGTTGTTCCTTTTAATTTTACACTGACAATAATTATCGATTTACGTATTTAAAGGGCTAATGAGTACTTAAGTTTGTTTGAGTTTGTATCTTAGGGAATTATTGTTTAGAGTTCTGGCGTGATCGGATGGGTTTGAACGGCTCGATCGAAGGTAAGTACTCAAATTAGGATACATTTGAGTCCGTCTATATGTATCGTCCGTGTAGCTTGCACCGATTTGGTACATAGTGATAATGATAATGTATGGAAAAACACTTAGCGTGAAACCAACATGGTCGAATTCTAGTTAGGTAGAGTTCAAACAGAAACCTCAAAACGTAATATCTTGAGCAAAGATTTGAGCAAAGATATTAGATATTAAATATGACATAAAATATGACATAAACATGAGAATTATTTGTCTAGGTTTTATTTTTGTATACCTGTTACTTACATAGTTGGAAAGACGTTTGCTGATCAGAAAAAAAAACCATAGCTCTTTTCTTTTTAATTCTTAATTGTCTTAATCTATTTCAATGAGTTTGTTTCTCGTTGATAATTCTCTATCACGTAAACCGATAATAATTTTTAAAACTTTATTTAAAATTTACAGCATGCTATGTATTAAATTTAATGAAAAAAATAATTTACTATTCTGCCCTCCGGCCGACAAGAAGCCAATAAATAGCCAGACGCTAACCAAATTCGCCGCTTGCCGACTGCGTCGACCAGAAAAATAATGCACTGGCCTTAGCCAGTAAATAAGAAAGCCCCAGATCACATGTTTATCGACGTCAGCCTCGCTTCGGACGACGATTACACGAGATCTGAGACATTTCTTACTTTACAGGCCTCCAAACCAAACTATTATTTCTTCTAAAAGTCACTAGTTACTCATGTCTATTTTTATTTTACATTTTAAGTAAAACAGTATTTATAGTACACATTTTGAAATATATCAGGACTCGGTCCTATCTCATTTCAGGAGAATGGTCCCATTCGGTAATAAGAATGAAACTTGGCATTCAAGTAGCATATCCATTTTATCCAAGAACAACAAAAAAAATTGTCAAGTGGTGGTTTTCCCCCTCCCTTACAAATTTGCTCCCCCAAATTAACAGCTGAAATTTAAATTCTTGTACTTAATTGGCCCCTGTGGCATGAAACTGAGAATTGTCGCGGCTACATATTCCTTGCAGAATCGGAATACTTCGGTAACATACCTACATACATCTTATAATATGATTATTTTACGTACTTCGTGCTTCTAGATCAAAACTATTAGGTCACTATTATTGTACTATGTCTCAATGTACTATGGGACATATTTTTGAGTAAGATGCGTCCACCCATATTTTTACACTTGACTGTACCCATGTTATGAATAACTGGTGACACCCATTCCATTGCATATAATTATCCAAACATTCCATATAATTGCGGGAAAGTAATTATAATAAATCTTTAGCAGTTAGGTACCTTTATGGCAGCGATGGCCGCCTGCTTAGAGACGAACGTGACGAACGCGCAGCCCTTGCTCTGGCCCTGCGCGTCCCGCAGCACCGTGCACTCCTCGATGGCGCCGTGCCCCGCGAACAGCGCTCGCACGTCGTTCTCCGATAGCTTCTTATTGAGCATCCCCACGAACAATTTGCGTTCTGTTGGCAACAAAAAATATTCATCATTAACTTAGGCAGATTGATTAGCATTCAATTATTATTATTAACATGTCTCTAGTTTCATTAATAAGACTTAACCACTTAAAGCCATGTCAATTCGATTTTCCATAAAGCAACATCGTAACCATTTGTCAATGTCGTTTGTTGGGAACTCTAGCGCTTCTGTAACCAAACGAACGCTCCGAAGTACGCTACGAAGATTTAATGCTCGACATTGGCGGCAACCGTCATACATTGGTGAAAACAAATGTACTTATTTATGGCGATGGGTGTCAACGATTAGCGTACACGCTCGGAGCGTACGTTTTGTGGAGTGATATTACTAAGTGGTTACACGGTCAGATAGTACCTATGTTCGATATAAAACAAAATCGAAAACAACAAAAAAATGCTATTAGCAAGATAGGTAATGATTTCTCCGCGACAAGAAATATTCGGAATATATAAGGACAAAAACCAAACAAGGTCTAATTTTTGAAATAAAACCCAATCTAACCAAGTTATATCTACGCCAGGAGAGGTATATTTGTTACCAGAAGGTAAGTATCTCCGTGGGTGTTTAAAACTTTGCCCCTCGTTGCTGATGTTGGGAATTCGCTCGAGGTTTGAAAGTTTCTATTTGTTTCTTGTTTACGTTTATATGTTGTTTCAACCTAATCCAACGACACGAGTTGAAATCATATCGTACAATGTATTTTATCCAGAAAGCTTTGTCGGGACGATCAGCACGTAGACACTTGAAATATGTATCAAGAAAGCTTCCAAGTGGCATGTAACATTTATGCAACGATGCCGCGGACACAGGGCTGAGTGCATTGTACATTCAAGGCACCGGTGTCAGAAATCCTTGCGTTACCCTGAAATATGTACTACTCGATCCTCAGCGTCACTTTAAGCGCACATTCAAGATCTTTTTGCATTATATAAAATACTTCTCGCTGTGCATGTCAATTCCTCAGCTTTCAAACCTCCAAATAAACGAGTTTAAGAATAGAATATAAGAAAGTAGGTTATAAGAAAAGCAATCGTTAAAAAAACAAGCGATGAGAAACGTTCTGGGGCGCTAACATACGGCTCGAGTACACAATGCAGTGAGTTTTACGCGTAAAATTCAACATTCGGCGCTTTCAACCCCCGCGGGGGAAGTCCTGGCGAAATTGAAAAGGTACGTAGCGAAGGCCCGCCTGTTACAAATATTTCATGCCCGCAAAATCAGCACGCTCGTGGGGAGATTAGCATGAAAATGGCGCGAGAAAACGAGCCGTGTGGAGTGAAAAACTCACTAGGCGTTAGCAACACCGAGCCCCGTAATTCCGACTCTCTGCTTCGCACATTAGATGTATGTTTAAATTTGTGATTAACACGCCTGAACGATTCTCGTGCGTGTATTAATATTGCGGAATCGATTTAAGAGGTACCTATTTAGTAACACGAGAATAAAATAGCCCCTTTTGTTATCGAATGATCGTTCCGTAAAACGTTTGTTTACCGGTGTGCAAGAATTGGTATTTAATTAATTACTATCGGTCCGGGAAAATAGTAAAAATCAGGATTAAGGAAAAATAAGAAACTGGAATATATTAAACGAGATTACTTACTACACCAAGCCAATTCTTTACGAGAATGAGGACAATTAGGGTAACGTTTATAATCATCACACAATGTTCTTTAAGAGGTATATCTTGGATCACGTGGAACTCTGAAGACACGCTGTTACACTAAATTCAGCCATTAAAAAGGCAATAAAGAGCGTCAACTACTAATTAGAATATTCAATGTGAATCCCCACTTAAGACTGGAAGCGGTGATCAGTTTAAATGCACAGCTAATTGTGTACTTTGCGCAAATACCGCTTTAAAATGCTAAAGGTTTAAGTGGCCCGTCGTCTTCGTAACGGCACCGTTCGTTAACCAATTTACATAACCTGGCAAGTGCTCGGTCTCTTGTAGCAACTACAATAATGAATTGCAGCGTAATGAGCGTTGAATGAAATGCGGCCTTGGCGTGCGGCGAGTCTCGTGCTCTTTTCAGGATTCAAGGATTTTTCTCACGGAGTGCCACTTTAGTTTTCGTAATGCGCAAATTAAACGGGAAGCCGATTATGCAGCCTATTTAACTAAGATTTATGTTAAGCTCTTAGTGTTCGTTTTAAATGAAACTTAAAAAAAAGATCTTCCAATTTCTCGTTGGAGAGAGTATACAAAAAAGTTAAATTCAGTGCCCTTTTCGCTAAATGCAGCAAACAACATTCATAACAAAATAATTAATACCTACTGCCTTTTTATGTTAAAATTGGAAAGATGACCCCAAAAGCAATCTAAAGTTGAGATTGACGATTCCAGGTCTCATGCGAAATATCTGATTCAAGAATCGATATTCGTGTTTTGTTTTATATTATGTTAGGTAGTTTAATTTTGACAAACATTGTTTCCAAATCTGCGAAATTGACAAATCTCGATCGAATATCAATTTGACTGAATTGCCTCAACTCCAATTTCGCAGCGCAAGCAATATTTATACTATTTGTGATTTTCACTGGAGTAAAAATATTTTCGGGATAAAATCGAATTACTGATCAATTTTATACAGTAGTCAACCAGCTATTAATTAGATAACTCAATTGAAAATCCGTGCTTTTGAAATGGAATATTTAAAATTTACCACGAGAGAAGAATTGTATATTACTGATATGTATGATAATTTGTAACACACACATGTTTACCATACTCTTATGGTAAACCTGTGTGTGTTACAAATTATGTGCATGTCGCAATGAAAAAAATAAAGATGGATGTATAATTTCAAAGCATGAATCAAATAATTTATAATAAATAAATATTAAATAAATAAATAAATATTTTTAATAAATATTTTGATTCATGTTTTTCAGTAATTAACATCACTAGGTTAATCACTAAATTATAAATAGAAAGAAATGTCATATACAACAGAAAAAGTGACCAAGGCCCACAATGCTCAGGCCTGGAATCGAAACATCGAAGGAGGTCGCTGGTGGCACTTTTTTGTAGTATATGACATCTCAATTTATAAGGAAGTATGGTTTTAGTAAACCCATAATATCGTAGTTTTCGTACAAAGAACGCACGATGTTGATATGGGGCCATCGTTGTCTTTTACGGCAGCAAAGTAGGACAATATAATCTGATATGCCCATGACTTTGGTGTCAAACGTCTTTTTAACGAGTACCAGTACAACTATGACTTCCGAATATATGACAATCACAACATTATGCATAATAGGAGATTCATTTTAATGAGCACTGATGGCTTGAAATTAAGGTGCGCGGCAGCCAAACCATTATTATTTAGGTACCAATTACCGATTGCTCTCCCGGGTTATGCATCGTAAGGAAACCGGACTGATAAGGCCTATTTTGCTTTCTTAATTGACTGGTCAGATAGCGCTCAATTTTACAAATAATTTTACAATTGCTGTGGTGCTTGTAAATATATTGTCAAAAATTAACCCCAGGCTCCTGTAGGATTAAATCGGGACCGCATTAAAAAAATATATAGTGAAGGGCTGAAAGACGCGTTAGTACATGGGTAAGCGAAGTATAGATCCAGTAATTAATCATAGATCTGCGTGTACGCATAACTAAATGTATAGGTACAGTCGTAAAAGGAGCAGGCCGCGACTTCCGTCAGTTCGAATACTAAATAAGTATTGTATACAATCGGTCCCAGGTGTGTCATTCTATTAGATACAGGGTCGTCTAGTTTATTCCTGCCACTGGCAATTTACATATGATATTGTCGTAAAAAGTATCGGTTTGCAGGGGTACAACTTGTCCCACGAAGTCTGGAGAAGCAAAATGAACTCCCGCTGCACGGTGGGCTGCGCGCCTAAGTAAGGCGCTCATAATTAATTATTTACTCAATTACTTGATTTTTTTATTGGAAATATTTTTATAATTTAGGGATTTAACGATAATTAAAAAAAAACTCAATTTGGGGAATGCTACACATAAATGTATTATATAAAAAATAGCAAAAAATAAGTATACAATTATTAAAACTAAACAGCAAACTTAGGGTATATAGATTGTTAGTTACAGGTGTTCTATTGTATTAAAATTTAACAATAATTGTTCTATAAGCTATATTAGTAACTACAAATAATAAAATAAATAAATAAATTAAGTAATATTACATGGACATGACATGTAATATTATTTAATTTTTAATTTTAAATTGAACTTAAATCTAACAAACTTATAACGTTTACAGACAGTAAAGTTTTCTTTTTCTGGGCAATTGCCTCATGGATGTGATCAATGGGTCTGTGTTCAGTAGAAGTCTGTTTAAAAGGTCTGTATTTGTTAAGACTCGTGACATTTTCCTGGCATGATTGAGCCTAAACGCCTTTATATTTTTATTAGTTGATTCTGCAGCCTCTTCGGACAGCTCACCAATAGAAACTAATGCGTTTTCTATTACTATAGCACCGTGTAAGAACATTTTATGCACAGATGAAGGTAAGGGATACCATGGGTATGCTGTCACGAGTTGCTTGGCCGTCTTTTTGGCGTATTCATCAAACTTATTTATAATTATATTGTAGCCAGATGACATACACTCCGAAAGAACTCCACACCTTTCGATAAGGCATTGTTAGATACCTGTCATTTCAGCAGGTACATCCGGATTTTTAAAAAACTTGCGTGCCGTATTTCCGTCATTTGACGTACCACTACCGCCGCTCCGCGGTTTGTGCGGAATATCACGTGGCGTATTTTTGTTTAATATGGATAATTTCGGTAGATTTACACTTTCTTTCTCACTCAGCCATTTAGAATGTTTATTCAGAACAGTACTTTTTTTCCGAGAAGAAGATTTCCATAAAACGGAAAGTCGTTGGCAAACATACTTGATAATCGGATCCAAATTGGCAGTATCTATGTTGTCTACATTCGGCACCATGTCCATGAACTGCTGTAACACTTGAAGGTATCTTTCTGTGTCTGAACCACTCGTAGACAGCCATAGTTCAAATATAAAATCCCTTAAAAAGGATCCAATGTACTGCCTTTCTGAAAAAATAAAACAAAGTCAATAAGCATATTTGAAACATTGTCGTAGCGTTGTTACGCTTCGGCCTACGCAGGCGTAGCAGGCTTCTAACTAGACAATCCGCAAATTTCCGCAGACAATAGTTTGGCCGTTAATCTAGACACATTTAAGTTCTTCATTAAGAAAAAAGCATCGTTATATTAGATTAAGAACATAGTTAAAAGTTTAAGTGAATTATAATTTTGAACTTTTTTTATAGAAAATAGCTCGTGTCGTAGACCCGTTGTTATATCTATATTTTCAATGAACATGACAAACAAGTAAGATAAAATGAAACAACATACCTGATTCTTGAAAGTCCACTATTATAAATGGTCACTTTTATTATTAACTTCTAAAGATAACCGCTAATGAACGGTCACTTAATGAGTCACTGATAAGAATGCGCGTGCAAACGTAAGTTGTGTTCACTTTCGAGTTTCCTTAAGGAATGAAAACGATTAGCTATCCATGATCTATTTATAGTTAATTACAGTATATTTATCGGCCAATGACATGACAGCATTCGATATTTAAAATTAAACCTTCATTTTTTTGAATTATGAGTACTAGCCAGACCACCGTGCGCTGCCAGGACTGTTCACGAGATTGCGACCTTCGTGATGTTCCAATGGTATCTTTAATGTGTAATGGTCTTTGAAAATGGGAAGCTTAGTAGACCACCATTTCTAACACGTGCGAGGTAACGGAACATTCTGTTTCACGGACCTCAATCGATGCGTGCCCGACGCGTAAATGAGGTAACTGACGGGTGATTTGAATGCAGCGTATAACGCTTAAGAAAAATGTTGGTGAATTTCGTAAATTTAAGGGATTTTGATTTAATATTGTACAGTCGCCATCAGATATATCGGAGCGGCCAGGGTGGTCACAAATATCTAAACACGCCCCTATAGTCAATAGCGTTAGAGACGTTAGAGTGTGGCTGTATCTTTGTAAATATATTACTAAACAAAAAACAACACGTGTAGTGTTTATAACTTGAATGAAAAAAAAAGTTAAAACTCAAACTATCGACGTTTTTTCTCATTTGATCGTATAAATTGAAATGTATAAACAAGTCTTGTCTGAGCACCCATAATTATTTAAATTCAGTAACTAGTGGAAACTGTTTTGTTTATGTATTAGTTTTAATTTTTGTACTTATGTGGAATTTTTCGCTGTTTGCTTCCCATTACCAATAAAATAAAATAGTCAATTAAATAAACATTTCTTCGCGTTCTTTATCATTTGGTTAACAATCATCTATTATTAACCAGGTAAAAGTATCTCAAAACAATAACACATAATATTGTCTGAAGTGCAATAGAGGTAAGAATAGGTGTTTAGCAAAACAAACGATACTCGATATGCCTTCTGATCTGGAACAATATAAGCGGTCTGACGTCAGACATCAGCATTCATGCAGGCGACAATAAGTGACGTCGTATTTACAAGGTGTCACTTTGACGTTGTCATTCAAATCATGCACTGTAAGGATAGACCTTGATAAATATAGTGTTATTATTGAAAGTTGGACTTAACAATTATTTTCATTTTTAAGCAGAAACGTCTGCCCTTAGGAATATGGAGGAGAAAATCGTGGCCACCGGGTCTCGGTAGCTCAGTTGGCAGAGCGTTGGGCCTGTATCCCAGAGCCGCAAGTTCGAGTCTCGCCCGAGGCCATGAGTTATTAAAGTTCCTATGGCGTTTGTACCCACTGAATTCGATCTAATATCAAATGCCAGATTTCATTGCTATCATAGTAGGTATCATAAGATAAGACCTAGCTTTTAAGGTTTGGTTGCACCAAAATGGGTGTTATGGTGAATAAGTGTGCTAACTTATTTTGTACGGGTATACCAGTGAAACTATAGTAACATAGTGATCTGTGAAGTCTCGTTAATTAGTCTCAGTTAAGCGTGGTGCAGCTTAATCGTTCCATCTAGGTTTTATTGTCGGTAAGATTAGATATTTAGGCGTTTCAATAATTAATACAGTATTTATAACAGGTTAATTGGGGTGGGTGAAGTTCCCAATTTGTATTGGGAAAACGTGGCCTGCGGTGCAGTGGGGTAGTAGGTATTTATACCATAAATTATGTGGTCGTGATGATACAATAGTTGTTTTCATGGTGTAAAGTCTAATTTCACGCATTTTCGAATGCAATGCATGCACTAAGTAAGTAGCAATATGATAGATTTTTTGCCGCTACTGTATACTAATTCATATTTATAAATGCAATTAAATCGACAAAAGTGTGCAGGATACATTACATAAAGAGTATGGGATGTAACCTTTATTTAAATGCAATAATTAGTCAAATTGTGATAATTTGTGCGGACCAGAAAATGTTTGCATGGGACTTGTACAAACAAACGTTTTGATCTTTTATGTGCACTTTAACCAACAAACGTATTGGTGTCTATATCCATAACATACATTTTCACTCCATTTCATTGTAACTAACAGATAGTTGATGAATTTTCTACATTCCTGGAATAGGTTTCAAAGATTGCCAGGGGTGGAGCTTATCAATATGATCAATAATCTTGTATCCATACATAAATGACTGAAATAAAAAAATATCAAAAAAAAAAAACACTAAAAATTATAATTTTTCGTGGAATGCTTTACTCTGGCTGTTTAGCTACGAACGATTTTCGCTGCAGAAGAGAAAGTGGCTGCTACGGGATACGGCACAGAGCCGTAGCATGAATATCTACTACGCATGCCCCTTGAAAAATTGGATTCAAAGATTATAGCTGTAAGAAGACATTTTTATAGCGCCTTACTCTCGCACTAATGCGAAATTTATTTCCTAATATTATGTGAATATAAACACTGAAATTAAATGCGATAAAGTAGAAATAATGTAAAAGTTTGACATTTAATTTCATTTAATTCAGTAACAATATTACATTGTGTTTGAAATATCTACAGAAGAACTGAAAGTAGGCGCATGCAGTAGCGTCGTTACTTATCTACAACAACATTGAACTAAAGAAATAAATACACATTTACCATTACCATATAATGACACAGCACACAGAGCAGTCGTCAATCAAAATCACATTTTGAATGGTGGAATGCCGCTCCAATGTTCGATTACGCTTAAAAAACTGTAGATCAAATCCAAGTAACAGCTACGCTGTCTAAGATACAAGACAATCGAAGTTTACTTTGAGCTTTGATCTTTATTTCCATAAGAATATTGGAATAACGGCCAAAAAAAAGAAAGATACACAATTGTAAATATATCTGTCACCTCAATTGTGAAATAAATGCGATAAGGAAAAGAAGATTCTTTGATGTATTTAATAGGATCAGAAGGTTTCGCTCATATTTTATACTTGGTCCGTTAAGAGAAGAACGCTTAGCAATTGTAATTTTAGGTTTGGCGATCCAAGGCTCACGTACACGATGATGCGAGCGGCGATATTTTTAAGGTTATCTTAGAGAATGAAGAGTATGAAGCACCGTCCCTCATCCATAACGTGCCACTACCAAGTGCGTTTGCTTGTTCGCAGGACAATGTGTCGTTAAACCGAAGTTATGACGCGGCCTGTTTATCGCAGACCCAATGACACCTATTTCAACTGTTAAAACATTAACTTGATTTGTTACGACACGGGCTTGACACGATTCACAGAAAATTTCATGCAGGCTAAGAACGAAAGCGAGATGCAGCGCGAGTCGTGTAAAGTAGCTTTTGTATCCTATATCAGTAATAAATCAAATTAAAATTTTCAATTTTTGAATAGGTAGGCCTCAAGGCAGAGGCTTATCTTATTTTAGAGGCCTGGACAAGGGCGGCACACCTTAAGGAGGATAATTAAGGTTACCTGAGCTAGATTAGGTACGACTTATGCAAGCGAGTGAATAATTATATTAATTATCTACCTTTCTTCTTTTTGTATGATTTAACGTGAACCTTTGAATATTGCTGTCCCTACGAGGGAGACTATTGTACACCACACTTATTGAATGCTTTAAAAAATACTAGTTTAAATCTTACCTTTCATTCGTCTATTCGTCTCATTAAAAATCTACATTGTTCCTTTTTATTTAAGTTTTACTATGTCAAACATTCAAAAGAGTATAAAACTCTGTACCTACGTTTTTAATATTAAGGAATAAAATGAAGGAATGTGTACCTACATACATCTAAAAATCTTTACGTCCCGAAAACTGACTTCAAAGTCAACTTGAAGAGGGCGGTCCAAAAATATATCAAACAAAAATGTTTTGACATTAAACATTTTCGAATTTAAACTGTCGTGAGACATATTAATATTGTTACATAATTAAGGATAACACTCACGTATTACGTAATTTATCAATTTTTCGTATTCAGTGCTGACTATGGGCCCATACTGGGTCGTGGCTTTCCACGACATTACATGGTTTTGTCGTGACGACAATGTGGAGGAGCAAAATGTATGGACTTGTATGCAGACGCTTTTATACTTATCGTAATCGTTTCCCCATACAAAAAGTGTTGTATGTTGTATGCAATGTATCGCCGTGGAAATTCACAAACGAGTATAAAAGCGACCGACAGATACAACTTTACATAACTTTGAATTAGCGTTAAAATAACATATTATACGACCGTGACAAGGCTCTGACAAAGGCCATAAATTTGAACTCATCCCAACCCACGCGGCCGCAGCAGGTGCGAAGAGGTTGTGCACACAAGCCGGCACCGTGACATACTAGCATACATTTATACGGGACTACGTACGCGAGACATTCGCTCTGCCTCGGATTTACCCAACCGCGGAGCACTGGCGGATGAATTGTGACTTTATAATGCGGTTCGTGCATTTTCGTATCATCATTTTATTATTCAATGAAGTGAATGAAATGAAATTAGCATTTATAAACATAATAAGACGCATTCATAAAAGTGTACCTACCTATGGGTTGATATTTAGAAGAAATGAAAGGTCTTTATGTAAAACTACCTGAGACATGACACAACGAAGGCAGACATTTCAAGTAGGTTGTATCAAGGCAGAATGAAAAAAACAATTGGTAACATACAACGTTTAGGAGTAGCTGTATTATTATTTCTTTTTAAGTATTGTAAATACTTGTATTAGGAGATACTGCTCTTCCAAAGAGAGTAAATCACAATATTATTAAGTGTTACATTTATATTATCTATATACCTATAAATGAACAATTTTATAATTCAAGCTTATATCGCCGTTTGTACATTTGTTTCAACAGTCGTTTACTGCTCAATAAAAAAAAACAATTAAATTGCGTTGTTTTATTACATTGTGTTTGGAGGCAACTCGGAACGCCAATATCAGATCAGTTCATTCAGTTCTATATCATCGTAGTTATCGTAGTATTGCATTTTCCATGTAGGTACTTGAATTGAGCCTAGTTGCACGTCAGTGGTTCTAATTCAGCTTAAGATTTTATCCACACTAACGATAAAACTAACACGGTATGTCACGACGCGCATAAATATTTAAGTACCAATAGACAGTATAGGACAAGTGAATTCCGTAACGTGTTTTAAACATAGTAAATAAAGAAAACCATGTGTATTGACCTGCTGTTATGAACCCTGTTATTTTTATCCTTGTTAACACTGTTTTTGACAAAGTGCAAAATCAAACGAACTACGTACCTACCTAATTTATTTTTCAGTTAATAATTTCTCAATTGAGTACAATGAAAAATAGAAAAACGTTTTGTTGAAGGAAATCAATTTAATTAATGAAATATTTTGACATGTTATTGAAGTAGGTTAGTAGTACGTGTAATAACGCTAATATACCGCGTAGGCCCCATAAAAGGAGCAACAAATATAATCGTATTTAGTACTCCCCAAAGTCCATACAATTTATAAAAATAGAAATGTCCACTTCGTATACTGTTTACGAAGTAAAGTAAAGTAAAAGTAAAAAGTATTTTATTGAGCTGACAAAAGTGCTTAGGTACTACTTACATTGTTTTGTTTTAAATTAACTCTAAGGCATGGTCTTAAAGATTATCGACGCACAAATCACAGCACAATTACAACGTGCACGCGCAACTGCGCGTTTACGCTCCTTCTAATGTCTCTATAACGCTTAAACGCGGTTAATTGCAAACTAGAGGCGACTCGGGAATTAAACAAACGTACCAAGTATATTCTAACCATGTTTATGAGTTTAAACAATTTCCAGACCACTTTAACCAGCCGTGGGTCGAATTATGGCCGTTTAAGTGTATAATTTAAGCTATATGGAACTCGTTTACAACTGTTTTATGACTTTAGTTGGGTTTTGTTTCATTTTAGTAGTGGTGATGTTTCGGAGATAATTGTAACTTTTGATGCTGATTTGTTTTTGGTTTATAATATAGTTGGATGAAATAATTTAAGTATAATGTATATAGTGTGTAAGTCTAATACGGGCGATAAATTTAACCAAACATACAATTCATTAGTGTTATCAATAATTAAAACATATTTTTAAGTTACACTTAATTTAAATAATAAATAAATATTATGGGACAACCTTACACAAATCGACCTAGTCTCACGGTAAGCTCAATTAAGGCTTGTGTTGTGGGTACTAGGCGACGATATATATAATAGACAGATACATATAAATACTCAAAAATATAGAAAACATCCATAACTCAGGAACAAATATTCGTGATAAACACACAAATAATTGCCCTGACCAGGATTCGAACCCGGGACCTCCTGCTTCGTAGGCAGGGTCACTACCAACTAGGCTAGGAGGCCGTCAAACGTTAACGTAATTTTGACCCCATAATTAATTTTTTAATAAAACTTTCAGCAGCAATGTACTATAAAATATTTGACGCTGACAGTTGTCAACGAATGATTAACGAATTAAATACGAATACTAGTCTTAACATTACCAGTAATGTAATATTGTGCTTTATATAATTGTATTTGCATGCATTTTAATATGTTTTACTGCAAATAAAAATGATTTGATTTGATTTGATTTGATTTGAACGCGAGTGTGTTTGCATTACATTGCGGGCCGAATTATTTTCGTAGGCAGGGTCACTACCAACTAGGCGAGGAGGCCGTCAAACGTTAACGTAATTTTGACGCCATAATTAATTTTTTAATTAAACTTTCAGCAGCAATGTATTATAAAATATTTGACGCTGACAGTTGTCAACGAATGATTAACGAATTAAATACGAATACTAGTCTTAACATTACCAGTAATGTAATATTGTGCTTTATATAATTGTATTTGCATGCATTTTAATATGTTTTACTGCAAATAAAAATGATTTGATTTGATTTGATTTGAACGCGAGTGTGTTTGCATTACATTGCGGGCCGAATTATTTTCGTAGGCAGGGTCACTACCAACTAGGCGAGGAGGCCGTCAAACGTAAACGTAATTTTGACCCCATAATTAATTTTTTAATAAAACTTTCAGCAGCAATGTATTATAAAATATTTGACGCTGACAGTTGTCAACGAATGATTAACGAATGAAATACGAATACTAGCCTTAACATTACCAGTAATGTAATATTGTGCTTTATATAATTGACAACATTTCAAAATTTTTAATATTCCTAAATCGAAAACCATTTCGAGATATACGCCTGTAGATCACATAAATATATTTTTCAATTTTTTTTTCGCAATATTTTTAGTAAAAATCCTTAAAAATAGTTTAAAGGGTAAGTGACGTTACACAGCTGATTCAGAGCTGCCACTATAACCAAAAAAAATCTTCCGGCTGGGTTGTCACTTGAGTCTGACAGTGTCACTTGGCACTATGACTAACCGCACAGTTCAAATTATTCGGATATTTACTGGTGATTTTCTTGTACTTTTCGTGTGTGATTTTGATCTTCACTGCAACTCCACCTTCTCATGGACTTAAACGACGGTTAAGATTAGCTGAATACATTTATTTAGGTGATCGTCGCAAATAAATTGTGCGCTTGTAGGTAAACGATCCAAACCGGCTGCTGAACACCACTCAGCTTTATTTTCCGTTGGAACAGTAAACTAAGTAACATCTTGGTAGGCGGTAAACCCGTTTTATTTGTGCATGTTTTCGTAAAGCAATATTTAACTCACGGCATTTTAATAAACCAACAACAAAAAATTCAGTTTTTGTTTACATTTTTTGACGTTCGTGAAGTCTGTCGTGAATGTCAGTTTGGCTCAGACTATTTAAGGTTTAAAATTAAACGTCGATATCCGCATCACATTAAAATGATTTTTTTAGTGTATGAAACACAATCATGACGTCACAAGGCTGACTCATGACGTTTGTTACTTACGCATTTCCTGCCCGAGTAACAATAATATAAATAGATTTTTAGACAAAAATATTTTTTTTATTTTTTATTTTATTTCATATGAGAGTTACGCAAATAAAAAAAAATACGTGTACCATTAATTGGTCCATTCTTTCGAACCATACAATAAAAAGTAGCACTTAAAAATATGAATGGTTGTCAATTGTATTTGCATGCATTTTAATATGTTTTACTGCAAATAAAAATGATTTGATTTGATTTGATTTGAACGCGAGTGTGTTTGCATTACATTGCGGGCCGAATTATTTTCTATGGATAAAATTTTAATTGCAATTCCATTTAAAAGTTACCTAATTACATTTCTTATGTCCTATACTAACCACCGTTAAGAGGTTCGCCCGTATTCGATTTACACACTGTATAAGGGATCAAATACCCGAGTTTAAGATATCGGATATATTGTTTCCGCATCTTTTTAAATTAATACATCTACTCGTAACATCTACGGACACCGAAAACACTATTAACGCTCAACTTAAAATTACATTTTTGAAATAATATAATTTTTAGCATATGTATGATTTGACGACCGGTTGGCGTAGTTGGTAGTGACCCTTCCTGCTAAGCCGATGGTTCTGGGTTCGAATCCCGGTAAGGGTATTTATTTGTGTGATGAACACAGATATTTGTTCCTGAGTCATGGATGTTTTCTATGTATATATGTACGTATTTGTGTTTGTGTATTATATATATCGTTGTCTAAGTACCCGTAACACAAGCCTTCTTGAGCTTACTGCGGGACTTAGTCAATTTGTGTAAGAATGTCCTATAATATTTATTTATTTAATTATTTATGATTTTTAAATAAATTATGGTGAGCAGGGCGGGAATTAATTATGTGACTACTTAAAAAAACACGAATCAAAACATTTATTACAAATAATATATGATTTGATTCGTGCTTTACAATTGCATTTATAAATGTTTGTTAATTTAAATACTTATAAATTATTTCTTAACACACTTCGTACTGCAGTCCGCATTGTGCTATTCGTGCTACGCCCGTAGCAGATCCCCGTGCACGGTGTTTTCTGGGTCTGTAGGTGAAAGTGACTACGAACAACGAACTAACTCAATGTGATATGGTAAAATGGTTCTTTCCCTGGACTCTTTCATTTGAAAATTGTGTTAATTTTGTCTTTGTCCGGGAATCATAATGCTTAATGTTCTATAAAAACAGAGCATAAAGAAATGGAAAATTAATTCGCAATGGACATTACCGCCTTTGAAAAGAAAAAAATGCAGTAATTTCATTAGAAAAGGTTCATCAGCAGTCAGTCGGCTTCGACTGAAGTTGGTGGGTTGCGCGCAACAGGTCTCTAACTTTTTGTGAATGATCTTTTTTTGTTTCGCCAAACTTGACTCGTTTTAAGTTTAGCTGTAGCCAGAATACTAACTGACTTTGTGGGATTTTTAAGCTAAATGCACGACTAAAACAATAGTTTATAGGTCATTAAAAAATAGGTTCCTGCTCCTCGTTACGAGTACCTAATTAGAAAAGGAACTAGATTGGCATTCAATTTCAACAAAAACAAAGTAGTAGATGTTTATCAAGATGCTTAGGAAAATCGCTGTTGGCAAAATTATGGCGTTATCTGCTGAAAGTAGGTAGCAATACTTTTACTGGTTCTAAATTTTGGATTCTAGGGTCTTTGTCAATATATTCGTATTTTAAACACATTTTGACATGCCCTGATAGGTAGTTTGTATTTGTATTTATTTATTTATTTCATATAAGTATACAGCAGTTTAGGTACAACCAGCCAACTCACTTACATGTAATATATTACCTACCTGATTTAAAACTATTAGCCTTACTTATGATAAAGAAATATTAAATATGTAATAATTCTTTATCATGACTAAAATCCAGATTTAATGTATTGACAAGTGCCTATAATATTATACCCCACTGGGACACTATGAACGGGATTTTCCGTGTCCTGTAGAAGTAAAGAGGAGGACATATAATTCACACGCTTTAAATGTTTACTTCTATAGAAAGTTTCCATTCGTGCATATAATAATGTTGACACTTGTGTGTACTACTACCACGAACTACGCACACAGCGAATATAAAAACCAATGTCAGTCTAATCGCAATAATTATAATTACGATAAAAGAAACAAATAATAATTTCGTTAAAGTTTGTTTTAACCTTTTTTTACTAATGTAGGCAGCGAAATGAAATTTTCTACGAGGCACTATCAATTTTCCTCCGCGACCCGTTAAACGGTTATCTATGCGATAGCATGCTATCACCAACGCCCCGTTTAGTTCTCTAGTTAGGATCTATGCATACTCGTACAGTTGTGAGAATATATTATAGCAATTATAATAATATGTCTAAAAAAGCCTCTGTCCGTGATTTCGACAACATCCAAGTCTTCAAAACTTTTAACCCCCATTTGTTCCTTTTAGGGGTATAATTTGAAAAAAATATTGATTACATTACTCGTAGGTAATCTTCCTTTGGCCATGTCGTCAATTTACATAAGATACCTAGTCCAAACCATAGACACCTGAAAGTAAAGAAACCTATCACCCGTAATGACTATTGCTATCACGAGCTATTGTTAAAAAAAGATATACCGCGTTAACATCCATAAATCTCTTAATGGCGACAATGTGACTAATTGATTTTTATTGTTTTACTTTTTGTTTTTCCACCTGAACAAACTTTATACGGTTAGTTATAACAGTAACTAAATTGGGGAAAACATCTTGAAAATAAACTAAACAAAGCAACAGTAACCTTCTGGCAATGCCGGAGGATGGTGGGTAAAAGATGGGGGCTTGCCCCAAACATCATACTGTGGCTATACAAAATGGTAATAATGCCAATGATCAGCTATGGCGCCGTCGTGTGGTGGCCTCGCACACAACTAAAAACAACCATAGACAAACTAAGTAAAACGCAGAGACTAGCATGTGTAGCAGCCACAGGCTGCATGAGAACTACACCGACTGCGGCACTAGAAATAATGCTAGGACTCCTACCACTACACATACACATACAGAAAGAGGCAGCCGCCACAGCTTTACGGCTGAAAAATCTCAACCTATGGTCAACACTTAGATCGATACACAAGAAGATCTATGAAAATATGATCTCTGATATGCCAATACTGGAAGCACCGATTGATCAAATACCAAAAACTATGATCTTCCGGAAGGACTATGCTATATCACTGACAGAAGATCCAAAGGAAGGACTAAATCAGACAAACCTTAGAATATTTACAGATGGCTCAAAAACAAACGAAGGGACAGGATGTGGTGTCTTCTCAGAAGATCTCAACATACACATCTCAAAACCCCTAGGGGTACACAACACAGTATTCCAAACGGAATGTGTGGGAATAATAGAAGCCTGCAATGCAGCAAAAAGACGACAAACACAAAATGAAAACATACTAATACTGTCAGACAGCAAATCGGTACTGCAAGCGCTACGCAGCGACAAACTTAAATCACAACTTATACTCGAATGTCATAATGGCCTCACAAAGATGAGCGAGGAAGGAAACAAAGTAACTATACAATGGATAAAAGGACATAGTGGCTCAAGGGGAAACGATGCAGCGGATGAACTGGCAAGAAGAGGGTCAGAGACACCGGCATACGGACCAGAACCCATCGTTCCACTGCCTTTATCATACATTCAAAACCTTCTAAACCAACATCACAGACAACTACACAACAAATACTGGGATGATCTTGATACATGTAGACAAACCAAGGAAGTCCTGCCAGAGCTAAACTACAAGCTCACAAAAACTCTACTGAGGACCCCCCGAGAACAACTACGGAAAATAGTAGGACTACTAACAGGACATAACACACTAAACAAACACTTACACAGAATGGGCATCACGGACAGCCCGATGTGCAGAGCATGTATGGATAAGGAAGAAACAACAAAACATGTTCTCCTAGAATGTAAACAGATAGAAGTATACAGGAGCAAATACTTAGGAACTCCCAGCACACTAAAGGAGGCAACTTGCAACCTTAAAACGATGATAGGTTTCATAGACGAACTAGGGTGGTTAGAGTAGTGCTACCTCGCTATCACGCAAAATAGGCACAATGGATGTCGATTTGCGGAAAAAGCCCAGGAAAACTAACTAACTAACTAACAGTAACAAACGAGAATACGACGACATTTTATCTTTTATCTCGACCCATATTGAAACTAATCAGATTTATGTATACGCCTATTTTTTAGGGTTCCGTAGTCAACTAGGAACCCTTATAGTTTCCCCATGTCTGTCTGTCCGTTCGTCCGTCTGTTTGCGGCTTAGCTCAGTGACCGTTAGTACTAGAAAGCTGTAATATGGTAGCTATGAATATGCCGACAAATTGGTAAAATAAAAAACTTTTATTTTTAGGGTACTTCCATACACGTAAATTGGGGGGAGCTTTCATAGGAAAATAATTTTTAATATTCAGATTTGCTTTTTTTTGGAAAAAAAATATATTCTCGGTTAAGTTATAAGAGATGCGAAGATACTACTTTTTTATTGTAATGAGCATATTCGCATTCGTTACAGTTCGCCTATTGGGACGGATGGTAAACTATGGAATCCTACGCTGAGCATGGCCCGACATGCTCTCGGCCGGTTTTTATTGTGATGAACATGGTAGGTATCTATTAATTAAAACCCTTTTTAAGTTCGCCTATTGTGACGGACGGTAAATTACGGAACCCTACACTGAGCATGGCCCGACACGATCTCAGCCGGTTTTCAACAGACTTAAAAATTCCAAAAAAGAGGAGGTTCTCACTCGTGTGTTTTTTTACTAACCCTTTAATTAGCAACGTAGGTACATCACAGTGTACGTTAGTTATTAAAAATTTCTGGCATCAATAGGTAATGGTAGATATTTTCTTACACTTTAATCTACTCGGGTAAGTTTTATTAAAAAAAAATGGATTTTTTGAGAAAATGGTAAATTGTGTGTACAAGGAATAATAAGAGAAATATTCACTGGTAAATTGCAATGTACACACGCTTTCAAAATTGCATGGGCAGTTATGAATGAATTCGTGGAATGCACTTTTGAACGCGATAGTACATCAGGGTTACCGTTACCAAGTTTGTAAAGAAGTACTCGCATTCAACAACTGTAACCACCGTGTACCCTTTACCATGCCACGCCATATCTGACTCCACGTATGGGTAGCGTGGACTTAGCTGACATGCGTATCGGCCATTTTCGCGAATAGAGATAAAAAAAAATGTTTTTCTTACTCAGAATAACGAGCTCGTTCAATCTAAGAGATTAAAACTACGAAAAAAAAAGGTTACAGGATTTTCTAATGTTTTACGTAATCTCAATTTTGTAATCGCTGCCGCTGTACAAAGTGTTTCAAAAATGGTAACGAAATGGAAAAAAAATGGGACTTTTTATTCCTCCTATGAGGATCGAAAGAGCTCGTGATTCTGAGTCGAAAAACATTAAAATAACCTGATTTAGAAAAAAATGTTTTTGGATCTCTTCTCGCGAAAATATACCCTATCACATTTTATAGAACATCATTGAAGACCCGAAAGAACGAATGTTTATTGCATCAAATGCAATAGACCTCTTTAGTTCTTTGTCGAAGAAACGAAAAAACGAATTTGCTTTCAACAGTTTTACACTAAATGATGTTTTTTTTCATAATCATATTTAGGTGAAATAGTATTTTATACAATCGTGATATTATTATAATGAAGAGTTTTTCAGTCGATTACCGTGTTTAGGCCACGAAGCTTGCTGAGTGGCCTAAGTAAGGTACGAGATTGAAAAACTTAATTATGTTACGATTGTATACAATACTTTTTCTACGAGTCATCATCATCATCATCTATGGAGGAACAATTTCATCATTCAATTTCATTGACTTAACACAGGCTGTAACACAAAAAGATGTAATTGCGCACGCCGGCAGGCCGGCGCCGGGGGCGCGGTTGGCGCAGGCGCGGAAGCGCGGTCGGCACAGGCGCAGGCGGCATGGCAAATAAGTATAAAACTTGTATGAAGTTCTATTTTGAAATTATTGTAGTTGCCTACAGCGTGTCGAAATGAATATTAAAGTTGAGTTGGACTGTATAATATCGGAAAGTATGAGCTTATAGTTTTGTCTATGTACTCGTAATTGACAGATTAAAGTAGGCGAGTAGAAAAATTATATTTTACTGCCTTCTTGGCAGCGGTAACCAGCGTGTATATGCAAGAAAATAATTTAACTTTTTTGTAATAGAATATTGGCATCGTACATTGTGGTTTACACAGACTAAAAAACCAATAAAGTTGGATTTTTGCCTCATTTTTCTGTACCCTGTTTTTGACCCTCAGAAGGTAATACGACAATATATACAGTATAAAGGTATGATACTGTATTACTACTTTTTTATAGATTTTTACTCTTACCAATTTAAGGCTTAAGGGATTTACTTATTGCAGTTTGTTACCGCCTGTTGTTTACTTGTTCTTTTGTTCGTTGTTTTCTCTGTATTGACTTCTTTTAAAATGTGCAGTAAAAGAGTATTTTTATTTTGTATTTATATTTGTTAGTTGATTTTGAATACGCTCCTCATTGGCTGTGTTTGAAGTGCGCTACCGACGCACTGATAACCACAGTCCGTTTCAATTAAATTCGATTTTAATTACCTACCAACAAGAGTCGCTGAATGCGGGCGCTGTAAAATCAAGGTATCAGTTGAAAGTGTGAAGCCCGCTGTGTGGTCGCGCGCTAACAGCGGATGCTAATAGAGCAGGAAGTGTTCCGCGAGACGTTTCATTTCCACTCGGGTCGTCGACGAAATTGAATAAATTTGAATGTGGAACAACGGTGAGGGCGACGGGTTGGAGTGCCACCTATAGCGATTATTGTTTCACTGATATTCTTAGTCGACACCATCGTTTTTTTATTATTACATTGAGTTTCTTTTGACAGGAGTTTGCAATTAAGTATTTGAAAGTTGGCAAGGCGTCTGGACCAGATATTTTTTTTAATGAATTCATCCGCAACATGGGTCCGGTGAGTGTCGAGTGGCTTGCTGCTTTGTTTTCGAGCATACTTGAGAAGAACCACATACCCAAAGAGTTCAAGCAATCAAATGTCATAGCTCTACAAAAACCTGGAAAGACAGAGCATATCGCGGAAAATTTCAGACCTGTGTCCCTCCTCAGCTACGTCTATAAATTACTTGAGCGTCTGATACTTACAAGGATTGCCTCGTATATAGAAGCCGCTACTCTACCTGAGCAGGCTGGGTTCAGATGTGGGCGCAGTTGTACCGATCCAGTTCTTGCTCTCACTACCTGCATTGAGGCTGGTTTTCAGATTAATTTGAAGTCCACCGCCTTTTTTATATACCTGCTTATGATACTGTCTGGAAATATGGTATGATAAACAAAGCTCTATCACGTATCCCTAGCCGAGAAATCGCGGACTTGCTGTGCAACATGCTGAGCGACAGAGAGTTTGAGTCTTCCTCGGAGACCAGAAAAGTAAAAAGAGGAAATTAAACAATGGCCTTCCTCAGGGCTCAGTTCATGCACCACAGCTAACTCTCCACAGACACATCTACATTCATGACATGCCGGAAACTAAAGCCAGGAAGTTCATTTATGCGGATGATATCGCTCTGGTAGCTTAAAGTCGCACGTGTGGGGAAGGTGAGGAGAGTAAACTAACCGCAGACTTAAGGGTCTTGGAAGGGTATTTCCGGGAGTGGAGACTTCTACCTAGAGCGAGAAAAACCGAAGTTTTCTGTTTTCATCTTACTTATCAACCTGCTGGGTATACACCAGTTGTAATGTTGGCGGACGAAAAACTTCCATATAATCCTTTCCCCGAAATACCTTGGCGTAACCTGCGTACTGTCTTCGTGCAACGGCTCTGGGACTTATCTACTCCACAGCAGAGTACTGTGCTCCGGTTTGGTTACAGAGTGCACACACACATAAGGTAGATTCGAAGCTCAATGCCACCATGAGATGTATCACTGGGACGATTAAATTTACACCAAACCACTAGCTCCCCGTGCTTATGCCCTTCTCTTTCGACCTGCTATCAAAGTACTCTTTCCAAATTTCTGCGCATTTTACTTTGACATCTCTAAGTAGGTCGGTAAAGAAAGGCTCATGGTTTACACAAATACCTTCATCAATCCCCCTTTTTGCAAAATTGTCAGCTACCTCATTTCCTGCAAGGTTTATGTGTGATAGAACCCATTGGAATCTTATATTCCTGCCACTATTTTTATTACTTGTAGCTGTAAATATAAATCCAAAATAGTATAAGCTACGGGGAGACCTCGTTCACCAGAGGTGCATCGAGCTAAATGCTGTAGTGCGCTCTTCGAGTCACTTAGCACTACAAAATTAGTCCCATCACATGACTGTATATATCATTAGGATATTGCGTGTAATTCTGCCGCCATGATGGATATCTTATTATTTAATTTAAAGGCTGCTGTGGTATTAGATTGATGGTCAAAAAACGCTGCACCTACCGCCTCTCCTATCTTAGATCCGTCCGTGTAAATATGATAAATAAATAAATAAATAAATAAATATTTGTGGGACAATCTTACACAAATCGACCTAGTCCCACGGTAAGCTCAATAAGGCTTGTGCTGTGGGTACTAGACGACGATATATATAATAGATATATACATATAAATACTTAAATACATAGAAAACATCCATAACTCAGGAACAAATATTCGTGATAAACACACAAATAAATGCCCTGACCAGGATTCGAACCCGGGACCTCCTGCTTCGTAGGCAGGGTCACTACCAACTAGGCTAGGAGGCCGATAGAAACCATTATATTTCTTAATTATAGTTTTCTTTGTTTCCTTAAGTAAACCCACAGAACTATAATACTTTTTAGGCCCTTCAATATTGTTTATACTGAGACTTATCTGTGATTTAACATCTATATTAGTTACCCACGTTGATAGTGAAAACATTTCCAAAATACGAGAACAATGGATGGTTTCATTGGTTAGCACGTTGCACATACTTGGGGAGCCCAGCTGTGCCCATACCTTTTTCCATTGTCAGTGCCCAATCCTGTAACCTATATTTACGATTTTGTTCAAGGAAATACATGATTTGTATTTGTATTCATTCCATTCCAGGTGGAACATTTTTGATGTGCTTTTAGTTGTAGTAGTTAAAATACATAGGTAGGTTAAAAACAAGTTAAAACGCTACACCTAAAGCCCCACACACTGCCTGGGAGTCTCCCAGCCTTACGGCAAACGTCATAGTCATAGGTCCCTGTCTAGTCACGACGCATCATTTGATTTTAAGCTCTATTCCATTGCAACACAGTTCATGATTATACGATTGTTTTCTGTACACTTAGTGTAAATTATGGTTATGTCGTCTGGCATGTGCAATGGATTGAAGGATTTTGATCCTGTTCAAGAGATTTGTGAAGAGCTTGAACTCAATGGGATGTTGTTGTCATTTTACTCTTGTAAGGAAATTCTTGTAAGAAATTTGTAAGAAAGTTCTTGAAAGACACTTTAAGCCATGAAATATTTGCACGAAAACATTTATAAGAAAAGAAAACTAGTAAAGTAGGTAAGAAGTAACGAGGTCTATTTGCGAGAACCCAACCCTCTTTTTCACACAATCAACAGCTGGTTCGATAAATACTTTTTTTACATATATTATGGCAAAGCAAACACAATGTGATTTCCAAAAAATAAACATCAAATTCGTGGCATACTCCAAATGTAACATTTCCGCAGGATATTTTTATATTCATTCTTTCAACCCATATATATTCCTTATCGGGATTGTACGAATCGACGCCAAAATCGTTACCTGTGAAAAGACGCTACATTTCATTTCATTGTCGTCCTTTGGCGCGTAAAGATACCAAACACAATAAAAGAACTCGACATTCAAACCCCTATAAGAGGGAGAAGTATAGGGGATAAAAGAAAAACACACTCATACAAATTAACAAAAAATTTCTTGTAACATAATACTTTGTCGACGGGCTGTAAGTGTAAGAACGTACATTTATTTTAATTTCTGCTGCTTACTTGTTAAAAAAATGTGTTTTCTTATGTATTCTGTAATAATTCTTAAAAAAATTATAAATGTGAAAATCTTAAATGTTTAAGCAAGTAGGTACCTATGAATACACTAATTGATTTGTCATATAATTATGTACTTACATGTATTTAAAAACAACTGGCAAACCATTTTTGATTTTAGACTTCTCTCTCGTCTTTAAACTGTATTAGACGAGGAAATTGTGTTTAGGAATATGTCAGGAGTTTAAAATATGGTATGTCATGGAACTTGATTATTTCATACAAAAATAACGATGAACAACTTTTCTATGAAACAAGTTTCGTTAATTTCTAGCACTTTCGAGTGTCAGCCCCTGATGTAAAGTTCACTAAAACAAATGCTATAGATTTGGACAGCCGGCAAGAAATGTAATTTTAGTCCGGTACTAAAATAACTATTGTAACTTTGTAACACGGTTCTTTAATTACGAAAGAAAACATTTCCCTTTCATTGAACTCCATGTCGCCGTGCCAGCGATTCGCACAAACGCGTGAGAAAATTAAACAGTGACATCACAGCTTTCCATTTCACTTGTCGCTGTGTCGCTCCCGTTCTATCGGGTGGGATGGCGTTGTTGTAAGCCGTCCAGATGTCAATATTTACCTACACCTTGAATTTGTCTCCGCTCTGGCTTTCGTAAAACTTTAGAAGAGTGGTTTAATAAGATCTTATTACCTTCATTAGGCAACCGTTTTACATACATATACATATGTAGTCGCATATATGGATTTATCTGTCAATATTATCATACTGTGGTTGTCAAGTGAATGAAAAATAAACAAATAGATTTATTGAACAAAAGTAAGTAAACATTATCCTGTTGATTATAAAAATACTCTTTAAATGGCAACCAGCGCTAAAGCGCTTACAGATGATATGAGAAGATACCCTTTGGCATAGTGACTTCTTAGGCGCTATAATTATATTACCAGTTATCAACATTTATATGAGAATATACTAAATCGGTAAAATTTTATAACTATTCTGTTTCTCTCATATTACAACTGTTGTTTTCAATTTATTGAGGTTAGTTGCCGAAAGTGGAAATATGTATTTTTTTGTTTAACTCTTTTAGGCCAATATGATGTAAGTAGGTACCTATATTTTCTATAACAAGAAATATTTTAATGAAAAAATAAAATAAGTAAATGCATTTATTACACGGGGTCCCAATGTCAACCTTGCCCGTATAATTAAGTGGACACCAGGTTGTCCGACCCTGAAAACTGAGTGTTTGGACTTAAATCTGCGCAGTACCGGTCTCGACGGGGGTCAATCCCAATTAAGCCTGCCCGATACCCGGCGGGATCGGGCTGCCGCCATGGCGTACCCGGCTACTTTACGTATTATAAACGTGCCAGTTTTGTAATGTCATATAAAAGTAACAAATTTTAATACCTACTTTATTGTGCATTTGCAAGCACTACATTATAATATAGATACGGGAAAGTATTTGATGTATTTAAGTGTGTATTTGTACAAACGCATTCAAAATTGCATGGGCAATTTATAAATAAATATATACGGGAAAGTATAATTTGACGTATTTAAGTGTGTATTTGTACAAACGCATTCAAAATTGCATGGGAAATTTATAAATAAATTCATTCATAAACTGCCTATGCTATTTTGAACGCAATCAATGCAATTTTGAATTGATACGTATCTAAATATATTTTATTTAAGTATATATTGTCTAGAGCCAAAAATTCTAGCCTTATAGGGCTTACTGTGAGACTACATCGATGTGTATTAGATCATCCTATTTTTATACAGTTTGTGTATGTATATAGGAACTTGACATTTACATTTGACCTATCAAGCTAACTTGTCTAATAATCATTGAAATCGGGAAAATATTGATGCCAGGAACGGCCTCGCAAACAAGACTAAACGTCTCATTTCGCATGGGATCAAGCCGAATGGCGAGCCGTTATCATGACAACGAGGGCGGACATCACACCTGACTAACTAATCACATTATACTAGCCCGGAGACCGCGGGCTCAGCGCCACCGGTCTTCATCCAATTAAGCTATGCATTCCGGCTCACATTGTTTACACACTAGTTCGCTTTCAAGCGGGAAAGACCTTCGTGTCAATATGACTTGTATGCATCTGAAGCCATTTCGCATTTACGCAATCATAGATGCATTCGGGCACATCTTTAACGCAAATTAAACATAATATGTTATAAGTATAAGTTATAATTTACTTTACCCTAGCTTGATTACCAACACCTTATGTGTTAGTTCAAACTGAGCCGCTAATGTTTTAATATTATTTTTATTTTGATGATTATATTTTTTTGAGAACAAGTCATGAGAGCTGGTGAAAGGGCCTTGAAAGAGCTTAATAGTTCACAAAGATCCAACGATGTTGATTTTGACTCAAAATTTTGTCTTATTTTTTTTGATTGTTTTAAGATCGCTTTTAATCATAAAATCCGTCTATAGGTATGATATGTTATATTACATAATTATATGGGTATAATATGTTAAGAATAAAGTCGTACTTATGAATACTTAAAATGAGTGATACATTTAACGTATCCTAAAATAGTAGGTAGATTACTGCTGAGGCCGGAAACGCCGAAGCTTGTATAGTGCTTTTTTCAAACATGCAATGAAATAAACAACAAAAAAATTAAAGATTTATTTTTAGAGAAATTATAGCAAATATATACAAGCAAAAACTAACGTGTGTGTATTATTAATATTTAGCTATATTTTAACTCAGTTTTAATAGAAAGTACATTTTTTATACGGCAGAATGTCACGATGCCTGTGCCACAAAATGTGGAATGGAAATTAAAAAAGAGGATTTTTCCGACCTAGACCTTTAACATTTGTGTGAAATTCCATTAAGAATCTCTTGCCCTAGCCGCACCTGAAACGCCATCCTTCACGGCCTATTATAAGGAACATAACATCAATATTTCATTGCATGTTTGAGAAAATGATATTAGGTTTTAAAATGATTATTTAGTTAGAATTCTGTTATTGTTATAGAGCTATTATTATAATTTGTCATAAATTCACTTTATAATACGGATTGGATCTTTTTAAGCTTTTATTTTAATAGCTCTTTTAATACGGAATTGTTATGAAAGAGCCACAAGACACATTTTTTTAATGAATACTTTGTTGATTTTTTTAAAGTGCTAATGGTTTTTCTATACTAGACTACCTACTTATAAAAATACATAATAATTTAAGATACACAAATCATAAATTCTTTCAATATATTTTGAATTTTTTGCGCCGTTTAAAGAAATTCGCTCTTCCATGCCCTTCTCGTACTACCTCTACGCGATCAAAGGATCCATTACGGGGCATTTTTTATTTTCCTAGTCCAGTTTTATAATGTGTTATAGTACTTATGATTAATCAAATATAAGCTGATTACAATCATCTTTTGTATGAGTTCAATAATATGTCAGTGAAATATTACCAAGTAATACAGAGAAAAGTGAGGAACGGTATTAAATCAACTCGTATCTTCTTTAGACTGAGGTTACAACTGCCAGTTTCTTTTTGCAGCAAGCGATTATACAGGATAGTTTTACAGGCTTGAATTTATACACTACCTAAATAAAGCTCCCACTCACTTGCAAGCACGTTTGTTACATTGCATAGCGCAGTTTGCGTTAGCCATTCAGCACTTACATTTCTATCGCAAACGAGTGCCTCGAACAAACTTTTCAAGTGATAACTTCCCCAGGCACAAAATCTAATCGAGCCTTGAAGTAACAAGTACGACTTTCTCACGAAATATGTAAGTTTCATTTTTGCACAAATAGTAAAACATGAGTACGCACTTGCGAAAGTTATAATTCTCTTTATTGTGGCACGTAAAACAGATTGTGCTCGGGTAGAATTTTAATAACAGATTGGACGCAATTTGATTTTGCAATGCAACAGTGTATGTTTTAAACATAACTTATTAACAATTGTATCAAATAAACATCTCAGCGATCCTTTCACGGAGATAGGTTGCTTGGTTCATTTAAATGAGTATCTTGAAATGAGTAGGTACTAATGTATACTTAGTTATTTCTGCATGAATATAAGGTGTTTGTATAGGTAACCAAAAAAAAAACTTTAGCGAGATATAAAGTATAACTAAATTACGAGTAGCCCACTCGATTTAATTGATAATTTTAGTGACGTAATTAATATTAGGGACCTTTTTGAGAGAGAAGATGAAACGTTGTTGTTTTGAGAGTTATCGATTTATGGTACTGGGCTAGTATCATAAAAAACGAAGGATTGCGGATTTGTATCTCCATCTCTTTCACACGTGCATATTAAAGTGACAAATAGGTTATTCCGTCTATGCCAATTTTCGATGTTCGTGGTGGGCCCGCTGGTTACCAAATGGAATGAGTAAATCCTAATTAAATGATTTCTAGAAGAAATATTTTTTTGTTGTTACTTTAGAGAGTAGGACGGAAGAAAATCCTATAACCATATAACACAACCAGAGCACGGTTGCAGCACGTGACAAAAACTAATACTTTTTTCCAATATTGATTAGACTATAATAGGTATAATACTTAAGTTGGTAGGTATGTTTTTGCTCAATCATCAGAAAAAAAGAAAGCAACAAAGAAAATGCAGGCATTATTTATCGTTCATTCATGTGTTAGAGCACGAGCAGTTACGTACAAGTAAGTACTTAACTCTATAAATGGTCGCCACTCATACTGATCTTCTTGTCGTTTAAGCTCGACAAGCTCGGCAAAAGCTTACGTTTATTGGACGTTAAGATTATCGCCGTTCAGAGTAATAAGCGTTCAAGCGCTGAAAGGTGCACTTGTAATGCAGTTCCCAGGGGCGATATACGTTCAGAGCAACAACGAAAACTGTCGAGGAAAGCCGACGATAGCCGAGGAAAGTCGGGCACACTTTGAGTTATTATCTCCTGGGATTGTACATGTTTAATAGCTGAACGCTACACAGATTAAACTTCAACTTATTATGGTTAAGGCTGGTTTTGGAACAATTTACCTACTAGTTTAGTGCTTTGATTATGGTAATGATTGTTACAACATGTTTAAAGCGGGCCATACACGCTAGAGTATGCTGCGCAGTTTTAACTGTACAATTCAACTGCTCAGGTAAAAAAATATCGTGAAGCAGCATTCGACTGTGAAGTTTTGTGTATAGCCATAACATATATGTGCAGTTGAACTGTACAGACGATACTGCGTAGGCATACCCTAACGTGTATGGCTTGCATAAAGGGTAGACTAGTTTGACGTGGCATCTTAAGATGCTGACACGGTGTAGTTGCTTATGTATGCAGGTTCTGTAATTGGGACTAAGTATCTGCTAATACTGTACGGCTTGTAGTTGGGCCACTTGCGTATGCAGTACGCTACCATCTGCAGTACCAACAAAATTGAGTGCTGAGAAGCAATAGCACCAAACTTAATCTTAAAATAAAATACATGCTAAAATAAATATTCCCCTCCGTGGCATGGTAACGTAGACGCTGGCAGCGTTTCCTCCCTGTATTGCAATACGTTAGGCGAGGAAGCGGCAAACTCTACGGTCGCCGGTAGCATCCACAAACCTCTTTAAGATATTCTAGATATCCTTAAAGGGGGTGTGAGCGATCGAAGCCCATGGGCCGAGGGTCTCGACGTCGAACGGAAGAAAGTTTGTTCGCCGCCGACACCCCTATACCTATTTGTATTTTTAAATTTTTTCATTGCCTCTGCAAAGCACCAACCTTCTGGAACGTGTCGCAACTGTCGCAGTCTTATCCATATTGACACATATTTTAAACAGTTACTTTAGAGAGAAAATTTCTAATTTCCATGTAACTTTGTAAAAAATGTCCCAATGTCAATCAACGAAACAAAGTACCTACGGCCAAAAAGCCCAAAAACAACACAAATAAACTCTAAACTGTTCACGAACTATGCTATTTGGTATCCAATTTAATATTCAGGTAAGTCTTGTATAGAATATAAGAATATGATAGCCAAGTCTAATAACTGTCAGAGTATTTAAGTGGTCTCCGTCTTAATATTTTAGAAGTAATACCTAATGCCTATTGTTTTGTAGTTTGAAAACGGTTGTCGCCTTTACACGAAGTTCATCTTTATCGTAGAAGGTATAATGTGCCTTTCAGTAGAATGTTATCAAGTAAGTTATGAGGTTTTGAAAGTATATGAATCTAACGGTAATTACCTCGATGGAGAATATCAAATATCTTCCATTTCGTGATTAAAGTTAAACTTTAAATGGTTTCGAAGTTAGAAGGGTAAGTACGTACGTAAGTACCTACAACTAAACGGCGCGTCGAGACTTTCTTCACTTTGCTGATTATAATTTGTAATGCACTTTACAGAAAAAAGGTAGTTAAGCTATTATAACCATTATTTTGTGATAGAATATCTAATAGAATGCTGTCTCTTTTAAGTTTTCCTTGTCGGTATCAGTATAAATGTGTTTTTTCTACTTAAAACTTCTATACTTATCAGAGTTATCAGACTCCAACAAGAAAGGGCAAAGTAAACCTAAATATGAAGATAAAATTACAAATAGTATGTTGTCATTGTAAAAGAAAAAGTGTCGGGAGAAAATATAAAACTGTAATAATAGGTACCTAAATAGTTTTCAGTTTTTGTACTCAGGGCCGCCAACACCGCTGTTTATTGGGCGTCAACAATCTAGGAACCTCGACACGAAAAAGAAGAAGTAAAAAGTGACTTCTAAAGTATTTTTCAGAGTTTATCAAAGGCCACATCTGCCTATTCAAAACCCCGTTCTTTTTTTGTATTTTGTATAGAAAAATAAATGACAGGTTTGATATTTTTTATGAAAAAGAGGGTTAGGTACAATATAACTGTGCATGCATACTCACAAGCAGTTAAATCACTTTTTAGTCAACTAGACCATCTCTGAAGGAATGATTACCTTAGCAAATCAGTACCGAATCATATGCGGCCTATAGGGTGTTGTACCCTGTCACAAAGGACGCATAATTCAATAGGCAAATTTGATACAGGACATGAGGGTATCATTCGCTGGCATTCAGGAAGGGCCCATGAAATATTCACGAGGTCAAAGTGCCGAGGGCACGTTTAACCTGTCAATTTATTATTATATAATGCTATTCCGAAAGGTGTGTGGTTAGGACCGGTGATTGATTCGGTAATTAGCGAGTGGTTCTATGCATAAGTACAGGATAGTCCAATTTGAGGTCATTAAGCAGGTCTAGGATGCTGAAATGCCAGACGCTTTTGCGTGTTTCATTTATTTTAGGACTAAATAGAAGGCTGATGGCAAATAATTAATAAATTTAATAATATATCCTCTTGAAATTATTTAGCCTCCTTGTTTTTATAAATGTAATTCCTACCCATAAAATGAATATTTTTCTTATAGCTTAAACTTCAATTAACGACAATTGCTGCATGAAAATTGGCAAAATACTTAGTCTCGGTATTTTCCTTGATTCACGTCAATTACGTTCGAATTTCCTTCTTAATGGTACTTAGAGCGAGGTTCAAGACTTGTCATTACAGTAATAATTTATAATTTCATATAGAGTATAATAATCAATTATTTAGAGTAAAGTTTAGAATTAAATCTATCGATTCTTATCGATAGATGTGTTTCTTGAGTATTTAAAATTCAATTAAGTGATTGACACTTGTCTTCATTTAATACCGACTTGTCACTTGTCACATAATGTACGTGTTGTGTTGAGTGTTGTTTGTACTGCCGTCATCAGATAGGAGCGGCCAAGGTGCACGAAAATATCTGACTGAACAAGCGCTTAACGCCTTGACAATAGAGGCGTGCTCAGATATTTGTGAGCAGTTTTATCGCTCTGATGGTGACTGTACCAACACACATTATACCTACAAGATGCACTGCAAGTCATGTCAAATCAATATTGAATAAAAATCGGACGTCAATCAGAGCTTCTCGCTTTTTGACCTGCTATCGTCTGTCGAATTACCCGTGGTACCGTCACCCACCCGAACCATCCCGGTAAGGTTCGTGTGGCACCGTCACCCACCCGTGTGCTCTGCGAATTGCAAATGTCAACTGTGTGTGATGTGTCACATTCGACCGATAACAATGCAGCTGTTATGCTGACTTCGCGCCTCCAGTTAAACGATACTGGCTGAGGCTGCAGTCAGGGTTGATACTTTGTAAATCATTGGCATAGACATAAAATTTCTATTGGATGAATTTTTAAATTAATCAAATTATATTCATGCCTTAAAAATGTATTTAGGATTTTTGTAAAACATGTACATATATGACATACCAACTTAAAAATAATTTGTAGACATATTTAAGTCAAATTATTATTTCTTCAGCATACGAGGAAATAGGTATGAACTTGTTGTTGCTGTCGCTATGAATTGTTGTAAATAAGCGATGTAGGTACTTATTCATACATTTTATTGCGAATTAGTAGTAACGAATATTAACCCGTTAAAGTGTTAATAGGTGGGTAAATTGCCCAAAATGTTTACAACAGTTGTGTTTTGTTAATATAATGGCAGTTGCAAATATGACCATTACTTACTTACAACGCATACGGTTAAAAAGTAGAAGCAGCAACCCTAGTTTTGCCGAAAGCCACGTCAGGTGGTCGTGTGAACGACTGAACGTCATGTGGGGAGTCTGCACTCGATTATTGTTGTTGCAACCTCCGGCCCGGTCCGGTCACACTCTGCGCTCAAATTTTTTTGTGCCTTTATTTTATTTACCTACACTACCGAGTCAAGATAAATCGTCTTAAAATTAAAATACCAATGTCGTGTGATGTCGTGACATATTTAGAAACAGAAAGCGGAACATGCGAAGTTGTAATTTTGTATCGGTAGTACATATTTTGTCTATGTTGGAGGGGCAAGACAATCACAGATATCCGAACAAAGCTCTATTCTCAAGACGTTAGAGTTGTGTTCAGATATTTATGAGGATCTTGGCCGCTACGATACATGTGATGGCGACTGACTGTACTTACCTGACGTGGAACGCTTGTTTCATTTTAGTATATTGATGGTTTGATTTTCCATGTTATCTTATAGATGTATTAAAAAGCATCCCACAAAAATAAAACAAGTTTTGCGAGTCACTCTGTGTAATTTTTATTAGACCAATATTGATAGGTTTAATCGTAAATTATTATTTGTCAAACTAATCAAAAGGTACTTAAATGTAATTACAGATTGACAGCGGCTTTACCCCGAATGTGACGTCTTGACGTGATATTTGCTGGCTATAACAGTTCGGGCCAGCCGGATCTGCCAATAAATGTATGAGAAATTTGCCTGGCAGATTGGGCGGACACGCCCACTATGGAGATCTGACAGTTTTTTTTAAATAAAAAAATAACTTTATTCATTTAACTTAGAAATATTTCTGCTTACATGTTTTTACGCCCTACTTTGTAACCTATTTGTAACATGATATTTAGCGTATATCGCCGGCAGACTTGAGCAATGACGTGACATTCTGAGAAACGCCTCAGACACGTTACATTGATCATATTAAATTAATATAATCTCTAAACACTCGAATGACCTGTTGACCCAATTCCTAACCCATCCGAAATTCATTAACCATTGCAGGTAAACACATATTTACGCGTGTCAGGCCGCGGTCAGCATACTAGGTACTGTATGACCGCACGACTAACAACTACTAATAATAATATATTGCTGTAATACCTATGTTACTGTTAATGTGCGCAAATATGACAAAGGGCGTTATACCTACCTCATCATCACATCATATCTAACTACCTATTTAGTAGAGGAAGCAATATGAATGGATTTCATTTAAGCTAATGAAATAAGGAAGAAAGTTAAATTCGGTTCTTCTTCTTCTTATTGCGCCATGTCCTCATCGGACGTCGGCGACCATCTCTCGGAACTTATTTCTATCCTGTGCCATTCTGCTCAGGTTGGCAGCGTCAATAATGTGAGTCCAGCTTTTAATATTATCCATCCAGGCTAACTTCCTTCTTCCTCTACTTCTTTTGCCTTCTATTTTCCCTTCTATTATTTTCCTTAGAATTTGATATAAAATATATAAATTCGATATAAATTCGGTTACATGTTACATAATGATGTTGAGTTTACTGTGTTGCACATAATAATCACTTTCATTACAGAAAAAAAAAATTCACTCTTAAGCGATCACTCGAAACGAAACGCCCATAGTTAGTTTAAGTCTATTTATTGTGCATATTATTTGTGTTTTACTCATTTACTTGACTTATGAAGTTTCTGTTTTTAACTTTAACCGTAACGCATGTACTATCTTCGAGGTGTGACATTCCTCCCGAGCAAACAATACACGCATACTAACGGTAGGGAACGCATTGTCAGATATTCAGAAGACGCATTGAGATTTTAGGGAAATGTTACTGATTCGATATTTTATTTGAATAGGTAACAAGTGTGAGGAAAAGTATCAAAATAATTTCATATTTATTTAGACAGGTATCCTACGGTATTACTAATAAAAAAAAATATTGAATTGTCAATGTAATAACAATGGACACCTATCTTATTTGCCATAGGCTGGTATTGCAATGTTTGCGTTGACCAAGATACGAGAATGCAAAAATAAGCGGTTAGCGATAGTGGCAAAGAGGGCCAAGGCCTGATGACAATATGACAATGACCATTGTCGTCGCAGCGATTCACTCGAAGCTATTGCTTTTCATACAATTCCTTAGACGTGTCATGAGTACTAACTTACTTAAGCATGATTGATGGCCCGCAGTGGTTATCCATGAACATTGGAGGTTATATGGGAAGTTTTCTATTTATAATTTCTGATCTGAAGCGTAGTACATAGTTGTTAAAATATAAACAGTAGTGCAGTAGTTTTATTTTGTAAATTTCTCTTGGTTAGATGTTTTGGATCATTCTTCTAGTTGCTGTTTCCGCGTTTTCCTTGATCTAAATAATTACACTTTCTATCTTTTTTTTTGGTTACATTATTAAAATTTTTGTTAATATTATGTATTATTATTTATATAGAAAACGCGGAATACAGTGAAGGAATGTATTAGACACACTAACTAAATATCACGGTACCCATATAATTGTTGTTTTTTTTCTATTTACCTAAAATCTGTAGGTACTTACATTATACAGTTACCTCGTATATTAAAAAATAATTATTATTTAATTCCATGTGTGTACGTACCCGCAAAGAAAGAAAACGGAATGAGAACATTTGTTAAAACAATGAATAAATAATAGTTTGAAGACAGTCTGATATGACGGGTTATAAAATTATGTATATTATGGTCGTAAAATCCTTGGTTTCGTTCTATGGTTAAAGTATTGCGTAGTTTTTATTGCAAGTAGGTATGTAGTTAATTCTAGTTATTTTCAAAATACGTCGATTAGCGACGCATAGGCCAAAAATATAAAAATACCTGTCAATCCCTACACGAAATTGAGCTGTTAAAATATTAATATGATTTCAATGGCCCCTTCAAGTGACATCACCAAAAAACCGAAGGTAGCAAACAAATTCATGACTCATACGTACAAATATGACGATCCCTAATTCTGTGACAAAGGTGATTTTATATCTTTATAATACTGTTACTCTATATATTATTGCACTCAACATTCTTAGGTAGCTTCACTAGAAGGTATTTTTAATTGTAGGTATTCTGTAAAACAGTTTTGTAAAAAATCTAATAGTAAGAACGGGACATAAAATTATCACTCTCGCTAGAGATATTTAAGTACCTATCTATCATTCCAAAAAATGTATGTAATACTGTATGTATAAAGCTTCTTTGTCATTAATAGTCAAGCTACGTCCAACTATTTCTCTTCTAGCTGGGGCGTTCCTTGTTGCGAATATGTGAAAGCGCTTCCTCAAGCGCTATCAATGTATCGGAAGGGTGACTCGTGTGCAAAGGCTGCGACAGCCATTGGCCTGTATCGGTTTCTACCTTCTTTAATTGCTACATCGATGTATCAATTAGAAAATAAAGTAGCACACCATGATAACTACTTTTGGACCTGTTTTTATATCCCAATAAGGTCTCTTGATACTTGTAACTTTGAATACGTTCTCAAAATATCAGTCAAACAAAAAAAACCTCTAATATGAAAATAATGGAAGTTATGCCTTTGAGGATTATATCCTACCCCCACCTATCCATTTGCGACAGATCTCGATGTCCACTGCTCGAATTCGAATATTTTCTACTAACATAGCACGCTATATACGTACTAACTAGACCTGTGGACTTAAAGAAAATTATCGATATCCATTGGCGCCTGGCGCCGGTAATTTTACCCACAACGGTGTAATGTACAACACGACTCAATAATTCCACGACCGTACTAGTAATTTGAGCTACTCGAACGTAATACCACTTAATTGTAATAAATTTGTGACCGCCGAGGAAAGGTTGCAAGAGTCTGCAATGTTTTGACAAAACAGGTTGCAAAGTTAAACAATTTGTAACATGATATTTAGGCTAAGCGCAATAGTAGTGAAACATATCCGCCGAAGTTTTTGAGAAATACTAATTAGGATAATATATATGTGGACAACACTTCTTTAGGAAATACATATTTATAAGGAACGACAGCTACTTGGAACAGATCTTCAGATACTGGGAAACAAATCAAGACTAAAACAATCGACAACATTACATATTTTTAAGTATGGCTTGAAAGAATTAGGGTTACTAATACACTTAGAGCTCTTTACCGGTTCAAACATTTTCTCCCTACTAGCACCAAGACTCTTCTTGTCCAAGCTCTTGTTCTGCCTATCCTGGATTATGCTGATGTGTGTTACACCAATCTCACCCAAGCTTCCTTATCTAAGTTTGACCGTTTACTCAACGACTGTATCCGATTTGTCTTCGGGCTCCGCAAATATGACCATGTCTCCCCTTTTCGCCGTAAACTTAATTGGCTCCCCATCCGTGAACGTCGGTCGCTGCGAGTTCTCTGTACTCTATATTCTATATTATTCGATCCTCTGACCCCTGATTATCTACGTTCTAAATTTATATTTGTGACCCCCCGTTCTGGTATTGATCTCCGTACTTCCCGTAGCCTTAAGCTCATTGTCCCCCGGCATCGTTCAGGTTTCGTGACTAATTCATTCACCGTCCAGGCTATCCAGCTTTGGGGCGCTAGGGTCGGGTAACCTCCACGAGGGTCTGGGGCATTCAGATCCTTGTTGATCCGCGAGGATCGGCAGGGATGGGAATGCTCCATGGCTGGTGCGCCCTGGGGGCAATGGTAAACGAACCCTTTTGGGGCTTGTTTACTATTGCTGCTAATAACCCGACACCCGGGATACTCCCGGGGGGGAGGGGGGGGATGGCCTCTGGGCTCTAGGCGGCTGCAGTCGAGTTTTCTCCTGCGAGGGCTTCAATGCCGAGTTTGTGGGAAGCTGCTCCCAGCACGCCTCAGCATATCTGAGGTGGCAGGGGATGCAGTTTTTGCCCAGTTGGGCAGATGCGGGGGTGCATCGCACCGAGTTGTCGGGATCCTTAGGATCAGTGGCCGCTGGGCGGCGTGGGATGGCAGGTCTTCAAGGCTTGCGGCGCGGCGGGTCTGGCGGCCACGGTCGTGGCTGCTGGGTGGGTTTCGGCCCCCCGTCGGGCAACCCGTATCCCGCATTGAGCGGGCCGGGGGCGCTGCTCACGGAGAGCAGTGCTGCGTGGAGTAAACCACTATAATAAATCCCCAATCCCAAGGTGAGCGGATCGTGCCGATGGGATGAATGGCTGGAGGGTGTCCAGTGCCTAGCGTGCGGGGGAGCTCACCCCCGAAAAAAGGAGACGACGATGTGGAGCATCGAGTAGGTTCAAAATGATAAAGGTTGATTGCGAAAATAATCCCCAGGCGGGTCTCCGAAAGGAGGAATCCCGTCCATTCACTTCGGTGGATGGCTGCCCTCCGTATGCTGGGGTGGGCAACAATCGCCTCGTAGGCCGGCAGATTGCCGGTCTTCGTGAACACGACCATGGCTTTGCTTTCTTGGACAATGATCTTGCTTATGATAGGGAAAACGTTATGAGGTTGAGGGGCGGTGGGTCGCCGCCACGCGACACAAGGGGCCGCTTTGTTAGAGGACAGTCCGGTCCGGAGGGGAAGGCAAGCCCGGAGACGGTGGACTCCGTCCCCGAAAGCGACGGGGGAGGAGGACAGAGGGAGGAGAAGGACACCCAATCGGGTGAGGATCAGCCCGATGGGAAGGAAAAGGGGAAAAAGGGGGCAAAATCCCGTTTTTACGCCGTCTCGTCTTCCGGCGAGAGTGGCAGCGAGGGCGAGACCGCCATGGATGTAGGTCAAGGAGTGAACCCGAAGGAGGATATCCCGGTAACCCGGAAAAAGAGGCTCAGACACCTCTTGGGCCCGGACGAAGAGGAGGAAGGCTCTGGGCAAGGGGCCAAAGTCAGCAGCTCCTGCAGGGGCCGCTCCTCTGGCGGGAAAGGAGCTTACGCTGGTCTTAGCACCGCCAAAGCCAAGCTGAGGGAGGCGGAGTTCACCGAATTTGAGAGGGAAGCAGAAGGGGCCTCAACATATGTGGTGGAGCCCTCCACCAGGACCCTTCGCTCGCAGCAATCAAGCACCAACGAGGATAGGGAGCGAAGCCCCGTCCTCAGCAGACAGACGGAAACTGAAGAGGACTGCGCGGAAGCCCTTAAGCGGTGCGCTAAGGCGGTGTTGGCGGAGGCACGAAAGTCCTCCAATCTTAAGGGGGACGTGCATGGTCGTATGAAAGCGGCCTGCAATGAAATCCTGGAGGTTGCTAGCCTCATGCAAACCTCCAAGGAAGCGGAGGTCATCAGAAAATTGCAGGCTGATAATAAAAGGATGCGACAGCACATTGCTGCACTCCAAACGGAGGCGAAGGCGCTCCAGACCGCCTTCTCAGAGCGCGAGAAAGCGCCAAGAGCCGTTCGGGAAAGCGCCGCCCAGGACATGAACCTTTCAGGTCTCCTAGAGGACCTAAAGACGGATCTGTTCAAGTCCCTGAGCAGCATGGTGAACACCCGAATGGACAAGCTGGAGCGCAGACTTCCAGCAGAGCCTATCCTGCGCCCTGCCCTAGCAGCGGACAAAAAAGCTGCAGCCGCTGCTAAGACGGCGAGCCAGCCCACGCCGCAGAGCAACAAAGGGCCAAGCCCCATGAGGGGACAGACTGGGTCGACTCCGTCCGCCCCACAGCCACCACGTCCGGCTGCTAAGAAGAAGCCTGCGACTCAAGCGGCGGAAAGCGCCTCGGCCCCTGCCGCCGTTGTCCAGCTGGACGAGGCTGGGCCCGTACCTAGCACCTCTGCCTGGACAAAGGTGGTTAAAAGGAGGAAGAAGGCCCCTGCGCAGAAGACGGCTGCAACACCCGCCCCCCCCGCTTCACAGCCTAAGCCGAAGCCGAAGACGTTCGCTGCTCCCAAAACTGCGGCGGTCGTGGTCACTCTCAAACCAGGGGTTGAGTCCAACTACAGGACGGTGATGGGATTGGTCACGACTATTAAATTGGCGGACCTCGGCCTGGAAAGCGTAAAGGTGAGGAGTACGGCAGCCGGCGCTCGCCTCATCGAGGTTCCGGGGGCGGATAGCGGGACCGTTGCCGACAACCTTGCCGACAAGCTCCGGGGCCTTGTCGGCGATGTGGCTGACATCCATCGTCCCTTCAAGACAGCGGAGATCAGAGTTGCCGGGTTTGACGAGTCAGTCACACCCGAAGCGGTTCAGTCGGCTCTGGCGGCCAAAGGGGGCTGCCCGCTCGCTCAAATCCGGGTGGGCAGGATCAGAATGGCTTCAAACCAAACGGGGTCGATAATTGCCGTGTGCCCCGTTGCGGCCGCCAACACTGTTATTGCTGCGGGGCGGCTGCAATTGGGATGGACGTCGGCCCGAGTGGTAGCCCTGGACCCACTGCCGATGAGGTGCTACCGGTGCATGGGGACAGGCCACACGCGTGCACTCTGCCCCTCGCCGGTAGACAGAAGCAACCTGTGCAACCGCTGTGGCAAGGAGGGGCATATCAGCAAGGACTGCGGGGCGGAAAAACCATGGTGCGCGGTGTGCCACCACGCCAAATCGCCAGCAGGGCACGTGATGGGAGGACCGTCGTGCACCCCCCCACAAACGAAGGGAAAGGCGGCTCCTACGACGGGCCTGACAGATCGCCAGCCCCAGGAAGTCCCTCGAGGGCCCCAGAACAACGACGAGGTACAAAATATGGTCGAGTAATGCCAGTACAACCTCCACTAGCATTTGAGGTACTGCAGTGCAACCTCAATCACTGCGCCAGAGCACAGGACCTTCTGATGCAGCACATGGCGGAGTGGGGTATCAGCAGTGCAATAGTGGCGGAACCATATTTTGTTCCTCCCCAGCCTAACTGGGTCGGGGATACGAGCGGGTTGGCGGCAATGGTGGTGCCTCCAATAGGTAATCACCCCCCTCTCTCGCCTACAGAACGCGGTGCGGGATATGCAGCGGCCAAATGGGGAGACATGACACTGATTTCAGTGTACTTCTCCCCCAATCGGCCGCTGCGGGAGTTCGAGCAATTCCTCGTGGGGCTCGGAGGGGCGGTGAGAAGGGCGGCGCCATCGCCGGTGATGGTGTTGGGGGACTTCAACGCCAAGTGTCGGGCGTGGGGGTCCCCAATAACGGACCCCAGAGGAGAGGTCCTCTGGGAGTGGTCGGTTCGGGCGGGCCTCGAAATTATTAACCGGGGCACCGAGAACACCTGCGTACGCCGGCAGGGTGGGTCCATAGTGGACGTCACCTTTGCGACCCCTGCCGCCGCCAGGCGCACGCAGGACTGGCGTGTCCTGGTGGACACGGTGACCCTCTCCGACCACAATTACATTCGGATGAGGGTCACCAAGGCGCTGCCGCCCCCTGTGCCCGCGCCAGCCGGGCCTACTCGTCGGGGGAAGCTACCGAGGTGGAGTATCGCCACGCTGGATAGAGAGGTGGTAAAAGAGGCCGCCATGATGGAGGTGTGGCGGACCCCTCCACCGGACCGGGCCCGGGATGTAGAGGAGAGGGCAGTGGAGTTCCGGTCATCACTCACCTCGGTGTGTGACGCCGGAATGCGCAGAGCGGGGCGGCCGCCTGCAAAGCCCCAGGTGTACTGGTGGACGGAAGAGGTTGCGGCCCTCCGTTTAGCCAGCAACGCTACACGCCGGGAATACACCCACTGCAGGCGGCGACGAAGGCACACGGCGGAGGAGGAGGAGCTCCTGCATGAGGCCTACAGAGAGGCGAAAGCTGCCCTTTCCGCGGCAATAGCGAAGGCCAAGGACTCCGCACACGAGGAGTTCCTGGACACACTGGATAGGGACCCTTGGGGGCGTCCGTACAAAGTTGTGCGGAACAAAATGCACCGCGCCCCCGGCACGGACTCTCTGGAGCCGGAGCTCCTCAATAGGGTCGTAGAGGGCCTCTTCCCGCCAGCGCCGGATTTCGTCCCGCCCAGCATGGTGGGCCCCCAGGAGGAGCCCATGGAACTGGTCACCGTGCCACCGGTGACGGACGGGGAAATGGCGAGGGCAGTTCACAGACTTCGCGGGTGCAAGAAGGCCCCGGGCCCTGACGGCGTGCCCGGCTGTGTCCTGTCGCTAGCGCTGGAGTATCTCGGGGACCGCCTCAAGGACCTCTACAACGACTGTCTTGAGGTAGGCCGGTTCCCGAGGTGCTGGAAGGAGGGGCGGCTTTGCCTCCTCCGAAAGGACAGTCGGCCGGCGGACTCTCCTTCGGGATGGAGGCCGATAGTGCTGCTGGATGAATCCGGGAAGATACTCGAGCGTATCATCGCTTCCCGGATTACTCAGCACCTCGAGGGGACGGGCCCCAATGTGTCTGACCGCCAGTTCGGTTTCCGAGCTGGGCGGTCAACAATGGACGCGCTGGGCGCACTTCGCGCATTCTGCGAGAACGCGACGAGAAGGGGGGAAGGGGCTGTGGCGGTGTCCCTGGACATCGCCAACGCGTTTGGCACCCTCCCCTACACAGTGCTGGTTGAGGCACTCCGCTATCACGGAGTGCCTCCCTACTTGAGGCGGATAGTAGAGCACTACCTATCGCAAAGGGTAGTGCTCTACGCACAACAGGACGGACAGCTACGGGAGAGGGCAATGGCCTGCGGGGTGCCGCAGGGTTCAGTGCTCGGACCCCTCTTGTGGAACATAGGTTTCGACTGGGCCATAAGAGGGGTCTTGCTCCCCCGGATGACTGTTATCTGCTATGCAGATGACACAATGGTTGCAGTCCGGGGGGCAGAAATGGCGGAGACTCTGCGGAGGGCGGCAGTCGCGGCGGACCTCATGGTCACCCGCATAAGACTCTTGGGGCTGCGGGTGGCCCTCCCGAAGACAGACGCCATCGTCTTCGGGGGCAGGGGATGGCGGCTGCCGGCCGCGGCCGTAATACCCGTGGGCGGCGAAGCGGTCCGGGTAAAGGCCCATATTAAATACCTGGGCATCCACCTGGACCGCAGGTGGGACTTCGGGGAGCATTTCCGCCAACTTGCTCCCCGAATAGTGGCAGCGGCGTCGGCCCTCGGCAGACTGCTGCCTAATGTGGGGGGGCCTGGCGCGGCATGTCGCCGCCTATACGCGGGGGTGGCCCGGAGCATGGCCACATACGGGGCGCCGATCTGGGCCGACCGGCTCAATTCGGCCAACAAAGGCCATCTCCGAAGGCCACAGAGGGTGGTAGCCACTCGTGTGATAAGAGGGTATTGCACGGTGGCGTGGGCGGCGGCATGTGCCTTGGCGGGCACACCTCCCTGGGAGCTCGAGGCCCAGGTGCTCGCTGAGGCGCACAAGGAGAGGGTGAGGCGCAGGGCCCTCAACGAATTCCCTGCACCTGAAGAACTCCGTGAGGAGCGCCGCCAGGCGCAGAGAAGGATGAGGGACCGGTGGCGCAACAACCTGGAGGACTCCCTCTACGGAGTCCGCACCATAGGGGCACTCCTCCCGTCGTTGGATAACTGGTTGGAGAGGGCGCACGGCGCGATCGGGTTCCGGCTGGCGCAGGTAATGACCGGACACGGGTGCTTCGGGCATTACCTACACCGAATTGGAAGGGAAGCCAGCCCGATCTGCCATGACTGCGGCGACCCGGACGATACGGCCCAGCACACCCTAGAGGTGTGCGATCGCTGGGCCGAGGAACGCCGCACTCTAGTGGGCGCTCTCGGGGTGGGTGATCTCTCGCTTCACAGCGTCGTGGCAGCCATGCTGAGGAGCGAGAGATCTTGGGAGGCAGTGGGCTCCTTCTGTGAAACTGTCATCACACAGAAGGAGACCTCGGAACGGGAGCGCGAAGAGAGGGCAGACGCGCTCCCGCTCCGGCGCAGACGTAGAGGGAGGAGGCGGGCGCAGTTTGCTGCCCGCCAAGACCCCTAGTGGAGTGTGGGTTAGGGGCCCACATATAGACTCCACACGTCTGGGGGAGGGATCGTAGCGTTTTCCGATTCCTTCCTCCTTTGGTGCGGGAGCCCTGGCGGCAGGCCGGGGGATGTTATGGAAGAATGTTATCGACCCCATGACACCCCCCATAACGGCAGTGCGGAGAAACGCCGGTGTGGTTTTAGTGGGTAGGCCCCTCCCTATGAGAGGAGAGTCCCACATAACCCCCCTTCATGGCTTCCCTAGCCGGGGGGTATGCGCAAAGCATTTCCACATCGAGAAAAAAAAAAAAAAGGCTATCCAGCTTTGGAATGATCTTCCACTGTCTATCAGGCAAGCGCAAAGCAAGTTTACTTTTAAGCGCTTAGTGCGCAAGCATCTGTTTGACAAGGTTCAGTCTTCTTCCTCATGATGTTTCATAACTAGTACCGAATTTATATATGTGTATATATTTGTATGTATGTGTATTCGTATTGAAATATGTATGTATGTTTATTATTGAAATATACATTAATTTGTTATCATAGGTTACACATTTTATTATGACCCTGCACCAAATAATCTTTCTGTTTAGCCCATTGGTTGACTGGTAGAGAATGCCTTGCGGCATTAAGTCCGCCATTTGTAACTTGTTGTTACTGTGCAATAAAGTTTAAATAAATAAAAAAAAATAAAAGAATGCACTAATTAATGGTATGTGCCCGTATTTTTATTATTTGCTTAACGCTTATTTTTAGTAAAAAAATGCATTTTACATTATGAGCAGGGCTCGGAAATTTGCGTGTGGTTTTTGAAAAGTCATAGGGAAAGAACATCAATGTTCATTTATACTTATAACTATTTTTATCATTGATAGTTGAAAAGAGTATGCATCATCGGAAAGTTTGAGGTATTATTTTTTAAAGACACTAATAAAAAAACTCTCGATTTATCGATATATCGATAAACATTGGCTTATCTCCCTATACTTATCAAAATCTATGACTTATCAAAAACCACACGCAAAATTCCGGGCCCTAATTATGAGAATTATGTCGTCACGAAGCTGATTTAGTACCTATTGAATCAGCTTCATGAGGCTAAATATTTTTAACGATTTTAGTTAATTACTATGAAAAATATAAAATAAGATGTTTTTGTTACCTACAGTCGTTTATCTAGAAATGGTTTTCGATTTAGGGATATAGAAAATTTTGAAATGTCATTAATTCCATCAAACCTAATGATAAAATAACGATTTCGCTGTCCAGGCGGTTATTAATTAGAATTTATAAACAACTCACTGTTGGCAGATGCTTGTTAAATAAAATAAGTCCAATATACCTGTACCTTAACTTGAAGTGTTCTTTGTAAAAGCATTTCACCAAACGGGATCAGGGAAACAACGAATCTATATTTCCTGTCGGCTATCGTGTACAACGTAAAACTTCATGAATGACCAGCAACCGCATGTTTATCGTTGCTTGCCAACTTTTTTCACTCAACGTAGGTGTAGGTAACTAATTTGGTCGTTTGCGGATGCGCGGGGTCGGCGTGGATGCTTGCTAATTGAGCCAATTTAGCTAAGTGTCGGATGCAAAATAGGTTTACCGAGTGCCGCTCCTATCCTAAACTGCTGAGCTTATTGAGATGGTGGGTCTCATACATCATTCAGGGGTTAAAGGCAAATTAGGTACCAAAGATACACTTATATGAGGGTTTTATTGGATTATGTGCCCTCCATAAGCCAATTAGCGGTATCTCAAAAACAAAGCAAGTTTGTATGTTTGCATCCAATTTCGTTTTAAGCAACTGCTAATTAAAAGAATAAATAATAGCCAAATGTGCTTTCAATGGTTCTAGCCGGACAGACAGTAGAAAACCAAAGACAACAATATATTTTTTAAACAAATCGAAAGCTCCCACACGCGAGGTCGCGCCGGTGTCGCCGGACGCAACGCGCGCGCAAGGAATTTTAAACGAATGGTAAGGATCAATAACCCGGCGATAGGCATCCGTGTCGAGTGGTGACATACACCTTCGAGTGGCGTTAGTAAGTGGACTGGGCCGTTATTCATAAAGAGTTGCACTTATGCGTTTTAATTTGTTGCATGCAGTCCATGGCATGTATTATTCTACAAGGCGTACATGTAGACGACTTAATTTTTTTTTCAGTTATAGTACATTACTGCAGAGGCCGTGAAGTAAGAGATTGCAGGACGAGTTTGTGGTAGACAAGCGGATTAAACAAGTCCTGCAATCTTTCTTCCGGCCGAGGCTTGTATAGTGCTTTTCTCAAACATTGTGAGGAAATATTAAAATTAAAATAACTACTAGTGAAATAGTTAATTAGGAAAAAAAAGTTTAATTTGCCACCTTTTTTATTTTTTTTAAATGCCATTTGGATGAGCTATTCGAGCACCATGTTTAACCGCACATAAATATACAAAGAACCATAGATTTTTTTTTTATGTCTCCAGTATCTAGTGGTCGTTGGCTGTATGTAATTTTTCCTTTGTCAGTTTAGTGTTAGTACGTAAATTAAAAAGTTAGAGCAGCGGACAATAATGTTTCGTTCATACTTACGCCATACATTACTTCACGGCCGCCGGCCAAGAAGTAAATGGGGGGAGCCGTAAACAAGAAACTTCATGTCTTCATTTCGTGACATAAATGCATACATTTACGATCATGTTTGAGAATAAACCATTATATGACAAAATTGTAAAATTTTAAGTATTTCTCGTGTAAATTCGCTGCAGTATAAAGAATGTAAATAATGATATTGTACTATAATTGCATTATCACACATTAGCGATGCTTAATGTGAGAAAGAGCAACAAGAACCATTCTGATAAACAAGGCTTTCGATTTAAAAAGTACCTAAGGCAGGCAGTCTAATCGATTTATCTTTCAGTAGTCACGGCGACACAGAGAAATATAGTTTGACAAACCTAAGTGTGCGGTAGATAATAAAAAAAAACTCTATAGACCTCCCTTTTTTCGCAAGGGTAAGGCAATACAAGCGTTAAAAAAGAAAAAGTCAAATACAAATAAATAAATATACACAGTAAGCTCAATAAGGCTTGTGTTGTGGGTAGTAGACGACGATATATGTACGAGTATACATAATAGATTTTAAGCCAAAACATTCTTAAATACATATAACACATCCATAACTCAGTAACAAATATTTATGATAAATAAATGCTCTGACCAGGGACCCTAGGGAATAGGACCCGGGACCTCCTGCTTTGTAGGCTGGGTCACTAACAACTGAATTAGAAAGCTGTTAAAATACATTATAACTCAGTTTGCCGTGGACATATACGTCTCTGACGTTAATTTTATAACGAACGAGAGAGTCTAAAAACAAGCTCAATTACAATCAGGTGTCATAACATGTATCTAAACAAGGAAACATTCCCATATTTTCAGGTAAAGTAAATCAGGCTGAATAAAATCGTTTAAAAAGTAGAATGTCGAATGGAGGGAAATCGCTGACGTGGCGAAATTCCGCGCGGGCTTGCATTTCGCTAAATAAACTTAACTGACGACCTGTCTGGATTCGTAATGGAGCAATGGAATGGTTTCCGAATGCATGTAAAACTATAATTAGGTTAGTTTTAAGTGTTTTGACTGTCAAAGTGCATAGTCTTTTATTAAGCTAAATAGCTCAGGAGGCATCTTCAGTAAAATAATATCATTCTATCAGAATGCGAGTATGACAAAGGTTCTAAAATTATTCTAAAACGTTTTATTGTCTAAAATATCGATATTTACAGAGCGATTAAAATAATAATATACCTATACACCCTGTTTTTATTGATTTCCATTAAGTTTAAGGGGAGATTCTTCAGGTCGAGTTAATTTCTCTAAAATACGAATATCTCAAAAACTGTAATAGTTAGAACACTAGTTAGTGTTTAACTATGCTGAACCAGTGTAAAGGGTTACTAAATCATCTACTAGGTACTAAGCTGTGTTTAGACATGTGCTGTAATGTCTAAAATTTCAGATTTGTCATACTTGACACTTACTTTCGTGTAACTCTTAAGTACCTTTTACAATGTAATATTCATTTATTTTGTATGAACAACAAAAAATCGAAATCGACATTCGTTTCGAATTCAATATAAAGAAATATATCAAGCAACTTCTATTATTACCCGTTATTACCTTTTCTTAATACCAAAATCGCATAATCCGACAGATGAATTTACCCGAGTTTGAAATTAAGTGACTTACTCGTATATGCACATTGTATTAAGGGAAATTTAAAATTAGGTTACCGGTGTCTACACAAAGTCAGAAACGGATGCAAATTTCACCACCGAATTAGCAGCTCAAACTCAATCAACTGGAGAAAATGGCTTGGCAATAGTTTAAATTAACTCTATAACTAGCTTAATTCTAATCAAATATCGAACAATTTATTTAAGTTTCGTTTACAAAGGAATCCAAACGGAAGACCGATGCCTACTAGATATATTTATGATATTGGAAAAATAAACGAAAAACGATAACATATATTGCTGGCCATATACATACGTTCGGGCATATCCTCCAGAACTGCCAATCAATGTATCGGAAATATGTCTGGTGTACGCCCGGCGGACATACTGGAGATATGACGGATGGCCCGAACGTATATGGCGGACATATTATAATTATGTTTCATTGCCATAGTAATATAATGAGCCATTAGCATCGCACTTGTTTGACAAGGCGTATGAGAAATCTAAGCCAGACGACATATCATTAATTACTCTTAATTAAATAACGCTTTTCCGTCACTATGTCTCTGTCTCTATCTTTCGCGACCGAAATATTTGAAAACACTGGTATTAACATTACATGTGTGGTGAAATAACTAGTTCAAAAATAAATTTGACTATTCTTCGATAAGAGTAGAAGATTAGTATTAGCAACTCATTTGAACAACTCATTAGTCATTTGAACTAACTCTTTGAGGCAATTAGCTGTAAACGGCAATGTATGGATATTGCATTCACTTGGCTAAACTACTTTTCCTGGCTTTAATATTCAGTGTTTAATTATACTCGTATAGTTAGGTACACAGCAAAGTTTCCTATTACCAGTAAATGAGACTTTTTGTCAAAGTGGCGGATAGTTTGTTACTTTTTTATACCCGGGTGACTCTTAGGCGACCGTAAGTTTTGATAAATTTCAGAAATTGTTTCGAAATTAATTTGAACCCAAAATATAAGGCATTACAAAAATTCTGTTTGAGTTATACTGCCTTTTGTATACTTTAACCATTTTTGGCATATATTGATTTATTATGTTTTCCAATTTTTTCTGCATTGTTAAACAAACTCCTAGGCACCAATATACCAACATACAATCATGGAATGACGACATTAGCTAATACAATACCAAGCTTTTGTTTATAAATAAAACCGCATACTTGCTATAGCAGGAGTGTGAAAGTATATAAATAGACCACTAATAATAAATCACAGAAAACTGTCTCAAGTGGCCGAGACTTGGAACGCCTGGAGTAGGTATGGTATTGATACTGACTTTTTATCGTATTTCTTCTCATTTGGCAATTTAACGGCCTCCTAGCCTAGTTGGTAGTGACCCTGCCTACGAAGCAGGAGGTCCCGGGTTCGAATCCTGGTCAGGGCATTTATTTGTGTGTTTATCACGAATATTTGTTCCTGAGTTATGGATGTTTTCTAATGTATTTAAGTATTTATATGTATCCGTTTATTATATATATCGTCGCCTAGTACCCACAGCACAAGCCTTATTGAGCTTACCGTGGGACTAGGTCGATTTGTGTAAGATTGTCCCACAAATATTTATTTATAATTGACCACTTAACTTTATTATATATTCGAGCACACATACTATGACATGATGTTCCGTGTTAGACTTTTATTGTATCCTAAGACATTTTCTAGATGAATGGAATTTTACTATGTACATAGTATGTTTTAGATATGCCTCAAGCTGGAGATGAAATATTTATATTTTTATAAAAAAATATTTTTAACGCGAAATTACATTTTGCAAGAAAATTTAAAGCATGCCTGGGTATTTAGATATTTTTTGGAAAATGGATTCGATTTCGAACTTTTTAGGTTAAGTATATAACTATGTTCTAAAGGGACACTAAAATACCCCTCTTATATGTACCTTATTGACCTTATTGTCCTTCTAATTCAGATTCCGTACGTGCGCAGGGTGTAGGAAGAGGTCCCTTGTGACCCGTTACTTGAGGAATTCTAGTCTATTGAAGAATTCCGATATTTCTTCATATGAGTCGCTTAACTTCAAACTTCATCCATCTGTCAGATTATGCGATATTAAGGTAATACGGTACATATTTGCTGAGAGGGTGGAATGAATTTACCCGAGTTTGAAGTTAAGCGACACATTTGAACTAGTGAAAGAAAGTTAGTCATAAACAGACGATAGTAAAGGTCAGTTATTTCGATATATGTCCAGCGTTGGCCTTTAAAATTACATTGAAAAAAAGAGATGGCAAATAAATAATATTCCTAGAGAAGGTAAAATAATGAAGATACGTAGGTACTTTATCAGTGGCGTGCCATTAAAATAAAAGGTTTGTTATAAACACTCGCTGAGTATACCAGTCACGCAAGCATCAAACTTACGATACCTTCCAGAACTAAGCAAATAGCAACAGCAAAAAATATTTATGTTAAAATATAGGCAAAGCATTGGAAAATATGCCGGGCGCGAGCAAGAAAGCTTGCGTTTGCATATTTGCTGCAGAGCTCGTCCGGCGCGCGCATTGTATTGCGTTGTCGCAACAAGATACGGTTACCAACATTCCTCGCCGGTTGAATAACACAAAACGAGTAAAAAAAACATTGCTCTACCTAGTTTTCATGTTTACGGGGTAGCTAATATACAATTACGGTCTTTTTTGGCATTCACGGGATACGATTGCATTTGCGTATGTAAGAAGTCTAATATTCAATATACTCTACGGTATTTATTGGTTCTAAATCTTGTAAATTATGTGTCATAACGAGTATTCTATCTATTCCTATGGCCAAGTAAGCCAATTAAATGTCAACTGCTATTATCATTTAGTCCTGGATAATTGTCACAAACAGAAACTTTACCACTTCAGTTAACACGGAAATATACAATGTATTTAGCCATTTAGATGTTTAGAATTAGTCAGGAAGTTAATAACTTATCTCGACAATTCTTGTCTGTCATAAGCAAACTCAATTGCACGAAATATTCACGATTTTTTGCATTCTAGTTGGCTAAATAATTTCTGTGACCAATACCACACCGAGACCTACACGCGGAAAACGTACTGAAAGCCCCTTGTCGACTAGAACGCAAGATGGTATCGCACCTACTTCCTGAAAGTTTCCACAGTTCTTCTATCAACGAAAACGTTTTAATAAACACAATCGCTGCCGGGTGTTTGGCTGAGCCTCTATCCATCAACGTCCGAGCAGTCACGCCCATCTTGGCATTAACAATCATTGAGATTGAACGCGCCCAAAATGGTCCGATGTGACCGCTTGTTTTATATGTACCTGAACTACAAAATAACGGACGTGTGCGCCGATAAAAAAAATATCGGCGGCGGCGTTTGCCAAAAAATCGGCGGTGGCGTCGTGATTTCGGCGTGAAATCGGCGTGCAGGTCACGTGAACTAATTCGTATTATTTGTTAGGATAGAGTTTGTTTCAAGATAAGATATCAGTACTAATTGTTAGAATGCAGTAGAATTGTTTAATTGACGTTAAAACAACTGCTGGCAATAGATCATCTTTCCATTAATCAGCCGTAAATACGGCATAGGAAGGGTGCCTTTTTTCACGTGACCTAGAACAGTTTCATAAATATAATTTAACGATTTACAACATAGTGGTAGTGTTCCCCGCTCCTCGCATGTGTTTTTGTCGGTATAACATTATATATTCTTAGAAAGTCAATCATTTTCTCGACTGAAACTGTTAAAATGGTTGGAAAAATATAAAAAATACCTAACAATATCAGTTTCTTGAGGCTGAAGTTGAGTTACTAGAGAACCAGAGATTAACCAGCTCACATATTAATTTTGGGTTATACACGTAAAGGTCATTTCAGCTGAAAAACTCCACGCAGCTCTTCACCACATGCACAATCGGAAAGCTGTGGGATTCGAGGGAATTCCCACCGAAGCCTGAAAAGCGATGAAACTAAGAAGTGTGGGCATCCTAACCAACTTTTTAACCGCTTAAATCTCGCCAGTAAAATACCTCACCAATATGGTCTGGGTATACATAATTACTTCGCTCGATTCAGGAGTGCGGGGACTACCGCGGTATACAGGTCATGTCCCGCATCCTGAAGCTCTTCGAGCGGGTATTAGACGGGGATCCGACAAAAAAATTCTGTCGGAATGTCAATATGGGTTTAGCCCAGGCCGAGGGATTCTGATTTTGCCTTAAAGTTCGTCATAATTAAATACAGTTTGAATAATACGTTTCTAAATTTCGTGTTTCTACATATGCAGAAGACCTTTGTCTGTGTTCCCCGCACGATGATCTGATTAGATCGAAAACTGTCCCAGAAGCCTAAATTGACAATATCTCGGACACGTACCGCGAATCCGCTTGTGTAGTTCGGACTGCTGTTGGCAACAGAGCACCCTTTCGTCACCGTCGTAGTCCACCAGCGAAAGTCAAGTGAAGAGTCATAAAACATCATAGACGCTCACGAGCAGCCACTATGACTGCTCATGTACTCGGCTGATATCGCTAGCGGATGCGCATACAGGAAGACTGGTGCGACGTGTAAACGCGTGGAAGAATTCGCTGGTTTGAAACTAAATGTGGCCAAGACCGAGTAGTGAGTGAGTAGTACTGTGCGGATTGCATGGTGGATAAGTGCATTCGCTCCCCCAAACCCCACTGCACTGCTGTGCGCATTCAAGGTCAGCGCTCGTAACTCATTACGCGACATGTACCTAGAGTTGCAAACTGACCGTCACTTTCAATACCTGACCGTCATTTATGATAAATGTCTGGTCATTTTCGACATTTATTGTCACATTGGACATTTATTCTGAATAGTATAAGTTATTTTTCAAAAATACCTATGGCCCGTATTCGATAAGTAAATTTATGAAATATAATTATATACATCATTTATAAATCTATCTATCATTGTCATGATATAAGACACGCTTAAATAACGAAAGTAGGTTAGGTTAAGTATGTGTTAGCAATGTTTAGATTTGCAAACGTATGTTGGTAAGGTGAACGCATTTTACGTATTACCCACTAACCTATCTAAACTCCATTTATAAAGTTCTAACTTAGCTTATGAATGCTGGCTTCTGTTTAATTTTATTTTCAAGTGTCTACATTTGCGTATTAATAAATAACATGCCGCGGATGGTTGGAGATATTTGGGCGCATTATCAAATAATTGGTGCTTCAGCAAACAAAAAACACGTAGTTTGCATTTATTGCAATACTGAGTATAAAAATGCTCATGCAACTCGAATGCTTTTCCATATGCAAAAATGCCCGGAGTGATATAAAACGTTATTTTCCGAAAAGATGACGAGTAATGTGGGAGTTACAAATAAAATATTTATTGAAGATACTCATAAAAATGACGCCGAGCTTGCATATTCCATTGGTACAAAACCTTCGTGTCCATTTGATATACGAGATTACGAGAGTGATTTGAATAATCACTCTGTTAATTAAATATCTCTAGTAAATGCATCTGAACAACCAAAACCAGCCACAGATAATGAAACAAGAGCTGTTTTTGAAGGTGGTCTCTACGTAAATGACGTTTTTTCAGAGTCGGAAAATGACTAAGTTCGGGCAGCTGTTTCAAATCGCCGTAACTTTTGTATTCAATAATTTCATTTGGCAGCCAATTTTTTGGATCCAAGGTACCTTGGCTCAGGTTTTACAAGCGATGAAATGGCTGAAGCTTCCAACTTTGTGCATTCACAAGCAGAAATACCTTTCTTTGAACAGTACAAAGGTTATTGTCAATGTCACAGAATTTCGTACCAAAACAGGATTTTTTGGTAAATGCTACTCCGCATGGTCAACGGTTAAAGCCATTGCACCTCAAATATGGTGACTGAGGTTTGCGTTAAAAGAAGATGCTTATCCCATATTTCATAGGATTTTAGGTATCCCTCCAAGCTCGGCTGCTCACTTGCAGAACGCAATTGGAGTTTGTTTTCAATAACCCACACAAAGTTGCGAAATAGACTAACTAAAGACCGCCTGAACATGCTTATAACAATTAGACAGAATTTGCGTTATTGTGACGAAATGGAAATCGGGGCATCGTCCGATCCTGCTGACAGTGCTGACCGCTCTGACGACTGCTACGAGTATTTTGATTCCTTAGAATTTAACAATACATCGATGCTAGTTGAATCAGAAGACGAGGAATTTTAGGTTTTATGTTTATAGATGAATGACTTTTAGTTTTTTGTCGTATTATTGCAATACATTTTAAATTTCATTCATATTAAACCATGTTTTATTTATCAACTATGACAACTATGCCTCGTTGCTGCTATGGTTTATAAATGTCGTTAGTGACTTTAAATGACCATTAATGACCGGTAAATGACGATTATGACCGACAACTTGATAAATGACGGACGGACATTTTGAACGTGACGGTCAGTTTGCAACTCTACATGTACCACATCCTTGAACACATCATAAGTATTAATAAATATTTTTCTGCTTTGCAAAACTATAACGTCTGTTTTTTAGAAAAAACTATTAAATTAAGGTAAAATGGTCTTTATGCTAATTAGATGTAGGCGGAACGCTGAAGGGCACAATCGATACCGTACTCTAATTAGGAGTTTTCATTTTAATTGTTACTAAATTATAGATAGAGTCAGGAAAAGCAATGCAATACGTTTGCGGCCCTTCATTAGTGAAACTTGACCCCGGTCCATTGCTCTAATAATAGCTATTAGACAAATCACAAAACGTCAGCATTAAATGCTGAATAAATCCGAACATGTCCGAACTGAGCCGAGTGTTGCCGGCGACGGTCGGCATATCCGGTCGGCTTTTGACGGATGAGAATCGTAACATCCGCTGTTTAGAACGTCAGGCTATAATGTATTGGGTGGTATATGATATTGCCTGGCTAGAAATACATCACATTTTGAGATACAATTATGTACAGTCCAGTGCAAAAATACGTATCGACAAAATCGTCTCATAAATATGGTACTACGCTCTTATTACACCGGCATAAGGTACTATGGGACATATTTTTGAGTAAGATACGTAAACGTACAGTCGCCATCAGATATATCATAGCAGGCGAGGTCTTCAATACTACAAATATACTTCTGAGCAGGGTTAAACTTCAATAAATTCTTTACAACAGATCCGCCAGTAACATTTTTTTTTCATCAATATATGAGCAGCAATTATTTCAGTAATTTCCGATCACACAGTGAGGTAAAAAATATCTGAACGCATGCATATTCATATATTTATAAAAAAAATGGAGTGCTCAGATGTTACTGGCGGATCTGTTGTAAAGAATTTATTGAAATTTGACCCTGATCAGAAGTATTTAAGAACCACGCTCGCTACGATATATCTGATGGCGACTGTACGTATATTTCAATGTAGGTACACTGAAGATACCACTATCGGTATGTCTATATTAACGTGTATGGGGCATACAAGTACATTGATAAACACACATCTGAAACAAAAACCTTAACGCATTAAAATGCTTGACGAAATCCACAATGAAAACAACGCTGCATTTAAATAAGCAACCTATCAGCTGATTATATTAAAGTATGTTTTATCGTCTACAGAATAAGAGTCATACGATCAGAAGTCGTAGCGTCGTGTAAGCGGATCCAAAGACAGTGAGCCGAGAGGCGTCGGATGACGGATCGCATCTGCGACAGCGCGATGACGAAACGCTACATACCTACCAGGTTTGACTTCTAGAAAAATTAGATAAATTGGATGAATTTATCTCATCCAATCCAAGGGATAACTTTAAAGGGAAACGATGTCGCTACGTGACTCGTAATTATCGTTGTCGCTACGTGAAATACTATTTATTGCCTGTTTAGATGGAGTGTGGTTTATTAATTTTAAATATTATTGCTTTCGAATGTTACCTCAATGTCCTCGTAAATACTTACAAGTATCACAAAATGTACGGTTTGTAACTTGTGCAATACGTACCTGAAACAATTTAACAAGAAATTAATACCATATACTTACTTAGATATCCAATAAAACTGCTAATCAAGATCACTGGGAGTTTATGAGTAGATCACATTGAATTTGCATTAAGTCTTTGGTAACTAATTTACATTTAAATAAGCTAATTGATCCTGAAATTTATTGAAGTCAAAGCATTTAATTGTTCCTAGAAATTCACTCTCTATTTATATGTCGTCATTAATGTTATGTGGCAAATTATGCCGCCCCTTTTTGTTTACAAATAGACGATAAATGCCTATTCACCCAAAGCAATAGAAACGTCCATTTGATTTCATGTGACCGAGTGAATACCGCTTCACAACACCCTTGAGTACGTATCGGTGTCAATGCTAACAATAATTGACGTGAACATCTTATATAAACAAAACATAGAATAGAGGAATAATATTCGCTACCTCCACTCACGACTTCTCAAGTATGGAAATTTAAACCTTAATATCCTTGTAATAAAGTTATTACGAAACAGAGTTAGTACGGATCACACGGAAGGTTTGTACAAAACACTAGACTGGAGAGGTAATTTTCGCAAGATTTTATGACAAGTTTGTTCTGCGCCAATTTTAAACCTTAGATGTTTAGTGCAAGGTTCAATTTGCTACGACATGGGTGGCTTAGTTGTCGGTACACGTGATACCTACTACAAGCCGGCGATACTATGCTTTGCAGTTTACTATGAGGTAAGCTGGCATCATAGTAATATAAACGATACTCGTACTTCCAAACCCCCGGCCCTATTACACTTTAGTAAATTTACAATTATATTTGGTTGTATTTAATAAACAAAATGGCGCAGTAATTTCAAAAAATTCTCTAATAAATATGAGCAATATGCTAAATGGGCTATGTTATTATGACATGTGAGACATGTCACTTAAATGACAGGTATATTTCGAATTATTTATTTCAACTATTGTGTAAAATAAAAAAATTAGCAATGCCCGTAATCTAAATAACTCACTCGTCAATTTGTTTTATTATACCGCAAACTGGCAATATAACGGAAAAAAAGTAATTTTAAACTGGCGCCCGGAAACAGCAGAAAAATAAAATAATAGTCGACGGAAAACTGCAAACTTTTTTCGAAAATTCTACAGTCCGCATCGATACTGTGATCATGATTAATGGACTTAAAATTCAGGAACAAAATTACACTGGGGCAGAAAAGTTGCGTTATTGCCTATATTAAACTGTGGGGCCTCCCCCCAAGTGGGAAATAGTGAATTATTATCCCCCCCGTGCATTACCGTTGCGCCTGTAGGACGACAATGCTATTCGGGAGAACGGCGGCCGGACTCTAATAGCATTAATTTGTCTTCGCCATAGAAAATATTAGACGCTATATGATATCGCAATAATCTCTGGCCATTTGTCATTCGGTGTAAGTGTTTTTTTTTCAAGACTTGAGATATAGTACATTGTGAAGGTAAATCTTTCATGTATCAAGCGCTCTTCGTATAACTTTGTTTTTAATATTAGTTTAACATAGGTACATAGTTATTTATTTTCTTTATATTTATTTTTTTGTATCCGATATTGTAATAAAATGAAAGGATTTATTAGTATATTGTCTAGTTCTATGTAACAAAAAATGAATTAAATTTATAGGTAAACAGAATTCATTTTTAGTATCAAGTGTATTTAAGTTAAAATTGAATTAGAAAAAGTTATCATAAATATTTTGAATTTACATAAAATCAAATAAGAAAAAAAAGCCGCCAAAAACCATCCTCAGTATATGTATAACCTGCCGGTTATAAACTGTTATCAGTTTAGCGGTATGTAAATAAATATGTACATATTTAAGTCTTCTTCTGTTAAATCAGTTTAAAAAAAATCTTAGTAGATAGGTTCAAAACTAGATCATTAAAAATCTCATCTTAATTATTTTAAATATTAGGCACCACGAGTATTACATACATATGTGCATTTACAACAGTTATTGTCATTATGATAGTGTTGTAACTAAGACAAAAAATCATTGAGCTTAATTAATCTTAAATTTGAAGGTTTCATCTCTTTTTTCTGGTATTGAAGAATATCTAGTTAACTTTACCTATTATCAAAATTGCCGCACAAAACTTGGACACTTGCTCGAAAACATTCCGCAAACTAATCCAAACCATGGCCGCCTCGTACCCAAGCCTTTATTTTAGTTCGAAAAACAACGCGGTAAAAATGTGAAATATCCCCCATCCTTCCCCGGAATACATTTAACCGCATTATGGCAAATTTATGCACATAACAAGCAACCTTGAGTTACCTACTTATCGGTTCATTTGATTCCCGGGATGCGTCGATACATTCATGAGAGCTCCCCCGGGCCGGAAGATAGTCTGAATGGCTTTAATATGCAATCAACAATCGACGGGTTATTTTATAGCCTTGGCAAGAAATATGTTTGTTTTGGTGGTAAAGTACCACCAAAACAAACATATACAAAAGTAGTAAGTTGGTAAAGTGAAAATGGAGTTGATAGTTCAAGTACGGATTATGAGAGTCGTGATAACCGTTATAAAACTAATGCAAAATAATTTAGTAAGTATAGATACGTCTCTACATAAAATGGTGATAATACTGATAATAATATGATCACACGAGGGTTTCAATGCCTAATTAAAAATAAAAAAAACTAAAAATAAAATAGTTCTTTATTTAGGTATTGACCCATCTTCTTCTTTATATAGGTATAGGTTCTTCTTCTTGTTCTTTATATAGGTAATTACTTATGTGCAGTGGCATACATAACTTTATTGATATTCATGCAGATAAAGTTATGTATGCCACTTGAGTTTCTACAGTTTTGTTCGTGATAAAACTCGTTAAAGGGTTTGAAGGTTCTTTATACCAAATCAGAGGTCAAAATTGAGAAACGGCCGCCAACTTAAATTTTTCAGTTTGATCACATTTCCGAGTATTATCCATTCCATTTAAATCGGTTCAGCCAAACGCGAGATAATAGCGGACAAACATACATATGTAGGTACAAAAATACGGGTTCAACTGAGAACCTCCTTATTTAGACGGTTGAAAATTACGTTTAGTACGCGGGCGAAGCCGCGGGAAAAAGCTTGTATATATATAGTTATCTATATATATACTCGTATATGTATGTTAAATATAAATGAATAATATATTTATTCATATTTAACATATCAATCTCGCCCCCGGTATAACTTATAATGGCCTTATTTGTCTGGAATCAAAATATATCTTATGGTTATTTTCAATATTATACCTACCGGTTGTTTCCTGTAATAGGAGCATATAATTTAATCATAAGTAGTAAGTACTAACTAAACTGAAAAACGATTTTAATCTGCCAATTACGAGTACAAAGACAAAACTATAAGCTCATACTTTTCGATATTAGACAGTCCAACTCAACTATAATATCTCATTTCGATACGCTGTAGGCAACTATAATAGAACTTCATACAAATTCTATACTTATTTGCGATGCCGCCTGCGCCTGTGCCGAGCGCGCGCCCCGCGCCTGCGCCGACCGCGCCCCCCGCGACTGCCCCGACCGCGCCCCCCGCGCGCAATTACATATTTTTGTGTTACATCCGTGTTAAGTCAATGAAATTGAATGATGAAATAGTTCCTCCATAGATGATGATGGTGATGACTCGTAGAAAAAGTATTGTATACAATCGTAACATAATTCAGTTTTTCAATCTCGTACCTTACTACGGTACTCGACTGAAAAACTCTTCATTATATCACGATTGTATAAAATACTAGTTCAGCGACTTTTAAAAATAACGTGTGTTGTGATTTTTATTACACTTTAAAGTTTATTGGAAGACGCAATGTACTGCGAATATTGTAATTTTTGAACTATGCCAAGAGATGTCAATTAGGCTGACGTTAACGTACACTGAAAATACTATTTTCAACACACTTGCTCGTAACGAGGTTCTTATCGTACCGCCTTTAGGCTCATAATCCTAGATATTAAACACGCGTGCTTTTTCATTATATTATTGAACTAGTGTTGTAATCAGATAACCCCATCAAATTAAGTTTGTACCCTACGAGACTAAGTTACGTACACAGATAATACATTCAAATTTTGTCGGATTGGAAAGTTTTTTTTTTCAAATAAAGTACACTGTTTTAGCCACATAATAATTTATGCCTTAAAAAGCAATATCTCCGTATTTAGTTGAATACATGGATTAAAACCATCTGGATTATCGAATATACGTGAAATTGTATTAAATTATCCAAAATTCACAATAATTTGTGCGTCAAATATAAATAATTTCATTTTTTATTTTGGCTGTTTGGCGGGCTTTTGCCTCAAACTTACGCGCGCAACGCGATTCGAAAAAAATACACCAATGGCGCGCCGCGGTAACTTATTTACGTAAATCATTTTTGATTGTTTTCTCGCTTTATTATTATGATAAAATGCAACTATAAGAGAATTAGAAGTAAAACTATAACAGTATGTGGATTAGGCTCCTCTGAAACTACAAAACGCGGGTGCTATCATGAAAATCTAGTTGTACTTAATAGTGATAAATATACCTACTTATTTGTGACGTTTGGGCCTTAGCTTCGGGATTTATAAATTGAAAATGTAAAATATTTTCATCAACCGACGTCGAAAAGGCATCGCAAGAAGCTTCAAGTAGTCAATAAAGGTTAGTGAAACCCATATGGCATTCTGACATGACATGATTCTGACAATTAAGTTAACGTATTTAACAAAAGTTAATAACGTCGAATTAAATTTTGATTTTTACTTACAAGTGTGTTGAAAAATGTCGTATGACACGTGTGTGCATGGCCATTATACACATCGGCTTCCTTATTGCGCACTCGCTTTCAGCTCGCGCGCACAATACCGCCTCGTGTATAATGACCACCATAGCACACGTGTATCACAATGTACTATTTTCTACTCGCCTACTTTAATCTGTCAATTACGAGTACATAGACAAAACTATAAGCTCATACTTTTCGATATTAGACAGTCCAACTCAACTATAATATCTCATTTCGATACGCTGTAGGCAACTATAATAGAACTTCATACAAATTCTTTACTTATTTGCGATGCCGCCTGCGACTTTGCCGACCGCGCCCTCCGCGCCTGCACCGACCGCGCCCCACGCGCTGGCGTGCGCAATTACATAAGTATTTTTATGCCACACCTCGCCATAAAGTGCCTTTTTCCGCACGCTACGCGTACGGAAAAAGCCGATTTCTGCCCAAGTGTAGGCATAAAATGATGTACCTAACACGTGAGGTAATAAATAAAGCCCTTGATCGCATATTTACATCCCTCGCTTGCAGCTCGGGTCGTAAACATCTGCGATCTCGGCCTTTCTTTGTTTTACCGCACTAGTTAGGTAATGTACTATTGGGTTACTTACATCCGTGTTAAGTCAATGAAATTAAATGATTTAATTGTTCCTCCATAGATGATGATGATGATGACTCGTAGAAAAAGTATTGTATACAATCGTAACATAATTAAGTTTTTCAATCTCGTACCTTACTTAGGCCACTCAGCAAGCTTCGTGGCCTAAACACGGTACTCGACTGAAAAACTCTTCATTATATCACGATTGTATAAAATACTATTACTTTGTATGAAAAAGTGAAAACCTACAGAGTATACATAATTTTTAAAAGTTGTTGAACAAAAGTTGTTAAGTTTGGAGTACTGACTCCGACTTAATTTATTGCTCCTGTTACAGGAAACACCTGGCATAATATGATATATTTAATTAAATAATTTGTTCTTATCAACAAAAATTTAAGAGAAGATTCGTACTTTAGACTTCGCAGATTACACGAGCGTAGTACTAAAGTTTTATTCTTGCACAAATTGTATTTGATTGTAATGATTTACTAAAAAGTTAGCGGTTCCGTTTATGCAGTGACAGTTATCAATGTTATCATGGCAGTAACTATTTTGTAATTATTTTAGAAGTCGCATAAAAGACAAACAAAGTATTGCTGTTCCATGTGTTTCATTTCCTGAGCTAAATTTACTTAGAGCAGAAATAACTAAACAATACTCAGATCTAGGCGTTTGTCCGCAGGTGGGGATTGACACGCTCCCACATTACTCCTGCATCGGCATTCGGGAACCGACACTGTTAACTGACATCCCTATTTATATATTCTACCACTATAAGATGAACTGCTCAAACTACTAACATTAAGCACTGAAGAGACCAATTTAAAATAGACAGCTTATTTAAGCTGGTGTCCCGCTAATGACCTATGCGTCATAATTTTCTTTTTTTATGTCCAGAGACAATGGGATTACTGAAAACAATAATGCTACCCGTGTTTGTCTAATGAGTTGGTGCGACGCGCTCACTCGACTTAAGTACTTGTTCTAACCAGTTTTGCAGTTGATTTTACGTTACAGTCAGTGTATAACATTTTTTTTAGCAAATTGTATATAGCAATAATTTGTCTAATCGGGTATTACTTTGTGGAATTAAAGTGATTTAATAATTTGTAAAGGGAATGATTAAAGTATGTATCTATTATAAACTTATTTCCTGTTTTAAAGATACTATAACATGTGTCATTACAGTAAAAATTATAATAGTTCTAGAATGACACATGTCCCAGCTAGTGTTCAAACTGAAATAATATATAGGATAGGAAGTTCTTTAAGGAGAAAATGATTTACTCGATATTTTAAAAAGAAGAAGATAGTTTGCAAGCAAAGCATCTCTCAAAGTATCATCTCTTCATATGTTTATTCCATATGAGTTACTTAGCGCCACTTGCACTTAAGCGTTTTTAAGTATGGAAATTGGCAGAATTTAGCTAACCCTGGTTAGAGCAACTGGCCGTTACCTACTGAAATAAGAAAACGTGTGTAAGGAAATTTTAATTATTATAAAATGAATTAAATACTGCGTTAACTATACACAAAAACCAATAAGGGTAATATTAAAACAACTATAATTTTAAAATGTATTTGGTTCCTTTAAATATTACTGGAAGTATAGTCCCATCATCACTACTACCTAAGTCGTAATAAAGCAAATGCATTTACTCTATGATCATTATCAATCACGGGCCGGACGGACGGTCGCGCCGCGCCGCGGTCGGATGGATTTCTACGAGACATAAACGTCTTGTCTATTACTCTCCCTTGACACGGGAATGGTCTTTTTATCTATGGCAGTGCGAATCACTTAGTAAGATTTGATTACTTCGCATCATTTTTATAGTTTGTCCTTCGGTAATATATTGTAGGCAAGTCATTGAAGATCTACTGTCAGTGTAGAAAAATCAACACAAACTAGTTAAACGGCCTCCTAGCCTAGTTGGTAGTGATGCTGCCTACGAAGCAGTAGGTTCCGGGTTCGAATCCTGGTCAGGGCATTTATTAGTGTGTTTATCACGAATATTTGTTCCTGAGTTATGGATGTTTCCTATGTATTTAAGTATTTATATGTATCTATCTATTATATATATCGTCGTCTAGTACCCACAACACAAGCCTTCTTGAGCTTACCGTGGGACTAGGTCGATTTGTGTAAGATTGTCCTATAATATTTATTTATTTATTTATTTATTAATATTCCCACAAGTAGTCATATTTAATATCTCGCAAAGGAGGAAGTTCCTGGACTGCGTTAGGATCACAAAGTTACTTTTTCTACTCCAGCACTTCTATCTGTCAATTAGATGACTGACAGCGATATTTAAAAAGTATACATAATAACGTTGTCTGTGGTATTCCATAAGAACACTGCTCCTATGGATTTTCATACAATATATTAGCACTGTTGTTGTTTTTTTTTAATTTCTATAGTGGGCACCACATCTTCCCTATTCTGCCACGTTTCTAGATTTTGCTTTTTACGCTATTTAGCTGTCGTAGAAAAACTAGGGTATGCAACAGCTCACAATTGGCTCTTAAACTCTCGGGTCTATTATTACAAAACTCGGCTTCGCCTCGTTTTGTAACGACGACCCTCAAGTTTTAAGAACCCTTATTATATCACTGTTGCATAAACTACTATTTAAAATAAACGGGGATTTCAGAAGTCTTTATTAACATATTAGCCTCATTACCTAACCGGCATCTCTTTTGGCATGCATCGTCAAAGAATTAGCTGGGTGCAAGGTCCACACGAGTATTATTTGGCGTTGAATAGGACTCATGTTCAATTCAAAATCTGCTGTAAGAACGTATGCTCTTCTCACAATGGCCGACAGCATGGCCGTATTGATCTTCAATTAGCCAGCCAATTAAATATTGATAAGAATGCACGCACATACGTATGTAGGTATGACTATGTCTAACCGAGTCTAACATAGTTCACAGCTGCTACTATATGTTTATATGAGCTGAATAAATTATTTGTTTAGACATTCAATAGTGGCTAGTGAGGTAAACTATGCCAAATAAAACTATTTACCAAATTACATAATTATTCTGAGAAATCCTCGCCATGACAATTAAATTATTTTTTTTACAAATTCTAGCTCCATGGTTAGCTAGTCGTCAGAAAGGTATGTACTTCAGTTCAAGGTCCACAGTTCGGAGGGCTAATGTCAAGTGCCTATATTTTAAATACGCAGTCATAATTAGGCAACAACGAACAACGAAGGCCGGTAGGGCATAGGACAGGGCTGAGCTAGACGAGGCCTGAGGGTCACAGATTACAGAGAGCAAATATTTATTTTTGCGTTATTCTATAGGTCGAATCCCGCCATTGATTAAGGGACTGCCAGCGTCAGATTTTTTCGTCAGATGTCGCGAGAACTACATCAAAAGAGTCGTACTATAATAGTAGTTTATGCAACAGTGATATAATAAAGTTTCTTAAAACTTGAGGGTCACCGTTACAAAACGAGACGAAGTCGAGTTTAGTAATAATAGATCCTCAAGTTTTAAGAATCAATTACGAGCTGTTGCATACGCTAGTTTTTCTACGACAGCTAAAATAGCGAAGAAAGCAAAATCTCGAAAGGTGGCAGAATATGGAAGATGTCGCATGCCCATTACAGAAAAAAAACAACAGTGCTCATATATTGTATGAAAATCCATAGGAGCAGTGTTGTTATGGAATACCATAGGCAACGCTATAATGTATAATTTTTTAATATCGCTGTCAGTCACCTAATTGACAGATAGAAGTGCTGGAGTAGACACGTAACAAATGTGCACCCTTTTTGTAATAAGGTTTACAATAATGCACCCCACGATGCGGTAAAACTTCGCATGCATTTGATTAAAAAACCATTCAGTGACTCTTGTAAATACAAACCCCAACAAATATTTCTGATTTTGTAACGCTTTCCGGAACACATAAGTAATATGACAAATAATATAGGGTAAAAGTGGGATAGTTGCCCCACTTTTTGAAATGCCTAATTATAATGCAGAAGATTATGCTTTAAATAGACTAAATTTTTTTTTTATTATAAGTATTTGTCTACGAAGAAACCTATTGAGATAATTTTATTCTGTGGATGTTAGTTGTTAAATTATGAATTTTATAAAAAAACCCTACGTGTGAGGATACATGCCTACTGTATGGGTTAGATGCCCCTGACATAATTTGACCCGGGGGGTAGTTGCCCTTAGAAATAAATGAAAGAAAATGTTGATTTTTTAATACTTTATTTAAGGTTAGCTGAATGGCACAATCAATAAACTCAACTTCTTGTAATAATAATCACACCTTCTCATACTTATATTTTTTAAATTAAAGAAGGTTCAGTCGTTTATGGGACATATGTTGTCTTTAAGGTCTTGAAAGGCAGCTTGAAGAGCTTCTTCTGTCCACGTTCCGCGGGGACGTGCCCCGGCTTTTCGCACGTACTTTCATGGCATCTTTAAAAAAAAAAACAAAACATTTTTCATTACAATACAATGAGGGATAGATTCCTTAAGGGTGGGATAGATGCCCTTAAGGGCATCTATACTCACAAAAACTAGGGCAAGAATCCTTTGACGATGGGATAGACGCCCCATACTTAAATAAATAAATCGTATTAAAAAGTACTTAATCTAGATTGGAAAATGAATATTCAAGACATTTACAGATCAAAATAACAAAAATATAAGTACTTACCCTCTAACATCAAAAGTTCCGAGCGCGCAAAGATTTAACGTGATGCAAATCCACGAGATTTTCGTCGTCAAATATGTTTCCCGCCTCATAGCACGCAATACGTCCACCCGCTTGGAGCGCGCGGCACTGACTGGCGGGAGAGAGGGGGTACGCTTGCTTTTGAACTAAAAATCGCGGACCTATCGTTCGCACAGGTTCCTACATGTAAAGTGAGGCATGTATCCCCCTTTGGCATCTATCCCACATTTACCCTATATGAAAAACGCTATGATAAGCGTTAAGGCGAAATCATAACTCTATGTTCCGGAAAATGCATGGTACGTCACTTGCATTGCTATTTATACAATTACCTACATTAACTAAAATAAATGAACAAATATGGAAATATATTTTTAAATACGACGAGTCTAGACACGTAACCCGTCATCAGTTTAACTCGGTAAAAATATACAAAAGAATAAATAAAATTTCGTTGCCAAAAGCAAGAGCAGCTGAGCATTAGGACAAAAAAGTATAATCTGTTTTTAAAGACTTAAATTATGTACCTACATTAATTATTACAATATTTGTTTTTCAAATAATATTCTGAGTATGGAATTGCAATTAAACAACAAAATAATTTTGCCTGCGTACCTTACGAAAACGGCTTGATACACCACCATACATTTGCATGTTTGCATACCTACATCCTCTAAACAATGCGTTGCGCAAGCAACTCGTACCATAGTGTATGTCACTTCGGTATGTAAATGCCGGTAAATATTTACGTATATAAGTAAACATTTTTGTATGTGTTTGGATTACACTAAATAACCATACAATTTTGTGAATTACATTGCGTTTGCCTTGTATGATTTGCATTACTGTAGTATGGAAAATAATTCATTATTTTTGTGTGCCTGATTCATTACTGTCGTCTGTCATGCAGGAATTATACCTACACATAATTGACATAATGCATCACAAAATCATTAAGCGCTAATTACACATGCATTTCAGTCAAAGCTGACCGCTATTAAGTAGGCAGAAATACTAAACTATAATCGCATTGTCCTCAACCTCAAGCTAGATTCGTGGAAACCGTCAACAAGGCCGCATTACGAAACTTCGCAGCCTGAGCAAACGCGACGACGATATTTCAAATTCGACGTCCATTGATCGCCTGTCAGGAGACAAGTTATTTATGCGCGCTGTTAAAAAAGTAATGTAGCCGAAGGTCGTCGGTATTGTCGCGTCCCGGTTTTGAAAGATTGCCCTATTCAGTTAGTATTGTTACCTAAGTGCTGGATTTTTCAACGTTAATGGCATTTACAATGCTAATAAGCCTGTTTAGTTTTGTTAAGAGTTAAAAGTGTTTACTACCGAGAGTTTGACATTGAAATATTTTTCGCAAAGTCGATAAGGCTTCAGTTTTTCTTTTATTTTAAATGATTCAAAAGGAAACAAAACATTTAAGAGCACTTTTAATCTATGTGTGATTTGTTTTTTTTTTGTACTTCATAATAATTAGGCATCCTATTAAAACATCGTAATAATCGTACGTAATTTATAGGAACATCTCTGTATAGTGATAAACATATAACATACGAGCCATACACACCATTGTTATCCAGCACATCTTATACCGTGGCGGTCCACAAAAGGCTCGGCTACCGATACGCACACACATACAAACATACATAATACGTACAACAGGCCTTCTGTTATGATTAGCGCAGCCTTGCCAAGTGTCCGTGCACGCACTCACTGTACGTTACTTCATAAGTACTGACTTATACACAAGTGTTTATGACAGTAATAAAATTAAGGAAAATTGTTCTAATAAAACTACGTATGACTTGCTACATCTACTTAAGTCGTCCATCTCAGTACATTGACGATTGAAAAGACATATAGTTTGTATTCATTACTAATTAATCCTTCCTCCGTTTTACACATACTTATATCATTCACATTGTTTAACTATGTATTTATAATCGTTTACATGATATTCATTAACAATATACTTCTTTTTTACTTTACACATAGGACGCTACCTCCCCTTTATTATAGAGCAGGTAAATAATTTAAAGTATCTGCAATGCGCGTAATTGTTAATTAAGTAACCCTTTGACTATGAAAAGCTCATCGCGAAAGCACTAAAAGCCCGTAACTAGGTCCCGGTAAAAAGCTCCACGTCCAATTATGCGGGATAGAGGCAATGATTGGGAAGCGCCATCAATTTGTTTAATTGCTGATTCAACGTTACTTCATTCATTTACATACACATGTCGCCGACTAGGACAAACTTACACTAATGTTATATATAAAATGCATAACTTTAAATTTAATTCCTGACCACATAATAAAAGTGTCATCTTGTGAGTTCAAACTCAAACCCGTTATCGGAAATGTATCAGAATATGTTCCCTTTTAACATTTGAACTGTGTGTACAAAACTCATCTAATCTTAGTAAAAAAACGGAAGCTCTAAGAAGCCCTCATTAAGTCAGCATGACTTTAGTGATGGAGTTGCTCTTTACAGTTATATAAAAACGTTGTATGAGTATAAATGGAGTACTTAGGTATATCTTCGAGAGTCTATACAAAGGAGTCGTATTCGTGTTTCCCTTCTGCCAAAAGAATATGCATAAATAGCATATCATTTTATAGACTGACATATCTATTAAGGACTACGTAACCTTACGAATAGCTATACAAGCGCAAAAAATAGCAGAACATTTTAGTACAGAAAATGTCAGGCAAGGCTACTCCCATTGTCTATGCTCAAGAGGTTAACCGACTAGAATAAATATTCACACAAACTACTCAATTTCCTATTATAGACAAACTTCTTAAATGCGCATCCTTGTATTTGTAATTTAAGTTTTACTTATTCAAAAACATGTTTTGCTAATGTGTGCATAAATAATTTAGCCGCTGTCCTTGCCATTGCAAATAATGTATGACATACATGAATAAGAGTACTTTAGCATAAACGCTAGAGGAAATTATACAGTCTAATCATGTTTTGATAATCGGCTAGTAAGGCCTCAAAGGCCTGAAATGCATTGTTATTAGATAAGTTAACTAAAACATCATTAACGCTGATATGCGTTTGTTTTTAGGAAAAGGTGGTGCTTTGTCGGTTGTTGATAGGGTTCATTTTTAAATGAATCCTTATGGCAATATCGTTTTATTAGCACCCGACAAAGTGGTGCCTTTAAGCAAAAACAATCACATATTTAATTGGATTAGTTTTTCCGATTAAATCGTTTGTGTGGGCGAGCGGCGCTGGCAGCGCTGTTTAATAGGTGAATTATCCGGTAGAGGCACCAGCACGGATGGCCAGGCTTCACGGATGCTGCATCCGACTCGCTCCGGCGTGAGCCAATTGGAATATTAGTTATTAGGTACTTCAACTGAAAAAATATTGCTATAAGACTAAAGTTTAATTGGAACGAATTAAAATATTGAGACCCGCGCAAGCGAAAGGTTCCTGAGTTTCTTGTGCGTTGTGAGGGTTTCAAAGTACGTAAAGCGATTACATTTTCAAACGCACCACTTTTTACAGTCACGACAGAACTACATGCAATACGAGTACTTTAGAAATTTACCCCAAAAAATGCTATATTTTTTTTAGTCTGGTTTAGTGTCTCACTGCTGGGCAAAGGCCTCCCCCTCCTCTTTTTCTACACTTGACCCTGTTGCAGAATAGAATACCCCCTTCTATTCTGCAGGAATCTTCAGAACGCATCCAGGTGGTCCCGACATCTACTTTTCGGTCTGCCTTGACGCCGGTCTGCACCTTCTGTGGTATTTCAGCTATCAAAATATATTAATATTATTACTGCTTACATTTTACCATTGAAAGAATAATGGAAAAATTCTCCGCGTCGAGCTGGGTTTGAACACACGACCTCTCTGAACACCGGTCAGATCGCTCTGCCAATTGAGCTATCGACGCCTGATTGACCCCGGCGAATGTTTCCACTATTTCTTTCATTTGGGTATACGCGTTAGGGAGACGCGTAGCGACATTTACCGAAAGTGTTAAATACTTAAATGTCCTCCTTACCAGCCTATGTGAAGTAGGTACCAAGTCAAACCTTGCATCAAATATCTTTGCACTCCAATGGGTTTAAAGCGATTTTGCCTCTCTTTTATATATAAAGAGATCAAGAGCGGGAAAATTAATAATAAACAACCAGATGAGTTAATACGGTTTTCATTAAATCCTTTTTTTTTCTTCATATCAATTCCTCGTTGATGTAAAATCAGTTTACTGTCAGTTAGTCAGTTACCAATGAATGCATGTGAAACATATTACTTACTCTTCCTTTACGGCAGCAGGTAACTGTTATTCACAAGTTTCATCTATTTTAGCTAAAGCTTCAACAATAGATAATTAATAAATTAATAATTTTGCTATTAGTATTCCCGCACCGTAAACACAATTCACTATCAACGACTGTACCGTCACTAAATAAGTAGGCTCCTTGCATATCAGTAGCGTACTAATACTAATACAACTAAGTATGATAGTGCTAAGTGGAGAAACCAACACACGGCCAGACGCTAAAGTGGATCACCATGCCAATGCCGGTAGCATTAATAATAACAAGCAATAATATTAAACTGTGTCTACAACCCAAATGCTAAAATATATTATGTGTGTTCGGATTCTAGGAACTCTAGAATATAATATTTTCTTCTGTTACTGCGATTGTTATTCATTGAAATTAAACACTTTAGAACGGATTAATCGCGTTTATTAACACCATGACCCTACGTTTCAAGCCCTTTACAGCACTCGTTTTCACAGGGTCATCATCTTAACCCTGTGAAAACGAGTGCTGTAAAGGGCGTTCTAAAGTGTTTAATTTCAATTCTAGAATACTTACTATAATTTTTACCGATGTACAGTAAAGGATTTCTATGAACCTTTGGAGACTTTTCGAGTTAATCGGGTTTATCTAAGACAAATAATATTTACCAGATGATGGAACCGGACTATTCTCTGACGTTCCAGTGGCAGAACATTTTATACTTATAAAGCTGTTCACAATTGTCAGACAGCGATTTCCCTACAATTTGAAGTCCGGTTAAAATCCGGGCCCGAGATTACAAACCTTACGATTTATCACCAACGTTTGGACGGTGGACGGACGGTTTGGACACATTTTACAGGACCTGATCAGGTGATGCAAAGGAGCCACGCAGTTTACTTTACTAAAGTACAGTCGCCATCAGAATCATCGGAGCAGCTGAGGTACTCACAAATATCTAAGCACGCTTCTCCCGTCAATACCTTAGGGTGCTTGTTCAGATATTTTTGAACACCTTGGCCGCTTAGATACAATCTGATGGTGACTGTACCTACAATATTCATGAAATCATGATGCTGAAACACATTCACTTTGTACTAGAACATATAACTATATACCTATGTTCACATAACATTTCAAACTGACACATTTATCAAATAATCTTACAAGCTTATGCACTGACGCGATTTCTTCATCTTTCTATAGCTAACGCAATGTCCACGCGGTTGGTGTCTAGACATGTGAATGAAAAGATCTTCAGTAAGTACATACATACCTAGTATATCAGCTTTTGTCACATAAGTCAGCTTTTATTATTCGGATTAATCGTAATACAAAGTACCCGAAAGAAGGTTATAAAAACTCGAAAACCAGCGGTTTCTCAGAGATAAAACCGACTTACATCGATTATTCGCACCCAAATCCCAAAACCCCCATTTAAAAGGAGTAAATTTATTGTATTTGACTATTTTTACTGATTATTAACCCCCGACGCAAAACGACGGGGTGTTATAAGTTTGACGTGTCTGTGTGTGTAAATGTGTATGTGTCTGTCTGAGTCACCGTAGCTCCCAAACGGATGATCCGATTTTAATGCGGTTTTTTGTTTGAAAGGTATATCAGTCGAGAGTGTTCATAGCTATGTTTGGTGGAAATCGGTTCAGGTCTTCAAGGTCATCAGGTCGTTTGTTAGGTGTGATAGGAATGTTACACGCTCAGTTTACTTGCAAGCATATAGGTGGGATCTGACATTTGAAACACTAATGTCTTCTGGAACCACTGAGCTGGTCTGCTGTTAGGGCACAAAGATAGGAGACGTAACCCTGGACTGCCTTTTAGTAAACCCATCGAGTTTGGGCTCGTTGGATTTGTCTTAACTAGTTCTCTTTATGTTTCTAATTGACGAGGACCTGATGCTGGAAATGGGATGTGGCGGATAAAACCCTGGAATGCCGGAATGAAACGGGTAAACCGATTTATATTTTTGCTGAAAATCTAGAATGACCAAAGTTTAATCTTTATTGTTTCTCAATCTGTGCAATTCTCCCAGAGCCAGTTTGTCAAGAGGATTGTTAAACAGCTTCCTTTGGTCGAGATCGCATATAGCGACCCCATCTAAACTTTTTACGCGGCTTAAAGCCACGTAAAAAGGCAATTTTTTTCGCAAAAATAAAACACAAAATTACCCTTAAATGGCAAGAATAAAAGAAAATAAATGAAAGAATAAAAAATTAAGGAGCTCCTTCAAAAGACATGAAATAAAAATTAAATTAAAAATTTAAAAAACCCCCGACCCAAAAAAAGTACGCAATTAATATGAGAAAAGGTTAAATGCTAAACCCTATAAAAAGCAACAAATAACTTTTAACACTACGTAAGTACCAACGAAAGCATGTCAGACTATCTACTCGGGACGTGGTGCCACCTTTGTGTCGGACGCATAACCGCTAATTTTGAACTGCAAATGGTTATCTTGGCCCGCTGTTGACCGTACGTATGAAATTTTTGATTAAATTTTGTCGCGTCGGGAGACCGGTAGCGGTTATGCCTCCGACACAAAGGTGGCACCACGTCCCGAGTAGATAGTCTGACATGCTTTAGTTGGTACTTACGTAGTGTTAAAATTTATTTTTTGCCTTTTCTCATATTAATTGCGTACTTTTTTTGGGTCGGGGGTTTTTAAATATTTTAATTTAATTTTTATTGAATACGTCTATAGTTTACCTGCCAGAACGCGATTGCTGTGAAATACCAAGATGGGGTTTGTCGTTTATTTAGCTTACTTATTCTAGTAATGTTAAATACCTATTTAATGATTAAGAGATTCTTGTGAGTTTTCCTCAGTCCTTAAAGGGTCCCGTTTCCAAAATACTCAGTCATATTTAAAGCTCCGTGTTGATTTAGTGCGGTGTAAGTTCTAACACTTCTAATGAACAAGACGCATTCGCCTTTCCACAGCATTATTAATAGTGGTCGGTGGATAGTACGATCCGTCATTACCACTGCTAATGATACAATAAAACACATCCCGACTATCAGGAGCTCGAATCTGTACTATATGTGAACTCAATTACTTACTATTACATCGAAGAAATGCAGTGAGTGAATTGATATATAAAAGCGAATGTGCACGTTTTGTCGTGTATTTTTGTGTAAATACGAGTAACTATATGAAGGGAGCTCTTACACATGTATTTAAATGCACTTATTTAAATGTCACTGAACCACACCATTGCGAGTTATTGCTAACAATAAGTTAGAGCCTCCTTCTTATGAGCTGTTTGTAAAAAGACTGAAGGATTTTTGAAGGAACGAAGAGGAAAACTCTTTCTATGTTGACGAGTTTTTAAATAGCTAATGTACTTCTGTGTTATCAATTTTAATTATAATTATGTGATTTTAAATTCATATTTTACTGTTAATAATGTAATTTATACCTGATATATTTTTTATTTGGTATATGTTTTCTTTATGACATTAATGATTAAGGACTTGAACTGGAACTGATTATTTCCAGTCTCCACTGCCACTGGGATTCCACACTTGCCAACCTCTACAGAAGAAAAAGACAAATTATAGGTTACTTCTGTTTTTCTGACTATGTTCATCCTGTCATGTCCATATTAGTCCATTTATTTTTCTCGAACCGTTTGCCGGTGCTGAACTGTAACACCTCCTCCTTTTTTGTTGCACCGAGACAAGTGCATTTTGTTTCGGAATATCGTTTTTACTTTTCGATAGAACACGACAAAGCTGACGGTTTCACCGCATCTGAAAATCAGATTCTTCGCTATCGCTATGTTTACGTTCGATTTTCAGCTCAGATGCATTGTCAATATTATCTAGAAAACGCTTTAGCGGTAAGTAAAATTGTTTTATTAACCCCATAAAACTGTTCAAAAATATTCAAATTACGTGAGGATATGTTATGTTAGGATAAAAAAGGATTAGAGAATCTCAAAGTTCAGTAATAAAAGGTAAAATCATAAAGACAAAAATTTAAACTTATAACTCGTTATCTAACATTAAAAAGTTGTGTAAATTTAATATTTTATTAGTTATTACCATAGTAACTAGACGAGCTTTGAAACATAAAGCTCTTTAGGTAGTACATATGTAGTGTACCTTTTATTTAAGAGCTTACATCATTTCATCTTTTAAAAACTGGTCTACGAACATTACTATTTCAAATGTTTACTGGGACGATCCTTCGATCTTATTGCTTTTAAAAACTGTTCAATTCGTAAAGCAGAAAGTTCCGACAGCCGCGAGCGGGGCTCCCGACACCAACAACTACAGACATATTTAAGTAGGTAATCTTAAACAGGCTGAGCCGCAGAAATTCTATTTATTTTATTTTCTAACGGTTATGCATTATACAGTTGAAACCAGTTGTATTTTGTAATTTTTAGTGTGTACTATACGACACCAGAAGAAAAATACGTGTGGCACTCGGGGACTGCCGCGGTAAAGCTATTGCATATCATTTTGTATCAACTTATGCAATTACTAGCGCGACTTCGTCTGCGCAGTATTATAATGTTTGGTAGTGTATTTTTATTACCATAAGTATTAAATACCAAATTGACTTGAACTGTAAATTGCTAATTAAATTCCGGGGCCGTATAAAACAAACAACTAACTTGCAACTACAGTAACCTGTTATTCTTTGTTCTCGTTAATAATTCAGGATATACCAAAAATGCTGGTGATCAATATTGTAATCTGATTTGGAAAAAATAGGACTAAATGTTTTTTTTGTCAAACATTTTTTGTTTATTTATTCTCCTAACCACAATTCGATACTGATTAGTGATTACACATTTAATCGAATCACCAGCATTTTTGTGACAGCTGTATGTATCTTTGACCACATATTAATCTTTCAGTGGCTGGATACGCTGTAGATATGCTAAAAAGTACGTCCAAGTTGACATAAATTATCTTTCAATGAAATAAGTAATCAAGGCCGAGTGTTTTTGATCACGGTTTACAACACTGCCTTAAGCTCACTGAATTTAACCCACAGAATGTCAGTCGGTACCTGATTACAACTAACTTCCCAGTGAAGAAAAACATTGCGAGGATACCAAAATAATTACGTCACGCATATAATAATTATAAACTTTCATTAGGTAGGTAAGTATATATTATGTCTCATCTCAACCAAGGACGATCTTATGATAGGATCAGCAGAGGCCTTTATTCGGGCAATTTATGAAAGAATTCATTCATAAACTGCCCATGCAATTATAGATTTGACTATTTCACTTGCTTCCTTCCCCTTTGCACCTCTATATAGGATGATTTTCATAACAAAAACTATTCTGTCCTTTCCTAGGAATCAAAACATCCCCATGCCAAATTTCACCTTAATCCGTTCAGCGTTTTTAATTTAGTGTGAATTGGTAACAGATAATAGTTCATCAAATTTACAATATTAGCATCGCATGGAAATTTGTCCAAAATGTAATTGTAGAAACCGTGCTGGTTTTGTGACAACATCGCTACGCAAGATCAGTTCAACAAAAATAAAATAGATGCCATTATTAAGTAAAATGTATCTAATGAGACTAATGGCATGCCATGATCTAAGAATGTTTTTGCGCAAAGTTAAAATAATTTTAATCAAATCAATTTAACGGGGATATAGGCGATACCTAGTTCCATTAGTGCCATATAGATAGAACTGTAATAAGTGCCATCCTAATCCATCAAGTTGTGCATATTCACAGTAATAAGCCGTTTTAGAAAAGTAATCGTACAAAAAAATCTGAGTTTATTTATAAACTATCCTTGTCCAATATTTAATATAAAAACCGTACTGGCTTTGTGACATTGTTCTTTGCGCAAAGGCAAAATCGTTGCGTTTGGCCATTGTACTCCCCTGGGCCCGCTATGAGGTATGTATGTTTATTTTTATTTATTTATTTATAAAAACAATTACAAAAACAGTATAAACATAACATACATGAGTATCGTTAAACCAATGATACTCGTATGTCATCCGCTTGTACAATGCATGGTGGGTGTTGACAGCCATATATACATTGAGTTGCCGTATTTGTAGTGGTTGGATTCCGCGTCACTAAGACCTCAATGATATTGTCCTGAGGTCTCTTCAGCCAGCGGGTGTTCATTCCGTTCTGGAGCCACTGGGTTTAGCCGCACTGATAGCAAGATGGAGTGACCCTGGTGCTGTGGAAAACGGGGCGGTGTTCAGTGTGGGATGTTACATGCGTTAGCACAATTTCGACCACCCATATTACTCGCACTTCCCACGTAGCAGGAGCCCTCTGCCGAAACTCTAGCGGTGGCGAAGCGGCAAAAGTGTGCGCTCCCTTCTGGGATAAGATCCCAAACGAATAGCGTAACGTAATAAGACAACAGTTTGTCACCTTTGTATGACAATTTCTGATAATTCTATACAGTTACTCACATTTGACAGCAATCACCGTCGCACTATCCATGCAACTTGTCTTTTCATGAACTTATATCATTATCAGATGACATTCGTGGATAAGCAACTTAGGTCTATAGGACATGGATACAATACATGTTCATGCCTTTGGTTGTGGAGACAGCGGGCTGCTACAAAGTTACCATTATTAGTGATTTTATTTATTATCAAATTTATCACAGCATTAAACATATCATATTTACATAGATTTAATGGATCCCGGCACATTGGTCACTTTTCAACTCATTTCCTAAAAACACAGTTTTGTATTTTTTGTGCACTTTCGTCAGTAGTGACAAATATGTACCTACTTAAGTTTAATTTCTGTTATACAAAGCAAGCAAGTGTTAAGCAAGTGTATAGGCTAACTGGCCCATACAACCACAAACAAAATATTTACAGCACGCAGCAATATCACCTTTGTGATTATCACAATAAGGAACAAATCTAATATACCAATAGAAAATATTTGATAAACAAGACAAAGGCATATTTCGATACTCTACTTCTTTGTAGGTACTAATATTTCTTATGCCAATGAAATTTCCACTTTATTCCGTTGTGCACTAACGTGCTAAATTCACAAATTTAAAATGGTACTTAGTACGACTTTGCATTTGCACTAAAGTATCGATTAAAAAAACAAAACGATTCGCAGTCTAAATAAAAAATTAGGCGCCTTTTGACTTTAATTCGATCCAGCCAGTATATTATGCATCGATTACAAAATCGATTTAACATATTTGATTCTGGCGGGAAAAAATAATAGTGTTTATTTTGACATTTGACATCGCCGTATCTCTGGTAATAAGGGCTACTGTCCTCAATATTTTGTATAGAATATGACACTTAGCGACATTCGTATGGAGATATATCCTTTCCCCGATAAAGAACTTTGTAACAAAGTGAATAAAGTCGGTTTCGGTCCGTCGGAGTGGGGAGCGTCAGGTTTTTTTTCGTTACGGAATTTCTGGATTCGGTCCCCGCGCTCAAGGCCCGCGATAGAAGCTATGCAATAGCTTAAAAATAACTGGTACCAAAAATAACAAATGCTGAGAATTAACAACTATTTACAATACCCAAAAAGCATGACGAATCTCTCACCGGTCTCGTACAATGTACAAACATTGTCTCCCCCGAGACGTCTATTTAGTTAAATGTCTATGTAAACATCCGACTTCGGAATTGATAAAGCGAGATCCATCTGGCTTCAAGTTCTAGAGCAGAACAGAATATATGACAATGGCGGCGGACAGTGCACTTTTCAACTACCGGACTGCTCCGGGCCTCGTTCAGTTATTTACGGGTCTTGTGACAGTTGCGACACAATACCTACAGTTCAGTTAGCGAGTGAGCGTATAAAAGATTCATTGCTTTAGTAAGGCTCAACTCAATACTACTAAGATAAATACTAAATAATATTTTTTTTGTTTAGTATTAGTTAAGCCGGGAAAACGCTAGGAAGAAGATGTTTTTATTTAGGGCAAGTTGCACCAACCACAATCGACGAACTGATCAACCTAATTCAACAGAAAACTATGAAATATCTCATACTAGTTGGTGCCCGCGACCGCGACTTCGTCTGCGCAATATCTTTATAAATTGTAGCATATGTGATGTTATTCTGATGTATAAGCTATATTATTGTGAAGTTTCATTAAAATCCATTCAGTAGTTTTGTCGAGAAAGAGTAACAAATATCGATACTTACAAACTTTCGCGTTTATAATATTAGTAGGATAATTTGCCGCCCATTGCATTCTGAAATTTCCACTAATATAATAACGTGATTATTTAGTATCTCTAGATGATTATAGTAATCATAACAACTATTTGTTTTACTTTTAATATACTTGTTAAATTTCTTAATGAACCTTAATTGAAATATAATATTAATTGAATTGAATTTTGCCCATTACGACTATTAAACACAAATATTTAGTCTAAACTAAATGGATATATCAAAGCAAATGATAAAACAATGTCTTGTTACTCTATGCAAATACCAGCTGCATCTACACCACTAAACACCAATCTTAGCTCTCAATCTTGAAGCAAATACTGCAGTACTCGAGTTAAAACGTCACACAACAAACGGGCCGGAATCCACTTTGGAGCCAGATCTGTCTGCGTCCGTATTCCAAAACCTAGTAACGACCTTCTAACCGTGGCCGGCGAGTACAACTTTTAATTGAGTTTGGAACAAAAGTCTCCGTCTAGCTCGGAGACATCCTTGTACCGTGAACAGGGCTTGTCTTAATATCCTCGAGTGACCTTAATACCTGCATGTCTTTTACAAACCGGCAAAGAGCATGTCGGGCCATGCAAAGTGTAGAGCTCCGTAGTTTACCGTCCGTCACAATAGGCGAACTTAAAAGGGGTTTTAATAGATACCATGCTCAAAATAATATACAAGGATTATCTCCGCAGCTCTTACGACTTATACGCCTTTTTAACCGAGAAGATACGTTTTTTTGCAAACAATCTAAAATGGTTTAACTGACCAAGTTCAAAATAATCTTCATAAGCTCTATTTTCATGAATTATTTCATATTTTTTTAGACATGCGGTTCAAAAGTTAGAGGAGGGAAGTTAGAGGGTGGCATTTTTTACAGTTCCGGAGCTATTATTTCTGAAAATATTTACACAGTAAAAAATGTTATTTGTAAACCCCTATTCTTTTTCAAATACATATCTTTCATATTATACATTATTCGCCTTTGTATTTTACCACTTTGTCAGTATTCTAGTACTAACGGTCATTGAGCTAAGCCGCAGACGGATGAACGGACAGACAGACATGGTGTAACTATAAAGAGTTCCTTGTTGTCTACGGAACCCTAAAATCTTGTAAGCAAATAGTTTTGAGATTACTCAGTAGCCTTCGAGCAACACGGGCTTCTAACACGCTGGAAGGGAGATGTGACATCCAAAGTGACATCTTACCGTGCAATTTTTTCTATCCGTTTTTGCGGGGGAAAACGTGCACACAGACGTATTCATCACACATGACATAGAGAAACTAGTCTTTAGTGACGAATCTAACATATAGATAAGATAATGAGATAACTACAGTAAAAAATTCTTTCGACACTTTGTCTTGTGTACAAACTTGTCACAACACAGACCCGCGTATGCCCATTTGGACTTGTATCTCGGCAGAGGGGAAACGGCACGTATGCCGTCTCCCCTATCTGTGTTGCTTGAAGTTAGCAGCAGTTGACAGGCAGCCTCCCTGAAAGCGAATCTAATATTTATTTGACTTTCTTAGCAAAATTTCTCTAGGTACTAGAAAAGGTTAAAGGAAGACAAATTAGTATTTTTGTACTGTCCAGGTGAGAATCATCCGGATTAAAACAAAAAGTCCCTAAACAATACTTAATCTACCACTACGATAAAGTAACAATTGTTTCAAGTCATAAGCGTCAGCTTACGACAATAAATAATAACTATCTCAGTACTACAAATAGTCAATTCGTAAAGTGCTCTATGTCTAAGTGTGGCATAAAACAAGATGTCAAGTGTCAAAGCAGAAGCGTCTCATCTCGAGAAACTTAAGCAATCACGCCGCCTGCGCCGCCACATACGTCGCGGAACTTTTCAGCAAACTATTCGCAAGCCTGTCGCTGGCAGCGTCAAAGCGATCTCGAGACCCGCATCATTATTGCCCTCGAGATTGGATTATGTTTTTAGCCACCATAATGCCACAGTTCGCAGAAGCAGTGTTAAGTAAATTTACTACAGTGTCCAGTGCATCTTTAGTCCGATATGAGTATTTCCACAATGTAAACAATTAGACACAGTATTGAGTCGTTCGGCTAGTAAAATAATCCAATACAATTGTAAAGTCCGAATCAAATCATTTATTAAATGTAATATATGTTTTGATTCATGTATTTTTTTAAAAGTAGTCTCACTACTAAGTATAGTTCCAATTCCGATATAGCTCCCAATAAAACATTATTGAGCGACAGTGCAATGGGTAAAGCCCAACTTTGGGCTATTTAATCCTATTTAAATCTTGATTGAAGTAGTACAACACCCTGCACAGAGGTGCGGGTTGTACATCCGTTGTAGGGATGGGACTTACACAAACATCAAAAAATATAGGTAATATATTTTTCTAAGGTAAAAGGATCTTAATCGAACTTTTCACTGTTCTGCACTAAAGCATAGAAATATGCAACCTAAAAATACTCATACAAACTAACTTTACCGACAAACAGAGGGAAAAGTTCTCCGGCTACTTCAGTTACCAACGATATGCAGGCTAAAATAAAATCCATTAAAAAACAGAGCGCAGTCCATTTAAAAAAAAAACCATGCACCTAAATGTATCTCACGCCTTAAACGCGTGTCTAAAAAGTCGTAAAATTTTCGCAGGAGAAGTATTTAAGAGCCTGCCGGCGACAGCGATCGGAAGACGATTTCGAGATCCTTATCAAGCCGGGCTTCCGGGCCGGTACGCGGTACGTTTACATTTCTCTGTGGATAAAACTCTCGGGAGGCACCCTTAAAGGCAGCCCGATGCGCCTTATCAGCCGGTATTGCTCCGATATTGTTGGCACAGCGACTGCCGGTGTTTGCTCTGTCCGGAATGTAGAGGAATGAAATTTATAAGTTCAGTATCCATCCGGAGGTAATGGCCGTATATATCTTTTGTTTGTACAGCTATGAACCATCTCCTATAAAACCTGTTATTAAAAATGAATTGCAATGTATTTCCTCATCGTCTTTCAGTGTAAATAAAGGAAGAGGCAAGTAGGTCTCTTGTTAAATAGGTAATTACTTATACTTTTACTTTCCCTAACTAACTTAGCTCCATACGTTTTATTTAGTTTAATATAGGTACACTGAAAAAAGAAACGTGCACATATTTATTTACAATATTTGTAACCAAATTGTTAATGCAGCGTACCTACTAACAAATAAAATAAATTCAGTTAATCGATTATTATTGAACGAGCGAGCTAAGTTCTTCGAGTCTACTTTAACAGTCTGGCGTTTGTATGTGTATATGCTTATAATAATATGTATATTTGTTAGACGATAACTCAAGTATCGTTGATCGGATCAACCTGAAATTTAACAGGTTGGTTATGTCATGAGACAAGTATATCTTTGAAGGGGTTGCCGAGATACATGGGGCGCTACTTCACGTTCGTAGATAACCACTAGTTATTTTTATAAGGCTTACTTGCACTACCCAGAGTTAGCCGCTAACCCGGATTTGAGCTGTCAAACTAAATAAAATAAAAAACGCTTTACTTCGGGTTATGTGGCTAACCCCGGGTGGTGCAAGTGGGCCTTAGAGTATATCCACAACAATTAGTTGAACTCCACATTGTCTTACTTACTAGTTAGTACTTAGGGCTTATAGAAGAGAATGTTGCTTACAAAGGACATCATAATCTTATTATCCTTCCACTTCATATTGATGAACTTCTATGAACTAAATGTGTAGTAAGTTTGGGATCGAGTTAACTGCAGCCTACTGTGACTTAATAAACATGGTAATGTATTCAAGACCGAGACAAGTGGGCATGTTCCGGGCGAGTGTTACGGCCAATGTTTCGGTTGTTCCGATACAGGGGTTCCGGGCTATCCCCGAATGTTCCGGACACGAGGCCAGACGGAACTACAACGACTCGAATATGGATTTGCATAATTTGGCCCATGAAGGGATTACAGCGTGGCTAAAATAATTTTATTCTCGCGTCCGACAATCTGACCGTCATGTGGACTATGCTGGTTATTTTAACTAATGAATACAGATTCTTACCACGGTTTTTTAATTAAAATGGAACTCCCGATATTGATACTGTGAGTGTGTTTTGCCGAGGTGACTTCCGAGTGAGTCCCAGTAGTAGTGAACACAAACGAACAAGAAAGAGGGTAGATAGTTATGCTATCCTTAAGTCACTTAAGTATGTACCTACCTGCAGACTTAAGTTTTCTCGTGAACATGGTGGTAGCAACATCGCCAAAATATCGGAAGCTCTTTAAAAAAGTATATGCCACTCATATTAATGGCATATACTTTTTAAAGAGCTCTACAAATTATTGTAAAGACAATATGTCTTTACAATAATTTGTAGGTCGTAAATACAGATGATATGAAAGGTTAAATGTATTTATTTTTCTCGACTTATTTAAAAGTATAAATATAAGTCTGTGTTTTACCATAGCGTCCAAACTAGGTACCTACTGAGCCGATCAATATTAAGACACGAGCTGTCAACAACAAAAATGTCTGTAAAGTGAATGTCATTGGACTTTCAGGACTGTGTAAACAAACCGCCATATTGAAATTGTCTTTGAATGATGAATTTACTAGTGATGGGGAAGTGCTATTTTAAGTCAAAATAAATCGATTACTAAAATACCAAAAGTAAAACACATCTCATCTTCATATTTTTAATTGGTTTAATCTTCTGAAAAATCGGTGCTTGAAGTTTTACTAGAGTCACCAGTATTAATTATAAAAGGTGGCGTTACATCATCGGTATACCCTATCGATGATGCCGTCTAAATTTTTCATTTTATGCTCTTCTCCTATTACATGATCCACGCATTTCTTCCACTGCATGCATCCGCATCTGAATTTAGGTATTTATTTAATTTTAAGTATATTATACCTTACGCTAAGATCCTTTACTCATTTACTTACCGTGTAGTGTACACTATGCCTATATCAGGTAGATACCGTGAGTACCGGCATTACAATGTCACTAACTTAGTTACATCCCTAAACGTCATAGACAAACGTAGAATATAAAAGAAACAAAAACGTCATTGCATTTTGTCGAAATAACGTAACTTTTAAATCGTATTGAATTTTCAATGAAATTTCCAAGATTAAGTAATTTTTCCTATATTATTTGTTTTTTACGAGAAAGGCTATTTTAATAGTGTATGTTTTCAATGACTTTTGATGAGGTGGTGTGAAACTTTAAGGAGTAACAGTGATAAATCAAAGTGACGCCGTTTGTTTACATAGTCCTGAAAGTCCAATGACATTCACTTTAGTCGGGTTATTCAAAAGTTGGTCAAATTATATTATAATTGAGGTTTTGGGTTTTTGACGAGTAACACATAATTATTGTTTGTTACGGTATTAACACATTTTAACAAATTATTATGATAAGGATGAGGTGCACCATCATAAAGTATTTATTAAAGCCACTTGCACCACCCGGAGTTAGCCACATACCCCCGAGTTAAGCGGCTTATGTATGGAATTAGACAGGTTAACTCGGGGTTAGCGGCTTACTCTGGGTGGTGCAAGTGGCGCTTTCCGTAATATACTGTTTATGGTTAGTGTGTAGGTACCGCGTGTTTGAATACTTTTAAGAATCAACTGTAATTAGTTAGTCTTCATTATTAAATCATGTTTAAGAAGTATTTTGCCTGAACTTTGGAAAAACATGGATGTGCTATGTCTGCTTCATATATATATTATGTCTGAACCTTTTTTAAGGTGTTATTATAACATACATACATATCAAAAAGTGATAAGGATTGATTTTACAATTAAAAACTCATTATTAAACACAAATCTCTAAATCGTTAAGGTATCATATTTTAAAGCTATCTACTGACCTTCATTTTGTTTCTAGAAATCTACAAACGTTATTGCCTACTCAACTTACGTGTATCACATCACATCACAGGTAATTTTCTAATAGTATAATAAACAGCTGCCTTCGATAATCGTTGTTGATGTGCTTGTACATAATGAAAGGCATTAAAACTCGAGTATGGGTTAATAAAACGAGGCGTTAGCCGAGTTTCATAATAACATCATATTAGTGTTTTAATGCCTAATTATTTACAATTACATACAGTGCTTTATATACCTATACACATATCAGGCGCACTACATGATGCGTTCAAACTGCATATTTCGACCGCCATTACTAACATTACAACTTTTCTGACCATATATTTTTGATATTTTTATTTTAAAATTCAAAGACAAGCTAGAGTTGGCTCCAATTTTCATATCGTTCGAACGAATGTCATCTCGCCTGATATTAGATTAGAATAGAGTTAGAATCAAATTTCCTTGATTGCAAGAAATGTTCGAAATTAGGAAAAATTATTACCAATGTCAATATTAGATATAATGATATTTACACAGATAAGAAATTTGTTGTAACAATTGTAACAAAAAAAATTATTATGGGGATCTTTATACGCGTTTCTTGAACGCAATTTAGAGGGCTAATAATATGTGGGTAATAAATGATTTAAAAATAAAATCAATCGAATAAAATTATCAATAACTTAGCACAATGGAATTCCCGAAATATAAATATATTTCCTCTACGAATTATTAGCTTGTAGAATGCTAGTATTGTTAAGGACACACACATAAAAGCTATTTTTGGAAGCGTTTTCCTCCATTGGCTAAATATAAACTGAAAATGAAATTTAAAAATTCACGATGCAAAAAAACAACTATATTTACGTAATTAAAACCATACAGTTTTCGAATGCATACCTTATTAAGTTATCATAGACATCGCGTCGTATATCAAATTACAATTTATATCAATTACTGAACGATACGGACATGTAGTTTTAATATCAAACTAATATTAAATTTGCAGTTTGGTTTTAAAGTAATATTAGTTTGTACCTACGAGTACGTATAATGATAAATTTACAAGTGAGCAAGACATGTATTTTATGACGCGCCGATCTAATATTTGGCTTTAGTCTATGAAATCCATAGATATAGAATAAAAAAAAACTGGATACCCAATCAGCCGAAAAAATTACGCCATAAGAGTGCTGCTTGCACTTTTACATATAGTCGTGTTTAAAACGTGACGTTTCATTAACTGCCAACAGGCCATAAGGTTTTAGGTTCTGCGTATAAATTTGACAGTTAATGCTTACGTCAGTAAGCTCCTATTCGTACGAAACATATATAGTGTGTATCATCATCAATGCGAATTCGTTCGCTAATGTCATTCTGACACACATTTTTTGACGTTTTTGTTCTGCTTTTTGTGTCTATTCTTTGAATAAGCCAAAGATGAAATCAATTTTTGGATTTCCCATCTGCTGTAGGTACGCAGTCACCAGCTTGTTGTATTATTATGCCCTTGATGGTATTTGAATTCCTTGGTTATCCTCGTAATAAAATCTGTGGATTACTATTGTCATTATCTAATCTGCGGGCATATAGTGGACTGGGTTATCCAAGCAATAAAGCAACCGTTTCTATAACACCTCGCGATTATTATTAACGCGCTGTTACGTAGACAATTTCGACCATCAGCTACGCACTAATTTATTTAAATCTAACTAAACATTAGTTTCATTATTTAACGAATAGCATAATGCTAAAACTCCGGCTTATGCGGTGATTAAAGCAAACGACAATCGATCGTTACGTTAATATTCTTGTTTAGCAGTTAGGTCATAGAGCAAAGTGAAATATGCAACAGGGACATCGCCAATTAATACCGTTAGGGTTGTCAGGGCCCTAAAAGCCCACTTGCTTTTTCCTCACTAAACGGGACGGGAAGTACCATCGCCTGAATAAATAAATAAAAAACAGAATTTCTTTTATATTTCTTTCTGATTGGCTGTATCATGCTATCCAGAATATTAATGGTTGAATTTAGTCGTGTATTCCTATTAGTAGGCAAACGCGATACACTGACAGCGAGAATAAAGCAAATTATTCAATCATCGATCTTATGTATTTTTATGGTTTTTAATAACTGTCTCAACAGCTAATATTTTCATGCCTTAGCAATTTAAGTTGACAATAAAATATTTGTCGCTAGGTACGGTCGGCTTCATAAATATATACCTATGCATCCGTATTCAATTTTGAACCTTGTTTCCCAGTAATAAGTTCCAAAGTGTAAACATATTTATAGACGTGACTGTACATAACTTTTTAGCCATACAGGTATACTGACTTTGTACCAGCGACAACCCTGCAATTCGCACTTGGTGTCGCATGGCATCGTCATTTTACCCCGTACCGAACCGTTGTTACCTGTACATGGCTGGCTTCGCTCGTGGATGGAAGCCACTCGCCGATTTATACATGCAATCTGTTTCTAAACCATCGATTGCAACTTAATACCGCCGCATTTGAATTTCAACCTTGAATCAATGCAGGAACGTTGATTCTAGTTTTCAGTTGTATTTGAATATTTGCCGTTTATATTACCTGTGCTAAATTCTCGTTCGTATTTGGCTATAAACAAGCTGAGGGTTGGAGAATGGTTTCGTTGCCGGAATTTAGTGGTTGCATGCGCTTAGTGAGGCATGGGATGAAACGGCGTGCGCTACCTTCGTGGTCGGGTTCTGGCGAAGGATATCTACGACAGGAACTACCTGAATTGTTTAACATGCATTACTAATGGCTTAATTTTCCCACGGCTGACGACCACAGTGCGATAGCACTTTGAGAATTGACGTCGCATATCCAACTACGAGTATGACTCTATTTATGTTTAGAACAATGTTGACATCATTCAACAACACTTCAGCTTGGTACTTGGTATATTGTTTTTATTATTTTAGCTTCCAAATCAATGTTAAAAGACTGCTTAAAATGTTTGTTGTTAATATTTGTATTATTTAATTTTAAATGAGGTTTTCAATCAGATTAGATAACAGTCCTACGAGAAAGAAAACTCTGGTAGTTTGGGATCTGGGATATTAGAAACATCGATTTTTATTACAGCTGGTGTTTTGAATCTCATTGCACTATATAATTCTCTGCATACACTAACTCCACGGGGCCGTTCTCCTTTTTTACCGACACTGAAACGCTATTTTCTCGATTTTTCTCTCTCTCGGATTTTTGATCATATGGAAAATGATAACTGTAGGAATAAAAAAAAAACCATATGATTGATAGTTCTTTTCATGTAAGGTAACTAAGGTATTTTTCTTTTTAGTGATTTTCTATTTAGGTACACTCTGACAGAATGGCCCTTTTCAGCGAAGACAGCCTTTCAATTTATCACTCTGTCACGGTGTTTTGATTTAAATAATGTAGGTAAGTTAATAGTCACTAACTTCAAAATTTTGGGCATTTACCTCCTACCAGTAAAATTATAATTAAATTCTAAATCAGACAGTTTTCAGCGCGGAGAAAGCTCATTGTCGCTAAAAAAGGAAAACGGTCCACTGTACACTTTTATTTACACTAACTTAGTAATTAAATCTTTTTACTTTTTGTCTGTCTTATTATTTAGTATTTAAGTAAGATTTCAACATAATCACAAACTACAGACAGAAGTATCGTGGTTTCACATACGAAGACTATTGTAGGAAAAGAGGTGCCATAAGAAAACCTGTATTGTATTGTTTGAAGCCGCGACCTGTTTAACCCATCGCTAATCGTTTACCGGCACCTCATTCTCAGCCGGTAACCATTATGCCCGTCGCTTGCGCAACGTGCACTTGTTCAAACAGTGCGCGCGCAGCCTTCGCCGATAACGATCCACTATGAATGGAGTATAATCGTTGACTTCTCGCCTACAGCTTGTAAACTGACTATAGAAGAGCACTTACTTAGGGAATACTCTTATATTTTAATCTTTTGAAATGACGACCGGTCGATGCAAAATATTGCGATATTACGAGTTAAAAAGAAACTGAAAGAGGGACTGAGGAAATAACGTTCCGTCTGAATAGTTTTCTAAGATACCGGTCCGGTATTATGACCTCTATTGAGGTCACAAAATTGCGAATAATCGGTTTAATAATATTATTAAATTTTGTTTCATCTTCATGTAGCTTATATGTATGTATATGTATTGCTTACGTACTAGTTTCTACAACATTGAGATGCCAAAACTATGTTATCTTCAGATATATGGCTCTATATACTATCCAAGGGCAGGAAGACAAGCTCTCTATACCTTGGTTCAAGTTTTCTATGTCCCTTGCACTATTTGTATCTTGATATCAGTTTAAAACGGAATCAACTGGCAGTATGTTTGTTGAGCCCACTGTTTACGACGGCCAGACTCTTTTCAATGCCAGTTTGAATCGCAATGCAGGTGTCGGTGCCTCTATGGTAAATATTTGTATTGTGAGATGCCTGAGCTGTGACACCGGATCTAGCGCCTTGAACATGAATTATTGGTAATAGATAGTCGCTAAATACCTTTTTTTATATTCATTATAAGTCTGACTGGAAAGAAAAAAACTAGTGCTTAAATAATGTATAATCGAAAGAAACAATTGCTTTACCTTTTATTCGTTTTCTCGATCTATCGGAATTATTCGGAATGCAGCCTTAATAAAAATACCGTCTAAAACGTTGATCCTTTTCCGTTTGTGTGTTTTTGTGTGCTTTATAGAAGATTAAGAAGGCTTCATAATGTATCGTTTTAATCTCAGCGCACATTCTGGCGGCAATAAATCCGAGTACATTTGTTTTGAAAATCTGAACACATTTAAGAACTATACTACTCTACGTCTATCTATTTAAATGTGTCTGTTGTAATAATGTAGATATTGTAAACTTCCTCGGCGAGTTTGTCCCTATGTGGAAGTGTAGCATTATCTTGGCTTTTGGGTTTTGCTGGTAATGTATCCACCTGTTGTTACATCATTAGAGGCTAGATTAATTATCTTTTGCAGTGACACAAAATAAGCTTGAAGCTATTATACCGTAATAAGAAAATTAATTATCGCCCTGGGGGTTCTCGGGACTGGCTACTTCATAAATTACGAAAAGAAATATACATAAATACCTTTGTTATGTTTATATGGCAAAATTACATATTCGGGTAGATTGTTGGAACTAAAAATAATTTGTCTATGTACGTATGTCTACGCTACATAATATTTTCTAGAAACTGTTATTGTATAACAGGAAAATATTGATAACGAAGCCAATTGGGAAAGCTTCAGAAACATGATTGGAACATTTGATCATTAAAATAAAAAACGAAATACTCATGGGATGGGACCTGTCAAATAAAGGAAAAATTGCCAGAAAAGTACAGACGAGGAAATTTGAGACCTGAGTGACAAGGCTCCGTAATAATCTGATTTATTGTTACAGCTGAAAATAATACGTTGGAAATAAGAACAGTAAGTTATAACGGTAACTTGTTTCTCTTTTTCAGAGCCTTTTTTGTTTCTTTTATATTAATTTACTGAAGTTTGTTAGAATTAGACTTATAGAAGTTAAATAGGTATGTGGGATCGAATGTAGAAATATATCAAAAGCAAACTGCTATATTTAAAATTGTATTGAAAGCATATTTTGTGTCAAAAAATTATCTTACTGACAGGAGATTCTTTACATTGTATATTTTTGAAAGAAGTTGGCTATCAGGACCATTTAGAATTATCTTTGATTGTTGTATTTAAAACTGAAATTGAACATTAACTTTAGTAAATATTTGAACAAATAATTTTCTATTTAAAATCGACTTCCGCACACGCCTCGACGCTTATTGGATTGCAATAAGAAGTTTCCAGATGCCTTTAGGTACGGCATTGGAGCGCAATAAGAAAAGGCGCGAGTTGGTCTATTTCGGCCCTTGCCATACCTGCGTCTGCGCAGACGGATTCTCCACAGCGTTTACTACTGTAGAATGCTTCGAGACATTAATCAGACGGCACCAAGATTAAAAGGATTGAGTACTAGCATGGTAAGGTAGTAAAAATATACCTGGTGAGGCAGTAAAAAGTTATACCTATGTAGTAAATCAAATAGTTTAAGTGTGGCATTTACTATAGTGAGTTAAGACTTCATTCTTACAAATTTACGTTAGTTTTCTGTCGTAAGCATTGTTTCAGCAGTTTTTGTGATTTCATACATTTATTAAACATGACTGCGACGTATTGATGCGATTACTGCGACGTATTGATGCGATTTTGTTTAAATGATTTGCTTTGTGCGTGTTCCTTTCTGGCGGTTAAGCGTTTCTGGAGCAGAATTAAAACTTTTAGAATTGTAATACACTCAAAAGCAAAACTTGTGGATCACTAACATTTTTTTTAAATAAGTACCTCGGAAACGAATAGAGCTAGGGTATGAAAACAAAGCGAACTTTATAGACGATTTAATATAACTCAAATAAAATATTTTATTTGTACTACTGATAGTTTATTTATTATGTATACAACGATAAAGTGAAAACGGCTTTCTGGTGCTTGCAAACTGAAAACTGTATATAGTGAACTTTTTTCGAGTAAGTATAGTGAATACTTGCTACACTTCTTATTCATATATTTTATGACACATACAAACAAAAGCAAAGGCAGTTGCGTAAATTCTAAATTGTAAAACAACCCTAGTTTTTTTACCCATTATTTCACGTCTATACATCAATCAATATCAATAAGTTTTATACATGTAATTAAGGACAGTTAAATTTTCTATTAAGTTTCAATTTATTTTAATACGTCGTTATAATTTATTATTTATTTATTTAATTCAAAAAACAGTATACAGCATTACAGTAAAAACCAAAGCACTGCAACCATGAAATATAAAACCAAAACATATTATATATAAAACACAAAAGAGACAAAAACAAACAAAATCACTTAGAACTAGGCGACGTAATAGCGTGGCTCCGTTGCGTCGTCTGAACCAGCGGGCGTGGGATTCGGCAGGTTGCCCCGGAACCGCCGAAACACGACGCCCTTCGGCCAGAAGTCTGCGCTCGCGATGGTGTCCTGCAGCGGCCGCGGTACGCGCACCACAAACGAGCTGAAGTGCACGTAGTGGCGCGACTGCAGCTGCTGCACCCTCAGCGTATAGCCAGGCTTCCGGTGGACATACTCCACCACGTCGTTAGCCACGGCGGAGTAGTGCAAGCGCGACACGTAGAGCGCTCTACTCGGCGTGGCGTCCCGTAGACCTGAATGAACAGGCTCGGCCGTGTCTTGCAGAGTCTTACGAGGCGCCCTGCGCGTCTTGCGCTTCCTTTGCACCAGTGTGAATCCCTCCTTATCCACAACGGTGCAGGAGGGCTTCTCTTTGGGAGCCCGTACTTCACCCGTATTGCAGGGTGCATTGAGCCGGTTCGCTGCGACTTGCTGACCGACGACTTCAGCATAAACACGCCGACGACTTTGACACAGGTGGCGGCCGAACGCGCGGGGGGCACGCGGCAATATCGTAGTCAAGATTATATATAAGTAAATCCTAGTGACGCGGAACTTTTGCTCTCGAGTGTATGATTTGTGATTGATTTCTTTGAATGGTGATGTATTACGTTTGCATTCTTTTTAATTTACATACCTAAGGAATATTTTGCATATCCATTATGTGCATTAATAATGAAAATTTATTTACTTAGGTGTTCTCATATCTTGTAAGATATGTATCATGTTAGTCTCACGCTAGGCTACGCTAGGTTTCTCAGGCTCAAGTTTTCTCGCATTTTACAAGACACCACGTGATGTAAATACATGGCGATTATGATAAATAAGTTATGATGCTGTTCAATTAATCTGTAATGTACTTAAACCTTATTGCTGTTGTTTAGAAAAAAATGGTAAGATATAATGTAGGTAATTAGAGACTGCGTGAGCGGGTAACATACTAAATAAACTAAAGTAAGCATAATAAAGTAAAAACAGCTCATAAACTACAAAAAAAAACTTCAAACGACACCTTTAGTAATGTAAAAAACAACTCTGAGACATTTAGAAATAGACGCAGTTGTAAAACCGACAGAACCTAGGTATTTACATTACAATAATCTCCTGACGTTAACTAAGCGTTAATTAACCACAAGACGCTTAACCACCGACTTTATATTAATAACTATTACTAAGTGATGTCAATTGATAGCTAGTCGTATAGAGACAGTAAAGAAAACAATCAACAGCGTGTTCATAAAACAATAATTCAATTTGGCAAGTCGCTGTTTCGATAAATAGGTAACATCTGGCAATAATGTAAGCGCATCCGTACGAAGCAAACGTTGACACATCTTAGTTATTTGACGGCATTTAAAGTATTCGCCTCATTTCGCGGTGTTGTTTAAATCGATGATTGTTTCGTCGCGCGCGATATCGGTCAATGTCAGCGCGATTTCGATTTTAAAACAAAAAAAATGCTAAACTAGACGGATTTCAAAAGCAAAGCGAAAGGCTTAGCCGCGGTAAATATTGCACGACGCTGATAACGACTCCATTGGACGTGACAGAATAATTACAAGGATAATTAACGCTCATTATTAGTCACGGTATACAATGGGGAAAATCTAGTGTTCCTACAGTAACTTTAACATAATGCTATAATTAATAATCAAACGAACTTACCTGTGAAGTTTGATTGGAATTATACGAGTATCCAAATCGAAGATTACATATATTTACTAGCAGCAGTACACGGTTATGTGCTGTCCTTGTCACACATTTAGAGTTAAAATATTATTCAAAAAATGTTCTCGCTGTCGCCCGCCGCGTAAGGTAGGTGTCGTGCCGGTGCACGACCGCGCCCCCAGCGGCGTGGTTTATCATTATTTTAGAGCACATAGATATTTTTGTGTTAGGACCAGAGACTATTTTATTTTAATTTTTAGGGTCTGGGAGGGTGGGAGTATGTAATCTTCGATTTGGATACTCGTATAATTCCAATCAAACTTCACAGGTAAGTTCGTTTGATTATTAATTATACTTCGTATCCAAATCGAAGATTACATATATTTACTAGCAGATGTTTAGAGAATTGTAATACTACATATAAGTAGGAAAAATAAAATAAAATATCGAAGTCAAATCCGACGCTCCTATGGGTTCCTGATAATTAGCTTCATACATGAGTGCCTAATAAAATAAAACGGTACTATTATGTAAATATTATATGAATATTTTTATTAGATTGGACTTATGCATGCCATGCTGTGCGTGTCCAAGTGAGGAACGACATTAATAAAGAATGAAATTACTTTCAATAACCTTTTAGGTGAAGCAAAACACTGAAGTGTGTATTATCGTCGATATAATTTTAACATTACTTGAATATACCTGCTTTAAATTATACTTCGTTCATTTAATTGAACTTTACTGACGAATCCCTGATCCCTGCATAGTGATTGTATACTTTAGATATGCCTGTATTTCATGTCGAAGTAAAAATGGAAGACAAAAACCAGTTGTGTGATTAGTAAAACAAGCTATCAGTAGTTTCTTCATAGCAAGATTAGTACTAAAGAAATCTTGTTATAAAATATACATACAGATTTATACTGAGACCAAACAATAATTCAAGTAGTGGGTAATGGTTAATACGTTAAGTTTTTCCTTTTTGAGTAGAACGTTGTAATAAAAAACTTAAGTGGCAGGTGCCTTCGATTCTACTGTAGGATAACGAAATATTGACCAGTACGCTACAGCAGCAAGAGAATTACTATTTTTGTAAATAATTGTTATAATAAGGAACTGACACGTGGAGTATTTTTATATCTTGATAATCGGAATGCTACTATTGAAAAGAAGTCTCATCATGGTAAAAACAACCTGATGGAGTAAAATTTTATTACATTCTACACAATTCCTGTAGAATACGAGTATGTAACACGAGACGCCGTTAATGCGGAGCAAAGTTTATTTATTGTTTATTTATTGTATACAATTAATACTAAGTCGTACGATCCTCAACACGATTTTATTCATGTGAAGAAACTCAACGCTGTTAATGCGGAGAAATGTTGTACAATCATCAACAAAATTGATGTAGAGTAACTCAACGCTGTTGAAGCGTAGCAAAGATCTACAATCCTCAACACAATTAATGTGGAGAAACTCAACGCTGTTAAAGCGGAGCAAAGTTCTACAATCCTCGACACAATTAATGTGGAGAAACTCAACGCTGTTAAAGCGGAGCAAAGTTCTACAATCCTCGACACAATTAATGTGGAGAAACTCAACGCTGTTAAAGCGGAGCAAAGTTCTACAATCCTCGACACAATTAATGTGGAGTAACTCAACGCTGTTAAAGCGGAGCAAAGTTCTAGAATCCTCGACACAATTAATGTGGAGTACCTCAACGCTGTTAAAGCGGAGCAAAGTTCTAGAATCCTCGACACAATAAATGTGGAGTACCTCAACGCTGTTAAAGCGGAGCAAAGTTCTAGAATCCTCGACACAATTAATGTGGAGTACCTCAACGCTGTTAAAGCGGAGCAAAGTTCTAGAATCCTCGACACAATTAATGTGGAGTACCTCAACGCTGTTAAAGCGGAGCAAAGTTCTAGAATCCTCGACACAATTAATGTGGAGTACCTCAACGCTGTTAAAGCGGAGCAAAGTTCTAGAATCCTCGACACAATTAATGTGGAGTACCTCAACGCTGTTAAAGCGGAGCAAAGTTCTAGAATCCTCGACACAATTAATGTGGAGTACCTCAACGCTGCTAAAGCGGAGCAAAGTTCTAGAATCCTCGACACAATTAATGTGGAGTACCTCAACACTGTTAAAGCGGAGCAAAGTTCTAGAATCCTCGACACAATTAATGTGGAGTACCTCAACGCTGTTAAAGCGGAGCAAAGTTCTAGAATCCTCGACACAATTAATGTGGAGTACCTCAGCGCTGTTAAAGCGGAGCAAAGTTCTAGAATCCTCGACACAATTAATGTGGAGTACCTCAACGCTGTTAAAGCGGAGCAAAGTTCTAGAATCCTCGACACAATTAATGTGGAGTACCTCAACGCTGTTAAAGCGGAGCAAGTTCTACAATCCTCGACACAATTAATGTGGAGTACCTCAACGCTGTTAAAGCGGAGCAAAGTTCTACAATCCTCGACACAACTAATGTGGAGAAACTCAACGCTGTTAAAGCGGAGCAAAGTTCTACAACCCTCGACACAATTAATGTGGAGTACCTCAACGCTGCTAAAGCGGACGATCCTTGACATCATTAATGTGTTAAAGCTCAACGCTGTTAAAGCAAGCTTATTTGACACAATTTTTGTGGCATAATTGTTGAAACGGAGCAAAATTATACAAATTTACACGCGATTTATGTCACGTAACTCGGCACTGTTAAAGCGGAGCAGCGTAGGGTATTTAATAAGATTAAGCCTATTTCATCGATATAGCTTACGAAAATATATATATTTTTATATATATGTATATTATGAAGCTTCTCTAGGAAACTATAAATCAAAATTTAAGTCGTTGTTTGTATTACTTCAGTATATATTGGTTCATCCTTTCAATAAACAGGAATATTAGTTTCGTGATAATTCAATTGGGTTAAAACCATTTGCTCTCCAATGAGGTTTTTGTTAGCAAACTCACTCAGCTTCGTAAAATTATTCATTTTTGGTTAACACCCTCCTAAACGGTGAGGTTTTAATAGTAGATACGTACGACAATATTAATATCCGACTTAATTTTCATTAAGTCGTGTTGAGTCCTATTAAGTATCGTAAAGGTATCATCTACAATTTTATATGTAGGTATCATAAAAATGTGATCCACAACATTCACTACCTACATATACAAATTACAATACATCTATTATAATATATATAAGTAAAAATCATATGATTTATATAATTTCATGCATTGCATTGCATTGTAATTCGTTTTTACTAAACGCAACAATTCGCAAGACTGCGCCGTCAGATATTGGTTCAAATTCCGGAACCAAACTATCCTTGTTTCGTGATGGGGATACGTAAAGTTGATAAAAAAAAAAAAACAGTAATTATAGGTATTATTGTTATACAAAAAACCACAAAAAACTTTAGCTATTTTGTGTCTTTAACCAGTTTTCTCGTTATTCGCTCTGAGCATGCAGGAAAGCGATTGAACACCTTTTAGGTGTGCAATTTGTTAACGAACCACCAATCACAATACAATTACAACCTGTAATGTCCGCATATTATTTAGGTATTGTATTTTGTAAATTTTTACATAAACCAAAATATCATATTTTTGACCTGGTTATATCGTTGTTTATTGAACGGTTTACGTTATCTAAAATATGAGGAAAATAAAAATAACCTCTTTCGAGTCTTTGAACAAAACAAAAAACTTATTATTTACCTTAAATAACTTACCTATACTCAAAGATTACAACTCTGAACATAAATTATCCTTCTTTAATCGTATAGACACTAGGTCGCAAATTAAACCCCTGCAGCGGCTACAGCAAGCATTCGCACTATTTAGCGGAACAGGGTAATACGGCACTGCCGCTGCGGTTACACTTCCCTTTAGTTTAGAGCCTTAACTGACTCAAAATAGCAATATCATAGTATTTTGACTTCATTAAAACATGATCAAGATTATATATTCCGACTCATTAAAGTCGTATTTCCTTGATAGAACCTGAAATAGGCTTACTCGTAAATAGGAACGTAGTTTATACGAAACCTATCTTATTTTTATTTTACAATTTTTCTCTGCAACAACATTATGATGATAATTATTGATTGTAGTCATTGTTACTCATTTCAGCGAGCTCATGATTCTTTATAAGCGAGTATATCTTTATGACAGTTCATATAAATGAAGTAGGTAGGACGACGTACAAGAAGCGCTATAAGTATGTGTACTTCTTAGCTGACTAATCGGGGCTGTCTTTCACGAATAATACAAGACAAACATGAAGAATTGAAGAGGTCATACCTCCCTTTTAGGGATAAAATGGGGAACCTCTAAAATACCTATATTGTCCCGAAGGCTCGACGATAGTCGAAACGGCAACATCCGGATCATAAGCTAGCTTTTATTAACAAAACTATAGATAAATGAGGGAACCTCTATGGCTATTTTACTTTAAATTACTTTTAGATGCCATTTTGTTAACCGAATTTACTACAATTTGTGAAATTCATGTAGACTTTCATAATTTTTTAGCATTGCAATACTTATTACTATAATTATCTCAGAACTCTGGAAAGGTAGATGAAATCATTGCGTAGATGAGATTACATTTGTTTTCGTTAAATACCAGGGTTAGAAGTAAGTGACCCTCGAGTATGGCGTGTGGCTTAATTTTTAGTATACGGTCTGGTACACAAACCTGATACGAATTATAACGCGTAAATACTATAACGCGTAAATACATAACGAACCTTAAAGTTCTCTTAATTAGGTTTAAATTTGTATGTTAATCTACGAGTAACAACCCGTGCCTTTAACATGAACCTTACTTATATTACTTAGAAAAAAGAAGGTAGATGTAAAAGCATTATTTCGAACAAAGTAAAGATTCCTTGATCTATTCTTTTAGTTATTATATGATTAATACACCACACTAACATTCAATTTTAAATTGTAATCTACCACACATATATTGGAAGCAAAATCAAACATTTGGACAAAATCACTTTCCGAAAGAAGATTCGTTAAACGGCAACTACGGCCGCGGTTTTATTCTGTAATTTGAATTCATCGTTCTGAAGATGTGTAAAATCACTCACCCTAATCCTTCAATCTGAAATAGATATACACTAAAACACTATTTTTGCGAGAAAATACGTGTGACTCGGACAAACACAAAAAAATGTAATGATAAACCACGCCGCTGGGGGCGCGGTCGTGCACCGGCACGACACCTACCTTACGCGGCGGGCGACAGCGAGAACATTTTTTGAATAATATTTTAACTCTAAATGTGTGACAAGGACAGCACATAACCGTGTACTGCTGCTAGTAAATATATGTAATCTTCGATTTGGATACGAAGTATAATGTGGCTTTGCTTTGGCTCTATTTTTTCAATAACTAGAAAATAGGTAATCAGTAATAATACAGAGCAGGTATAATCAATAGAAAAAGGTCACAAGTAGATACCCTTAGCATTGTTTTCCATGGTGTAGAATTAATTTCAACCGTGAAAACATTAACCGACTTATCGACTGAACTGTAAGTAGGTACCTAACGTGCACACGGGATCTAAAATAGGTACGGGTATCAGCATACCACTTCGAAAAGAACAATCGGATGATTCAGACATCAAAGGTTTGAAAACAATTTGAAGCACGTCGATGCGTGGTCGAACCTGGCACATGGTAGGGGGTCGGGTTCGAGGGGGGCAGCCAGTAGGCGGCACTGATAGGCGGGTAGCCGCCGTTGGACCGGCCCGCGCCCGCCTTGCCGCGCGCGCCGCCCGTGTCACCGCGCATCCTTCACTTCACTTCACATGCACTACACCACATGACGTTACACGTCTGCATTCAACCGCGGCCCGGCAACTACTAGCGCGCCGGTACACGAGGTGCGCGCGCGCTGACGGACGATCACTCATTCTTCGTTGTCACCAAAGGCCCCCTTGCCGTACCCTTCCCCCCCTTTTACGCCACTAACGAGCAGCAAGTCTGACACGGTTTTCACAGTTCCAGGTGTGATCCCGACCTATACCCGATTTATGTCAGTGACGTCATTATTGCCTGCGTAGATTTCCCATTAGCTTACGTTTACATTACACGATTAATTCGTCAATTGACAGCTGATTAAGCAGCACTTTACGCGCTAGACGAAACACATTTTGAACTGAAAAATAAATGTTGCACGGTTGGATTACTGATAGTAAATTATGTACTTATGTGTAAATATAGGCTGAGATCTGAGTAAAACTGGCCTTCACTATTGCACCTAGTCTTAAACCAACACATTACGATGTATGATTCCCAAGCCGTACCTACGCAATTTTGTAACTAGGGACTCACTTTGTAAGCTAATAACTATGTTTAGCCCACCTACTATTAATCCAATTGGTAATGGTTTAAGTAATGAATCTGATATATCTCCTTATGAAAATTAAGTAGTATTAGGTAAAAAGTAACAACTGTGTCAGTCAGAAATAATTAATCTAACGCCTATGTGATAGTGTGTATCGTTAACTTTGATAAATGCTTCCCTGGGAGTAACTTTAATTAGAAGCCGTTTCTATTTAGAACTAAAAAAGTTTCTAAAAGCGAGCATAAATAAGTGAAGGCTCTTTTGACACTACTAGCAGTGCAGCTTTAACCTTAAAGCAACTACTACGTTTTTCAGTCATAACTATTCAATTCAGTAGTAATTATTAAAAAATACAATGAATTAAACCACTTATTAGCATCACTAATCATGCAATTAAAGGATCATTTTAAACTATATATTTTTCAAGAACTTGTGGTGTATTCCATACAGTTATTTTTTAAGTTTTAGAATTGCCGGCCATATGAAAATAGGAAGTCTGAGTTGGTACAATTTCCACCAAATAATTCAGTGGACGTACTAAGACTATTTAACATTTTCGTATTAACATTGTATACGACTTCTATTGTAGTCTTATTCAAACAAAAAGTTGTAATAGGCTTAGGCCATCTATTTATGTCGAACCCCACTTTTCGTAGGACAGTTGTAACATTAGAACAAATATAAAAAATACAATGCGTTTCTTTTATGATGATGATTTTCTAGACATATGTCATTCAAGAACGACGTTCTAAACGACATTCTAAACGAAATTTGCGATTAATGATAGAGTCAGATAGAATAAATGCTTTATTTAACCGTGCTGTCATCAATCGTCATGTACAATAATGAGCCCAAACTCGATGAATAGTATTAATTTGATACAGCTTTGGTTCTATTGATTTAACCACTTTTAGACTTCGGTTCTGTCCAGTACCGGTACCATGAGTTGCTGTAGAATGACAATCGCTAGCGACTGCGCAATTTGAAAGTATTTGCATCCAGTGTGCTTACCATGAGTTGTAAGTAACTGTGAGCGTTAGCGACTGCGCGTTTCTAAAGTATGTCCATCTTGCTCCTACCATTACTCTGGCAGGAGCGAGACGATACTTTCGAGCGCCGCAGTCACTATCGAATACAGCTCCGATCATTAATGGTAAGCACACCTGTGGAAGCGAGTTGAAAATACATTTGAATCACGCAGTCGATATCGACTCGTGGATAGGTAAAACTCATGGTAAGCACACATATTGGACTCCGATTGGTGGTATTCATTAGTTAAATTTTTTTTGGCATAATAATATGTAACAACTAGACAACTTCTTGACATCAAAGGAAATTTACAAAACATAACAAATAAACAACAACACTGGTGGTTATTGGCTAGCGCAATTGATGGTCAATCGAATCGAGAACTAATCCGTTAGGTGTGTGTATTAATAGAAAACGATTAGACTAATTCTCATCAGAGCTGTACTAAAACTATTTAGCGCAGCGTTTCTTTAGTTTGGCAAGGGGTAATTTTCACTGTAGCATAGACAAAGAAATCATACTGTCTTTTACAATGCATGTGCTCGAAAAGTGTATTCTATAATGGAGCCAAATAGTGCGGAAAGTAGTATTTTTACGCACTAGTGCGAGAATGGATTTTCATAGTACTTTTCCGCACACCCCATCCGGCCCATCCGGGCCTCCCGAGGACCGCGCCGGCTGCCACTCGGCCCGGTATGCTGTGCGTAGTGCACAATGCATAGTAAAGCATTGTATGAAACACGAGCGTTGATGATTTCCGACTCGTGTTGGCTTATACACCCGTCAGTAATCACCTACTTTCCGCACTTGTTGCATAAATATCAATTTTTATACAAGTGGCATTGTCACATCAAAATTACCATTTTGGTAAGGAACCCTAAAAAGAGACGAATTTAGTTTAGGTCGTCTACTGCTACTGAGAAAAAATAGTTGTTAATATATTTTGTGGATTGTATTTTTAGGGTAGGTATCGTAGTCAACTAAGAACCCTTATAGTTTCGGCGTGTCTGTCTGCCCGTCCGTGCGCCTGTCCGTAGTTCCCTCCGTAATTGTGCATAATCGTATGTAGTCTGTATTTTCCGTGCGATAGTAAGGGGAGAAATGTTGTATTTCAATCGGCGGCAAAGTTTGTTCAACTCTCGTGCCTGGAGACTTCTCGTACAGCTCAAGATTTCAGTAAGTATGTGAAATTTTGGAGTCTTTCTCTTGCTCGGGTCTCAATATAAGCCCGAGAGTTAAACAACAATTTGCCCCGTTGTATAGGTAATAAATAACTAGTTTTAACCAGCAGTGAATTTATACTCCAATGACAGTAACAAGATATTATGCATCAGTCGGCGTTTTTATTTAGGAATGTAATTAAGTGTGATTAAAAGTATTTCGATGGTATTTTCCGAGTGTAAAATTAAATGTATCTATTTCCTCTTAAAATCATATTCCAATTACATTGCAATTTCAGTTACAGAATATGTATGTTATGCAAACATAATATACACTTAATATACATGCGCGGTGTGTACATCGCATTATATTCTGCCCACGTGCGTCGCTGTACGCAAGGCGACTTGCATTTACGCCCATATGTCGCCCGGCTAAGACTTATTTTGGTTTGAATGTATGGAATACCATTTGACATCTATTGCCAGGCAAGTAACTCGATAGTTAGCGATAGTAATAAATTGATTTGACACACAGTAAACGTTGGCCGTTATCAACAAGCAGCCAAACATGGGGAAAATACGTAACTTAAATTGATTATTAAAGTTACGTACCTACTTCAGTAGGAAACTAAGTTATTAGATTAAAACCACAAACAAAAAAATGGAATTTGTTTAGTATGAGGATTCTTTTTCGAAACGAAGTAGGGTTATAGTATTTATATGAATATGTCAAATGAACGATCGATTAATAATCCATAATCAGTCAATCCAAGTAAGATTTGATCGTAGTGACAAAGAAAATCGTGAGAGTAAACTTACCATTTCTATTTTCACTGTCAGCCGGCTTCATTTGGATTGGATGGTGCATCTGTAAATAAATGAAATAGATTAATTAATATAAAGAAACAAATAACACCTATATGGAATAGACTCAGTATGTATCACGTGTAACACAAAAAAATTGTGTATTTTTAATGTGAATAAAAAGGTATTTTGTCATAACATAATTTTAATTGTATAAGTAACACGAAAGGAATAGTTTATTCATTCATTAGTATTGATTCTATCTGTACTGTTCGGCAGTAAATAGAATACAAGAGTTCTAACGTAAGTAGCAATTCAAAAAAAGACTATCACAATGGTTACCTACTAGTTACTAAAAAGCGGCATTAAATCCATATTAATCAATGAGTTCGTAATTTGGGGCAACATGTTTATCTCCGTGTTAATTAATAACAAAACATACATTACCCGATGACGCGTTAAATCGCCCACCGATGCGTGGATATTTATAAATTGTATGAAAGTATGATAACGATCTGACGAGGATTACTTATATGTGAAATATAGGATGTAACGAAAATGATGATTTATTTAAGGGCGTAATTACAAACGTAAAGTCAGCAGCAGAAGCTATCTATATCTATAGCACATCAATGCGTTCAATTTTTTTTAACTGTAAAATGTATTATTTCTACAAATTTTGACTTCAACACTAAGATCTTGATTGTTAAATAATTTAGTAACTTTTGAAAAAGGACAGAGGAAATGTATTGCTGAAAAGAATGTCCCATGTCAGCTTAACACTTTATTGTAATTTATTTTTTCAGGGTTGTCGATTCTTGAAACCTAATGGACTGTAGCAAAAGCTTAGCTACAAATAAAAAGGTGTGCGATACATTTTATGAAAAAAAAATGCTTTTTGCTCGAAATAAAAGTCAAGTAAAGCCATTATACTTACTTTGAAAGAGTCATTATTAAGTACATATATAAAATAATCTGTCAGTTATAAGGATATTTGGTGTTACGGCCGGTTATTACATTTAATATGCTACATAGAGCGCTCAAACCGTATAAGCCCGGCTCGGATTGTTTTATACTGTCACTATATACACGATATTATCAACCCTATTGAAGTCGGTAAACAAATTAAACTATTTAATTAATTCGTAAACAAAGCCCGGTGGCTATAGGCAAACAGTAAACAGTCGGTCGATTGATGTTTTAGAGTGACTTCAGACTTCGTTGTTGAGATTAACTAATCAAAACATAGGCAAATAGGATAAGTTAATTAAATGTCACTTCGCCCAATGTGTTTATTTTATAAAATTAAGAATAGGTTTCAAATATGAATTATAAATTGCGTACTTTACAATCACCATAATACACTTAAAATACTGAAATACACTTACAATGGCAACTAAAATATTTAAAAAATCAATAGTTAAATTATATATTTAAGTATGTACCATCGCCATCAAATACGTTTTATATTCATTTCTTACGTATTCTCTGAAAAAGTAAGATGAGTGTGATTTGAAAGTGGCCGATTTGTTTCTACTTAAATAGTTGCGACTAGGTTCTTAAATATTCAGATATGTACCTAGAAATTTAGCTGCAGACGTAGTGTAGGTATACTCAGCTTTTGTTTCTTAAGAATAAATAGTAAGTGTAACCTTTGTATTCCGGTGTAATATGCAAAGCAAGGGTATATATTTGTGTTTTAAAACATGTATTTTATAGATAAGGATAAAAGTAATTTTTAATTTATTTAAATAACAGTAACTTCCGGTCTAATATCTTTATCAAATATTATCAGGTTCCTATAATTATGTACTATCGTGTTCAAAATTACATGGGCAGTTTATGAATGAATTCATTCATAAATTGCTCATGCACTTTTGAACCCGTGTGTACATGCATCGGTCAAAACAACAGAAATTTGAAATGAAACTGTTTAAGAAAATTTGTTACTGTAGAAGAAGTACATAATGTCCTGTTTTTCCCAAAACATGATATTCCACATGTATGTCAACGCCATTACTACTTTGGTCAGGTGGACTAGTCCAATCTCTCAACGCCTAGTTTATTTCTGGGCGGCGCGGACGGACGCGGCGTCTTATTGAGTAATGACTTTAGACTATGCGACTATAATTACTACTAAAGAGATAATGATCGGCGTGCTTACAACTTCCAATGGATTAACTCGTGAAAGAGTTTGTTTATTTTTTATTACTTGACTAATTTGGCACTTTAGCTACTTTAGTAGTTAATAAATACATTTCATAAATTTTGTTGATGAGTTTATCGTATCGGTTTAGCTATGCTAAAGTTATTAGTCAAAACTTGTTAGGCCCACTTGCACCACCTAGGGTTAGCCGATAATCCGGAGTTGAACTGTCAAATTCCATAGAAAAAAACGCCTAACTCCGCGTTATGTGGGTAAACCCGGGTGGTGCAAGTTGCCTTTAATGTAATAAATTAACAACACAATGAAGTTAGAACAAAAAAAGCAAGTAGGTACACTGTTATCTGTGTTTGCATAATATATATGTTTTTAGAGCATTTAAAAACAGTGCAGACATTAAACCTTAACATACATTAACGCACATATCTCCCTTCTAATAAAAAATGAATGATTGAAATCGATTCACGCGATCAATAGTTACCCCCGAAAATCCAACATACACAACCCGTCTATTTTGTATAAATTAGTAACCCAATTTCCCGAGAGATGGCGCTGTACCGTGATCTACTTCGTGCTGTTTAAAATATTCCGGAGTTGATAGGGTCAGGACAGGTTGGTCTCTCGATTCGTTGTCTAACTGTCGTTCATTGATATTATTAAATTGAGACGTGTTCTGTGTAATTGGAATTGTGGAAAATAGTGTAAAAAGTTAGTTGAGTTGTGATAATTTAAACTTGTACGGGGAAAAATTTATTGATAGTTAAAGTTCTGTTAAGTTGTGTTAGATTTATGAGAAATTGGGTTTAATTAAATTTCATAGCGGGTAAAATATATTATCTTGGGGATTTAAATTCATTTGTATGTAAGCGATTACTTAATACGTACTAACAACTAGCTACTTACGATTTGAAGTAGGCAAATACTTAAACTGTCTCTCCGTTTAGGCCTTTGAAGTTCAATAGAATACATAGTGTTGCCCGTACAGTAAATAGTTAGATTGAACACTTTGTTTTGTTGTTGTAATTACTTATTATTCGGTATTAAAATGTACATTTTGAATAGTAATAATACCAATATTTTTGAATAGTATCTACTTAGTCTGTCAACTCAATATAACAATACCATTAACAAATAGCCCATTTGTAACTCAGTGGGGACGTTTATTGTGACGGACGGGAAACTACGGAACTCTACACTGAGCGTGGCCCGACACGCTCTTGGTCGGTTTTGAAATTATAAATACATACTATAAGTTTAACTTATTATCGTAGAGTTTAAAGCCGCTTCGAGCTCATTGCACAGTAGACTACATTCATTCATAAATTATCTACGAGAAAGACGTGCTAAGTTACTAAATAGATCGGGTAGAAATCACCCTTGATCTAATTAGCTAAAATTTATCATCAATCACGGAGACTGTCGAGCGACGTGCAAAATGAACGATTTGTCACTTTATCACGCAGCGGACGCGTAAGGCTCAGCTAATTCAAGCCTAGCTAAGCTTGGCTTAACTTCCCCAAGCCAGAGTATTCTAAACCAAGCAATTTTAGTCACCATAAGTTTACTACGCGCCTTAGCTTAAACTGACTTAACTAATCTGATATCGGCTACTTTACGAATAATAGTTACTCTTGACAAATGTATGTATGTGTTGAAATTAAGTACCTAAGTATCTTTATATATATATAAATTAAGAAATGTTCCAATAATTATCATTATGTCAATATGTGAATTCCGCCTAGGCAGCCACAAACTTATATACGCAAAACTAACATTGGCAGTGACGCACACTAACTTCGACAGATGCCACAGTGTATTTCCGATATATGTGCGATTGTGTGGACAATGAGCGGGAAGTTAGTGTGCTTAATATAGGCGAGCGATCGATTGCACGCGTTATACTACCATACTATTATACTTTATACTATATTTTAACAAATACGACAAACTTGTACGTAACTTTTATTTGTATGCAACTGCCGCCAATGACGGCACACCACACGTCAATCTCAATTTCATTCACCAACATCATTTTGAAAATATCTTGCTAGTTACTTATTCTTTGTACGAGTACCTATTGGATAATTCTCCTAAGACTACGCAAAGTTTTGTTTTTGTCGAAATCCTGACCATCAGAAACCGGAAGAAGACCTTTACTTAGAAACATTAATATTGAATATTTGAAGCCTAAATACTCTATTGAATAATCCCGAATGCTCGGTAATGTTTCATATTATTTTACTGCAATCAAATTGGAACATAATAAATAGGTATGTACTACGATATTATACCTAGACTGTATTTTTTTTCTGATTAGTTAAAAAATAGTTATGTTTTTCTGTAAAAACCAGTTTATTTTTACTAGAACCAAACCTTTCATGTATCATAACGCAAATATAGATGATTCGACGTAAGGTTTGCTAATCTAACCAAGGCGAGTCGTGTATGGTTGAGCTTAATAATATGTATACACTTTTTCACCTCATTACAAGGGATTAACGTGAAAAAATGTACACATATTAATGAACTCTACTATTATGGTATGCCATGTGTGATAGCTATGCAAAGAAGATAAGACCTGAATAAGCTCTAGTTAGATAAAAAAGTGTTTATTTTTAAACAAGGCGTTTTTAAGTCAACTAAGGTCTCCGTAACAGATGTAACTTTTTGTTACGTTTTCATTTATGTGTAAAGAAGAAAATTTGGTAATGTTGAAAATTATACTTCTACTTATTTGGCACCCACTTAAGCTCAAGGATTTATCAGTTATTTTATTAATATGTTAGTAGATTTTTTAGCGTCGTTCTATTTTATTTTACTGCGAAATATTTAATTAGTGATGGGTTACCCACATACTTTTGCAACTGTTAAATGTTTAATGTTCATTTGCGATAAACCCGTTCTATTTTCATGTTTTATCATGAAAATAGAACGGGTTTATCGCAAATGTAGTTAATTTACCTTAATATACCGAAGTTTCGACACAGTTTAATGGGTCATGGTCTCGGTTTGACTGATGAATAATAATAATATAAGGTAAATTAACTACATTCAAGATAGACCTATTCTATGTTTATAGGTAATAATGTGTATAAAACGCGAAAGCTTAAAGTGTTATGTTTAAAGTTTGTTTGTACCTCAAGTTAAATTTCAAGCTTGATAAAATCAGACTGCTAAGTTTTTGACCAAGTATAATACGAGTAAGTAATTCGTTCGTAAAATTCGAGTTTAACGTATTCCAAACATATGCACAGAACAAACAAAATGTTTTCTGAATTTAAATGAACTCGGTCAACAATTGGAGGCGATAAAGTTTTAATTATGAGACCGCGGGATCCAACTAAGCCCGTTTACTGAATAAACTATTTGAAAACATAACAAATGGCTTTAGCTCAATTTATATGTAAATTATAACAAACATGACCGCTTTGAAAGATAATTAAGAAAATGATGTAATACTCTCTTGAAACGACTCTTAGTTTAATCAGATACAATCCACCGACAGACAGACAGCAGGCAAGGTATAGTATTGTTCTGTTTGTCATCCTTTGGCGTAGACCCCTAAAAATACCCTAAGTCCATTTGAAAACAATAAACGCCTACTCACATCCAATTATTACATACTCACGCAACGTTCTACGATTGCTTTTAGTGTGATCGCAGGAGTTTGTTGTCAGACGCCTGAAAAGCTGAAAGTTCTACCCATGGTACCTTTCTACCAAACTGCTACAAATTATACAGTTGTATTACTATATAATCGACTACGGCGTGGATTTGTGCCGTATGCTCAACGGTAGCGTAACAACTACTGAACTGACCCCTTTTAATAATATATAATGCCCCATAAACCGCCATAAAGCAGGTAAAAATAAATCAATTGAAACTGATCAAAATATAAAAATAAATGGTGCCTTTGTATTTATACATATAGATCCACTCCCAAATAATTGACATAAACATATATCAAAAACCAAAACATGCCCACGCATTCCGGTATCATCCAATCAGACTGTATTGAACCTGTATCTATGACCGAAATAATGGTCTGCAAACTCAAAGGATTGTTCAGCGAAATATATGAGTATATGTAAACTGAAGAAAGTTAAGAACATAAGAATATAAAGGGCAATGATACCTTTGTAGTGTGACCGTGGTCAAACCGGCTTTGACATTGGCTTGGAATCGTTAGTCCCTTCAAAGGTGGGTGAAATACTGAAGAAAAAATAGGCGGGGGCGAAATCAAAGGGCCTTTTTGGCTTATTATACGCATAGGGAGAAACGTTAAAGGAGAAAAATCGGGGATGGCACGAAGCGATCGGAAAGGTGCGGGTTACGATAAAGGGAACATTTGACTATCGATTGGAGTTATTTTAGTATTATGCTCTGTTATAAAATTATTGAAATACATATTGACGTAAAAATAAGAACATAGTAAGAAAAAGTATGTTGGTTATTTTAATTCCTATTATATTACAAATTTAGTTGTTGATGGACAAACCTATCCGCATGTTAACAACAATTCAGCAAACTATAAAATAATCCGGTTAGTACATAGAGTCCGACTTTGCAAACTTTCCTAGATTTTGATAGCACGGACTGTGAAAGCCGTAAATTTATAGAAGTTTGACGTTTAAAATAACAAGTTTTAAAGTTTGACAGTTCCTACGCTTGGAAGAGATAACGCGGTTTGACTCTATTTGCTTTTCAACGACTTCGTTATAAATGAATAACTGTGGTATAATATATTCAGCGTTACACAGATACTCCTCATGTTCCTCAGCAGGGAAGGACCGACTTAGAATAATACAGACTGACAAACAACGGAATATACCTCTACATAAATGTTGTGGAGCTTCACTAAGAAACTGTGGTTTGGGCTGCAGGCTGAAAAGAGGTTTAAGAATTTCACCGACTGCTATAAGCAGTCGGCAAGTCGCGCGTTAGCAAGTGCTAGTTCGGCAATAGACAGTTATTTAGAGGGCCCTATTTTCTGGACAGAATTAAGACAACTTACGAAATGAAACAGTTGAATTTCAACAAACTTTGGCAATAAACAATGCAGACATAAGATTAATTTCATGACCCAGCATATTATACCGCGTGTGGCCCATAATAGGAGCAATACATTAATTAAAATACAAATTAACGTGACGATTTTATTCCACTTTAAAAATTGTTAGAAGACGCAATGTACTGCGAATTTTGATATTTTTGTACTATGAAAAGATACGTCGAATTAGGCTGATGTTAACGTATATTGAAAACACTATTTAGTTTGTATGAAAAAGTGAAAACCTACAGTTAGTTGGTTCAACAACTTTTAAAAATTATGTAGGTAATCTACATAATTTTAAAAAGTTGTTGAACCAAAGTGCAAGGTTTGGGGAGTACAACCTACGATTCAATTTATTGCTCCTATTATGTTGACGAGTCACACCCGGTATAGTTTTGCAATCTCATTACATGAAGGTTATGAAATAGGTAGATACATTTTAATAAATGTCAAGTGACATCTAGCCTCCATTTTAGTGTCGTGTCAATCCCGCGGGGAGGCGGTCGCGGAAGCTCTCGGCAATTACAATGAGTGCCGCATTGTCCCGTCGCGGGGACGATTACAAGACAGGGCCAATTTAGACGGTCTTCACGCCGCGGTTCCCTGCATGCCGCTCCGGTGTGCAAGTGGGACATTGTCATGTAGTTGCATGGCTTCTTTTTCGCTCACACATCGGAGATGCGAGTGGATCCACATTGGTATAATCATCGCGTTACTCGTAGTTAGCAGTGGCAGTTATATCAAATATAAACTAAGTTTTTGGATTTGCACCGTAGGATTCGATTTTGATTTTCAAACATTATGTAACTGATTACCGTTTTTGTTTTACGACTAATTATGTTTCTCCCATAGGTGGATATTGAAATTAAGTAATTAAAACGATTATATACAATTTCCAGAGTTTAATTTCAAATTGAATATGTAACCGTTAATATGAATAATCTTATTAACTGAAATTAAAATTGCGCTTTCGAATTGTTTAACTTATAATTAACCCATAATCAAACACAGTTTGTTTTGGGTTACGTAATAAATATTCTAAAATGCACGATAATTAATTTGTCTTACAGTTATTTGGAATAAGTGTGTAATTATAATCAACAACACAAATAAATACAACATGATTGCAAAATAGGTCTGGATTTATAGAAATTATTGCAAAATAAGTTGCATCAGATCAGAAATTAAAACTATGAGTATTCTCAGAAAACTATGTTAAGGGTAGCATACATATTTTCAAAATACAAGTGCACCTGCTTAGATTTAGGTATGACCAATGTTTAATATTTAAATAAGAATTTTAGGTAATATCTGTTAATTATTATTATTAGTGAAGGCACTTAATTTTTTTTACTAAAATCTACATGGTGTTTTACTTTTGCCCGTAAGCCAATGAAGAGCCAGGTTCGAGGGTCGCAAAAATCGTCCCAAACTAATGGAGCGGACGAAGGGAATGAACTTCTAAAGTTGTCGACGGAGCTTTTTTGTTTAAAGCCTCGTACCCACTGAACTGCTCGTGTATTCAATCTGTTCATGTATCGTGTAATCTCACCCTTTTTATCTGGAATTAGGGTTTCACAGGGAATCAAACTCAAAGGCAGTGCCAAGTTTAGTTCAAGCTAAATACTGACGCTAACATCAGATCCTGTAGGCACTGAAGTCTTATTTATCATCATTTGAGTAGCAAAAATAAAACGCTATGGTTTTTTAATACACACATTTTCCCGATCTCTTACCGATGAGATAGAATATCGAAAAATGGCTCGAAATCTCGAGATCTCCATTCTGCACTCCCTATAGGTGGGAGGATAGATAGAGATCAGTTAATAACAACTTACAATTTATAATTACTCGTAAATAAATTCTGCTATCGTTTCCGCAGTATCACAACATCAAAATTTTCTACAGTTTGCAGTGAGTACATACTCATTTGCCGGATATATACGTTTAGGCAATTCGTCAGATCTCGATAGGTATGTCCACCGGGCATCCCCCAGACAAATTTCCCAAACATTGATTGTCAGATCCGGCGGATCTGCCCGAACCTAACTAGCAATTGCAACGTTATTTAACGGCCGTTGAATCAAGTTGCACATGTAAAGTCACTATCTCCAAAAGTGCCAAGCGACATATTGCTGGCACAGTATCGTCCGTGAATGCAGCACTTTATGCTGTCACGTGCCACGCCAACAAATGGGTGCATAAACGTTTAACGTGACGTTCCCGGCGTACTGGCCGTAAGTATTGCTATAGGGATTCGAATGTGCCAGCTATGCTATGACACGCCTACATGCTATTTTGAAAGCTAGCTTTATTGTGATTACATATATCCTGCAATATTTAAGAACTCGTTGACTACCGAAAGTACTTTGGTCTTAAGATTTTTTTCTTTACACACATACATTGAGATAAATATTTCAGCAAGCACTGCGACTCTGATATGACACACCCATTAAAACAGTAGTTTTTGTGATAAATACTTACCTATATTTTAACCTTGGTTAATAACCTAACGTTACTGAACAACAAAGATCCAAACATTCAAATATAGTCACCCATTACAAATAACCTCAGCACAAATTCTTACATATTCTGTCTATCAACCTGGCCAAAAAAGATATTACTGCAATAACGCAAGCCACCTCGTGTCACTCCAGATATTACGACCCTCCGTTGGTATGTCAATAATGAAAGAGCCAAGCGTGCCCTTTTTAATTCGTCCGAGACCATCCGCATCCTGCGCGTTTCATTCGGTTCGATTAGGCCCGGTTAGGGTACTGCAGAGTCAATATTATGATAATGTAATCACAATTACTTTGATCTTAGTATACCAATATTGCTCTAAAATGTCACTAACGGAATATTTCTCACGTTTGGCTAATTTGAATCATAAGACTGGCAATATGTATGCAAAGGTCCGTTTAAAAGAGGTACGAAATTTGTCGGAATCTATTATGTTTTTAATGTCAGAGACGATTGTCGATGACGACTGTACTGGGCCTATACCACGAAAATCGAACGATTGCGGATTTGTATCTCCATCTCTGTCACACTTGCATATTGGAGTAACAAAGAGGTTTTCCCGTCAATGCCAATTTTCGATGTTCGTAGTAGGCGTGCTAATCAATACTTATAAATTGTTGTTAAAGAATGTTTCATGCGACTTCTGGAAGGTCAAAACTCGTCCAGAACCGAGTAATAAATAATAAATGTAAATGAAACCCTTACATGAACTAGCAATCGAGCTTGCCCGAATTCTTATCTATACGAGTAGTCCCATACGACGCCCAGGCGGGTAGGACATTTCACAAATAACTTCACCCCTTTGAGACTCGAAACCCTCATTCTGTTCTTACGCGGCCACTTAACTGACCTCGTTGGGATGTAGGTACTTAATTAACTTGTTAAGGTTTATTTTACTGGTTTGTTTTTAGATAAGATTATATGGAAAGATAAACCTTTACAATGTTTTTTATATTTAAAGCGCTACTAATAACATTTGTTGAATAGGAATGTAATTTTATGCTTCGGATCCGAAGATTTGGTATCTTCTTGGGTCGTCCATTCATTGTTCGTTCTTAAATTCGTCTCGTTCTGCTTTTGTCACCCTTAACATCCATTCTTCTTATGTCATTTTCGTCAGTAGTTTTTTTCTTCTTTGCTAAACTTTGTTTTATATCTCCTTCTTATTCTCATTCGTTATTGTCATCATCTTCAGTGGGCGCTTTGATGTTAGCCTATGTTTTTTGTAGTTTAATTTGTTATTCGTCCTATCGTCTTTGGTTTTATTGTATGTATTTTCTCATTTTTGAATAAAGAATGAGACTTAAAAATTGATTGACTGACATTGAACATGCCTAGAGAAGATGATGACCAATACCGGAATAAGAAGGAAATATAGAACAAAGTTGACCAAATATGAAAAAAATACCATAGAAAATGACGACAGAAAATTTTATTTATTGATAGAATCACATTAATTATTTCTTTAAATACGTAATGGTCAAAGCCGAACGTACCGCCTGAACGTACCGTACAAATTATTCACAAAAATGTATACTACCAGGATTTTCTAAGCATACTTCTGCCAGTTTCTAATCCAGTAAAATATAATAATGAAATTCCGTTAAAAAAATAGTAATTATTCATAGTTGTAATGACACTGGTAGGTATTTAACTTTGTACATAGCTTAAAAAGGTACACTTTTATGGATAAACTGTATTAATCAGTAAAAATAATATATGTAGTTTATTGAGATATCTAAATAGGTATACAAATATATAAACATTAATCTCTGTAAAACCCAAAGCAGGCGAGTGTCACTTAAAAAATACTCAATGCTCAGTCAGATAAGAGGGTACGCACAAAATATCCGGGTACAGTCGGGTATTAGCGAGCAGCGCACAAAAGACGGTCGATGTTTGTCCATCCGCGTGTACGCTCGTAGCTTTAATAAACTGGACGTTACCTTATTGTGTGTTTGTTGCATTTAAATTGAATGACAGTCAATTTAATTGTTTTGACAGATAATTCAGCTCTAGCACAGAAGAACAAATATGAAAATACTTTGCAAAGTGATCATGGTCTATCGACTATGTCCGTGAAGGACGTTTTACATTAAGTTTGGCGTATGCAAACTGTCACTTCTAATTAGTGCAAACTTAACGGCGGCGACGGATTTTCATCCACGTTACATATCAGACTGCAGTCTTCTAAAAATATTGTTCATTCTTTGTTCTTAAGTTTTATATCTTTTCCCGTCATTAATGTAGCAAAACTTCATCACGAAACCAAAACGAAAACGCGCTCAATGCAATGTATAATAGAAAAATGCAATCTCCTTCAATCGCCTTACAAACGCAAAAATAATTCCGAGACCCGACAGAACGGAGTAAAATATCTACCGAGCCCCGATACACCGCTATGAAAACTCGTTGTAAACCGATAGACCACGATTTCAATCCGAAGATACGTGAACCGACTTCAATTGGAAACAGATATAGCGAAATATGTATGTAGCTACAACCAGTAAAACATGATCCCGGCCTCCCTTTTGCATCTTACATATCTGAAGGATCAGCGGGGGAAATTAATATAATTTGAGAGGTCTGCTTATATTTGTCGAATGTAAGATCACATCTAACGCTTGTGAAGACTAATATCATCGTAGTGTTCGAGTAGAGCAAAGTTGTAACTCGTAGCTGGTAGAGTGTGAAGTTAGTGGCGCCCGAGTACGCATAAGCTATGTTATAACAGTTTCCAATTCGTTCCGAACGAGTTTGGGTACGTCTTTTGGCAATTATGTGGTTAATAAATAGCAAACTTAACTCCGAGCCTGCGGGGGTGAGAATTCAGAGAATAGCTAAATCTTATCAGTACTAAGGAACTATCAGTATTAACTTGCTAATTCACTGGTCGATAACTTCCATCTATCAACTCCTGGCGGGACGAAAGAGCGATGTTAATGTTTCATATATGTTTCTGTGTGATTGTCTGTGTGGTTACTAACAAAATAAACCAATTTCAATACGACGTTTGTAGGGTAGATGGGCCTTGTAAGTACTGTAGTATTAGGTACTGGAATGAAAGCTCCGCCTAAATTCATTCGTCATTTGGTATCTTTGTCAGTGTTTCATGACTACGACCGTTTTGAAACGGCAAAAATAAATATTTTCAGGACTGTATTTTCGAAATTAATTACTAGGTTATCTACAAAGAAGCGTAAGTTTCTGTATTATGTGTATTTTGGATATTTGTTTCCCAAAAATGTTGCCCAAGGTCTTAACACTAAAACAACTTATTTGAATTTATTTGTAAACAGAAAGAGTTCGGCACTAATTGTAGTAGTAGATGCGTTTGAACAAACTGGCTATGTTGGCCGAATTGATAAAGCACGTCACTCCTTGATTACTATGAAGCGTATCATGAGGTTGAAGATAATATATATCAACTGTCCCATTGACAGAATTAAAAACAAATTGATATAGAACAGGCGTAAAAGTATACCCTCCAAGGTTAAAAACTTATAAAACGTTTAAAAACTCATATAGTTCTTTACTAATAAATAATACTGTTAAAATAAATCAACAAACTATTGAAAAACAAATTTTGATTAAAACAAATTCATTTTAGCAGTAATGGGTTTTTAATTTGTCACATTTCTTTCGTATCAGGTCTTTTTGGGATTTTTAAGCAAGTTTTATAGTTATTACATTCAAGTACATAATTTACTATTTACAGACGCATTTCATACAGTGCCCAAACCACCGGACCACTGGAGGCTTGGGCACTTTTGACAGGGTATAAAAAATCTCTTGGAATTTTTTAACGGATTATACAATGCATAAAGCTCTTTGTAATAATTGAAGTGAAACAATTTAAGAAATATTTTTTTATTATGACCAATCCGCCACAAAAACCGGCCATGTGCGAGTCGGACTCGAGCACCGAGGGTTCCGTATAAACTTTCATGTTGCAACTACACCTAGAAGTAGAAATTTTGACGTCAGCCACATGTATCGACAGATTGGGTCAGTCATTTGTAGGGCATGGAGTTAGTACGTGAGTTTGTATTTCCTTGATATTTTTTATGACGTAAACCAATTTTTCTACTTTCGTTATAGGACAGTACTTATAGCATTATATCACATAAATTTAAAGAAAAAAATTATCGAAGTAGGTTAAATTTCAGCTTTTGTTACGGAAAGTTTTTTTAAATAAAAAAAAAATTTTTTCGAAATATATACCTACAGTAAGTGTAACTTAGCTAACTACCTTAATTAAAAAAAGAATTTAAGTTACGGTCAGTGTTATATTTTTCTTGTAATATTTATGATAATATTAAGTTTGTGTAAAAAATCGTATTTTTTCCTTCATTAACTTCGGAGATAAAGAGGGAATGATATTTTTTTTACATTTTCGTATATAAAAAAAAAACAATATTAAAAAAATTCAATTTTTTTTTAGAATGTGCAAATGTAGCCATTTCAAATGATATCCCACATGACCCAGTAATAGTAGGGGAGCCCAGGGTGCTAAATCGGGATTTAATCGAGCGTCAAAGATACCTATTGGATTGCGAAGCTTAGATGATAAGAAGAAAAAAATGTCATATAATATATACACTTTCATCGGTGGGGGGAGCGGCTTTAAATTATAAAAAATGTAAAAAAAAAACAGTTGCATGGACATACTCGAGCGCGTCAGATATTAATAGCATCCATTTGCTACGTATTTTTGAAAACATACGTATGTTAATCTGATTGTTTCCATGATGGGGGTGGTCGTACGTAAGGGTTGAAAACGGAAAAAAGAATAATTTAATCGAGCGCGTCAGATTTTCAAACGGGATGTTACGGTATGTGTAATTTATGGGAACCCTAAAAACCCTACCTCTTAAATAGGAGTTATCGTTGATTTTTATTTGAGTACTTAGTATTAGTAAAGTACGCAATTTTACCAATACTAAGTTATTGTGATTAGTTATTTTAAAGCTAGACATATTTAAATATAAAATGAAGGTTCAAAAACTTTATAAGAGGGGTCTCATATTAAATATTACTTTTATTTTAAGTAGACAGACCGAAGCAAATGAAAATGGATACTTTTGAGTAAGGTCTGGAAATGACAAGGTTTCAATTCGACTGTCGAAATATCTTCGTTGTTCAAATTTAACCTATATGACTTTGACATAAAGTGCCCATGTCGAATACTAGTGCAGCGTCGAGCACGGGTACTTCTACCTTATTCCTAGCCAAGCAATAAGCACTAAACAAGTTAAACAGAGTAGGTATATTGAAAAAACATTTCCTCTATACGTTTATTATCTCGCATCATATAGCAGGCGGCTTGCCCGAACAAATCGGCTGCACGATTCCGCAAGCTCGCATTTTAATCTACAGTGTATTTAACCATATACACCTTGTACGCTACACTGCAAAGTTCAAATTTCATTGTAACGCACAGTAAGAGGTGAGTTCAAGAAAGTAGACCGGACAGTTTGTACCGACCGGCGGTCCGGTCGTTCCTTCCGGTACATTGTCTTATCCGGACCACTTGGTCGGTGATCAATCATACCCACCCGGGTACGTCGTGGGGACGTCGTCGGCACGGCCGAATATCGCAAATGGCGTGTGTGCAGAAGGAAGGCTGCGCAAAATCAAAACCTGGTAAGTTTCTTATAGTTAATCTTGTTTTTGACATTATGTTAAACTACTCTTTCTCTTGCATCGCTTGGCAAGGCCGTAAAGCTTGCTTCGGTGTTATAAATAAGTATGTATTTTATAAAATAGATCATGCGAGTAATATAAAAAATCGAAGTCAAATCCTACAAAAAACCTTGGTTTGCTTTAAGTATAATAGAAAATCAGCTGTTTTTTCATTTAGAAACAAATTTGTATGATGTCACGAGAGTATTTGATTTTACAGGTCAATGGCGCAATGTAGAGGAATTCCTTATTGTAGCAATAAACATCCGATAGTCAGATCGGCACGAAAGGGTGCGACGAACCGGTGCGATGGTGCTAAATGTATTGCACTAATAAAAAATAACGCGATGTGCAACCATTTTTAGGGTTCCGTAGCTAAAATGGGAAAAACGGAACCCTTATAGTTTCGTCCAGTCCGTCTGTCTGTCCGTCCGTGTGTCACAGCGGTTTTACTCAGTAACTATAAAGCATATGGTTATGATACTTATGAAATTACAGCTAGAGGTGTATTTTGTATGTCGCTACTTTGTTTTGCATAAAAATTCTAAAAAATAAAAATATTTAGACATAGGTACAAGTAACAAAATGAAAAAAAAAATTGCCACATATCATCATCTGATAGGTTTTTAGAAATAACATTAAGGTTTCTCTAGCAAACTTTGATAATTGAATATTTTCATAAATAATCGCTCTCAAAGGCTGAAAAACTTCCCACCCCCTTTAACTTTTAAACGGGAGGTCCAAAAAAAATAAAAAAATAGGAAAATAGCATATAAAATGAATTGACCACGAAAATTATTTTGAACAAATTTGGACAAGCCGCTTTTTAGTCTTAGCCAAAAAACCATTTGTTACAAAAGGTCGTAAGAACCTGGATATTTTAAAGGCATTTACGCCTTTTTGCTCGCACAATTTTTTTATAGTATGACGGTACGGAACTCTCAATTATGCGTGGTCCTACACGCACGCGGCCGGTTTTTATTTGCATCTAGCTTAATGCATAATACACCTACATATAAAGTTATGTTCTGTGATCAGTGCTCGTAACAGTTCTTTAAAAAACTGTGTGCATTATTATTACTTTTCTCATATTTGCATTTGAGAAATATATTTTATAACCCTACCCGAGGATCAAATACTGATTTACACAGTATATATTGGCTATTTAGCTTACGCCAGTGCATTTTTTCGTATTTATTTCCACATACCACTTATTTTCGCATTCAATTTCGCAAATTGAGCTTTCAGCTTCGCAGTACTAAGATAATCTGAGCTAAGATGCTGATGAACGGACATAGTTTAACTAAAAGGTCTTTGTTACATAAGAAACCATGCAATTACGAATCTTCTTAACTATATAGTGGAGTAAACATTTAGTCAAAATAAAATAAAAACAGTTGTGGCTATAACACTCGCACTGTGTGCAATAACACTCGCCCGGAATAGCTTACACTCGTTACAATAGATTTTTTCCACAAACGCATATCAGCATTAAGGGCTGAAGTCATCACGGTCCTGTAGACAAAGAAATAAAGACCGCAATATTGACTTCGGGCCGGACACTCAAGGAAATTGAAAGGTCGACCCGGGCGGTACCTTTTCGCTACATTGTCTTATCCGGCCATACATCATTTCGCCCGGTTCGCCTGGGTGATCGGACCCCGATAACCAATAACTCGTGCTACACTATTCAATGCGGTTGTTTTAATAAGATTTTGGAGTTAGGCTGCATTATACATTGTTAAACACACTGATTTAAACTAGTTCCGAAAGTTTTATGAAAGCAATTTAAGCAAAATTTTGCCGTATCTAACTTTAATAACACAGTTATATGTGAACTCAATTGAATAAGTTTTCCTAAGATACCCTAATCTCACACAGCTCTCCGTTTTTATCGCCGACATCGTCAAAATAAAAAGACGAAGCAATTCCAAGCTCATATTCCATTATCGTCTTAAACCTAAGCGGGGGTCGATTTTGGATTAAACTTTTCTAATTTCGCACCGATGAGCAGGTGCGATCGAATTTGTAACTCTATTGTAAGGAGATGAGCAATTTTGGTGGAGTCAGCTAGAGATTAGCACCGGCCCCCGTAATCCCAGTACCCCGAGATGTGACCCTCATATTTCATAATGGGGGCGCCCCCGCTGTCTTACACAATGCGGCTGCGGCAGATCAGAACCTGCCAAGGGATTTTTTTTATGGATTTGTTTTTATCGTATTAATTTGCAATACGCTTAAATATTTAGTGTAGTGCACAGCAATAAGTAGGCTATAGATAAATGTAATTATTTGATACTATTATTATTTAGGGTTTACTTTAAATCAATAAGCATTGATTTAACATTATTTATTCATTTATAACATACAATCCTTGGAATTCCTTTACCAATCTGATGTTAGGCCATACCGAGCTGAGACAAAAAGACGATTCAAAAACCCGAAACACTTGCGATTCATATCATGAATGATGAATAATTTCGATTTTTCTTTTCGTTCATGTGAAGGGATCAAATATTTTCCCCTAAGTATTTTTTCGGGTTCCGTAGTTTATTTCTTCTTGTAATAAATAACGTGCCGACGTGTTGAAAACGCTATACCAAATAAAGAAATGAAATAATATGCGGATAAATCTCATTTCCTAATCAATATTTTTATCCATGTACAGTTTTATATTTATGTGAGTACTATTACGTACCTTGTCACAGCAGAAATCAATATCATAGCCGTCAAGTATTTTATGTTATTGTCACTGTGAGAAGACTTGTCATCGTATAAAGACCGTTATATTTAAAATATAAATACTTTGAGTTTTAAGCCAGACGGAGTAGCAACGTCTGTCATTTCCTATACAAAAATTCTGCCATTTTTTGCGGGGGAGGGGTACGTCAAATATACAGCTATTTGTATATGTACATACGTGACGTACACACGCGTTCATAAGTGCACGGGCTATTTATGATTTATGACTGAATTCATTTATAAACTGCCCGTGCAATTCTGAACGCGATAGTACAAATAGCTATGTTAGAATGACACTATATCATACCCATTTGGCAAAGGGGAAGGCCTATCAATTGCTACTCCGTCTGGTTTAAAACTCACAAGCATAAATATGATTTGAAAATACCATCTGCAAAGTACTAGCGCAGCACAATCGGCTCGTATAGCGGAATAGCCCTCCCCACCCTCCTAACATTCTCCGATTGGTTGATATGTTTATTAAGGCTTGATCACAACTTGGCATAGTTAAGCGTGATTTGCACTTTGGTTCGTTCCAGACGTAACTTTGTCCAACTTGGAGTAACTTTGATTGTTTAATAAAGTTTCATATTGAAATAGCTTTCTTGGCAATGCGTGTCGTGAATAAATATAATTGATTGTTGTTTATTGCAGTCGGGTTAAAAAACCCAAATTTAAACTGTTTATTAACGTTAAACTTAGTTAAAACCTTTTATATTTAAGATTATAGTAACTAAGGACTGGTGAATGAATTTTCTTGTATTAATACTTATGCTACCTAACTTATATTTATATTTTACTACTCACAATTTATTTTACTAATATTCTATAATTTATCTACGCTAAACAGTGCGTTTTTAAAAATACTTTATTGGGCTTATTAGTACATACAGGTATTTTATCTATGTCTTGATTGATTGATTGATTGATTTTTTATTGGTAAAAGTTCACATTTACAACGTGTCAACCCTATACATTTTGATTCTCATTGCAAATGTATGGGAAACGCGACTTAAACGGCCGTATCTTTTGAATGCGTTGACGTAGAGATTGGTTTTTTTTACAGCTTCAGAAGACAACGGAGTTGTATGTACATGTGATATTAATTTCCCCCACTTTCCCCTACTTATCTAATCGGCGTCATTGGGTACAAAGCGCAGCGCAATGAAAATTAATATTGCCATTGAGAGTCACTACTCTGGTATTCGGTGTATGCCTCTGGCAAGCGGTGGTCTTATTGTTGATGAGATTCAGTGGAATAATATTCCGTTCACTTGAACCACCGTGAACAGAGTAACTGAATGAGAGGTAGAAGAATATAGGTAATAATAATGTATAATATCACTGAAGTTGCCGTCTTTAAAAATTTCAGTGTAAATGATCCGATAAGCGTAAGCGCTTTTTGCGAAACTCACTAGTCAGTCAAGCAAAAGGAACAACAACCCAGCATCGCAGCATCTTTAGCACCTGTGTCGAAACTCGTAATCTTGGGCAGTTAAAAGTTTAAGAGGGCCATTACGCATGCCCCAAGGTCATGGTGCGTAAGCAGATTCTTTTGTTTCAATTGTTAAATACCTACATAATGGGCACAATAACATTTTACAGCTTGAGTTTTATAAAAAGAAAATTAAATGTAAGAAATTGTCAGTCAAAATATTCTGATTTTTGACCATTACGGACACAAATTTCAGTACATGGTAGCCATATTGAACTCTGAACGAATCAACAATGTTATAACTTATTTTGATCACTTTTCAGATAAGCGCTGTACTAACTGTGCACATATCGGGTGCTCAATAAAACAAACATAATAAATTTTCTTTTAAATAAGTTATCTCGTCTCATACAGAATCAAATCCTTTAAACCAGCAATGAGTTTTATTTTTATTACGAATGGAAGGTCATGTCACATAAACGGCACCCATCCCACCACCCAGTAAACATAAAACTTGTACATCTGTAGATAAGTTAATTTGAGGACACCTTTTGCATACAGTTGAACTCGTAAAAAGTTATTACCTTTACAAGAGCCCCTAAAAATGGCGTCACGTGTAATAAATCCTAAATGAATATTCAGATTCATCGCGGAATCGATGCTGTAGCGCAACGTTTGAGACGGCTATAAAGTGTAATGCGAGGGGTTTTATGTACGTTACAGGTAAGGACCCATATATTATATGAGGCCAACTCGCTCATTGCGTATACTAATTTTATAAAAACCCAGCCCTACCATATGCTTTCTTATGTACAATGTCAACTTGTGTGTTTGATGATTGAAACTGCGTTTTATTTTGTTTATCAAACATTACCGTGAGGCTACATTTTGAAGTTCTTCAAACTCCATGAATATGAAATTATCTTGTATGGTTATTAAGTTTGCGCGAGGATACCACAATAATCGAATTCAAATGCTACGAGCTTCACGGACGTGGAACTGTGAACTGCTACAAGTTGTCTCGTATTTGCATATTTTTAACGAAGTGTTATTCGGATTTTTTAATCTTGATTTGCTTTTGTAATGATCTGTCCTCGCGTTGTGTAATTTGGCATATTATTGCTCTTAATTATTGACGCACGCAAGATACACTATATGCCATAAACGTATATATTTTAAAAGCAGTCTATATTTAAAAGTTGAAATCAAACCTTTTCAGTATTTAATTTTTAATTCATTTTAAATGTTCAATAAATTAAACTGGGTAAGCGAATTTGTATACTACAGTTTAGAACATTTTTAGGATAAGTACCTATATTAAGAAATCTTTTTATATTATTAATTACGAATATTAATCAATCGCGCTTATTCATTTGCACAAATATAAATTTTTGATAGGATTATATTTTAGCAGTATATTTTAGCATTTATCGTATTGTATGAAAATGTATCATAGCTGTAAAAACTTTTGTATGAAAAATTACCCGTGCACATCAGGGTGGATGTGCACGGGTAATTTTTCATACATTAGGTAAGTATTATTAATGTTAATAAAGTTTGTACACATTTACTTTAAGAAATATGTACCTCATTTTTTTTTTTTTAATTCGTTGACTTTGTAGTACTGTAATTGTGTTACACAAGTATATTTTAACAATTAACATAAGCAAACTTCCTTCAATTTATGTTAAAAGGAGCGTCATATTGAGCAGGATCAATTCGTAGGCTTCGAAAACTTCCCGACTTCAGAATTAGTTATCCAAGATTTGATATTCAGATTTACGTTTCTAAAATAGAGACTTATTTTCAATAAAATAATGTTAGCAAAATTGTAATGACAATTTTTTTTCGTTAAATTAAATTTGAAATAATGATCCATTAATATACTTAAACCGGGTTACTCACGTCTATAAAGTCGAAAATAGCTCGACATGTTCCATCCAATCCATCCATCCATGTTCCATGTAATGATCCATTATTGCACTAAAGCTAACAAAAGTGCAATAAAAGTTTTTAAATGTAGACTTATTTCACGTACGTACGTATAGACCATTTCACGTACATACTCATCTATTCTTTGGATGAATTGGAGGAAATTATTGGTTAAATCATTACAAAATGATCTAGAAATAAACATACTGATCACATTATTCAATAGTGTAAAAAAAGTCGACATGTTAGACCATTTTCTTGACATTTTTAACTCGTTGACTGAAGCCTATTCGTAAAGGCCATCGACCTTGGCGGAACTAACCACACGCGTGAGGCACATAGTAATTGACTAATTTGCTTACATAGCGCACCTACATAATTGCTCATAAAATTACAAGGCAGCGCTTTCAGCGAGCCACAACCGGGCAAATTTTGAAGTGTTAAAATAACGCTGATGCGTAATTTTAAATATGTTATCGTACATCCGATGTTTAAATGTATTTTATAACGTGATTAACAAATGTATTTCATTATAATATTGCATGATTAGAGGACAGAGAAATCCGCTTAGGATACCTACCTAATTGCATTGTTTTGGTTTACATTATAGCTGCTTAGCATTATAGAGCTTACCGTGTTCTCGATAGTATTTAACATTCTGCAGTCCAACACTCTAAATATTTTATGTAAAAATTACCTAATGTAAATTTTAGCTATTAGTTCTAACTTATGTGGTAAGAGCCTACATTTAAGATTGAACATAGAAATGTACGTAGTGCGGTCAAAAAGTTACTGGCTGGAGAAATCTGGCGATTCGAAAAAAAAAATATGTCATTGTGATCGTTATTTATTCTGCTTTTTTGTTTATTTCTATCGCTTGTGGTTTTCATTTCAAGGCGTTTAAAACAACGGGAAGTCTGAAATTTTTCGAAATGGATAAGTTGGAATATCGTTCCGTTATCAAATTCCTTACAAAGGAAGGGGTCAGTTCCACCAATATTAAAAAAAGATTAGATGCTGTTTACGGGGACTTGTCTCCTTCATTTTTCACCGTGAAACAATGGAGTTAGCAATTTCGTTTCGGACGGGAGACCATACACGACGAACCTAGCCCCGGTCGGCCTGTGGAGGCATTCACCGACGACTGCGTTAGTTAGTTAGTTAGTTAGTGGAAGAGGAAGTTCTGAGTGACGGAATATTAAAGATCAAGAAAATAGCGGCAAGAACAGGGCTTCCAAAAACTTCAGTTCTAAGGATTCTTCATGAACATCTTCACATGAATAAAGTTAGTGCCAGGTGGGTGCCCAAACTTCTTTCGAGCTTGCAACGAAGTGAGCGAAAAGCAAGGATAGTTTAGCTATCAGGAAGGAAGTTTTAGAAATTCTAAAAAATACTAAAATGTTTTTGGAGTCAATTGTTACTGGGAACGAAACAATGGTAGGTATTATGCTACCCTTATTGAACAATTACCAGAGGCAATCAAGGAAAAACGTCGAGGTAAACTTAGCAGAGGTGTGTGGCTACTCCACGACAATGCTCCCGTTCATACCGCTTCAATCACCAAGGCTGCTGTTGCCAAGTGTGGTTTCAAGGAAATCCGTCACCCACCCTATAGCCCTGACCTGGTCCCGAGTGACTACTATTTGTTTTCCAAACTTAAGGCAGAGTTAAGAGGAAGAAGATTTTCTTCTGATGATGAAGTGACCCGTGCAGTATACGCTCATTTTGAGGACAAAACTTCGCAGTATTTTTATAGAGGGATTGAAATGCTAATTCATAGATCTGAAAAGTGTATTGAAATAGACGGAGACTATATTAAAAAATACAAATAAAATTGTTAATGTTATTTATTTTCTTTGTAAGGCCGAAAACTTTTGGACCGCACTACAATTTAATCGGCCTCAGAATCAGAGCGTGTTGTGCATATATCAAGGCTTCATGTAATGATGAGTTGTGAAAAATGTGAGTTCATCGAATTCAGGATTAAATAGGCGCAGAAGCATGAGTTTAACTGACTCCAAACATACGCAGGTGCACGCAGAGTAATATCTACAGTTACATGTACGGTTGTTGTAATCCCGGGTTAAAACTAAAAAAGGCAAATCCTCGAAAGGGCGGGGCACGAATCGCCTTTACAGGATTTGTTCGAAAGCCGGTAAAACGTATTACATAGGTACTTACTTACTTGAAAAGGGATATAAAGGGGAAACTAACCTGCTGGCATTATTTTCTTGTAAGTTTGTTTAAACAAACAGGTTTATCTACATTTCCTTGAATTCAAAGAATTTTCTTTTATTAAAGTGACATTTACAATAAACTAGGTAAGCAGAACAGGCGTAAGCGAATAATAAAATTACAGAATTAGAATGTATAAGTTTGATCAGTTACTAATTATTTAATGTGTTTCGTTGATATGTGTAAGTACAAAATAGATGCATATTTGAGAACACAGAGGATAAAGGTCAAGCTGAAACCGTACCCTTTGGATAGATTTCATTCACAAACTGAAGAAGCAAGCGTGAAGCAGCTCTTAGAGCACTGTAAACAACGTAGACGCTTTGTCGCCCTCATCACAGTTAACAGTGACAAAGCAATACTCCTCAGTTATACTTATATTCAGAGGGCCTAAGAATACATTTTTACTTGTTGTATGTAACATTTACTTTTTGATCGCGTTAGCATATTGAAAGTTCAAAATATGTTTGCCGTTTATATAAAAATATTCCGGCTACTTTCATATTTTGACCTCTCGGTACGCTAACGCGGTCGAGAAGTAAATTATGTCAAAAATGACAAGTAAAAATGTATTCTAAGTCTTCTGGAAATATGCAGAAACACTACTTTATTGTATTTTAAGCAATACAGATAAGGTAATTGCAATTTAAGCTAGTTTTGTAATTTCTAGCGCTAAATTTTTATTTTATTTTGGATCACTAAAATATAAATAAGTATTATGATAATATGATTGATTCTCAACATGACTATATTAAATATAGCCTACATGTAACATAAGATTTAATGACTTAGTTGTGTTCTATGGTATAGAAAACGTAATATTTCGTTTTGTTTAAGGTTTGACGCATACGCACGCCAAACAGCCAAAAATAAAAATATTATAATTGTAGAATACAAACTTAACTTGATCTGCTTGTCTCACTATCGCATTAATTCTAAAATATAATGGAAAAGTACGCGTGTTTAATATCTTGTATATACCTATAAGCGGTATAATAAGAAGCTCGTTACGACCAAGTTGTGTTGAAAAGTACTACAAACATAATTTACACCTACTATTAAAAAACTATGTACTGCGCAACGTCTGAGTCAGTGTTGTCGTGTTCTACAAATTGAGCGCACGGACCGACGGATCCACAATGGACGCAGAATGGAAACTGCCGCTTTGTCCACCCTCTAGATGAGATGCAGTGTTTAGAGTTATAACATTGTAGAACACCCGGCGAGCGGGCGGGCGTCTTGGCAATAGCGTTACCAACTTGGCCGGGGTGACAGTGCTTGTTAGGGTTCAATATATCTGTTTGGTCGCAGTTTATTAAATTCAATGTGTATTCTACATATTTATATTTTATAAGCTGGGTATCTGTGTAGGTAAATACATTCTTAAAACTGTAAATAGTTTCGTTGATTGTGTGACTTAATATGCAAAATAAACCTCACTGATCATCAATCTATTTTCAAATGAATAACAATTGTATTACTTAAATAGCTCTTGCGAATAGCAAAACATTGTGTAAACGAACTATTGAACAAAGATTATTTATTGTAACTATCCAATAAGAAACCGAAAGTAAAACTAGTGCGTACTGTATTACTTACGCTATGGCTGTATATTAATAAATATCATCAATGGCGATTGCAATTGGCGATTATCAGACATGCCGATTTTCGAATAGGTACCTACTATCATTTATAAACGTGGTTTGGTTCAAGCTTCAGTTATTACAATATATATTTGACTTGCTTTGTGATAAAATTTGGAATTTCAATAGAAATTTAATTAAGCATTCGGTAGCACGTTGAAGTTAGTAAACGCCACAAGTTAAATTTGAATCGGGGCGTGACTTGCACAAAGTCGTCTCATAATTTGTTCTCGCATAAATTTGAGCTTTGGATGAATGCACCACGATTGTATTTCAAATAACTTGGTTGGAATTAAAAAAAAGTTACGAAGCATGTACGCTACGAGATTCGCAATTATGAGCATTATAAATAAGATCAAGATCAGAAAAAAAATGCAACAGTCACATACTTACTCGAAATTTAATATAAATGATTGTATGTCATTCAAGCAGTTAAGTTTAACGTAGGTGCGTTAATTTGCAATAATAAATATGTGCAATTACGTTACGAGTACTAAGAGCACAATGTATTATGCATTATAGTTAAAATAATAAAAAAGACACATTAAACGGAAGTATGGGTCCGGTAAATTGCCTTCAGTAATATATCAATCTGTTGCCAATGCGCGTGTTGCTCAGGGTTGCCGCGCCGGCGCTGAGTAATTCAATTTATGCGAGCACTCAGGTAAACACAAGGCAGACATTTACTAGAATAATGTTAACGCTTTCCATTTTGATACAATTTTATAAATTCACTTGCCTTTGCCATGTTAATACGTTTTGATCTTGCAACTAAGCTTCAGTTCGCGTATTATAAATAAGCGCGTGGTTGAAAAAAATTGGTCTGATTGTACGTGTCGCATTAATAAAACTTAAAACTCATTGTGAATTAGACACACTACAAAACCACTCTCATAAGGACAAGAAGGTTTACTGAAGGAGGTTACATCTTAATACCTAGCCCAACTTTCGTACGATACGCTCTTCATTTGTGCAATAAAAAGTAAATAAATATGCCTGCAGACTATCAAATATAACTGAAATATATGTACAGGATCGTGTGACAATACAATTTAAATAATTGAGAGCGATGTCACTTTAGCGTTACTATTTTTAAGTTTATTTTATTCGTGACTATAATTAATCTAAGAAGCGTCGTGCTCTATTTGCCTTCAGAATCATTTTACGAATTCACAAGTCTATTAGTTCATCCCTGAGACAAGGCACGTCTAAAATACAGTTAATGAAACACAGCTTTAGTAACGGATATGCGGCAACCCTGGCAACACGTGACCTGTGATCGATAGGGGATTTATGACGGAGCTCCCCGTTTTAAGTAATTGACTTGCTTCTTTCTTTTGATATCTAATTAATTAACTCAAGTTTGCGCGTTCACCGCTAAAAAAACCCCATTTACTGTGGTCCCACAGTTCCAAGACACAGTCCTTACCATGTCAGAGAGTATTGGGATCCTGGGTGTTGACATTTCCAGTGACGTCCAATTCCGTAGCTACCTGGAAGGGAAGGCCAAGCTGGCATCCAAAAAGCTCGGTGTGCTCAATAGAGCTAAGCAATACTTCTCTCCGGGGCAAAGACTGTTATTATACAAGTCCCAAGTCAGGCCCCATATGGAGTATTGCTGCCATCTTTGGGCGGGAGCACCTGGATACCAGCTGGGCCCCTTTGACTCGATCCAAAGACGTGCTGTCCGAATTGTCAACGATCCCAAACTCACGAGCGATATCGAACCCTTAAGTCTAAGGAGAGACTTCGCCTCCTTATGTGTATTCTATCGCTTGTACAATGGATTGTGCTCTGAGGAATTGTTTGATATGATGCCAACGGCTGCATTCTACCACCGCACCGCTCGCCGTCGGCAGGGTGTTCACCCGCATACCCTGGAGCCCAAATGGTCTCGTACCGTGCGGTTTATGAGGAACTTCCTCCCGCGGACGCTCCGGCTGTGGAATGAGCTCCCTGCCACTGTTTTCCCAAAGGACTACAATATGGGGTTCTTCAAAAAAGGAGTGTTAAAGTTTTTAAAGGGTCGGCAACGCGCATGTAACACCCCTGGAGTTGCAGGCGTCCATAGGCTACGGTGACCGCTTACCATCAGGCGGGCCGTATGCTTGTTTGTCACCGTCGTAGTATTAAAAAAAAAAAAAAAAACTCAGTCGAAAATGTTTCACAATCCGAACAAGTAGCTTGACACTTGATCTTATCCCGGGACCGAGCAACTATCTTAAATAAAGATAAGTGACGCATCACTACCATATCCACTATAATTACTATTTAAAACGAGATATTTACCATGTACATTTGTTTCCATGTACATGGTAAATATCTCGTTTTAAATAGTAATTATAGTGTAAATGACCATGTTAGCTTAAAATCTTACACTACCATATCATCATATCATATCATCATAGCCGAAAAAAATTACGGGTTAAGAGTGCCGCAATTGTGGCACATTTTCATATACCTATTCTTGTTTAAAACGTGTCGTTTCGTTAAGTGCCAACTGCCTATAAAGTTTTAACATTTATCGTTTCCATCATTGTCAATGCAAAATTGTACGCAAACGTCTTTCAGACCCACATTTTTTTACACGTTTTTATTCTGTCTATTTATTTTAATAAGTCAATGCGTATTACGATTAAATTTGTGTTAGTTTTTCATGAAACATTAATAAAATCGATTTTAATGTAACTAGTGCTGTGATTAAAAAAGTCTCTCTCTTCATAAAAAAATCGGACTCGCGCACGTCCGTACCATTATCTGTAAACACGGCAAAAAAAACACGTTGTTAAACGCACATTTATTTATTAGAATCATAATTTATGTAACATTACAGTATAGACCAAAGTGTTACAAGATTCTGACTTAACTACTTACTTACTACCTTAAAAACTAGCCTGAATCTATGAGGTTTTTAACATGCTCCTTTTCAAGAACCCCACTCTGAAATCAGCCTCGCTATCGCTGAAGTAAACAAATGAGAGTTCCCTATATTTGTGTTGTTTAAATTTAATTATTTATGAAATATTCGTGTTGTTTAAATTTAATATTTTATTATTATACAAAAATACATTTCCCTACTCAATAATTTGTCACATGACTATTAAATGAAATTGTTTCATATTTTAGGTGCGAGCTTTTTAGTAGACCTTTTTAAGGTGTACCATACTGTAGTAGGGTGACCTGTTCAACAGTTAACCACCTAAAATTCAAAGCATCACACCGCGTAATTGGTCAATAAGAGCCAACTTTTTTCTATTCTTACCGAAATGTAAGTAATCTGGCTACAATTTGGCATTTAAGAATATTTGGTTTACTTAACAGTTTTTGAGAAAATCATGTTTTTAAAAAAAATGGGAAATGGCTAACTGTGTCCACCCCCTAGTACACTATTAACCGGGGGGGTATGCTACAATTAACCATGGCGTACACAGTTAATCACTAAATATTGATAAGGTATTTATTTTGAAATAATACCGCTTGCTCCGTGCCCATAGGGTAGTTATTCCATCGCAGTTTCGTAGTCAAATGTTACAGGACTTACACTCAGGTCATTTAGGTATAGTTAAAACAAAGAGTATCGCGCGTAGTAAATTGTGGTGGCCGAAAATCGATTCGGATATTGAACAATGGATAGGATCATGTGCAGTTTGTGTGGCTACGCGACCCTCCCCTCCGCGCGCCTCGCCCTCTCCTTGGCCTCGCCCGCCGGCCGTTTGGCATAGGATACATATCGATTACATGTCATTTGACCAGCGGGTATACCTAATAGTTATAGACGCGTATAGTAAGTGGCTCGAATGTTTGTTTATGAAAGGCGGTACGTCCACTCGTTCTTTGATAAGCGAGTTGAAAGGATTGTTTTCGAAGTTTGGCCTGCCACATGTTATTGTATCTGATAACGACGTAAAAATTAAGTCATCAGAATTTGAACATTTTTGTAAGATAAATGGAATACGATATATAACATCACCTGTGTATCACCCAGCAAGCAATGGGCAAGCTGAAAACTCAGTGAGGACATGTAAAAAAATGCTAAAATGTATACTTACTTCTGCTAACTCACATACAGATGTTAATAATACGTTATTAGGATATTTGTTTGAATACAGAAATACACCGCATTGTTCTACTGGTTTGTCTCCTGCCAAGATAATGTTTGGACGTAGTTTAAGGTCAAGTTTAGATTTAATTTTACCACCGTCTAAAAATGACAATTTTGAAGGGCACCATGAAAAGCAGCATTGTAGACATTTTAAAAAGGGAGACAAAATATGGTTAAGATGGTTTTCTGCAAGAAAACAATTTTGGACTCGTGGTATAATACGAAATTTTATTGGAAATCGAATGTTTGAAGTATATGTAAACGATTACAATATTTTGTGCAAGCGGCACATTGACCAAATTATAAGGTATACTGGGAGCAAAAACAATAATGGAAAAGGTGAGGACGATGACATGAACACGTGGTTTAGTCCGCCACAACCCACGCCATCGCCGCCATCTTCGCCCCCATTACCACCCAGCTCGCCCCTTTCTCCAGCGACTATCGCACGCCAACCAGATTTCGGTGAAGAAACAATGGCAAGTAGTACCACTGAATTGCCGGTGGAGGAAGGGTTAGTAGTTTCAGAGCCGAGTTCAGCAGAGACGGCTCCGGACGTCGAACCTGCATCTGATTCCGTCGCGGACAGCGCCCCTGCGCAGCCGCCACGGATCGGCCCAACGTTGAGGCCTAGAACTAAGAATGTGTCCTATAAGTTTTAGTAAGTAGGTTATAGTTTAACTTTGTGTTATTTTCTCTTTGTTATCAGGTTTCCAAATTAATGGGGAAGGAGTGTGGTGTATGCGCCTGCGCCGACCCGACCGATCAGTAATAAACTAGCTTCAATACATACCGGTTGTTTGTCATTCCGCACCTAAGTACTTCACACTGGCCAGTGTCCCGTCTTGAGCGTTCTGCCCTCTTATTATATCCCACTAAGTATAGGTAGGTAATAAATGAAGAGGCAGAAAAAACGGTCAGATATTTATTCTTACCCCAGCTCAGTTGGTAAGTTGGGTATATACGTGGGTACGAGCTAAATACGTGGATGATCGGATTCCGCTATTCCTGAGTAGCCGAAGTACTCCCCTGAAGATGCCGAGTCCACAGGCGCGGCGTTTCTCATCGGCGCTGAGTTCAGCGCTGCTCGGTTACTGCGTGGCGCTGAGTCATAAAATGGCCAGAAGCGAAGCGCAGACAGGCGGCAAGCAGGAAAGTACAAGGTGGGTCACTCTGGACCTTGGACCCCGATTCGGGGTACACTAATAAGCATATTTAAACACCACAGTAATAGAAATAGGTTGAGGAACACGTAGGGACGAAGTTAAAATTCGATTACGGACAATGTTATAGATCCGTAGCAGAGATCGATATTAAAAGCGACGTGCGTTCCACTCAACTTCAATGGCTCAATCAACGAGCGAGCGGCCGCGCGCAATGACACAGCGCATACGGTCATGCATTCGTTCATGTACTCGCGAATGCACCAGATAACAACGTACGGACGAGTGAATGTTATTACTGCGCGCGATATATTCGAACTAATCAGCGTGTTTATGTTTTATAATCCTATATGCTTGGATTCGTTATAATATTTGGCTTTTATTATGAATAAAGGTAATTTAGCTTGAAGTTTTGAAACATTAATAATATCTAAAGATATTTTTTTATATAATTATATCAATATGAGTAAGTTTTGACTTCTCAAATATAAAATTGGAACTTACTTATACGCTTAATAGGACATACGACTAAGGAGATCCATTTATTTTCATTATAATCTTCTTATTAATTATTGGCACGTTATCAGTCAGAAATCAGTGTCTTAAAATAGTATAAGCCTCATATTTATAATAATTGGCCTTTATAAACTTATTAATCAACAAACATATAGCACTGACAGCTAAAGAGATCCAAATAGTTTCATTATAATCTAACTACTTATTATTAATTGGCACAAAGTCAGTCTCAAATCACTGGACAGTAGTGGTAGAAGTCTCGTCTAAATTATAGACTCTAGTACCGTCTCCAAAGCAAGGATATCTTTCCATGACAGATTTTAAATTCCGGAACAAAGACTCGACGTTGTGTTTGTTGAAGGCAGTCGCCCTTGCTAAGCTACAAGCCTCTGGCTTTCTCAGGGAGATTTCTGGATGTCTTTTTCTAAATGCACGCAGCCATTCTATTCCAGCCATTTCTGCACGTATCCATGTTGGTGGTATATTGTTGTGGTCGTTTACTTTGGCCATTTGATATGCGATACGACGGCAATCTCTAGTAGTGAGGCCGTAAAACAGTGAAGCACAGTGTTCAATATATTTTACTAACTCTTGTTCCTCTTCTGAAGTAAAAATTTTATTCACTTCGTAGTTTGGTACCAAACGCACTGGCTGACCACCATTTTAATTGGCTCTTTTCACGTACAGTTGGACAGTCGGATAACTAAGTTTGCATTCTTTACTAGCCTTCCTTATGCCCATTCCCGCTTGGACTAAATCTATAGCCTTCTTCATATCATCTGCAAAATGACCTCCTTTTTTTCGTTCTAGTTGCTTAGCACGCCCCATCTAAAAAATAAAGTAAATTAAAATTTAAAAAAGCAGCAAGCAAATAAAGCATCATAAATAATAGGGGTACGGTACACAATTAATCACATGCGGTACACAATTAACCATAGTTAGTACACAGTTAACCATGGTTAACTGTAGAACGCACCGTTTTGGTTAATTGTAGACAACCCCACTCCCGGAGCCGTTACGCAAACCTCATTTTTAAATGAGCGTGACTACGCACCCAAGTACTTTACCAGATGGAATATGTTTAGTTACTCTACACAACGAACACATAACCATCTATGTAATGCTAAGCTAAAACGAGTAAAGAGAAAAAGTACTCACGTTGTTTTTTCACCTGTCTTCATTAAAAAAACACGAAATTATAATTTACACAACCGGCGCGCACGCTAGCTCGCGGCAAACTGGGGACAGGGGAGAGGGGCCATTGCGTCATTTAAATCGCGCGGCGGCACAAAGTGGCAACGTCGCGTTTGCGAATCATAGCGATGGGTAACTGTGTCCGCGTGGTTAACTGTTGAACAGGTGACCCTACTTACATTCATTCGATCCACCTCGTAGAGTTTATTTCTTACTTCACTTAGTAACCTCGAAAATTATCCGTGTTCCACTACTAGATTATGCATGTATTATACATATAAACCTTCTTCTGGAATCAATCTATCTATAAAAAAAAATCCGTTGCGTAGTTATAAAGATTAAAGCTTACATACATACGCACAGCGGGAAACGACTTTGTTTTATACTACGAGTATGTAGTGATATTCTGTGAATATTTCAAGCGTCGAACCGTTGTCGTTATCAATATCGAGCAAAAACAAGCAAAAAGATCGCGTTTACTGCATGGGAGACCCCTTAAATATTTATTTTAATGCGATAAATGTCATTTTGTCACTATCGGTAAGGACTTGTAACTGGCTCTTCGTTGTTCATTCACATTTTTAGTATGATGTGTTTAGCTGTTGGTTCTCCATGTAAAAAATAAATAATAATAAATAATAAGTAATCTCATAATCTGTTATCATTTCAACTGTCTAACTATCACGATTCATGAGATACAGCAGTCAGGCGACATGCAGACGGACGGACGGACAGCGAGTCTTAGTAATAGGGTCCCGTTCTACCCTCTGGGTCCAGAGCCCTAAAAAGAAAGTTTTCCCGAACCTAGGAAAAAAGGAGAACAAGAAGAAAGAACTACCTCTCTAGAAGGATTTTCCGAACGCCTATTAAAAAAGGTAAGCTTGGAAAGTTGGATGCCCCTTGCAACTTTCCAAGCTTAGTATGTTAGATTAAAACTTATTTTGATTAATTTGTAGTCCATTATTCTAATCTATTCTTAAATGATCTGGCTATCCCACGTCCTGATTAGACGGCGACCGGCCTACCGATAACTGCGCTTAAGCGACTCGCTTCAATTTAACTTGCCAAATGCCAATGCTAGTCACCGGAGTTCTAGCGCGGTTAATAGCTAAACCAAGCATCGATTTAGTACTCATTGTACATTGCAGTCGTAATCCGCAGAATAAGCAGACACAAAAGCGGGTATCTATTCTGTTAGCATTTTTATAGAATGAAAACAATCATAAGCTGTCAAAAGATACAGGTTTAGTGGCACATCTTAATTTGAACTACGAACAAGAAAGACCTAAAATATAGGCCTTAACAATGATTACTCAGAAAAAGTCTTAATAACGAAATTAAAATTGTTTACTAAAATTACTTAAGAGTTTGAGTTTTCGGGTTTATATGGGGCGCAATAACTCCATGCTAGCATGTCGCTACAATCCCATTCACAAAATTATGTGCCCCCGGCGACTGCATTCATTGAACGTGCCAATTTAAGTTTTCATCGTAAAACTTGCCCTCTCAAGCAAAATTTGCGTTTCTCTGTGAGTCGGGCACGGGAAAAAGATAATCGCTTATGTCTTAACTATCAGAAATTTCAGCATATTTTAATTGTTTCTAGGTCAGACAGCAATTCTGTAGACAGGTTTATTAATTAAAAAGCTATTTAACATTACCCTTATAAAGTTTGACGACTCATCATTTATAGTATGTAAAATATTTTTTTTGTAATAAAAGGATAGTGGTTAGTAGAAGAGGCCAAGGCGGGATTTCTGTAGTAACTCCGGCGCGGCAGGTTAACATATAGGGGGATACCTTGTTCCCTGTTAATTACCAGTGATAGAGTGAGTCAGTTCGACCATGCCACAAAAAAAGTCTGGTAAATACTCGTACGCGTCAGATTAAGCAATTGTGGATTAATATTTTTTTTAATGTCCATTTCAAACATTCTGACGATTTCAGCAAAACGCCGCAACTTTATGACCCTGCCACTCCTTAATGGCAGGGTCACAAAGTTGCAAAAATAAAACCTTACCTTGACTTACTGGAACGCGGTAGATTTATTTTTTAGGAAACATTGCGCGAACCTTTACATGAATACCTATACCTGACACGCTCTAATATTTCCACGTAATATATTTTAAAAAGTATGTAGTGGCTTCCCTCACCACTAAAAAGTAAAACATTATAATTATAACATTTTATTCTTCCTATCAACTAATCTTTGAAGTCCAATAGGTTCCCAAGATACTCGAGTTCCTACAAATTTTGCATCTTGACCTCTCCTACTCTTACATCTGGACTGAGACGCAATATGGTATTGCTATAAAAAATGTATAAGGACCTTTAACTGTTGGTGTTTGCAGGTATTCCACAGCGCACAGTGAGAATTCATACACTGCCATTTCCTCACACACACATTCAGCGGTGAGTAATTTGCGTAGCCGTAGCGGATAACATGTATTTCTCGACTTCTGTTTCCGCGATTGATATACATTGAAATTAAACACTTTAGAACAGATGAAAGTATTTTTATTTCAATGGATGTCTCGATTTATGTACCAAAACGACAACGCGTCGTTATTAGCACTACAGAGTATAATAGCTTTTATAGACCAAGTTTTTATTACTGGTTATCGTCTAAAAATCAAGGAGCGATACAAGTACAATAATAGTACAGTAGTAAATACAACTAAACATTGCGAGCTTTTTGTTAAAATTCCGCTTCGGTTCATCTTTTTTGGTCTTCCCAGGTAAAAAGTGTAACAATGTCTGAGCAAAGACACTGACTGGCTGGTTCTTAATTTAAAAAGCCTTCCCGTGTACCGTGCTGCGCTAATTGACCGCTTCCCGATCGGACGCGATAAAGCTCCTCGGCGATTAAAAGGCGTGAACGACTGACGTTTAGACGACGCCATAAACAACCTATAGTGAAGGGAAGTTTGTGGGTTAAATAGCCTTTGATGTGGATGCAATTCTTTTTTTAAATAAAAACAAGCAAAATCAGCTCCTGAGTTTATTAATGCTTCAGGTAGAGAGCCATGGCGTTATTCATAAACGCACATCAAACACAGTGTAGCTAAATTATTGTTTGTCCATATTAGTCAGTTTGACATTTGCCTTTGTTCGAAAGGGAGAATACATAATTTAACTTAAACGTCTGTTAACTTTTTTTTATGATTTAGGGAGTAAATATTGTTCTAGGAACAGAGAAAACTTAAAACATTTTTCATTTAACAACATAGTCATAATGACTATAGGGATTAGTAAGTAAGTAAGTAAACACTTTATTGCACAAAACAGGATATACATTAACAAAATGGAATAAACAGAAAAGCACAAAGGCGAACTTATCCCTATGAGGGATCTCTTCCAGTTAACCTAGGTAACTAATAATATAATATCACGCCGCTCTCCTTGGCAAACGAGAACTGGCGCAAACCTGCGGTACTAAGCACCGAGGATCGCAAGACGATATGGAAGAGTAAGGAGCTACACGGGCGGTTCTACAGGGCCCTCACGGGGCCGGACGTAGCCCTGCTCGCGTCGGTGAACTGGCTACGATTCGGGGACCTTTTCGGAGAAACCGAGGGTTTTGCCTGTGCAATTGCGGACGAAGTTATCATGACGAATAACTACCGGAAGTATATCCTTAAGGACGGTACGTTCGACATTTGTCGGGCATGCCGCCGTCCCGGAGAGTCACTCAGGCATATTATTTCCGGTTGTTCTCATCTTGCTAACGGCGAGTACTTGCACAGACATAATCTCGTAGCCAGAATTATACACCAGCAACTTGCACTTCAATATGGTCTTGTGAACCACGAAGTGGCGTACTACAAGTACTTACCTGTACCAGTTCTCAAAAATAGTCGTGCCACGCTCTATTGGGATCGATCTATCATCACGGACAGGACTATTGTAGCCAATAAGGTTGATTCGGCGATCATTGTACCGATAGTTGTTTCGGCGAACGGTCTTATAGCGAAGAGTCTCGGCCAACATCTCGAGAGGCTCTCGCTACGAAGTTGTGGTTGGATCAAGGGTCAGATGCAGAAGGCGGTAATACTGGACACTGCGCGCATAGTCCGAAGGTTCCTCTCTTTGCGGCCCTAACCACCGGCAGCCTGGGCCCAGTCCTGTTGCCGGCGGCACTCTAGGTTAGGTTTTTTATAATATGTATTTGTTTTGTATTTTTTTTGTATGTTGTTTTGTATTTTACTTTTATATACGTATTGTAAAAATCCTAACCTAAGGAAGAAAATAAATAAACGAAAATAATATAAGTATGCCTAATGTAAGAATATATAATATATATTAATAAAATTAAAAAAAAACAAAGGAAACACAATTAATTAGTTAGCATATATATAGCACATGAAGGCTACAGCTAGGTATGTTATATTGGAAAACATGTTTCTAATTGATAGACATTGACATTATAAAAAAATAAAGAGTAGAAAGAAAAGTTAGAAAGAACCGATAGAAAAGTCTAAAACAAAAACATAAATTTATATTCAAAGAGAATATTTGCTTGCCACCTTTTTATTAGGGTTCCGTAGCCAAAATGGCAAAAACGGAACCCTTATAGTTTCGTCATGTCCGTCTGTCCGTCTGTCCGTCTGTCCGTCTGTCCGTCTGTCACAGCCGATTTACTCGGAAACTATAAGTACTACAGTGATGAAATTTGATGGGAATATGTGTTGTATGAACCGCTACAAAATTATGACACTAAATAGTAAAAAAAAGAATTGGGGGTGGGGCCCCCCATACATGTAACTGAGGGATGAAAATTTTTTTTTCGATGTACATACCCGTGTGGGGTATCAATGGAAAGGTCTTTTAAAATGATATAAAGTTTTCTAAAAAACATTTTTCTTAAAGTGAACGGTTTTTGAGATATCAGCTCTCAAAGTCGTAAAAAGTATGTCCCCCCCCCTCTATTTTTATAACTACGGGGTATAAAATTCTAAAAAAAATAGAGGTGATGCATGCTAATTAACTCTTTCAACGATTTTTGGTTTGATCAAAGTATCTCTTATAGTTTTTGAGATAGGTTGATTTAACTGTAATTTTGGTTAAGTTATTGTGCTTACACTGAAAACGATGGCTGAACCTTATAAGTTTAGGCTCCATTCACCAGGTGTATAAATTGACATAATAAGTTTATTATATTTGCTGCTACGGAACCCTTTGTGCGCGAGCCCGACTCGCACTTGGCCGGTTTTTTTTATATGAATTGTACTTAAAAAGTCTATCCAAGGCGCAGACGCTCTAGGTAAATTAATTAAAATTACTTCTATATTAAAACGTCGTTATTTACGCTACAAAAAAAGGTATACCAAAAAGATCAGTATTTTTCAAGTCTCCATCGGCCTCGTATAATAAGTAGTAAACAATGTACCAATCTATATTATTTGTGTGTATCCAAGATGGCTCCCACCTGCCACTCCCGAGAAGATCGGAATCAATCGAGAGAGAAAACCCCGATAATATAATGGAATTGAATTATCACGAGATGAAGGCGAAATGCCGAAGTAAATTTAAGTCCAGTAGGCTAACTTACTTGTTTCTTTGTTTATAAGAAAAGTTATAAGTTGCTATATTTAATAAACGAGTGAACGATACGATAATGCACTTTTAACCTTATTAGAACTCCGTACCCCTCTCGAGGGAGCTCACCTTGTCGTGGTGGGGGGGCTTAGTAACCGTGGATTGGTCACCCACGGTGAAGCTAAGAGAAGCTAAGACTAAGGCACCCAAGGCCGGCCTGTTTCTGGGCTGCCGGCGGGCTCGTAGTGAGCGCTCCAAGTGGGCTTTATTAAGCCCACTTTTCATGCAACGTGGATGACTGCGGTGGGAGGGAGGATCCAGCAGTATGGGATGCCGCTCTGTGCCATCCCTTCATAGCCGAGGTGGGATCGCGGGGGGAAAGGGCGTGTTGGTATTTCGGTGCGCCACTCTCACTACCCCTTGTGACCTTGGCGGGGCCGCTGTAGTGGCATTGGTGGGGCCGCAAGGAAAGAGGAGTGCCGGTATTACGGTGCGCCGTTCTCCCTATCCTTTGCGGCCGAGGCGTGTTAAGCGGTGAAACCGAAGACCATTTCCACCGCTGGGCGCTGGAACACTTCTGGCGCCCGTGGCCTCCTTGTTAGTGGACGGTTGGACGGTTAGTGGGTAAGCCCCACCCAAGGAGTCTCACATAACCGCTCGGGTCACCCATCGCACCCACCACGCATACCATCGGCAGTGGTATGCGTAAATCATTCCCCCCCTAAAAAAAGGGCTCCGTACCAAAATGGTAAAAAACCCTTATGACTCCGCTCTTTGGCTGTCTGTCCCATCGCTATTATGATAAGACAATACATGCGTTGAGAAATTGTAAATGGGTGGTCTATTGGAATAAATAGGTGCCAAGTGGGGGCAAAAGGGGTGGTGAATATTAGAATATATATCCAATAGCTAATTTCTAAGTAAATATTGTTGATTATTATTTAATGCTTCATTTGATTCTTCATTTCATTATACTAACTAGCATATTATAAATTTACTAAAGCCCCGTTTTAGTAAATTTATAATCATGTATAAACTTTGAAATAAAACCTCCGACTTTTCAAGGGCGACAATGCCCCCGTGGTCCCGGAGAAAGACTGGCTGAACTAGCATATACTACATAGTAATATAAACATTGCCCTAACAAATTATAAAAAAAAACGTATTAGACAACTTAAAATATTAGTTTTACTACTGTGGTGTATAATTTAATGTTGACTGTGATTGAATTGAACTTGAAATTATCGGGTTTATCGGGCAAGTAGATCCATAAATTACCTTTAATAAGGCTAATTAAAAATGAAGATGAAGTCGCACAAAACTCTATCTAAAAGCCAGTAGAGTTGCGGCTCTAAAACTACGTCGTAAACCTGTACCTTGACGAACTTGCCAGAAAGGGCGCGGACACGCCCCTCGTTGGCCCGGAACCGTTTTGCGGAGTTACAAAACGAGAGGCATACTCTCTGCTAAACAATCTTGAAAAGATGAGGGCAATCGCAGACTGGAAATCCGTAAAAGGAAACACACACTCGAAAGCTCTAATATTAGGGTTCAACAACAAAAACACTAAAGAGCTGTTAGGGCTCAAGAGGTACAAAGCCTGTGCGGTGGTCAGAAGTCTGACTGGGCACTGCAAGTTGAACAAGCACATGTTTCTAATGGGTAAGAAACAAGACGCAGCATGCAGGTTCTGCCAGGAAACAGAGGAAACTGCGATGCACATCCTCTGCTCCTGCGGACCACTAATGCACAAAAGAAGTATCCACCTCGGTAGGCACGAACTGCAACCCTGTGAGATACACAACATTACAGCCCAAAGAATTTGGAACTTTCTGGACTCAACGGGAATCAGTAATGAATTATAAAGGGCTGCCACAATAGATCACAACTGGTCGACGCGGCATCTTCACTAGCCCAAAACAACAATAATAATAAAATAAACCTGTACCTTTGCCTGGGCTACCTATCTGCGCCCAGTAAAAAGAAGTTGCAGTTTCTGCCTTACTTTTCTTACTTTTAGGGCAGGGCACACAGAAAGGAATTAAGTAGTACTTAAGTCCAAAAACTAAGGTACGAGCTACGTTACAGTCTGCCCTAAAAATAAGGTAGTGAAGATCCCACTTTTTTACAGTAGGCATCGATTGTCGGTACTCGACGTACTGTTTTTTTTACTTTGCGTTGGCGGAGTAAGGCACGCGCTGCAGAAAGAATCGGTAATTCGATTGTATTCGATAACAATTCGGTGCGGCATTGATACGTTCCCGCGAATATCGCGATACGTGGGGGACTATTACGGCGGCGAGAGAACCGGAAATAATCCACGTGTGCAGTGTGCGTGTTCTATTTATTTTGATATGAAATTCCTTAGGAACAATACAATGTTTGCCTATATTAGTACAATACACACAATTAGACGTATTAAGTGCTCAATTTAAGTTGACATCGAAACATTGCAATACATACCGAATCTGATTGGTGCTTAAAAATGATTGCTTCAAATATGTACTACCAACAAATATAGTTTAGTTGTTACTATCGCATGATTCTCAGCAGGCTGACTGAGCAAATCAGCGATTTTCAAGTAAGAAGCTTTTAGTATAAATATACTCTTTCTCTGCTCACCTTAAAAAACCTTAAGAAGCAAACATAAACAACAATTATTCATGTGATCTCTGACATATATGCAGACTCCAGATTAATTGGCATCATCGATCATCAAAGAACGGGAACTAGGAAAACTTCAAAAGGATACGAAGCAAATTTCCTCAGAAGTAGTTATTGCTGTCTGAGACGTATAAAAGATTCCTCATAATTCAAAAACGATGGATATGGAACCAGAAAATGTCATAATTTTGAAGCGGTGATAATAAATTTGAAAGACGAAATTATATTTTAGCAGTAAATTAGCTACAGATATTAATAGATATTGATCGATTGACAATTCGATTTGCCAGATCATAAATGTAATGTACCTATAATAAAATCAATTTTGGACCTACATTAATTGACTATTGGTACATATACAATATTTAATCCCCGATTTAGCTCAGTGGTTTTGTATTAAACTCGAGTTTAGCGGCAGCAACACGATACAATCTTGTTCAACGCGGTTAAGTCTGTCAGGAGCAGACGTTTCTTTGTTATGGGCTAAGGTCGGAATAACATCCCTATAGTGCCTGAACTAGAATGGTCTTCTTCTTAAGAACACAATATCCTTTCTTTGATACTCGGAGGTCATGCATGACAGATTCTTTGGGATGTGAGATTTTTTTGAGGTCAAACTATTATTAATATAGTGTAACCGGATTGTGCAAAGGGTGGCTCAGCGATAAGACGTCCTATTTTGAATCCGGTGATTGCGTGTTCAAACCCCGGCTTATATCAATATATACGCTGCCTATTCTAAGAATGCAATGCAAGGAAGCTTATTTGTTTAAGGATTCAAGGCTCAATGCGAAAGTACTGCTACGCGCTACGGCATGCTACGTACGCCGGCATGCTACGCTAGTGCTACGCTTCTAATAGTTATGGGATATTTAGATAATTATGATTGATACTGATAGATAAAAGTAGTGTCAGATTATATTTATGACCCTAATGATATTCTTTCTGTAAAACCTGAACTTGAATTGGCTATTTTTGTCTTTATTTTTGGTTTACGACTCAATAAACATGGGTATGAAATAAATGTATTGATATTGTAATAAAAACGTGAGTGCATATTATACTCGTACATCACGAGTAACTTGTATTATAAATTTATAACTTACTAGCGACCCGTCCCGCTTCGCACGGGTTGTTTATATTACAACTAATATTATAAACGCGAAAGTTTGTAAGTATGGATGTTTGTTACTCTTTCAAGTAAAAATTACTGATTGGATTTTAATGAAACCTTACAAATATAGCTTATACATCATAATAACAGATAGGCTACAATTTATAAAGATATTGTGTGATGCAGACAAAGTCGCGGGCAAACCTTCCTCTTGAATCACTTTATTGATTTAAAAACCGCATCAAAATCCGTTGCGTAGTTTTACAGATTTAAGCATACATTCGTACAGACAGCGGAAAGTGACTTTGTTTTATACTATGTTGTGTATAGGAGTCCATAGTAAATAGCAATATTATAAATACCTACTCAGGTTTATTATTTATATGTCGGGTTTTAGAGGTTCGGCCAAAATACGTGAACTGAATCGTAGGTTATACTTTTAATAGTACCTATAAAATTGTAAAATATGATTGCCGTTTTACAATATTATATCCGATTTATCAAATGACAACGATTTTTTTTATTCCACTCTTGTTTATTGCGATTTCGGGTAACACTAAGAGTATAATTAAGCTTGCGTAAATTGGCCACATGTTAAAACACAGCCTGTGCCTGTGGAACATAGTAAAAACCATATGGATGATTAGTATGATTCCTTCAAAATTATTTTTGCAACATTTAATAACAAAAAACAAATTTACAAATATCTCTAAAGTATATTGCTTCTACTAGTTCCACGGACAGTTGGTAGAAAACAACATAAAACGTACTTACCCCGCTCAGCGTTTTGATATTGTGCAAAGCGTCTTGCGCTTTCAGCGCCGCTTTGCGAGTGAAAAACGTCACAAAACAGCACCCTGCAACAGAAGCGAACGCGTACATAACATGACACACACAACGGACACATCACCTACGTTACAACAGCGTCGTTCAAAGAAAACAAACACACGTATAGGGGTCAACAAAAATTTGGGTTCTAAATTGTCTCTACTATTGAGATTAGAGGATTTGGAATTAACATTTAAACACAGTACACAAAAATGTCTTAAAATTGTATTTCAGGTGAAGACTGTTTGCAGCTGCGACCTCGTCTTGTGGAAACAGAAAAGATTACTGTTGTTTTACTAATCTGTGTAATATGTATAGCGGGTATGTCCCCCGGGCATCAACCGGTCAGATTTTCCTTACATTGATTGCGGCGGCGGATATTATTACGTATATGGTATTAGTATGTATACGTATATGTAGTATGAACATTATTATAATTTAAACTTTTGTGAGATATACTGATATTACACTCGTAACTCCTTATTGACAATGTGTAAATTGAACTATTAAGTAAAAGCCATTCAAAGAAACTAAATAAGTAACCCGACTGCGATAAGGCCCGCAAGATATGTTCAATGTTACCACTTAAAAGCGTTGCAGTTTTCATGAAAATTAAAAACGATGTTTGAGGTTTTTTAAAATATGGCATATAGGGTAAATCGATAGTAACTGGTCATCGTCCAATTACTGGTTTATACTAAAAATTTACCGTATAAATAGGTACACAGAGTTTATTTTTATTGTAAGTTTTCCATTACTGGCCGCCCTCCAGTAATTGGCCATCTCATACAAAAATAAATTTTATTTTTAGGTCAATAGAATTATTGTTTTATATAAGGTGGCCAGTTACTAGAGATTAATGGCGTTATTCATAAACGCACTTCAACAACAGTTTAGCTAAATAATTGTTTGTCCTTATCTGTCACTTTGACAATCGCGTTTGTCAGAATGGGAGAAAACATAATTTAACTAAAGCTTTTGTTAACTTTTTTATGAATAAGTCGGTACACCTATATAGTTAGTTATTAGGAAAGCTTCTAATGCTTCTAAATCAAATAAGACTAGTTTAAACTAGCCTTGAGGTCTAAGTAAAAATAAAGGTAATAATTTTCATGTCCCGATGCAAAAGATATCGCTTTTATAACTTTACTTTCTAGTTTCAGTAGGATTAGTCGGCCGAATAACCCTGGACGCCTTTTGTGCCTGGGGCGGGTCAATCGCGGCGGTCAACAAAAGGTTAACAATTTTATGAGCTTACTTGCCGATACACCTTACCTTGATTTTATTCGGGACATAAATATTGTAGTTTTGTCTTTAGTACCACACATGAAAATTATTTTTTATCGCACTTGCTCGTAAAAGGTGTTATTATGCGTCGGCAATACAGTCGGTAAATCCAAAATTACGACCTAGGTCTGTAAATAGGTCACGCAGGCGGTCAGCAAAATTTACCACCCGCGTCGCCCACTTACTGGAAAACGTCGTACAAATGTCTATTCTACTTTATTGGGACCGTGCGCTATGAATGACAGCGCCACATGGCAGTGGCAACTATAGGCAAAATCCATATTTATTGCCACAACTGTCATGCAAGTCAAGTAATCATAGTTTAAAAGTAAAAGTTTAAAGTGAAATTATATTATACTATATAAGACAATACAAGACTAGTATTAGTATTGCCAATAACATTAGCAATGTTGTTTTAAGTTTGTAATTAGCCTAGTTGTCATTGAAACGGGGTTTCGTGCTATCACTCATGAAATAACTTTCCAACCGGAGGCAACAAATAAAGGAAATATTTATCAAAGCCCGAGTGGTTTGCTAAACCCATGTGACATGTCATGTGACAGCGACGGCGAACAGGACAACCGTGATTGTAAGTAGATTTTTATGTTTCAATGCCGTTCAACAAAAGCTTATTAGCGTGGTCAATGAATGATCCTAGATGGAATGGTCGAAAGCAGAAAGTTTAACTACGGAATGTTGTTAAGATAGTTAGGAGACAAACATACTAAAGTTCTTGCTCCTCGGACCTGAGCCCGAGGAGGGGGGGAAGGGATATAGAAGGTCCCGTTTTTTGGTTTTTCGAATACATCCTGATTTTGGTTTTGGTTTTTTACATATTGAAAGCTTATAAAATTCTTTACAACTTTTACCTTTAAACTTTTTATCTATTCGAGATGTACTTGAAAAACCAAAAAATCGGACCTTCTAAACCCTCCCCTCCTCGGGCTCAAGTCCGAGGAGCAAGGACTTTTATTCTGTTTCTCATCCCATAGTTAAACTTTCTGCTTTCCACCATTCCACATAGACGCCCTTTTAGAGCACTCATTGACCAGGCTATATTCAGTGTCTGCCAACTCAATCTATATACTAACAATAATTTAAGTATCACATTACAAAATCTTGTTGTATTATTTACTAATTAAATATTGGAGATGGAAGATTTACCAAAACACACTAAAAATGTGACTAACTTTTTTCGTCTTACTTCAATGATCCATTATTTTATTTGCAAATGTTTCCACTGTAACTTTTGGAAATACGACAACAGATTGTTGTTGTGTTTTGTTGATGGATGTTTACATTGTTTACTGCAAAACCTTTACAATACCATACCTCTAACAGCTCATGTCAGTATAAACAGTTTCAATTTTATCCGCAGCGAGCGCAGTGATCGTTTCGGCTATTACTTTCACCCGCTTTGCACGGTCCCAATATGTCTAAGGTAAAGCAAGAGTGATGAAAAACACTGTGTGTGCCATGGGTGATACACGAAATAATTACGAACTCGTATTAAAATTACTTGAATTCACACTCGAGTTTAACTGATTTAGTATACAATGTTCTATTTTACGCCCTTAACACCTTTTTTATAATGGCTATCTATATGTTTGTTATGATGTCACTTATGTCACATTTACTCGCTCATTGAATGACCATACACTTTTAATAAAGTAAGCGCTCACCAAAAACCCCGATACCTTATATAAACTCTGTTAGGTATTTTTAAACAATTTTAATTCTTTTTTTCAAAAACAAATATCAAATAACTATGAAATAAAATATTTCTAACATTTTAGATTGCGTTTGATAAAAAACTCGAATTCTTTTGATGTTTATTACTTTTACGTAACTACATAAATAGTTATAAGCTCCGGACCGTGTACATATTTCGTTTTATTCGTATTAAATCAAATATTCAATTGCTATTAGTGTGCATCCATTTATAAGTTTTTCATGGCAACAGTGAGTATTTACATGTGAAAAACATAGTTTACTTAAGGGGCTACCCGGCATATTTCACTGTTTTTAAAGTGAATAGGCTTTGTTCAGCTCCAAGCACAACGCTTGAAAAAAAAATATAATGTAGCTAGGTATTTGGTCTACATTTTGTTCCACTAAATTGTCGAAAAACATAATACATCAAGAGAAAAAAAAATAACCCTAAACCCTTTTTTCTACCTTAAATCTGTATCTACTCCCTTATTATGCGTCGTAAGTACAAGAAACTAAGACAAGCATTTTATATTTATGTTTACTTTAAACGCATCCACTGATTTTTGGATAGGTTTTGTACTTTGCGAGAAAAAAGCTATTACACGCATTTTTCCGAAAACGTCGGCTCGAGATGCCTGCGCGGGCGACGGGGGCCAGTCGTATAAGATGGCACTAGTAGTTTATAGGGTTGCGTCCTAGTACAAGCAGCTCTTCCTAGGTGACGACTTATGCTTATAACCGGTATTGTATAACCGGTGAGGCAAAGGAAGCGGTAGGGGAAGAAAGCTCAAATCGCCGAGGTCATTGGGATAGGGGACGGCCTTAAGTATGTACTTGTAAAATCATTAGAATAGAGATTACAGTTTCAGTTAAGTTTCCTAGTGGCTTGGTTAGGATGCAATCTGCAATCGGACTTGAGAACAAGTTAAAGTGGACAGAGACCTGCGCATCCCTGCGGACGTTTCTACGAGAACAATATTGCTTGGAAAATCTAGTTGCTGTTATTTAATAATTTTCAAATGCAAAAAAAATTACAATGTGAAATACTCGTTAATTACCTACTAATTTAAATCATTGTAATCAAAATCAAAACTATTTACTTAAAAATTCATTTTATTTAATATTTAAAAATTGCAAATCATCAGCAAATTTCATAATAGGATCACACGAGTATTTTAAGGCCTAATTGTGTACAGTTGCAGACAATAATTAATCTGCACACATATTATTAGTGCTTTAAAATGGGTTCAGAAGCCGACGGTACAATGAATTCCGTCTATACTTCTATAGCGATGGTATACAACAATCTGCCAAAAAAGATTTTCCTTAAAAAAAATATAGACAAACGATTGAATGAACGCACGAAACGAATGAAGTCCTAAAAAACATACCGAAGTCACGCTTGTATCGACAACATTCTTCATTTCATGTCTAACGACTCTAGAATAGATATCTACTTATATTGTGTTGGTTTTGACAGTTGTTTCAAATTTGAAACTCATTACGGTACTGGCATTGGTGCGGATATGACATCATATTACTGGTTCATACTAGAGGTGGGCGCCGCGCCGGCGCTGCGGAGTCCGCCGGGGGTTCTGCTGCTATCATGATAATATTGGTTGTAGTAATGCTGCTGGTCATTTCCTATGGCTAGTTAGTTTCTCAACGCATTGTGGAAGAATCATTTTTATGCCACACCTGGCCATAAAGTACCTTTTTCCGCACGCTACGCGTACGGAAAAAGCCCATTTCTGCCCAAGTGTAGGCATAAAATGATGTACCTAACACGTGAGGTAATAAATAAAGCCCTTGATCGCATATTTACGTCCCTCGCTTGCAGCTCGGGTCGCAAACATCTGCGATCTCGGCCTTTCTTTGTTTTACCGCACTAGTTAGGTAATGTACTGTTATACTTATCCTGTGTGAGAACATTTTAAAAACTAGTAAACCGTATATGGCTGTATACAAATATGCATGTCTGTGACTTCACGCTAACGTGAAGTGCATGCAGGGTTAAAACTTTGTCTGTTTTTAAACGTGGGGCCTCAAAAATAAAGTTGTGTCACGTTACTACATACAAGGCAGTTAATTTCCGAAATGGTTACGCCACCGCTGGTAGCTCACGGCATGGCGTGCGCGGGTAATGGGGATTTATACTCGATTCCGGCCGATACACGCCTTTCTAATGTAATTGATGTCAAACTTCTGCACCGTTATTACGTGAACCAACTATATTATTCAGAACATTATGCATCATTTCTTTAAGAATGAAATACACAATCACTATGAGTTATTTTCTAATAACAGAATGATGGGAAAATATAAAATATGTAGCGAAGTAACATGAACGATCAGGTCGGCGGATCAGGCCTAGTACCACGAACATTGAACGTTCGAAAATTTGTATCTCCCTCTCCATCACACTCGCATACTGGAGTGATGAAGAGGTTTTCCGTCAATGCCAATTTTCGATGTTCATGGTAGGCCTTTAAGGCTTCGTTCTAGATTAGTTCGTAGATTTCGTTCGTATTTTGTTCTATACCTTCAATTAAGTCTCAATTTCAATTTAGTTGAAGTCTATTTTAACTATAAAACTCTCGTGAGACTCGAACATATTAAATAATATTTAAAACGGGTCACTCCAAACACTCAGCTGAGACAATGGTTGCGTTCGCCGAAGGACAAGGAGCCCTTAAATGGTCCTGGGGTATATATGATTCCGTGTTCTTGTGGAAAGAATTATATTGGAGAGACCGGCCGGAATATTTCTACGAGACTCACAGAACACATACGTAGTATGAAAAACCGAGATGGCCGTGGTTCTGCGGTAACGGAACACGTATTGGACTCGGATTCGACGCACTATATTAGGTTTGATAGGGTAACCGTGTTGGCTAGAGAAAAATTCGTAGTTCAGCGGAAAATACGGGAGGCTATTGAAATAAGTCGTCATCCGAACTTCAACCGTGATTGTGGTTGGTCAGTGCCTCCCAGTTGGAAAACGGTTTTGGGTACCGCGTCAGTGGACTGTGTGAACGTGCCCTTAGCGAGTGACGTAGTGAGTGTTGTTTGCAACCCGGTTGGCAAAAGCGATGATAATGAGAACGAGGGTAGATCGTCCGCCGTGTCGCCCCCCGCGCCGCTCCCACCGCCAGCTGCAAGTACCAGAGCAGATAGGGCATTAGCCCGCAGTGTACGACTTGCCTCTGTCGCGAGTGGGCACTCCTGATGACGTTCTTCGTAAAGAACGAAACATGTCGAGCGGAAATCGACTAAATTACGTGAGTGACCCGTTTTAAATATTATTTAGTTGAAGTCATATAAGATTCAGTTACACTACGAATAACTTCTATTTAAAACATCACAATGTCTACATTTGAACAGTATTTATAGTTATTATACTAAGCAAAGCAAGCTCGTTTGCATCGCAATGCGCTACCACCAACAATGTAGGTACGTAGTTTGGTATTCACAGCTTTGTAAACAACATTAATAGCGCATGCAACACAAAACGACTAACAATATTAAAATAAACACCTAAACGGATTCCTATAACGTTCCTCCCGACAAAAGGGTCCATATTTGCATGAGCACTAACAAAAGGAACTCTCTAACCGAAGACATTCAACGGAGCAAAACAAAAATGTCAACACGAAACGTACGGACCTTTGTCAACGGAAACAAAAGACAATGCGAACGTTCTCCTACTCCCACATTAATAAAGCATTTTTACAGAGAATTTGAATACCTTCCAACATTTGAAACTTTTTGGAAACTTGTAACAATCAATTAATGTCGTTTAAAACAATTAGAATAATAAAAAAAATAGCGTTAAAAAAAGGTGAAAAGATAATTTTGTAGAAAAAATTTACGGCATAATGAATCGACTCCTTATTAAAACAGAAAAGTAATTTTAACTAACGAAATCATTCTATCAACTGAGAAATGAGACGGCAAGATCGACTGATCAAGTGATCAGGCAAAATAGAAAAAAGACACAAAACACGTAAAATTGGTTCGACACATGTAAGACGTTGAGATGTAGTATCCTGACAATGTTTTCCGATAATTTTTTTTCGTACACAACATGTTACTCATATGCATACCTCGGGGTTTTCGGAGCGAGAATGGTTTGAGAAAGAGTAGAGATAAATAGATAGGTTATTCTGAGAAAATATCATATTATGTCTAATGAATAACTACCTCTGTGCGAATTATATTAGTAAACTTTGACACAGTTTTATTTTCATTAATGTAGTACTTTGAACCAAGTCTTATAAGATAACAATAAAAATAGTTAAGCTAAGTATCTGCACGTAGAAGTTGCACAGGATCGGGATCAGTGGCGTGCACTCGTATTGGAGGCCAAGACACACTTTGGGTCCCTGCGCCAGAGGAGTAAGTAAGTATCTGCAGTAAATTTAGTAATGACACGATTTTCAGAATAAACTATTAATAGTATTCATATTTTTTGCTATATTTGGCGCAGTTAACCTGTGGCGTCTTACTGTGAATATCCATGTCAATGAACTGAAAGATCTTTCCACGTCGACAGGTTGTAATAGACATCATTTTTTAAGGAATCAATTTAAGCACGGGACGTTTTGAAGTTCTATTTCATTACCTTTTAACAATTTATTTTTAATTTTGAGTGTGCTATAGCCAACTTCATAGTTTATTCAAAGTCTTTTTTCCTTTTACGCCCGATATCTGTAAACTACTTGCTTAATAAATGAGCAGGGATTTAATTGAAGAGGTTTATAATTACTAATCATTATAATGTATGTATATTATACCTATATTTATGATGATTATTTATTTATTTTTGAATTAATTATTCATTACTTAAAAAGTTGATGGAGAACATTCTGTTTTATAAGTCAATACCTACTCTTTGGCTTATGTCAAACGTTCCCGCTCCGAAAACCCCGATGTTTGCAGTCATATGTTGCGGTAATTAATCAGTAATATTTTAAATAAGTAACAAGTAATACATTCCATTTCCCCCAAGTCATTATCATATTTTCTATTCATCACGATGATTATTTGTAACGTATTACAAAAAATATCATCACGAAACATTATAATAACTACATTTCAAAATATGTCACGACGATTTATTTTTTGCATAAAGCCAGCTAGATATAGTATTGATTAATCATAATTGTTTTCTAAATCTAAGTAAGTAAATAATAACTTAATTCTTCATTACTTGTCGATATTTTAAACCACAAAAAAAACAGTCTTTAAAATGACTCAATTACTTATTGTTGTTACATTTTTGGATTGTATTATGAAGTAAAAACGACTACAGTCTAGGCGAAGTCTTTGTACCTACTTAAGGAGTTAATACACGGTGAAATCGGTGAACTAACTCCGGAAAATAGTTCACTCACCTCCACTCCCGGATACTCCGTACATCCCGGTATAAGCGGTAGCACGGGAAGGTAAAACAAGACAGCAGTACCTATAGGTACCCTCGCGTATTACCGCCGAACCCCGAAGGTTGCTCACCAACTAGTTACCCATTATTCGACAGCTTAGTCAATAAATATCACTAGTTTACCTTTGCTCGCGCCGGTGATCTTGTCCCGCAGCACGTTGATCTGGTGCACGCGCCCGAACTCCTCGAACATCATGCGCAGATCGTTCTCGTCCATGCTGCGCGGCACCTGCCCGACGAACATCTGGAACATTCCATGTTAGATGGTCAGGTTCAGGAATGGTACATTATGACATAAATGCTTTCGGGAAATAGAGTGCGACCACGGTAACTTTGCACCGTACGTATGAAAATGCCATATTTCACGTAAAAATTGGCAGGAAAAATGTAGTGTGGTTCAGCAATAAATACTTGAGTCATACTTAAGAGTAATAACAGCTCATTCAGTTTTATTTTAAGTTCGCGTGACGTGAGTTAACGGGCTTGCGTAAAGAATAGGGTAAGCAAATAAGTAATATACTCGTAATGGTTTTTCGCACCTCATGTCAATAGTACTTTTTTTAACTAGGATGGTGGCAAGCAAGTCAGCACCTGATCCGCGCACCTGACGTGGTCATTGCAGACTGTGGGCTCTTTCAATTTTAGCCTTGTGTTATCTGGTGGGTGACCTTTCGATTTATTAAGATACACTTATTATAGCAGTGATTTGACCTAGCTTGATTTAGATTTTTTTATTTCACAACATATGATTACAGTATAAAGTACATTAATGTCAATCTATAAGAATCTACATTGTGATCGTCAAAGCATAAAATCGAACATAATATAAATTAACATAAAACATATTCACCTGGAAATGGATCGTCAAAACATTAAGAACAATAAGTAGGTATTATGAAATAAAGAAACATGTCAAATAGATGTAAAACCAATATTCCAATATTATCATTATCAAAATCATTATCCAAAATCAGTACCAAAATCGAAATAATCAATATAAAATATAAAATGGGAAACAATGTTAAGAGCATAGTTATACAGTAATGTCAAAAAAATCATCTATTGAATATAAAGCATTTTCCAGTAGGAAGTTTCTCAATCTACGTTTAAATGTTTCGTCGGATGGTTCCGATCGTAATTCTACAGGGAGACCCTCATAATATGTCGGACCGATTACACGCGGGTTCTTGACTGCAAGTGCCATTCGAAGTGGCACAGTTCTCAGCCGCCCTGTTGACCGAATCGTCATTCATGTGACCGTAACGCGTCTAAACGTAGACAAGTTATTCCTTACAAACATCAAAATTTCAAATAAGTAAAGAGAATAGTGCGTCATAATCCTATGGGTCACAAACAGTTCTTTGCATGGATGCCTACGTCCAACGCCAGCAAGCTTTCGTAATGCTTTCTTTTGCATTATGAATACTCGATTGGCATCCGTTCAGTTTCCCCATAAGAGTATTCCGTATGACATTATCGAATGGAATTGGGCAAAATAGACCGATTTTAACGAAGAATACGAAATGATGTGCTTGAGCCTTTGTAACGCATAAACGGCGCCACTGAATCGTTTACAGAGTTGGTCCACATGGCACTTCCAGCTGAGATTTGAATCTAACATGAATCCCAGGAAACTAGTCTCACTACATAGTGGCATTGGACCGTTTGCTACACATGGGGGCAAATTTGTGTTCCGTCCTGAGAAGATCATGATGTTAGACTTAGTGACGTTCAGGAGTAACCCATTGGTAGAAAACCATCGCTGTAACTGCGTACACGCTTCATTTATTTTTTCACCAAGCTGTTCGTACGTTTGCTCACTAACTACGACCGTAGTGTCATCCGCAAATAGCACGGACAACCCGGTGGTAATGGCTGCTGGATGATCATTTACGAATACTAAGAATAATGTATTTCCAAGTGCTGATCCCTGGGGAATGCCCAACTGAACGTCACCAAGGTCAGACTCCAACATTGTACCATTTGTAAATAGTTTTACTTTTTGTTTTCGTTTCGACAAAAATGACGCAAGTAGTTGATGAGCCTTGTCCACAACTCCATAATGTTTTATTTTATTGAGGAGTAGGTTGTGATTAATTACGTCAAATGCTTTTGACAAGTCACACATAATACCAGCCATCTTGTGTTTGTTATCCATGCCCGTTATAATTAATAATCAAACGAACTTACCTGTGAAGTTTGATTGGAATTATACGAGTATCCAAATCGAAGATTACATATATTTACTAGCAGCAGTACACGGTTATGTGCTGTCCTTGTCACACATTTAGAGTTATAATATTAAAAAAAAAAAATTTTTCGCTCTCGCCCGCCGGTTAGGTTTCCGACACGACCGCGCCCCCAGCGGCGTGGTTTATCATTATTTTTAGAGCACCTAGATATTTTTGTGTTAGGACCAGAGACTATTTTATTTTAATTTTTAGGGTCTGGGAGGGTGGGAGTATGTAATCTTCGATTTGGATACTCGTATAATTCCAATCAAACTTCACAGGTAAGTTCGTTTGATTATTAATTATACTTCGTATCCAAATCGAAGATTACATATATTTACTAGCAGATGTTTAGAGAATTGTAATACTGAGTAGGAAAAATAAAATAAAATATCGAAGTCAAATCCGTACGCTCCTCTGGGTTCCTGATAATTAGCTTCATACATGAGTGCCTAATAAAATAAAACGGTACTATTATGTAAATATTATATGAATATTTTTATTAGATTGGACTTCTGCATGACATGCTGTGCGTGTCCAAGTGAGGAACGATATTAATAAAGAATGAAATTACTTTCAATAACCTTTTAGGTGAAGCAAAACACTGAAATGTGTATTATCGTCGATATAATTTTAACATTACTTGAATATACCTGCTTTAAATTATACTTCGTTCATTTAATTGAACTCTACTGACGAATCCCTGCATAGTGTTTGTTTACTTTAGATATGCCTGTATTTCATATCGAAGTAAAAAAGGAAGACAAAAACAAGTTGTATAATTAGTAAAACAAGCTATCAGTAGTTTCTTCATTGCAAGATTAGTACTAAAGAAATCTTGTTATAAAATATACATACAGATGATACAGATTTATACTGAGACCAAACAATAATTCAAGTGGTTGGTAATGGTTAATACGGTAAGTTTTCCCTTTTTGAGTAGAACGTTGTAATAAAAAACTTAAGTGGCAGGTGCCTTCGATTCTACTGTAGGATACCGAAATATTGACCAGTACGCTACAGCAGCAAGAGAATTACTATTTTTGTAAATAATTGTTATAATTAAGAACTGACGCGTGGAGTATTTTTATATCTTGATAATCGGAATGCTACTATTGAAAAGAAGTCTCATCATGGTAAAAACAACCAGATGGAGTAAAGTTTTATTACATTCTACACAATTCCTGTAGAATATGTAACACGAGACGCCGTTAATGCGGAGCAAAGTTGTACGATCCTCAACACGATTTTATTAATGTGAAGAAACTCAACGCTGTTAATGCGGAACAATGTTGTACAATCATCAACAAAATTGATGTAGAGTAACTCAACGCTGTTGAAGCGGAGCAAAGATCTACAATCCTCGACACAATTAATGTGGAGAAACTCAACGCTGTTAAAGCAGAGCAAAGTTCTACAATCCTCGACACAATTAATGTGGAGAAACTCAACGCTGTGAAAGCGGAACAAAGTTCTACAATCCTCGACACAATTAATGTGGAGTACCTCAACGCTGTTAAAGCGGAGCAAAGTTCTACAACCCTCGACACAATTAATGTGGAGTACCTCAACGCTGTTAAAGCGGAGCAAAGTTGTACAATCCTCGATACAATGAATGTGGAGAAACTCAACGCTGTTAAAGCGGAGCAAGTTCTGCAATTCTCGACACAATTAATGTGGAGTACCTCAACGCTGTTAAAGCGGAGCAAAGTTCTAGAATACTCGACACAATTAATGTGGAGTACCTCAACGCTGTTAAAGCGGAGCAAAGTTCTAGAATCCTCGACACAATTAATGTGGAGTACCTCAACGCTGTTAAAGCGGAGCAAAGTTCTAGAATCCTCGACACAATTAATGTGGAGTACCTCAACGCTGTTAAAGCGGAGCAAAGTTCTAGAATCCTCGACACAATTAATGTGGAGTACCTCAACGCTGTTAAAGCGGAGCAAAGTTCTAGAATCCTCGACACAATTAATGTGGAGTACCTCAACGCTGTTAAAGCGGAGCAAAGTTCTAGAATCCTCGACACAATTAATGTGGAGTACCTCAACGCTGTTAAAGCGGAGCAAAGTTCTAGAATCCTCGACACAATTAATGTGGAGTACCTCAACGCTGTTAAAGCGGAGCAACGTTCTAGAATCCTCGACACAATTAATGTGGAGTACCTCAACGCTGTTAAAGCGGAGCAAAGTTCTAGAATCCTCGACACAATTAATGTGGAGTACCTCAACGCTGTTAAAGCGGAGCAAAGTTCTAGAATCCTCGACACAATTAATGTGGAGTACCTCAACGCTGTTAAAGCGGAGCAAAGTTCTAGAATCCTCGACACAATTAATGTGGAGTACCTCAACGCTGTTAAAGCGGAGCAAAGTTCTACACAACCCTCGACACAATTAATGTGGAGTACCTCAACGCTGCTAAAGCGGACGATCCTTGACATCATTTATGTGTTAAAGCTCAACGCTGTTAAAGCAAGCTTATTTGACACAATTTTGGTGGCATAATTGTTGAAACGGAGCAAAATTATACAAATTTACACGCGATTTATGTCACGTAACTCGGCGCTGTTAAAGCGGAGCAGCGTAGGGTATTTAATAAGATTAAGCCTATTTCATCGATATAGCTTTCGAAAATATATATTTTCGTTTCGTATATATATATATGAAGTTTCTCTAGGAAACTATAAATCAAAATTTAAGTCGTTTGTATTACTTCAGTATATATTGGTTCATCCTTTCAATAAACAGGAATATTAGTTAGGAATAATTCAATTGGGTTAAAACCATTTACTCTCCAATGAGATTTTTGTTAGCAAACTCACTCAGCTTCGTAAAATTATTCCTCTTAGGTTACCACCTTCCTAAATGATGAGGCTTTAATAGTAGGTACGTACGACAATATTAATATCCGACTTAATTTTCATTAAGTCGTGTTGAGTCCTATTATCGTAAAGGTATCATCTACTCGTACAATTTTATATGTAGGTATCATAAAAATGTGATCCACAACATTCACTACCTACATATACAAATTACAATACATCTATTATAATATGTATAAGTAAAAATCATATTATTTATATAATTTCATGCATTGCATTGCATTGTAATTCGTTTTTACTAAACGCAACAATTCGCAAGACTGCGCCGTCAGATATTGGTTCAAATTCCGGAACCAAACTATCCTTGTTTCGTGATGGGGATACGTAAAGTTGATAAAGAAAATCAGTAAGTATAGGTATTATTGTTATACAAAAAACCACAAAAAACTTTAACTATTTTGTGTCTTTAACCAGTTTTCTCGTTATTCGCTCCGAGCATGCAGGAAAGCGATTGAACACCTTTTAGGTGTGCAATTTGTTAACGAACCACCAATCATAATATACTAACCTGTAATGTCCGCATATTATGTAGGTATTGTATTTTGTAAATTTTTACATAGGTAAACCAAAATATCATATTTTTGACCTGGTTATATCGTTGTATATTGAACGGTTTACGTTATCTAAAATATGAGGAAAAAAATAATAAAATAATAATAAAAATAACCTCTTTCGAGTCTTTGAACAAAACAAAAAAGTTATTCTTTACCTTAAATAACTTACTTATACTCAAAGAATACAACTCTGAACATAAATTATCCTTCTTTAATCGTATACACTCGTATACACTAGGTCGCAAATGAAACCCCTGCAGCGGCTACAGCAAGCATTCGCGCTACCTATTTAGCGGAGTAAGGTAATACGGCACTGCCGCTGCGGTTACACTTCCCTTTAGTTTAGAGCCTTAACTGACTCAAAATCGCAATGTCATAGTATATTGACTTCATTAAAACATGATCAAAATTATATATTCCGACTCATTAAAGTACGAGTATTTCCTTGATAGAACCTGAAATAGGCTTACTCGTAAATAGGAACGTAGTTTATACGAAACCTATCTTATTTTTATTTTACAATTTTTCTCTGCAACAACATTATGATGATAATTATTGATTGTAGTCATTGTTACTTATTTCAGCGAGCTCATGATTCTTTATAAGCGAGTATATTTTTATGACAGTTCATATAAATGAAGTAGGTAGACGACGTACAAGAAGCGCCATAAGTATGTGTACTTCTTAGCTGACAAATCGGGGCTGTCTTTCACGAATAATACAAGACAAACATGAAGAATTGAAGAGGTCATACCTCCCTTTTAGGGATAAAATGGGGAACCTCTAAAATACCTATATTGCCCCGAAGGCTCGACGATAGTCGAAACGGCAACATCCGGATCATAAGCTAGCTTTTATTAACAAAACTTTAGATAAATGAGGGAACCTCTATGGCTATTTTACTTTAAATTACTTTTAGATGCCATTTTGTTAACAGAATTTACTACAATTTGTGAAATTCATGTCGACTTTCATAATTTTTTAGCATTGCATACTTCAATACTTATTACTATAATTATCTCAGAACTCTGGGAAGGTAGATGAAATCATTGCGTAGATGAGATTACATTTGTTTTCGTTAAATACCAGGGTTAGATGTAAGTGTCTAACCCTCGAATATGGCGTGTGGCGCAATTTTTAATATACGGTCTGGTACACAAACCTGATACGAAGTATAACGCGTAAATACATAACGAACCTTAAAGTTCTCTTAATTAGGTTTAAATTTGTATGTTAATCTACGAGTAACGACCCGTGCCTTTAACATGTACCTTACTTATATATCTTAGAAAAAAGAAGGTAGATGTAAAAGCATTATTTCGAACAAAGTACAGATTCCTTGATCTATTCTTTTAGTTATTATATGATTAATACACCACACTAACATTCGTTTTTAAATTGTAATCTACCACACATCTATTGAAAGCAAAATCAAACATTTGGACAAAATCACTTTCTGAAAGAAGATTCGTTAAACGGCAACTAGGCCGCGGTTTTATTCTGTAATTTGAATTCATCGTTCTGAAGATGTGTAAAATCACTCACCCTAATCCTTCAATCTGAAATAGATATACACTAAAACACTATTTTTGCGAGAAAATACGTGTGACTCGGACAATCACAAAAACATGTAATGATAAACCACGCCGCTGGGGGCGCGGTCGTGTCGGAAACCTAACCGGCGGGCGAGAGCGAAAAATTTTTTTTTTTTAATATTATAACTCTAAATGTGTGACAAGGACAGCACATAACCGTGTACTGCTGCTAGTAAATATATGTAATCTTCGATTTGGATACGAAGTATAATGCAATCAACAATTGTATAAGCTGCTGCGGTTGTTGACATATTACGTCTATATGCAAACTGATTTGAAGTGATTAAGGCATTTGATTCAAGGTGGTTCATCAAGCAAGAGGACAAGATAGACTCCACGATTTTCGAAATGGCTGGTACTATGGTGATAGGCCTATAGTTAGTAACGTCAGTCTTTTCCCCTTTTCCTTTATACACTGGGCATACCCTTGTACTTTTCAGCACGTCGGGATAGACACCAGTAATGAATATTGTGTTGATCAATACAACTAATATGTCAGAGACGATCGGCCAGACACAAACGATTATGTTTAATGACATATCATATGTGTCCAGTGTTCCTCGCGTCTTTAACATAGATTGTATTGTTTTATGTAACAGGTTATGTGTGACTATGGGAAGACAAAATTTAGGCACATCTGAATTGCCGAGGCATTGACGCAGGTACTGTTGAGACAATGAATCATCACCTTGAATGACATACCTGGACGCTATATTTAAAAAATAAGAATTAAATTTATCCGGAACGTCACTATCTAAAATTTTTTGGTTGGTTTCTGGGTCATTGAGGCATAAAGTATGTTGGAGTCTAGTTTTCGTTCCCACTTCTTCATTTATGACCCTCTAACGGACCCTCACTTGTTAAGTGTGCTTGCCATGAGTTGCCCGCAACTGTATTGGATAGCAACTCCGCCGCTCGAAAGTGTCGCTATCGACTTGTCTTGTAGCTATGTAAAACTCATGGCAACTGGATTGAAGATTGCTTTAATATGCCATGAATGTTGAATCGAAAAACGCGCTAAAAACTACGCAGGAAAACCTCATCACATATTCGTCAGTCAATTCACACACGATGTCCCATTTACGTGTCAGTCGCGTTCGCTTTAATAAAGCGATGCTAGTCATTTAATAGTGAACGCCATTCGCATCTCCCTAACTAAATGTTGGTTATATTCACCTGGTCTGTTAAAAACATTCCCGAGTGACTTCCGAAATTTGGATTTTTTAACAATGCTTCATTAAAATGCAAGGTTAAGCAACGTATGAGAAACTATCGCCGAAAAGAATATCTTAAAAATACATCTGTGTTTGATTCCCGTCAACATTGACATATCTGTCCGATTGACTCATCCCACTCTAGCTAATATTCCGATACTTGAAACAATGTCCTTGACCTTGATGTTAACCACACTAATCGCCAATCAGCCTAATTATGTAAATCGACTATTAGGGGTGATTTCCCCTTTGATGAAGAAAGTCAGGTACGTGATCGAATAAAACCAGAAGACTAGCAATTGCGATACAAACTTGCTCCTCTAAATTTCAGGATTTTGCTAGAATGATTTTTGATTTGACTCTCAGATCAATTTGTTTTGGTCGGCGCTTGTTGAGCTTGTTTGCCCAAAGGCAATTATCTATTAGGAACGCTATAGGTAAATACATTGTCTGATGAACAAGATGATTATTTAATACATCCATGGTCAGTACCTTAATGTAGTCGGGGTCGGGCATGTCCGCTTTCTCGTCCTCATTATTGTTGTTGTTTATGCTTGTGCTGTTGTTGTTGATCATACTCATCCCACTGTAACAAAAGAAAAATGGTTGTGAATACGATATTGGTACAAAAATCTGGTGTAAAACCAGGAGGTCAATGCGGATTATCGCGCGTGTATCCGCCGCTGGGGGCGCTAGTGGAACGTGTGTCTGGCGGGATACTTTTAAACGTCACAAGACCCACGCATGATCATCGTCGAGCGAAAATACTATAGACCCATTAAATTTTGGTACCATTTGCCTATGCGTCTCGGTTGCGCCAATATTATGTAAGTAAGAACAAGTATGAACGACGTACACACGCTATTTTAAGGTGATATCCGCGGGTGAAATGGTCTAAATATTAAGCAGACTACACAAGGTAGCAGACTTTCATTGAAGAAGGGTTCAAAAAAGTTCAACTTTTACTTTTATAACATGAGGCATCATTTTGGGTAGTAGGGTCAAGTCACGTCAATTGTAAAATAACGTACTTATTGTTTTTCAAAAGGGTAAGTCGCAAAAAAAATGTGTGTGACCGTTTCCGCGGCGCTACTATCATTCACACAGCGAATATGCGGAAACGCTCATTCGTAGATCCATTACTCACTAACAAATATTATATTTTATGGGCTTAATATTTGATCAGTAAGAAATATCTAAGTCTGTTGACATATCAGATTTCCCCACAGATCTTTGTAATAGAAGAAAAAAGTATGTTCGGTCTCCCAAGGCGCCGTATCGGGTTTCATTTGTGGCATAATATTGTAGTTAATAACTTTGGGCAAATCCTATATGTAAGCACAGAATAAATAATAGTATAACGTAAGTATAAGGCAGTAGGGGCCCGTACGTTACGCTTTCTGGAAAATAAAATTATGAAGAACAATTTTCGCAACACGGTACGTATATGACGAAAGTGTAAATTATTTACTGTGTAGGTACTAACATGAATGTTCCGATCTTTCTTAAGAAAAGTCTCAATCTGGATTTACTACTAAAAATCTTTTTTGGGGAGATCTTGGAATATTTTTATATATATAAATGAAAATGGGGATGGGGGGAGAATTCGCATTCTCTCAGTCATCATCTTAACCCTGTGAAAACGAGTGCTGTAAAGGGCTCGAAACGTAGGATCATGGTGTTAATAAACGCGATTAATCCGTTCTAAAGTGTTTAATTTCAATGAATAACAATCGCGGTAACAGAAGACAATATTATATATATATATATTTTTTTTATACTACGACGGTGACAAACAAGCATACGGCCCGCCTGATGGTAAGCGGTCACCGTAGCCTATGGACCCCTGCAACTCCAGGGGTGTAACATGCGCGTTGCCGACCCTTTAAAAACTTTAACACTCCTTTTTTGAAGAACCCCATACTGTAGTCCTTTGGGAAAACAGTGGCAGGGAGCTCATTCCACAGCTAGCAGTAGCACAGATATTATACTATAGAATAGTGTAGGATGCTATATAATATGTGGTGCTTGCATCGAAGCATTTTACAAGTAAAATTGCTACTGTACGTATGTGGGGATTACGTGTTCTTTGTGAGCACTTCATAATGTAATATCCCTGTAGTCCATGGTGTAACGTAATATTATTTGTATTAGTTTAAATAGAGGACATTTTATTTATTTATTAATTTGTCTTCTTATTCTAATAGCTGAAATGAATACCCTTTTATCTTTTATTCAAATAGGTGTTAAAATGAATTCTTTATTAACAAAAAATTCGCTACACCATGACCGAATCCAAATTAGCGTAATATATGTACCGATACAAGTACAAGAAAAACATTTGGTTAAAAGTTAATTTTATGTTTTATTTAAAGTATTCAATACATAAATATAACTTCAAAGACTTTAAGCACATCATATAAGTTATTCATTGCATTTAAGCCAATAACTGAATACAAAATGCAACTATGTATACGCGTACATGCATAAAACGCATGTTTACCTAATACCATGAAAAAATAATTGATCTATATAATTAGCCAATTCAGACAATTGTTGTAGGTACATCATAAAACAACATAACATAACTGAATTTCGTATTTTTTTAAACCACATTATGAAACAACATCAAGAATCAATACAATTGCTTAGTACAAGTTATATCAAACATATACATGGTGCTAAATAGCACCGCGTTGTTGAACAAGATAACCTAGATTCAACGATAAAGAGCCTGTGAAAACAACACCATACAAGCTGATGATACTTGTATCTGATGTGATACAAGTATCTGAAAATGCAGATCGACAATATTGAAATATTTATATCGTAATTTTGTCCAGTAGAACGATACATATATTCAAGAAGTAAGACGGACCGATCCGTTACTCCGAAATTATTGTTGTCTACTTGTACTAACCAATGAACTACAATAATTAACACATACAGATAATTAATATTACTTCGACATAGCTAAATATCTTCGTTTGAAAACTAAGGTCACAGTCAGGCCTTTGTGTTTTACACGTCTATAAACAAGGCATACTAAAACAAATTCTAACCTTAAAATGTAACATAAAATAGCATCTAATGGGTACCTCATTGTTCTAGAAAAACTGCGGTGCCACACGCCATGCTCGCACTTGTTTGCCATCACGCTATCACTGATAAACGCATACATATCGCTTGATAACAACTCTTATCACGAGCACTATCAGACTCGATCAACAACCGCGGAGAACTACAAGTGGATACTGGCGTACCACATTTACACTGCTACGTCCTTACAATTTTAAAATGAACTTTACGTACTTTGAAATAAGAAATATCGTACATTTATTTTTGCTTGTGAAGCGTGGGTAGTTTCCCCTTCTACCTGCGGGAGTTGTCAGTTTTCAATAAATCAAATTTTTTAAATTGCAAAAATAATAAGTACCTACTCGTAAATTATAACGTAATAAGTTACAATTACAAATTTACTACTTTTACATGTTTACATGCACGTCTAATACTTCTTGTTGCGACTGATGTGACTCCTTAGATCGCATTGGGATATAGGTCCTCGACGGGCCTAACGTGCTGATTTATCTTTCTTTTCTTAAATACGAGTAGTCAGTAAATTCAAGTTTTAAGTGGAATATATGTAATGACCATGCAGAAAACTCATGCACATGGATAAACTGGTTAAATGAAGCTGCTTATTTTTACCGTAGTCGGGTAATAAATGCTGTTCAAACAATTCGTTAAATTTTAAGCCAAACCTCAACTCAATCCACAAATAAATAATAGGTACCGGACCGTTTAATCTACATCTGTGTTTATCTTACAAAAAGGAAAGTAAATGATAATGCGACTTTATAAGCGAATAGGTAACTCGTTGATAGAGGACTGCGACTCCATCAGTTACCTATCTGTACCACAGTGATTGTCGATAGATGGCGTGTCTCTCCTTTATTGACTCTATCCTTATTTGATAGGTACGTAAAATCGATCATTAATTTCTGAAGTATTATTGTATTTTAACTGGAGGTCAACTTTTTATATTATTTTTCCCAACTTTTCAAACATGCATGACTTTAACGTGTTACTTTTGTATTGTTTGTTATATTTAATACAATATTTGTCAGTTCAAAACATTTTAGACAATAATATCTGCACACTAAGTACCTACTCAGTGTATGCATGTGTTGTACATAGGATGATTCATTTTAATGTGAATCAAATATGGAAAACCTTACATTACGTAGATCTGGTCCATTCTAGTGTAAGAGTATTAACGACGGTACTATATTAAACTTTTAAATCTTAAACGAACGTTGTAACACAGGTACATAGGTACGACGTGCTTTTATACTAGTTTGGGGTAGGGACAAGCACTAATCCACCGCACAAACTTCGGTGTTAGTCGCAAGCTCTAGCGATGGGGGAGAAGAGGTTATGTGGTCTGGGATGAAGTTTATATTCAACGTAAAAAATCTAACATGCATTTAAAAAAAAAGACGTTTAATTCATTTACCTCGTTTATAACAAAACCAAGCTTACATACAATTTTATTACATGGTACCTACATTTATAAAATAAATAAGTACCTACTACAAATACTCGTACTACTACTACTGACATAAAGTATCTTAAGTCCCTTTACAGAGTATGGGTAAGTTTCAAAAAGTTAACCCTGTCGTTAAGGTATTAGTTTTATTGTGGTACGACAGTAAGTCATATTGAAACAATTTTTTAACTAGCCATCAGTAAATCTTATACTACTGCATAACTGAAACCTTTCAGGTTTAATACTAATAATCAATGAATAGTGTGGAATATTGTACATTTGATAGGTAAATGACGTAAAACAATAGTTATTTATTATACAAGGGGGCAAAGTTGTTGTTTAACTCTCGGGCTCGAGCAAGGGAAAGATTCCAAAATTGAGCCACGAGCGTAGCAAGTGGTTTAATAACTGGAATCTTGACCTTTACGAGGGTCTCAAGGCACGAGAGTTGAACAAACGTTGCCGCCGAGTGTAATACAACATTTTTCCTCTCACTATTGCGAGGAAAATACAGACTACATACGATTAAAAATCTTATCCACATGTAAGTTATCTTGAAGAAACCATCAAAAATCAATTTTAAAATTTGTCATAGAGTAGGTACGCTCTTGGTACTTAGATATTGCCAACAGCTTACCAAGTGCGGGATAAGACATGATCACATGACCAATTTAAGGTGTGATCTCCGATTGTGCATATTTGCTATGGGCATATAGGACTCACTTATACTGGACTGGTGGTAAATGATAGGAATTAGATTACTTTGCCCCACATGTGGATAAAATGCGTTTTTCCATGCTAGTTTTAAAGGACAAAACAGCGCTTTCCGAGCTAGTGAGGGGAAATTGAAATTAATTACTTACTAGGTACATCCAATTAAGGCTAAATTAAGACTTTTTATTCATCTCTAATCTAGTAAACAGCCTCCTAGCCTTTATATGTATCTATATATCACATATATTATATCGTCGTCTAGTACTAACAACACAAGCCCCTTTGAGCTTACGGTGGGACTAGGTCGATTTGTGTAAGATTGTCCCAGAATATTTATTGATTTATTAATCTACCTGTGTTTCCAATTTGATCCAGATTCGTAAAGCCGTTTTTGTGTAAAGAAGTAATAAACATAAAATAATTAAACGCACAAACTTCCACTTCTTTATGTGTACAGTCAGCCACACAGCTAACAATACACCCAAAATGCCAAAAATATGTATACACGACCTTAATGCTCAGACAATAAAGTCATGTATACATATTTTTGGCACTTTGGGTGTATTGTTATCTGTGTGGCTGACTGTACCTATTATAAATAGCATGAACAAGGAAACATATTAAAGCTACATAAATATATTCATATTAGAAATTGTTTATCGGTCATCGGGTTAAACCTGGTAGGTGGTAAGTGACCCCTGCCCCTGCACCGCCGCGGTGATAACGGTTAACGTTATTATCTCTCCGCAACACGCGCCTGACTGTACATTTGACTGGCTGACTCACCCCGTGTTTGGCGTAGACGATTCATGAGCAAACATTGGATTAGGAGACGGGTCAGGACACCCTATTATATCGTTAGATAATGCAAGCATACTATTTTTGGGCTCGACTGAAATAACTATAATAAGGTATTGAACTTTGATTCAAACTAGAAATAGCACTAAATCTAAATGAAGCAGAAAATCGCGTAAAATAATAGTACTATTTAGTTAATCGAAACATGTCGAGCTATTTTCGACTTTATTGACGTGAGTAACCCGATATAAGTATTTTAATAATTAAAGGATATTAGAAATGCAAATATCTGTTCTATTTTATACATTTGAGCGGAAAAACTACGTTAAGGACACTTTGGTAAAAATCTAAAGGTGCGACCCTTTAGCTAAAGCAAACATAAAAAAATATCCACGTCCAGCTGTCAACCCTTTGTTCAAATAAGGGAGACGAAACATTTAACAAGCTTTCATTGAAAATCGAAAACTTTATTGCATCTCCATTGCCAAGCATTTTATAGCATTCGTTTGCATACGAACACAAAAACAAATTAATCTGGTTTAATACCTATATCGGTGTACGTGATCTGAAATGTGTGTACTCTGTTATAGTATTTAAAGGATGAGCATGTACTGTATTTTCCAGAATTCGTTTATTTCATGAAGCGATTAATACCATTCCCAATATATATTTTTTCTTTTCACATAATTCATCATCATCATCAGATATACGCACATTCGGATATTTTCCGACTTTATGATACCATATAATTGCTCTAATATTAGGTAGGTAAAATTAATTAGGTATCTTTAGATGTCCGAAGGGCAAACACGACAGTGGGGCTCCCTAGAAGTAAGTTGTTTGTAAACTTTGCTAAGTAGGAAGACGAAAAAAAATAGGAATTTTAGCTAGTGGTTAAAAAACCTTCTAGAGACATTTCTCTAGAATCTCATTAGCAATTTTTTTTAAAACCAGAAATATTTGCGAGTGATTAGGTAACCCTATGGGGAATATAATAAATGGGTAAATAGGTATGCGAGTGCTAATAATCGCGACATGGAAAAAACGATTTCCAGAAATACAGTACACACTCTCAAAAATAATAATCGTGGCCCTCGCCCTTATTGGCAGAAACTCAATCAAATGTTACGAAGGCGGAGCATAGGATTTGTGGCTTGGTACTTGGTACTTAGCAATGTTTGCTCTGAGTGTACAATGAATTTAAACTCCTACAGATTACTATGGTCTTATGTGCCTAAATATATTCACGTGTTAACTTAAGTATACGCATAAACCTATAATGCCTGTTATAAAGGCTGCTTATCGCAATAAGTACTGAAGTAATGTAGACAGGAGCTTAGTTTAGTTACGTATAGTTTTCGTTGAGTTTTCAAAATATATGCTATCTACCAGAACAATGGAAAAAATCTATTATCATATTGCTACACAAAAAAGGTGATAAAGAATCAATAAACAATTATAGACCTATTAGTCTAATGCCAAACCTATATAAAGTATTCTCAAAGATTCTACTAAACCGGCTAACAAAGACTTTAGATGAAAACCAACCAAGAGAGCAGGGAGGATTTAGATCAAAATTCAGCACCATAGACCACATATTTGTAGTCAAACAAATAATCGAAAAGCTTACTGAATTCAGGAAGATATACTACATAGCATTTGTAGACTACAACAAGGCTTTTGACAGCTTAAAGCATGCGGGCATATGGAGCGCCCTGTTACAGCAAGGAGTGAACAAAAAATACATTCGAATTATCAAAGAAATATACAACAACTGTACTTCGGCAATCCAACTAGAAGCCACGGGATCAGATTTTTCTATCAGCAAAGGGGTGCGACAGGGCGACCCACTCTCACCAAAACTATTCTCAGCCGTGCTAGAGCACCTATTTCGTAATCTTAACTGGGAGTATCAAGGCATAAACATAAATGGTAACAAACTTAACCACCTGAGGTTTGCTGACGATCTTGTTCTATTCGCGGAAAGTGCCCAATCACTACAGGAAATGCTAGAGCAACTCACTGAGCAAAGCGCTGAGGTAGGATTAACAATGAACACAGAGAAGACCAAGGTTATGTCAAACCACACCAAAGATATTATACTCATCCATGGAAAAGAGATTGAATATGTCGAGGAGTACACATATCTAGGACAAATTATAGCAGGTTCAAACATGACGAGTAAAGAAATTGAAAAAAGAACCGTAAACGCATGGAAAGCCTACTGGTCATTGAAAGACATTCTAAAAAACCCAGATTTACCATTGAACTGCAAATCAAAGGTATTTGATATGTGTGTTCTACCATGTATGACATATGGATGTCAAACCTGGGCATTAACTAAAAAAGATCTCCAAAAGCTAAAAGTTTGCCAACACAACATGGAAAGATCAATCTTATCTGTAAAAAGAAAGGACAAAGTAAGACTCACAGATATCAGAAATAAAACTAAAATCAAGGATATATCACTAACCGTAAAAACATTAAAATGGAAATGGGCTGGACATATGGCAAGAGAAGGTAACAATATAAATAAGTGGGATAGAGAGGTAGCGGAATGGTATCCTAGAGATGGAACGAGAAGAGAAGGTAAACCAAAAATGAGGTGGTCGGATGACATCAAGAAGCATGCGGGAGTAAATTGGATTGGGACAGCACAGAACAGAGAGCTATGGAGAGAGCTGGAGGAGGCCTATGCCAAAAAGGCAGACTAAATCATTAATAAAAAGAAATGTTATTAAAATATATTTATTAAAATTATTTAAATGAAATAGAAAAATTAATATAAATGACATGTAAACTAATTTAATATGTAATGAAATATTATTTGGTCAATAAAGGCTATTCTTATCTTATCTTATCTTATGCTATCTTGATATAATAATATGCAGGTAATAGAGACCATCATTAAGATTACTATTGTAAAGCCTAATAGTTAGGGGTAGAAATAAATACCGTTGCTCTTATATACCTATATTTATCTTATATAGCCATGTAATTGGGGAGGCTCGCAATAAAGGAATCATGAAGACGATATTATATATAAGAAAGGCTAAGGTATCGTAGGAAAATGTAGTGTAGGATTTCTAGCCCACCCACACGTCTGTAGGGTTTTTTTGTAAAAATTGTTCACTTTTCTCTTAGTTTCAATTTAACAATTTCAATTTTCAATTTTATTGATATTCCAGGACTCATGCATGAACAATCTTTTTTTTTTGGTATATCGTGTAGAGAAATAATTAATGTAAAATTCAAGTAAAATTGTCTGCGAGTGCAGTTTCTCGTCTCGACTATAAACCGCACCGCCGCTGCACCACTGTTTCACCGCAGTGTAACAGCGAACCCTTTGACGAATTCCCACTACAAAATACAATATTTTCTACCTCCCCGATCGTCATCAAGAGCAAAGCAACGGACATGCCAATCTCACTACCAACACGGGATGACCCCGTGTATTTCACGCTAATATGAGTCCCGTAATCGAAAGCTTCATATCCTGCGTTGCTGTAAGATGAAGTTTTTAACGCTGATATCCTGAAAGGGTTTTATGCTACCATATTGTCCTGTAATTGACATATAAAAACTTATAATTTTTTGTTAGTCTGATCATTTATAGGTAAGGCTTTATAACAACCAAAGCTTTGTTTTATTGTTTTCAACCGACTTCAATATTCTTAAAGGAGGAGGTTCTCAATTCGTCTGTTTTGTTTTTTAATGGATGTTACCTCAGAACTCTTTCATTACTGAACCGATTAAATTTTTTTTTTGGTGATGATTAGGTCTTCAAATTAAAGTAGCGTCTCGAGTGACGTCACAACATGACATCACGCAAGCATCACCCGCGTTTTGGACTCACGCTCGACTAACCGACCTGCCATCTTATCTTATCTGATACTATGCGTAAATATAGCACCCCGGCACCGCACAGTTTCTATTAAAATAGTTACATTTAATCTAAGTATCAGTTATAAATGGCTGTAAATATAACCAAAGACAAATATTTCAATAACGGGATACATTGTAAACCCATTGTGTACTGAGTGTCTATACTCGTAGATACTAACAAAATGAAATGTCATGATTCGTGACACTCTTATTATATTACCTACTATAGTTTTGAAACAAAATTACTAATATTTACGGGAAATTCACTGTCATCATATGAAAACATTTACAATTTTAATATACTGATTGGCAAAATACGTTTTTTTCTTAAAAATGCTATGCAAAGTGGACGGTTGCAAATTAGGTCGTAAAGTGCTTTGTCAATCAAAAATTAAAAAGTTACAGAAATTGCAGTCATGTTTTTGGGACAGAAAAGTTGCATACAAATTCCATTATTTGTCGAGCTTGAAACTTTGTAAAAATTTAAACTATCATATAAAATGAAGGCATTGGCCCTAAATCGAACTTAGATTGCATCCAGAGGCTGTTTGTTGTTGCAGAAAATATAGAAATTCCGACTTAGGTTTGGTTTTGTTGAGAAAAGGAGGTACTATATAAAGGCATTTGCACACTTGCACGATTCATATTAATTTAGTTCATATTAAACTTAATATTCAGCCTGCGTCGATAAATCGCCTTTTTCCATGCCTCGACAGTAATGTTGTATTAAAAAGAGCCGCAAATCTAGTTACTTATTCATATTTACGAATAATAATATTTAAATATAAAATACTGAGACACGTTTATAGCCCTTATCTATGATTATCAACCACATTTCAGACTTCAGCAATAAATACTTTAGTAGTTAATTTTAATATTAAATATTCATTTTCTTGAATAAAACCACTGATTATATTCCACGATTATGTCGCTTAAACCAAGATTGCCTGACTCTCAATATTTAATTCTCACGCGATACCGTTTATTTGAGTATTATAAAAATAAATAAAAAACATATTAATTATACTTCATACTATCGCTTACTCACTTAATGAGCAATATTTTTTACGTTAGCAATAGGATATACCTATTTAGTACTGGCGGAGCGTCAAATTATTTTTAAGGTAAGTCGGAGCTAATTTGACTTACTTTTCTTTGAGTTGTTGCGGAAAAATGTGTTAGATTGGCTCACGCAAGGAAAGCCGGCAGGAATCGAGCTTTATGAATGCCCCGCCACTAAATTTAGTTTTACCGATAATACTTGTAATTAGTGATATTTACAAAGATACCTTTTGCCAACTCATCTTATCTAATTAGGTACTAGATAAGTTATTTGAAATATGGAAAGCTCACTCTCGCTACAAGATGAAACCTGAGTATCTGGACCTAAATCACTATTATCTATTTTCGTGTTCGTAAGTAATACATTGTGATGGTAATAAGTGCAAGAGGTGGTCGACTATAACCAGTAGGTATCCTTACTACCATAAGTTGGGAACGTCCATATTAGCTAGCGTCTGCCGCGTAAATTTAGTATCGGTTCATCTAGCTCTTACTCGTACTATACGAGTACACATATTAGAAAGATTCAGATACTCAGCGAGTGAGTTTATATAGTTACAGTGGTTAAATCATGGTTTTTGATCGTTTATGAGAGTATGAGAGATGGGAATTGCGTCCGCCACTCAGTCCAAATATTTTTTAATAAAACAAGATAAATGAGCTATATTCTCAATTTTTTTTACACTAAACAAAGATTAAAAAGTCATAAAATTATTCATCTACCTCAAATTATTCTTTATATTTATTTATCTGTAAATGGTATATTAGAAGCAGGAATGGTTGAAGAACCCACATTTTTTTCCAAACTAAGCGCGGCGGATCAAACGTACCCCCCCACTAAATGACGATTGACTCTCGATGGCTCCCGGTCTAAAATCCACTCAGGGCTACCTAAAGATTAACTGTACTAAGTGTCAGCGCATAGTCACAAAGTGCAAAGTGTCGTGCAATGGAACCCCGACTATATTGTGTATACCACCGACTATTATATTAAGTATGTATTTAACTAACATCTACTTTTAAATTCTTTTTGTGTGGTATTTTAACACAAAAATTCAAGATTGAGCTACTTTTTAAATATTTGCACAAAACAACAGAGAACATAGTAAGGTATGTGTTTGTAGGTATAAAATGATGCCATCTTAATAATAATAATAAATCTGTTAATAATAATCCACGTAGCAAGTTTAACAGGAATCTGAAGGCCTAGTATAAAAATTTTACGACATTAACTCCTCGACCGCGTTAGCGTATCGGGAGTTCAAATTATGTTTGCCGTTTATTTAAATCATCCGGCAACTTTCATATTTTGACCCCTCGATACGCTAACGCGGTCGAGGAGTTAATGTCGTACAACTTTTATACTAGGCCTTCAGAACTGACCATCGCTTTTACTCTTACGTGAAATTGAGACAAGATTTACTGCAGTAATAATGGAACGATCGAACCTTATTGGTAATTAAGGAATCTGCTATAGGTAGTACAAGCTTTGTCACTTACTTGGGCTTAGAGTAAGGCGCAGAGGGTGAGCACGCCTTGTGGTTTCGGTTGGGGTGCGAATGCCGGTTCGCGTTCGTATCGAGGCCGCCGCCCGGCGAGATCTTGCCCGCCAGCGCGTTTAGTGAATGCAGCATTGCGGGCGGCGGCCGCTTCGGTCCAAGCAGCCTGGTCACCCTGAAGACTTCACCACGTTTGCCGATACCTCGCTTGCCTCGGGCCGCCACGACGCCTTATCAACTGATAAGAGGCGCGGGGGCACTCCCGCCCCCCGCCTCATCGCAACCTGACACTCTCACAGCACTCACACTGATTCACTTTTTTTTAAATGTTCACAACGTGAAAACGATGGGGTTATCGTCCTGTCCGATTTAAGCATGTTTTAACCATATTTTCATTGCTTTGATATTCGTATTTGTACTTTTTATCACTTTTAACCTGCGAAATATGTTAAATTAGATAGGTGTCCAATCTCTGAGTGTTTACGTTTTTTCTAAGCGTTGCAATATTCCAGATTTGTGGTGTGTTTGATGGGTTTTGGTTGCAATTAAAGGATCCATAGGTATACCAAAAAGATGAACGTAGTGATGTTTGGAGCACTACGAGGCCATTCTAAACTTTGATATCAATCTGATATCATTATTAGTCCATGCGTCTCACTTGCGTCAATACCTGTAGGCCTAATACCACGAACCACTTCCTTCGCTCGCCCGTCTCTTTATCGAGTATGCAAGAGCGATAGAGGTACATGTATAGACAAACGAACGAAAAAAATGGTTAGTGGTAGGCCTCCTGTATGAACAAGTTACTACTACGACGCGCGAAGCTCATACTCTAAATGTAACTAAAATGTCTTTGAGCCATCTAAAATAAACGTTTAGATTAGATGTTGATATAAAAATACACCATACATAAGTAAACAGGGATATGAATTATTTGTTCAACATAATTATCATTCATTGAATACATAAATATGTAAACACACATAAATTTCGTAATAAACCGTCATAAACATCAGAAAAAGACGCCTTAAGGAAAGTATGAGCAATATGTTTAAGGGCAACGCGGCCAGCAATACTCGTACTTCCGCCGCAGGCGTTTGATTTAAGGCCCTACGATAGCATGCCCACCGCCATGTTAATCCGATATCTTGGATAAACATACCCTCTTTTACAGGCCAATGTTTATTTATAAAAAGGCAAAAAACATAATTTATTGCTGGCATTGCAACCCTTTTCATCGATATTGTTTATGTTTGCTAGGAATAGGTAATATGCACAAATAAAAATAAAAATGGAAACGAACACCTCATTTGCTTGGCGCCAGTCCAGAAATTTAAGTAGGAACATATACGAGTAACTATATTAACTTACATATATTTATGCAGAGCGTCCTGCTGTAGTAATGTGAAGTGCAGTTCCTATTTTCTTATTAGAATTCAAATCCCTTATGCCATTTGCTTTTAGAATTTAATTCAGTCTGCATTTTATTTGGATGTAAGAGTATGACGATAAAAAGAAAAAAAAATGTATGGCACTAATTACTACGTAAGTTCGTACGTTTGTATTAGTGTAGATTTTTTAATGAAGGTGTTCATTTTCCACTTACATACTAATTGTACTGGAGTATATCCTCAGATTTTTCTATTAAAACATTAGTTATAATACAAATGATCATGTTAGCTTAAAATCGTAAACATAGGCAATATAAATAAAGACTTCATATAGAGACAAATATTTTCAATCCCGATCAGTGGACACTATCTCTGTATTTTTATTGGAGCTACATTAATAAATGACTCCAGAAAAAAATGCTACTATGGCAAAGGTCTGGGATCTATATCTGTAAAAAACGCTTCTGATTAAATCTGACTCCTCGATCCAGTTATCATAATAATACAGCACATATTACTGCGGTGTCACGCTAACAGCGCTGTTGCCGAGCCAAAAATGTATGTGTTTGTTTGTATTCATTATACTTTCTTGGAATCCGTACTCTGAGCGGTTAAACAGGGTGTAATGTTTCCTGTGTAGGGTTCGTTATTCGTTAAAGGTCTTGGGTTAATGCCGTTGAAATCTGCCTACTCGTAATTTTTGTAACACAAATCATTGAAATATACATAACTTCAGTGTATCATTACAATGATAAAATTTAGTTTACTGTCGACAATTCACAATGATGTAATTAAGCTGTAATTTGATATGCCATTACATTCATCAAAAACTCAAGTGCGTATTCAGAACCTATATCCGTATAGGAATAACATTACTAAGGTTTATGTAATAAAGAAATTCATTATGGCATTCTATATTTTCTCTGCAACAAATAAATACCCACGATCTTTCAGCTCTGATTCGACGGAAATTCATTTCATGTCGCATTAGCGTCGGGCGAAATAAAATTCCATACATTTCGCTCCAAGCATGCCTGCAGGGGGTGCAGGCCCCATTCGTGACTTTGACGATTTGGCGTGTTCAATAAAAAAACCTGCCAATTTATGTTCACGAATAGGCACTGCGGACGATTTGCGCTCGTGCCACGATTCTCTTGGTTTCCTTCGTTTAGTAATAAAAAGCGAAGAGGTCGATTACCATAATGCTGTTAGCAGAATTTTTCGCTAAAGTTTTCCAAACTTGATAGTCTGACGGTTTATTAACCTTCGAGGTAGGGTGGAGTGTCGTACTGAGTAAGAGTAAACTATCAACTGAATCCAAATTCAGTAGGTAATCCAATGCAAAATTATGGTTCAAATGAAATCTTCAATATACACAATTAATCGCGCGATGCGCACTTAACTTAGCGCTTCTCGCCCCAACCAGGGTTAACCGCTAACCGGGTGTTAACTGTCAAATTCAATATGAATAAAACGCTTAGCTAATCCGGAGTTTAGCTGGCTATTTTAAGATACTTATAAATGAGTAAATAACTTGACTCACTTATTATTTATTATAGGAAGCTTTCTAGTTAGCTATAAGATTATATTTTAAAGTAAGTACTTATAAGGATAAGTATCTTATAACAATAGGTATGCATTAGTCTTGATTCATTTATTCTTATAGGATAGCCTTTTAGATCGTTGTAAGTTTTTTTAAAGATAATTTTGAGTATAAGTGTCCTATAATTGTATTAATTAATAGTAAATAGTCTTGTATAATAATTGATCTCACAGTAGTATTCTATACCTAAGAGAACAAGATTTTATAATTTTCTAAGCTGAGATTGTTATAAGTCTGCATATGATGTATGTATGCATATACTAATAATATATTAGTCTTTATCGAGATACTTTTAAAATAAATTGTACTTATAAGCTGCTCGATCAAGCATTTAACGTACGTTCTTGATTGTCAAAAATATGGCGGGCAAATTACCCGAATCAAAACGTCGTTAAGTGCAAATTTATTTATAATAAAATTGTCGTGGATTATTTCCAAAACATGGCGAATACTCGAATTAATTGTTGCAATATTATTTTAAAAATACTTATACGGAAGGGCATTGTAAATTCAAACAATTTTTGGTAGACATTTACAATAAAAATTATTTCCCCGATAAGTTCATGCACTATAATTATGTATAATAATTTACAATACTAAGATATGTTCTAAATTGGCAATATTCGCATTCAAAGGAAATAATATGTTTTTAAGGTTTAGGTAGATATTTTATATGACACAACCAATAAACCGCATCAATCGGCCGATACAATGAATACATGTTTATAAACCGTTTTTATGTAAGCACATTAGTAGAACATTATAAACAACATTGCTTTAGTTTAATTTTAATTTTTAGTTATTAAAATTTTAGAGCTATGTATTATTTGTTCTTGTAATATTAAATCGTTTAAGTTTTAAGTTTGACAGAAATTGCATTTACATGCATATATTGGTTCTTTCAATTTACAAATAAATGCTTGAATATGAATATGATTATGGTACTTGCTAATGTTAGATTCTAATAAGACTATTTGTCTTTATAAAGGTGTAGTCTCAAAAGAATATACTTAGAACCTATTGCACTTCTGTACATGTATTATTTAACTTATTGGTATTCTGCAAGATAAAACATTATAACGGCGTTATAAGTTAACCTAATCTTATAACCAGACCCCGTTATCAGTGGTGAAAACTCATTGAAATCAAGGGTTGGCAAAACTACCTAACCTAAAATCGGTACTTAACTTCGCCTTAACAAATGTTTAATTTTCTTTTACAATTAATCGTAAAATTCGTGTAAGGTCATTCAACGTTTACAATTTGAAATGAGTATATACTTACACAATTTTCTTGATCATATTTTATTACAGTAGGCGAAATTGGGAAACTAAAGCGAAACAAGGATATTATGACTGGTTTTTTTTAACATTAAAACTGCTTGTTTTACTACATTTAATTAAAAATATATTATTTGCAATGTGTTTTACAAAGTTTACATTATAAATATTTTACTACTGCGAAGATGTTCAACAGGTGAATTAAGGGTTTCAGACTTCATGTAATTTTGGCAACCATCGCTTCAATAAATTTTCATCACTGAGAACGGGGTCCACTTATAACTGCACCGAAATTCCAGGATTGTAGTACCTAAACTTCATGTATTTTATAAGTACAAAAAAATTAGAATAATACTTCAGATACCGATTGCTAGTTGGGTTGCTATGCTAAACAACTCTAGCTGCAATATCAGTAAACATTAGGCGCTCCGTTGCTATATCTCAGAGGACGAAGGACAAAGACGCGCCAGTCGGGACAGGGTAAGATTCTGTAGACGAAGTAAACTTGTGCAATAATCTACGTCAGAACTTGCCTGGACGCACATCAAGTACTTAAGTACCCTCTTACTCGTGGTAATATTCCAGCAGCCTAATATGACGGACTGTAAATAAAATTGATCCGAAAAACCTCCTTCAACCCAAAAAAACCAGAAAGAGTAATGTAAAAATTGGAATTACAGTCAGTAAATCAAACAGAGCTATACAAAAAACGACAACAATCAGTGGAGTTGGCTTTTTAAACTTTCAATTAAGTACAGAGTGCTGTACCTATAATTTCCGACCACAATGTAACTGCGTTAAATAAAAACTCAAACACAAGTCCTTTTGTTTGATTGTGAGTGGCCCGGCGTTCCTGTGTTGAAAGTACCTAGAGGCAGCATGTTCCTACAACACTTTTATATCAATACGAAAGCCGGTTTAAATTACAGTTCGAACTTTGATCAACAGTGTCCTCCAAAGAAAATACATTAAGTATTGAAAACAATGTGTATTTGGGAAATGTAATTTTATGTTTCTAGAAAATAATAGTTTCTTTTTCGGTTAATTGCAGGGTTAGGTACTTGTGAGTTGAAGTTTAATTGTGAGCCGGTCTCCCGAAAAGGTAAACTGATTGGAAGACGCGAAATTGCCTTGACCTGGAAATTTTCATAATGGCGGGAATCGGCACACAGGTCTCAAGCGCCGTTTTTGGGGCTAGGCTACGCTTAAGGCCTTTGCACCAACTCCCGCCATTTTAAAATATCCAAAAACTGAATCAACTGATTTTTAAAAATGTAATTAACGACTTGCTTACAAAATTTCATAACAATTGGTTGATAAATGCCACCATATGCCAATGTAGATGAGAACAAATGAACAGACAGCTGGACACACGAAAGTATTTTTGGCCGAGTTGAAACGGAGACGCTTGACGAAAAAATAATAGGTACTGTATGTATATATACATATATCTTTTTAATTATACAATTGAAACTTGTGTGAGTCATACTGACATTAAACTTAAAAACGGTTAAAACTCACTGTGCTTATCAAATTAGGCGTGAACACTACGCATACCTACTTATTCGTTTCTTCTAATTTTCATTTCATCGAATTTCATTTTGTGTAGGTAGTATTCGTTATATAAAACGCCGTTCGTAATTTTTTTTCCACATAACTTTTATTTATATAATGACATTTTGTCTAATAGTTAAGAAGTATAAGTAATTATATTTTGTCTAAATGGTTAGATTAAATTTCTAATGACTTGCGTTTGTTTCATAGATTCTCATAAAATTTTGTTACTATTATATTTGTGACTGTACCTATTTGTCAAGCAGCCGGTCATTTTTGTAAGTGTTGCAGTTTTAACTTAACCTAACCTAATTTTCTGGCAGCCGGTCGTTTTTGTGAGGGTCGTAGTTCTAACCTAACCTACTTCTATGGCAGCCTGTGATTTCTTATCTAAGTTTCAAATACTTATATATATCTATTTGAAAACTACTAAAAGTTTTGTACAAAAATGACGAATCGATAATAAGTTAAAATGACATTCGTCGACATAATTATTAGCTAGAATAGTATTCGACAAAACAAGAAGTATTATGCAAAAGTTCAAGTAGATATAACAATTGTCGATGTTAATGATTGTGTGAACTAATTTTAGGCAAACCGTTGATTATACTAAAAGTTGTTAGACGAAATAAAATTAGACGAAAGGTTGTTAGACAAAACACCCTTTCAACTGCATCAGGCAGCCCTCGTAGGACAAACACAGTGGTAGTTGTCACCTCCGCGGCTCGGACACCACTCTGGGTTTTAAACCGTTTTTTCAGTTTAATCTTTTTAATTATAGTATTTTGACATTACTGGAATTCTAAATTTATCACAGCAATTTCAACAGCCCAATGTTATTTTCAATCCTTAAAATAAGTTACAACGGCACGAATGTACAATAAAATTGTCGTAAATTAAAATATTGCCGGTTGTTACAGCTTTCAAAAGAAATTAATTACGAACGTCGAGCTTGGACGGGTTGTATTCAAACTAGAACGTTGAACGGATCCAGACATTTGGGTTTGTCCAAATAAATTTATTTATTAAGTCATAAAAATGCGCGCTATTCAATGATAACTGAAATTTCACTATCACATATATATGGATCGCTGCTTGCCATCCATGGTCAATAGATATTTAATTCATATTGCGTTCCATTACATTTACTATATATTATTTTACAGGAAATGTAAGAAACATGTCACTTATTACATTACTAGTTATTAGCCAAACACATACATTTATCTGCTCGATAAATATGAAAATGTATGATGAAAAATATACGTAACTATGAACATATCCGCTGTCACAAGCCTGAGAAACAAACCTGTGAGTAACTACAAACATAACTAGCAAATCCATAATAGTTCTGTATTTAAGTACCTGCTTCGCTTGGTCGATTTTAAATTCGATGTTGAAAACAAAGTCTAAAATTTTTGTTACATGATTTTGTGTACAAAATTGCTTAATCTGCAATTCTATCCAACTTATTGAAAAAACTAAATTAAGAAACGATCATTATGAGATAAATTACAAGTAATGGGAGCGTTGCTGGCCCAGCCACAAGAGCGTGAGGCTTTCAATCAAGAAATCACAGTTTAAAACCCGGCTCGTTCCAATGAGTTTTTCGGAACTTCTGCATGTAAGAAATAATCCATTTGATATTAACCAATCGCTTTTAGATGGAGAAAAATATCGTAAGAAAACCGGTCTAATCCCAATAAGGCCTAGTTTACACTCTGGGTTGGAAGGTCAGATGGCAGTCGCTTTCGTACAACAGAAAAAGGGAGTTTTCCATTCAGCAGGTACTTGTCTTGTCTTACTTGGAATGTTTTTAAAATGCAAAAATTTGTCAATATAAAATAAACTTAAACCATAACGAGTTATTAAAATGGACCGAGCCGCTGCTCTTGATTCTTGTTCGAAGCAATTATTTACACTATACTCTTTCCTAGAGTTGGGTCAGTGCAAAGTTGTTGAGGGGCAAAGTTGGCGGTGCCAAGTGGAGCATGCCGTGAAGCCGGCCGTTGGGATAGAATTAAACACTACAGAAGTGACTTTTGTTAAAATGTCTAGAAAATTTAAACTATAATACGCAAATTTTGCCAGTATAATAAACACTCTTATATTGTGTAATATGTAACGTATGTCGTGAGTAGATGGCACACGATAGGGGATGTCTCTTAACTTAGTGGTATGTCTCTTATTATGCTTAGCACTGTCATACGTATTCTGCGCATAAGCAGAAACAACACAGCAAACAATTCTTTTATCAAAATCGGACGTTGAAGGATATGCATAAGTTACAGTCGCGGAATGAAAAGGTTAACCACCTTAAGATCCTGTTTTTGCTTGTTCTGTATAAATTCTCAGTATCTGCTTTATCGAACGAGTATGACACATAACGTCATAATGAATGTCAAGTCACTACGTGGCCTACAAATAGGTCCACTTTGAAAATTTAAAAAAGGTAACATGTGCTTGCAACGCGTAAATTAATGTATTTGATAACTGGTCAACCTTTTCATTTCGCGACTGTACAAAACTGAAATTTTATCATTGAGTTTAATATTTTAAGCTCTTAGTCCTTAGGCCATTTACACGTGTTTCCTTTTGTCGAAAGTATATAATACGAGTATATGACCAAATATCATGTTGATTGTATGGAATGACGTATATACACTTACAACATTTACATTGTATGGTACGTTGACATAGTATATGTACATTAGGTACGAATAGCTAATAGTCTAATAAACACATTTAAGTGACCAAAGCCATAGAATAAATCTCTTGGGAACCCCCTGGGTTCCCCTCAAGATCACCATGAGCTACGTAACACGGTCGAGGGATTTGCCACAGGCTCCATCACCGGGTGCTATTGACAATCCCCTCCCCCAATCACAACGGTAAAAAACCGCCTCCAGAGCATAATTACGCCTTATCCGGAAAATTTAACTCGACGTTGTAAAACTGAGCTCGGACACTGGCTTTGTAAACGGACCGTCCTCTTAGTGGGGAATTTCATTAATTTTCATTCGTCTAACTTTGGCCTATTCTTCTTCAGCAGTTATTTTGTTTTGGATTTCAACATTTCAAAGCCGCGTAGGGCTGCTTTCACTCGGCGAGTTTTTGAAAGGTTGCTCTGAACTTCTCCGTAAATAAGAACCAAGGTATTTTCAACCCTTACCCACATTTTACATCGTGACACACAGTTAAGGCATTTGATTTACCTCTATACCATTTTGTACTTTGTCACAGTGACAATCAATGTTTTAACTGATAGAGCCACTTTCTGATGTAATTGTCACTATGAAGATCCTAAAAGGTACCTAAAATTGCATTTCTTTACTGTACCTACCAATCAATCAACTTTTACTTTGGATCAACCTAAAAATCATGAAAAATAAGAAAACATCGACATTTGAACAATCAAAATGTATGAAACAACCAATTTGTTCAGGTGAAGTTTTAGTGTGATAAAAATAAAATCCGAGGGACCCACCTTCCAAACTGTTAACCAATATGTACTTAATAATTTTTAAGAAACAAAACCGACTTCATTTGGTTCCCGGTAAAAGTGAAATTTTGAATTTGTTTGAGTTAGCCAGTTTACTTCACAAATATCCAATACACCGCACGTGTACGATTGAAAATTGAGCAGCTTTCTTAATGTCCCAGGGCTTCCATCATTACATGTGAAGTATGATCAAACGGAACTCCCTTGTAGACCTTTAAAACAAACAAAATAACAATGTGTTAAATTGGATGACAGACTGTAAATTATCGAGCAGTTTCATTATGCCATCCCTGATTATCAACATCAGGTCCATTGCAGCAAAATGATGGCCACAGTAAGAAAATGCCTAAGCTAATTATGAACGCCCTCTAATCACAATGAACCTGCCGTTCAAATTTGAGGAGTTCTATGAATTCTTCTAGAACTCCATCATCTCAGAATATAAATCAAATCAAAAAGATGAATGTCACAACTAGGATAATAAGTAGAGCTAGGTTTATTGACCAGTTCCACTTTGCCATCCCTGGTCTTCATCATCAGGTCCTCTTCATCAAAATGTTGGCTCCTCCAAAACAATGCTTTAGTTACTTAAGGAAACCCTCAAATCAGAATGCATGTGCCGTTAAAATTTGAGGAGTTCCCTCAATCCCTCATGAAGTCCATCATCAAAATAGAACTATAATCAAATAGGACTATTTTGAAGGTATTTCTTTACAAAGAAAAGATGAATGTCTCAAATCGGATGATAGAGCTGGGAATTAACAAGCAGTTCCACTTTGCCATCCCTGGTCTTCATCATCAGGTCCACTCCACCAAATTGATGATGTTCGTAAAGAAATGCTCGAGTGTCTTAAGAAACTACCCAAATCATCATGCATGTGCCTTTCAAATTTGAGGAGTTCCCTCAGTTCCTCATGGATCCCATCATCAGAAATTGATTTTGAAAAAAACGGGACAAACCTGGAACCATCTATTTTCAGACAAAAAATATTTTTTTAAATTGGATGATAGTCCTGGGAATTACAAAGCAGTTCCACTTTGACATCCCTGGTCTTCATTATCAGATCCACTCCACCAAATTGATGATTTTCGTAAAGAAATGCTCGAGTTTCTTAAGAAATCAACCAAATCAGCATGCATGTGCCTTTCAAATTTGAGGAGTTCCCTCAGTGCCTCATGGATCCTATCATCAGAAATTGATTTTGAAAAAAACGGGACAAACCTGGAACCATCTTTATACAGACAAAAAAATATTTTTTAAAATCGGATGATAGTCCTGGGAATTACGAAGCAGTTCCACTTTGCCATCCCTGGTCTTCATTATCAGATCCACTCCACCAAATTGATGATTTTCGTAAAGAAATGCTCGAGTTTCTTAAGAAATCACCCAAATCAGCATGCATGTGCCTTTCAAATTTGAGGAGTTCCCTCAGTTCCTCATGGATCCCATCATTAGAAATGGATTTTGAAAAAAACGGGACCAACCTGGAACCATCTACTTTCAGAAAACAAAAAGGTAACATTTAAAAAAAATGTAACATCCATTTAAAAAAAAAAAAGATGCGAGCTGAATGGGAAGTGACGTCCCTTGGGTCCCATGTCCCCGAGAGTCGGTCAGGCCCCTCTCTTCGGCTTGCCTTAATTGGCCGGCCGGATTGGACCCCAGCAGGGGCCGCAGGACTCTCACCTCTGGCTTGCCTTAACCGGCCGGTCAGAGTGGGATGTCAGAGCTATACGCTTGCAGGGTGGAAGTGAAAGATGCATAAGACGCGAGTTGGCACAGTGACTGTTTACAGCCACTGGGTAGAAAGCGGCGCACACCTCTCCACACCCTGAGCCACTCACGCAATGTTGCCTCTTGTCGCTCCGTGCGAGCGACCGTTTTCGGGGGCCCATTTTAGTGAGTTGGCGAGTCACCACCTGCCTCTTTTTTTTTTCATCTTTTTTAAGATTGACAACGGCAGGTGCCATAGCCCTTTCCATAGTCCCGGTTACCAAAGCCACTTAGCCGTTCATCCCAATAGCCCATTTCCTTTTGTTTCTATTTTTATTTGGAATAGTCCTACATTAGCCGGGAATTGTCCTGGGATGCATTACTATAGTGCATACAAGGATAATCGTCAGTTAGTGTCACATCACATTTAGAATAAATTGTCTCTTACAAGGGGCTTCTGCGCTGTTGGCTTCGGCCCCACGCACGCCTTCCAAAAGTCTGGGACCCCATGGTCTCGAGATAATGTAAGAAAAAAAAAAAGAAAAAAAATCAGACGAATTGAGAACCTCCTCCTTTAGAAATATTGAAGTCGGTTGAAAATGAATTGCTTAAAATGGACGGCTGTCAAAAGGACTAACTGTCAAAATGCTCACAACTCATTCTTAGGTAACTGGGAAATGTTTATTTTAAGTTTGGAATACATGGTATTTTAATCAATAACGAGCGTTCACAATATAAGTACTGTACGGCTCGTGAAATTCATTCAAACCCAGTGACGCTTATTTTCATAGTTTCAATTGAGTAAATATCAATAGATTATAACTATTGTCCCTAACTCCTCGTTATCTGTAGTTTGACTGATATGGATAAAACCAACATTAATTGCACATTGGTCTGGAAATAAACGTATTGTATTTATTTTCGTTACTATCTCGACGTAACGGTTCGTTTGTTTTGCTTTAATGTGTAACAATGTCATTAAAATAATGATAATTGAAATGGTTTTACACTATGCAAACATTACTTTTGTTTATTTAATCGTATGGCATTATACAAGAATAGGCAGATACACAAATGTCAATAAAAATTAAATTTTTATATTCAGTGCGTTGAGCCACGCAATAGCATCGGGTGTTAGGTGCAGCAGGTCTTCTGGCGGTCCCGAGTATGAGTGTAGAGGGCATCGCTGGATTATATGCTGCATAGTTTGGATTTTTTCGCCACACTCTCACATAGCAGAGTCTCTCCACTTATGCAGAAAGTAACCCGTTGAACATTGTGAGTTTGCAACACATATATTTAATGCGCGCGCGTTAGTGCCCGGTAAAGCAGTGAAATTTAGTGAGAGGACTGTCAACGCCTGGCCAGGACGAAAGTGCTTGTGGTTTTCGCCGTTTCCAGCTGCCCTTGAGCTGATGTGAAGGTTAGTGCGTGTTGCTTCCATTTTCCTATATTTATCCTGCTTTCTTTCAGAGTGACGCGAGTGCCCAATCTTAATTATCATCCTTTGTATACAGTCCATTATTTTTAATAGTTATCCGAAGCCTTGAAGGTGCTCTCCTTATGATTCCCGCTTTTAATGAGTTGTAGGCTTCCCCATTATTTTTGGTTTTGGTTTAAGTGACCCGTTCTAAGTCTATTCAAGCGACAACACAGTCTCCGGGGAATGGAAGTTTTTCATATTGGTTTACATATTGGGTCTATGGTCTCCACGTGAGAGCCGGCAGAAACAGTGGCCCATTCAGTATTACAGGCTGCAGTCACATTGAAACCACTGAGATTTTGGACAGCAGCATACGCAGGACTTCGGGACTTTAGGAGTTGGGGCGGTGGGTAGGAGAACTCATTGTAGATTGGCAGTGTTGGGTTGGAACTGATCTTCTCAGCTTCTCTCCTGAGTGCACATTTTCGCCTCAAGTGTGGAAGTGCTATATGGCAAAGTGTCGGTAGCCAATAGGAAGGAGTGGACTTAACCGTTCCTGATATACAACGTGGTATCTACTTTGCCCACATGAGCGCTTTCCGACCACACTGGGGCACAGTATTCGCTGCTGAATAACCAGTGCCATACCAGTGGTGCGCAGGCAATCGGCAGATGCTCCCCACGAAGTTCCACAAAGCCTATGCAGGATATTATTTCGAGTTAAAAGTTTCTGGGAGAGCTTTACAATATGTTCCCCATATGTGAGAGATCTATCCAGAGTAATTCCAAAATATTTTCGTTGATGGTTGTAATTGAGCTTTTCCCCATTGAAATAGACCGTTGGTTTATAGGTTGCCATTTCCTTCCTCAGATGGAAGCACGATACTTCAGTCTTCGTTGCACTAGGTATTAGGCGACAGTGTTGAAAATATTTTGATAGCCTTTTCTAGATCTAGGTAGGAAAGTTTTGCTTTGGGTGATTAGTGTTATGTCATCAGCGTATATAAATTTTGCAGCGTCTGTAGGTGAAGAGCTGGGGAGCTAGAACAGACCCTTGTGGTAAGCCATATTTAGTTTCTTTCGTTTGCTTTTAGCGTTTCCCAGGAACACCTTGCACTCCCGCTCGCTCAACACACCGGTTATGAGATCCGCTATCTCCCTGCTCGGAATCACCGACAATATTTTATAGACTAGGCCTTGTTTCCACACTGTATAATACGCAGCTATCAGGTCTATAAACACTGCTGCAGACTTTAAGACTTTTTGGTATCCGGCTTCAATATGAGTCGTAAGGGCCGGTACTTTGTCTGTGCAGCTTCTTTCAGTTCGGAACCCAGCTTCTTCAGGTGGAGTGACAGCTTCTATGTACGGTTCAACTCTATTTATGATTAGACGTTCAAGCAGTTTAAATGTGCAGCTCAGAAGGGCAATTGGTCTGTAGCTTTTAGGTTTATGAGTTTTAGGTTGGTTGAGCTTTCCCGGTTTTAGTACTGCGACTATTTTGGATAGCTTGAACTGTTTTCGCAGTTTGTTGTTCTGAATAATATAGGTAAACAGCGCACACAGCCAGCTTACAGCAACCGGGCCCATGTGTCGGATAAACTCATTAAAAATATTGTCAGGCTTTATTTGTTTTAAGTGTTTTGATGGCATTTCCAATTTCGTTAAGTTCAAAAGGTCTGGCGAGATGATGATTTCTTGGTGCGCTATGTTGAAGTGCCTTGAGGTCCTTCTTTATCTTCTTGGTAAAAAGTTTACCACGTTTAGTTCTTATTACTTCAACCATGCGATTTAACACCGCCAGTCTGTGTTTTTTGGAATTGTTTACCTGTTAGGCTAACCAGAACTCTCCATGCTTTGAGGCTGGACTGCCTAAACAAACTGCTGCTGCTGGTTTGTTTTCAAAATCTATACACGATTAAGCCCCGTTTTAGTAAATACATAATGGACTGCCTAAAATCTATATTCTCAACAGATGACCTCCATTGTTTTGTCGTGCGGCATCCAAGGATTTTAGAAGTTCAGACCCTATGTTATGGTCACCAAAGCTTTGATTTTGATTGTATAACTCCTCGCTTTCTGGGTTCCAGCCGGGTATATAGATCTTCCTGTAGCCTCTAGGGGAAAGCTAGCAGTTAAAGCTGTGTGTTGTTTGTCACTCATAGACTACCACGAACAACTCTTCATAATATTCATAAAGTTCATTGTACAATTTTGACATTTTCCGACTCCTAGATAAGGTAGTAGTAAAGATTTATCTAAAATATCATTTCTGAAAAGAAACGTGCGTTAAGTCTTAAAGCTTTTGTTATATTTATTAAAAATCAACCTTTAAAAATACACCATCATTTACAAGCGCAAAAATCTACCAATTAACGCCGCGAGGGAAATAACCCAGTTCCAGTGCTGTACTGATAATTACTTGTTTACTTACGCGAATCAAACCAATTCCTGTCCTGTAATTGCCTGTCAGACACTCAATGCGTGAAATAATACGATGTCGAGGGCACGACTTTCCCGAAATTACAAAGACATCTAATTTATAGAAGTTGTAGGTACTTATAACTGAAATAAATTGGTACCCAAATATGATATACCGTGATAATATCTTAAGTTAATTTAAACCTGCTCAGTAATGGATTATGTTACTTAGGGATGCTCTGGAGCCTTTGCATACAGTCAAGCATAGGTTTCCCTTCCTCTCATATTCGATAGGAATTGGGCTACTTCCCAGGCTGCCAGGACGGGTTGGGGCATTTCATATAATATGTAAGTTTTTCACCGGTGGGTAGCATTATCAAAAAAACCAGCGGCACATGCAAATTGAAAACTCCGCTCTTGAATTACTTGGCTAGAGACGCTTTGGAATATCGAGGCATGCAACACGTCATATCAAGATTGGCCAAGAAGCTAAATTGCATACGTAATTATTATATGCTTGATAAGTTACACATTCCACCTCATACACATAGAAACTTGCATAGAATAAGCGCTTTTTTCACTCATGCCATCCTAGTAAGTTAATATCTTGTTACAGCTTGGATGCAGGGTATTTTCACACTCTCAGAATAAATAGGAGAAAAACAAAAAGAAATACTGTTTCCAACCAATCAGGCGCGAGTCAATTCAATCATACGGCTGCGACTTTTCTGTATCAACATTATATCCGTTGCAAGGCAAGACGGAGGGCATGGGTAAAGAGGGTAGCGCGGGTAGCCGAGGGGTAACGCTGGCGGCAGGAAAACATTGCGGGTAGGAAATTACGTTTCCGTGGCGAATGTACGCCGGCAGAGGTCGGGTGCTCCTAATTTGTTGAATAATTGCGGAGGCGACGAAGCAAGCGCTGTATCCTCGTCACAGGGCAGCTAGGGCTAGAACAGTAAGACCAGTGACTGAACAGTGTCCACACATTACCAGTTCTCCGAAAAATATTACAGGGTCAGGTGTAGAAAATTCTTGCACCTTATGTGTCGTAGCCGTCGTAGAATTCTCAATTATGATCGTAAGGCACATTGGTAGCTAATCAGAAAGGCACGCGTCTTTCCGTCAATCCAAAGCGGGTTCGAACCACGTACCGTTTTTAAAATCTTATGTAATGTAACTAATATCACTTGTTTTCGGTAAGAGTAAAGCGTGGAATTTGACGAGGGACTTTTCCGGGAATGGGGATTGTTTAGCTTTAGTTCTATATTTTTTTCATAGAAACTATGTTCATAATATATGCAACCGTTTCTAAGTTATGGCCTTTTAAACATCTATTAAAAAAACTACTTTGTTCTAACACTAACAGGTGACTTTCTTGTAAACAATTGTTAGGCGATAGGTATGTACCTAAAGTTTTGGCCACCAGCTAATCTACCCTTTCTTTGGTTTGCTGGCAAGTCCGTAAGAATTTTTGCAGGATTTGTTTAGTTATTCGGTAAAGTAAGATATTTCATTATTTCTCAATACAAATAATACTAACATACAACAAATGTTACGCACACATTACATGCATTCATGTGTACATTGCACGCATAGCATATGGCCGATGGGGTTGAAAATGTTTGGGTGGAGACCACGGCTTGGCAAACGCAGCGTAGGACGCTCACCCACAAGATGGACAGATGACCTTATGAAGGTCGCCGGGAGACGCTGGATGCAGGTCGCTTCCAACCGGTACATATGGAGGTTCAAACGGGAGGCCTATGTTCAGCAGTGGACTTCTTATGGCTGATATGATGACAACAAATGTACTGTCACAACAAATTGACAACTACTCAAAACTGTTCAATCGTGATAAACAATAAAGTAATAAATTATATCGCAACCTCTTTCCTCATAAATACATCTGTTTACCTAGAATAATAAAACGGTGTCTCTCAACGGTGTTTCACAAAATTGTTTTCAAATGACTTGTATCTGTGCACTGCTGAGCAGAATTTTCTTTCGTGTAAAATTATTTTTGATTCATATTTTGTTTTCATGCATGAGAAATATGAATTTACTTACTTAAGAATTGCATTTCCGATAACTAACGAACCTCTTCGTGTGGTTGAAAATGATGCAATACTTCCAGGAAAGTACTTTGATTTACTCCATCCTGTATACATCTTTAAGCCCGGCTAATTTGGATTGAAATGTGAAATGGCAGTATCATTCCTAAAATTGTGCAAAATTTTGGTATTCAGGGTTTCGAGTTCTTGGTAAAAGTCAGGAAATGCTAAAAAAATGATGAGCACGAGAAGTGCAAAGTTGAGTGATTGAGTGAGTTACTAATGTCAAATACAGTTTTTGTCCGTGTAGCTTACTGCTTCCTACCTCACTGTGCGCTCGGTATACTTTATGTGGGCAATCTACAGGTTAGGGGGTGGTTAGGCTCAGATGATTCGAGTCCATCGCAACTTTCCGAGATTTATCAATGAAATAACTAACTGTTACTGATTTACCGGGTATTTTATATTGTGTGGAAAATATAGTTAAATAGGTTTATTCTGAAATGTCAGACTACAAATAAACAATGAAGAGTAATATAAATTAACATAATAAAATATAGCTAATATATTCTTTGACAAAAGTAAATTGAGTATGATAAATAATAATATACGAGTAGGAATATTGAAACCAAACGCTACATTTTAAAATTACCCCCTTCGTTTTCGAGGACCCGTGGGACATGTACACAAAAGTTGTTTTTGAATCAATTTTAAACTTCGAAAAATTTGCAAAAGGTTGAAGCAACAAAAAGGACAATTGTAGTAAAACTTTTTGTCCCTTTCCGACCTTTCCCAGATGAGAGCAAGTCCAATATTTGACTGTAGCGCTTGCTGTTGATCCGGCCGATTGCGTGGCCGACCTTTTGTCATTTTACAGCCTATTTCCAATACATTTTAAATTATTCTCTTTATTTACATATTTATATGGCCAAACAGCGAACTGTTTACTGTCTTCGAATTCAAGCTCTAACTAAATATGGCTAATCATGTTTGTACTGTTTAGAAAAACAACGGAAAAAAAATAATCTCTAAGTAGCTATAAACTGCTAACATACTTAAATTTTAAATAAGTATGTAAGTTTTAACATGCAATCTGCCATAAAATGTAATAGAAGAATGTTTTGTCATTCTGACGCTCGTATGTATGTAACTGCAACGTACCTAAGGTGGTATTAAACATACAAAGTGCAACGTGTTCTTTGCACATTTTAAGTAAGTTACTTTTATTTATACTCGTTTTAGGTTTTCATTGTTCTAGAGTATAATAGACTGTACTATAAAAATATTACACGTGTTTAATGAAACCGTAAGGAACTGGAGTTGAGGATAGGCATTTGAAGTACATAAATAAAAAGTATAGTTCAAATATTTTGAATTATTTCTGTTAGCGTTTAATATTTACATAATACTTGGTTCACGTCGCATAACATTAAAATAGCCTTTATCAAACTGCTCATAACTCTTAAGTATTAAAACGGAAAAAATTAATTTAAAATTTAGTAGGAGGCGATCCCAGACGCTAACTTGACCTGACCCTCTAGACACTCTTTGTCGCGGGCCATTGCAGAGTCACTTAAACCCTTGTGTTAGAAACCGAGTGCGTACTTAATATACTACAAAGGGGGCATAGTAAAAGGCACGTGAAACAGGTAATCGTTGCAACTGTTTTATTCTATGACCGTAAAGGAGTAAGTTGAGTAGGTCATCTATGAATGCAAAAAACACTTCGATTATTATACGATACAGATGATGGCGAAGGAAGGCTTTATTTAGAGAAGGTGGGAGAGGAGTTTGGCTAAGGGCCTTCCCTCCTTGATGAAACGTACGTGTAATTCAATAAACATTAATGTAATATTTAATTTGTAATTATAGAGTAACCCGATAAATGGTATTCGGATCTTCTTCTTCCTAACGGTTTTCCCGGTTTATGGAGCCTGTAGTACACTTTGAGAGCTATCCTCAAGATTTGGCGTAGGCGCTAGTTTCACAAAAGCGATTGCCATCTGACCTACCAACCCAGAGGCCTTCTTGGGATTAGTAAAGTTTCCTCGCGAAGTTTTCCTTCACAGAAAAGCAAATATAAGTTTTCAACTTATAAAACCTAATTCCGTGAACTATACAATACATGTGTAACATAAAACATAAAACAAAACGGCAAAAGAACGAACTCAAAAGTCACTAAAAAGAATTAATTTCACGTCCGAACAAGCCTAGTATTAAGGCGAAAGGCTGTTGGCTCTGGTTTTTAAACTCGATATCAAGTCAAACAGCCGAGGTGCTCGGCTAACTGCTTCTCTCGGTTTACACTTAATTAACTAATATTTACATTGGACCGGCGAAACAATTTCAACTTGCACACCTGCCGGCTATATTGCGGCTTGGGAGCTTGCCGTTTCAACAAATTTACGTGATGAAATTTAGGACGTGCCTGTTCTTATATTTGCATACGGGACTTACGTAATGTTCACGATGTGCAGGTTGCAGTAGTAGCTCTGGAAGAAACTTTACGTGAGGGATATAATTTGCGTGATGATGTCGCAGCTTAGCGAAAATGAAGAGTTAGATGTTTCATTAGGAGTCCTGCACTTAGTGCTCCACTTAATTTAGCATGCTAATACTCGGGAAGAACATTTTATGCGCTAGATTAGAACCTTTTAGCAGGATAATGTTGGTATGTAACAATAAAGGTCTGGCTATGAAAGAATTGCTTCATAGGTTTGAGCAGTGTAAATTAGGCGATGGCTGAACCCGGAGTTGGCCGTTCCAACCTCAACAGCGATGCGGTAATGACTTTATCCCAATGTTTCTAGGCAATTTACCGTAAAATCGCCTTTATCTTATATTTTTTTTACTAAACGGTCAACGTTTGTACTCTCTCTGACGTTTTAGATCTTGTTTAAATATAATCAATAAATGCTTTTACCGCTAAATAAATAAATAAATAAATGCTTTTTTTTTTCGCGTACCGGAAGGCGCAGCGTGGGTAGGCCCCCCGCAAGGTGGACTGATGACCTGGTGAAGGTCGCAGGAGTCCGCTGGATGCGGGTGGCGCAGGACCGGTCATTGTGGAAATCTTTGGGGGAGGCCTATGTCCAGCAGTGGACGTCTTTCGGCTGAAATGATGATGATGATGATGATGAAATGCTTTTAAGTGAAAAAAGTATGACGAGTTACGTCACGGACATATCAAAGCTCTTAATGGTTGCTCTCAAACCAATTTCTTTTAATAAAGGTGGCGTTTTCAAGTTAAAGGTACCACATTGTCGGTTATCGATAAGGCTCTACTGTCATAAATAATCACTTAGAAATCAATCTTATCAACAACCGACAATGTGGTAACTTTAGCCTGAGAACGCCACAAATATACGAGTGCGCTGTAACGTATAACGTATAAAGACGTTACAGCGCACTTATGTTTCAATTTTATATGGATGTTATCTCTATGGTCCGCTACGGCTATATAGAGATATGTAACTTCATATGAGATCTGTAACATAAAATATCATAACTAAAGCTTTACATTAATGTGTTACAATTAATGTAAAGTACCTAGCATTGCAATTATCGCTACGGGACCGCGCACTTTCCTATACCGTATATTTCCATTGCGAGAGTATCTCGGTACACACCGTTGCGATTTAGCGATACAGTGCTGCAGTTAAGTGTCTTTAAATCGTTGTTTAAACTAAAGTTAGATTCAGCCCGAGGCGACCGGCGACTATGACTGCGTTTATGTAAATTTGAGTTAGTCTAAGCGCAGTTTGAACGAGCTAGCTGGGACTTACATCTGGAGACTGTGGAGGAATTTTAAAATGTATGTCACTCAGAGCTCCTGATAACATGAGAACAAGATGTACTCTATATTCAAAATGTAACACTTTAACTACCGACGTTCTGACAGTTTCATGTGTCAAGGCCTCGGCTTGATATCGGCTAAATTTGCGATAGACACGTTCTATGTTTATAATAATATATGTTTACAAGATATTTTTAACTTGAAATTTTCACTAAAGTAAGTACTTATGTATGTTATTTAAGTATGTAATAACTTTAACTGGACTTGCAAAGAAGTGTTAAAACTTCTACAAAGCTTAACAATATTTCAATATTTATTTTCAGGCAATTTTTTTGTTCTACTTGATTACGTGATATTTTGTTCTACTAGAAAAACTCCTACTGTAACAAGTAAAATAACTAAACATAAGTTTCTACAGCAATAAAGTAAAAAAAATGCAACAGTCCATGCGTACATGTAATTTGAAATAGATTTCAATCTTATGGTAAAATCTATCTCAACTCAATCGAAAACGGTACGTTGGTTGCGGCAAGAATAACAGGGTCGAGTGAGCAAAAACCGCACCTCATTGGACATTGTTCACAGGTTGAGACAAAGTGCCGGAGAAAAGTTGCTTATCCCGCTTCGTTGGAGCTAGGGCTACCCCCTACCCCTCATCATGAAATTTGCTGAGAATCGTTTTTGCGCAGCCTTTTATAAATGCGCAGTATTCTTTAAAGATGTACGATTGGGTTCAAAATTGGATGGGTAGTTAATGAATTATTTCATTGATAAATTGTCCATGCATTTTTGAACGCGTGTGTAACTAAGGTAATTGTGGTTCAATACGATACTGTTGAGATGAATGTAAATATAGTGGGTCATATTTATAGAGATTGTCCCACAATATTTGTTAATTTATCAATTTATTTATATTCAATAAAAGTAGTGGATCGTTTTTTTTGGAATAACTAGTGATGAATGATTGTTTTTATGTACAGTTACTTAATTTCCGTACTGAACCTAAATTTGTAAACCAAGTTGGTAAAGTAAGTAATGCTAGTTAATGGACGAATGTGATATCTGCATAAATGAATAGTGCGTTAGTTCGTTCAAAACTGAAGCACTACCGCCTGAAACTAATACACTTTTATTATAAGCCAGCAGTTGTAATGTATAATAAAACATAGTACCTAAATATATTTGCTTTATCGAGTAGGTATTACTAGGTATAGAAGTTTTATAATTTCTACATTTACATCGTAATTGAAAATGAGCAAGTGCTTTTCTCTAATTGTGAGATTATTTACTTTTCTTTATCAGCTAGTTAATTACTTAATAACAATCTACTTATCAGCTGTGTTAGGCATATATTGTAAAATCTTATATAAATTATCATTCAAATAAATGTTTTTCTACAATTCCATAGCAAAGTCAGCAATCACAGAACCCATTTTTAATCATATCATCATGTGAATCGTGCCCAGTTTTATAAGGTTATAACTAAAACTATTGTGAGATAACAAGTGACAACCCTATTTGCTCACAAGGATTAAGCGACTTCCTCATCCAGGATTTGTAGTCGCGAGCCGAGAGGCAAAAAGTCGGTCATTTCCGGAAATGTTCGGTAATGTTCAGCGATGATACACGACCTCGTAGAGCCCAGAGCCGCTATGGCTCCTTTATAAAAAGAAAGCATCAAAAAATAATTAGTGGATATCAAAAGGTAAGAGGATTCTTAATGACTAAAATAGGTAGAATTCTTAGATTTTCATATACACGTTCAATTACAAATGCAAAATTCTACGAATTGGAAGAATGAAACACTACTTATTGACTGATTTTAATAGCATGTGAGCCGGTAGCGGCGTTATGAACATTTTCATCTATGTACAGACCACTTCAACTACTGGACAGAGCATATCTATAAGTCTTGAGAGTTGTCTTATATGCTATAAGACAACTCGCGGGCACTACCGATATGCAGTCCGGTACTAAGTTAGTATGGCAGCGCGACCGCTTATTTCAATTGGATTTACGTTTACTTAGCATGTGTAAATTAAAAATATTTACCTGAACCTGGAATGTTACAGTTTAAAATGGTGTAGGGTGGTACTGGGTTCTGCTGAAAGAATCGTAGAATTTCACAAGTAAATTACTGCATATGTGATGTAACCTCGTTCTGTTTGTAAACGCATCATAATACAGTGTATGTGTATCGCTACTCTGAATCGCTACGAAAAACCGCAATAATCACAATTTTGGCAGCCACGTCACTCTGCAAGGAATGCTACGAATTGTATACAGGCTTTTAGCGTTGCATGCCTTAACTATTTGCACATTTGATAATTTTGATTTGCATATTTGACAAACTCTGTCAAATACTCTATTCCTATCTGACCGACAGAGCCGCCGTAATTAGCGAAATGGTATAATTATCCAGTTGTCGTTATACCTGTGGCGCTGATTTAAATACGAAATAATGCGATGTTGCTATTCCATTCCTGCAGATATGGTTTGGAGTTAAAACTTCGATAGGTTCAGTAGCTTTTTATAAACACCTTAGGTTGTCTTAATGTAACAGCAATTGATAGCTCATAGGAACGGTATATGACGTCCCATTGATATCCTAGCTATAATAGCCTAATCAATGGACCGTAATAGAGATTTTATGGAGATTTTTCGATTGGTGAATATAACTGGGTCTACACCTACATTACAACACTAACCGCTAATTAGGCTGCGGGTCTATGGCTAATTTTATTCGGAAACCCTTTATAATTATAACTCTGTACAATAAGAACAAAAAAGCCCTGAAGAAAATCTGAAGCTAAGAAATGCATTACATATTTCTGTAGTCCTTGTCATAACCAACTTTACCATTTTTACTTCGCAGTTGCAGGTAAAACGACCAATAGCGTAACACTTAACTCTCAACGGATTTGCGTCAGAGTAAATACGCCGTGTAATTGCAGACAAAGCCTACTATCACAACTTTTAAATCCTTGATTACTTTCCGAGTCCATTAAAAAATAATAACTTGTCGGGCAAGTGCCACAGCTTCCGCGCCGAAAGAATCCCATTAAAACTTGACTTCGGGTACAAAAATATATAGCTGATAGTTCAGTAAATGGGTTCTGCGTTAAACACGTCATTTTATATTTATTTGCACACGTTTATATCATCTAGTAGAATTCAGTCATTTTGTTTGATAAATCATCTAATGGGGCACTGATTACTTAGTTCTAACTTTATGTTAAGTTATGGTAGAATAACGCCATTATCTCACATTAATTCACATTAGTGACAACATTGCGTTGAATTTATGGTTGCGAAATATGTAATTTGAAAAGAGAGAAAGTAATAAACGCGATTAATCCGTTCTAAAGTGTTTAATTTCAATGAATAACAATCGCGGTAACAGAAGACAATATTAAGAGAGAAAGTATTACACAATCCTTATAAAACAGCTGCTTGAGACAATTCAGAATAGTACATTGCGATATTGATGGTCATTACACGAGACGATATTGTGCGCGCGAGCTGCAAGCGAGTGCACAATAAGGAAACCAATGTGTAATTTTATTCGAGATTTGGTAAGGTTTTGAACTTTCGTTAAATACGTTAATTTAATTGTCAGAATCATGTTAGAATGCCTACATGTTTATTGACATATGAGTATGACTGACCTTTATTGACTACTTGAAGTTTCTTGCGACGCCTTTTCGACGTAAGTTGATGACAATACTTTACATTTTCAACTAATAAATTTACCTAACACACAAATAGGTCACAAATAAGTAAGTATATTTATCACTACAACATTATTTTCATGGTAGGTTACACTCGCGTTTTGTAGTTCAAGTTGTATCTGCAGAGGGGCCTCATCCATATTTGTTAAAATTTTACTTCTTATTCTCTCATAGTTGCATTTTATCATGATAATAAAGCGAGAAAAACGGTCACAAATGTTTTACGTAAACAAGTTACCGCGCCATTGGATCGCATTTTTTTTTAATCGCGTTGGGCGCGCAAATTTCAAGCTAAGGCCCGCTATTCTTATAAAGGTAGAATAGAAATTATGTAGCTGACTACGTTTATGTAGCTGGTCAATCAATTGATGATGTAAGTGTATTATATTCGCATGCCTTCATCACAGACCCGTGTTTTTCAATACAATATAATATAGATTTTATTGTTATAAGCGTAAGGTAGAGAATAGCAAGAGTACGCTTGAATGACAGCTCCAGGGCGCTGCTTTACCCGAAAATTGATAAAGTTTGGGGAAAATTCACTCAACATCAGTAAGTTTATGAGTGATGTATAGATTTTGTATTGCTATTAGGCAACAGTAGACACGACAAAACCCGTGTGTATTAGTATTTATTTGTTAGGTAGGTATTATGTAAAAAAACTATAGCAGGTTTATTGTGTATGTAATTGCCTTGTTTAATTTCATATATAGGTGAAAATAGCCTGTTAGATAGGTTACAATAAAAAATAATATCCTGAATACGATCTGACACTTTATGCTTCTCTTTTACAATATGAGCAACTGATTGCGAGTTATTAATTACAAAATGGGCAGTACGGTGTAACGAAATACCAGTAAAAACTTTTTAAAAATTGCTCACTCTAAATTGTAACAGTCTCAAATATCAAGCTGACGACAACTTTCTTCTAATTGATCGTTCTTTGAGCTCATTTGTCAACTCGGTAACGATCTCAACTGGATTAATCAAGTTATTTGTTCCTACGCAGGTAGGCTTAGGGCGGAGGCAGATTGCTACACTTTGACTGAGAACTGTGTCTGTTAATTTCCATTAAATTGGTTTTCTCAGATTAAATTTTAAGTAGGTAGGTACTAAAAAAAACCTTTAAAATTTTAATGGATTTTCCCACGAAAGTTTCAGAACTTTTCCGCCAAGTTTATTTATTTACCTCATTCATGCGTGTCAGATAAGCATTTTAACCTTTCTCATAATAACATTACATGTTTTTATTACGATCAATTAATTTTCTAAAGTGGTTTTATTCAAATTTAATGGCAGATTTAACGCGAACCAGCCAAATTGAGAGCATCGTACCATGACGTAACGCGACTTTAACACCACTGCAATAATATTTAATGCAAGAAATAAGGCAAACGCGTCAATTTGCGTTGGCAGAGTGCCAGATTGGATGTCATAAAGAGTATGGTTTGCGGAGAATTAACTAACTATGTCATGCTTATATTGATTTCCAGCTGGTCTGAGGTGGTCGTGTTTATAGTGTCTGTCACGTTTCTATCAGGTTAACTCGGCTAAGTTTTTAGGCCATGCGCTTATCCAGGCAGTGGAAGGTTACGTCGCGTTATTGAGTCAATATGTTGTTAAATTAAAATATTCATCATAGTGTATATCTAAATTATATCTTTTAAGAAGCAATTATTACAATATCTTTGTATAAGTTTTACATATTATCTCTGTGAAAAAGCGTATTTTTTCGATTCTTTATATGTAGCTTGAACGCGTGATCAATTTATAACAATGTAACCTAGGTGCAAAAGTTTAAACATAATAGGTACACTTTAACATTGACTGTACCTACACGAAAACAGCATTCGAAATGATTACATAATTATATTCACCGTTAGTTCAGCTTGTCCGCACCTTAACAACCGAAATGTTTACCGCCGTCAAACGTTCAAAATGACGTCACTCCGACTTCGAAATTAATTTATTATTCGATCAAAATTAATAGGGCGTTAATTAAATAAAGAAAGACCCTTAAAACACGTTCATACTTTTAGACTGCAGCGTAAGAGGCAACATGGGTCCACGCAGTGACTAATCAAGTCGAGAAATATCACTTACTTTCTTCTTAGCTGATTCGTAGCTTTGATATATTTATCTCGTACTCGTATCGTTATAATCTTGATTAAAGTAATGATTATTGCTTGATCAATATCTAAAATATAAAATTAATAATTTTGATACAACGTTTTGTTGAAACAAATCAAATTATTCAACTAAAACTTCTGTAGTATATGACATCTATTTTCAATCCATAATTTTGATGTTTCGTGTTCATGCTGCTAGCATTGCCGCTGGTGAATAGACTCCAAAATTACATATCTACATATCATAGCTGAAAAAGGGTACCTAACTGGTAAAACATGTTATCTACTAGTCATTCTTACAGGTCATTAATCAGTTAACGATTTTCCATTTTTATAGATTCTTTCATCATCATTTTGTCATTTAGATTCCGTCACGTACAGATATATCCTTATCAATAACCAATCCCAATATGTTCCTCATTACTCGGGACGTAGGGGACCGTGGCTGTATTAATTGCGTGTTTCGGCCGTTACACGCGTCTGTGTTATATTTCCCAATATCGAGGGATAATCTGTAATCCCTGGAGAATCCCTCATAGGTTGACGATCGATGGATTAACTTTACTGTGACATCAATGTTTTCCGCTACATTACACGTTTCCCAGATCATTTTGTTAATTTATGCCATAGACACATAATGAAACAATAATTAAAAATTTACACGGGAGAGTACTTTGCTCGTAGAACTGAATGTTTACATGACTTTGGTATAAATAAATAAAAATGGGACAGCCATATACGAATCGACCTATACCCACAGTACTTATGTTAGTAAAGTATATCCTTAAGTTAAAATATCCTTATATTCGATGCGTATGTTCAATAAGTCTTGTGTTGTAGACCGTATACAGGTAAATTATTGAATAAAATATTGATAACATCCAATTTTCAATTACGAATATTCTAATCGATGGTATCAAGCTTTGTAAGCAGGGTTACTTCGTACTATGAGAGTGTCCAGAAAGTACGAAAGAGAATGTATTTAGTACGTACGCAATCCAGACATCTTATAGGAAATCTTCTTCATCTTAAGCCGAACTGTTTATAGGAAACCTATCAATGTGTACGACACAATCGTTCTCAGCTAGCTACAGAAGTAAATCTTTGTTTCAGAGAGCTCAATGATTGATATTGAACATGTTAGTGCTGATTTGCTGCTTACAAAACGTACACTGCTAACTAATGATCTTAACATATTTATGATCTTGACGCTAGGTCAAGTAGTCACTCTGTGTGAAGATCCCGGTAGTCGAATGCAGATATCCTACTCTGCCTTTTGTTTAAGGGCTTGCCTTTCGGATAAGACCAACCACATCTAAAGCGTACTTTAATCAAGATATTTTTCAAGCTATTGAACAAGATGTCACGAGATAGGTATCTTTATAAAAATAAAATATAAAATAAATATTTGTGGGACAATTTTACACAAATCGACCTAGTCCCACGGTAAGCAAATAAGGCTTGTGCTGTGGGTACTAGACGACGATATATATAATAGATATATACATATAAATACTTAAATACATAGAAAACATCCATAACTCAGGAACAAATATTCGTGATAAACACACAAATAAATGCCCTGACCAGGATTCGAACCCGGGACCTCCTGCTTCGTAGGCAGGGTCACTACCAACTAGGCTAGGAGGCCGTTATAGGCTTTACTATAAATATGGTTTCTCATACGCGCTGAGATAATCTATTTTAAAGTGTTTCATTTATTTTAATGAAAAATTGTGTTGTTTTTGCTTAAGTGTTGCCTAAATCTTCAATAGTAATATTTAAAAAAGTTCGATCAGAAACCTTTTGACGGAATTATAAATATAATAAGCAACTTTTGGCATGATTATAATTATCTGCAAAATGGTTTATGCTACTAAAGAAAAAAGGTAAGCATTTTACTAATATCTACTATCTTGTGTATACATAGGGTTGTCACAATGTACTGATAAATTATTTTTATTATTTATTATTATTATTATTTATTTAATATTGATTTACACAGCATTACAGTCTTACAAACTAATACACTGTGAAATTAAATACAGAAACTTAATGTTAACATATAAAAACACTAGACGGCCTTTTATCCATCGCCTCGCAAAATTCCAAGCATTCCTGACACACAGCCGCCCATCGCCATGCAAGCAGGTCACATTCAGGTGCTGATACAAGAAGCGCATTCAGCAGAGTCAGGGCTCTTAAGATCGGCGAGTTTCTATGCGCCACTGTACGCGCTGTTGGCACTGCCAAAAGGGGCCGGATACGCGGCCTAAGGGTTATCTTTTTTAAATCAGGCACGAAGAGCCTCACAAACCTTTCGACTAATTCTGGGCAGTCCGATTCCCCTCGCAGAACTCGACATGCAAAAACGAGCAAGTTAGAGTTACGTCTGACTTCTAAAGAGTTGTAGCCTAGAACTCCCACGAGAAATTTTGTGGGATACATGAAGGGATAGTATCCATATACCATTTTGTAAAGCGTTCTTAAGAATGTTTTTTGAATTTTTTCCAAGAGAAGGATGTAAGTGACCTCATGGGGGTTCCAGATTAGGGCGGCCGCCTCAAGTTTGCTTCTTACAAGAGCGTTATACAAAATCTTTATAGCACCATGGTCGTTAAATCCTCTGACATTACGGACAACAAAGCCTAGAGTGCGAAAGCAACCAGTGGCAAGCGCTTTGATGTGGTCGTGGAAAGTTAGCCGCGTGTCAAATAAGACGCCCAGATCTTTTACGGAGTCGACCCTGGCGATAGGATCAGATCCAAGCAAATATTGAGCATGTATGGGAGATGAGGCTCGAGTAAAACTACATATCTGACACTTGGAAATATTAAAAGTAAGTTTATTTGCCAGACTCCATCGGAAGACAGAACAAATGATTTAATATGTGGTGTTCTATAACCCAAAGATCGAAATTATAATTATATAATTTTTACTCACAAGAATCGAAAACACTGTCTTCTTGGGATTTTCAGTTTAATATTATATACAAACAAGATAACATACCTATTATTCCTGTGCAATTGTAGTGCAATACACTTCAACTCACTGCTGGCAGATGTTATTTGGGGTGGCGTGTCTAGTAAGCCAATGGTCAGCCCACATGAAAACTTGCAAGTGTTTTGGCACAAATTAGATTGTATTAAAAGCCGTGTACTGCCTTTTTCTTTTGGCCTCCGGTATGAGTCCAATGTGTGGTTATCACCACCCGTAACGGCATACCCGCCTCACTCTTGTTTGGTAGTTGAAGTATATAATTAATACAGTAGTTTTAAAAATACAGTATTATCCGTGTGCACAGCCCTGGACAAGACAAGACTGCCAGCGCGGGTTACGCTGAGTTTTTTCCGGTCAAATGGATGGAATTTTAATTAGTGACTCGTTAATGAAGGAGGCTAAAGGGTGCTCGCTAGAAGCTTTTTCAATATCTCCTCCTCTTCTTTTTATTCCCTGTTTAATAAAATTAATTAGTCAGCAAGTCAACTTTGAAGTATTTACTCATCGGTTTTGGTATTTGTTTGCAATCTGTATATTACTTTACTTCTAAGCAACGAACTAACTTTTAAGGATAAGACAAATTAAATGGTATGTTTTCTAGAGAGGACTGAAATAAATTATTTAAATTATTATAATTAATAAATTATTACACATCGGTAACACCGTGGCATTTAGGTAGCACTTAACAGATTAGTGATGAGACAAGTTTTCTAAGTGTCTTTTCAGATAAGATAATGTTTTATCTTAATAAATTAATATTACCTACATGATCTTAACATATATAGGTTTGATTACTAGTTTAAAAACATCAATGTCAATGCTATTATCATTCATTTCCGTGTAATAATTATTGCGAGTCGCGAGATATTTTCAATAAGGGAGGAAATCTTTTGAAAGCATTCAGAACTTCTACTGCAACGTGATCAGGTAAAATGCACCCGCTGCGATGTTTATATAGTTTGCAAGACATTTAATATTAACAAGCACTTAAAGACAAAAAAGCACAAAGATTGATTTGCCATCCCAGCTTTAGAAAATTTAGTTCTTAATTTACCGGAGCTTGACATAAGAGATAGTAAGTGTTTTTGCACTAAATGTCAATTGTTTCTGAAACCTAAAAATATAATGTATTAAAACATTTAGACTCGGACACTCACGTAGAAGATGTAGGCTGACTTGTGAAAATTTAGAACAAATTTTATTTGTTTACCACTAATGTCATATTATATTAAATGATTAAAATTTATTTTTTAATTGATTTCTTTTTCTCGACTCTTACCTACAGGAAGAACATTGTCACATCACTAGTCTGTTAGAAACTGTCAAGTGCCACCTAAATGCCATGAGTTACCGATGTGTAGAAATAATTGATGAATCGTAGGCAAAATGGACTGTTATTTAAAAACAAAACGAGGTATACCTAAGTTTTAACACGTTCAAGGCCAGCGTGTGCTACGCGCTACGAGCGTAGCCGATAACAGGGGAATTCGTATGTCGAAAATCGCCTACGATCAGAGAACCGTTCATCGGGTCATTGGTACTGAATGTGTCAAGGTGGATTTCGTTTTAATTTTAGTAGTACATTCCTTATTATAGTAAATAATCGTAGACTCTGGTATTCTAATTAGTTCCATTTTTAAGATAATTGCAAATTGAATTATATCTGATAAAGTATTTGCAAGTGTGTAAACGGACTAGGAGTATTCGACAAGAAATTGATACGTCATACATAGTTGTCACCAGGGAGCGTACATTTCATGCCGATGACAGAAAAAATGACGTCAAGCTTCATAGAGCATGTTTCTGGTTTTTCGTTTGAATGAATAGTGCTGTAATTGAATACTGCCAAAACTGTTACGTTCGAATTACAATCAAACGTTGATAGAAGATATTTAAAAATATCCTGTGTATTATGACGAAACCGGCATGAATTGTACGCTCCCTGGTTGTCACTTACTAATTAAACACGACTAACACTTGTTGATATGTGAAAAGTGCTTACTGAAATAAAAAACTATCAATGTATAGCAAAATTCTATTAAACGAACTCCACAAGTTTCAACCCAAATGACCGTGCGCATCCATGAAAGCAAACTACAACATTAATACCACACTACCCATAACCTACAAGCTCCAACTTTTTCCCCTTACTATCTAATCGCGCATGGTGGGTCTCGTTAGTATAATGGTCGTATTAATTGCCCACCGTATTGTTTGTGCCCGGGATGGGATCCTCCCGGAATTAACGATTGTAGTCCCGGGAGGAGGCATAGCCGTTCAGGCACAGTAAACTAACGAAGACTTAGAATCGTACTCGGACGCATCTTTATCATTTTCGCGTTTTACTAGTTTTCAGCTAGACACAGTTATTCTAACGACACCTCCATAGATCAGAAAAGTCAATTCTTACTTAGAAGGGATGCTTTTTTGTAGTAACTGAAATGGGCTTAACCGATCATTGTTGTAATAGTTTATATTTATACTATTTATAATTACTTTAGTTTCACTGTCATGACATTTTTAACTGAGATCGCGAAACACTAACGAAGTGATTGACTGAGAAAAGGACATACCTACTGTTTAAATATGACTGTGTACACACTGTAATCTAGTGCTATCAAAAAAGTGATCCGAATACAAACAGCGGATTCTGGGATTGGTTTTAGTATTTATTCTAAGTATTAAATATATTTTGTATAGACTTTTCGAATTGTATATTGAGAGCCGACCATCCAGTGGCGTCATCATTACAAGCTTGTGTTTTCTAATATCCAACCCATTTTTTAACTTCCACATACAACTTTATTAAATTCGTACAGTTTTATAATTTTTTGTGTTCTTAGCAAAATAATTACATGTTGCATCAACCGCAAATGTAAAACGAGCATTACAATTAACTTTAGGTACTAAGTTAGTGACAACTATGATACGAGTATGACATAAATGTCCGATCGAATACTTATAAGTACTTATCGTTTACACATTTATGAATAACTTATTATTAGGTAAAATTAAATTTGTGACTATCTTCAAAATAGAGCTAATTAATATACCAGTGTCTTTGAGAAATTAACTTAATTTAAGCTTAGGAATGTACCCATAAAATTAAAGCAAACCAATGAATACATGTTAGTTATAGTTTTAGTCCTACTAATTCCCGAAGAAGTCATATTTTTCACATAATGTTTATTTTTTGGTTTAATATCTAAAACGGAGAATAGTGGCTACGTTTTTGTAATTCTGTAAACGTCAAAATACGGGATATCGGTAAGCTCATCAAATAACAAATCAAAAATTTCTTTAAATATACGTACAATTTCAAACCTGACATGTCTAAAGTACCGATAAATAATATATGGCGTACAAAAATTCATTTCCTGTATTCAAAATGTGACCGGATTCAGGGTCTAAATCCCCTATCAATCATAGCTTACGCTCAAAATATCTCGACGAAATCACACGCGTTCCATCATAAGTAGAATTTATTGCTGAGATAAATAATTCGACCCCTGGGCCTCACGGTTCACAACTTCACCTAATGTATTCTAATGCATAAAAGATGGTAATGAGAGAATGTAGGCTCTCTTATTAGGTATCTTGCAAAGTGTGATATAATCCTCACTTGTTTAATTGAATAATTTTATTTCTAAGTTTGGCAAATATCAGAATTATACTTGACTAGCTGTTGCCCGCGGCTTCGCTCGCGTTAGAAAGAGACAAAAAGTAGCCTATGTCACTCTACATCCCTTCAACTATCTCCACTTAAAAAATCACGTCGATTCGTCACTCCGTTTTGCCGTGAAAGACGGACAAACAAACTGACAGATACATACACAATTTCCCATTTTAGTATGTAGGAGTAGTATGGATATAAACAACAACTCTTCTTTTACAATTTTGTGACATGTTTATTAATTGTAAAACCAGGCACTCACGCATTCATATTTGGAGTATACCGCCATGCCACGGTTAATAAAACTTCTGATGACGATCATCATAAATTGATTGAATTACCAAAAACCCAATAATATTATTCAAGCATATTTTTTAATTAACGAGTTTTGCTGGAAATATTGTGTCAAGTGAAATCCGACCATAATTACGTGGGTGGCTAATTTAAAATATGATTTTACAATATGGTTGGGATTTTGTTAGTATTACTAACTTTATCTGCTCTTATGGCTGAGCTTCACACACTTCCTAACTATTAAAGAATCCGCTTGATATACTTATTTTTTCACCGACTTAATCCTGGAAAAACGACATTAATGTTGTCTCGTCGTTTATGTCCGTTTAATGTTCGTTGGTTCATTTTTATTCACAAGACAGTTGATTACATTACAAACTGTACGCAACAGGGCCAAAAGCAGAATAAAAACAACTTGTGTCTCGTCTCCACATTATGTAGATTCGTCCTCCCGAATTACTCTTTTAAGCAATAAACGGACTGGGAGTGAGTATAAAAATCTTCGCCGAGACGAATGGAAAAGAGTAGGAGGATGACACAAGTTGGAAGTGACAGCGACAGGGTAGGAAGTGATTGTATTTTATTTTGACGTTGGGGACCTTTTCCATATCCAAACTTAATTTATTATTAACTATAGAGACCAGACATCGCTTGCCATATTATTTAGTACATTTATTTTAATATTGTTTACCCAGGTATTGGCTGTTGAATTATCAGTAAGTATTTAGATTATACTTTTATTGTCACTATATATTGGAAATGTTTGTACATGCAAATGCTTTAATGTAATGCTTATTGACTTCTAAAAGTGCCCTAGAAGCCTACTTGCAGAGTACATTTTTGAATTTTGAATAAGAATTTTAAATGAATATAATTTTGGTTTGTTGCAAACTAGTTACTTTTATTTACTACAATATAAAATTATTCTTACCAGTCAATGCAGTCCCTAAAATCTGTTTTAAGTTTAGTTATTACTTTGACATAATCTAAAATAAATCTAACATACTAAACAAGAGGTAGTTTCAGGTAGTTTGTTTTAAGGGATTAGTACACGGTTCTACGCACCATAAATAACGCTTTTACTACTAATGCAATTGTCTTGGATGATTGCCAAAACCACTTAGTATGCTATTAAATAAACAGTGTTATAATGAGTTCAGCATCTTGATGAAATAATAAAAAATAAATAAAACGTATAATGTGGAATGCTACCTAGACTAGAATAATAAATAATTTATTGTCGAACAGGAGGCGGATGGATCCCAATGTAAATCACCTTATGCCAACAGCAAACGCAGCAAGAAATGTTAGCAAAAACTAATATAAATGAACGTACAATCCTATTAACATTACTAGACCTGTCACACTCATTATTTATTGAGCGTCGGTGTCTGCAAATACATATAATTACAAGGTAACAGTAACTAATATGGAAATAACAATTATTCGCTAACTATCAAACTAATTTGTTAGTAGACATATAAAGTTAATCATATAAGGAGGGCATATAATATACGCGTACATGAACTAATATAATAAATTCTACCGTAAAGCTAAAACTAAATCATTAACTTAAGTCGACATTTCCAAACAATTAAGGAATAATTGCGCAGAATACTTCACCTACTTCTTCCAATTGAAACTACTGTTAATCGTGATTTAAAACGATTATGTGTAGGCTTAGGTTAAACTAGCTACTAAGCAACATTTTGTAGAAAATGCATACCTATTCAGACTTCATTTCAAAAACTTAGCTGAGTAAAGACCGTTGCTTATGTGCCCAGCTCAGCATGTGTTATCGTTTGTTTAAGAAATATGTCGCATTGCTTAAATCAAACGAATAAGATTTTATCTTACCGCGTTGTTTTTTAGTGCTAGAGCTACGAATCGAGATCGCTCTATCTTGGACACATCCTCCCAAGTCCCGCTAATCAAGCCGCTTCCAATTCATGACTTGCTGGCCGAAGGGCGGGCCAGTGATAATGGTTATGGCGAAAGTTCGCCATCCTAACTGCCCTATTCCGCACGGGCCCCGCGAGCGCGAGGCGACAATTTGTTACCAACGACTGTTCCAGTTGCGAGATTGGGTGTTATTGCCGGCGTCGATTGCGAGTTTTCACTTCTTGCAAACTTTGTACGGAATCACTCTAATGTGAGAGCGTCGTAAATTTGTCGATCTTTTTTAATCAAGTAGGAAATTTATTGGTGGAGTTATTGCGTAAATATTATATATTTTTTATGACATGTGAATTCTACATAGGTAAATATATAAAATGAAATAACTACATAACTGAGGCCTGATTCCTTACTTTAATAGTTTTCAGTCTTTTTATTTTATTTTAGTATATAACTTATTGTTTACGAATATAATTTCATTACGATAAGAATATTAACTTGTGTCGCTCTATTAACTTGATTTTACTACCGATGAAGATTACTTATCGTTGCAAAATGCAATGCATTAGGTGTATAATTTTATTACAACATAACATTTGTTGCACATTTTTACCTTACACGGTGTGCCACACACTCATAATTTAATATATAGGAAAGTAAACAGAAATATCAATGAAATATTTTTGTATAACTTATCTTATCTTATACCTATAAACGAGCAATTATATGAATAAAATTGGTAGGTGAGGGTTTTTAGGGCCTTAAAATCGCATATCGAACCAGTTTGGTCGAATCGCTGAGAAAAGGTTTTCGAGTTATAATGTGTTTTCCGAGTTTATTTGGCCGCCCAGATATTATGAAGTTATATACTTAAATCATCAGCTATGTTTTTAACACTATCAATATTTATAAAGTTTCAGAATCGTAATGGCGTTATTCATAAACTCACATCAAACTCCGTTTAGCTTAATGATTGTTTGTCCTTATCTGTCAGTTTTATGCAAACTTGTTTGCAAAGGCAAACTTAGTTAGAAAGAGAGAAAACATCATTTAACTAAAATGTCTGTTAACTTTTTTATGAAAATTTTATGTGGGTTTATGTGGGTTAGGTTTTAAAATCCGGCTTGTTCCAACAACTGCATTAAAGGACATCTCTGGATAATGCGCGCAATACCACTACCCTAAAAAGAAGTCGATGTACTTTCGAAACTTAACACGAATTTACGACCCAGCTCTTGCCAGAACACGTAAAGAGAAAAGAAATATGGTAGAAATTCCATAAAAGTCATCCGTAATTCCATAGAGGAGCGGGGCGGGGGCAACCCGGCGTGACACTCCTGGACGTGATTTACGCTGCCGAGGTGTGTGCGTAGCGATATTTGACGCGGAAAAGTGGTTTTGGTATGAGGCTAAAAATATAAACAGCTATGTAGCCACTGATCGAATTATGTTGGCATATAAGTTATCGATATCACGACGTTGCCTTTAAATAAACAAAACTATTAACAGGTCTAACTTTGATCATTAAATAAAACGCTAAGCGAAACTACTAAAGAGACAGCTAAATATTAGGGATACTTAGGTAAAGTTAGTTATGCATATTTTACGACTATCCGCTCTCTACATCAGTAAGGTATAACAAATATAGCTAATATATGTATAAAATAGGGTTTAGTCAATGTCTGTCACCGATGAGCGAGAAAGCACTACTGAACGATAAACGAGAAATTGAAGGTAAAATTATATATTTAAATTTTGATTTGTTTTGTATTGAGTGCCGGGAACCCGCTAGCGGAGTTCTCTATGGGTGGTCGCTTTCCGCTACAAAGCGGGAAAACGACGGAATCGGTTACGAGCGTAGCGCGTAGCACTCGCTGGCACTCAATATGTTAAGGTCAAGAAGAACATTTTATTAAATTTTAATCTTAGAATCGGACTCTTCAGCAAGTCCTGTTCTTGGTGGAGACACAGAGGAGACGAACAGTAATCCCAGAAAGATTATATTTGGGCGATTACAGAAATATAGAAAACACATAGGTATGTCTGATGCCAGGTATCGACCAGATAGTAACCAGCGTGGCGCTTTTTGGAAGTAAAAAAATATGCCAATTGAACGTCAGGCTAACAGTTTGTGGAATCATTCATTATTAGAGTAAAAATCCTTTAATTAATGGCTAACTGCCATTACCATGTTTAAAAATAAATGAGGTATATGTGGCTAAATTGTGTCTATTCTGTGTAATGTTTTGTTGGATATAAGCTCAGTATAGTCAGCGTCAAAAATATCCATACAACTTAAACCTTATTACATCATAAAAAGTTCTTAGTTGTATAAATATTGTAAGTACCTACGCCGCGCTGCCGAGTGATTATATATGCAGCAGGCTATTCTGAGTTCTTCGACTGAGTCGGCAGCTGCGATCTGTGCTTATATTTAACGCAGGAGAGCGATATACGGAATAGTCCCTATGACGGAATTGGCCACATTGACACCTTACCATAAATAACGAGGTTAAACACGTTAACGTATAGAATCTGACAAAAGCTTAGGAGCTTTTCATAATAAATTCAAAGGGCCACTTGCACCACCCAGGGTTAGCCGCTAACCGGGAGTTAAGCTGTCAAATTCTATAATAAAAACGCTGAACTCCAGGTTATGCGGCTGACTCCGGGTGGTTCCCGTGGCCCTAAATGTACTACCCACAATACCTACATTTTATAGCCCACCAAACGCTCTAAAAAACATAGTAAACTAAGCACATCAAACTAGAACAGTAATCGCACTGCATAACTAGAACGGGGTTGCACGGCAATATCGTCATAACAAATGGCGAGCCGTTAAACTAACGGCAGTATTAATCGCTGTTTTGTCTAGTACGTCGGGATTTATGGGGCGCGCGATCGACGGTGCCTCCGCTGTCAGTTTGTGGGCTGTGACAGATGCGAATGGTGATTGATTCGGGAGATAGTTTCGACTATATTAACAAGGAATTGATGGATATATTTTGTCTCACTTTGACGGTTAAGTTAAAAAAAATCTCAAGTCTTTGATGTAGTTGTAGATGTAGATGATTTAGAATAGCAGTCCAAAGAATGATTTAGATCATTCACTAAATACTACACATTTCTTGTTGTAACATTAGTTTCATTCATGATAAATGATAAATTCATGATAAATGTGATAACCTATTCTCACGAAATGTTTTGATTCAATGTAAGCAAAAAAAATACCTAATTTAATTTGTAACAACTGAACACGACAAGTAGATATGTTACATAAAATTACTTATTCTGTATGATAACCATTACAAACAAAGTTACGAACAACTCTAGTAGCAAATAAAGGCAACGTATAGTTATTCCAAGGGGAATAAAATTGAATACAAGCATTGTTGTGCCAGACGGCGTAGTTTATGTCTAAGAAGATACAAACTGTTGCACATATTTTTAAGCGCACACACATATTTCCCGCGTCAAGCCGTAATCGAATTCCGCCGCCCGCAGCCCTGGCTGCTGTTCGCAGTGCCATCCGAACATTTTGCCACAGGTGAACCGGTGTAAGTTTGACCTCTAGTAACGCATCAGGCACTTGATCATACGTACTATTTCTCATCCGGTTAATACCGTAAATGTTCTATATCTCAAAGAGCACAACACATAGTTTTGATGATACTTTAGTTGTGTGTATTTGTATATTGTGATATAGCTCTAGCCGAGGCAGAACCTAGCGTGTTACGTAGTTTACTCGTCTATTTCAATTAATACAGCTAAAAAGAGACAGACAGCCTAATACTGTCACGCGCGAGATACTGTCGCAGGACTCTTTTGCTAGGGTAGTATATTATGTGCAAAAAAATATAGGTATAACTATAGCGACACAGTTTCTATATTTCTATGTATGGTTTCTTAAGCGGTACAGAGTAGTGGATTGAACCCGTGGGCTGAGTAGACCTTTAAGCGGTACAGGTTGGTTCACTAAACTAGGCTGACTAGACTAAGCTAGGCTGAGAAAACACTTTTCCTTTTGTGAGTGGTCAACTAAACCCGTGGGCTAAGTTGACCAGACAGGTGGGACGATAAGCCCGCAGGACGACTTTTATGTGGGTCCAGTTGCCCACAAGGAAATGATAATGATAATTTATCGGCGAACTTAATAAGTAAAAATAACTTTAATAAGAATAACTAACCTATTTAATGTTCAAAATAGGCAAGAACATTTATGTTTAACAACCGCCTTTACCGTTCATTATGATTACAACAATATTTACAAAAAAATTAAAAACGAATCATTAGCAAATTTCACCACCTTTAAGTTACCCTCGAGACATTTTAATCGTTAGTGTTGTTACGTATCTCAAGGATCAAATTATACTAGTGACCAACACACAATCAAAACATTGTGTTTTGTGAGTAGACATAGGCTCGTTATCCAAGAATAAGTGTCTGATGTTAAAAGTGTTCATAAACAAGTGCTCAGTGTTCGGGATTTGCATTTCGCAGTAAGTTGTTTACACGGAGTACTGTGTTTTGCTCAGGCGACATGTTGTCACGCAACCTAAAGTAACGTCTTTACTAAAAAAATATGTTCATTTAGTAAATTAATATGAAATTCATAAATAAACTAAACTTTGGTAAAAAAAAAAAAAAAACAATGTGTAGGTACGGGAAGTAAATTTATATTTAATATTGAATTATAATATCAACAAGGGATGTGACGACCCTATCGCCCACTGGTTTCGACCGGTGCAATCATTCAACGCAGGGCAGCTTGTGGCGAACTGTTGGGGAGTAGCAACCCCACGTACCTGAGCGCTCCTGGGGGACTCCGTCGTCCGACCAAGTCCTCCGCCTCTGGCTTGACTTAACCGGCCGTCCAGAGTGGGTTCGCGAGAGCTGTGTACTCGAGGGTAGATGTGGAAACCTAAGTGAAGGTTGGCTATATGTTTAAATTCCAGTGACACCTCTCTACCCCCATCAGCCCTCATAGCGGTGTTGCCCTTGAGCCATCGTAGATGTCGCTTTTTGTGGGGGCCCATCTTATGAGGGCGAGTCACCGGCTGCCGGAAATAAAATTGCTTAGCATTTTGTTAGGTTGACTATGGTGAGGAGGTGCTCAGGAGGGCTGAGGTGGCGACCGAACTAACGGTCCACCGCATAGGTCTCCTGGGCCTACGGGTGGCCCTCCAGAAAACGGAGGCCATGGTCCTCGGGGGAGGGAGGGGGTGGAGAATGGGGGGGAACACCGCCCTCAGAGTGGGTGGGGAGCGGGTCCAGGTCAAGGCCCACATTAAGTATCTGGGCCTTGTCCTGGACAGGAGGTGGACCTTCGAGGAGCACTTCACGAGACTGGCTCCCCGTCTCGTGGGTGCTGCCTCTGCGCTGGGCCGGTTGTTGCCCAACTTGGGAGGGCCAAATGCCCCTTGTAGGAGGCTATATGCGGGCGTGGTGCGGAGTATGGCGCTCTACGGAGCGCCAATCTGGGCCGAGAGGCTGGGCGACCGCACCACTGCGCTCCTCCGGCGACCGCAGAGGGTGGTGGCCCAACGAATAGCGAGGGCATACCGGACCACTTCACATGCGGCGGCGTGCCTCCTCTCCAGCACCCCGCCCTGGGAGCTAGACGCAGGGGTGCTGGCCGAAAGGCACCACCGGAGGGCCGAGGCAAGGAGAGGAGGAGAGCCGCCGGACCCGGAGGAGACGGAAAGGGCGGCTCGCGCGGCGCAAGAGAGGCTGAGGCGCCTCTGGAGGGAGTCGCTGGAGGACAGCCCGTATGGAGTGTGGACCATAGGGGCTGTCCTCCCAAAACTAAATGAGTGGGTGGACCGGAGGGAAGGGGCCCTGACCTTCCGGTTGACGCAGGTGGTGTCCGGACACGGCTGTTTCGGGCACTACCTGCATAGAATAGGGAGGGAGCCGACGCCACGGTGTTGGGAGTGCGGGGGAGCGGACGACACGGCCCAGCATACTCTGTCAGAGTGTGCCCGCTGGGCCGTGGAAAGGGCGGGCCTAATGGGCATCACGGGGATGGCAGATCCCTCGCTGCACAGCGTCATCGCTTCGATGCTGGGCAGCGAGAGGAATTGGGATGCGGTGGCCTCCTTCTGCGAAGAGGTTATGTCGCAGAAGGAGGCAGCGGAAAGGGAGCGGGAAGACGCGGCAGACGCTCTCCCGCTCCGTCGCAGGCGGCGGGGTCGAAGGCGTATGGCCTTCATTCGCCAAGACCCTTAATGGGGCCAGCGGGATCGGGTCCCGCATTGCAGGGCCCCACGCCGTCGGGGGGGAGGTCAAGCGTTTCTGAACTCCCCCTCCTTGTGCGGGTGCCCCAGCACAAAGCCGGGGCCGCCAGAGGGCACCATGGTGCAGTAATATTGATCCCATGGTGCCCTCATTAACGGCCAGGAGGGAAACGCCGGAGCGGAGTTTAGTGGGTAGGGCCGCTCTGCTTCTTTCTCGCTAGGAGAAGGAGCACGGAGCGGCGAGTCCCACACACCCCCCAAATGACCTACCCGAGGTCGGGGGATGGTGCGTAAATGCATTCTCCACTCCGTCAAAAAAAAAAAAAAGTTGACTATGGTCCATAACTCAGTATTATTCCACCACTTTCACCTAATAGTCCAGTATATTTTAGATTCTATTAAAGCTCAATAGTTCATACACACTGGCGGGTGCTGCCTTTGCGTGCGTCGCATGACTCGGGCAGGGGGCCGATTTTTGAGATCCGATCGCTCGAATATTTCATTCGAATGTGAATAAAAACGAAGTAGAAAGAAACTCCACTAGCCATTGGAGTGATAACTCCAGTGACTTTCAAAAATACGAACTATGGTATCATGCGAATATAATCGTGACAAATTTTCACGTACGATTATTTTCGATAACTTGTTTTTGTATTCGAGCGTTCGAATCTCAAAAATCGGTCGCCAGGTGCAGCATCCACTCGATGTACCACTTACATCATTAAATTGTCGAAACGGACTTCGGCTCCGCGTACGCCTCCCAAAGGTCTGGAACACCATTGTTCCGTGATGGGAAAGACAACAAAATGTGTGAGATGGATTCACGTTAGTTTGGACGGACTATAATTTAGTAGGTATTTATGTAGTCACACAAACATTATATAATTTAAACTATCGTGAGTCATACTGCCATTCAATTGCAACAGTTGTTCAAACTCACGTATTTTTACCACAATAGGCGTGACATTATTAATCACACGAATATTATTTTGAGTAAGCTACTCTTACTAATAATATATGAAATATGAATTATATGTCTAAGATCAGAGCCTCTATGTGACTCGGGAAAGTGGAAACAAGTCTACTCTATAACAATACAGTGAGAAACATCTTTGTTTTGTACTTAAACAACTTGATGTTGCACCGTATACATATTCTCGGCTTTGCTCGAAGGTAGGCTGGTACAGAACTTTTCTACAATTTTATTTGTTCTTTTTGTGCAATAAAGTTTAAATAAAACTCAAATAACACAGAAATAACTTTGCAGGTCGGCGGCACGTATATAGGTATACCGAAATTAATACAGTTTGGCCGTAAGCTTGCGATTACCATTATCACAAAATTAGCAATACTAGCAATTTCGACTTCATGTTAGGACATTAGTGTACTCGGGTCTTAATACACGTCGTCCCTTTGAGCTTGCTCAAATCACACGGTGCAGCGCATTATGTAACCCGTCTGTGTGTCCACGGATACAGAACCAGTCGCTCATTGGGACGTGAGCGAGCGCAAATTAGCCGAGTGGACGGCGGCCGCGTTGCATAACGAGATTGGAATCAGAATCAGCTTCAAATATCACTTTGCGCTATAGAAATGTAAGTAATTACCAGTTTCTTATGCTATATAATTTAAACTTTCGTAAGTTATATTGACATTAAATTGCTACACTCACGTTCTTTTAATCACAATAGGCGTGACATGTTTCGACTGCATCGGACTGTCATCGTCGGACAGACAGAGTGGTGTTATCACCTTCGCGGCTCGGGAATCAGTGCCTGAGACCGGCGTAGGTAACGGGTCGTGCGCGTGGAAGCAGGCTGATTCGAGCAATCAGGCCCGTCGTTTCGGGAGTCTGAATTGTCGGATCGTCTGACGGGATCAATGACAAGCACACCGAACTAACCTTGTCCACTAAATCTAGTATAGTTTCTTATGTATTCAATTTATGCTTGCTGCTACTGAAAGTTATACTCGAGTATATGTATGTACATAATTATAGCCCTAGTAAAGCCGGCAACTGAATTCGGTGCACAAATTACTATGATTTGCTTCCTGCTTTTCTTTTTAATTAATAAAAATCATTAAGTACTTTTGATTTAGACTAGAAACTCATACATTTTTGCTCGATACCCCGTCTGTATATAACTTGTATTCTATCGTAAATATGATTATATTAGCGTAGCAAAATTGCGCGTTTTCTATATGTAAAATCCCACTATAACCTTTATGAATATGAAAAAAATAGTGCGCGCACAGCTGTATAACTGTCCAGTACGCTGGTTGTTGGTCGTGAGGAATCTGGTGCATTACACTGATAGTTGCTTAGACCAGGTACTTGATTGTGTATGGGTGTTATAAGGACCGTATCGTTAATTATGGAAACGATTATAACTCGGGGTAACTGTTTACATAATTATGTATTATTTTGTATTACTATGTTCTGAAGGAATGATCTGAAGGATATTCCAAATTGTATATGATAAAAGGTGGTTTAACTTTTTTTTGTATTTTACGGACTGTATAATGTTTTCAATATCATCTAACAAATATATCGTGGAGAAGCGTATCGATCACACTTTGAGGCTATTTTACTGACTTCTTGGTACAATTTGAAGAAACAAAAGGGCGATCTGCTGCCAAAACATATTATCTAAGAGTCATTTTCATGATTGCCCAATGGAGTATTAAAAAATAAATGTGGTGATTTTATATTTATGCGAAAAACGAGTTTTTGGGAAAGTTTTTGGATTCTCGTCAACTTTTGATGCAAGAGGGACGAGGGACAAAGAAAAAAAATTGTTGAAGCCTAACGGATATTCATTGCGAAGAACCATCGCTAGCAGGTCAATAAAAAAGCTATATGATAGATACATTCGACTTTGAAGTCAGAGCTGTCGTAAGTGACATGCCATATTCTCTAAACGGTCACTGTATACAGATTCAGATGTTTATATTTAGCAAAAATGATATGATTAGACGATGCCCAGATGTTTTGCTTGACAAATAATTTTCGAATTTGTTGTTGCGGTCTACATAGTAAGATTTTATTTTGTTTAACATCGTCTTGATCGCAAACCGTGAAATTCCTTGTATTTGTCCACATTTGTTACTGTTACTTGGGACGATTGAGTTAATTTTGTCCAAACCATATGCTTTACATGGAACTCCTAGGATGAAATGTGTACTTATCTCAATAAAGTACAAATAAACAAAAATCACAAATAATTAAACACATTTTTCATTACAATTTTTAAATAAAAAATACACGAAAAAAACGGCTAAGTAAATTTGTTTCAGTAATTAACGATTGGTTTGATCTTTACACAGTAAGTATGTTATTTTAGTTAATAGTCGATATTCTAAAATTCTAAATTAAAGAGAGGAAAACTCGTCGCTTTGTATGGAAAATCCCCCGTACGTTAGGTTAGGCTACCAAAGAATGTCACCTGCCAATAATTATAATCATTACGGAAATAGATAAATTACAGTTTTATCTTTCAATATAGTTTAGAGCTTTGTCTTTCAATGTTACTTAACAATAAAAAATATAAAGTATCGCTAGGAGAGGTTGTAGGCAGTACCAATATTGCATAAATATTAAATTACACAATTGTTGTTAATTAGAAATTAAGAATTATTATAAACATACATTTATAAAGAACAGTTTATATCAAGGAGGTATCGTTTCCTGTGTAGTAGCCAGTTTAGATATGACAGTAGGTATATGAGATAAACAAAGAGGTCTCACTCACAAAGCCGAGTAGGTACTATAAGCTCTAAAAGTCTTGGTATCGATTTGGTTAGCGCCTTATATACACGAAGTAAAACAATAAAATATCATCAGAAGAACACATAAAATTACAAAACGCAACCAACCTGTGCCTAACGGTCCGTACCGTTAATTATTCATTTATGGTGTTTTGATATTTACGATGCAACAACAAAAACTTCTATTAAGCCAATATGAACCTAATTGTCTACTATTTTAGAGCTATGCGATTTGTTTTTGTTAAGATTCCATTGCTACGCTTTTACGTAAGTATACTCGGAGGAATACTTCAGTTGGAATTTTGAACTGTATCGACTATGAATTACGGTCGATATTTGAGTGCAAGCTACACGTTTTAAGTGTACGGGTCGCTACGCGACGGTGTATGGCCAAGGCGTTACGGAGCCACTACGTAGCCATTGAACTTGTGATTTACGGCATCGAAATTGAAAACTTCCTTTAGTGTAGGTAGAAAGCTTTGCAGTAATTACTATTATATTCGAAAGACGAGTTTGAAAAATGGCAGTCCATAAAATAAACTTATGCACTCTTAGAACAAGTAATTCTCTCCTCCTTCATTCCTACTTCTCTAACGCGTTCTTCTTTAATGCGTAACTGAAGGATTAAATGAAGAAAGAAGGTACATTACTTAAATAAGATATTTAGATGTTTTATTTCACATAATACGCATTTTATAAAATAAGAGTTTATTGACTACTTCTTGTCATTATTTGTCGTGGTTATGATCTCCTATAACGATTTAAATCACGGTCTTATGGTATTAAAATTCTCAAAACATTACTGGTACTATACTCGTATATTGGACAAACCAATATCACAGTGTAAGGACTCTATACAGTGAGTCAGCTCCGGCGATTTCAGGTCAGCGATGGGGGTGTGCGGGGAAGCGGGCGGAGGGGGATTTCCTCACAAACTCCATACAGATTGCGAGGTCTATTTTCGGGGCTGTCAAGTTATAGTATTTTGATAGGTGAATTAATAACATAGGGAGGTACGCGATTTTGGAATGTGATTTGTTATTTGTAATTTCTCAGGAAATCAGTATTTGTGGCTGCGACGAGTTTATTGTTAATTTGAAAATATTGTAAAACTGACGACATTTTGGATTTTATAAAATTTACTCCGATTTGGATAAAAATCGATATCTGACGATCCGGCGGGGTCCTTAACACGAATCCAGAATCAAAATTTTAAAATATTGTAAAAACCGACGCCATCTTGGATTTTGTAAGATTAACCCCGATTTGGATAAAAATTGATATCTGACGCTTCGGTGGGGTCCATAACATGAATCTGGAATCAAAACTGTAAAATTTGTAAAAACCGACGCCATCTTGGATTTTGTAAGATTAACCCCGATTTGGATAAAAATCGATATCTGACGCTTCGGTGGGGTCCATAACATGAATCTGGAATCAAAACTGTAAAATTTGTAAAAACCGACGCCATCTTGAATTTTGTAAGATCAACTCCGATTTTGATAAAAATCGATATCTGACTATCCGGCGGGGTCCTTAACAAGAATCCAGAGTAAAAACTGTAAAATATTGTAAAAACCGACGCCATCTTGAAATTTGTGAGATTAACTCCTATTTAGATAAAATTCGATATCTGACAACAATATTTTACCATTTTGACTCTAGATTCATGTTATGGACCCCGCCGGATAGTCAGATATCGATTTTCATCCAAATCGGAGTTAATCTTACAAAATCCAAGATGGCGTCGGTTTTTACAATATTTTAAAGGTTTCACTCTGGATTTATGTTAAGGACCCCGCCGGATAGTCAGATATCGATTTTTCTCCAAATCGAAGTTAATCTTACAACATCCAAGATGGCGTCGGTTTTTACACTATTTTCCAAAATTGACACCAGATTCATGTTCATTCATTCACAGACCCCACCGGAGCGTCAGATATATATTTTTATCCAAATCGGAGTTAATCTTACAAAATCCAAGATGGCACCGATTTTTACAATAGGTGCCTATTGTACAATCTTTATTTTGTTACAATTTGATTTTCTGAGAAATAACAAAAAAAAAAACAAATCTCAATAGCGGATGGAAAATTAAAAAATGTCACGAAAGATTTGAGACAGCCCTGAGATTCGGACAAGCCAAGACGCCGAACGATTAGGTTGTATGAACCTTGTCCACTGTATAGAGTCCTTACACTGTGCCAATATACTGTCTCAAGACAAAGGTTTTTAAGAAGAATCAAAATCAACGACATAGCTCGGAAAGCCGCGAAACTTAAGCGACAGTGGGCGGGGCATATTGCTCATAGAGCCGATAAGCGATGGGACAGTATGGTTCTCAAGTGGAGACCGCGTACTGGAAAACGCAGCTTGGGAAGGACCCCAGCAAGGTGGACCGATGATCTGTTGAAAATCGCGGGATATCGTTGTATGCGGGCAGCACAAAAACGATTGTTGTGGATATCCTTGGGGTAAGCCTTTGTCCACCAGTGGACTTCCATAGGCAGATTATGATGATGCATTTTTGTGGTAGCTTAGCTATATGCCCTTTCCATAATGGGTCATCTGACAATACTTTTATGGGGGTATTAACTACAATGCTTCTTCTTGTGTCAAACTGTGCGACATTTGTCCCGTGACTGGGACGATGGGACAGAACAAAAACAAAGAATAGTTGAATAACCCAAACAAAAAATATCAAATGTACTGAAAAAACTAATTTTCGGATTATTCATAAAAATAAAGCAGTACTTTTAAACGATACGATTAACCGAGCGTTTGACGTAGTAAATAAATCAGGAAAATTATTTAAAAAAGTCACTGTTCTTTCTTTGTAATAATAAAATCAATCGACTTGTAAAGGCCAATATTTTTACAAAATGGCTTCAATAAATGAGAAAACGTAGGCAAGTTCCAAGTTACTTCATTAATCCTAAATAAACGAGTTATATCAGTTTTCTCACTTACAGTACCTGAAATAGTATGATTGAAGTGCAGTAATTAGACTGAATACAATTCAGCGAGCCGACAGTTCTCCGGTTCGCTAGCTTTATGCAATATCAAGTGACCGTGCCCAATCAAGCAACTCGGTATATCAGGTAACAGTTGAGGGGAGCCGTGGTTTCGCCATGTCTAACAGCCTGTTACTATTATTGGGTGCTTTCAGCCAAATCATGTACAGTCAGCTGCAGAGTTAAGTGACCCCTACCCCCTCCCCCTGCATAAAAAGTTTGTATGCAGTGGGGAGGAGGGGAGGGTTAATAACTCTGCAGCTGACTGTACATGATTTGGCTGAAAGCACCCAAAAATAGTAACAGACTGTTAGACATGTCAATAATATTCAGAGGGAGCCGACCGTCCAGAGCTTTTATACAACCAATTTTATTTCTCCGTAATTCACTAGCTACTATTTCTGAAACTTTTGGTATATTAACACACCAAAAGTTTCAGAAATAGTAATGTTGTTTTGCATCCCTTACTTTTGGCTTAGGTTTAGATGAATAACTTAAAAATAAGCAAACTACAACTATGGTTAAATAAAAATTCGGGAATAAATAGGACTACAACTCAAATCTAATGGATTATAGAGAAATAAATTGGTTTATTTGAAAAAATAATCTACCCTATGAAACCACAACTAGACTGTCAATGCCCTTTTAATTGGTTAACCAAAGTAATCCTACTTTTACATAACATAAGACTTAAAATTATTTATATTTATTCAAAAACTGGGACTAAAATTGCTAAAGTGGAAGCATTAATGCATTGATCATTAAAATAATCGAAATTAGATCACTTCTTCTAGACCTTAATCTGACTTACTCACGTATTAACTACCAGGGGGTATCAATTCGCGTTTTACGTTGTATCAAACCTGGCCTCAAAAGTTAGGCCTGAACTGTCAGGCTTTGTGTAACGCGCGTTACCTTACGGTTGCGTTCGGATGTATTCATATTTCTAACGAAGCATCACACTGATTTATATCTATACAAAATAACTATTAGCAAATAATTAACGAAAACGTGTTCTCATAATATAATAGTACATTGTGATACACGTGTGCTATGATGGTCATTATACACGAGGCGGTATTGTGCGCGCGAGCTGAAAGCAAGTGCGCAATAAGGAAGCCGATGTGTATAATGGCCATGCACACACGTGTCATACGACATTTTTCAACACACTTGTAAGTAAAAATCAAAATTTAATTCGAGGTTATTAACTTTTGTTAAATACGTTAACTTAATTATCAGAACCATGTCAGAATGCCTACATGGTAATTAGCATATGAGTTTCACTAACCTTTATTGACTACTTGAAGCTTCTTGCGATGCCTTTTCGACGTCGGTTGATGACAATATTTTACATTTTCAACGAATAAATCCCGAAGCTAAGGCCCAAACGTCACAAATAAGTAGGTATATTTATCACTACTAAGTACAACTAGATTTTCATGATAGCACCCGCGTTTTGTAGTTTCAGAGGAGCCTAATCCACATTGTTATAGTTTTACTTCTAATTCTCTTATAGTTGCATTTTATCATAATAATAAAGCGAGAAAACAATCAAAAATGTTTTACGTAAATAAGTTACCGCAGCGCGCCATTGGTGTATTTTTTTCGAATCGCGTTGCGCGCGTTTATTTGAGGCAAAGGCCCGCCAAACAGCCAAAATAAAAAATGAAATTATTTATGTTTGAAGCACAAATTATTGTGAATTTTGAATAATTTAATACAATTTCACGTATATTTAATAATTCAGAAGGTTTTAATCCATGTATTCAACTAAATACGGAGATATTGCTTTTTAAGGCATAAGTTATTATGCGGCTAAAAACAGTGTACTTTATTTGGAAAAAAAAACTTTCCAATCCGACAAAATTTGAATGTATTATCTGTGTACGTAACTTAGTCTCGTAGGGTACAAACTTAATTTGATGGGGTTATCTGATTACAAAACTAGTTCAATAATATAATGAAAAAGCACGCGTGATTAATATTTAGGATTATGAGCCTAAAAGCGGTACGATAGGAACCTCGTTACGAACAAGTGTGTTGAAATAGTTATTTACAATGCATTAGCTCGGAAAGTGCTATTTTCAAGGATAAACTTATGCATAGAAAGTGGCTCTTTTCCGCACACGTGCGAGAAAGTAGCTTTTTAATTAAAAAAAACTGTAAATAACTTAATACTTTTGCATTGTCCAAACCAAGGCATTACTTGAATAACATTAATCAGACATATATTTTTGTCTTTTTGATACAATATTCAAGTTTATAAAATATATACAATCCATTAAAAGTGTAAATTACGAAACAAAAATTTAAATTATAATATATTTAAGTATAGTAACATATTTACTTTTTTATGTTTTCAAAAGAAAATATCTTTCATATTTTAATTTTTCTTTATCTCGGACCCAAAATTTGCAAACGGTGAGTATGCCTTATAAAAAAAAAAAAAAAATGTTTATTCTCAGATACCACAGATCCATAGAGTGTTAATCACAAAGTACAGCGCTCTCATTGGTTGATTCTACTACGCTTGTTTTTTTCATAATGAAAGGTCCGTATTTTACCAGACAAGACATAAGTATTATAACTCGATTGAAAAACTTTTTGTTAGTTAAAATTTTCATAAACATTAAAAACACCTAAAAGTGTAATTATTATAATATAATGTTGGTCTCGGTAATTAATAAATAAAGTTTTTGTTTTCTTAAGTCTTAGTAAATAATTTCATTTTGTGACATACGTAACCCGAATGCTCAATTCGGACCGAGCGAAAGACTGTTTGGGCGCGCAATGGTTAGTTTATTGGTAGTTTCTTTTTACATAGACCAGGTATAAATTTGTTAAAATTATTTCGTTTTGATTTTGGATAATTTGGCTTGGAGTTTTTATATCGTAGTGAAATTATAGTAGATTACATACCTAGGCCGTTAAAGTGGGAAATGTCACGGATGACATGTAATTGGCGGCCGAGGCGAAGCCGAGGTCGACTAACATGTTATCCGAGGCTTTCCCATTTACCGGCCGAGGTTTGTATATTAATTTCTGCTCGACGGAACCGGCAGGCGGCAATGTAGTTTTGCGTAAAGTGGCGTTTGCCGGCCGGAGGGCAGAAAAATAGTGATATTCAATTGATGTCTCCGAAAGTTCGTAAGGAGGCACAAATGGTAAGATTATTTTACATAAAAGCTGATTGAAATATCAATATTTCAGTTGATTGTTTACTTTTTGTACTTATAATTATTTACAAAGGATTGATACATATTACTTGTAATATTTAGTCTGGTAAGATAAAATATGGAACTTTAATTCTGAAGAATGTAGCGGCTTTCCGAGCTAATGCATTGTAAAATTTTGTATGATATACGTGTTGAAATGTAGGCTTTTTTCCAACTCGTGTCGGTTTAAAACACTCACTTCGTTCGTGTTTTATAGTAACCGACACTCGTCAGAAAAAGCCTACTTTCTACACTTGTATCATAAATAACTATTATAAACGCTTAAACGTCAAATATAGGAAAGTAAACCTTCGTACTCTAGTACCTACTATTATACTGTTACGAGGTCTAAGAACCTTTTAACACATGTCAACGCCCATAGAATTTAAACGACCCCTTGAAATTATAAATAAAAGCCAATTATTAGGGATTTTCAAATACACGCTTTTTAAACTATATTTTTCAGAAAATACGGAATTACAATCTATGTTATTTTGCGGCACGATTCGCCAGCATTGCAATCAATAATACACCCCTACCGCCAGCTAAAATATTAATCCTTTGTCAGTAAAAGTTAGTGAAATATAATATTTCTTAGAAAACTTTTATGTCGATAGCAGCGCGGTTAACAAAAACAGCAAGTCGACAGGTTTCTCTTTTCCATTTATGAGATATCAAGTGATGGTCTTGTATTAATAGATCAAAAGATAAAGGTTAATGGGATTTTTAAAAACGAATATTTAAATATCAAGCAAATAAATGTAAGTATATCGTGATTATAATATTATTAAAATTAATGATAATACTTACACGACGACCCTGTGTTAGGTATTATATTTCCCAATTCCATCCCATTGGATAGATTTCATCCCATTTTTTTTAAATTTCGCGTGATCAATGTCGGTTTACACCAAATGTTTATAATGGATCTTTAGTTTTCAATTTTGATGAGAATATTTAAATTAACAGTTTGAATAACGGAAGGTTTGCTCCTTACTAAAAGGAATTTTAAACAGGGTGGGCCCGGATAATGAGACTAATTTTAAGCACATATTTTTGTACTTAATTACGTAGAGTGAAAAAGTTATGTAAAGCAATGTATAATGCATAGATGAAAATTGCTTTATCTACGCGACACTAATTGCAAAATCAAAACATTCAAAATCCCATGCAACGTTCACTGATAGTGGACAATGTTTACTACGACAAGCTTTAATGAAAAGGTATCTAACACAACGGAATTATAGCTCCTAATACTATAAGTACTAAAATTTTAAAACATGATGATTGTTGGTTGATACAATATTTTGTACTCTTAATTCCTATCTGTTTGAAATTTTGCAAATAGGACAATAAGTGGAAAGGATTTACTGCAGTGATGTCTAGAGAATTGTCACCCTCTTTCAAAACTACAGTTGGCTAGTGGTTGATGAGATGATTATACCATAAAAAATACCTATTCCACCGGCTAGACAATAAAACTTTTTAACTGGTCATTAAACTAGTAGAAAACTAAAGGCCACGCTAGTCTTAAAACAGACGTTACAGGCAATGCCTGATTTCGCCGGAAGCACTTGGGCGATATTTAATAAGTAAACAAATGAAGCTCGCCGGCCATTTTGCAACAATTTGGTTTAGACTTCCGCCGGATGCAGCCGCCCGTGCCAGCCTGATAACAGTATAACGCTGCAAATTAAGGACGCTGCTCATTCGTGGAAATTTGTAAATTATATTTAATATCTCGGTTTAGATTAGATTAACAGTTTTTTTGTTAAATTCTCGATAAATAGAAAATTGAACTTAATGGTTATGGCCAATAGGATTATCGGCAACCATAAAAATGGTCGCATTATTTTTTGCGGAAATACCTACAGTTTGTCAGCATTTTATGATAACTTCTGATAATTTTTAACAGTTATCCATATTTGACAGCCATTATTTACCGTCGAGTTATCCGTGCAAGTCATATCAACTCATAGCATTATCAGAATGACATTCGTGGATAAACATCCTTGGGCCTGCTGGCGAAGGCTCGTTACGTTCAAAACCTTTGGCCATCAGCGTCCGTAACTGCGATGTACCACTGTTTAAAATTATTTCGCCAGGCATGTCAAAATAATACCTTTCGGAATTATATTAGCAAAGATTGCTCGTGCAATCTAAATAATTGCACCGCTTAGCACCGCATCGCGGATTAATGGGTCAGCCGTCCACCGCCCGCGTCATAAGTCACCAGCTAGCGGCGCCTAAACGAGTAATTGACGTTGTAAATGACCACTCGGCCCGCGCAAGCTACGCGAATTAATTACTAAACAGCAGGGCTCCCAGAGAAGTACATGAAGCAATAGATAACTTAACAAATCGATTGACGGTTCTTATTTGTATTCCATTTCCTTGAAGAATTCAGTAATAAGCAATAAACAATTTATTTTAGAAAATGTTGAATTGCAGTGATGAGCAATTAGTAACAAAATTCGTAATATTCTCAAAATCTCCTACAAAAATATTATGAAATTTAACTCCTACGCATAAACAACACATACCTACAGTATATGTACTTATTTCTTTTTGGATCTACAGTATAATAGGGGGTTGGCGCTGCTCAGGAACATTGTTTTTTAATTGTAGCCGGTGGACTAAGCCCATTAATTATTTTAACGCTGCCATGAAATTATAAGGTAAATGTTATTTATTCGACACCTCGGTCTGGATAGCAGGTTGGTTGCTCGGGAGTTATAAAACTGAATTATTACTAGCTTTCGGTAGATATAAATTGCTATGGGTAACAAGATTAAACCTTTAAATCTCCGATAAAAGCTGAAAGTCTCTCTTATCGCCATGTTTTTATTTGGTCTTATATAAAATACTGACTTGTTTTTTCACAACAATTCTACTCTACTAGTATTTATTAAGTAAGAATGACTTCCTATTAATGATTTATTAAAATCAAAACTGCACTACACGGATTGAGTAAAATACAATACCACGAAAGTCTATTTGCTGCACTGCCGCATTTAGGGGTTAACGTAGAAAGCTTTTCATGTAACAGTCAAGTTTATGCAGATAATTGACAGATTGAGCGAGAATACCGTAGCGGTGCTTCTCTCCCCCTTCCCCCTTCTAACTATTGAAACACGTGAAACTATCCTCGTCCCTTTCAAACGCATGCGAGCGTGATAGGGATAACAACTAGAATCGATGTGTTGTTGGATATTGAATGTTGAATAATAATTTCCTCTCTCGCGTTACTGCTAGCACAAAATTATTTGCTATGTATGAACCGAAATAAACTTTAATTCATCATAGCGCACGATATTAAATACAACGTATTTTAATCATTCATCTGTTGATCTCCATTTTGCTAATATTATGACTGCTGTAGTACTTAGCTTGGGGTGTTTTTTTATTGCAACAAATAAATATAATAAAAAGTTGTAATACAAAAACTTAAGACTATCAAAGAACATCTCTGATAAATATAACTAGCCCAAATATGGCGCTATGATACATCGTTGCATTTTAGGGTGCCGGTGATATTTTTTTGTTCCACCTCGCCCCTAGTATCATCAGCCCCTCATAAATACATGAACAAAGATAGTTATCTATGAAGATGTTCTTTTATTTAAATTTCATAAAATCACAGTCTTTTATTAATGTTCTGATTTTTTAATGCACATTATTAATGTTCTGAACATAGGGGAAATAGAGCCGAGAGGATAATATTACTTTTAACAATAATTACCTACCTTGGTTAATTAACTTCTATGGTAATATGAGTACGGGTTATATTAGGAAATACGCAATGCGATGCCTGAATTGGGCTGACTTGCACCACCTAGAGTTACCCTCTAACCCGGAGTTAAGCTGTCAAATTCCACAAAGAACAGCTTAAGTCCGGGTCATGTAGCTAACTCCAAGTGGATCTTGGGCCCACTTGCACCACCCAGAGTTAGCCGCTAACCCGGATTTTAACTGTCCAATTCCATACAAAAAAAAATGCTTATCTCCGGGTTATGTGTCTAACCCCGGGTGGTGCAAGTGGGCATTAGTGTTTTAAGCGTAAAACTAAGTTGCATAAGTAATAATCCAATATGGAAAATCAATATTAATATTATAAATGCGAAAGTAACTCTGTCAGTATGTCTACGGATTAAGATGAAATTTGGTATCGTGACAGTTTTACTCCTGAGAAAGGACGTTACGACGTTACAAGGCTAGTATTATGTAATTGAAGTTAAGTTGAGCATTTTTGGAGATTACAAGAAGGTTAAACATATCATCATATAATATAATAAAATACTGTTAACCTTAACGGCCTCCTAGCCTAGTTGGTAGTGACCTTGCCTACGAAGCTGGAGGTCCCGGGTTCGAATCCTGGTCAGGGCATTTATTTGTGTGTTTATCACGAGTAGGTATTTGTTCCTGAGTTATGAATGTTTTTTGTGTACTTATTTAAGTATTTATATGTATATTATATACCTATATCGTCGTCTTACCCACAACACAAGCCTTATTAAGCTTATCCTGGTACTAGGTCGATTTGCGTAAGATTTCCTCACAATTTTTATTTATTTATTATTTATTGTTTGAAAAATCTATTACCCCAACCGCTGTCACCACGGAACATTAACCTTTGCAAATTCGACAGGCAAAATTCATTGCACCACCACCCCGGTCCCCTCGCAGTGTTTTGTTTAGAAATATTGTTTTGGGACACGTGTGTATCCCATATTCAGTACGCACAATGAACAAAGGCCGCAAGTCACATTCGATACTTCAGCAGTCACACCCTTTTTTACATCAAACGATCGCCTACAGAGTAGGAGAGCATCAGAAATATATCTTATGGGTACGTCATAGAAGCTAGATTTGGATAATGTGAGTGTATTCTAGTACTAGTACGATGATTGCTGAACTGAAGCATTAAGTTAAGAGGGGTATCGACATCAGAATTGATAAACCAGTGTTGTCAGTTAAGTTATATTCAACCGACTTCAATATTTCTAAAAGAGGAGGATCTCAATTCGTCTGAATTTTTATTAATCTGAATATTGAAGATAAAATGTTAATTAATTAGTTATTAAATCATATTGAAATAAGTATTCATGAATTATTAATATTAGAAGGTAAGAAAACATTTAAAAACAGAACAGCACATAAAAAAGTAGTATTGAATTGTTGTTTAGGGACCAAATACAGCAAATTATTTAACATATACATAGGTACTTACCTACCTACAAGAGTTACTAGACATATTTTACGTCCATAAATCAATATCTGCCGAAATATACCATATTTTTGTCTATTTCTTAATTTCCTAAGTATACCTGGTAACTCCAGACTACCCTCGGCTTTATATCATGGCGTAAATGAAAAATGAAGCATTGTTATGTAAAACCGCGGGGTGGTACTATAAGAGGTGTATAAATTTGAAAATTATTCCTAAAGCGGGCAGATTCGCTTTTATCATTGCGAGTGTTTTTTGTGGTTTTCTCCATTGTCTGGCATTTTTGTCAGACTTTGTGCGGAGAAATTATGGTCGCTGATTATTAATCGATTATAATGCTGACACAAATGCTACAGCATCTTAAATGTTTGTTTTTTAAGAACATGTCTGTTTTTAATGGTATGTTATGGTTATGACCAAGTACAAGAATTACACTAAGGCCAATCTTGCACGTCTTGCTTATCGTGTCACCTAGTGAATATGAACGTTCGAGAATGCTGGCAACCGTCCGGACTGTGCGCTCGGGGCCGCAGGCGCTAAACAAGTCGCATGTTTGTGCCGACGCGGTATAAACATTTCAAAAAGACGTATGTGAGATGTGAGATCCTATAATTGGCTCTCTGTTGCTACTATTATCACTATTATCATTGTGACAGCTGTTGGTTCTCCATGTATAAAAATAAAATAAATAAAAATAAAATAAAATAAAAAGACTTTTCGCTAAGGGTGAAAAACAGGCAAGACTTATTAGTACTCCTCCGCTTCCTCCGGACAAAATCACTGACAGTGAAAAATGACATACCTATGTTTCTGTCTTGGATATATTTTAGAAACAGTTGATACTCTTAAAGCATGCAAACCGAAATATGCAATTAAATAACAAACTACCACCTGTGAGGAAGCAGTCGTTTCACGTGTTTCACTTCACTGAGTAATCCAGAGAATTCAAATAGTAGTCTTCCCTGGCGGACGCTGGGTCGTTAACATCTCCAGCATCTCCAGAGGATTGTGTTTTGTTATGTACTTGTGCAATTTGTAACAACAATTCCAGTTTATGGGTAAAGGTATGCAAATTATTACTCCATTTCCATATTTAGCGACACAAATGTTAAAATATTAGCTATTTGTTGATTTAGTAAAATATCTGTGTGTGTTTAGTCGTATTAGTTTAACTTTACCAAAAACTTAAATTGAATTCAATATATCGAGTCTATTTGTCGCAATACTTGTTGCAATACCGTAAAACGTTAAAATCATAAGAGAATGAAACATAACACTAACAACCAACAAGCTGCCTCAAATTTCTCCTTCACGATGCACAACACGAGCTTTTTGGAATGCTATTGTCTCCTATGCGCCTCATGCCTCGCCTGCGCCTCGCAAGACTTCAGTATATACGCCGAGTTAATGATGTAAGAAATATGAGAACGCTCCCGCACCCCTCCAGTGTTGCTACGATGCAGCGTTATGACATAGAGTAGTAAAAAAATAAAGGACGGTGCATTATTGACATTGTGGAGTTACATTTTTAAATAACGCACCCACATAATTTTAACATTATTTGTTTAATTAATTTAAGCTTCATCGCACAATTTAAAAAAATACAAATGGCAGACTTTGTGTCTCGAGGCATTTTATACCAGTTAACTATTGAATCAAACAGAAACTTGTGTTCGTTCTGGTACAATTCTGATTTTAGCATGTCATTTAGGGTTTTATTCTGTGCATTTTAGAAAGTAGCTGATTTTATTTAAATGCATTGACGGTCTTGGGTGAAACATTATGTATCTATGTTTGAAGGCTAGTAATATATAGTTTTTGTACTCCAGCACTTCTATCTGTCAATTAAATGATTAACAGCAATATTAAAATAGTATACATTATAACCTTGTCTATGGTATTGCATAAGAACACTGCTAAACGATGCTCCTATGGATTTTCATACAATATATTAGCACTGTTCATTTCTACAGCGGGCATACTTTTCCCACATTCTGCCACAATTCAAGATTTCGATTTCGTAGAAAAACTAGTGTATGTAACAGCTCATAATTGGTTCTTGTGACCCTTGAATTTAAAGTACCCTTACTATCACTATATCACTGTTGCATAATAGTAGTTTATGCAACAGTGATATAATAAGGGTTCCCGGGACCCGAGAGTTTTAAGAACCAATTATGAGCTGTTGCATACCCTAGTTTTTCTACGACACCTAAAATAGCGTAAAAAGCAAAATCTAGAAACGTGGCAGACTAGGGAAGATGTTGTGCCCACTATAGAAATTAAAAAAAACCAACAACAGTGCTCATATACCTATTGTATGAAAATCCATAGGAGCAGTGTTCTTATGGAATACCATAGACGACGTTATAATGTTTACTTTTTAAATATCGCTATTTGAACACATATTTAAACATAATTATTAAACGGGTCTAACGCGAATTAACTTGTTTACCTTATTTACCGACGTTTCGCCATGATTGGTCAGCCGCGACCATGACCAGTGAAACCTGTGTCGAAACGTCGGTAAATAAGGTAAACAAGTTAATTCGCGTTAGACCCGTTTAATAATTATGTTTAAATATCGCTGTCAGTCATCTAATTGACAGATAGAAGTGCTGGAGTAGAAAAACTAGTATTATAACGTTGCACTGCGGTCTATTATTGAACGTATGGGGTTGGAATTTCCAGCGCCGATACAATTTGCTAGTGATTCCGTGGTCGAGGGCGGGTTGCAGCGTTGTAAGGTTGCCGGTTTCTTGTTATTTGATTGGATTTTTACGGCTTCGGAGTTAATTCAAACTGTTTTATCAAACGCACGTTCATTTTAGCAGCACGGTTCGTCATTTTTATTAACTTTTATTACAAAAACTCTGGTTTCTGAAGAAGTTACAATGAAAATTACTATATCAGCTTAGAATCGTGAATTGACAAACTAGCTTTGTTAAGATTTAAGTGATTTCATTACTCAAGTGCACATAAACACAAATCGACACCAGCCAAGGTCTAAAGTTAACTATGTTAACAAATTAGTGTAATTATGTTGGTCGGTCCGCCGGGTGTAATTTTCGTGGTCCGGACCCTTGTGAAACTGTACACTGCGAGGGGAAGGCCCCGGCGACCACCTAATATGCTTGCAAGCGCTTCAACTGATTTTTATGGATCACTATACGTAATAAAATTTACCAGCGCCAGGCCATTTATCATTTGCTTGCCGTTGTGTCATTATTTTGCGTCGGCGTAGAATGTCTTTATTGTGTATATTGACCTCTTTTTCGTTCGCGGTCTTACTTTCAATCTTTGCATTGTTTGATTCGCTGACAGTAAAAGATGTTTTCGTCACATGACTTTTTTCCCTTTGCAAAATGAATCTCATTCCGTCACGTCACACAATTCATCCAATTTCAGCTTTAACAGGTAAAAAAACTATTTTATCAAACCCAAATTCAATGTGGCACTATTTCATCATCTGATTATTTATGGCTACCATTGAAATTCGCTATCACTGTCAGCAGACTAGCTCGATGTCATGATAATACTGCATTGCTACCAAACCTACAGATTAAATTGAAGAGCAATCAAACGAAAAAAATGTAGTTCTAATTTACTTACCTCTAAATTACACCTACATTTATTTCGTTTGATTGGTGTATGATCTTAAGACCGAGTTGAGATTATCGGAGAAACGAAAGCTGATCGTCTCTGCAGGCTTGGTCACATTGAAAGGATGGAAGAGGATCGGGGCGTTAAATGGGCCGTCCACTAGGGCAACAACCTGTTGGACGTCCCAGGTATCAGTGGGACAACTTAATCAAGTCATAACTGCGCGTGCTACAAAAAACAAGAGGGAAGCAACAAAAGACCATGACCGGTGGCGACAACTCATCTACGTGACCGACATTCGCTTTGGGTAAGTAATGTAATGTAGGCATTTTGCGTTGCAGACCATTTCACGACGTAGACTAAAAGCAATGTGGCCAGTGTTGACTATGTATAATTTAAAATGACCCATATACAGAAAGCATTAACATCGTTGGTCAAATATAATCTTGTAAAGATGTCACGTAGCCACTTGAGACGAAACTAGAAAATACACTTACAGCTTAATCTTGAAGATGTCAAGGACAAATCATTTTAAAACGTACGGCGTGTTTTAATTCATTACTGAATGAAAAAAAGAGAAAATAATGATCTTAACTGAAATGAACTTAGATATTATTTCACAAATATTTATTTAAATAATTATATAAAAATGTTTCATCATAACCATCTTATAAAATTTCACTCAAACCGTTATTCATATTAACCAGATTTCTCACCTTTTATAGTCTAGAGGTGAAGTAATATCGCAAAGGTTATGTAAAAATAAATTGAATAAGTAAACTATTAGAATTTCATAAATTTTTGTTCTTTCTTCTCCCAAGCAATACAAAAAAAAATACAGAGCGACAAAAATATACCATAGATAAGATATTTATATTATATTTTTTATTCAAGTTCAAATGCTATGAAAAGTAAACTCGGAAAAGGCGCACCTGCGATAACATAAGATTATTCACTTATATTTAATATTGAAATTATGTGGTCGCTCTTCGGTAATCGAAAACATCCTGAGGAAACTGGACTAATCTTAATAAGGCCTAGTTTACTCTCTGAGTAGGAAGGTCAGATGACAGTCGCTTAAGTAAAGCTAACGCCTTCCTCTAATCTTGAAAATAGTTGCCAAAGCGGACTTCAGGCTCCGTGAAGCTTTTAATAAGTTGGAAAAAACGCTAGGAAGAAGAAGAATTTTGTATTAACCATATATATATGCTCCTGACCGTTATCGGCCACGGCGACTGCTTCAGCTCCGTTGTTGGCGTTCGTGTGCTCTCGCGTGGCTAACGTAGCCGATCTTATTATTGAAGACCCGCGCGCACAACGGGCACGAGAGGACACCATTTAAATAATTGTATCTGATCGCCGCTGGTGGTCGGGCTTTCAGCTCATCCCTCTTGCCGTCTAATTCTGTACGACGACGGGACTCAAAAATATCTGTCTTTTTGTTCACTAAAGATCTCCACCCTGGACGGTTGGCTGCCTGTATCTCCCACTGCAATGGCTCAATGTCGCAGTTCTTCATGTGACGCTTAAGCACATCCTTGTACCTGAGGAGTTGCCCGCCTTGCTTTCGCTTGCCTTCCTCCAACTCAGAGTAAAAGACGTGCTTAGCCACCCGACCTTCCACCATCCTTGAAACGTGGCCGCTCCAACGTAATTGTCGCCGCATGAGGTAGACTTCGATTCCACCAACTTTGGCTCTCCGCACCTTGGCATCCATCCTACCGAATGCTGCAGCAGCAGCACCGATTCGGCTGTTGATCTCCGCATCAAGGTCGCACGAAGATGTTACCGTGCTACCCAGATAACGGAACTTGTCTACCTGCTTTAACAAATCCTCGCCAAGTGTGACCGCCAGTATTTCTCGACCATGAGTGTCTAGAGACATCACTTCCGTCTTCTTCACACTGATCTTTAGGCCATACCTGGAGCAAGATTCATGAAAGTCAGTGACAAGCTGTTGAAGGTCACCTGGGGATTCCGAGAGAAAGCATAAGTCGTCCGCATACATGATCTCGGAGACCACAGCGTACGACACTTTAGTGCGCGCCTTGAATCTAGCTAGGTTGAAGAGATTGCCGTCGGTACGAAAGCGGATTCGAATGCCTCTCGATGGTTTCTGACTCTGCAAAACTTCACGGACAACTACTGCGAAGTATAGGGCGAAAAGTGTAGGTGCAAGTACGCACCCCTGCTTTACCCCACAGGTAACGGGGAAAAAGCTCGACTCATCGACACCCACAGCGACGCAGCATTCCATGTCGTCATGCAAGAGTCTGATTAGGCGTATGAATTTCTCCGTACATCCTAACTTTGCCAATACCATCCACAGGGCTTCACGGGGAACACTGTCAAATGCCTTCTCAAGGTCAACAAAGCAGAAGTACAAATTTTGACCCTGTTCTCTGCTTTTCTCTTGCAGTTGACGCAATGAGAAAATGGCCTCACAGGTCCCCCGATCAGGTCGGAAGCCAAACTGTGTTTCAGGCAAAATCTCTTCAGAGAGCTTCATGAGGCGGTTTAGAAGAACTTTGGCAAAGACTTTTCCGGGGGCTGTTAAGAGTGAGATACCACGGTAAGAGTCGCAGTCAGCACGATCACCTTTGCTCTTGTAGAGGGCCCTAATACGAGATATTCTAAAACTGTCAGGGACACGTTCTTCCTCCCACATACGAACAAATAGTGACCATACAGCCGAGTGCAACTCATCACCGCCATATTTCAGCAGCTCGCCTGGTATAAAGTCAATACCTACCGCGCGCTTATTTTGTTGCTGTTTGATGGCAGCCACGACTTCATCGCGAGACAGAGGCTCATCCAGCTCAGTCAAAAAAGGGAGTTGAGGCACAGAGCTTATATGTGATAGATCCGCTTGTCTATCCACGTTGAGCAGAAAGTTGAAGTGTTCTGCCCACCTCTTAAGTACATCCTCTCTACTTTTTAGCAGGTACTCACCGTCGGCTGACTTAAGTGGAACTTTTGCAAGAGGATTTGTACCTATTAGCTTTCTTACCTCCTTATAAAACTCCCCGAGCTGATTTGTGTCTGCGAGCCACTGCATGCAACGAGCCTTTTCTTGCCACCATCTTTCTTTGGTTTCCCGAGTAAGTCGCCTCAGCTCCAGATCACTTTGCCTTATATCTGCTACATTTCCACCCTGTTGAGCAGCAGTCGGATGCCGCCGCAACAGACTTCTGTGTTTACGCAATGCTCCCACTAGAGCCCCGTCGTTTTCGTCAAACCAGTCCTCGCTTTTACGGACTACTGGACCAAGAGTCCGTTTTGCAGTGTCCAGGATATGAGAAGACAATGAGCTCCAGGCAGCATTAACATGACGCTTATCGTCAGGTTGCGACGACAGCGCATCAGACAAGGTTTCAGCATAATCCTTCCTCACCCCTAGATCACTAAGCCTATCCACGTTTAGACACGTCGGCTTCGTCTTCCCGGATCGACGAGGGTGATGAAGGCAGAGTCGCAATTTTGTGATAACAAGCCGATGATCCGTCCAACAGTGAGCACCACGCATGACGCGGGTGATTTGGACTTGGGAAACGTTCTTTTGTCGTACAATGGCATAGTCTATCAAATGCCAGTGCTTGGACCTTGGATGCATCCACGTCGTCTTGTGCTTAGCGGGTAATCGAAACATGGTATTTGTAACCGCGAGCTCAAATTGCGCACAAAAACTAAGCAGCAGCTGTCCATTGCTGTTCATGTTGCCGACTCCGTGTCTGCCCAAGACTTTGGGCCAAGCTTCAAAGTCACGTCCAACTCTGGCATTGAAATCTCCCAGTATCAGGATCTGTTCTCTGGGGCGTATACCATCGAGACATTTTTCGAGTTCTGCATAAAACGCATCTTTAACGTCATCAGGCTTGTCTAGCGTGGGAGCGTAGACACTGATGACGTTTAGGTAGTTTCCATTGTCAAGGTGAAGGCGCAATGTGGTAACTCGATCCGAAATATGCACAGGATACTCTTGTAGACGCATAACAAGACTATTCCTAACCGCAAAGCCAACGCCTGACCGTCTGGGTTCAGAAGAGTCAGTACCTTTCCAGAAAAAGGTATATCCTCCCCCATTTTCCACCAATTCTCCCTCGTCGGCAAAGTGTGTTTCGCTGATAGCAGCCACATCAACATTGTACCGGCCGAGTTCTCGAGCTACTATGGCGGTTTTCCTTTCGGGACAGGCATTACCAGCACGATCAAGGAGCGTCCTCACGTTCCACGCGCCGAATGTCATTTCAGTTTTTTTAACAGTTTTATTGCAGCGTCGACCACGTATTAAAAGATGCGGAGGCAGCCGCGGTTACTACCTTCCTCTTGGTAAAGGGCGAGCATTTTTTAGGGCACCTTTTCTAGCCCCCTCCCCGGCTAAGCGGGGAAAGCAGTGCTTCCCTGAATAGGGCTGCTTTGTCACTCTGGGTGCTGCCGAATTCGCCTTGTCACCCTAGTACAGAGCGAAAGCGACCACGATGCATACTGCACCCCCGGAGCCGCCAGCGTGCAGGCATCAGACAAAGCCCGGCTTGCATCAAACCGAACCTCTCTACCTCAACCCATCGCCGCTGGACTTTAACGCCGAAATCGGAGTCCGTATTAACCATAAACACCTGCTAACGATACCACAATGTTAAGGTTAAAAAAAACACTGCCTCGGGTGCTGCGCGACTTCAAAAGAATAAAGGAGAAAAATTCGCAGTCAACGGGTAAATCGTAACGCCACCCGTTGCTTGTGTATTTTTCCTCTACACTAAGTTACTGAGTTAGGTCAGTTGGTAGAGCGGCAGGCTCAAACCCGAAATCTTAAGTTTGAGGCTCACTAGCAGTGGATGTCTCCGTTATTCTTGTTGTGCACATATTTAAACAAACATTTTTAAATATAAAATCAGTTGTTAAGAACAATGTTGCGTTGAGTTTCGTCTATATACAACCGATATGAGAACGAGTAACTACTCTGATTCTACGTAAATTATAGATAATTCATTCTTACTGATAGTGTGCATAATCACTGTCGGCGGTAAATGCTACTGTATAGTATGGCATCCACCTGAAACAAAAGAAATGCACATTACATTAATACGTTTGGCTATAGTGAATTGAAGTAAAGATAAGTTGTACAAAAATATACCTACTATTATAAAATATTTTTTTGCCTACTGTAATTTACACCCTGAAAGAATGATGCTCGACAAAACGAATAATTTCATAAATGAACGCCTAATACGAGTAATTTGTTTCCGTTATACTATGTTTTTCTTAGAATGTTTAATACCCCAATGTCTGACATCCGTGAGCACTAGCCTGTTTTGCTGTCATTAAGTCGGCAAGGTTCAGATTAATGAATTATTAATGATAAGTCGCCATGTTGATTCCGTATTCGGTTTAATTTTCATTTGATTGTGTTTGGCGTCGTTTACGGGTTCCGGCTTGTTTGGGGCTTCCAATTTACGGACTCCGCTGGTTAATTACAAATACACCTTTATAGAGGTGTAGTACACTAATTAGCCATGCTTGAATAGTCGGCTTTCTCGTACCGCCGGTTAAATCGTACCATCTTTAGATTTCACATTTAACAATCTGTCACTCGGAATCCAATATGAGAAACAGTTTATATGAATTCGAAAGAAAAAAAATATTTTGGCAGACTTAATGTTACTTGTGATGTGGGTTTTCAACGGCATAATTGTGCTAAAAATAAGTAACAAATACAGAATTACCTGTAATAAACTAAGAATATAATCAGGTTTCCTGCGTGTTATTAAATAACTGTCTAAGTTGTGTGCTAGTAATTTTAATATTCGATGTAGGTACGTATCCAAAAAAATCGTGGTCGCTTAAATCAGCACATAGCTTGACACGTATAGGTACGATTTGACTGATTAGGCATTGTTTTGTCATTTTACAACGATTTAAGTTTTCGGCAATAAATATTTAATATTTTAACCTAAGATTGACATGCAAAATTCTTCGTTAATACAATTCAAAAGCCAGTGCACGGAAGTTACGGTAGAAGACAAAATTCTAATAAATTAATCATCTACTTTGACTGTATTTTTTAGCAAGGAGGCTACTTTATACTATGTAGTTTTGGAAAACATAAAAGATTTGGCATGTGCCTGAACAAAAATCTTTGCTAATAGCTCTCTAAGTTGTCATACTGCCTGACACTCGAACGCGTTATCGTAAAGCGGAACATTTACACGTTGCTTAAATTTTTATTATTTACTTACCTGTATTTAAATGGAGATACACAAAGGTTTAAGAAGTTTAATTGTTTTCTATACCGTGTTTTATTATAATGTAATATATTATAAATACGTAACCCATTAAAATAACTAACGATACCTACTGATTTGCACAATAGACTTTAGATGACATCCGATACTTACATCAATGGTTTGCAAGATTTACCTCAAAAAATACAGTTTCATTACCCAATGACTGTATTTCACTAATTTTACTAATACAATTTGGTCATAATATGTATAATTGTTTGAATTGTGTAATCGTACTAATCGTAGTACTTAATTTGTTTTGTAATAACCACAATATGATCTTGCACCACCTACAAATTATCTTCTTTGTCCGAAGGTCGACTGGTAGAGAATGCCTTATAGCATTAAGTGAGCCTTTTGTACGTTTGTATTTTCTTTTGTGCAATAAAGAGCAAATAAATAAATATTTCAGCCATACCTTCATATTGCTGAATAGGAAATAAAATTGTTATACTGCAAGATTAAGATCGATCGTTAGTCGACATAGCAATATAATTCAACCTGGTACCTGTTCCACCGTTCCCTGGAGAAAAGGTAAAATAGTGCTGGCAATAACTCAGCATCTGAAGATTTGCAGAAATTTATAAGCGTTCCGGTGATAAATCTAAATTCACTTTTTAAACGCATGTGTATATCACCCCTTTGTTCGATTTAAATTTTTGAGACGGGAAATTTACCTAAGTTCTGATAAAAATACTTTTTTATTACTGTTTAAAAATCTTTCTTTTAAATTGACTCATGAGCACTATTTTATTTTAATTTCATTAGTAATTTACAACACTACCAGAATATTTTGTTTTCAAATAGCTTTAAAGTAAAATCGAAACATTATCCTAAGTTTACTCACGTGTTTACTTCGCCGTCTGTAACGTGAAAGTTAAACGCCGTACTTGAGTATTTCAGAATACACCTGTACAAATAAGAGCATTGTAATAAAAAATCTTTATGCCCGCCGCATTAAAACTCGTCTGGAGAAACTTGGGCAGTTATTTATAATTTTTCACGTGGAAAAATACCAGACCGCCGAATGGGACGGTTCTTGGGCAAATTTATTATGATCTATTGATTCTTCTCTCCTGTTCATAAAGGTTCCTACGGCCCCCTCGCCAAAGTTTGCCAACTCGGAATTATGTCGAGTTCGCTCCCTCATATAAAAGTTATTTTACTACTCTTCTAAGAGTTTAAGTAAGGCTTGAGGATGGGCAAATAAAAATTGGTCGCCTGTGCGACTGTGCGAAGAATCGACGTCAAAATCGTTTGATAGTAATTTCTGCTCATACACTGATATTAAAAGCTGGGTTCTTACACTTGGAATGTGTGTTTGACGCTAGTTGCGAGCAAGATATATTTACGATTGTACTCGATATGAGTTACATTAATAGAAAATGTAATATACTTAATTAATAGAAATGGTGAATCTTTAGTACTAAAATGTGTACTCATGCAATATGCGACTTAAGTAAATAGAGGAGGAAAGTTTGCCACCACGACGGAGAAAGCTTTCACAACGGAAAATAAGGGAATTTCAGCATTAAACTTGGTTTATTATGAACATTAGCAATGCAGATGACCTCTTTAATAATTATTACCTCTCAAAACAATTTGTGGTTCATAAGAATCAGTTAGTGGTGTAGGTACTAGATATTAATTAGTTACAGACTTGTATTGGTCGTAGATGTTTGTTTCTATTAGCTTTTGCAACATATTATTATGAAGGTTATGCAGCAGACATTCATATTGGAACGACATTAGATCTGGGAAGTTACTTTAAATCCAAAAAAAGTTGTTTCAAGTAAAGTTTTTTCTATAGTTATGGCATTAACGTTAGTCATGATATTTTTTTTACTTATTTTTTGCTGACCTGAAAACAAAATTAGGTTAAGCCCAAGCTTCATATTTCCGACGTTATAACACGTTCATTGTTAAGTTATTAAAGCCTCTGACAAATAATATATAACTCGGGGCTAACTATATCAGCCAGCTGTTGTCAGGGCGTCCAATTTCCAGCCGGTATTCGGCATCCGCATACCTGGAAAATCGTCAAATTACTAACACAATCTCGTATCTTATCGAAGCCCGTTATTAGAGTAGGGACCGTCCGTAGCGTGAATAAAGTTCGTAATTCTAATTCAACGCAAAAAGCGACATACGACATTCAGGAAATAAACCGATCAAATACCTATAAGCCGCACGAATACAATAATCGTTTTGTAATCCAGTTACATTTCAATTCACGCACAACCCTAGCCGGTCGAACGCTTAAATTATGTTAAATTGGATTTATTCAGTGGTGATTAACATTTTATTCGTTGGTTAATCCAGGTTATATTTATGTGAAAAGGGTACGTCAACAAAATTTAAAATATGTTTGAACACAATCCTATTTAATTTGACTCTATTTTGTCGCATCTAGTTACTTATTGTATTTTAAATTGTCCTTTATCCTAGAGAAATAACGTAACGTAGAGAAGTAACGTATTTATAAGTCATAAATTGACTGTTTACATGTTTTGACTTTTAGTGGCATTTTGGGTATGACGTTAATTTCAAAAAAATTACACCGTTTCATCTTTTTTCGTCACACTTGCTCGTAAATGGTGATATTGTATGCCAGCATACTTGGACGTATTGAGCTGTATTATGCCCATGGGCTTAATTGATTTTCGTATTGCTTTACGCACCCCGAAAGACACCGGGCTTCACGCCTCACGCAGCCGGCACTCATGTCGGTGTACTGTGGAAGCACCTACCCCTATTTTTTTCGTAAATCTTATATTTTAGTCAAAAATCCATTTATATTAAATGTGATTTGTGTTGTTACGATTGTGTTTCAGCACTGAATCAGCTTCATGACGCTAATTATGACTAAGGATTTTTACTAAAATACAGTGAATAATTATAGTAAACACATTTCTTTAATAAAATGATAACAAATTATGAGATTGACCTCATACATTAAAAGGAACCTTGCAAAAGTTACTCCTCGATTTATTTCAACGAATCCCGTTAGCTCCAGCAACTCGTTGCGAATAATTAAATTCCGTCGCCGAGGCATTTCGTTATTCCGTTATTATTATTTATTGGCGCGAGTTACCCAGGAGGCATGGTTTTATTTTATGTACGTCTTTATTAGCGCGATCCTTGGCTTGGACTTTTGGTAAGATTTAGCTTACACACTAAATGTTAAGTAGGTAATTAGTTAGGATAAGAGTCCTCATTCCTTTAAAAACGCCTGTGAATTAAGTTTCTTTTCCGTACTATAAATAAATAAATATTACGGGACAATTTTACACAAATCGACCTAGTCCCACGATAAGCTCAATCAGGCTTGTGATGTGGGTACTAGATGAAGATAAATATATATAACAGATAGATGCATATAAAAACTTCAATATGTACCTACATAGAAAACATCCATAGCTCAGGACCAAATATTCGTGATAAACACACAAATAAATGCCCTAACCAGGATTCGAACCCGGGACCTGCTGCTTCGTAGGCAGGGTCACTACCGACTAGGCTAGTAAATATGGAACGTAGATCATAACATAATAATTATGTAAAAATTAGTTTCGAATTTAAATTTTCGCTCTTTTGGTTAATATTACCATAACTTTCGTCATGATTTTTTCAAAATCGTAAAGCCACACTAAAATCGTTTATATATGTCGTGAATGGTTAAGTAGTATCGTTTTAATATTTGGATGAATTTTATGATATAAATAATAGGTACTATTAAGTAATTATTAGTATTCATTACTTCCAGTTCGGGGAAAATAAAACAATGTGAAGAAATCTGCATATATTTAACCAATAGCACCTGAGCAAAGCTTGCAATAAATGTTGTTTTTGTACAGTTTTATATTACTCTAAGGTCTTACCTAATTATTCCATATGTACATACAATGTACCTGTGTATTATATCCAATTTTTATAATTATTTAATGTTGTTTTCAAGTATTTGGAATAAAGAAGCACTCGAGCATAACAAACATTTTTTGTATCTTCTAGGTCTAAGGTCTTAAATGTCGACGTGATATTTCTGACGAAAATATCCGGACGCGACCTTTTTGATATTGAATAAAGAAGAATCGTGTACAGGTATTTTTGTCATAAAAATTACATTTTTTTTGTAGCTACACACCTACCTAATTGAAGAGACATCTAAGTAAAAACGATATACTCATACCTTGGAATCTATTTTTAAATAGTGGTCCGCCCCGATCGTGAACTTGCGACCCCTATATATCAGTTAAGTAAACCCTAAACCGATTTCACTATATTGGAACTCAAAAATTATAATCCCAACCCTGCTCACCGGGGACCTTGGTCACTTTTTCTTTAGTATATGACATCTCTTTCAATTTATAATTCAAAAATTATATTTACTCATCTAACCAACTGCCATATTTCACTACGATCCGATCACCGATACTCGACTTATCTTAGAACAAACATACGTACAAAATTACAAACATACAAACGTAGATACAATCGACGGATTCTCCAAGTAGCCTGAGAGAACTCTCTCGTTTCGCTCGCTCATTCGATTAAACTTTCGAGCCACATTATCTGGCTATTGGGATGGGTCGAGATTTTATAGGCTATTTTGTACCAGGAAGAATATATCTTTTAATTATTCGAGTTAATAGCCAACCACAATGCGTATTTCGTAAGTGCAATCGAGGTAAAGATCAGTGTTTGAAAAAATGTGCAAAAATGGGCGGTGTCTTGAAGTAAGTGTTTTATAAATTTGTTATTTGTGATGGTTAGTTGTTATGTTTATGTTTGAGAAAACCAAGTAGACACTGGTAAGGTATTATTTGAAGAAATATTGAAGTAAATACACTTTTGTTTATTTTATGGCTAAATCTTTGATGCCGATGCCAAACGGCACCTGTAGCCCGCTAACGTGTCTTTACAAAAATAATGTGCACTTTTATGTTTTCTACATTACATGCATTTTTACATGTCCTTTTCAGAGTTATTTACCTATGTTTATATTTTTTTATTAAAATAATTGTTAATTTTGTTTTTAAGGAACTGTACTTTACTTAAACCACTAGCGATCTTAGAAGAAAACTCTGATTAATGAAGTGAATTAAATATTTTTGGAGCCTCCTGAGATCAATATTTATTCTAACGAAGACGACGTGGATTTAACCAATGATCTAAGCGGTCGCCAGCTCAATCATCTCAGCTCAGTTTCTTGTCATCTTCATCATCACCTTCATCATACCTTCCAAAGATCTCGACCACTACAAGCAAAATGTAGAATATCGCCTCTACTAGACTTCACAGCACGTTCATCGTCGAATCCTGTTTACAGCCGCAAACGCGGTGTTGTTATTTCTTGAGCATGTTCACGTGGACGAGGACGTGGCAGAACCAATTGTGGACGTGAACGAGCCTCCCAGAACATCAGGTCAGGTAGTCAGCGGGCACGTTCAGTGGAAGCATCTTCAGGTTCAGTTTCTTTGAATGAATCTACTGAGTCAATCTTGCTTGCTTCCTTGCTTACTTGCTGTTCTCAGTAGCTTTGAACAAAGCTACTAAGAAATGCGTTTCTGTGCTCATTATTTGATTTGATACCTTGTTCTGAGGGTGTGCGTCGTAGATGTGGCTTCAAATTTTGTAGGTAAAAGCCATTCCAGAATGCAATGCTCCAAATGCAACGTAAGACTGTGTGCCAAATGTAATTAGATTTCATACGCAATGATTGTTTTGCAAGTTTTTATATGTTATTTGTATTTATCCCTTAAATAAACGCTAAAAAGTAACAATATGATTTTTATTTCAAAGGCACGGTAGACGGCTAGCGATGCCGTCCGGCATCAGTCAATATTTCTTTTTCTACCAGTTGGATTTTGATTTTTGTTTCAAATTTTTATTTCTTGGGTAAAATATAATAACATATATGAAAATCATCAAAATCGGAGACATGAAAAAAATTCAGCCGTTAATGGGTTAAGAGCATGAAGTTTGCAGCGATCATTAAAACAACACATCCCGGTCCAGCCTGTAAATAGTTTCAGAGCCCCGTAATGTGACCATGGCTCCCGGAAGTTGGCGGAGCGAACCAACAGCTGAACTTAACCCGTTTGGAGCACTTTTGTTGGACGCATTAATATACCCCCGTGGAACTTTGTTTGATTATTTATTGGGGTACGCTTAAAACATCAGAATTAATTCAGTCTAGGGTCTTAATTAGAATATAGTGTATTATCGGGACGCAAAATGGAACAAAATCGCCATTTAGCATGTAATAGAGTCATATCAGTTAAGGTTAGGAGTAAACGGCGTCCTAGCCCAGTTAGTAGTGATCCTGCTTACGACGCAGGAGGTCCTGGGTTCGGATCTTAGTCAAGGCATTTATTTGTGTGTATATCACGAATTGTATCATTTGTTCCTGAGTTATGGATGTCTTCTATGTATTTAAGTACTTATCTGTATATATAGATATATTATAATTAATATTTAAAACGGGATAATTACCATGTATGTTTGTTTTATTGAGCACCCGATATTTCGACACTGTTGCAAGCGTCATGTTCACGGAGTAAACTGATGAGCTGCGAGTTTTTAGTTGTGATCTACCCACACGCCATAGCAATCTACCCTATTACGGGTTCGCTTATTTTGTGTGTTGTCACTGGGCACTACTACCGTCCGCTTTATAGAAAAGCAAATGAAAAGGTACCAAACGAAGCTAGATAAATATTTCCATGATCATCATAATTGTTCATACTGAATACTTAACTTAAGAGTGGAAATGAAATATCTAGACAAATACATTTTATCCAAAAAAAAGTAGGAAAAATCTTTAAACCAATGACTATACCTAGATATTTTCCTAGCACGAAAGTTGAAGTCTAAGTGTTTGACAAAATAAAAACATCGACAGTCCTGTTATCGATAAGTGCCACTTCAACGTCATAGAGGTAATACAAAGAAAAATATAGGGTTATAGGGTGACAGCGGGCGGCAGATTATATGTATAAAAACTTACATAGAATATAATTATTATGTGCAATACGCCCAAAATATGTAAAAATATGTTGACATATTTGAGTAAAAGAGAAAGAGTGCATTAATACATTTTGACCGTCAAAATAACTGAAAGTTACGTTCTATACTACCCATGTAAGCAGCACGGACCTACGTATAACAGTCTCACGTCACGTCAGAACAAACGAACGTTATTTTCAATAAAGTCCCGGTTCGCATGCTCCTTCCTATTTGTACATGCCTAGCCGCCGGCGAGTCAATTGAACCGTAACATATCCATGTCCGTGCCTTTAAGACGGCCATCACTAGCCCCCGAGCCGCGCACAGCGATGTAATAAAATCTTCCAAATGTACCTTGAGAGAGACGTCATATTGGGGGCTTTCTATTTGCTCAACACGCTTTGAACCTCGACGGGTAGAAGTGGCAGGGATTTGTATTTTATAGAAGAAAATTTTGGTTACGTACTTTGGGATATTTGACTAGAATTATTCAGCATTAATTTCGGGATATTATCACTCAACTTTGTACAAACCATATATAACAAGTACCTAGCAGCTTAGTGCTACAAGCGCAACCCAACTAATTTACCGCTAATCTACGCTTGTTGGTAGTAGTAGTAGTTTTTTTTTGTATATAATATTATTGTTAAACCAGTATAATAAAGTGGTATTCTTTCAGCGAGAGAGAACAACATTTTAATTTTGAATCGAAACGGCTTATTACGCCAGCGCGATTGTATTTCAAGTCAACAATCCGTCTAATGAAACAAGAGGCTATTCTTACAGTTTGCGAATATAAATTTAATTACGGAACTCCAAGCAAGTTTATTACCGTTTACGAAGAATACGGCGTTACTATGAGAATTTACAGATTACCTAGCGTATAAAAAAGAAGTTTCACAAATCAGAGGTGCCAAATAATGGTGCTGCCACAGACGGTACATTTGGGCCAGATATCTGTCGGCCTGGGAATTGGTTGTCAGAAGAATTCGACTACGCCAGTCGCAGATACTATTTTAGTATTTTTGGCTGTAAATGAATCCTGGTGACTTATTGGAGATACTTGTTAAAAAGAAAAGGTAGGTGAAATTATTTTATCCAGCAGTATCGGAAAAGTTAAATAGGACAAGACTTAAAAAAATACGTTTATATTGAACATGGTGAACAATTTAATTGGAAACTAAATTATGAACGTGACAAATTTACTTGACGTGTCGTGACCAGAATGCCTATCAATACCATTTGTCTGCAACTCATTCCCCGCTATAGATTTCTCGTAACGCTACGCCGTAGCCGATAACTTGCATTTTCCACTTTATAGCGAAAATGGCGTGTAGGGACATAACGACAACGTGACGTGATTGTGAATGGGTTGACACACGCCTATCAAAAAGCATTACGGGAAACTTCGAAAATTTCATAGTCACGTAGACTTTATTCGGCCAAAATATAATATGACTTAGCTGTCAGTCAGTAAGTGCTAATTGCCAACATCTCAAAGTTACAAGTTACGGGGAAACTCTTCGCTGTCACTGACAAAGCGTCTCATATTCATATGTCAAATTAAAGCTTTATGCTGTAAATATGTCTCAACTTGCACACGGACAAAAACATAAATAAGACTTTATTCAATAGCAGCAAGGTTTATTATAAATAGAGCAGTGTATTTAGATATGTTACTGTGACTGTTTGTGTTATTTGCGAGGTAACTGCAAACGACAGTCTTAGGGATATGTGAAACGCTCTTCACTAATTGTTTGAGTAATTTTATCGCGCGTCAAGTTACTTGACTAGGAATGTGAGAGCTGTCGATTAACCGAAAAAACTGAATCACATCTAGTTGCAAATGAGTATATATATTAGGTTTCAATATCTAAGTATAAACAGTTGCGTTGTACAGATACTGACAGATCGTGAACAGCCTAAGCCCTAGATAATTTCTTTGTTACTTACGAGTAAATGTTTTAACACGTATGCATCAAATGTTGGTAAAGGTTGAGGAATGAGGAATATATCAACAGTTGTTCAACAATCCACATTTTTTCATTCAATCAAGGTTTAAATATAGTGCAAGTATATGATTTTCTACGAAAATATTATTTTTACAACAAGAGTTAAACTAGATACACCATAATCATATCCCTAGATTAAACTCGGGAGAGTTCACAGCGAGTTTCCGTGGTTGAGCCGCAAGTATGCAAATTATGGTGTCAAAGTTTGGTAAAGTAACATAGGCCTGGCCGATATGGCGTAGCGTTGCTTGCAGTATATAAACCGTAGCTTTGCTACGAGCTCCTGCGGCCCGTAGCACCTGCTACGATACTTGCATAACAAGTACGCTTGATTTTGAGATTGTTTTAAAATTCTAAGGAGGCTTCATTTGCAATTTCTTCATTAACTTTGTAGGGGCCTGTGTTGAGGTTATTTGATTTAGATTTGAAATATTTTAAGTATGATTTATAACTTTAAAAATATTGTCAATGGATATAAAATGGTAAAATTATAAAGTAATCTTATATAACCATAAATATTTATCTTTTAATAATATTCTTTTTACCACATGCCAAGATTATTTTTGAATTCACTTTATAGATTTTTTATAAATGTTTTATACGTTCCTATTTGCAAAGAATAGTACTTTGATTTTATACATACAGAATATATAATGAAAAGCTAATGAACATTTGCCAATAATGAACTTGCTGAGCTATAAAATCAAATAAAATATTAAGTTACTATAGCTCCATAAAACAAACGAACATTATCCGTATCGAACGAACACCGAACCACACTCGAAACAGCCCAAACATTCACATAAATAACGGCGCTTTCACATTGAGTCCATAAAAAAAACAAACAAAAAAACAAGTTGCTCGATAAATAACGTAACCAAGCCCGATGACAACATCCAAATTGATATTTAAACAGCTTTAAATGCGTGTATTAGGATACTCTTCAGCGTTTCTTTAGTTTATATTTTTCGCCTGCTCTTGTTAAGGAAATTCGTATTTTAACAACTGGTAATAAAGCTGATATTGGCAATGGCACGTTAAGGTACAGTGCAGTTTAAAAGTATTTCCGATATTTTTTGTAGTCTTTTTAGTTGTATACACAAAATCGGTTAAAAAACTTCCAATTTATACAATAAACAGCGAATAAAACGCTTAAACTCTTTTTTTAGGTACAGTTGCATTTTTGCATAGTTGTGGTGTATAAAAGATACAGCTACAGGTTTAATTTTAGTTAATTCTTTTTTACTATTCACGATGGCTTCAAATACAAAAAAATTGAAAAGTATTAATCCACGTAGCGCTCTCTGGCGCGCCGCTCCCTCCCCGCGCACGCACGCCATAAATCGGCGGTCTCCTGTCGTCCCGGCAACGATAAATCTCACCATTCACTAATACACCGCATTCAAATGTAGCGACTCCTCGTAAGGAAATCCCGTATGCGACTTGAGATTTTCAACCCACGCTTTTCACCTCAAAGCGGTGCGTAACGTATGGCCACATTTATCTCGCACGATATTTGGTGAACGAAATAGCACCCCTATACCCGTTTTGTTTGCACGGAATGTTCTTTCAGGCGTTTCATATATTTTTTTGCATCGGAATTGGAAGTGGGCGCGTGATCGTTTAAATGATTGTCTGCTGCGTTCGTGTGAAAAGAATTTGGATAAAAAGACTGTTAACGTTTTAGTATAAGTTGGTTCATATAGGATTTTTTGTGCTGATTTGTATGTGTTATGGGAGTTACAAAAGGTCCTGCACTTTGAAATCCTTTTATTTGAAAAATAAAACTGTGTAATAATCAACAATGACATTGCAGAAAAACCAACACCCCAACTCGTTTTAAAAAGAAACACCTTAAGCCAGAACCCTGGAACCTAGCCAGCCAATCAATCTGCTTCCACGGCCGCATCGTAACAAATTTGACAGGGAAAATGGAAACTTCCCATTGCCATTTTGCGCACTTGAAACCAAAACAGCACATGTCTTTTATAATCTGTTAGATACTTGCGCTTCTCCTGTTTAGTAACATCGCATTTCTCGTTTCCAAAGTTGAGCTCGACTTGTAACTTCACCGTAATAATTTAAGAGGCAAGTTGGGCCTAACGAATATGAAAAAAGGCCCGTTGTCACTTCTCAATTGCCACTTTTTTCTTGTTGCCAAAGTTCCTCGGAGGGGATAAGCAGCCGGCTTTACTTTGCTTTTAAAGGACAGTTTGTGTCTGTTCTGAGAGTTTAGATAATGTTTGAACGAATTGTTTTATTTTTGGGCCAGATTAAAAACGAAGCAAACGCCTGTATTTGGACCTGGACGGGCTATGTCATGAAAAAAAATTAAATAACTAATTAGTGAAAAACTCTAAGGTCTTCTGGTACTCCATCAATACGTTGGTAGAAAATTGGATTGTTTAACCCAAAAATGTATAATTTACAAATGTATTATTTATTTTAGGATCGATGTTCATATTCATGTGGTTTAGATGCTATGTTTTATTTGATGTATTTGCAACATATTCTGCCTCTCAAAAACATATGTTCACTCAAACGCCACGTCACCGAAGTGTCAAAAATGAAGTTGAACTTTATAAGTATTCATTAAGGTATGTTGATCAGCAATCCAACTAACTATAGTAAGTATTATAAAAATAACTACTTGATTACCTCGTACTTATCAGACTACCTACCTTACTTTTATTCCACAATGCACATGGTGCATAATAACTTCATAAAATCAAAGTGGTTTTTTAGTTTTAGTCGCATATTTCTTCTAAGAAACGATGGAATCGCGTTCCCCGGTCTCATGGAGGCTTCAGGTGGGAGGAAAACTTACGTCTTGACGGCGACTGCGGATTTAATTAAAAGAAAGGAGACTCCGCAGCGCTTATTTACCGTCCTGGTCAGAGGTAAAACTATGTTAGCTTTAATAATGTTGGTTAAACTATTAAACTTTAGACTTCCCCCAGTTGCTGAATTTATTTTCTTGTTTGATGTGATTTAAAACGGTAGTTACAGCATTTTGAATAGCGATGTACAATTACTGATACCGTGACTGTGGTTTTAACTATAAAACTCTCGTCAGACTCGACCATGATCAAAAATATTTAAAATACGGAACGGATCACTCACGTACCCGTAACGGGTCACGTGACTGTGGTTATTCGTAGCAAATAGTCGTACGCATAACATATTAATAAGTAGTTTTTCCTTGGATCAAAAATGGGTTTGTTAAAACGACTACTATCCTCCTGGGTCCCCCGGTCCTCGCTTGAGAACATAAGATTTTTTTAAATATCACGTGGAATGTCAAAGCAGCTTAACAAGTTTGCACACATAGATCGTTTTCGAACGAAACTTAATTAAATAAACATCGAGTCTCAGATGGCCAAATCAAAAAAGGAGTGTTAAAGTTTCTAAAGGGTCGGCAACGCGCATGTAACACCCCTGGAGTTGCAGGTGTCCATAGGCTACGGTGACCGCTTACCATCAGGCGGGCCGTATGCTTGTTTGTCACCGTCGTAGTATAAAAAAAAAACAGTGCGCCTTAGACAGAAGTCATAAAAAAAATATATCAGCTTTGCCAGAATCGATACCTCCAGGATCCAGGAGGCTATAGTGAGATTTTTTGGAAACAATGGTTTTACCTATATGAGACTATGAGCAAGAGAAATACCTAATGACATGTCAATGTTTTAGACCGTGGCCACTCACCTCGAGCTTTTCGAGCTAATTCATATACATATATCAACAGTGGTATGGCGTTCATAAAACTCGATTCCTGCCGGCTAGCCTTGTGTGAGCTAATCCAGCACCTTTTCCTTAAAGACTAAAAGAAAGACTAAAAAAAGGCGGAATCAGCTCCAGCTTGCCCACAGAACATTTTGACGCTCCGCCACAACAGAGCCTATACAAAAAAATATTACTGAAATCGTAAGAGAAACATCCATTTTTATTTTCTATCCGAACACAAACAACAGATACAAAGTATATTACAGTAAGTTCTACACAAGTTCGCTCGCAGTACATTATCTCGCCGAGGAAAACTGCTTCTAATGTCCACCATTACGGGAGCCGATGTAAATGCGTGTCAGCCATTATGTAGCAAACCGTTTGGACTGTTTACTTGTTTGGATAGTTGATGCGGTACATTACTTTTACGACCCTAATCGAGAAAGAAATCGGACAAATTTGTTGAATGTGTTTCTATTATTGCCATTTGAAATTTGTGTATCAGAGTGGGCCACCCATATTGTTTTAGTCCAATTTCGAAATGTTCTGTTTTTCAACCGACTTCAATATTTCTAAAGGAGGAGGTTCTCAATTCGTCTGATTTTTTTTTTAATGGATGTTCACTCATAACTCCTTCATTACTGAACCGATTTGAATTTTTTTTTGTTTTCTGAAAGAAGATAATTCCAGGTTGGTCCCGTTTTTTTCAAAATCATTTTCTGATGATGGGATCCATGAGGAACTGAGGGAACTCCTTAAATTTGAAAGGCACATGCATGCTGATTTGGGTGATTTCTTGAGAAACTCGAGCATTTCTTTACGAAAATCATCAATTTGGTGGAGTGGATCTGATAATGAAGACCAGGGATGTCAAAGTGGAACTGCTTGGTACTTCCCAGGACTATCATCCGATTTAAAAAAATATTTTTTTGTATGAAAATAGATGGTTCAAGGTTTGTCCCGTTTTTTTCAAAATCAATTTCTGATGATGGGATCCATGAGGAACTGAGGGAACTCCTCAAATTTGAAAGGCACATGCATGCTGATTTGGGTGATTTCTTCAGAAACTCGAGCATTTCTTTACGAACAACATCAATTTGGTGGAGCGGACCTGATGATGAAGACCAGGGATGGCAAAGTGGAACTGCTTGGTAATTCCCAGCTCTATCATCCGATTTGAGACATTCATCTTTTCTTTGTAAAGAAATACCTTCAAGATAGTCCTATTTGATTATATTTCTAGTTTGATGAAGGACTTCATGAAGGATTGAGAGAACTCCTCAAATTTTAACGGCACATGCATTCTGATTTGAGGGTTTCCTTAAGTAACTAAAACATTGTTTTGGGGGAGCCAACATTTTGATGAAGTGGACCTGATGATGAAGACCAGGGATGGCACAGTGGAACTGGTCAATAAACCTAGCTCTACTTATTATCCTAGTTGTGACATTCATCTTTTTGATTTGATTTATATTCTGATGATGGAGTTCTAGAAGAATTCAGAGAACTCCTCAAATTTGAACGGCACGTTCATTGTAATTAGAGGGTGTTCATAATTAGCTTAGGCATTTTCTTACTGTGGCCATCATTTTGCTGGAGTGGACCTGATGTTGATAATCAGGGATGGCATAATGAAACTGCTCGATAATTTACAGTCTGTCATTTTTTTAAAGGTCTACAAGGGAGTTCCGTTTGATTATACTTCACATGTAATGATGGAAGCCCTGGGACATTAAGACATCTCCTCAATTTTCAATCGTACACGTGCGGTGTATTGGATATTTGTGAAGTAAACTGGCTAACTCAAACAAATTCAAAATGTCACTTTTACCGGGAACCAAATGAAGTCGGTTTTTTTTTCTTAAAAATTATTAATATTACTAGAGGTATCAATTTGAATAGATGCACTTGTGTCAATGTCAATGTGCAGCGTACATTTGGTTTTGTTAACGTTAAATTCCAATAGCAGCAATAGCAGTTTTGCGGAAAATTTCATTTTATTAAGGATTTTAATTCGATATTTCTAACGGCAAAGCAGCCGGCAACAAAGCAATGCGGGAATGCAGTTGCAATTCACATTTAGCCTTTATAATTTTCCGTTAAAGAATATATATTCTCCACTTTTACATTTTCCAATGTTTAGGAACAATAACCCTTACGATTTTTCCGCAGTCGCATAATAACAAGGCAAAAGTTCACAGTGTTTACCCGAGCGTCGACAAAAAAGAAGAAGCGAAAGACTGTCGTTGAGATAACAACCCCTATTAACATTCAGGCTGTAGGGTAAACAGAATCAAACTTTTTCAACGGTCATGAATGCTTCGACTGAAATCCGTGGGTGACTTGATAGAATGGACAGCCTTTTAGTTGACGACTAATTTATGAAAAAATTAATTCATTTATTACAATTAAATGTATTAAATCCGGCCACTACCTGAAATTGCCTGAGTTCTACTTGCGAGATGAAATAGACGCTTAACTTAGGGTTAGTACGCTAACCTTGGTTGGTGCAAATGGCCCTATATCGGTTTTCCTTCGGATATTTATTACGCGCAGACAAAAACATAAGTATACTGACTTTTGTAGTACCGACACGGGAATGCGTACGGCTTATATGCCTTTACCATATACTCAAAGGTGCTCGCAATCGTATATTTTTCTTATTGGCTTTACAAAGTAAAAAAAGTCATATTTTCTACGTCAACGTTTTCCTCTACTTCATATTTTTGCCCATCTTTAACAGGCCACTTTCATAATTTAATTCCCAGTTTTTCCCTCCATTATGAGGTAAAAGAATACTCGAAAACGTTGAGAATAATTATGTATTTTTTTTAAGAACACCGTTTGAACGTTAGTACAATTTTAATTCTATTATACAATAAGGCTTAGCTTGGATGAGCCCGTTTAATACAATCGTAATAATATTATGAAGGCTTAAGTAAAGTGTGTTCATCAAATCATGCTTGTGTGATATATGTGACAAATCCGACCAAATTCACGACGCGTCATAAATCTTATTCATTTTGGATAAGGTTTGGCTTCTGAGTGTACTTTGATAAGATTATAGTAATTTGAGTAACTTGTCCCTCAAATAATTATGCAGTGACAAATTTTAAATAGAAAACTCATACTTATATCGGGTTACGTGAGTATATTAATACAGTGCCAATTACTGAAATAATTATACTGCTTAATGACTGACTGATGATGATGATTTTGACTTTGGTGAACAGAAATTATCATCCAACATTTAGTTATTTATTCCATAAATTCATATCAAAAAAAATATGACACAATAAAATAAAAATAAACATTATATTTCAATAGCATATTGCTAAACGCAAAATTCATAAGTCACTACTACGAAAATAGCATATCATTTTCAACCAGCTCAAAATATCTACTTTAGAGCAAGACATATAAAAAGTAAAAGTGCAACAAATCACGTATGTATACCTACATACGTGATTTGTTGCACTTTTACTTTTTATATGTCTTGCTGTTGTTAGAAATCTTTAATTGCTAAATTTGAATGAATGAATTAAATTCACAATTAGAAATAATAAAAAATCAAATTCCTTTAACTCTTGAGTCAATAGTTTTGATATTTTTGAGGTGGTCGATAAATGCACTTCTGCTGTCACTTATTACTATAAATCTACATACAGTCATGTTTATTGTAATTAAAACAACTTACACTTAAAATAAATCACGTTAAGTCTGTATATGTCATAAGTTAAACAGCACCACAATTAAAGCGATACAATATATTGCAGATGCGATAACATAAGACGTACACGAGTCAGCCGAATCCGGTAATTACACAAATCCCTACACTTAAAGGCTGTACACATTTCGCCGCAAATACGTTAGACACCGAATACTTGGAGCTACTACAGCTATGGACATCTGTTTTTATTTTGCCTTGAAGCGTATTTAGGTTTATTATAATTCAATCCTTTTCGGCCAAAAGTAATACGTGTTATATTTTTAAGCAAATACATTGGTCATTGAAATTAAACACTTTAGAACGGATTAATCGCGTTTATTAACACCATGAACCAATTTCAATGAAGGACAATCACGGAAACAGAAGACAATATTAAATATACTGGTTTTAGTTTTGTCTTTTGACTGCATTTTTAGAACATGCAAGCAAATAATTAAAGTTGTCACATAATAACATCCATATTACGTAAAAATCTATTCCTTATAAAAAAATAATAGTACAAAGTAGTACAAAACCATGTTAACTAAATACAGATTATAAATAAACGTATCACAATTTGTTGTGGTGAATTTAAACAGTATTTAATGAAGTACGAGTACTTAATAGTAACACTATTTTTAATACCACCTCAAACCGAAACCAAACGTAGCTTTTAGTACTATGATCCGATATTGCAAGGTAATTTTAAGTTCACTAAGGTCACTAGGTGGGACGACCTTGTCGACTAAAAACTACAATATCCGAGAACGGTTCTGTGGCATGGCGAGTAAATGCCGCCATCAAATAGGCATTCCCCTGGTGTCAGGCAGCAGTGACATCAGTACTGGCGAGGGGACGAGGATTAGTTATCCAGAAGGGCCCTTGACCGGAAATTAGGAGGCGGGTATCGCTCGGTTTCTAAACTGCGGTGTGTAAGGCAAGGGGGAAACCACCACACTACTTATCCCTATTTTGGAGCAATGAATATGAACAACAATGATTTAGTGGTTCTTGACAACGGGCTTCCACGAAGTAACATGCCGTGGCGGTCCGAGTCCGGCAGGGTCAGGGGTAAGGCTGACTCGGTCGTCATCCTGCGAAATCCTTGCAAAATCGGAACATGGAATGTGAGGACGCTGTTACCTACAGGGAAGTTAGAAGAGGTTACATTTGAAATGAAAAGACTTGGCATAGATATATTAGGTTTATGCGAGACAAGATGGGAAAATAGCGGAGATTATTGGATTGGAGATTACAGAGTAATATTTACGGGAAAAAATCAAGGAGCTAATGGTACTGCAATAGTTTTGAATACGAAATGGGGTGTGCAAGTAGAAAATACCATACATTTTGATGATAGAATCACCGCAATAAAACTAAAGTCAAAACCTACAGATCTCATTATAATACAAGTTTATATGCCTACAGGTAGCCACTCTGACGATGAAATAGAAGATATGTATAATAACTTAGATACAATATTAGATTCAGTGCAAGACAAAGATAGTTTAATAGTGATGGGAGATTTCAACGCAATTGTGGGAAAAGGAATAGAAGATAATATCGTGGGAAATTTTGGGCTGGGGATAAGAAACAGACGAGGTGATAGATTAGTTCAGTTTTGTAAAGAAAATGATTTGTTTATTAGCAACACAATGTTTCAACAGCCGAATCGCAGGTTATATACTTGGAAGATGCCGGGAGATATCGGAAGATACCAGATTGATTATATAATGTGTAAAAATAAACATAGGAATGAAATTCGAAACTGCAAGACATTACCGGGAGCAGATCTAAATACCGATCATAACCTGTTGATAAGCACACACAATTTTGATGTAAAGAAAGCTAAAAGGAAAAGGAAGCCAAAGACAATAGATCTCATTAAACTAAAAGATATAAATAGTGATAACAGAGTGCAATATAGTAATAAGATAGGTAACAAATTAGTGCAATATAAGAATAGTATACATGATATTAGTATAGAGTCAAAATGGAATAGTATGCGGGATATAATTATAGATACTGCAGAAGAATGTCTTAAAAAACAGAAGATAGTGGCACGAAAAGAATGGCTCACCACTGAAATAATAAATTTAATGTTAGAGAGAAGAGATCTAAGAAACAAGAGTGATAGTGCAAGCATAAAAACATATAAAAAACTGACCAATCAAATCACGACAAAGTGTAGGGAAGCAAGAGAGTCCGACATTAACAGGAAATGCAGTAGTATAGAATATTTTATAAATAAAGGGAAAATGGACCAAGCCTACAGAATCATACAGCAATTAGAAATAAAACATAAAACTAAAAGTGCTGCTATATTGAGTGAAGAGGGGAAGATTCTATTAAATAATAATGAAGTAGTAGAACGATGGATAACATACATAGAGAAATTATACGAAGGAGAAGGATTAACTGACGCTGATATAGAAAGAGAAGTTATAGTTGAGGTAGATGATATGGGACCATCCATAATAAGAGAGGAGTTTGACAATGCGTTGAAATCTCTGCAAACCGGTAAGGCTGCTGGAAATGACGGGTTCTTTATAGAGTTCATAAAATACTCATGTTGCGATGTACTTAAAGATGAAATTTTTGAAATTATAACTCAGATTTACGATACTGGATCCATCCCTACAGACTTTCTAATCACAAAAACAGTAACTTTACCAAAAAAAATTAATACCTTAAAATGTGAAGAGCACAGAACATTGTGTTTAATATCACAGGCTAGTAAAATTTTACTTAAAATAATACAAAATAGAATAAGACCATTAACTGAAGAATTTTTAGGACCAGATCAATATGGATTTCGGAAAAACAGAGGGACACGGGAAGCTATATTCGCTTTAAGAATGATTATAGATAGAAGGATGGAATTAAGCCTGGATACACACATAGCATTTGTAGATCTAGAAAAAGCATTTGACAAAGTTAACTGGAAGAAAATGATGTCAATTTTAAAAGAAGCCGGATTAGATTTTAGAGATAGGAGAATAATTTATGAACTGTATAGAAACCAGGAAACGATATTAGAAATAGGAGAGGAAAGTAGAAAGGCGAGAATACAACAAGGAGTAAGGCAAGGTTGTCCACTTTCGCCACTCATTTTCAATATTTTTATAGAGTGTGCTGTCAGAAAATTGATTGAATCTGGGAAAGGGGGTGTTAAATTCAATGGGGTCAATATTCAATTTATTCGTTTTGCGGATGACATTGCGGCGTTGGCGGATACATCAAGACATTTAGAAGACTTAATTACAGACATGGACACAGTTTTCAAGGATTTTGGACTTAAAATCAATATAAATAAAACTAAAACGCTTGTCACTTCAAAGACACCTTCGATATCTAGACCAATCACTTTGAATAATTGTACAATAGATCAAGTTTCCAAATTCAAATACCTTGGTAGCGTCATTACTAACGACTCCAGGTGTACACAAGACATCATCTCAAGAATAGCTATGGCCAAAAAAGCTTTTAATACAAAAAAATGTCTATTTAAAGCCAGAATATCTCGCCAAATCAGGAAAAGGCTAATAAAAGTGTACATCTGGAGCATAGCGTTGTACGGGTGCGAGACGTGGACAATGACACAGAGGGATAGAGAACGACTTGAAGCCTTTGAAATGTGGTGCTGGCGGCGGAAGGAGAAGATTAGTTGGACCGAGAGAAAATCGAACGTGGAAGTTCTCAACCTTGTGCAAGAGCGGAGGTCCCTATTGCAAATCATTGAGAATAGAAGAGGGAAGATGTTTGGGCACCTATTACGACACGACGAATTCATAAAGAATATTGTGGAAGGGAAAGCAGAAGGAAGGCGGAAGAGAGGGAGGCCAAGAAGAACATACCGAGGGTTGCCTGGTGAAACCCAATAAGTATGAGAAACCTAGTTTCGAGAAAAATGAAGTTAAAGATTTATGGTCATCAAACACTAATTTGGTAAGTAAATTCGTAGTTTTATAAGTTCTCCGTGTAAAGTAATTTTATCTACTTTAAGTTAATTTGTGTTTTAGCTATATAACTAATTTAGTTTTCCTGTAAGAAAACGTTTTTTACCAAGGGGTGTCGACTTATTGGGTTTTCGCAAAAATTAAAAAGCTGTTAATGTTACTTATAGGTTTTATTACCTACTTATAAAAAACTTATAAAAAAGTTAATCTACCCTAGTAATCCGTAGAGGTGTTTTATACGGAATGATTTTTGGGTCATGGAGCAACAGTTAACAGAGTACTGGGGAGGGCCACACTGAGCAACTTTCACAACTCTCTGTGGACAACCACGAATTCGGGAAAAAAGGTCTCCTAATGAAGAGCTAATTGATATTTAGTTACTCCTAAGTATTAGTTGATCGATATTTAACAATCAAAGATTTCTTTTTCACGATTTCATGATTGTCGTAGTGAAAGTTGGGTAGTGTGTTGTTCTTCCCCGATACCTACCCTGTGTGCTTAGCCAAGATGCCAATCGCTCACGCTTGATAACGTATCGTAGCTACCTGTCTCTACCACTCTTCCTTATTAGTGTGACAGTGACAGTTGCGTTTCGTTAGCGACTGAGCGTGAGCGATTGGCATCTTGGCTACGCACCCTGTTCACTCTTGCTCCATGACCCAAAAATCACCCAGTATGTACGTAATCTTCAAAATACTTACAAAAGTCTGCCTTACTATTATCATCGATGACAATATTGTGCATTTGGGCGGCAATATTAATTTACGATTCATCAAGATTGAAGGAGTCATTGTCTGAAATTGAATAAATTAAAGAATGTGTACCAAAAACGCAATAACTTAAAATCATATAAGTACGGGCAGTCACGGGATTATAAACTCGGGTAAGTACACATAAAGGCATACATGTAACTACATAATTATAATGATTGATCTTATAACACCATAGGGGAAAGTGGGTAGGCTTCGTACAATTTTTGCTCTGGGCCTTGTAAAATAAAAACTAACAGTTATTTAAACATTAAATTAATGCCATTGCATGGTCCAGTTATCTGTTTATAATAACAGTGCATTTCTGATTTGATCCAAAACAATTTGGCCAATATAACGATTTTCCTAAAAAGTGGGAATTGTACGAATTTATCCCACACGTAAGGAGGCATTCGTTTCTACCTGGGATTCGTCATTTTATGAGTTCTTTTACCTGTTATAATCAATGTTTAGGCATATCTTACCCATAATAACTGTACGAGTATTTTGATTATATTCTTGATTTTAGTTCCATGGGGTGCATTTGTACAGTAAAAAATCACATACAATCGGAGTTTACGAAAGCACCCCAATAGACTCAAACGCGAAAAAATTCAAATAAACAAATATACGTCAAATAAATCCCAAAACTATTGTTTACATAAGAACCTGAAGCGTGTATTTACAAACAAGGTTGAAATACACGCAAATACAGAGCAAATTCTCTTTCAAGTGCAAGGTACGTAAACACCTCTCTAAATTGCTCATTTGATAGATGTTCCGCATACTTATACTTGGGTACATTATTTATTTATGTATGTACCTATATGTAGGTATATTTATATTTATATGTGTATGTTTATACAATTATTAAAGCAATGTATTATTATTGATATGTCTTTCCCATCACGGAACAATGGTGTTCCGGACCTTTAGGAGGCGTACGCGGAGCCGAAGCCAACACGCAGAGGCCCTTTCGACAATTTAATGAAATGTAAGGGGTACACCGAGCGGATGTTGCACCTGCCCGAGTCATGGGACGCACGCAGAGGCAGCACCCGCCAGGGTGTATAGACTATTGAGATTTAATGGAATCTAAAATATGCTGGACTATTAGGTGAAAGTGGTGGATTAAATACTGGGTTATGGAAAATTATTGATATTATTATGTGTTTCCTATCTCTCCTCGATGTTTACGATCCTGCACTAAATACAAGTTTCTGTTTTATCCAATGGTTGACTGGTAGAGAATGCCCCAAGGCATTAAGTCCACCATTTGTACTTTTTTTGTAATTGGGCAATAAAGCTTAAATAAATAAATAAGTATTTTTTTCAATTCCATTAATACTTATTAAAGACAGATGCATTCAAACAAGACAAAAAATTACTTTTCAGTCCTCCGGCCGGTAAGCGCCACTTTACGCAAAACTAAATTGCCGCCTGCCGGCTCCGTCGGGCTGAAAAATAGTATACAAACCTCGGCCGTTAAATGGGAAAGCCTCGGATCACATGTTAGTCGACCTCGGCTTCGCCTCGGCCGACAATTACATGGGATCCGGGACATTTCCCACTAAAACGGCCTTGGCATATAATCTACTATTAGAGTTGCCTCATCCAGTTGGAATGCAAAAAAATAATTAATATTATTTAATAATTTAACTAAACGTATTAATTTAAAGTACCTTTTGTTATTTCGTACCGTAAGCCTCAAAGTCGCGTAGTTTGATTAATAGATTGCGCTAAAACCCGATAAGTTCGCTCTTAAACGAAACAACAACAATTATCTACATATTAACGGTTACAATCTTACAATAGCTTACATTTATTATTGGGTATTTAAGGACAGTACTATAAACGCGATTTATACCTATCGTTCAGGCGATTATGTCATTTGTTTGTTTTGTTATTTTGTACCGTAAGCATCACTCAAAGTCGCGTAGTTTGATTAATAGATAGTGCTAAAACCCGATAAGTTCGCTCTAAACGAAACAACAACAATTATCGACATATTAACGGTTACAATCTTACAATAGCTTAGATTTATTGTTAGGTATTTAAGGACAGTAGGTACTATAAACGCGACGTATACCTACCTATCGTTCAGGCGATTAAGTCATAACATAATTAAGTACCAATCTTATTTTATACGACAATTCTAAATGTATTTCTAGGTTAGAAAATAAGATTTTACCTGTTTCTAGCATAGCTGCTGCACTAATTTTCTGCCTCGGTCACCCATCACAAAACTTTTAACACATACACAGCCATCATTAAAACAATACGTCACAAGTTTTAACAGCTATTTCCAATTAAATTTGCAACGACGCAGCGGCGGGGCGCTTGCGATCCTGCCGCTACTTGTTGAGGCAGCGCATGACCTTGCGGTCGTCAAACATATTTATTGGGTTCTTCCCCGGATTTTTTTTAAAGAAATTTATTAAAGGCCCGTGCTAGAATTCGATAACTAGACTTAACATAATATTTCATCAAAAAAATGTTTTAGATAAGTACTATACATTTGTTTATTCGGTTTTACCTTGAAGTAGTTTGTACATTTAACAAATAATATCGTAAAAGTAAAACCCGATAAATGGTTTTAACGTATTTTAATTCTTACTTAAATCCTTTTTAGGTTCGAATCGTACTGAGGTAATACCCGATAAGTAATAGTATCTGGTTTTACGATGTGTGTTTAGTTTAATTTAGTATAAATATCTCTGCACTAAATACCTATAAATGTGTATTGTGTGGTTCTTGCACTAAGTAATAATAAAAACTGAAGCCTTAAATGCACTTATAGTATTTAGTTCTAAATTAAAACTTGAAATCAAGTACTTATCGGGTATCAACTCGACATATTTCCGTAATACATGTCAAATCTGCTTATCCGATATTACCATTAGATTGAGCGATACCGAATCCATCTCAAACTGTTTTTACTTTAAAATCTCACTTTTTGTCACTTATTGGGTTTCACCAGGCAACCCTCGATACATGGATCAGCTTAAGGAAAAGATAAACGTCGTGTCGTATCAGGCGGTCAAACGAAAGGCTCAAGAAAGAGATACATGGAAATTGCTCCACCGACAAGAGTTTGACTCTTAAATTTATGATGATGATGAAGGTCACTAGGGTCACTATATCTATATCGTTATGATTTTTTGGAAAATATCGAGCAGCAATGTATAACGTAGGTACACGTATTTGACAGCAGTTAAAAGCTATCACTTGTGATAGTTATGACGTCACAGCAGTATTTTATAAGCAGGAAAAAACGGTAAAAAAATAAGCTTTGATTGCACAATCGATTCACAGCACTAACCCGTACGTCTGGGTAATATCTAAGGCAATATTTTAAAATGAAACGCTATATACAGGCTGTTTTTTGAGTCTTAGAACAGGAGTGAACAGGGTATCCGGGAGGTTCAAACTGAGCAACTTTTACTATAGCAAACACGAAATCGTGAAAAATCCTTATTATGAGTTAATTGATAGTTAAGTATCAACTAACTCATACTTAGGAGCAATTAAATATCATTTAACTATTAATTAGGAGTTTTTTTTCGGGATTTCGTGGTTGTCCCCATAGTAAAAGTCACTAAGCGTGGCTCTCCCCAGTACCCTGTTCACTCCTGCTCCATGACCCAAAAAACAGCCTGTTTATGTATAACTTTTTTATGCAATTAAAAGAAACAAATTTGAAACAAATGTACTTACTTATAGTTCTTCTTATTCTTTCTAGCATCTTCCCGGCTTATGCCATGGTTCATCTAACCTTCCAACCCGGAGAGTAAACTAGGCCTGATTGGGATTATTCCGGTTATTGGTAAATATTAAATTATATTTGATATAATTAAGTTCCGTAAAAGTAATTGGTACTAGTCGGCAGGATTTTAACCCGCGACCTTCAGATTGGAAGAAGCACGTCTTACCTACCGCTGGGCCACCAACGCTTATATCAATCATTTAGATATATTATTATTTTTTTCTACTCCAGGACTTCTATCTGGCAATAAGATGACTGACAGCGATATTAAAAAAGTACACATTATAAAGTTGTCTATGGTATTCCATAAGAACACTGCTCATATGGATTTTCATACAATATATTAGCAGTATTTTTATTTTTTTTATTTTTATAGTGGGCATACGACTTGTTCCACATGCTGCCACCTTTCAAGATTTTGGTTTTTACGCTATTTTAGATGTCGTAGAAAAACTAGTGTATGCAACAGCTCATAATTGGTTCTTAAAACTCTCGGGTCTGTAATTAAAAAACGGCGACTCTCAAGTTTTAAGAACCCTTATTATATCACTGTTGCATAAACTACTATAATAGAGTCCTCTTAATAATAATATTGTCCTCTTAATTTGCTACCTTAATTAGGACTTACCTACAGATAATAAACACGACATTTCCCGTATAAATGTCTTTATTATGCAAGTATTTTAAGAAATGAGTCGAGTTTCACAACTTGAGCTGTAAAGATCCCGGTTTCCAATCCTTAGGCCACTAACCGCGAACGCTTACAGACAGTACAGTACTCCTAATTAACCTGCCACGCTCGCAAGGCGTCGAGCCACTAATATAATGAACCCGGCGCTAAGCCCGTTTAATATCAGGATAACTTAACTTTTCCACGTGCGGTTTGGTTATCCAGATTTGAAAGATGAATCCGATCTTGTTTTTTAACACATGATATTAAATCCCTCGTATGCGTCTTGTCAAATTTGATCATTGAAAAATTGACATTAAAAATATTTAAATTACCACGCACGGACACCTACTATCACAGACAAAAGGTTAAACACAAGCGTAAACTCTCAATCTGGATTATTATTAATTAATTTACCTTGAGACAATAAAGACGTCATGTTTCCGCTTTAGGCCCATATAGATTAAAAGAACGCGAACGTACGCTCGAAACGTAGGTTCATGGTGTTCCTCCTCCTTGCGTCGGTTTCCTCATTGCTGAGGGTCGTGGGCATTTCCATTGACCTGGAACAACCTTTCCCGGATGATGCGCCGCCATCTGTTCCTGTCAGTAGCCGAGTGCAGAGCATCGTGCATAGTAGTGCCGAGGGTTGTGCGAATCTGGTCCGTTTACTAATGGTTACTTTACCAGTGACCATTAGTTTTTCTAGGTTATCACTGTCTTTCCTGGCATTTCATGGTGTTCATAAACGCAATTAATCCGTTCTAAAGTATTTTTATTCAACTACCTACCTAAAGGTTCACGATAAAATGTGGCTAAAGGCATACATTACTTTTTATGTAAGTAATTTTAGAAATCAGTCGAGCTCCACAACTTGTATAAAATCGAGACGCATTTTGTAAGAGCTGTAAGCTTCTGTATACGTCAGTGTTGTGATCAGACATGATCGCCTATTGGTCTTGTTTTCATCAGTGAACTTTTATTTGCAATTGTAGTGACATCTGTTAACAAACCCGACGAGCCAACTCTGGGATATGATCAGGCAAACAAAAAACACGCGCAAAAACAAAGTGCACAAAGGCCATTGCACCGGCCTAGAGAAGTGAACCCGGATCGAAATCCAATCAACACGGTTGATCCGGTTCAATCCAGCTCCGATCCGGTATCAGGTATCGACCCGTAGTTGGTATTTACACAATCAAAAGTACTTTTGTCATCCATGCCGTATGTGGAATTAGGCCGTCGTGCGTTGTTTTGTTGACATTAAAACAAAGGAGTGATGCAAGGTTGTAGTGCAGTTTTTTTATTTTAGTATTAATATTAGGTATTGTATTTATTAAATATATTTATGGATTTAAATTGTGTTTTGTCATGGCTTAAATCTTCGAAATATCAAACAAAACTTTGTTTTGTTGTAAAAATATACCAAATTCATCAATTAGTAAAACATATATTATTTTACTGAAATAGATACCAGGAATATTACTGTCATTGTACTACTATAACTTTTGCGTCTTGTGGGTCAGAGTGTGATCAAGATTTTGTACCATTAGGTACTTACCTACTACTAGAATATTAGCTAGATGCCTTGCTCTAATAGCACCATAGTATTATCTGTGTATATTATAAAGTATAAGCAAAATAATGTTTAATCTGGAAATTCGACTTCGTAACGGATGAGAGCCTGATTGGAATATTAAAGCCTTGCAAACCGGAATTCTAAAGCTGCATGCATTCCAAGATAAATTCTAGGCGTTTTTGAAAACTATTCAAGAAATTACAACCCTAAAAAGCACAATAAAAGTGATGGAATTTAAAGCCGAACTCGCTTAAAGTTTAAAGCCGACTTGAGTCGAGTTTCCATGCAATTGTAGTTGTAGAGTTTGCGAAGAATGTTCGACGATTGTTCGGCAATTACGCTGGAAGCACACCACGATATGCGCTTTAACGAACAGCGCCGGTGGAGTAGTCATTGTTCCACAATGTACCTAGCAAAACTATATTTAACTTCTATAACGTTATGTTACGAGCCTTGGTTTTTCAAGTTGCTTTCGATAAACAACGTACGGAAGACTTTTCATGCGAGTTTGACACGCTTATGTTCGGTTTCTACCCTAGTGTTCAGGCACACCAAGAAAAATACCTATTTTCAATACAGTTGCTCAAAAAGTGCCCTTTTTTGGCTGTTTTGCGTGCGCAAAGTTTGTTTTTGCGAACTAGTGCTTTTTACTTTTCCAATCTTTTTAAATTTAGTTGTGTTCCAATTCATGACTGCTTACCGAAGAGTATTATTGTTCGTTAACTTTACCGAGCCGTAATAAAACTAAATACCTACTATTAACGCAATAATATTAAAGATATTGATATTTCATATTTCAATAATTACTTCTTCATCATACTAATGATCAATCATTAAAAATATTAACATTGAAAACAGTTCTTATAAATCTGTGTGTATGAAACGGAACAGAGCCTACGAAACGTCAGTCAAAGTAGAGGCGTTTTTCAATCAGGTAAACATGTTCGAAGGGCCTCTAAGACATGACGATACGATTTGTCACATGCGATTTATTATTTTGTTTATGAGAAATAATTATTATGAGATTTAAAATGAGAAAGTAAAGAAGATAAGATAAACATTTTGAAGATGTTCTTAATATATCAACTGTATTACAATCGTGTCACGGAAATAATTAAAAAACTTTAAATTCGTTCTTATGTATTTTAATTTTTTTCGCATCTGTATTGAAAAACGTCGTTCGATTCACGTGCGGATATGTCATTTTTCACTTGTCCCGAGTATTGCCACTCGCCTACGGCTCGTGGCAAGATACCTCGGGACTCGTGAAGTAATGACATACTTTCCGCACTAGCATCGAAATGTACTATTATGCAACAAATGCGGAAAGTAGGTGATTTCCGACGAGTGTATAACCCGACACTAATCGGAAATCATCTTAACGCACGTGTTTTATACAATGTTTTACTATGCATTGTGCGATAAAATAAACAATAATTATTAGCGGTAGTGTAGTATCACTGCTGGCCGGCGCTGACGGCGGCGGCGTACGGCGGAGCCCCCGGGAGGCCCAGATTTTGTGTAAAAGTACTATGAAAATCCATTCCCGCACTAGAGTAGAAAATACTCATGTCTAACATCATCCTTAAATTAAAAAGAACACTTGTTGAGCACATCCATCGTAGAACGTTTTGCAATATTATTACATTGTATAGTAGTGTAGGAAAGTAAAAAATCAGCTAGGGCAAACAGATTTTTGTTGTTGTTGTTTGTCATATTGCTGTTAATACTAGAATATTGTGAAAATACAGCGAATTTTATTCATAAACTGCCCATTCAATTTTGAATGCTATAACTAGTACATTTGTTTGACACGGAGACGAAACCCGATGTGTCCCCAGCGTTACCACGGCGACGCCCGCGGTAACACTTGGGCACAGTTATATTAACTTTGTCCCCTACGTGACGGATACGCGGACGATTATCAAAGTTTCACCGCTCAGCTTTGTTTGCGAATTAAGAATGTTTGTTTATTTGAATAAAACGACAATTGTATCTTAAACGATTATACAACTTGTGTACAATGGAGTACATCGCTAGAATCGTCTTGATATCTGTAGTAAATATTTTATCGATTGACAACATTTTGATGCCTTCAATTACTACCTATATGAAAATTGCCCAGGGGCATAAAGAAAATAGAAGCGTTGTAAATTGATTAAAAAGATCGTTTGAATGGTAAAAATCTAAACTATATAAGCACGTAGTGATAGTAAAACTAATACATTTATCGCATTATTTACCTGATACTGCAACAATGATGGTATTGGTACTGTGCAAAACAAAAAAGTTTGATTTATTTGATTATAATAAATCTACAGATCTTTGGTTTAATTTTTGATTTAACTTTTCAGTGTTATAGCCGGCGTCATGACAAAATTAAATTTTTGCATTGAGAATTTAGATATTTAGATGGAGTATTATCCAATGTTAATAAATATTAAGACCCGATGTTTGCGTATCATCTGAGCTGATTATTATAATTATTTTATTTCAAAAAATAAAATCTTACGAAAAGGTTTTTAAATCACCGCAGGGATCGCATTTTTATTCGATGTATAAATATAATGTTAGCATAGAAAAAAAAATCCTGAACATTTTTTTGTTAAATTTTCTTATTGAATATCTGACTACGCATGCAAATGTAATAGTACATACAATGATTTTCATCACATTTGCGAGGAAATAAATAAACTTACTAGGCAGATAAATCAACAATAGTTATTAGAGGTACTTAGTGTTGTAGCACAGTCCACAGTACTCCGCAGTGAGTGGAGGCTACGTCGGGCGCGCTGCTCGAGGTCTCCCGGGAGCTCCAGGCGGGCGGTAAAATGTATGAAAATCCATTACGACCATGGGCGTAATACAGCTCATTAAGTCTCAAAATGCTTGCACACAATATCACCATTTACAAGCAAGTGTGATGTTTTTTTTTTATTTTTGCTAACCTATACTATATCTACATTCAGAATTGATAAATAATAGTTTGTTCAGGCCATTATCTTCAATATAATGGAGGCGTCATCGTACTATTTCCAATCTTATAATAGTAGATTACATACCAAGGCCGTTTTAGTGGGAAATGTCTCGGATCCCATGTAATTGTCACATTTGATCCGAGGCTTTCCCATTTAACGGCCGAGGTTTGTATACTATTTTTCTGCCCGACGGAGCCAGCAGGCGGCAATATAGTTTTGCGTAAAGTGGCGCTTACCGGCCGGAGGACTGAAAAATAATATAGGTACATGCAGAAAAGTCGAAACATTTTATGGAGTACGTAACAAGTCAATTACTACTTAACCTTTATATATTTGTATATTTAGAAAATGTCAGACAAGCGTACCTACTCCCTTTGTCTGTACTAAAAGGTTTCGGCATCAGATTATATTTGATAATATGAACAGATTCAATTACTATATTTAATGTTACTATGTTACTAATCCATAAAAAAACTTTAAAAAACTTCACTTGAAAAATCACATAACCTTCCATAGACTTTTTCAAATATATTTTTAACCCTATTAAGGCTGGAGTTGACCAAACTTTTTAACCAAGAGTAACGCTTACTCTTGGATACCAATGTCAAAATCCCATAGTAAATTGACGTTACTACCTGAGAGTAAGCGTTATTCTCGGAATAAAAATTTGGTAAAACGCAGTAATGAATTTCGTAAATCTCTAAAATTACTTTTCTTGCATTTTCATAAAAAATATATACCTATGTACACTCAAAGTTTCACGTCTTTCACAAAAAATTTAACATGGTCCCCATACAGAACTTTAAACCCGTTTTTTAACCCTTTAGTGGTTGAATTTTTCAAAATCGCTTCTTATCACTAGTACACATTATAAATGACAACTTACTTCAATGGTTTCGGCTCTGCCGTGATAAGTCAGTCAGTGAATTGAAAATTACATATTATTTAGTGTTCTTAATACCACAAATCCACAAAAAAGATTGTCAAGTGTATAATAAAATCGGCCACGAGCAAGCCGGGCCACGCTCAGTGTTGGGTTGCATAGTTACCCGTCAGTCAGATTAGGCGAACTTAAAAAAAGGGGAATTTAACAAAAAAGGCGTATCTTTGTTGCACTTACGCCCTTTTATTATAAGGCCTTGAAAGTTATTATAAAGCTCATTTTGTGTGATTTTTTGCATGCCAATTTTGCGGTTCAAAAGTTAAAAGAGAACCTTGTCTTTAACTTCCGGAGCGATTACTTTTGGAAATATTCACTTCAACAAAGAATTGTTCTTAAAACCCATATTATTTTTCTATTACCTATCGCACGATACCTTACATCTAGTTCTGGAGGAAACATAAAAACATTTATTCGCTGTTTTTATTTTACCACTTTGTCAGCGTGATTCATATTTATACTCATACCACATCACAGGTTTCTGATGTTAACGGATAATGAGCTTACCCGCGGACAGACGTGTAGACAGGCAGACGGATATGACGAAACTATAAGGGTTCCTAGTTAACTAAGAAACCCCAAAAAGTTACAAGATTAGCGATAAAAGCAATAAAGATCTAATTAATGTATAGTATAATACTCTTAATAGCATTGACTGACTCTATTACAACCGACAAAAACTATCGCGACCAACACCTACTTTGTACGAAGATAATTCATACGCGTGGGTATTACAGAACAAGATCGACGCGTACATCGATCATCATCAAAAGCTCGTAAAGAGCTAACTTCATACGATCAGCTACATAATCTAAGCGATGGATAAAACTAAACTGAGAAGAAGTTAGTTTCAGTCGTTAATAATTTGGGTCCTCGAATGGGGGGTAGGACCTTATCAAATTAGTATCGACACTGGGTGGAGGGGTAACAAGGGCATAAATCCGTGGCATGTGGCAAACTCGACGTGACACCGTTTATGGCTATGAAGTCGGCGGGCAAAACTATTAACATATTACGTTGCCCACATAAAGAACAAGCAATATTGTACCCGTTTCTAGTGTTCCGTATCTCAAATGGAAATAAGGGGACTTTCATTGGATCAGTCGTGTGTGATCTAACCTTGCATCTGTCATAAATTAAATAGCCACTAATTTACTTAACATGTTAATGGCCCAAAAGAGGGACGAGATATAGTTAATTAATTTAAAAATATGGGTCTAATTTAACGGGAAAACAATGAGTGAAAAAACATTGTGTATAGTTTGATGATATATAATTTTTCAATAGAAACAAAAAGTGATGCACAGAACTCTTTTTTAATATCGTGCGATTTCATGTATATCTTAATGTTAAAAATCTTAATGTTAACAATGGCCTAAGTACCCTGTTAGTAATGAATAAAAACAATATGTTATATTATCAACAGGATTTTTGGATTAGGTACATACAATTTTAAGAACCTACCTACTACTTACATACTATCGAATCGAAGTTTATGAATGAATACATTCATAAATTGCCCATGCAATTTTGAAGGCGTGTACATGCCATTATAATCCAATAGGGGCATAGAATCAGAGGATCTAAAATAAACATTAGAAAACCATCTGCGGCACAAGTACTACTTATCAAGTTGCTAATCGGGAGAGAAAACAGCCATTTATTTTAAATATTGTATGCTATTTAAGTATTTAATTACAAACAATAAGAATAAAATACAGCAAGCAACCATTTTCCCTTTGGGACTTCTACGAAAATTGCCGCTATTCTCTTAATATGAACAAGTTTAGTGACTTTGTTGTTTTGATAGTGACTAACGTCAAATATATGCCCATTTTTTTTTTTTTTTTTTTTTTTTATGCTATAGGGGGCAAACGAGCAAACGAATCACCTGATGGTAAGCGATTAACGTCGTCCATGGACACCCGCAACACCAGAGGTGTCGCAAGTGCGTTGCCGGCCTTTAAGGTGGGAGTACGCTCTTTTCTTGAAGGTTTGAAGGTCGTATCGGTCCGGAAACACCGCTGGCGACAGTTCGTTCCACAGTTTAGCTGTGCGAGGCAGGAAGTTTCGGGAAAAGCGCACAGTTGAGGACTGCCAACCATCTAAATGGTGAGAGTGGAAATATTGTCGCGTAGGGCGATGGCGGAAAGAAGCGGCCCATAATTATTGAAGAATAAGACCCTCTGCAAACCGCTTGTTTTGGGGCTCTAAACACGTAGGCAATATCGCTACGCCGACGCTTCATACTGGTGTTCTCATTACGCACAAGTTTGCCTCGCCTGGTGATGCCATTACTTTAATAAACCTAATGTAATAAAGTGCACAATTTACTTTTTCACTACTTTGGGTTTCCGCTAAAAATGAACGTGAGCGGCTGTGGTTTGTTGTATGATATACGTTCGTTAAGGGAAGACATACTACCGTATAGGGCAATAAACTGTAATTATGATGTCGTACTTTGTTTGCCATGCCGAGTTCCTTAAAATTATAAACCCCTGTCAAACGATAGTAGAAAGTTTTTTTTTAAGTAATCTAAACTAAATTTATAATATTTACGTTTTGAACAACTTTGTGCTATAAATAACTGTTTAACTTATGTGTTAAGATGAACTCATGCACTTACGCACTAATATTATGAAACAGAATACCTCATCCGACAAATTATTTGACGATGTATTTAGTTATGAAATTTAAATAGAATTGTAAATAATCTTCGCTTTTCGCTCTATGCAAAACAACCGAAACAGTTCAACAAAAGCAGAATACCTCTTCAGTTTACATCCACCCCGTCAGATTTTCAGCCCAATGACGCTTTAAAAACAAACTTCCCGGCAATCCGTCTCAATACAATACCTTTAATTATTCAAGTGAGTATTTCGACGTCTCAAGATTTGAATTTACCTTATTAAAGTTTGCACAGCGGAGTTGAGGGTGTAAAATTTTAATAAGCCCCTGATTTCACAACATTGACAGCAGATGTAGACGCCAGGCTCTCCAGAGTAGGGCCATGAAAAAAGATTTCAAATGAAAACATGTTTTAGCACAAAACAATTTCATACAAAAAGTGGTTAGTCTGAATAGTAAAAAATAACTAAGGCTAAGTTCTACAAGTACTTAATGTGACTTTGTTACTAAAATAGCATATAAAAATATATATATATATATAATAAAGCATCAAACAAATGCTAATTCTCACGAAACATAATAAAAGAAGAATTTGAAGCCATGTTTTTTGTGAGCCATTTGGCATTTACACTTTTGCATTTCTTATGTCGTTAATAAATTTACGAGACCAACGAAACAAAAACAAAGTCGCAAAATCACCACAAAGTAAACCTTTATTCCACGCCGAGAGGTCTAATGTAAAAACTTTTGTATAATAATCCTATTTTCTTTATTTTAGATCAGTTCTCTACAATTTGCAGAGCCGTTACGGTTGACATTTCTCACCTCAATTTCCATCTTTTATATGAATCCGATAATCCCTGGCAGGCATCCAGGAATTTGGTACCTACCTCTACCCTGACTATTCGGTTTGAATTATTGATTTCACAACAATTGCTGTCTCTTACAAAATTTATGTATGTAAGTGGGGTGGAGCTACAGGCAAAATATGGGACAGTTGTCTTTCCAGTTCCGTTTTAAGATTCGCATTGCAGCATTTTTTCCCCAGTGTGATAAGTGCAATTTGGATGCAAAATTAAAAGAAAGTGCTTGATAACAATTAAGTATATGTAAAACATAATTATTAAGATAAATGAAATGATACTGTAAAATAGTACTTAATACCTAAGTACTTAATTAATAATTAGCTATAAGCTAATATAAGTAAATTTTAATTTTACTTGTTTAGTTTTTAAGACTTGTTTGTAATTGTTTGCTGTGCCCTTACTGGGTTCATATTGTTTAAAATATGAGTGCAATAAACGTATCTTATCTTATCTTATAGTAAATTACCTAAGTAAAATGAGTAATATTTAAAAATTTGACATTGATAATTCTTACAAAGGCAAATGTCAAACTGACAGATAAATAAGGACAAACAATTATTTAGCTTAACTGTGTTTGATGTGTGTGTATAAAATTGATCTCAAAACGATGTATTCGTTTGGGAGCTATGATGCTACAGTCACACACACACAGATATTAAATACATCATATTTTATTACAGGGGTTAATAAAATAACTAATTCTAAATACGCTACAACTCAAACCCAGATTTTTGTTTGTGTGTGTGGCCTCCTGCAGAGTGTTATTTTGGACAAATTTGAGTGTCCAGTGGTTAGGCACTGGAACTCAGTACACACAAGCGGCAGGCCTCTTATATTTAATGTAAAATAATGATTGACATCTAAATTGTAATTTATTTTTATTTTTATTTTTGATTTTGATTCGTTTGTAATTAGTTTAATTTAATTTATTGACATATTTATTTTTGTTTTAATTTAGATGTAAATTATTAATATGTTAAGTTATTGACTTTATTTTTAAATGTACTATAGCGTTAAGATTTGCATGGGCAATTTATGAATGAATGAGTTCATAAACTGCCCATGCAATTATGAACGCGTGTGTACCTATATTGTTCTATTTTTGTGTGTTTTCATTTTTAATTATTTTTAATTTTATTTTAAAGCTAGTTTTAATTTAAATTTTATTTTAATGTAAAGTACTTATGGATCAACGTTATTTGAAATATATGAATTGAATTAATAGGTACCTGCAGAATTTTGAAATAATAGCTTGCGCTGAACGCAATACAAAGCAGGTGCATTTCACAAAAATGTCGCTTACGTGACGTTTTCGCCTTGTATGGCGGCTACTTGAATTAAATCTGTAAATCTCGAGAAAATACTGCCAAATTGTTAGCCAAGTCATAAAATAATATATCGTCAGACACAAAATCACTTTCTTAGCGATTTCAGAAATATTAGAAGAATTGCGTCCTGTAAGCGACATTCTTGTGGAATACTCCAGCATAATATTATAGATATCCAAACGCTTATTTAATGGCCATCGACTTAATAACTAAAACCTTTTTACATTGCGAGCACTTAGCCTTAATATACATATTCATGAAACTCGCAGACACTTCCTAATCATTCGTTCAATTAATTCCCGATATCTATTCTGATATAGATTAAAATATAATGGACTTTTCAAAAGGTCTCTGGCTAAATAAGAATCAATAGGGCTTAAGGGTTTTTTTTCCCAAGTACATTTGAGTGGAGCTCGATCTTTTTAAAAGCATTTGCAGCAATGCATATTTTAAGTTATTAAGTAATGGATGAATGCTTTAATATTCTAAGTGAATGTAGTGAATATATATTAATCCAATGAATACTGATAGATGCTTCATTATTATTTCAGGATCTTTGTATGTATACAATGTAGTTATACCTACCTTTTTCTTAAGTCACAATTAGTACCTTTGTATTTAACGGTGACGGTCAACGTAAGAACTACAAATCTAAATAGCTAATTTATTCATTAAAGTAAGAATTTATCAGAATTTCAGGGAAATAATTTATTTGGCCACATAATCGATTTACACAAGTATGGAAAAAGCTGAAATTAAGTTTAAAGTTAAAAAGGTGACACCAAATCACTAAGTCAGCGCTATGCCATAATCGAGAGTTTACGATTTGCCCTGTGTGGGTCATTGAAGTAAGCTCTGTAGTGGATAGGGGGCCTTACAAGAGGTTTGTAAACTAGCCGGCTTTGAGTTAATAAATTTATTGTTCAGGATTTTGAGGGGTGCTGTAGTATTACATGTAGAAAATATTTTGAACAAATTGTGATAAAGACAAGTCACAATCTGGGCAGCAGTATCAACTACTGTACCAGTTCTGGTTATTTTGATATTGAGTATTTGTTTTACTTTAAATCGATTATTCAGGTTTATAGCAGAGTTGACAAGAGACTAAGAAATTGGGTCTCATTTGTCAAGAAACCAGATTTAACATGCAAATTCTTGAAATATATTTCATTTCTCTAATAATTAGATTTTATATAATGCTATTCGTTTTACCACATCAATTTTACTCTTAACAAACTCTGAATCCAGCAGCCGCACTCGATCATCGTGTCTATTGAAACTCGTTGATTACCATAAAATGAGCTGCCGATACGTCTTCCTAAAGTAACTGACTGTGTTATGAGAAGTTAAACGCTAAATTTGCATGGAAATTATATCGCGTCCGCTTGTTCATAGGAAATTTTACTAATTAATACGCCTTCGGAACGGGGATTCCGGTCCAATTAAAAGTTTCTCAGTGAGGAAGCTATTGTGTAGCAATTGATAATTTGGACGGCCGTGCTGTGTTTTAATGCTTTGTTCTGACAATGGAATTGGAAAAATAATGAATGGGACAGAGTACATACCAGGTAAATTGGTTTAGGTACAAATTTAATTTTTTCTAAGGTGCAATCAAGTTACCACTTAAAAATCGTATGGAACTTTACATTTTTTATTGCTTTAGTGATTAAATTGTAAAGCACGCAAATCATTCAATTTATTATTTTTAATATATTTTTTTACGTAGTCACGCTACTACATATAAATTAAATTAATTATATTGAAAGAGATGTCATATACTACAGAAAACCACCTTGGTCACCTTTTCTGTAGTATGACATCTCTTTCATTTTATGATTTAGTAATTTTTAAAGTAAAAAAGGTATACATTAAAAATAAAAATAAAAGTTGGTAAACAATGTCACGATGCCAATATCTCATACATAAGTCACTATTTGAGGAAGATTCTAGACACATACTTTGTTTTACTTCCAGTAGGTGCACAATCAGCACAGTTTATGTACACTATGGCGTCTATGGCCTAATTTCACTTCGCTCCTTGCAATATGATTAATTACCGTACGTCAGTGTGGAGTGATTGTTTGCCCTGTACTCTGCCACACTATCGTTTGTCAAACTAATTTATTTACTAGCGAACTTCGTCTGCGCCCGTCTTATTGACGTGTAACGTCTAAACTTCATTCAGCTAAATGACATGACGCCGCAATTAATAACGAGTAAACAAAGAGAAATATTGTAGTAGTGTTATTTGAAGCTCATTATCTTCTAAGCTTTATCACGGGTTGTACTAGAAAGCTTTGTCACGGTTAAAAGTAGAGCTTAGTACTTAGTGTAATGATGATTAATGATGATGAGCAACCATGATTTTTTATACCATAATCCTAGGTCATTCAATCCAGACGTTAGGTACTTGTACGATGTTCTCTCACCAACAAAAGAATTTTTGTGTTTATTAAATCTCAAAATTCAGATCGATTAAGTTTTCCAGCGAATGTATGTATACACATAAGTATGTCAATTACACAGTTTTACTTTTCGGGCATTATCTGGTGGCATCGTCGTGTTGATATAATGCTGTTTTTGTTATTTAAGTTTTTTTTCATATAATTGGAGAGGAAAGCAAAACTTTTTCCAAAAAAATACAAAAAAGCCTGATTTTTCCAGATCTGGACTTACTTTGCGTTCGTTGCGGTGCGTTTCGTTCAAATCCCAAATAAATGTCCCAAATTTTCCATATAAAATTTAAGTTTATATTACGTCACGATCATAGTAACTTTATATAAAAACGTGACGTAATGGAAATGAATTTTTGGGACAATGTTCGGGTTTTGTTTTTGGAAAACGCTCATGTGTTACACAGTACAAATCATTTTTGTCTTAAATTAGAATTGTAGTTTATTCCTTTGTAAAACCCAAATAAAAAAGAAGGGATAGATAGCTAACAGAGGCGTGGCGCGTGTAGCAGCGATGAGGCCAGATGATTGCCATATTAACTGTTCCACGCGATCCAGTTGCAAACTTAGCCGCATCCATAAAATGTGCTTCGATATTTTTGTAAAATGCCGAACTGCTGCGTTGTTACGAGAAAAAATAAGAGTGAAAACAAAAACTTCAAGGACTATGGAGTCACGTACCACATTTGTATTGCATTAATTTTATTCGATATTAGTTGATAAAATCACGTATTTTTACAAATATATCCAGTGTCATATGATTTTTCTCTACCGGACTAATTGGTTGAACTGATCTGAAACAAATTGTATATGCGTTTTACATTGACGGCTTAGAATAGCAAACAAGTTGTGTCACGATGCAATTCGGCAAGCAACCGCTCAATGTATCGAATTGCTAGCGATATCCACAATCGCATGATTATTACTTGGTACGGCCGCTTGTGCCTTGCCGGGAACTAGAGAACCCGGTAACAATTCGAATACTGTAAAATTAAGATTGTCATGTCAATTAACATTGTCATTGCAGTCATGACAATTGATCCGGAGCAGAAGTAGTAAAATTAAGTCGCTGTTATTAAATATACGGTTTTTTAATGGACCCTGAAGGGAAAGTGCCTTAAAACCTTAAGTCAGTTCGTTGTACTTAAATAAGACATCCCTTGATTTCTGAAAAGAAACAAAACTGCATTCAATGATTTTTTTTCAATTACATAGTAGGTGTAAAAATATAGTTTTTTATGTTACCCTTGAGTAAAACGAGCTAACTTAAGGTTTTAAGGCACTTTCCCTCCAGGGTCCATTATAATTTCCGAACTGTGTACAGGTGAGTGTGTACTTAACAGTAAATATCAGGGCTCATTCTGAATACAGGTTGGAAATTATAATACTTACGGATCTTCTCTGTTTCATCTCACACCTGCTGAGAACGCTTGGATAATTTGATGCTTAGATATTCTTCAACGTGTTATTAACGTTCCAGCTAACGTTAATAACACTGATGGCTCATTATGCAATGATTTATTTAAATAGTTGATTCAGGGATCGGATACCGGTAATTTCTCTATACAAAAAGAACAGAATTATATCGTTCTTTTTCGTTCTTTGGGTTTTTAATCCAATGTTAGTGGGACAATCTAAAAATACGACGTTGTTACCTAAATAAAAGATTAAGTCATACATCACAAGCATAAAATATTCAAAAATATTGGGCTATTTCAAGATTTAAAAAAATACCGGTTACGATCCTTGAGTTGATTGCATTCATTAAGATTAGATCTATAAAGTTTTAGGGTTTGTCTATGCTAAGTTTCCTAGATTTTGATAGCACGGACTCTGAAAGTGTTAAGTAAACGTCATTATTTCATTGAAGTTTGACTTTAAAATAACACTCTTAAACTATTAACCGATCATTTACTTGAAAGAGATAACGTGGTTTGAGGTAATGGACCAATCAAAGAACGGTAAGACCATGCAGTCGATATAATGGCCCATACTACACACCACGTTTAGTACCTGCAATACAATATCATCTTGTGGTTACTTTATCAAAGCGCCATGCGCCCCTGCGACACGCAATGCGTATGCGTATATGCACACACACGGGTTTAAAGTCAAGATACTTAATATGGTCATGTTTATAATTTTTTTTACACATCGTCCACTGCAATATTTTCAACCACGACTGCATTGGTTGTTCTAGGATTTTACTGTATTTATTAATATTCAGAGCGTATCAAATATCTAGCGCCGCGTCACATGATCGATTACCGCGCGCTTTAGCCAATCACAGCGCGTCTCTGGCCACACCCCCGGAGACATAAAGACGCTTTAAAATTTAGCTTGGTTATTAATCTTCTTACTTATTATATCTATGGTAAAAACCATCACACATTCAATGCACGACCTCGCCGGAAATATGTCATTTTGATTCCTTGTGGCATAATCTACTTTTGTCTACTCCAGCACTTCTATCTGTCAATTAGATGACTGACATTGATATTTAAAAAGTATACATTATAACGTTGTCTGTGGTATTCCATAAGAACACTGCTCCTATGAATTTTCATACGATATACCTATATGTTGTTTTTTTTTTAATTTTTGTAGTGGGCACAACATTTTCCCTATTCTGCCACGTTTCTAGATTTTGCTTTTTACGCTATTTTAGCTGTCGTAGAAAAACTAGGGTTGACAGATCATAATTGGTTCTTAAAACTCTCGTGTCTATTATTATCGGCGACCCTCAAGTTTTAAGAACCCTTATTATATCACTGTTGCATAAACTACTATTGTTACGCCCTACAATCATACAATATAGCTCGATGTATTTTAACGTTTGAGGTGTCATAACATTCGTTTCATGCATGGAATTGTTACTTGAAAGTCTAAGTTAAAAGGTAAGGTACATGAACTTGCAATGATTTATTGAGCAACACTTCATCATTGTTTTTATCAAGTTGACTCGCATTTTTATAAACTGACCTGAAACATGATAGAACAATAAACGCGAGCTAATATTTTATTTATATATTACAGGAAATTTTCTGTGGTGTGTAAATGTTTTGCAGGTTTATTAATTTCGGAAATTTCTCTTTTTGTTTGAGTGAGTTTTGGAATTCACAATGTTGCGTTTATTTCGCATTTTATCCAGACTAACAAATTGGGAACTAGATACTGTTGAAATTGGCAAACCCAACTTGCGCTGTAGGTATCCAGTGTAGTTTAAAGCTTACATTGTTTGCGTGAGTCTATAGTGATGTGGATGGTGAATAATCTTAATCAGCTCCATTATTAAATACAAAAAATTACGATTAATACTTGCTTCAAAATTGTATAATTAAGCATAATATTTTTTCTCGAAAACTATTTTAGTTCAGCATTATACGTGTATCAAAATTTCTTAATCTAGTATTCTTTGGCTGTGAAAGTAATAATTGAACAATCAAAAAAAATGTGTGTAATTCAAACAGGTTAAAAGGCACTTTCAATGTCATAAGTCGTGTGTGATTTCAAAGTAAACTGCCACTAAACATTCGAGAAGCCGCAATTATTTTAATGTTAACATTTTTAAATTATTTTTTAGTTTTATAATGATAAAAGTTATCATACGAGTTAACAGTATAAAAACAATGAGTGCATTTTGCCTATTGTCATCATTTTTGCTGGACAAAGGCCTCGCTCTTTTTCACTAATCGTTATGACTCGTTTCACTAATTCTTGCCAGCCGTACCAAAATATATTAACGTCATTTTGCTTTAAGTAAATCTAAAAGTAAAACTACTTCTATTAAACTTTTATATAAATAGAATCACGTGTAAAGTTAACGAAATTTAAAAAGGGTTGTCAGCTTAAAATATGTGTTTAGTAGGAAGCCAGTTTCGATGGTCACTCTAGATGGGGTTCCATTTCTATAAAGTAGGGACAAAATATTTACTCATTATTTCTATAGTAATTATTACATAACAGGGATTAAACCGCTACGATTTTAACCAATCTGTTTTGTGGCTCAAAGCTAACAACCGAAACCTAACGTGTACCTGTATTTTACACTGGCTCCGATTCAAATATTTAATTAGTTTATTATTAGTCGGATTGCGCTCGCCCAATTGAATCTGCAAATTGTCAGTCGACAAATTAACTACGAACGTACAATCGTGATTTTAACACAGCCCGGTTAAAACTTGATTAAATGTAACGCCTACATATTATTTATTGTCCACTATTATTGCTATTGTTGACATGGCATTGTACGTTGAGTGTTTATTAGGTCGGGGAAAAAGTATTTTCGTAGGTTTTTTGTATGAAAATTCTAAACATCCATAGAAAAACCTGCATCCTCGAAATAAAAATTCCCTGACGAAAAACCCCCAGGGCCCATAAATATCACAGATTGATTTCACAACTTGATTTGCAACTTTCTTTTGCTAAAAAATTTTTAAAATGTATTAAATTTCTACGTCAAATTCACTTGTTTTGATAGGCAGAAAACAAATGGAAAATGACAGGAAAGTATTTTTTCTTATTTTTTACTATTTTGAATAGGTGATCTTATGATATTAACTATTAAAATCAACCAGATATAAACAGTAAAAGCATTAAAAAAAAATTAAACTTTTTGTATACAAAATACGAAAAGACTTTCTCCCCGAACAAATATTTTTTGTATTAGGTACATCATTAAAAAAATGGGACTTAACTGCTTTGAATTGTAATATCTCTAACAAAAAAAAAGCATGTAGATAAGTGTATTGAACGCAGTCAGTCATTTAAATTAATGAATTATTTTCGACAGTAAGTTCAAACTACTTTGACAGATTTTTGTGGATTGCGTACTTTTCCTAAAGTACGTACAGATAGTACAAAAACTCCCTCAAATGAACGATATATGTTAAGGTCCAGAGTTATCATGTAGCCTGCGATCTGGCCAGTTTACTCACGTACGCAATAGATGTCGTCTGGAAAGTTGTGCGGTTTTGTAATTGCTCGTAAATTCATATACGCTTATGTTGATAGCGTAGACAATTAGACATAAGTATTTAAGATGACAACGCCCTATATTTGTTTTACAAGAGACTGAAACATAAGTCTTTTGTAAAAAAAATATAGGGCTCAAATGTTTACTAAAAACTTGTAAATAAATACATTTCTTGTAAATAATTGATGCTTAAAAACTGGGTTTGATTGAGATCCTGAAAAAAGTCTAGTATTAGTTTCTTCGAAAATAAAATTATCAGGCCTATAATGCTTTCGCCCGCGACTGAGTCATCATAGAGGCTTTAAAACTTTAAATTTAACGTCCATATTATTCTTCTCCTTAGTGGTTAATTCACAAAAATTATTTCGTGTGAAATTTGTTGTGTTTCGTTGTGTGCATTTAAAATGCAACATATTTTTTTGCATAGTATAAATGATTGAACCTGAATTAACAGATTTACCGCATACAGTGCCGAGAAGATAGATCAGAGGATCCATACCTGTGGACAAAAAACATTTTTAGTGGTGGGTTATGTAACCGCTTTATATAAAAGTTGACAAGACAGAAGTATTACAGAAAAAACATCTATTTATCACTATTTATTAATATCTATTTTGTACGTACTAATATGCTTACAAAGCGCCTGAGTAGGATATCGCTGCTTTTTGTTTAACAACTAATTAATAGCTTTAAACTGAACCCTATATTAATTTTTATTTTTTTAGTTTGTAGACCTTTCAAATCCATCAATAGACCAGTTACCTCGTGTGGCTTGCCAGCAGAGAATTAAGCTCCAAGATAGCTTAAAAATGCATGGTTATCTTATTAATTATTTAAATTGCGTAGGTGCCTACTGCATTGTAGGTCAAATGTACGAAAACACTAATACAAAATTTTATATTGAAATTTAACCTAAACAAAATTACTGGGTACAGCTTGCTGGTATATCTAAACAGTTCCCTTTACAGAACCAGATGCTGAATAGTGAACACCTGGTACGTCATGAGGAAAACATGGCTAAAAAGTAGGGTTTCAGGTAATATAAAAACAAATTACAAATCTTCTCTTTTTACGAAGTGGTAGTAAATTAACTAAAGGCATATAAACTCTGAACATACACAGACCAAACGGTAATGAAAGCAGCAGTTCCTAGTATTCAGCCGAAGCCGTCCACATCCGTAACAGAAGTGGGGCGGGCAAAGCCCAGTCACGAGGCTGAAGAGAGCTTAGCTTGCAAATTGTTTTACAGTGGTAAAAAACGCTATTAAAGTAATAAATTGTTTACTGCAAGTTTATTCATTTTCTTACAATAGGAGTAGTTTTTCTGCGACAGGAAACTTTCTACAAGATTAGCTTCTTATACATAGATTTTTCAGTTATTTTCAAATTGGTTATATCTTAACAGTTCCCTTTACAGTATCAGATGTTGAACACTTCCTGTGGAACATGTGGCAGAAATTTAGGGTTAAGGTGATATAAATATGAATTACAAATGTTATGAGAAATCAATGGTTTTTTGTACCATGTAGAATAACCGCTAATACTAGTTTGAATTTATTTTAGTATCACAATTGAAACAAACCAGCTCATATAATCTTGTAAATAATAGCTTATTCTTCATCATTATATCAAAGTTCTTAACGCATTTACTGCTACCAACGCATATACTCGTTTTTGTTACTTTCACCCTGTGCCTAGATTTTCATCCAGTGCCTTCGACGCACATGTGAGTCCTGATTGACCAATAGTATATATTGAACATTAGTATAGATTCACATGTGCGTTGGAGGCACTGGGTAATAGTCGGTTGAACTCACATGTGCGTTTGGGGCACACAACAAAGTGTGGCACCTGGCGAATGGCCAGGAAAAGACAGGGGCAGTGAATCCGTTAACTCAGCAGTAAGACAGGTACATAGGCTGAAGAAAGCAAGCTCTTGAAATTATGACAAAAACATATACCTAAGAAATATTTGCTATTTATAACGAGATATTTGTTCTGTATATTTGTTTTTGTTATCGAAACCTCACGAAAACAAACATACATAGTAAATTTGTCGTATTAAATAGTAAATATAATGTAAATGACCACGTTCGCTTGAAATCGTACATTTGCTATTTACTTGAGCAATTTGAAAGATGTGACTAAGCGACAGAGTGTGCATACTCATATAAATATGAATATGATTCACGAGAGTTTAAATTGTATAAGTAACAAAGCGGTTGTAAGCTGTGGTTGCAACTACATATTTCGTATGTATGAGGGAGCACCCTGCGGATGGCGTATTTAAAAGCAGACGTTTGACTGACCGCACTGCACTGGAATACTAAGCAACAGTCTTTGTCATGACCGAATTATCATACTACAAAAAGCCTGGGATTTATTATTTTTTAAGAATCTTAATAAGTAAGTAGGTAAACAATAAATAGTATACTTAAATTATATCTATCATGCTTCAGGTTGGACATGCTCGTTTACTTAAGTAAGTAAGTAAGTAACACTTTATTGTACAGAAACACAGTTGAAAAAATACAGTTAACAAACATAGATGTTAAGTACAAAGGCGAACCTATCCCTTTAAGGGATTTCTTCCAGTTAACCTTTGAGTATTTGAGAGAAGCGATCAAATAAGGCAGACAAGTAAAGCAACATGTACAACAAGGTACAATATAAACAATACTTAATTTTTTTTTTTAATGTAGGTACCTACATTTTGATTCCTCTAAAAAGCTTCATTAGGTACAAATACCTGTGCCCTGTAGCCCGGGCATTAGAATACGGCTACGGTATCTCCTGCCTGTCGTAAGAGGCGACTAAAAGGAGTCCTTGGGGTCGTAGACGATGGCAGCTAGGGACTGCCATCGTCCTAAAACAAGGGGGAACCCTCAGCGGCGTGACGCAAGGGTGGCACTGGCGAGTTCTACCGAGATCCCAGAGTCACCCTAATTGCGTCGAAGAGGAAAAAGGGGGGTTTTTTAGTCGGTGAGACTCCGACATAACTTCTGCACTGTCCCTGCGGTGCAGAAGTATCCATAACGGATTTTTCCTCCCCATAAAAAAAAGTACAAATACCTAATGAAGCTATGTTTTTTGTACATTCAAACAAAACTATGCGTAATATGAACTTAGTATATGTTGCATAGCCAAATACACGTTTGCATTCTAAGAAAGAAACTTAGCTGCACTTGTTTTTTGAGTATGAAAAAATGGTCTATATATATATATAGATGTTTTTAACGCAATAATGGGACATGGTGATAATGAATTTCATCCTAATTACCTTTTATAGAACAAAATGTAAAGATTTCCGTACTAGGTACTATTTAAACTAAATTTAATATATTTAATGCAGATTAGAGCAAAATCAGAGGATATAAAATACATTTGGAGTTTCACAAGGTACGAGGGCAATCATTTTCAGCACTGCGTGTGAACGGTTGCCGTGGAAAACGCCGCGCATTTTTGCAAGCGTTAAATTAAACATAATCTCGTTGCTAATTAAAAAGTGTATTTTTTAAACTCCGGGCATTTTCAATTGTAAACAAAGAACCGTGATTCACAGACACCGTCCTGTAAATTATTTACATTTCCAAGGAGTTCCGTTTAAAACCGCACGATCAAAAGACGCCCCCCCGTTTTGCCATTATGCACTACAACTGCCAAGACATCGTATCTTAACTTACTTGTATAGTAACAAACTCAACTTTATTCCACAGCAATAAAGTTTAATATTACACAGTAACCTTCAGAACCACGTCTGGTCATAACAGTTACACAGCTTAGTAACATTGTAAGAAATATTGCGCTGTGAAAAAAATGCTTCCAATTCTGAAACTGTGCTGAAATGGTTTTTGTCATTAACCTGCTTTCAAGACGACAAAAAGGAGTTTTTTTTAATTATTCGTAGTGTTTTTTTTAATTTCCGAGTGATAAAATGTTGTCTATGTATTTAAAACAAATGTGAATCTGACTATTATATGCATCGTCATCCGACACCCATAACAAAATCTTTGTTGAGCTTATATTTAAACATAATTATTAAACGGGTCTTACGCGAATTATGTTTAAAGTGTTCAAATCGCGAAAGTTTTAAATGTTTGTTGAGCTTACTCTGGGACTGAAACGTTTTGTGTAAGATTTTCCTAAAACGTTTATTTATAAATGGTATTGATCTTTCCTAGCGTTTTTCCGGCTTATGCCACGACTAATGTAGGGACCCTGGGGTCCGGCAACTAATCCCAAGATTTGGCATAGGCACTAGTTTTACGAAAGCGGATTTTTTTGTGCGTAACTAGGTTTACGAAAGGGAAATATGGGATGAGTCCGGTTTCCTCACGATGTTTTACTTCACCGAAAAACTATTGGTAAATATCAAATGATATTTCGTACGTAAATTCCGAAAAACTCATTGGTACGCGTCGCCAGGATTTTAACTCGCGACCTTCGGATTGAAAGTCGCACGCTCTTACCACTGGGCCATCAATGCTGTCAAATATTAATATTTGTTTACAAGAAAGTACGAGTACAGCTCAAGTTTCGAATGCCTTACATAGGTTTTTAATAAAACTGCCTAAAGAACTTCGAACTTAGTAAGAAGCAGATAATAAAAGCGGAGTAAAATCGTTGACATCCGTCGTGTGCATGAAGCAAAGAGGAATCTTGCACTCGTTGCCTCCTATCTTTTCAGCGTGGTGAGTGCGAGGCAAATTAAAGAGTAGTCCGATGTACGGTGACAATGTCGAACGTTCACGATTTTACTGGTATTTTAACTTAACATTCGTTCTTGAAGATGATCTTATGGATATTCATATTTTTTAAATGCAGTAGTAGTTTTTAATTTAATACTGAATAGAATGAAACATGACTAAGATTGACATTAGGAACATAATTTTCAAGACAGTTGCTCCTTTCCCTCCGCTGCTGCCTTTTTTGGCTGTTTTGCGTGTGTAAAGTTCGTTTTTGCGAACTAGTTCTTTTTAACTATAAAACTCTCGTGAGACTCGAACATATTAAATAATATTTAAAACATGTCGAGCGAAAATCGACTAAATTACGTGAGTGACCCGTTTTAAATATTATTTAATAGTTCTTTTTACTTTTCTAATTTTTTGAAATTAGTTTTGTTCCAATTCATGATTGCTTACCGAAGAGTATTATTGTTCGTTAACTTTACCGATACGTAATAAAACTAAATACCTACTTTAACCGTAAAAATATTAAAGATTGATATTTCATATTTCACTAATTACTTCTTCATCATAATAATGATCATTCATTAAAAACATTAGTAATTTAACATTGAAAAGAGTTTTTATAAATCTGTGTGTATAAAAAGGAACAGAGCCTACGAAACGTTTGTCAAAACGGAGGCGTTTTTCAATCAGTTGATGAACATGATCGAATGCCCTATAAGGCATGGCGATAATATTTGTGACATGCAATTTATCACTTTGTTTATCAGAAATAATGATTGAGATTGAAAATGAAGAAGTAAAGAAGATAAAATAAACATTTTAAAGATGTTATTAATGATTCAACTGTATTACGATACGGAAATAATTAAAAATAATTTCATTCGTATGCATTATGCATTTTAAGTTTTTTCACATCTGTATTGAAAAACGTCGTTCGATACACGTGCGGACATGTAATTTTTCACTCGTTTCGAGTATTCCGATGCAGCAATGACATACTTTCCGCACTAGCATCGAAATGTACGATTTATTTGCGCAAAAAATACACGAAAATGATATAACGACTGCAACTGAAAACAAATACAAAACAGACGTTGATCTGGTATAATTTACATGTTAGTCTATGATGAAGATACAAGTTTTATGCAACCTAGCTAAGGTAAAGGCGCCTAATACCGAGGGTACCAAATTTGGCGCCTATTACCGTGGCATTTCGAAATACGCATTTGAAAAGCAAATCAATAAACTTCCTTTCAAATATATTTTTCATGAACGAAGCTTATTTAATTGGCTAACGGATCTGATAGTGTTAGTGTGCGTGATTGAAACAAAGAGAGCGCAATTTGTCAATTACCGCGACGGCAGCGCTTGACGAAGATTTGCCATACAAATGCGTGACGACACATTAAGTATGTGTACTCGAACTTTATAAAGCATTTACGTCATAACTAAGGCAATTTTAGTAATACTGTGGTTGTTATACGGTTAAACATAGTTTTCTTAACAACTTCTGAGCTCTGCTTCAATATTTATGGCCTGGAAATACGTTTAAAATTAAAAACAAAATACAGCGGTAATAAAGCGCCATTTTTACTGTGGATTTTAATTCCATGGTATACCACGGTAATAGTCAATAAGATGGTTAAGCTTTTCCTTGCTTTATTTTTGCTATATGTCATCGAATATGAACTTTCTTACATTTAAACCAATCTTGATCTATTTACGCTAATAAGTAACTATTTCCATGGTATGGAAAGTATTCGGCAGACCGTTAAATTTTAGCAAAACTTCAGGGCTAATTTTGTACTTTTTATACCTCACGTTGTTTAAATATTGAGATATTTAACTAAATTTAATTACCAGTTACGTAATTTTGGTTTTATACAAAGATTGTAGTATATATTATTGATTTCTTATAAAAATAATACTGTGTACTCATGTTTTTATTAGGGATAGGTAGGGAATAGGTTTTACAACACTCTAAATTAAACCTATTACCGACGGTATGATTACATTACCCTCGGTAATAGAATGAATGGGAATCTATTTCAGACACATCCAATATTTGTTGGGTCGGTAATAGGTTACCAAAGAGGTATATTTTACCGAGTGATTGTTAGTATCGTTATTTCTTAACTTCATAGTTGTGAAAATAAATGAATAAGTATTACAGCGAAATAAGTAATTCAATTATACTTTTATAAAATTTGGAACCTTAGAATGACGCATATACAATTACAAAAGACTTAAAATTAGTTATCAGATGAAAAGGTCATTGACCTTAAGTAGCATACAATTTTTTAACCCTCGATATTAACTTAACAATATAAGGTCAATGCCCCCGAGTCTGCATCTGGTTTCCATTACCGATTGTAGAAAATTGCTGTTTTCTATACCCTCGGTAGTAAATGCTCATATCGCGGTGATATACACAACCTATCATCCACTCTCACGGTTATAGAAGATTTTGGTTTCATTAATTAATTTATAAAATAATAACGAAAACGAGTACAAAAAGAATCTACGCTGAAATTTCATTAATTGATTTTTAATAAAAAAAAACTCGGTCGTTAAATAGCTTCGACACTCATATTTTTTTGGACTTATTTGAAATGTTGCTATTTACCTCGGTAATAGGCGCCTTGACCTTATGTTGCGTAAACAATACAGTTTTTAGCCGTAACAAATACGCGGTCTAGTATTAAACACGACCAGGCTCTTAGATTTTACATCGTTACAAATAAAACCTTCGCACGCACACATAAGCTTTCATTGTTTCCGCTACCCTGAGGCTGTCTAGAATAAATCACTATTTAGCAATAAGACCGCCTGTTGTTTAGACTCACCCTTAAACCTATTGGTTCTAATTTTTCTAAATGATGTTTTCCATATGTTTTAGCGATCATAATAAATAAATAAAATAAAAAATATGTTTGAAGTGATCAATAAAGAGTATTCTATCTATTTATCTAACTCTAAGCAAAAACTGAGTCCTTTCGTACAAAGTTTCATGGGCACCATCCCAACAAATCGTCGAGGCAGCGAAGGACGGCATTCAGACGAGAGCTCTCCGAGCACCGCGTCCCATTCATTGTGATGATTGCTCCCGCTCATTATACTTATGCAGCGCGTTTCAGCGGCATGACGACTGCTGTCCAAAGCTGTTTTCACATTTTGAATAAGGATTCTCGAAGAATTCTTAACGTTTTAACAAGTTTTTATGAAAGGAAAAATTATGTTAAGTTATTATCAAAATAATTTTATTTAAATTACTAACTACTACATAACTTAGAAGTACAATATCATGGTACATATTGATTAAGCCACAGCTTAAAACACGCATAAGTATGTAGGTAGTCGCACATTAAACATTATATTAAGACAAAAACGTGTACTATGTAGGTACAGTTACGTCCATAAACATGTATACACTTCGAAGCTTATTACCGGGTAATAAGGTGCAAATCATTTCCTCGCAAATGTGATGTAAAACATTGTGTGTCCCACGGGCGGTACATTATTATACCTACTTAAGCAATATATCCAATTTTTTCATAAACGGATTAAATTGCATGTGTTTAATTTCAATAAGGTATATTATATTAAAATTATATTTTGTTGACTTATTATATTTATAGAGACTCCTCCATTAATATTTCGCATACTTATTTTTGGCTTAAAATTTTATGGCATAAGCACATTAAGAAAATTACCCGATGCAGTCGCGACGTTAAATAAATGTTTCCACGGCGCTGTACATGGAAATGCGAGATATTTTTCTGCGTCACAAAGATTTGTTGCACAAAAGCCTTCAGTCCTTTTATGTATACCTACGGAATATTTATTTTTCGTCGTCGTTATTCCTTCCCTCGTGTTTTTGAAATTAATGTTGACGTTGGTTTCAGTCCAATTTATTATAAATATTTAGAAATGATATTTCTACAAAATTACTCATCCCTATTATACTCGTAGTTGTGTTTTTTTTATAATGCTCTAAACATGTGTTCGTTTTTAATAAAAAGCACCACTTTCTCGGTTGCCGAAAAGGTGCTAATGCCATGAAGAATCATTTAGAAATAAACCTTAGGTATCAACAACCGACAAAGTGGTACCATTCCCAAAAACGCGCAAATATAATAGTATTTGTAATAGTAATACAACAAAATATAGGTACTACCGGTATATTTTATTATGTTATAAGCACAAAACATAACCAATTAATATTAACAACAGATGTAACAAAGATACTAGTAAGAAAATCAATTTCACCGTGAATTTACTCGTAGATAAGATAAATAGAAAAACAGAAAGAACTCCTTTGAAAAGGTGAGATGAAAATTATGTTTATGAACTAATTTAACACATTCAATGCCAATAAATATCCGCTGAATTAAAAAAAAAATTGCTAATTGGTTAGGACTCTGCTGCTAAAATGATAAGCGTATTATTATTACGGAATACTTACGGGAATACGGAATACGGAAATTTAGCTTCTGTTGTATCAAAAATCGTAAGCATACACAGCAAACTGCACGCAAACAAGAAGACTTGAAAAGAAGACACGGTGCTATGCTCGCCAAAAGATTCTAAGTAAGAGTAGTGCTTCAAGCAGCATACGTCTTTTCACTTTACTGCCCAGTGTTGTGCTCTGTGGTAAACCCACTAGTTTCAGTGCCTTTGTTCAAATGTAAAGCTGAAATACTGAAAAGGTGGCCATCAAAATCTTTCGGTGGTTTAAACACAAGTAAAAATTAAAATCTCCGTGTTAAAGCCAAAACATATACCTAAATGTGACAAATCTAAAATGCTGTCGATAATCGTTTATGAATATCGTACATTTTGATATTTGTATATAGGCTGGATTTGATCCTGAGTTGGTTGAGAATAGATTTATTAGTTCGTTTTGCTGTCCACGGCATGCGTAACATTCTCCTCCTACACCATACCTAAAATGCCTCAATTCTCCTCCGGTATTGCCTGTATTGATCATGACTCCGATGCGTAGAGAAAAATTGAAAACACTAAAGACCGCACAAATCTTATCTTGGTGTTATTGGAGACGTTTCTGTTCCGCCAAATTGTGTTAAATTTGCTCAGAGCGCCTTTTGCGATCTGAACACCGGTGCCCACTTATAGCCAGTTATACCATGCTGCATACCATACCGCTTGTTTAGCAAAGCACAAGAAAATCCTTATAAAATGTTATATCCTTACATGGTTACAAAGCCAATATTAGAATCAGGTTGTGGTGATGAGAGGCAGTATGTGTAGTACACAGAGTAATTTTAGCGTTAGTGCCCTCTTGTTGGTGGGCGGTAGAATAGAAAAGTAGCCATCTTTACAAAGAAAAAGATATACAGCAGGCGTGAAATTTACAATACTGGTTTAATGACCGTGGCAGGGTAAGGGAAAATTTTGTGCCTTAACAGCTTTTCGGTCGGCTATAAATTTAATGATTAGTAAATGCTTTATCATCAAAAAAAAAATAAGCTGAAAAGCTGCTAAGGCACAAGGTGTCCCCTAACCCTGCTACGGCCTTGTGTGATTCGTGGTACAACAACTGTTTTGAAATTTAATTTAATTAAATTAAATTTTATATTACATAGGTACATGGAAAACCAACAGCATGAAAACATGACTAATAGCTAAATAAAAATACATAGCCAATTACAGGTTACAATGAACTACATTTCAACTCATTTTCTAGTTATTAAACCGTAAAACCAAAATGTCATTATTTTATGTTTAGTACACTTACTATCGCAATCAATAAATGAATTTGCATTAAAAACCGATTATAAATAATTAATACACAAATTTTGTCAACCATTTTAATAAGCGCATTACTAACTGCATCTCCCGGCTGTGTGAATATATACACTGTGCTTATTCCAGTAGCCCCCTTCCCCGGGGAAAGCTCAGTCCGGGTTCGAACCGCAAGCCTCATCCATTTGTTGCTCGTTACAACGCTTCGGCCACTAAATATTATGAATAAGTAATGCCCGCTGCTGTCGACCTTAATGCAAGTGGCGAGAAAAGAAACAGGAAAGACAATAAAAGGCATGAGAAAGGTATTATTGAATTAAGTATCACTGGTGTACATATTGGTCGTTTATTACACTTGTGCGGCTGGTGATTTCAGTCACTTAGGGCCAGTTGTTCTAACCGGGGTTAACCAACTAACCCGAGATTAAGCGTTTATAGACCAAGTGAGCAAAGCATCTACGTTTCAGCTTGGGCAAAAATGCTGCCGTGTGTCTGTCCATTTGTTCTCCTCTACAGGTCCGCATATATGAACCAATTCTTGTGAATTTTTGTAAGCATGTTCATCAATAATATGTGATTTTTTTGTCGATTCAGTTTTTGTAAATTTCTAAATGACGGGAATTGGTGCAACGGTCCTAAGCGCCATATATCCAAAGGCACTTAGGACCTTTATGCCAATACCGCTACGATCTCGCGAGGTCTACAGCACACAGTCACTAGTTTACAACTAACGCCGGGTTAGTGGGCAACCCTGGTTGGTGCAAGTGGCGCTTAAAGGTTTCAAGTTATCTAGCGTGATAAATTATATTCGGGTTTTAGCCTTCTGTTAATGTGGCAGTCACGTCATAATAAGTATGGGAAAGAAATAGATACAATAAGTGATTGACAAAATAATGACAACCCTCCGGTTTACAGTCTTAATATAACTACATATATTTTTGGATATAATGTTTTTTTTTTTTTTTTTAATTTATCATTGAACGTTAACAAAGTCAAAATAAGGTAAGACAAATTTGGAGATAATGTCAAAACTCACTCAATGCACACGTGTCTATCCCCAGCGAAAACAATTACTTAGAATCGTCCCGTAATTTACATAGAGTAGACGGCGCCTGTCGCTCGGGGCTACAGAGGAATGGCGCGGCAGGCAGGACGATTAAAATCCCTAAAATACACGTCAACGTGTTGACGTTTTGATGAGGCGAAATAAATTCGCGCGAAGATGCCCGGGGCGGACGCGTGCCCCCCGGAAATGAAGTTAATCACGGGACTTTTCTCATCTTTGTGCGTCGAAAAATAGGACGGCCCTTCGAGCGTTTTCAGGTGTGGCGCTGGTTAGGGCTGTTATGTCGGTGTTTGCTTTTTACGCACTTTTTTTTGTTTTGTTTTATTCATTAAACCAGTATAAAGCAATGCCCGTAGGTACAGCATGTCCTGGGGATATTCCATTATTCACCACTTGTCGTTATTATCATCCCCAGGAAATGCTGTATCTACGCCAGCGACGCTGTTACCTATCTGTCCATTTGTGTTCCCTATTGCAACGGTATATGGTCTACCGATGTGTTATTTAACTTATTTATCGTCTATGTTTAAACATTATTATTTCCTTAATCAATACTTCGAACTTTTACATATAAAATCCAGTAGCTCATTGATTTTACCAAAAAAATTCATATAAACAAGACTAAATAAACATTTCTGCGTCTAAGTTAAATAAATATTGAATTGTTAGCTCCGGATATGTAGATAGTTAATTAAAAATATAGAAATATGGTATCATCATCATCATCATCATTTCAGCCGAAAGACGTCCACTGCTGGACATAGGTATATGGTAAATATGGTATCAAATTAATTAAATTCTACAATAAACAATGAGTTCGTTTTAAGCAACTATTCATAGCTTTAGGTAAATAGGTACTAAAACAGAACTGTGTATTTCGCTAATAAATGACTAAAAAACATGAATTGTCTTGCAACAAATTGGTTAAATTATCCTATGGAATTTAATATTATGTAAACTACTGTAATATAGTTATGTGTTTCACATACTTAAACGCAAAACTTGTAAATGGTCACCCTTGTGTCGGCGACGTGGTGACAGTAAAACGCTTCATTCAGCGGCGGCTTGATTTAGGCACGCTTTTGTGAACACGTATGATTGGCAGTTCTGACGTTGTAGGCAGGTATAATGTTTGTTAGAATAGTTGGAAACTGTTACATGGCTACCTTTTTGTTACATTAAATTTATCAAGTAAGTTTATAAAATAAAAAGCACCATCTGATATTTATTTTACCATTGGCTGTTTCGTGAAGTAAATAATTGCGAGGTTTTATTCTGGACTAATCCCTACAAGGCTTAGTTTTCCCCCTGGGCTGGGAGGTAGGTAGTTTCTTAAGTAAAAATGTCATGATGCCTACGCCAAATCTTGGAGTTATATTGTCAAGCAGGTTCTAGGCTCCCCGAACCGTGAAAGTCCGACACTATTCCTCGCGTAATCTGGACTGTTAACAGAGATAATGGTGCATTGCCCCGCTTTGGTGTGATCTGAACCCAATATTATTGTAATCCCTATCGTAACTTGATTAAAACATGGTTTACCCTTTTACTATGAATGTCATAATATGGGTGATTTACCAATTTTGGTCATTTGTGATACGTACAAAAAAGATTATCGAATCTTCATCTTCATCAAAATCGTTCCACCGGTTTTCGACATAATATGAGAAAAGTACATGAATATAGATTATATAAAAACGTTTCATAGTAAATTCATTGGTATATCATTCTAATGTTATACGTCGAATAGGTACCTACTTCGCTTAAAAAAAGGTTTGGTTCTAAGTTCTAAGTAGTTCCAAAGCCTCAGAATATTTAATTACCATTAAAAGTCTGTAACCCCGCTTTCCCTTCCTCTTAAACATGAAAAACGTCAAGTCAGTTGCAGGTAAAATACTGCAGACTCCAACCCTTATCTTTGAGGGGTGCACAAGAGTCTTGGCAGCCGGATTGTTTCCTTAAAGAGGCTTTCAAGGATTATTCTGCAAAAAGTAAATTAGTCTACAAATTACGTTTAATTGGACATAAAGTGCTGGTAATGCGGTTCGAAAATGTTTAATGTTACATTACTGATGAAAAAAGGTAAGATTCTCAACTGTTGTCAAATTGCAGAAAATTTCTAATTTGGAAAAGTTCTCGAAAATTTTATGATAGATAAGAATGAAAGAAATTACCATTTTTAATTTCGGAAATTTTTAATAACAATAAATCTCAAAAATGTATGTGATCGCATAACTTCCAATATTTGTGAAAGTTCAGAGAAGGTGATATTGTCTTCTGTTACCGCGATTGTTATTCATTGAAATTAAACCTGCCACTGTTTTCCCAAAGGACTACAATATGGGGTTCTTCAAAAAAGGAGTGTTAAAGTTTTTAAAGGGTCGGCAACGCGCATGTAACACCCCTAGAGTTGCAGGCGTCGATAGGCTACGGTGACCGCTTACCATCAGGCGGGCCTTATGCTTGTTTGTCACCGTCGTAGTATAAAAAAAAACCCCTTTAGAACAGATTAATCCCGTTTATTAACACCATGACCCTACGTTTCGAGCCCTTTACAGCACTCGTTTTCACAGGGTTAAGATGATGACTGAGAGAATGCGAATTCTCCCCGCCAATTAAAGAAGAAGGTTTCAGAGAAGGTTTGAACGAAGTTCACCGAGGTAGCTAGAAATATATAATAATCCAGCCTGTATGCGTCCCACTGCTGGGCACAGGTCTCATTTCAAGCGCGAGAGGGATTGGGCCATAGTTCCCACTCTGGCCCAATGCGGATTGGACTTCACATACATATTTGAATTTTAGCGGATGTAATCGGCGGCCGCAGAGGGTGGTGGCCCAGCGCATGGTGAGGGCCAACAGAACGACCTCCCATGCGGCTGTGTGCCTCCTCGCCGGCACCCCACCCTGGGAGCTGGACGCGAGAGTGCTAGCAGAAAGGCACCAGCGACGGGCCGAGGCAAGGAGGAGAGGGGAGCCACCAGACCCAGAGAGAAATATTTTTTTCTTCAATAACGCAAGTGAATACCTACCCTACAATTACAATTATAATCTATTTCTATACACTTTCTATATACCTAATACAATCGCTAGCCTTATATCAAATTAATTACATCTATTTTAACTATATACATACTTCTGAAATCAATCACACAAATCTGCGTATTTATATATTTACAATCTGTTATTTTTGGAGTCGGTGCCAGCCTCACCAAGAAACCTTGTACTGTAAACTAGTTCCGATTCCTCATCTTTCACAAAGACACTCGCCAGCTCGTACTTTAGGTGATTCGTGACAAACTTAATACCTTTAGTATTTTTCTCATTCAATAATAAATTATTAACATTAAACGAATTTACTACTTTAAAAATAGCATTGTTTACATCATTACAAGCTTGTTGCTGTGGGTTGACTTTAAAGATAAGTGACGTATCGTCTGCAAACAATACTATATCATGGTGGATCTTTATGAGGTATGGCAAGTCGTTTATGTAGATAAGGATGAAAAAAGGGGCGTTATGAGATGGGAACAAATAATTCATGAAAAACTGATGTTCCCTAAGAGTGACCACGATTCTCAGCAATCAGGAAACCGAAAAGGAGGAAGAGAAGTATTTGGTTTACACCTAAGTAAATGTTATTTATTATTTATATATGATATAAAACATGAAAAAATAAGAATGTATCCGTATTAAAATATAATTAATATACAGAAAAAGAGTAACAGAAAGTTTAACTATACATCTAGCAACCCTAACCCTTACCTACGGTACATCAGCAGCACCGGAAACAATTATACTCCACCACATGTATTGCAGAGGGCCGAACACGTTAGGGCAACACTCGGTTCGAGTCAATATAAATTTAATAGGGTTCCGTAGTAGGCAAAATGGCAAACTTTAAAAGCCCTATTTTTGTCATGGCCGTCTGTTTTTTTTTTAAAGCTACAATCTAAAACGGAATATTTACCATGTATGTTTGTTTTATTGAGCACCCGATATTTTGGCACTGCTGCAAGCGCCATGTTCATGGAGTAAACTGACGTGCTGCGAGTTTTTAGGTCTAGTCTACCCATACACCATAGCGATCTACCCTCTTACGGGTACGCTTATTTTGTGTGCTGTCTCTGGCACTACTACTGCCGTCCACTTTCTCACTTGAAACTCGTTCACGTTTACCACACACCACACAGTATCAACCCGTGCAGTTCTAACCAGAACAGTATCTTTTCGATTTGTAAACTTTCGGATCAATGGATACCAGACCTTAGACAGCCGAAAACCATTAGCTTAGAATTACGACCCCTAGAAACTATAAATTGTACAAAAAGAGACAACAGGTGCGCAGATTCGTATGGGGCGTTACCGCATGCCGTCTCAGCTAATGTGTTTACCCCATTACGCGAACGGGCTTTGCAGCTAAAAAGGCAAGTAACTACCCCGCCTCCCGCGCCGCTAAGCATAAAGGACGCCCGAGGGGAAATTAAACCAAAGAAGAGATCTTCAATCCTGAGTCATGTTTCTGTCTAGAATCCGACAAACATCGTCGACTCGACGCGTTTGCATTAAGTTTTATTACTTCCAGCTCTTGTAAATTATAGGTGTAATATAAGGGAGATGCGGGAAAAACTAAGATATTTTCCTTGTTAAGCGATAAAAATATAAGTGGGATCCTTGGATGGTAGCCGAAGCTTCCCGACCATAAATCTAAAGGGCGGATCTTGCTCTTGAGAATGTAATGGTATGATTATAGAGACGTGATGGTGCGACGACAAGGATTTATTAATCTCTTTGTCACGCTGACATACATGCGACAATTTAAAGAGTTGAAGTTAGTTAGTGTACTTTGCCGTCACAATGCTGATGTTTAGATAATAGGTATAATTTCCAATGTACTCGCTACCTTTTTAAACTATTTTGGATAACATATGCTATTAATTTATAAATTAGTTCTAGCTATGGATAAAATCGACGATCCCGAAATTTAATGTCATATTGAAAAAGGCAGAATTATTGTCTTTAAAGACTTCAGCCGAAAATAAAAACACTTCATTTAAAAGTCGAAGCTTCAATGTCATCCAGGCAATAGTCACGTTGTGACCCTAAATTGTAATGAATACTGCCTAAGATTATCTTTAGATTCAATTCCTTTTATATCCACCGCTGACATGTTGCCTACATAGATTCTAAATAATGATAAAATCGACGTTCCAGAAAATAAATTAACATGTCGCTTTGCAAAAGGCGGAAATATCGCGTCTATACACTACCCCCCTGCCGGCCCCCCTCCCCCGCCCCCTCCCGCCGGAAGGTGCGCGCGCGCCGGCGGCTCACTTCCGGCGCCTCGTTACCCGCTTTGTGCTCGGACCCGATGAGGTATTGTCACACTTAGGGAGATTTATGGTGCGATGGTGATTCGGAATGATATGGGGTGCTTACTGTCTATGAACCTTTCGAATGCCATGCAGTTTATTTCTTTTTAAATTTTTATTTTAACGTCAATTTTATATCTTAACTATACTTTCTGGCACCACTCAAAGATGACTCTGATAAACAGTTCAACTAAGATGAGTTTATTTAGTCTCATAGTATTCATAGTCACTGTTGGTCTTCATCATAAGATCGGCTCCTTAATATCACAACGATGCATCGTCATCATCGTAACGTAGATAAGATACGCAAGATTTAAGCTAAACCCGACTTTGGAATGCTTGTTTTTAAAACGTGTCCATCGAATATCGTCATCGTATAATATATATACGATTTTAATGTATGACAAATGAGTTGTGTCTATTTTTTAAGTGGCTTTAGTATTCGGTTTATATTCGATACATAATACATAACTCCATAACAGGTAAATATCGATCTAAGTTCGCGATCAAAACACCAACCTCTATAAATATAAAGTATTGCATCCCCGCCGCCCCACATTCTATTTCCGCTAACAGACATTGACACGATTCTATTTCACACGATTCCGTTTTCAGATGTTGCAGCGAGTGAATGTTTTCATTTTCTGCGACATAAATTAGATATTTGAACTTTCATAACCGGCGATCGCTAGTGTTATTATTATTGGAAAATTAACTTCATGTCGGCTTGCATAGAGTTCGTTTTTCCAGTAAAATATTAAAGGAGATGAAAGCTTTAGAGAATTTGCGAATGGGCAGTCCGAAAAAATAAATATCGTTGAACCGGTTGAGCGACCATTTTAATGGAGCGCACCCGGTGGAGCACACGTGTTATAAGATAAAATGAACCATGACACTACCTAAATTTATTTTTTATTGAAAGCTTTTAGCTATTTTGATAGAAAAGTCATTTATAGCTTTGACGTTGATCTTATGGGTTGTGCTCACAATAGTCCCAATTACAGATTTCCAACAAAACACTGTTAACTTTCTGTATTGTTATCGGCAGAGCCCGTAATTTTCATGCCAGTTTCGTCATAATGACGTATATAAACACACGTGTTTTAATACGAAATGAGTTAATGACAGATAAAGTCTATCGACGTTCGATTCTAACCTCGGACGTAATAGTTTTGACACTATTCAATGACAGCATTATTTTTGAAACGTAAAACCTAAAACATGATGTATGAAGCTTGACATCATTTGTCTGTAATCGGCATGAAAATTACGGGCATTTATTTAAGTAGGTTCATTGTACAGTCAGCCACACAGCTATGAATACAGCCAAAGTGCCAAAAATATGTATACGCGACCTTAATCTGCTCAGTCAATAAAGTCCTGTATACATATTTTTGGCACTTTGGCTGTATTCATAGAGGTGTGGCTGACTGTAGACTGTCTGTGGCCGGTGACTGGTAAAATATAATTAGAAACAAAAATAGGATTGTTGATGTGGCGATGCAGATCTACTTAACCCCCAAAAATACTAGCACAAATGCAGAAAAAATATTGCTTTTCTTAATTTTGACGATTGACTTGCTTATTCACATATCATGTGAATAATAGTCATAGTCCTTTATTCATAATATTACAAACTATTACATGTCAACAAATAACAATTATAAAAATGTTATAATAAATATTTATAACATTTTTTTATAAATTCTGACGATTTTGACGTGACAACGTCTTATAAATTGGTTTGCCGGGTGACACTTCAAGAAACTGCGTTACGCTCCGCTCACGTTATGCGCTCACAATGAGAGCGAGTGAGAGGCACGCGTCCCTTCCACTCGGGCATGGTTAGCCCGCCTAAGAGCGAGAGAGACAGACATAAAAAGTGAAAGGCACGCGTCCCTTCCACTCGAGCACAGTATTTTACCACTCAAAGTCGTTGTCACGTAAAACTTTCGCCCGTATACCGACTTTACAGGCAACCATTTTTTTTTTAATATTCATTATTTGCAGTGTGTATATGTACTGCCGAGATTGTTAACAAGTAGCAATCACACATACCTGCCACCTCATACTATTATAACCGGAAGCATGCAATGCTGCAGATATACTTATTTTAACTTATGTTCTCTGACCAGCTTAATAGATATATTTTTTTATACATAAATATTTTTTAAAAATTTTGTAACTTGAATTCTTACCAATTGAAATGTAATTCAAAAAGTGCAATGGGGGTGCACTGAAAACCAGCGCTAAGGTTGCTAGCCTGCCACAGCTAACGCTGAGTGCAGTCCTTTAATCACATAGTTGTGTTGTTTTGTGTTTTAAATTTAAGAAAATATGTGCTCGTTTTTCTTTCTATTTTTGTATTCTTGTGTTTATGTGACAATAAATAATTTTCTATTTCTATTTCAATAGATGAAACGAGGCAAAGGCTCATGGTTAAATATAATCAGAAGGTTGAAAATATAAGGTAGTCACTGATATTTTTTTACACAAAACATATATGTTTAGGTATAACTTTAAATCCAGGATTACAATAATTAAAAGAGTTTGTCATGAAAATCATGCGCTACAGTAGGACACAGAACACGAAATACGTGGGTTTGTGACATGCGTTGCGCCGTAGACTCTTAAAATTCATAAGTTCCTTAATTATAAACAATCCTTCTCATAATCAAATAAAAAATGGCTGAAATCCGAAATAAGATATTTTCAAGGCGTAAATTAAAAGTTCTCAGTAAATTATGTCAGTATATTTATCAGTTATATATCTTTTACATGCGGAAACGGCGGATTGGCCGACCCAGGAGGAGGTGGCGGGATGACCTGGATGCATTTCTAAACAGAAATTGCCTTGAAAAGGGCGATTTAAACTTATACTATATGAATGAACACCAAAACTAACTTTAAATTGAAATTAAATTTACCTAATTACTTGCGCTAGTTAGTACTTACACTATTTTTTTTAAAACGCTTCTTCTAATCTTGGCACCAAACTTGATACCACTTAAACAACGCAACACCACGCTTTATAGGAACGTTTTCCTTTTTGCTTTATTTTGAGGATTGTGTCTTAAGACTAAATTAACCCTGATAATAAAAAAATGGTTTACAAAATCCACATGTGATATCTCATAGCGACACGTACCTGAAACAAAAAAACAACGGTTAATATTATGCTCATCAGTATATACCTACATATCTTTAAATGTCGTCATAAAACGTATACTTATTGCCGAACATGTAGAGTCCGAGAGTATATGTAACGTCATATAATATACTAGACTGTTTATTACTCTTTATAGAATCCTTAATGGAAATTTACGTAAATATATTATATCACCTAAATTGTAGACAAACAGTGAAAAACACGGAGCAGATAAAAGCCATACCATAACCATAACACCTGCAAATAAACATCACTGCACACTCGATGAAGAACCAACACACCCGGTTAGCTTAAAATGCCGTGCAACAAAATATCGCCAACTCGGAGCCAATGTTGTATTTATTTCATCTCCGAGGATTAGGCCTTGCACGAGGCAACAGGTGCCTTCGCCCTCCCCTGGAACCCCTATGCCCCCTAAGGCCCCTTTGGGGGGTCGACTGTAGCGCGTATACAACGCATATCGGGACATGGGATCTGAAAGTCCTGCTTTTTATGGAGGTCGGCGATTTTTACGCCGTCCGGGGAGTAACATCCTCCTCGTCTGTATTATTCTGTGTTCAGTTTAGTTCTTAGTCTTAATACAACGTCAAACATTTTTTACCCAGAAAACGGACAACGATAGGTGTCTTTTTCTTACGTACTTCGTCATACTTCGTATAATTTTGAGGTATGATGGAATAGTAATCAGCCTTGTTGTGCATTATCTTTTTCATAAACTGTTACTCATAAGTCATAACCAAAAATTACCTATCGTATCAGTGCGTTCATTTTCCGTATACATAATTTGACTGAGTTTTGATTTATGCCGCTCAATCCGGAACACATTAGGCAGTTATTATTTCCCGGTGTCGTAAAACGTGTAGACTACGCACAGTGCACGCAAGAGCGTGATTTCCGGAAATACTTTAGCTTTACCGCCCATTGTCACACACTTTTATTTAATGGGTATAATTGAAAGATAATTTCTACTTTTATTTTTGTGGGGCGTAAAAATTACGTTTGCGATGGTGGCTCCATAAAATAAAGAATGAAAATAATGCAATAGGTCCATCTGATACTCACACCAGTTTTGTAATGAAAATAATATTCATGTTCAATTAATGTATGTTGTAAAACATATATTTGTTACAGAACAAAACTAAAAGATACATTTAATTATGGGAAATAGTCTGAAAATAGAATGAATGCCAGTTCATGTCCTCTTCATTCGCGTACCAGTATACAATAAAACCAGCCAATATTATTAAAAAATAACTCTTTATTAAGGTCACCTTCGTAAGTTATGTTACCCAGAACGCTGGGTGTGCTACCCCTTATAGCCAGGTATATACTCTGTCCGAAATAACTGCCCTATGGTTACTTCAACGCGTACGTAAACGTATGAATGAATATTTGTGTTGAGCGCAAAAATCCGAGTGAATTTATCTCAGTTTTCCCGCAAGGCAAAACAAAGTTAAAGGCATCCGCTGTTGGCGTTGTGAAAAGGAACGGTAGATTACCCTATCCTTTTTTTTATGGGGATGAAAAATCCGTTATGGATACTTCTGCACCGCAGGAACAGTGCAGAAGTTATGTCGGAGTCTCACCGACTAAAAAACCCCCCTTTTTCCTCTTCGACGCAATTAGGGTGGCTCTGGGATCTCGATAGAACTCGCCAGTGCCACCCTTGCGTCACGCCGCTGAGGGTTCCCCATTGTTTTAGGACGATGGCAGTCCCTAGCTGCCATCGTCTACGACCCCAAGGACTCCTTTTAGTCGCCTCTTACGACAGGCAGGAGATACCGTAGCCGTATTCTAATGCCCGGGCTACAGAACGCAGATTACCCTATCCTGACGTAAGTATTTTTGTTTGGGAATACCTGATTACAGCTCAACTGCTTATTAAATACTGACTACCATATATAATAGGTTAGTCTAAATATTAGAAACGACAAAACTGACACACGACACGAGTACCTAATCAGATCCAGTTCACGAAATTGGAATAATTTTCTCTTTTCATAACAGGCCCAAATTACACTCGCAGTACAATCGAAGCGAGAGCTCATCTAAACATCAAAGTATCGCAGTTTACCAGGTTGCTCGTTTTTATGTAGCTTCACAAAGTTATTTTTACCGGCGAATAAAATCAAAACTAACCATTGCTACGTACTACTTTAAAGAATTTCTTATATCGTCAACAACTCCCCTACTTGATCTCTTAAGTTTGCACCAAGTGCTCTAATTTTTACACTCCGTGATCTCGTTACGTCTCTTCTGATGTCTTGTTTAGTTTTGCTCCGTAGGACAAATATTTGTCAGTTTCCTTGATTCAATAGTATGTACTGGCGCGTAAACAAGTGCGTAGTCGGTTGATATGATGTTTTATGGTAAACGTTCGTTTTGAGGGGTAAAACGAAACACTTATAAGATGTGAGTTTATTTGTACAAGTTTCCTGCTGTTGTTAATTTAGAATATAGTTATAAAGTTGATAAAAACCTTTTTTTTCGAAGCCTTTGTGTTTTGAAGTACCGACGCCTCTAGAGAATACGTCCATATGATACGGTGTACGCTTACAGTTAAGAAACACTCTTATCTTCGACTTAAATACTTTTTATAGTATAAAAATAAACTGAGGAATCAAACTACTTACTCGTAGGGTGTATAAAAGAGTATAGACTATGGTATTTAGTCCAAAATATGTATGTATTTAGAGAAAATAGAATTTTAAAACAATATAATAAAAATAGATACGTATAAATGAAGAGGTTAGAAAGCCAATATCTAAATGCTCGTTTAGGGTTCGATCATCATTCCCTTTTTCACGGTTTTACTATCGAACGACCTTGTCTGGTATTTTCCAACCTAAACATCATTGAAGGTTGTCATTCATCATTGAAATGTCGCATTTTACCATGCTTTCTGTGATACAAACCACAGATAGCTCTGCATTACTGTAGCGGTATTGCTATTCTACATATGATTTTGTTTGCTTTCTATGATACCTATATACCCTGTTTTTCTTTCGTTAACTTTAAGGGGAGCATTGTAATGTTAACTCGAGTTAATTTCTTTTTAACTATAATATTTTTTGAAATATTAATTAAATCAATTTCTTAGCTGAATCAGCGTTAAAGGTTATAAACTTTCTATAACAAAGCTGTGTTTTGGTATGTGCTGCTATGACTAATGTTAAGCTTTTTCATATTTGACATTTACTTTGGTGTTAGTTTAAAGGGTCTTTTACAATGTTAATAAAATACGAATATTTTTTTCCCAAATCGCCCAAAAATGATGTAACACGTAGCTCCTATTAACGTTCAAAACTACGTCAAATTTAACGGAAATCGAAAAACCCGATGTATAACAATATGACTATTATTTTAAAGGGCGTCTTATGCTTTTTGTTAGTATTTTAAAAACGAACATATGTGCAAGCACTTTATTAGACACGAAGTGTCTTTTACTTAAAAATAACAATAATAGACTGTTAAGAAATAATTATATTCATAAGAACAAACATATATCATGAAACACGTTATTTGAGAACATAAAAATTATTACAGAAAAATCAACATCGCTATTATTCCACACTCCCATCACATCAACTTGAGAACATGATAAAAAGATTTAACGAAGGGTGCTTGCATAATAGATGATCTTAATACGTCATCAAAGTCATGATCATCGAATCACCTTTGCATAATCGGCGATGCGTAGTTAGGTAATTATACGGCACGGATTAGGTGTGCTCGGGCGCATGATTAATGAGAATAAATCAGATCGTATTAGATCGCAGAACATGATACCAATTTAATCCTAAACTGAATCAATTCATCGTTTGATGGAAACATAATGTGCTTTCATCGCATAATGAAGACAACAATAATGTAAACGCCAGGGCATTGAGCGCAATTTCTAAACCTGATTCTGACTTGAAATTTAGGATAAAAAATATCAATGAGACTAGAAAGCAGGATGATGTAAATTACGTAGAAAGTTCAAGAAAAAATATAGAAAGGTTAGAAATTACAATGGAAATCAAAATTGAAAAGGACTTTGTAAGGTACTTAAAAATTTGTTAAGTAATAACTTTATTGTTACAGCTGTTATTAAACCGAATGCACGTATTGAACAAATTTTATTAAAATTAATTTTTAATCCTCTCTTTATAAGAAACTATCTGGCGTTTCAAATACAAATGTCTTAGTCGGTGAGATAAAATATAATGAATACTTAAATTTACATGGTCTAAATGAGTCAATGTGTGACGTTTGCTCTAAGTTTACACTTGCAACATACATACCCTTTGAATATGAAAACAATGTACAAAATTGAAAACGTACAGTTGCGTGGTTATTATGGCAAATTTTGCGCATTGGTTACATAAGAACTAGTATCAAACACATGTCTTTAAAAAACCAAACATTGCCTTATATCAAATCATTCGTTCATGAAAACTTATTACAGACTATTTATTACTCGAATAAAAATAAGACTAACTTAGAAAACCATAATCCTGCCTAAACATAAATTGAGGATCACCACTATACCAGACATATTTAAACAAATTCCCCAAGCCAAGTCTGCACTAACAGATAATAGCATACAAGAATCTAAACCCAAACAACAACAAAACCAGTCACACTTTTTTCGAGCATAAATACGAAATACGTGTAAGATTCTGCAACTAAATACACAAAGTATAAAATTTAAACAAGATCAGGTAGAAATAATGCTTCATGAACATAATGTAGATATTTGTTGCTTCTCAGAATTTTTTTTGAGAGATGAACAGGTAGAGATATTATAAATTGACAAATATAAAAATGTCGGTCATTATTGTCGCAATCGAAAGAAAAGAGGCGGTGTTGCAAGCTACGTTAAACACTCAGTTGAGGTTCGTAAATTTGAATGGATTTCCAAGATGTCAGTGGAAAGTCACAGGACAGTCTATGTGGAGTTAAGTATACCTTATAATATGTGTTTACAGAACTCCTAATAGTAACCTAATATTTGTTTTAGGTGATTTTAACGTAAATTTACTTAAAATAAACAATATATATATATATAATTATGCTCCTGACCGTTATCGGCCACGGCGACTGCTTCAGCTCCGTAGTTGGCGATCGTGCGCTCTCGCGTGGCTAACGTAGCCGATCTTATTTTTGAAGACCCGTGCGCACAACGGGCACGAGAGGACACTATTGAGATAATTGTAGCTGATCGCCGCTGGTGTTCGGGCTTTCAGCTCATCCCTCTTGCCGTCTAACTCAGTACGACGACGGGACTCAAAAATATCTGTCTTTTTATTCACTAAAGATCTCCACCCAGGACGGTTGGCTGCCTGTTTCTCCCACTGCAATGGCTCAATGTCGCAATTCCTCATGTGGCGCTTAAGCACATCCTTATACCTGAGAAGTTGCCCGCCTTGCTTTCGCTTGCCTTCCTCCAACTCAGTGTAAAAGACGTGCTTAGCCACCCGACCTTCCACCATCCTTGAAACGTGGCCGCTCCAACGTAATTGTCGCCGCATGAGGTAGACTTCGATTCCACCAACTTTGGCTCTCCGTAGAACTTCGGTGTTCCGCACTCGATCGGACCAGCTGATCTTTAAGATCTTACGGAGACATTTAAGGTGAAATCAGTCTAGTATGCGGATGTGACGACGATACACGGTCCACGTTTCAGAGGAGTACAGTATGTTAGGCAGAACCACCGCCATGTAGATGGAGATCTTTGTACCCAGCTTCAGGTCATGCGAGCGGAAGACCTTGGCATCCATCCTACCGAATGCTGCAGCAGCAGCATTCGGCTGTTGATCTCCGCATCAAGGTCGCACGAAGATGTTACCGTGCTACCCAGATAACGGAACTTGTCTACCTGCTTCAACAAATCGTCGCCAAGTGTGACCGCCAGCGTTTCTCGACCATGAGTATCTAGAGACATCACTTCCGTCTTCTTCACACTGAATAATAATATCTTTAGGCCATACCTGGAGCAAGATTCATGAAAGTCAGTGACAAGCTGTTGAAGGTCACCTGGGGATTCCGAGAGAAAGCATAAGTCGTCCGCATACATGATCTCGGAGACCACAGCGTACGACACTTTAGTGCGCGCCTTGAACCTAGCTAGGTTGAAGAGGTTGCCGTCGGTACGAAAGCGGATTCGAATGCCTCTCGATGCTTTCTGACTCTGCAAAACTTCACGGACAACTACTGCGAAGTATAGGGCGAAAAGTGTAGGTGCAAGTACGCACCCCTGCTTTACCCCACAGGTAACGGGGAAAAAGCTCGACTCATCGACACCCATAGCGACGCAGCATTCCATGTCGTCATGCAAGAGTCTGATTGAAATAAACAATAACAGTGAAATTAAACACTTTAGAACGGATTAATCGCGTTTATTAACACCATGATCCTACGTTTCGAGCCCTTTACAGCACTCGTTTTCACAGGGTTAAGATGATGACGCGAAAAACGCGATTAATCCGTTCTAAAGTGTTTAATTTCAATGAATAACAATCGCGGTAACAGAAGAAGACAATAATAATAATAATAATAATAATAACATTCTTTATTGTGCACTACAAAATACAATAGTAAAAAAAACAAATAAAAAGAACATGAGATAGTAAGTAACAACAACAGGCGGACTTATCGCTAAAGAGCGATCTCTTCCAGACAATATTAATAACAGTGAATTTTTTTCTAAACACTTTCCGATCGTATAGATTTTACCCTTAAATTTTAGTACCAACTAGGATAACTGCACATTCCTTAACATGCATAGACAACATTTTTATAAATGCATAGCATTGTCACGCTGAGGTATTGGACCTGGGCTTATCGGATCATACGTGTCAAATAATCACTATTCGATCTCCCATAGAGTACAAAAAACATTATTGGTACGTATAATAAAGCCGAAATCCAGAGAAATATTTTGACGTTTTCCTAAAATACATCTCAGAAATAAGTTTTTCAGATGTTTACTACCAAACAGATGCAAATTACGCGTACAGTCAATTTATACAAATGTTTACCTTTATTTTCGACTTATGCATACCAACGGAAGGAATAAAAGTAACACATAAGAAAAAAATGGTTGCCTGTAAAGTCGGTATACGGGCGAAAGTTTTACGTGACAACGACTTTGAGTGGTAAAATACTGTGCTCGAGTGGAAGGGACGCGTGCCTTTCACTTTTTATGTCTGTCTCTCTCGCTCTTAGGCGGGCTAACCATGCCCGAGTGGAAGGGACGCGTGCCTCTCACTCGCTCTCATTGTGAGCGCATAACGTGAGCGGAGCGTAACGCAGTTTCTTGAAGTGTCACCCGGCAAACCAATTTATAAGACGTTGTCACGTCAAAACCAAACTGGAAGACAAAAGGGATCGTAGTAGCTAGCAAAAAAAAGGCAACTATACTTATAAACACTAAAATCGAAAAATGCGCTCGTCAAAAGCGAGTACAAGAAATAAATTGCCGGCTCATGAAACTTGTAACAAAGCAATCTAAAAAAAACAAATACAAACTTCATAAATCCCAGCATCAACAAGAGTAATGCTACGTGTAAGTTAAGAAAAGTAATAAAAAAAAATCCGACATAAAAAAATACTATTAAAAATACTATACATTTAATAATAATAGATAATGTAACTTTAGACAATCCTCTTGACATTGCAAATACCATAAATGTTTTTTTTTTATAAACTTTAATAACACTCGTCCAATAAATGACCCCGAATGGCCTGAATATAAGCCAATGTCTAATTCACTCTTACGTAGCATTTTTATGAACCCAGTGAGTAACGAAAATGTTGTAAAAATCGTTAAAAATTAAAAAAATAAGAAAAAACACTGGTCATGACCTAATATCCATGAAATTAATTAAATCAAGCATTGAATACATAGCAGAACCCCTAACTTATATCGCAAATTTAATTTTAGTAAATGGAGTATTTCCTGATGATCTCAAAAAGCGTTAATAAAGCAATCACATAAAAAAGGGTCAAAAAACAGGACAATAATAATTATAAACCGATAGAATTACTACCAAATTTCTCCAAAATATTTGAGAAACTTATATTAAGGCACGAATGTGTCTTCTTTACAGCATCTTGAAGGTGTCTGCATGTATTAATCACGTTTAACCCGTTAAACGCTTATTACGTGCCAATCTGCAAACACAATCGCAAACGTACGAAAATCTATGCCGAAAATTTAATAAAGCGGGGGTTGGCGTGTGTCGCAATTTACATTTAAAGCACCAATTATTTGACGTCATTAGCGCCCTCTGGCGCTATAAAACGCACCCAACACGCGCGGATACGCCCTTCCTATTGCCTTTATAAATTAGATATAAAATGGCAATTTTTAATCCCCGACACGCTTCAATGACTCATTTGTCCGCGTTTTTGCATGTTTATAAGGAAATAATTAAAAATTTAATAACTGTTTTATGGAAAAATAGAGATTTACGTTAATTTCTCTTGTATTCAAATATGGACGCCGGTACAAAAACCAGAGTGTTCAACGTTACGTATAACGTTTTTGTTGTTCATTAATATTTACTGCACGAGATACTGTAGGTAATGAAAATGAGGAAACAGCAAAACATATTCTCCTAGAATGCAAACAGGTAGAAGAATACAGGAGTAAGTATTTGGGGACTCCAATAACACTCAAGGAGGCATTTAGCAACCTAAAACCGATGCTTGGTTTCGTTGAGGAGCTGGTTGGAATAGGGCTACCTCGTTAACACGCAAAAAAGGCACAATGGATGTCGAGTTGCGGAAAAAAGCCCAGAGAAACTAACTAACTAACTATTGTAGGTAAATTATAAAACAAAGCAATGACGTGTGTTATATATTTCTTAGTATTTATATTGATATTTATATATAGTTTAATGTTATTGTCCTCGGGAATACGTGGTCTAAACCCTTCAACTCATAATTACATAATTATTCAACAATAAACTTGTAAAAACCAATAACTTGCTTACTTCGCAAGGTTACAAGGGCTTTAAGCACAAAACTGTAAAGAAAATAAAGGCATGTAATAAAAAAGCAGGATTTTAATTGGTCGGTGCTTAGTAAAAGCGCATCGCAGTCATACATCACTGTCCCCTCTAATTAGCGCGTCTAGCGCAGAGAGCTTAAAAGTCATATGTACACTAGTCACTTCGGAAAATACCCAGAGGATAAAATCAGATTCGAAGTTCAAATTCTGAGGGATTACAGGGGTCGATCCAATGTTTCACTGGCGCCAAAGTTTTAGAAATATTGTATTAAACCGTCGTTTTTTGCAAACCAAAAACGACGGAAAAATCGAACATATTTTATCCAGTTTTCCTTTGTGTATTTCATTTTAGTTAAAATTGAGATTAACATGAAATTCTATCAAATACAAAATTTGTTTGCCAGATATAACACCTGAGTAACTGGGAAAAGTCAGGAAAACCATTTTTCCCGTTTAAGAACTCACGATCTTTCGATCTTTTATTTACATAAAGGTTTTGTATTTTTAGTAAAAATATAATTGCTCAAAATAAGTAAGTAAACAAATAAATATTCTTAAGAAACAAAGAAACGTTTAAGTAAAAACATAATTATTTAAAGGCATTGTTACATTTTTTATTTTATTTAAGACATTTATGCGCTATATTAATCCTTATTTACTTTAGTAGTGCTTTAAAATAAATAAATAAATATTACAGGACATTCTTACACAAATTGACTAGGTCCCGCAGTAAGCTTAATAAGGCTTGTGTTACGGGTACTCAGATAACGATATATAAAATATACAAATACATAAATACATAGAAAACATCCATATCTCAGGAACAATCTGTGTTCATCACACAAATAAATGCCCTTACCTGGATTCGAACCCAGGACCATTAGCTTAGCAGGCAGGGTCACTACGAACTACGCCAACCGGTCGTCAAAATGAAAGTTAAATTATGGTATGATCAAATGAGGCAATAATGACTACAAGCTAAGAGTTTGAAATACAAGGCAAACAACTGAAGCAACCATGCGTTAATTTTTGAATGGGCAACGGTAAGCTCACTACGTCCACTCTCTATTCCTTCCATATTGAATGCAAATTACCCACTGCACCTCTAAATTGCATTCCAAACAAGCCTTCAAAACAATGCCGTATTTAAATCAGATTGAAATTCGGGACGTCGATTAAAAGCTCTAAGAGCTACGCGTACCTAAGTGCCAAGCAAACATTGCTAGTAGCTAACTTAAACCTACTCTGGACAAACTAGTTTAACCTGAACTTTGTTATACCAGGCCCTGCTTCCTCACAGTCAGTGAACAATGAACTAGAATGTATGTCGCAGAGTTTAGTTTGAGCTGGTCACAACCATGTGATCGCAATTACTCCGTGTAGGGAAGCAAGCCGCTTATGCAAATGACGATTTCCCGCGGACGCATCTAATGGCCCATAAAGAGTGGGGGGTGGGTCCGTTGCACTTTTAGAACTGTCCCCCTGCCGACAATGTGCGACACCCGGCCAGAGCTAAATCTGGACCGCAGGTTAAGTGACCGCTGGATAGACAGTTTGGTCTGTTTTTATTTGGAATTCGTAAACATTGAACTAATACCGCAGTTGAAGTTTTGAGGTTTTCAAAGGTTTCCAATTATACTTACATGTGCTTTGTTTGGACGTTAAATTTACCATCTCAATCGTTAATGTGTAAAGAACATTTGACTGTCTAAACAGTTAAAGAATGCCTCGGGTTCGGGAAAATTAGGTGATTTGCGGTGACAAATTATTTTTGTTTTTTGCTGATAACAGTGATAACTTAATACGATACACATTTGAAATAGAAAATATTTACAGTAATCAAGCAAACCGCAGTAGCCTATCAGTTTAGGCATTTGCAATAGAAATAACTCAAGGTTAGTTAGCAGTGTCGGCGATGCGATGGTACAGTCAATGTTAATGCCCAGATTTTAAACTAATACCTTAAATAAACTAGTAGAAATATGCAATTTTTTACGAAAATTGATGAAGAAAGATATAATTTACATGAATTCTTAGTAAATTAAATACGTACCGAGAACTGTAAAGTAAGAAATGTCTCAGATCTCGTGCAATTTTCGATAAATATGTGATCTGAGGCTTTCTTATTTACTGGCCAAGTACACTATTTTTTTACTCGAAGCAGTCGGCAAGCGGCGAATTTGTTCAGCGTTGCGGCATGCAATTGGCTGCTTGCCGGCCGGAGGGCAGAAAAAAAATTGTAGCAAAAACGTATAGTACGGTCAGCAGCAGAGATAAAATGCACCCCCTCTGCATAGAAAGTTTGTACCCATGTATGTATTGTATACACACTTTCTATGCAGGAATGGTCCATTATCTCTGCACCTGAGTCTACATACGTTTAACATATTATCGGTTCTACAGCATGTAAGACATATTAATGGAGTATTATTTTCTCAATATGTGAAGGTTAATTATTACTGGCGAATTCTTTTCCTTGTTTAACGTATAAATCAGGATGGAGCAACGAGAATAAATTAGCCCAAAGGCTGGTCACGCGCGTTGGCCGGGATCCACGGATTGATTAATTTATAACTCTTGCCCACTTTTATTGGCGCTCTTCCCGCTTAATTGCTATTGTATCGATTAAAGGCCTTTACCCATTGGCTGTTTAAGTAATATTTAAAACAGGATACAAATATAATTTGTTTTATGTAAGGGAAATATCTTAAAGCCAATTGACTTAGTCATTCAGCATCATTAACACTACAGAGGAGTTAGCGTTAGTACTAAACATTAAATAAATCTTTAACAAGCATCGTCAAAATACCTAAATTTTCATGTATTTAAATTCATTTAGTATCATGGTCTTTTAAGGTGCGTTTATTAGTTTATACAGTGTGTAAATCTAATACGGGCGAACCTCTTAACGGTGGTTAGTATAGGACATAAGAAATGTAATTAAGTAACTTTTAAATGGAATTGCAATTATTATTTTTTTCATACAAAATAATTCGGCCCGCAATGTAATGCAAACACACTCGCGTTAAACATTCGTTGACAACTGTCAGCGTCAAATTTTTTATAGTACATTGCTGCTGAAAAATTTATTCAAATATTTATTATGGGGTCAAGTGTAACTTAAAAATATGTTTTAATTATTGATAACACTAATGAATTCTATGTTTGGTTAAATTTATCGCCCGTATTAGACTTACACACTGTATTACCTAGTTAATGCGGTTGGATTAAAACTTGGAAACCAATTACTGCCTTCGATTGGTCTCAAATTTGGTGAGGGTATAAAGCCGGTAGCGATGTACTATATAGACTATGTGATGAAGACCGAAGGTGGCCATAGGGGCACTCCTAGCCATAACCCCCACCCCGTGTGGCCTTATTTTCTTAACGTTTTTTAGAATTATCTCCATGGGGGTATTAGATGGTAAAAACAAAATTCAATCAGTGGCAAAAACTGGTATCTAACTCACAGGAATTATTTATACGGTAAGCGCGATAAACATCAGTATAAAATTAAATTTTGTATGAATAAAAACAATCAATTTCTGGTCTTTTTTGTAAGATGCTGGTTAAGTTATTTAGAAGACTGCCGTCCTATCGCTAAAACCGTTCTAAGCTGCATATTAGCAGTTTTCATTTGGACGAAGATTCTGAAAGAGAAAACAAATCCCCATCGACTGGTCTTGGAATTATATTTTTATCACTTGTAGTTACCGAGATACAGACTCGACTTTACACGTTAAGTGCACAATATTGTGATACTTCTCAAAACTATAAAATCGTTAACCCACATTACTCAACTATAAGCAATGTAAAAACGCTTAATTGTTGTTTATGTTGATAAATCTTTTATACGATACATACCTAAAACATCGTTACTTGACAAAAACTTTATAAATTCCCATTTATGCCATTTAACCCTATTATTACGTTTTATTTCGCAATCTCTTTTTTTTCATATGCTACACTAAAACACAGTTCCTACGCTTTAACATGGCTAAAAACATTTAACCGTGTATTTGAAAGACTTGTAGTATAATCCCTGTAACAAATACAACGCAAAAGCTTAGTTAACGCGCTTAACGGTGAATATGTTTGTACAAAAATATAATAATACAACACTTAAATACGGTCAACTGGCAATACTACGCTAAAATCCCACTAAGTGGGAAACATATCCCCTCTTATTTTATTACATAATGGAGTCAGTCGGCCGTGCGGCGCGTGCGCATAAGGTTGCGTGCTGTTTTAATGAGTGATGCCTGCAAACTTTTCGTTAAAAATATGTCCGGTAACCAAAGGTAAGTGTTGAGTACGTCTTTCTATTGATGTTTTCTGCCTGCTACATTTAGGTTTAGCTTGAGTATTTTAAAAAAGATGTGTATTAAGAACAATTTAGCTTTATAAAGCTATAAAGTTAGTTATCTATTTTCAACCATTAACAAACAAAGTTAAAACACAGTCAGTAAAAACGGTGTATATCTTATTTTTATGGGTATTCTCACTTTCTCTCATAACATACATTTTTTTTAAATCAATTGTTGTGTATTAACTAAGTACTCATGTCATCTGATCAGTATTTTTTTATCGTTGTTTTATATAATTTAGGTGTAGTTGTCAAAATGTTACAGAAGCATTTAAATTAAATATGGAAACATTCTAGATTTATTTTAAAATGTTGTACTTTTGTGATGTACTTTTGATAGTTCCTAAAATTTGTTAGTAGATTTTGTATTTATATATTTATTTTATGTAAGTAAACATTTAATGATTACATCCTGTATACTTATATATATATATATATATATATATATGTTCTTAAATAGGTATAATATCGTATATATTCTTAGAAAGGAATACATTTACAAACAATAAATAATGATTGTTATTTCTTCCAGGTGTTTTACGAGAATACAGACTATGATAGAAATCTGGCAGAAAAACGAAGAACTACCTCAAATTAGTCTACCGCCTTTACACAGCATAAAAGAAGAAACTCTCAATTGCATGAAGGTATGTCGGTTCTTGATATACAGCAAGAAGCCCATGCAGCATCGGACAAGCAGTAAATTAAACAAATCTTTACCGAATCTACCCACATCAAAGTATTTTGAGTTCTTTTTCGAACCTGATGAACATATTACGATTTTGGGACGTGCTCCTATGACAGAATCTCATCAACATTGGATACAAGTTGATAGATACAAATTGACTAAACAGTCCCGCTAAGCGATTATGCTTTCAATCGTACGTCGAATGTATCTCAACTTCGGATGATTCGGACAAACAAAATTGTATAGCCTGTAAAAAACACAAAATGGATAGAAACAAAAAATATGGTTTTGGCAGGACAAGTCCATATAAACTTTTTAGATTCAGAAGTTTTAAATCCAAAAACAGAAGACAGATCTACAGACGTACTATCAACTAATAACATTTTAAGTAATACTCCACCAACCGTCGTTACAGGATGCGAAATAGCTTCTGGTCAAGACAATATTGTATCTTTATCGCATAGCGCCGATTCTGCTGAAAACCAAACGCCCAATATTTCTGGCCAGGGTAATATTCTACGTTCGCATAGCGCCAACTCTGATGAAATCCAAGCCCCTAATGCTTCTGGTCAGGATAATATTCTATACTCAAATAGCGCTGACTCTGCTGAAAACTAACCACTGAATGCTTCTGATAAGGCAAAATTCTAACTTCGCATAGCGCTGACTCTGCTGAAAACCAACCGCCCAATGCTTCTGATCAGGGCAAAACTCTATCTTCGCATAGTGACGACTCTGCTGAAAACCAAATGCCCAATGCTTCAGGTCAGGCTATATAAGGTTGTAATAAAAATATAAGCATTTAGTTCATTTGTAGGTACTTACTAAAAGTATTTTAGATTGTAAGAAATATCTTATTATTCTAGTTATGTTCATAATAATTATTCAAAATAATTAGGGATCAAAGACGAAATTGTAAAATAGTCATAAAAAGTTGAAGTCGAAGGACTGACTTGTTAGTAACTAATATAATGTCTGAAATGGGATAATTACCTACCATATATTTTTGTTTCATTCAGCATCCGATATTTCGACACTGTTGCAAGCGTCAGTTTATTCATGGAGTAAACTGACGAGCTGCGAGTCTTTAGTTACGATCTACTCCCACGCCATAGCGATCTGCCCTCTTACGGGTTCGCTTATTTTGTGTGTTGTCACTGGCACTACTACCGTCCGCTTTCTAACTTGAAACTCGATCACGTTCACGACACTCACACTTACAATATCAACCCGTGCATTTCTTACCGAAACAGTCTCTTTTCGATTTGTGCAATATCGGGTGCTCAATAAAACAAACATACATGATAATTATCCCGTTTTTATATTAGTTATAATGCAAACGACCATGTTAGCTTAAAATCGAATATTGATTTGTAAGTTTTTTATAAACTTATATTTGGCATGCCAATAAATAAATATATGATTCATATGTGTTTTACTCACATAATATCTTAAAAACATTCTAAATACCTTGATACTATTATTGCAGGTTAACGGTTATTTGTTAAAAAGATGAATCCTTTTTGCAAATAAATACAATACTTAAACCACGTTAACATCGCTGGTTCGGGATGTAACGGGCTTATAGACTAGTAATGTATACGCATTACTTCAATATTTGAAATCATTGCATAGCTAAAAAACGGCTACTATCATATTTTTTTGTTCCATGGATACTATAAAATTGTTAAGTAACTTTGCGGTTATTTAGTTATGTTTTGGTAACCACACAACGCACAATTACAATAAGTACTATAAACTCGTTAAGTGACTTGGCCATTATTTAGCTATTTTTGACGTGCAATCAAACTCTAAAGAACGGCTATGATATACTTAACGGTGTTTTAGAAGTACTATCATGGATATTTTAGTATTTATTTGCAACACTAAAACAAAAAAACAAGTTTTTTAAATATACGAGATTATTATTTGACAAAATGGTTTTCAAAGTAAGTTAGTATAAATATAGTTTGAATTTTTGCAAAAAAGAGATCTGGAATAAATGCACATACTTTCTAGAGATTTGGATTTGAACATATTTTGCCGATATCTCAAAACTATCATTTGTGGGTTAGTTAGGTTTTAGAGATAGGACGGCAGAAGACTTAATTCTTCCAATTAAAAATTGTTAGATCATTACAGTAAAATTACAAGTTTTTTGTTACCATGTTTAACCGGTTTAGACAGTTGATTAATTAAAACTCTTTGAATGCAGTTAGTATTGTTTTAAAAATCAAATTGAGGTTTCTTTTCAGTAAATTTGTCTATTTGCAATATTTAAAATATAGTCCCTCCATGTGGCATAGCCGTGGGAAGCCCTGTATATTATACGGAGGCTTTATAGGTTGTAAGCCCTGTATATTATAATGTAAGCCCTTTATATCATACGGAACCTATATAGGTAAGTAATGTAAAAAAAAATAAGCTCAAACTTCGATTTCAAATGAACGAAAACTTATTTTATATTTGTTACGATAAATAGACTTTCTTATCATCTGGCTATATAAATAAATGACTTTTTTAGAGGTTAGCCTCGTCCATGTACATCGCGCCCAACTCGGTAATGTCCATTAGTCGTAATAATGTACAAGCACATGTTTCGCACGGCTCCGTTACCGATGACCAATTAATCCGAATGTAATTGCAGCGTTCAGTTCAAAACCATCTACCCGTGACGTCCAATCAACCGATTTTAGCCTTTCATGACTAAACATACAGTGAGTGCATGAATTGTTTCTAAATTATAAATAGGCAAATATGACAAAACAAAACTATTTTAATAAAAATCTGATACAAATAGTATTAAGTAACGGATGATCGATTTCACGTGAAAACCGTTAACCATATATTATATTTATCGAGATTAATTACGTCTTTCAGCACAACAATTTAATTTTATTTATTACCTACCTTTCTAAGGGTTTAGTGCTAAATACATATATTGCAGAATGCATATGAATATTGCAGAGTATATCTGATTACATAAACACTAATACTTCAGTTTTCAGTTAAGATACTAAGTATCCTCAGCTGAGTTTCGGTCACTACTCTCCATTAAAATAATGTATAACTAACACATAATGACGACAGAACATCTAACTTTGAACGAATCATAATTTTGCCACAGATATTTTTTTTTTCATTACCCAACACTTTCTAAGGTCAAATTGCGCCATTCAAGGTTAGTCAACTAACTTAGAGTTATCCGGAAAATTTCATCCTTAATAACTCCGGGCTAGTTGGCTGACTCCGGGTGGTGCGAGGGGTCCTAAGCGTTTTATTGACAAATTTAGGAACATTAGGGACTGGATAGATTTTTTTATAGAGAAATATTTCAAATTTCAAAGGATAGATACGATAAGGTTACTCATACAGATATTGTATATGTGTTCCCATCAGACGTCATTTTTTTACTGCACAAACAACTTTAATCTATGCTATATTAGTTACAATTTAGATTGCACAAAGAGCTTTAATACTACGTGTTGAAAGTTGTTGTCCACCGGCCTTTGTGGGTACCCCGGCATTACGGTCTGCGGTCCCGTGCCTTGCTGTCGCGGTCTCCTTAATATTACACTTGTTTTATTATTATAAAAACATTTACAAGGTTTTCATGTTTTGAGTTAGGTACACAAGATTGCTGGCCAATTAGTGGCTGCTACGAAACAAGGATTTTCGTAGGTTAAAATATGGAAGGTATGTTTGAGCATATTTATGGTGTAAAATATTCCATAAATATGCTCAATGTACATTGTATGTTATGTCAAGCTTTGTTATGTAATGGCTTAAACTAGCAACCTAAAGTACTACAACTTTGTAAGGTAGTACATACATCAGTGTAGGTACCTCTACGACTACGGCGTAGCGCACAACATGTAGCTTACTATTGTAGCTGCAGCTCTGTTAATGCGTATTGAGACATCTAATACCCGAGGAGCATGGAGATTTGCTTTTATTTGGTAGTTTGCACATTCGTTACTTTCAATATTGAACATGAGAGTTTTACAAGGTTAAATATATGAATTATCTGTAGATTTAACATCAAAAATTTTATGTTCATGAAAACAAAATCTTAATTCGTAAGTAATAGCTGTATATATGTATATCGAAGCTTGGGGCTCATGAGAGTCTGAAATCGATAATAGCCGGTGGTAGTTCTATTTTGAATAGAAACAATTTTAATCTAGTTTTCAATTACTGCCGCAGAATTTGACACACATCCGTCAGTCCAGTTAATCAAAATCATACTTGCATTTGACGTTGCGGCTCTGGCATGACCAAACTAATATGATAAGTTATTCCCAAAAAAATTGTACACCAATAAATCTGTTCAAATGTTCATCAGGATTTTCTTACGAAAGAATACCAAAATTTACCTCTAGTTTAATAAACACTGGGAGCCAGTCGTTATTTAACTTGACAGGGTTAGATCAACATCAAGAACAAATTTACGGACTAAAGTTAATTAAGTGTGTACAAGCTGTAACCTCTGGCCCCTAAACTGTATGTATACACTTTTCCCACGGTATTTGTTCCATAAAATTTTCATACAAATATCTTTTGTTCAACAGAATCAAAAGTTTATCTCGTAATAAGGCAGTAAAACCTCGCAAAAGCCCCGCTCAGGAGAGGCGATTGTATCAAGATCTCTCTACGTGAGCGCCCTCGTGTGTTAACACTGACCAAGCTAAACGATTTAATAAAGATAGCAAACGGAGGAAACGGCTGTTTGGTCCGTTTCAAGTGAGTTTAGGTCGGTAAAAGAGTACTATGTTACGCCATGAGTTTATTAGTTTTACAATTAACTCACCGCTTTCAATCAAAGTCACAAATATATATGCACCTACGCATAATTGCTAGTACGTACCTTTGAACCTAATTAATTATCTTAGAGTGGCAGTTAGCAAGCTTGCCATGGCATATGATATGTTGCATGCATTCAAATAATTATACAAACATTTACTTTATAGCGAGGTCAAAAGCGTCTATAAAAACTTGGGATATAGATATAACACAATGTATAAAGTATGTATAAAAAGTGTAATTTTTATGTACCAAATTCAATTGTACAATAATTCAGGCTGTAAATTAACAGTCATTTCCTAAATGACATCTCAAAACTTGTTAGTAGTACGCTCGATGTATTGCACGCAATACAATGCAGGTAACTGTGTTCATGTTTGATACAAAAGTACTTAGCAGAAGTAATCAATCTTTTTTACGCGTGCTTAACTTGTGTGATGTATTGTTGAAAATGTAAAAATCAAGTTTATGCATGTTATGCATTTTTTGCATCTACACGAAGTACACACTTGTTTTGCTGGCTTAACCAATTATTTTCCCGTCTAGCAATGTATCGTATATTTGCTCACCAGGCGGCGCCTTGGTATGAGTTTGTATGGCGCGAAACCAATATTAGCATTATCTTTTTTTCATTTATATACAATTGTTAAAGGAGGTTAATTCGTTTCTAACAATTCTTCAGTTATGTTTAAATTTTGTGGTTTGAGAATTTAATAAAACAGTCAAATAGTGAGCCACGCTATTTTTACAAATAAATATACTTCTTTATTAATTTAACCTAAACAATATTAGTATCGTGGTAATTATAATTATGTTCATTCGGTGCCAAGAAGAAAAATACGGATGCTAACGAAAAATAATAAAAATAAACATGTTTTTATACGAATATATAAAACTGTGTGGAAAACTTAGTAATGTTCCGGAAAAAAGTAATTAAATTTTACTTCGTAGCTTTATGAGAAAAATACAGTCAGCGGTAAAAGACTGCCGTTAGTTTCCTTATTATAAATTTTCCTAGCCTATTTTTTTATGTAAGGAATATTTCTTAACCTTGCGTTCTTTGTCGTTCAGTTATCTAGGTATACATATCTTCATGGTCATGTCTCCAATAATTAGCCCTTTCAATCTTTTTTTAAGGCAGCATTGGTGACTTTTCGACAAAAGTATGTAAGTATAATTATAAAAGCACATCGTTGGAAAATTAACCCACGAACAGTAGTAGGTACCTACAGTATACATACACATAAAAATTACCTTCAATAACCAATCACTTTGAATAACAGCACCGATATAAAAATATTTCCCGGAATAGTCTCAATCAGTCTGGCTTGTATTACTCCCCTACGCAGCGGTCCGATGGAAAAGCCAAATTAAAAAAGTTGAACCGTACAGTATGAGGGAGAACACGCAACTGACAAACGAACTTTTTGAGACTTACCGGAAGTGCGAATTTGAAGGGCATGCGATGTATTCGAAAATACTTGCTTGAAAAGTTTCGTGTTGAATTAGGATGTTGTTTGTTTTGTTTTATAAGTTACTTAGGTACCTACCTAGTGGGAACAGTGGTTTTATTACATGTTACAATCGTTTGATGATGATGACAAATGCTCCACACAAAGTGAATAGAAGTGACAAACATTGTATTTAATACATACGAAACTATTACCTGCGGCAAAATCTAGTACCAACCTATTCTGTTTTCTAGCGACAAGGTGTTGGTGAAAAACGATTTGTGCAGCTTGCAGTACAGAATGTAAGGCCCGCGGTTCGTGTAGGGCATTTACAATAGAATACTTTTTCGGTCACATTTTTTTGCGGATATATACACAGTGCTTTTTTTTAAATGTTTTAACTTTGGCATATAGCTAAGTAAATTTAAGAAAACACAATGCCATAGTTCATTTTATTAAATTCGTAAATTTATATTTTTACAATTTTTCATACAACTTAATAACATGTTGCATCAAACGCTAATTTAAAATAGGCATTACAATTAACTTAGTAAGTGACAACTATGACATACCAATGTCAAATAGAATACTCATAATCCGTTGCAAATACTTTATCAGATATAATTCAATTTGCGATTAGCTTAAAAATGTAGCTAATAAGAATACCAGTGTCTATGAGAAATTAACTTAATGTAAGCTAAGGAATGTACTATTAAAATTAAAGCAATTAAAAAAAAGCACGGTGTATAATTTTTATTGCACAATAAGAAAAATTCAATTGTACATAAGGCGGAGTTAATGCTACATTACATATTAGGTACTTACCTCCGCCTATAACTACCTCGTAAATAACCTAAAAACGATGTTAGGTTTCGTGGTGGAGCTGGGATAAATGAATATGAATATAAGAAAACACATAGACATTTCTATAAATAGGTACCTACCAACAATAAAGTAGGTTGAGTCCCGATGAAGCATTATAGGTTAATTAAATTCCGAAGTAAACAACAAAGAGAACTAATGCATTTAATTTTTTAATCAAAGTAAGCAATTTCGCTTTACGTTATTCACTAATTAAACTTCGGTGCCTCTTTAATAAGAAAGCAATAACATATCTAGAGTCCCGTCTGACATTACAATGTTAAAAGGTCACATTGATAATAAAAAACGATTTTCTATCTAGGCATGGGTCAAATATTTTAAGCAAGCATTTTTGTGAAATTAATTTATTCTGTTTACGTTACCTACTGTTAAAATTACTAACTTATTTTCGAATACTATTGGAGCTGCAGGCGTATACGGTATTTATTTGTGTTTATCTCTTTAATTTCAATTTCAATTTTTCAATTTTATTTATTAACCATAATGTAACATGTTCATTACATGGTAAGTCAAATTTACAATATTTGCATATTTAAATCCACTGTACAAGTGTATAATTAATACATAATCAAAATGAAAATAGGTACTAAAAACGAATTATTAATTATTTATCATTATCATATTTTAATTACAATATTATTAAGTGTTAAAAATTCTGTAATTGAATAGAAGGCATGGTGTTGAAAAAATACTTTGATTGCGTTTTTAAATGAGTCAAATGCCAAATCTGTGATATGAGTAGGCAATTTATTGAACAGCTTTAATTTAATGAATATTCCCTGTTTTTGACACTTTTTTAGTCGTAATGTTGGTAGTATGAGTTTGCTATTATTCCTGGTATTATAGTTGTGGCAGTCTGAGCGTTTAAGCAGAATATTTCTTTGTTTGTGAATCTCCAACACAGAGTTGTATATAAATAGTGATATAACTGTCATCAATTGAAGCTTCCTAAAGTAAGGCCTCGCAGACGTGCGCCGGTTGACGCCACATACTGTTCTAATAGAGCGTTTTTGTAGAATTAGTACTCTGTCTATATCTGCAGCATTTCCCCAGATGGTAATCGCGTAGGTCAGCAAACTTTGAACATAGGCATGGTAGACAGTTTTTAGTGTTTTTAAGTTAACTAGTGGCTTTAATTTGAACAATGCATAGTTGGCTGATGCTAATTTAATACATACTTTTTCGATGTGCTCACTGTGAGTCAGTTTACTGTCAATTTCATATCCCAAGAAACATGAATTATGAGTGTACTCTAAATTGGCAGTTGCAGGAGAAGTCTTACGTGAAATCGCTTTGTAGTTTATAAATGTACTTTTGTTTTTATTTAAGACAATGCCGTTACACTCAAACCACTTTTTCAGTATATCTATGATGTGTAATAGGTGTCTTTCCATTGAAAGTTGGTCTTTATGTCTGACTCCAATGTGTGTGTCGTCTGCGAAAAGACTAATCTGTGCCCAGTCTGGTATATTTGAAGGTAAATCATTGATATAGATCAAAAATAGCACCGGGCCCAGAACTGACCCTTGGGGTACACCTATTTTATTTATTTCCGATGTGGAGACAATATCCTGAATTTGGACTACTTGTTTCCTATTTTGCATGTAACTAGTCATCATTCTTAGAGCTGTGCCGTCAAAACCGTAGTGATGCAGTTTGTGGATAAGGATATCATGCCTTATACAGTCGAAGGCTTTGGATAGATCGCAGAACATGCTTGCGCACTTTTGCGACCCATCCATAGACTCCAGTACAAAATCCACTACTCGTCTCACAGCCATGGCTGTAGATTTTCCTTTTCGGAAGCCGTACTGGTGGTGCGAGAAAAGGTCGTTTTGATCAAAGAAATTTACTATCCTAGTTTTTACCACTGTTTCCAAGACTTTTGAAAAGACAGGTAGTACACACACAGGTCGGTAGTTACTCGGGTCATTTGTCTTACCCTTCTTAAAGATGGGTACGACTCTCCCGGTTTTCAATATTTCCGGGAATGTCCCTTCCTCTATGCAGCTATTTAAGACAATCAGCAGTAACCTATGTTATGTTTCTATGTGCCTAGTTATTATTAATATTATTGACAGTTTTGAAACCAACTGCATTTGTGATATAATAATTAGAGTTCATTGTTACACATATTAATGTTCTCGTTTCTCTCAAAAAGTGTTAGTTATTTCACGGATTATAAAATAATTATCTCCACATTTATAATTATTTTAAAATAATTATGAAAGTCCATATTGATTACGACAATAATAATAATATATGGAACAGAAATTACGACAGATCAATGACATTGGTCTGTCGTAATTTCTGTTCCATGATGACATTGATGACTGATCGCCCGTTACCTGTATACCCATATAGCTGTATTGGTAGAATAGGAATACGGTTTTGTATTCGGATTGAGTTTTGATCACTTTGATGTTCCGATGCCGGTGGGGCCGCGGGATTACTGCCGTAGATTTACGTTTTCGATTTACGAAACTTACGGTGGGATTAACTAATTATATTGACAACAATTCAAGTAATACAAATCCGTGATTCCATTAATGTACTCTCTCATTTTATTCTTAATGTTATTTGAATATGATTTTAATAAAATTGTAATAGTCTTCACTTTTATTGATTAAAATTACCTATATTGATATTCGTTACGTATGACCGCATAAAAATAATTTACAGTATAGTTTAATTACATTCAAAGTAAAACGTACAAGTCATAGGATTAAATTACTGAGATGCAATGCTGAAATTATTACTTATTTGGAATTAAAAAAAAGGTAAGCAAAGTAACCGACAGTTTTAATGATTGTATAGTTCTATGTCTAAATACAGCGTAATAATTTTATAATGCCAATGGCTTGCAAGAATCTAAACTAAAATATCTGAACTACTTAAATATTTATATCATAAAGTGCAGTCAAAGAGCGTTTTAGCAAAGTGAAATCATCATACAACCCTTATTTTTACATTACACGCGAGGTCATCTGACAAAGTTATGGGTGCTGTTTATCAAGGCCCACTGTCATGCGGCATCAGGCAAGCTGGCTGTTCGTAGAGTGGATTCGGGATTTACTCGCTCGATACGGCTAAGTTGGTAAGTTGGCAGGCATGGCCTCGTTTTGTGTGTGACTAGAATTTCTTTGAAATGGTTATACAATAACGTACTGCGAAATAGTCAGAGATCAAAATCAAAAGCGTTGTTTACTAAAATAAAATCGAGTGGGTAACCTCGCGATATTGCTAAACATTTTTGTCCGATTTTACAAATAGTGTTTCAGAAAAACAAAACCAAAGATCTCAATTACTAGCCTATTGAACTGCAATATATCCAAGTGTTCCACATAAGCCCTGTATAGTATTATCATTACAGCGACATAACTAACAGCCTTTTAAAAGCATGTTTTCAAATAAAACGCATGACTACATTAATTAGTCGGCGGCGCCCGCGGTTTTTGTCCTACCCTCATTAATTGTCCTTTAATGAGAACCCGCTTGCACACTTAGTTAAATATTGTGCTGCGGTATAAACACACAACATGTCTTTTATTAAAAAAGCATGTTTTTTTGTAAAACGCCGTAGTACGCTTCGTAATAATAAAAGCTCGGGTTAGAGTAAACACTCGTCAAGCGTAAACAGTTTTATGCTTAGCCTGAGATTCTTAACACTTTACCAACACTTTGACCTGCAAGATAGTAACAAGGAGCGAGATATATATTAAATCTGTTGTTTTGCCATAATTATGGTGCATGGTGTTACGGACATTCAGGATGCTTGCGCCAAACTTGCGCGAAGCCAACGAGGTTACTTTTTGAGGTAACCTCAAAAGATTGAATGAATCTTGATTGAGTGTATTGTATATATATAGATATCTTGCCATATACCCCGTGTCCAATATATTCGAATACAGTACCGATGTTGAATAAAATAAATGTACTTACGAATAGTTATTTTATTACAATTAAAATCATAATATCTTCTTAATGGCACACTTATATACAGTATTTACAACAAATGTTTCGGAATAATTCTATCTTCAACTTTTATTACCAGCCTCAAACGCTTCTCGAGTGATACACACGCGGCACGCACCACTCCATGGGCATGGCGTCCCAAATACGCTCGGTAACCATTTTCAAATTGTCCAGGTTTATGATTTTATAATTAAGTAGCTTCGAAAACATGTATGGCCATATAAAACAATCTAATACGTTCAAGTCTGAAGAAACGGGTGGCCGTCAAAGTTTCGGCAAAAAACAGTTAAATTAGCCGAAAACCAAGCTTAAACAGCATTTGCCGTGCGTGAAGGACCTCCGTCTTGTTGGAACACAATAACCGTTCCCAATCATACTTTTTAAATTTGGGGCAACAATCTCCCGCGAAACCTAGCTTATATAGTAAAGTGCGTTAATTTTTACGCCTTTATCTATAAATACTAAAGGTAGGTTACCCCGCTTACATACTGCACCCCACATCATGACCGATGGTGAGCTCTGAAGTCTAGGAGCATTTTTCTGGTTGTCCAGAATGTCTTCTATCCATGGAGCCCACAACTCATCATATGGGGCATTATAAAGCTGTTTTAACACAAAGAGTTTCTGGTTAGATAAGCAAATCCTTCACCTGCGTGCCGCGTGCATGCATGTTAGATTATTGTACTCTCTTTTTCTTAGTCACCACGGAAATCCTATGGAATACCAGTTTTTTATAAGTATGGTATCTAAGACCCACTCAACGCCAGCGTACTCTTTTACTTAAAATAATAATTTGATGCCTTTAAATCCGTATATCTTTAGATCTAAATTAAGAGGATGTGTATTCGAATATATTTGACACGGTGTAGAAGCTCCCGAATTGGAGAATCGATTTGTGTGTGATTTTTTTAAAGCCTTCAGTGTCTGGATGGATTAAATTTCAACTATTGCTGCTGGACGTAAAATCCATGATTTCAGCTCAAACTAGTCACAGGGTCCTACCTAATATTGAAGTTAAACCGTCCGAAAATTTTGTAATGTATAGTTTTATACAAAAAATAAAAAATAAATTGTAAGTATTCAATAAATACAATTTCATAGCAAAATCAAGGCAGGCAAAAGTCTGGCACAGGGCAAAAATTACCTGATGCGTATTGAACGTGTTAATGAAAATCTATATACGAAGTACATACCATTTTCAGTAGGAGCATTGGCACGGAAGCTCCGTTGCTATGAACGAACGATATTTCGACAAAATATTAAAACGATTATTACAGGTAGCACAAAAAGACGTGTCGTTCAGAAGCTAACAATACGCTTCAGTATCACTTGGAGATTGTTATAAGGATGGGACGGAACGAGGAGAACAATGCAGGTAGTGTAGCGGCGGAACGGGCGTTTCAGGCGATACTCATCTGGGAATAGAAATGGCAATCTGATTTCTCGTATGCTATATAGATTGGAGCTTTTGTGGCGTGACTATTCATTGATTATTTATGACATTATGAGTTTTATAGTATATAGGGTTTAAAATGTAAGTTTTGAAAACGTTGTGATACTTCAGTTTGTTTTTGTGTAGGCTTTTTAGTTTGACTCGCTTAAGATTAAAAACATAAAAAAAACTCAATTTATAAGGGAATGCTAAGTTGCAAGTTTTGTTTTGCAACCTCTGATTGCCAAATGTTAACATTTTTAACATCTTGTACTTATAGCGGTCTACTGCCATTGATTGATCAGTGCCACATTCAGTGCTAGGGCGTGCACATCTTGGGTCATTGGGGCTAAATGTGTTAAAATTACCAGTGTCAAGTATTTATAGCTCTACCATTTTACCGAGGCATTTCCCTAGGATTCAGCGCGGGTAGAAGAAGCCATCAATAATTATCGTCTGTAGCATACGGACAGGTGGTGAAATTTTGAACAAAGTAGGCAATTGAGTCGCTTAGGTACATTTTATGATTAAATAAACAACAATTAAATTATTTTTCTAAAACATGGGTATTACATTTTTTATATTTATTCAAGTAGTAAACTCCTAAGTCGTAGACAAAGGTATCGTTTTGGTTTCCACAATTTATTTGGTGATTTTTACTATTGCCTTACCTTTAATGTTATTTTTTAATTTGTGTTAGATATATTTTACATGATATATGTACGCCATTGTTTTCGTGATATTCAAGATTTTCGTATGGTTTAATCCACTTCAAAATTGTCGATACTGGTAGGTCATTCATATTGTTTAATTTATACTTCTGCTGTCGTGTTGTTTTACATTATTAGCCCAGCGTTTTACAACAACAATTATAGCAAACAGTTTTCGAAATTGACAACATCAAATTATATTGTCGTATCTACAGTTTACAAAGTTTATATATATGAGAGAACAAGAGAAATAGATTTCATAATTAAAGTAAATATCATATTAAATTTGAATTTATTCATTCAATCATAAAAATTTCGTACATAATAACGACTCCATTTCCCACTCTGTTCAAAATGCCAAAATGTCCGTACACTAATCATCTGTCATACGTGCAGCGGTTATGTCAACATTATCAACTATGATGTGATGATGTGTTTTAGCATTGGTACGATTCATGTAGCGGAACTACTTGCTGTCCTTTTTTTTTACTTGAAAATATTAGTGAGTTAATTAAAAAATATCTATTTAGGTGCAATTCAACCAGATTGGTGGAATTCCACGCTGTTTAAATGCGGCCTTAAGATTTACCCAGACCTAAGCCAAAATATGAACCAATCCAAATTATCATACTCGTGATTCAGAGCGACATTTCTCAAGATCTCATTTATTTATTTATTACGACTCTTAATCTAAAATTTACCTAGCTTAAATATAAAAGTACCTCTTGATGTTATTAATTTTTTTTGTATGCCGACGCAAATTTATTTTATGCCTAATCATAGCACTAGCCTGCATATAAATGGTTAAATTATTTATCTCGCAGCCTAAAAGATTATTATCCGAATTGAATCAATGAAAATTAGTAAGTCACGTCAGACATCATTGTTTATCTTCAAGCAACACAGGGAAGGGAGTCGCCATACGTACCGTTTCCCCTCTGCCGACGTACAAGCCCAAATGGGCAAACGCGGCTCTGTGTTGTCACTACTCCGTACACTAAAATATATCGAAGTGTGCAAGATTGCATCATTCTCTATGTCTAACGTCATCATTACAGATTGATTTTTGTATGAAGTGTGTGAGAAGTGCGTCTGTGTGCACGTTTCCCCCCACAAAAGGTGACAATAATTTGTACAGTAAGATGTCGCTATGACGTCTCCCTTTTAGCGCGTTGAAAGCCTGTGTTGCTCAAACTTGTTTACATTACAAAAGCATACAATGAATTGGATTTTAAGCTGCTTTATAAATTATTTCGTACTATAAAATATTTATTTTATGTTAAATTAAACCAATTTCATAAAAAGTAAAAAAATATTATTTTCTCCTAAATTTTAAATTTATTTGGTTTCACTCGCATGCTTAGTTTAGCTTCCTATTAAAAAAGTTAAAAATTACTTCTTTCTAACATAAGTTTAAAAAAAAAAATTAACAAAAGAAGATCCAAGGCCGATATTAGGCATACAGTGTCCTTAGATCCAGCCACTACTCCACCTTAAAGTATAACCGAATCCCTCGTGGGATTCGGCCACTTTTATTAACTTACCTGCCTGCCTTGCCTGCTATACCCTTTATTGTATAATGTTGTAAGTGTAATGAAACTCGTCATTAAAAATTCCCCGACATGCAGTTGCCGGAATGACCGTCTCATGTACTTACAGCAGGGTTTTGACATTATTTTGCGAATTAAATATGTTGCACTATCGCGTTCAAAATTGCATCGGCAATTTGTGAATAAAATCATTCATAATTTGCCCTTGCACTTATGAACGCATGTGTACCACTAAAGGATTCACTAAATATATATCACTATGAACAAGGGTTCAATGTTTCGACGATAAATTGAATAACTACATGGGCGACGTAGCTACTCGTAGCGGAGGTTATGTCGCGGCCACGACATGGCGCGAACGCGGCAGCGGCAAGCAGCCGCCATACAAAATAACATAAAACAATCTTTAAAAAATGCGTTTGTATGGCTGCCACTCGCCGCTGTGAAAATTATGGTTGCGCAATATCGTGGCAAAGCTTTAACGCAGTATACCTACTACGTGGACGCACAAACGCAATGGCGACGCGGTGCGGTGCGGTTAAGAAAAAACAAATCATTGATACCTAATGTAAGCGTCCTACTTGTGCGATCGTTACGAGAACAACAAGCGTTGCGGCGCGGCATGTCGCTCATATAGGACACACCCCATGTGCATAAACGGTTTGGTTCTTCAAATTTGTGACATTTGAACATGAAGCGGCATATTGCGTGGCGTCGCGAGTAAATGTCACCACCCCGCACCGCGTCGCCCGCCATTGCGTTTGTCGGCCCACATAGTACGCCGCCTTAGTCTGAATATACCTACATATAAAATAGCCTTGTTGTTAAATAATGTAAACATTACGATTAAAGTCAGTTAACGGTTCGGCCAACCTCGGTAATAGGGATGATGACTAGGTTGAAAAACTATTATTCTAATTAGTCCGTCAGAAATATTATCAAAAATCATTAGACACGTATTTTATTCGTTTTTCAAGATAACTAAAATTGACGAATATGAAGAGCATCAAAGTTCCGTGGTGGGGGCTGGTGACGTCACCTTAGAGTAAGAATTGTACTCAGGTGTGACGTCACGCGAAACTTTAAAGCCCTGTATTTCCGTCATTTTTAATTTGACGAACAAAATAAAAAATACGTATCGTATATATATATTTTTATAATCTAACAGACGGACTAATTAGATTTTTTTTTGTCGTCTAGCGTATTGTCGTGATCTCTCATCTTTCACATAGAGTTATCAATTTACAGATATGACCTTTAATTATGTTACTCGTTGTCTTATTTTTGAATTTGGATTTGTTTTATTCAAGAAAATGTCACATACAGATCAGTCAAATACATATAAAATAAAATAAATTAAAATTACAGAATAAATTATGTTACAACTTAAAACTAAACTAAAACCCATTCTGTGCCATGCCTGGTCCAAAAGTTCCCATCACGCTCACTGCGCTACCACGCTGCACAGCGATGGAGACCTATTACTATTTTATAACAGTATTTAAACGTACCTAGGTATAATATTATTTTGTAAATTAGAAGGTAGATATTCTGATTTAACCACCACAACCTAATTTTTTTCAGCTAAAAATGGTAGCTCCCTGTTCATTATTTACACAAGGCTTAAATCCATTGAGTCATAGAAAAAGTGAACAATTACAGCAGACTTACAAAAAAAATGATGCACGAACAAAACCCAGGAACATGCAACTGTAAACAGTTTTCCGGCCGCATTTGTTGATTATGCTTCAATTCCGTTTGACAGGTGGCCTGCCGGGGTCAACGTACTTATTGATTACATTACCTTTCAGAATTAGTCGATATATTGCATGACTTTAATATCACTACAACGCTAATATGTATATAACGCAATAGACAGTATCATAGCCGTGACTTTAAAAAGCCAGGAACATTACGTTACTGGTATTGATTGTGTTTATTTTATGTAGGAACTGTGTCCAAACATCGCAAAAAAATGACTGGCTAAATTATGTTAAAAATATTATTTGGTGGAAGCATTACGTGTCAGGTAGTTGTAGTGGCAAGTAGTTCAGGAAGGTAAATACCTGTAATGTGACTCACGACTTCATTCAGATCGGGTTTTTTATATCTAATAAATAAATATAAGCTGACATGCAAAACAATGTAAACGTAGTTTTATTACATAAAAACTCACCATTCTAAACCAGAAAGACCGTCAATGTAAAACGATTCTTTACATGTTACTCTGGAATATCGCAACGCTCACTCAATTTAACTTACTTCTACAAATTGTTTTTAATTGATGATATTTGTTTTATAATTATTATAAAAACAATAACACTATCACTGTCTCGTGTATTGCTCGCGTAGGGCGGGCGGCGGGATCGCTCTCGCCGGCAGCCGGACGGTTACTGCCGGCCGCCCGCCTAGAGTACCCCCGCCCGCCCTGCGGGCCCTTTCTTTGTTTCGCATCCCCACCGCGACCTTAAGGTTATCAATTGATGGCGAGATATGGTTTTTGTAATTAAATTGCTTTAAATAAACGTAAAAAAAGCCTTAAAAAAAGCTATATGTTTTTAAATTACATAAAACCCGATTTGCGGTGGTCAGAGATGTATAAAGTTTAATAAATACAATCGTATATCATCGTAGGTATTTCGTATTAATGAGAACACGTATAGTTGTAGTTTGTTGGACAGATTGGATTTTGAATGCTTTCAAAATAAATAGGGAGTAAAAATAAGTGAATAACATAACAATATGTTTCTTCTTGACTTGCTTATCAATATAACGAAAAGCAAATGTACCTACTTTAACCAATAACAAATTACTAAACAAGTATGTTCTCAAATTTCAATTTCAATTTCAATTAGAAGTAGTTACTGATATAAATAACTGTACTAACATTTATTCAAAGCATTTTTAATTTGTTAATTGAAATTCTCTAATTATCTAAGTCCTATCTCAGTGTACCAATAAATTTAGTAACAAAACATGGGTTGAAGTTAATGAATGGATTAATATGAAACTCATATGAATTTAGATCTCTAGTAAAAAATATAACAGGACTAATTTTTTTATGACGACCGTGTAAGAACGTAGACGTATCCTAACGTATCTAATTTGTTTAATAAAATGTCTAATAGTTTTAGGACTGATTTTAAAGAAGGCACATAATGACAAATTATTTATATTTCGCATCAAGCCTATTGATAACGTACCTTGGTGTATGAATAACACTTTATACCATATGGACCAATCAGAGTTGTACTGATCGTATAGATTGCATGTTATATGTTTGTCTAAATAACGGTTTGTCTAAGTACATTCATCTACAACTATTTACTCGTAGCATCATCAAATAATGCTCCTTTGTAGTAAAAAAACACCAGTTAATTTGATCCGGATAAACCTCCGTTGCCATGCGCACGATATTTACTAAATCCCGCTATCCGTAACATTAATTGATTAACGATAACGTTATTTTCTCGTTTTCGGGAGCGCTCGTAACGTTATTATGATACTATGGTAAAGTGATTACAGATGATTTGATTAACTAAGTTAGATAGGGGTATAAGCTTTAATCTGGGGAACGACATTTCTTAGAAGATGTGGTAAGAGGTTTAAAGTGATAAAAGCCGTATAAATGTGAATAAAATATATATTTCAAAATCATAAATAAACTTTCAGAATAGGTAGTGTAAACATTATGAATGTATAACGAGATACATTTATATATGAGGCACGTTGATTTATATCATTTAAAAGTGTTCCGGTGGTATGAAATTTAGTTTTTTAATGATAATCTGTCATCTTATTATAGATTTTACGATAAACCAAGACTCAGAACCGGTTTTTTTTTTAATCTCAAAATAGCCCAACAACGTCGTATTATTAGATCGCCCCATTAACAACGGGTTAATAAGCCAAGAAACGAAGAACAAAATAATTATTTTCTTTTTGTATGGAGAAAATACCGATATCCGATACCTGCGATAAAAAAAGTAGTAGGAGATCTCAGCACACCCCTTAGTTGGTCTTAGAAGGAATAGGAATCGAGTGAGACAAGCGATTGCTAGAATTGACACAATATTACAATAGCTTGACTTGCTAAGAAAATTAGGTATATTAGTAACAATATGAAAAATTTGGTCTTAAAATACCAACTCCCCCTCTTCCATCCCTTATCTCCCCATTCATGACCCAACAATCCTCGTAATCTCTTCTCACCCCATTTTACGCTAAGTAGATTTGCGCCATTTCATTCGGTGCTTACCAATTTATCATGACAGTGGTACATCATTTAAGTTAAAGTGATCTTTAGATTTTTAACGAAATAAAATATGCCAACTGGTACTTAACGCTTGGCTTCATGACCACAAGAGGCTGTTGTTTGTCGCGTTTTTGAACTAGTTTGATAAGTACTCGTACCCGAGCCTCGTCACTGCTGATAGCTTTTTTATCAATACTTTTTTTTATATATTTGAGTGAAAAATAATAGAAAACGTAATCCATACTTTCCACAGTAATACTAATACTATAAATGCGAAAGTAACTCTGTCTGTTAGTCATTCTGTTATCTGTTCACGCTAAAACCGCTGAGCGGATCAATATGAAATTTGGTAATGGAGATAGTGGGTCTCCTTGGAAAGGATATATTATATTTGTTCTTCTAATACAGACGAAGTTGCGGGTGAAAGCTAGTTTTACTATAAATAAAGCACGAGTAATTTACTCAGGTTTTTAATAAAACTATGGCAATTGTTCCAGTTCCATTTACAAATTGTTCAAGGATAATTGCCGAAAAAATTAGATAAAACGAAACATACATTTGTGATAGTTTTCATGAAAAAACCATTAACCATTGTCAAAAATTGGAAAACAATATAAGACAATGTTAGTCAGTGCCAGCGTATCAGCGATCTAGAATGGTATCATTAGGTTTATGAGTCACTACGGCATCACCGTTCTTAATGTTCATAATAAAAACGACAATGTCGCATTACCGAATATGTTATATGTGGATTTATTACTTTTATTGCATATAATATCTTTAAATAAGCAAAAGTGCTTTTTTCATTTCTAGAACCTAAGCTCTAATGGTTTTATATTTTTTTAATACTATAGATGTCGTATATGTGGCCAAGAGTAAGCCCATTTGTTATTTAAAAAAAAAAGTTTCTGGGGCTAACAATCGATCTATTATCGTCTTACATATAACTCCGTCAAAATGCGTGTTTTTATAAGTTCTTGCGTATTTTCCAAGCTTTTTAGATTGGCTAGGTGCTATAGATAATAAATAAATATTATAGGATATTCTTACACAAACCGGCCGGTTTTAATAAATCAAGACATCAAATATTTACTTTGTATTGTTAAACACTTGACAGTGCTTTCATCTTCTAGCTTATTTACATTACACGGCATTTTATTAAATACTGCTTTAACCACGCACAGTATGCATATCTTCGGCCTACTTCGCATTAGGTACGTCGCTTGCTTTGCCTAGGCACTGTAATGCGTCTCGAAAGCAAGTGATGTACTGGACAGGCAGACACTTACATAGGTACCTACTGCGTAAGCATCCTGTGTGGCCTGCCTTTACCTTTGCTTTCCTTTAAATTACTATAATGATTCTACCGATAATGATTCTCCGTCTGGTAAGAGGCACATTGAATATATGTCCTAAGCTAGAACGCTCTCGACTGATGAAGTCTACGCTCCGTCTTGCACTCCAAACTCAAAACCCCGAGAGCTTTCAGCTGGAACTCCAAAACCGTTTCGATTGCCTAGGCAATGATGTGGACGAGTTCAACGACGGATTTGTGGAAGCTGTCCATAGCGCCGGGTCTAAGTTTTTTAAGGCCCAACGGACAAATAAGACCAAAAGGCCCTCACACTCCACTCAGAGACTCTTCGATAAGAGGAGTAAAATGGTTCTACAATCTTCAGTTGACGCGACTTTATACCGGCGGCTCAACAAGCAGATCTCTAAGTCCCTCACCCGCGATATGCGCCAATTCAATACTAAGTGTATAGAAGAGGCCATTCAGCGAAATAAGGGCTCCAAAGTTTTTGCAAGGGATCTGTCTGTTGGGCAAAGCCAGCTCGCTAATTTAAAAACTGAGGATGGTAGAATCATCACATCCAAACCTGAGCTTCTGAGTGAGATAGAGAGCTTTTATGGACAGCTATACACGTCTACTAGCAGACCCGAAGTTGGTCTGGCGGAAGACCCTAGAGCTAGACTGGCCCGACACTATACCGAAGACATCCCGGACATCAGCCTGTACGAGATTAGTATGGCTCTTAAACAGCTCAAAAACAACAAGGCGCCTGGTGAAGACGGAATTACAGCCGAACTTCTGAAGGCGGGTGGTAAACCGGTCCTTACGGCCCTTCAGTTGTTCAATTCCATCTTACTAGAAGAGAGAACGCCAAAGGCATGGAGCGGAGGTGTGGTGCTACTGTTCTTCAAAAAAGGCGACAACGCCTTACTGAAGAACTACCGACCCATCTCACTTCTGAGCCATGTCTATAAGCTGTTTTCAAGAGTCATTACGAATCGTCTCGCACGCAGGCTTGATGACTTCCAGCCTCCCGAACAAGCCGGTTTCCGAAGAGGCTTTAGTACCGTAGACCACATTCATACGCTGCGTCAGGTTATACAGAAGACCGACGAGTATAATCTGCCCCTCTGTTTAGCGTTTGTGGACTACGAGAAAGCCTTTGATTCGATCGAAACCTGGGCGGTACTACAATCTCTCCAACGGTGCCAAGTAGACTACCGCTATATCGAAGTGTTGAAGTGTTTGTACGAGAGCGCCACTATGTCAGTCCGACTCCAAGACCAGAACTCGAAGCCTATTCCGCTGCAGCGGGGAGTCAGGCAGGGAGATGTCATCTCTCCTAAGCTGTTTACCGCTGCACTGGAGGACGTTTTCAAGACTCTGGACTGGAGAAGGCTAGGCATCAATGTAAACGGCGAGTACCTCACTCACCTTCGATTTGCTGACGATATAGTAGTCTTGGCTGAGACCATGGAGGATTTAAGTACGATGCTTGTTAGCCTCAGTAGAGCCTCCGGGCGAGTTGGTCTTAAGATGAACATGGATAAGACGAAAATTATGTCGAATATCCATGTAGCACCAACTCCAGTGACAATCGGAGACTTTACACTCGAAGTTGTAGACGATTATATATATCTAGGACAAACTGTCCAGTTAGGTAGGTCCAATTTCGAGAAAGAAGTTAATCGTCGAATCCGACTCGGTGGGGCAGCGTTCGGGAAGCTGCGACACATCTTTTCGTCCAATATTCCGCAGTGCCTGAAGACGAAAGTCTTCGATCAGGTGTGTTGCCAGTGATGACATACGGTACTGAAACGTGGTCGCTTACAATGAGCCTCATAAGAAGGCTCAAAGTCACCCAAAGGGCAATGGAGAGAGCTATGCTAGGAGTCTCTCTGTGGGATCGTATCAGAAATGAGACCATCCGCAGCAGAACCAAAGTAACCGATATAGCTCTCCGAATCGCTAAACTTAAGTGGCAGTGGGCGGGGCACATTGCACGTAGAACCGATGGTCGTTGGGGCGGAAAGGTTCTCGAGTGGCGACCGCGTACCGGAAGGCGCAGCGTGGGTAGGCCCCCCGCAAGGTGGACTGATGACCTGGTGAAGGTCGCAGGAGTCCGCTGGATGCGGGTGGCGCAGGACCGGTCATTGTGGAAATCTTTGGGGGAGGCCTATGTCCAGCAGTGGACGTCTTTCGGCTGAAATGATGATGATGATTTCTACTATCAAGTATTTGGGCATATTTTTATTTTGTTGTCGTTTTTTTTTACTCGTCAGATTTGAATGAAATTTGGTGGGTAGGTAGAGTTCCTTATTCTACGCTAGATAGATACAAAATCTCAATGTGAAATTTTCCACTGAGTTACGAAAATTCCATACGATTTCGTAACTCAGTGGAAAAAAATGAGGGACATACTTTGAAATTGGGTCTATCTTGAAGAGAATAAGGAACTCTACCTACCCACCAAATTTCATTCAAATCTGACGCGAAAAAAAAAACGACAACAAAATAAAAATATGCCCATTTATAAATATTGAAGAATGAAAGGAGAGGTGACCCCAGATAATGGGAAAAGGCTTAGGACAAGAAAAAGAAGCAGAAGCATGAACTTTAACCCATTCACTGCTAATGAGGACACGTTGTCGTTACCCCTCTACGCGCCATTTTCGCTACAAAGCGGGAAATGCATGTTATCGGCTACGGCGTAGCGCTACGAAAAATCCTTAGCGGTAAATGTGTTAAGTAACCCATTCAGCGCTAATAACGACATGTTATCGTCACCCTTCCATGCGCCATTTTTGCTATAAAGCGGGAAATGCATGTTTTCGGCTACGGCGTAGCGCTACGAAAAATCCTTAGCGGTGAATAAGGTAAGCATCACCAAGCAAAACAACTAATGCATGAAGTCAATATTGCATGCACTCAGCCAAATGAGAATCTCCAGAGCACGCTGTACACTGCTCGCGGGAGCGACAGGTGCCGCGGGTCCCAGCGGTCGGCGCGCGCCGACGGGGCAATGAATAATGTATAGCGTGGATCGGTGCATGGTGCGTTGCTGCCATTATTTTGTAACGAGTACTAGCACCAGTAAAGGTATTGTGCAGGGTTGCGATTTTTAAACGCAGCGATATTAAAGTGAATCATGCACAGCAGATTTGTGGTATTTGTTTACCTTAACACTATTTTTATTTTATTTTTATTTTTGCCAGTTGTTTTGTATTTGCGATTTGAATCTCTGTATTATAATGAATTAACTCACATTCATAACTATGAATTTCATACCTTAGTTTTTATTTAAATTGACGTTACGATATTTCGGCAATGTTGCAATCGCCGTGTTCACGAGAAAACTGAAGTAAGTAGGTTGACACTTAAAGATAGCCATAACGATCCCCTCTTTCTTGTTCATTTATGTTTACCACTATTGGAAGTCACTTGAAAGTTACTTCGGCTAAACACCCAGTACCTTCTCGTGATCATGGTGGTGGTGGTTGCAATATCGTCGTAATATCGGGAACTCAATTTTAATAAAAAAAACCTGGTAAGGATTCATAAGTGTTCATAAGTTCGAATGTCAAATAACAGCAGTAGTTTTAAAAAATGAAATTCTAAGTACCTAATTTACTTAATTAAAAAAACACTTCCTTTTGAATATTTCTTGTGTTTTTAGTATTAAAAATAAGTTTTGTTATTTTGTGATTAATGAACTAATCACCTAGTACTGAAGTGATTAGTTAATTAATCAACTTATAAAATCAACTTATTAGTTCACTAGTTATTAAAAAAAGTTAAGAATAATTTTAATAAATACTATTCTTAAATAAATCTGGCGTCCCACAGGGAAGTATATTTGGCCCTATACTTTTTCTTCTATACATTAATGATATTTTTGAAGTTACTCAAAATTAATGTATCATTTTGCTGACAATACATCCATAATTGCGACATCTTAAAATGAAAAAAATAATTTTAGGACTACAAATAAGAGAAATAAGTAATTTATATATCATAGTACAAAATTGACAACATTTGATTAGATAATAAATTGGTACGTTTCTTCGTATTAATAGCATTTCATTATAATAAATAAATAACAATTATGGTACCTAAAAATGAAAAACCTACCTTAAGAATAAAATAAAAAACTACCTTATAAAAATACCTTAAAAAATAATAATACAGAAATAAAAATAAAACTACCTACCTTAAAAATCTAATCCAGGATTGCTGGGCATGGTGCCCAACACGCAGGCGGCATTCCCGCGCTGAATTGCTATTGCAATCCTTTGCGCAAGAAAGCCGCCTGCGCGAGGATCACCCGTTGCCTCTCTAAGGCGCTTACTGAGTGCTCTGTGTAGCCCCCGTGCCTCCTTGCCCCACGGTCCGAGCGTCTCAACGCCGAATGGTACAAATTCGTACTGGGCGGTGAGACAGCTATATTTATTGGTCTTGAATCGCTCTCGGGCGTCCGCGGCCGCTCCCGCCTGCTTTGAGGTGGCCAAGAGGTAGGATGCCGCCAGCGTATCAACGCAGGTGGCGTCCCACACCAGGACAATAATTGAGCATATATCTGACATTAATCATACAATTGGAATAATTATTAATTTGATCCACATAAATTTTTAGATATTAACTTAAACTCGTAAATCAAAATATATTAAATTTAATAAAAATGTACCTGTTCTTAAAATTACACCAATAGAGAAATTCACCCAAACCAAATTTCTGGTTGTAACAATAGATGACTATGTTAACTGGAAGCCACATATGCACACTGTGTGCAGCAAAATTAACTTTGTTTACGCACTAAAGCATGTGCGAAAAGTTACAAGCGTCACTACCACCGTCTTAACATACCGCGCATCTGCGGAATTCATGCTACGATATGGTCTATTGGCTTGGGGAAACGCCCGTTAACCTTAAATTGCTAAAAGTCAAAAAACTCAAACGCAAACTCTATGAACGGGCAATAATCAATAATTTTTATAGTAAAGACGATAATTTAATGTAAATAATAATTTTTACTTTTAGATTTGACACTTGTATTGTTCCTTATGTATGGAACCTTAGAGAAAATACAAACGCGATGTATGTAGGTATATACAATTTCAATAGGTGTTAGAAGTTTTAATTTTGCATACTACTACGTAGTTATTATTATTATTATTTTTTATTATTTATTATAAGGAGTACCAACAGCTTACAAAAAACATAGTAGTAATAGGAATAAATGACATAAAGCCAATTACAGGTCCTCACAAATAGTAGCATAATAACAGTTAATCATTTAATACTACTAAAACTAGTATAAGAACCATTATACCATGTTTAATACAAATTAATAAATACAAATAGAAATACAAATAATAAACAAAGGGGTTAATTAAATATTATCGCATAGTAACTACATCAATCCTTTTTGCTTGATTCACATAAAACTATTTTACTGAAAGGGTTAGCAAACAAGGGTCATTGCACTCGTAAATATTCTAACAAAGTTTTGTAATTAAATACCGATTTGACTTTTCAACATGTAGGGTGGTCAAGATTCGATTTGATGTAGGAATTTGCTGCAGTTGCTCATTGGGGAGTTATGAAAACCCTTCTATTTGTTTAAAATATATGCCGAGAGGGTTTATTAAATTGATTATGTAGAAACTATTGAGGAGGGGTGAGAACGTGGTTTAATTGGGCAGTGCTATTAGGTCGCTTCGTTTGTTGTGAGAATGAATGCATTCATTCCTGTCGAATTTTGTAGGGGTGGATTGTCAATGCAATATCTTCAGTATTTACGTTCTACTGTAGGTCCTACAATATGACATACAATCTTATAAGGATAAGACTTTCAATCATTCTAAAAATAAAGGTTCGAAATAATTAAGTACATTGATGTATTTGTTTTTGCCAGATCTAACGAAAAGTGCGCCGTGCAGGTATTGCACCAAATGTTCACCGCTTTGTACGTAACAAAACTATTCATAGAGTTTGTTTTTAACTTAAAAATCCATTCGTTGTCACGAGAAAATATTTAAATAAATGATTATGATTATATAACACGTTATCAATAATTAGTTATTTGTATGCTTTCGTTAGCTGGATAAAAACATCTTATATAAGTTGTACAAACAGTTACATACATTTTTTTACTACTGCATTTTTAATACAGAACACTCCAATAAGAAAAAAAAGAAGTAATTAAAACCGATTTCATACTGTCGTGGCATTTTTCAACAAAATTCTTGTCGATGCCCGTCCTCCCTATGCTCCCCTAGCTTCACTGCCGCACAAAGATTTCTCATGATTACGGACGCGTGTGTCTATGTGTTCATTTGGAATTGGAAATCAACAAATACATACTGAAATAACAAAGACATACGTTAATTATGGAAACAACTTTGTTTAACTGTTTTATTTTTGTATTATATTTATATTTTAAAATTATTATTAGTTCTTTGTTAACGTACACAGTTCATCTTGGTAGTTTCATGTAAAGTATACTTTACATTGAGTAGTGGTTTAGACAAAATTTAATCAATCGTCTCGATTAACAAAAACAAATATGTAGGGTTTTACGATTTGCGAAAAAGACGATGTTAAACAAAAAAAAAATCGGACTGTGCAAACCGTAATGAATGACACAAGATTTGTAAAGCTTTTTTTTACCTGGCAGGGGCTTTATGCACTGAACTTTGGAGTGGGATGGTAGCCTGGGGAAAATCCAGGACCCTTCTACGACATCACACGATATTTACTACTCTGGAATACTCCTGAGTTTGCGCTCCAGAGAGATCGGTTGGACCGAGTCCAACCAAAGAAAGATCTGGGCACAGTCTTATCATATCATTTTTTGCTAATTATAAGAATCTGAATCTGTGTATGGTGACCGTTTAGAGAATATGGCATGTTACGAGTACTAACGCAACGCTGACTTTCATTTCGAATATATCTATCATATAGCGTTTCTCTTGACCTGCTCTAGCTTTGGTTGAGCGTGATGAATGTCCGTTAGGCTTTGGTTTTTAGTTGCGTCCCTCATCCTTCTTGGATCAGAAGTTGAGGGAAATCCAAAATGTTGCTATCACCACTTTTTTTTTTTGACACCACAATTGATGCTCCATTGAGCAATCATGAAAACGGCTCTTAGATAATATGTTTTTCAACACAGTTGCTCAAAAAGTGCCCTTTTTTTGGCTCTTGTGCGTGCGCAAAGTTTGTTTTTGCGAACTAGTGCTTTATACTTTTCCAATTTTTTAAAATGTAGATGTGTTCCAATTCATGACTGCTTACCGAAGAGTATTATTGTTCGTTAACTTTATCGAGGCGTAATAAAACTAAATACCTACTGTTAACGCCAAAATATTAAATATATTGATATTTCATATTTCAATATTTCTTCAGTCGACAACAGTTCTTATAAATCTGTGTGTATGAAACGGAACAGTGCCAAACGAAACGTCAGTCAAAGTAGAGGCGTTTTTCAATCAGGTAAAGATGTTCGAAGGCCCTTATTAGACATGACGATACGATTTGTCACATGCGATTTATTATTTTGCATATGAGAAATAATGATTATGAGATAAAAAATAAGAAAGTAAAGAAGATAAGATGTTTATCTTATCTTCTTTTGAATTTTGAAGATGTTCTTAGTATATCGACTGTATTACAAATTCTTTCTTATGTATTTTTAATTTTTTTCGTATCTGTATTGAAAAACGTCGTTCGATTCACGTGCGGATATGTCATTTTTGACATACTTACTTACTATACATACTACAAGCAATGACATACTTTCCGCACTAGCATCGAAATGTACTATTGCTAGCATATCAACCTTTGTTTCTTTAAATCGTACCAAGAAGTCAGTAAAATAGAGTCAAATTGAGATCAATACGCTTGTCCAAGATATATTTGTTAGATCATATTAAAATAATTATAAAGCATTAATATGTAAAACTTCCTAATATCAGATATAATTTGGAATAACCCTCAGAATTCTACAATTAATGATACGGTCCTTAGTACTAAGTTTCTCTAAAATACGAGACTAATTAAACGAGAACATGCATGCATGCATGATACATAATGTAGCTGTAAAAATCACAATTTGTGGTATCATCACATTTTAAAACATAATATTATAATTTGATATTAAAGAAAATTCATCAATTCACTAATAAAACAAAAACTTAGCTCCATAATTTCATGTGTGACTTTAATTATATGAAGCTGTTCATACCTCTACTCAATCTCTTAATACAAATTTTTAGTTTATGAAAAACTAAATAATTGTATTAAGAGATTGAGTAGCCTGAATGTGACACAAAAAAGTATAAAATTGAGTATTACCCACAGATTTTAATCAACAGTTCCGTAATAATGCCATCGCTATGATGGCACTGTCGCTAGGCAACCAGACGCTTTGAAGTGCGTCCCCTATTAGTGAGCAAGCGAAGGGATATAAAGAATAATTTTTGTTACCCGCTATATTATTCCATTATCGAGTTACATGTTCATCTTTAGCGCCGCAGACATAAAATGTTTAGTAAACGGGGATTACTAAAATAAGATTGAATATTATAAGTACTTTTATTTACATAATCATCATCATTCTTATAATAATTACTAGTGACTTTTTTAATACTTTCCGAGGTATTTAAATATGCTACAGCGAGACAAAAAAATGTTTTCTCAATTGTTTCAGGAACCCATCATCAGAGCTTGACTGATTACAATATAGGACCAAATATAAAGTGAAATAGATGTCCATGTACTTATTAAAGAAAAAGTGACCGAGTACTCCAGTGCCCAGTAAAAAAGATTCAAGGAAAACTCAGGGTTTTCCTGCATTCGCGGCAGACGCTCTAACCACTAGTACTAAGGAAATTCGGACTCGGGTGTTCGGGCCGTGATCGGGTGGCGTAAATAAATTTAAACATGCTTTCAAGGGAATAAATGTGTAGCTTGTTTGAGATTTTTTCTGTAAAGCGGCAAATCCTCAGGCTGTGAGGCCTCATGATATGTTTTTAATAATACCCTACCACAGGTTAAATCGGGCCTTGAATGTGTCATCATACGCCGTGACTTGTCAAAAAGAGCAATTTATTCAACGTGTTGAGTGAAAAAATAAATTGACAATGTCATCGTGGAAAATGTTTTCACCGGGCGACCCTCATTTCAGCAAACTGGCGTTCGTGAAAAAATATGTTTATCAATTTACATGCAAGTTTTGGGAACTTTGTAAAGGTATTGTTTTGGTACGAATGTTTGTTTGAGAATGAATTTATGTGTATATTTTAAGTGTTTGTTATTCGCTTATCATAAATGGTGGTAATCAGATTTATATTTGAGTAACTTAAACATGAGGCTCTATAAATTATTTAACTAAAATGAATCGCTATAAGTAATTAAAAAACGTACAATGTTAAACGTAACCTAATTTCATAACTTACAATAATTTTTGGAGCGTAAATGAGATATGCCACATATGCCAACTGTAAATACGTACGTGATAATAAAGTTGATTTTCTCATTTAAAGTTAATTATTTTCGTTGATTATTACGTCAAGTAAAACTAGAATCAAGCACCAATACAAATAAGGCTTTTAACGGAGTGGTGCAACGTGTCTCTCATCAACAACATATTTAACGTAGTTATAGTTTGGTAGTTTCGGCCGCTTTAATGACCTCTCACACGGACGAATAATGCGTTCATCACGTTGGACAGTCGCTAATAAAACGCACAAAAGCCGTCGCCTGTGGAGTCACAGTATATTTTTATTCCAGAACGTCACCAGCAAATATTGTATAATGAACAGGATAAAAACGCGAGCAAAACTAATGTTAAATATTTGAATCGGTCAGATTGATTATTATTCCGTCCTCGACTTGTAAGCACCAAGCAGAACAAAGTGTCAACTATATTCTTATTTACCCACGCCAGAAACAAATCCACGGGAAAAGTTGGTTCTGACAAAATATTTGAATTTATTGTAGAGACAATTATACGTAATAATGATGTGAATTGGTTAAATTATTTTGATTTTTCGTCTCATTGTGTTGCCGTGACAAGAAGGAATACTTAAACCTATAAAGTTTTTAAAAACTTTAACATGTGCATGTAAGCAATAACAATAATACAGCTTCCATACATTACCTCATACTTAATTCATCATCATCATTCAGCCGAAAGACGTCCACTGCTGGACATAGGCCTCCCCCAAAGATTTCCACAATGACCGGTCCTGCGCCATCCGCATCCAGCGGACTCCTGCGACCTTCACCAGGTCATCATCAGTCCACCTTGTGGGGGGCCTACCCACGCTGCGCCTTCCGGTACCCGGTCGCCACTCGAGAACCTTTCCGCCCCAACGGCCATCGGTTCTACGTGCAATGTGCCCCGCCCACTGCCACTTAAGTTTAGCGATTCGGAGAGCTATATCGGTTACTTTGGTTCTGCTGCGGATGGTCTCATTTCTGATACGATCTCGCAGAGAAACTCCTAGCATAGCTCTCTCCATTGACCTTTGGGTGACTTTGAGCCTTCTTATGAGGCCCATTGTAAGCGACCACGTTTCAGTACCGTATGTCATCACTGGCAACACACCTGATCGAAGACTTTCGTCTTCAGGCACTGCGGAATATTGGACGAAAAGATGTGTCGCAGCTTCCCGAACGCTGCCCAACCGAGTCGGATTCGACGATTAACCTCTTTCTCGAAATTGGACCTACCTAACTGGACAGTTTGTCCTAGGTATATATAATCGTCTACAACTTCGAGTGTAAAGTCTCCGATTGTCACTGGAGTTGGTGCTACATGGACATTTGACATGATACTACACTTTGAAATACTTAATTATTTATGAAAAATACAAAATATTAGTCATACTATTAGAACAACCTAACTCTGTAGAAAAGCACAGCTAATTTAAATTATCGTGGTTAGCAACACTGTATTTGCATAAGTAATTTGAAAATTGTGTATAGGCAATCTATGTTTTAACTGTGGCATGTAAGTTTAACAAAGTTTTCTTGTGTTGTTTACAAATTTAAGTTTACGATTTCTATAGTAATATATCTCTTATCAACATTCAACAATGTTCTTAATTCAAGGAAAGTAGCGGGTAACACTCAATACAATAGCTGGTGTAATATTATTTTTGAATATTTTGAGGTTAGGTTATAGGTTTTTAAAGTTTTGTATTGCAATCATTGATATATCGATATCGAATTAAGTTGTTTCTTAATTTCAGTATTACATTACATGATAAACTAGGAAAAAAAGTACAGAATGGAGTCCAAGACAACCGATTATGAGTTTATCACCCGCTCAAAGCAATTGCTGTAGATTTTTTTTTAATTTTTTCTCACCACTTTGCAAGTAGGTACAATAGAAAGTTAACCTGAATAAATGATAGATAAAAAAAAGAAATTATAGTAAACAGTAAAACAAAGTTACCCATGTTTGTTTTCAATAAAACAAAATACCTATACTATGGCGTTGTTGTGTTAAATATTTTACACTATTGTAATCCTTCCTTCAAGATTTTCTTCAAGAAGTTAAAGGAGTAGTGTTCGCTTTATAGTTGTTTTTTTTTTACTTTCTTCGCACTCGAAATGAAAAGTAGAGTGTTTAACTCGGGTAAAAGGCGCCCATTTCCGTTAATTTTAAAATGTATAGGTATAGTAACATATTAATTTGTTTTTAAGTTTTCTAAAGAAAATATCCTACATATTTCAATTTTTTTCATCTTGGACCCAATTGCAAACGTTGAGCATGTCTGTAACGCAGCGCTCTATTGGTTGTTACTACTCCGCTTTGTGTTCATCACACAAATAAATGCTCTTACCGGGATGGGAGTCCAGGACCACCGGCATAGCAGGCAGCTTCACTACTAACTACGAACGATAAATGTTTCATACGAAAAAGAGCTTACTGATGTAAGAATTTAGTGTCAAATTCATACACAGAATTACCAACACTATTAAAACTTTATAGGCCCTGGCACCTGGCACTTAACGAAATGTTACGTCCAAACAAGATACTATGAAAAAGGTCCGCAACTGCAGTACTCTTATGGTGAAAATGTCGCTATCGGCTGATTGAGTATTCAGTAGAAATTAAACAGTTTAAAACGGATTCATCGCATTTTTAATAATATCATGATCCTATGCGTTGTTTCAAGCTCTTTACAGCATTCGTTTTCACAGGGTTAAGATGATCATCTTAAAAATGTTTAATTTCGATGAATACCAATCTGGGTAACAGAAGACAATAGTATGTGAGTATTCAGTTATTTTATTCTATAAATATCTATGGTATAAGATTAGAATAGGAAATTGGTATTGGATAGATTCTTAAGATACAGCGACAGCTATCATGTAGGATCGTGTGAGATATTAGTGAGGTACCCTGCCTCATATTTAATTTTAGGGATATATTTTAGAGTTTATCGTGCAAGATATAATAGATATTATGTATTTAATCATCTTAGAATTTGATCATCTTCATATACCTACTCGAACATCATAAGGATCAGATCTGCACAAAATGAATTTGACTTAACCTCCTGAGATCCAGAAGCGGGTGTTTTAGTTTTTGAATAGAATATCTTAGGGACTAAAAAAATATATTTTGTGGCATATGAACCGAAGAAATGAAGGCCGGTTGAGGTAACTTAGTTTTATCCTCAGTCGTAAAATGATGTATATATGCAGTGATTAGAGGGCTGTGCCACTGTTAATGTCCTGTTTACTGTGTTACAGGCAACAGTATGCGACGACATGGGTGATTGATGACTGCCGATCGATTACAAACGAGTGCTGTGGACGCGCCGCTGTCACTGACTGCGACTGTGTGCCTGCTTGTAGTGTCTGTGTAAGATATGCCCAGTTTAAACACATATAAATAAAAAAAAGTTACTAAAAAGAGTGCCGCAAGGCTGATATGTGTATCAATGTGGAAGGTTGTAAGAGGCGGGGAGGGCCTAACCAAGTGGAAGTAGCTTAACATAATTGACACAATCTTCAGTAATTTAGCATGCGAGTACAATTAGAAATTGAAAGAACGGGTGGGGGGGGGGGGGGGGTTGTGGCGACGAGAACTGAAGGACCCCGGTGTATACATATAAATATTTACTTATAGAAATATTCTTATGTTATAGTTTTGATTTAATTTAAGGCGCGTACATAAATGCAACATCTCACTCGTTTTCAAGTGCAGATACGTATTTTTCTTAGATATTGAATACCTACATACCTAGTTTAAATCATATTTTTAGTGTCTGAATACGCTTCCTACAAAATAATATATTAACAATGTATTTGTTTCAGATAATGAACGGGGTGACACTGATTGATTTTTCAATCAGTTGCCTGAAGATCATCGGTCTACCGCAATTAATCAGGGATTAAATTTGTAACAATGAGACGGGAATAAATTAAAGTAATTCTGTCAACCTGCTCCGTATTTTGGATTGGAGTTGAATTATTTGAAACAATTTTTAGAGGGCACAGCAGCGGATAATAATCGATAAAAATACCAAAATATTCAATGGTTCCGAACTTTTCGTTGTGCAGACGTATTGCATTTATCCATTTTGACAATGCAACATTACCGTTGAAATTATCATCTAATCCATCTAACTATTGTTTATTAACGCTCTTTAAGTTTTACAACCCCATTTCTACCCTAATATACTGCATTTTGTGTCAGTAAGGGAAACGGCCCAGTGGATGACACTGACCCAGTGGATGACTTTTTGCAGTTAAAAAAAAGAAATGATATAGCTATTAATATGACCTGCTAGTGACATTTGCGAATCATGTTTAAAAACTTCCGTCAATTCAATAAATAATTTACTATTTGAGAAACAGTTTCCGTAACTAGGTGGTTTTCGGAAGTCTGTTAAGAACTTGTATCGTGAAAGTCAAGAACATAACCACAATTATGCGAGTTTTTAGTAATTGATTATTAAAACTGTAAGATAATTAATAAAACTATTGATATTGCGTGTTTGTATTTAATTATTTTGATTAAATTACTATTTTGGAGGCCAGATGGTCAGATCGTCTCGCCATCATCTTTTCGGTCTCCACATTTTACCTTTATATTCACAAAAACTGAACTGGTCTAAATCAAACTGACCGATAAGGACAAATAATAAGTAAGTAAATGTGGATTTGATGGACATTTATGAATAACGACAATAGAATATCTACAAGGTTCAGCCTCGAAAATATTTTAAAATTAAAAGAATTTTCAATCCACTTTAGCGACTAATATATTTAGAATACATTTGTCACCACACCCTCACTTTCTAGGTTGTCTTAAGAGGCGACTAAGGGGCATATGCACAACATGCACCGGTGCAAGAGAAGGAAAACTCGAAACAAACCCCTGTGCCAACCCGTCTAGCCAGCGTGGCAACAGTAGGCTAAAAAACCTCCAGATGAAAGTACACCAAGAAACCAGCCCCTAGTCCCCGGCGGCCCCACTATTCCTGGCTACGGTAGCGGCCCCACGGTAACGGCGGTGCTAAGAATCCCCGGAAGAGATCCAGCTACCACCCCCAAAGACGACGACAACTGGCCCTGGTAACACACAACGTGCGCACGTTGAGGCTGGACGAGAAGCTAGTTGAGCTGGAAGTTATTGGTTTATCGGAGATCCACAGAGAGGGAGAGGATACGATAACCTTACAGTCCATCCACTTGTTCTTTTACCGGGACGGAGAACAGAAATCCCAAGGTCGTGTTATGTTTATCGTCCACAAGACTTTCATGAACAACATTGTGTCCATCGGAAGTGTGTCGAATAGGGTAGCGTGCCTTATACTCAGAATATCCTAGCGGTATTCGCTGAAGGTCATACAGGTATACGCCCCAACCTCGAAGTCCACTGATGATGAGGTGGAAGCTATGTATGAGGACATTAGTTGGGCCATACGTAGCTCCAAGATACACTTTACTGTTGTCATGGGAGACTTCAATGCAAAGCTGGGCTGTAGAAGCGATGATAAGTTAAGAGTGGGGCAATTTGGATATGGGCAGCGGAACCCCAGAGGACAGAGTTTGGCCGGCTTTCTCGAGAAAGAAGGACTCTGTATGATAAATTCCTTCTTCCAGAAACCGCCACACAGAAAATGGACCTGGAAAACAAAAAACGAGATTGACTTCATCATGAGCACCAAAAGACAGATATTCAATGATGTCACTGTGATCCCCAAGGTTATAACCGGTAGCGATCACCGAATCGTCAGGGGCATATTGAATACCAATTTTAAATTGGAAAGATTGCCGTCGAATGCACCTATCGAACCTATCGAATGCACGTCGAATAAGTCAGAGATGCTCAGGGAGATTATATGGATAGCTAAATACCTCGATCTCCTCTGAGCCTGTTTGCTCAGCGACGGACCCCAGAGCCAAGCTAACCCGACACTATACCAAGGATATCCCGGATATCAGCCTGTACGAGGTTAGGATGGCTCTCAAACAGCTTAAGGACAACAAGGCACCGGGTGAGGATGGAATTACTACTGAGCTTCTGAAAGCGGGCGGGACGCCAGTGCTGTAAGTCCTTCAGAAGCTATTTAGTTCCTCCTTGCTCGAAGGTAAAACGCCTGAGGCATGGAACAGGGGTGTTGTGGTTTTGTTCTTCAAAAAAGGTAACACAACCTTACTGAAGAACTACAGGCCCATAGTACTATTGAGCCACGTCTATAAACTGTTCTCGAGAGTCATCACGAACCGTCTCGAACGTAGGCTCGATGACTTTCAGCCTACCGAACAAGCCGGTTTCCGAAAAGGCTATGTTATCATAGACCACATACACACGCTGCGGCAGATTATACAAAAGACCGGAGAGTATAATCGGCCATTATGCTTGGCGTTTGTGGACTATGAGAAAGACTTCGATTTCGTCGAAACATGGGCTGTTCTTAGATCTCTCGAGCGATTCCGTATTGACTATCGGTACGTCGAAGTGCTGAAGTGCTTGTATAACAACGCCACCATGTCAGTCCGAGTACAGGAGCAGTCCACGAAGGAAATCCCCCTAAAGAGAGGAGTAAGACAGGGAGATGTAATGTCCCCGAAACTGTTTACCGCTGCTCTAGAAGATTCCTTCAAGCTTCTGGAATGGCAAGGACTTGGCATCAACATCAACGGCGAATCACACACCTCCAATTTGCCAACGATATAGTAGTCACGGCTGAGCCGCTGGAAGATCTAGAACAAATGCTCGGTGAACTCAATAGAGTTTCTCAACAAGTAGGTCTTAAAATGAACATGGACACATTTTTAACGTCCATGTTGCACCCACCGCACTTACTGTTGGAAACTCTACTCTTGAAGTTGTTGACGAATATATATACCTGGGACAGGTAGTCCAATTAGGTAAGTCCAATTTTGAGAGAGAGGTCAGTAGACGGATCCAACTCGGCTGGGCAGCGTTCGGTAAATTACAAAACGTCTTCTCGTCCGAAATCGCCCAGTGCCTGAAAACTAAGGTGTACAACCAATGTGTGTTACCAGTGATGACTTACGGCTCTGAGACGTGGTGCTTCACAAAAGGTCTTTTTCAGAGACTCAATGTCACGCAGCGAGCTATGGAAAGGGCTATGCTTGGTATTTCTCTACGAGATCGAGTCAGAAATGAGGAGATCCGTAGAAGAACCAAAGTCACTGACATAACCCGTCGCATTAGCAAGCTGAAGCGGGAATGGGCCGGCCACATAGAGCGAAGATCGGATGGCCGATAGGGCAAAAAAGTCTTTGAATGGAGACCACGTACTAGCAAGAGCAGTGTGTCGCGCTGGAGTTCGATTGGAGAGGCCTATGTTCAGCAGTGGACGCTTACAGGCTGAAATGATGATGATGAATTTAGAGATTGGAGTTGGTAACGGGGTTTATTGATAGCTAGTACGAGTATAAACTCGTCACAAATGCAGAGTAAATAATTTCAAATACCGTAATACGTTCAAAAGTCACAGATACAGGCCTACACGGTATTTACATACCTACTGTCAATTCATGTGCCTTTTCAGTGAATATACCTAATTAGGGTACCCAGGTTCATTTCCGCAGCTTTGTAGCTTCAGAAAGAGCCGAGCTGAAATTATTCAAATACCAAACCAAAGGGAACCGCCCCCGCTTAACTTCAGTCTCTTATGTGCTCATTAGTATGTTGAAATTAGGACCTTCTGCATTGGTTTTATGGTAGCATGTCATAATCTTTTGATTCATTTATATACGAGTTTGACAATTTGCTTCATCAAAATATAAGTAGGCCAATAACAAGTATGCCAGATTTATGGGAATTTGTTACGGGTTTGAAGTGTAATATATTTTTATTGTTTATAAAACGCGTTACATTCGTTTTCATTTTTAAAATAATTATTTTAGCCAAGTTTTCACATTAGCCCGATAGGTGTTCAATTGTGAAAAATTATGTAATTGTATTTTTAAAACACAGGCTCTAGATGGCGAAAATAGATCCAAAATAAAAGAATCTAGGTTTAATTGTAGACAAGATTAAATTTTGAGCGTTTTCAATAATGAATTCAGTATTTATAACATACATTAATTGCTGTGTGTAAAGTGCCCCATGCAGGGACCGGAACCGGTTACCATAACCCGGGTTTTTCATAAGGTTATTTTAAAGGTTGTTTTCAAAACACCTCCAATTCGGTTAACTCATGATACGGAAACCTTAATCATTCGGAAACCTTATCGGTCCAGTTAACCCCAATTAACCTCTAACCAGTAACTAACCGCAATGAATTCTGTTAGTGTTTTATTCTGTTTTGAACAGTTCAAACGAAAGTAATCTTTATACGCCCAGGAATTAGACTTAATATTGAATGACCATGGCTAGGAGTTAGGACGTTGTCGCTCGCTGTGGAACCAGGTTTGTTTTGCTCTTAGTGTGGCATCGTTTCTTTATTTCCTTACTATATTTAGGCTAGCCTAACATTTTTATTATCATACATAGAAATGAAAGCGGCGTGAGCATTTGTTTCTACTATGCTCAAGTTTATTTATTTTTCTTGTAGTTAATCAGTCAAATATAGGTAGAGTCGTAAATAATCATCATACATGGGTAACTTAGCGCAATTATTCTGATATTATTTAAAAACAAAACATAACTATTAGTCTCAGATTACGAAGCGATAAACTTCAGCAAATAGTGCTATTGTTGTGAGTACATCTTGTGACGACTGTCGGTAAAGTTAAAACTTTTTAAAATCTCGACATTGTTATCCTTTGTAAAACCAACAGCTAATTACCTGCACGAAATAAGTACCATAAAGAACAAGAGATATTTTATTAATAACAACAGTATTCCTTTGGCAATAAAGTTTAAATTGTCATAGCATGCACTCAACGTATAACCTTTTGAAATTAAGAACCGAGGCGTGGTCAACCAGGTGTCTGTTTATTTTTCATAATTAAAAGTTGATTTGATTATTGTAGCTTGTGTTAAATTTTGCAACTTACGTAGGTAGATATTAAAAAAAGTGGGGACAGATTTCTTATCGATTTGAGGATATTGTGCAAGCTTCAGTCGCTTCCAATTACCGGCAACGTTAGCTACACTGTATTCTATTCCCGATATTTCTTACAATCGACAACTGGCCTACTTTTTGGATTTTTAATGCATTTGGATTCTTGAATTTTTAATCCATGCTTAGTTCATACACTACTCAACTAGAGCAAAAATAATATAATAAATACCACCCTCTAACTAAGACTTGCAAAACACGCTACCGGAGGCCTATTGCATAATCAGTTATAGCTTGTAATATTAGCGGAAGTCTCTTTTCAATCCCTTTTATTAGAAAGAGAGTTCCGCTAATATTTTAAGTTACAAAATAAATTATACAATTGTCCCCAGGTGGTCAGATCATATTTTATTTCTAAAAGGTTTATGTGAAATGCGTCCTATTCCAATTTGACCCTTATTCTTAAGACAGTAAATTTGTAATTTATATTACAGGTTTTTGTATTACTGCATTTCATTTTCTGCAGGTAATTAGCGATTGGGTTTAACAAAAGACACTACAATGCTATTCATAGCAGATAAGTTTCAAGTGGAAATCGCGATTTTAAACTGTTTACATTATAAAACGGTGAATAGTTTTTATCTTTCCTTAATTTCTCACATATGCGTCAAGAGTGATAATGCGACAATAAAAGTCTTGTTTATTATAGGGCTTGTGATATACGTGTTACACGCGGAACCGTAGCTACGTAGCCTTAGCACCGGCGGTGCTAAGATCCCGTACTACACGGTCACGTCAAAGATACGTATCCGTTTCTGGATTCGGCTACGTTCCTGCGAATCTCGGCTTCGGCTCCGCTCGGCTTCTTTTAATACACATCTTTTACAATTTGTACTAGCCTATTATTTTTGCCTCCAACATAATATTTGCATCTAATTATTTTTGATCTCTTAAATTAAAAACTCGCCCCTTGCATTACATTCGGGGGGTTTAATAACACGCATAAAATCTACACTTAACGTCACGGTCACGACTGGATCCGATCTACGTATAAATAAGATACGTATCTCCGTGTACACGTAGCTACGTATCTTAATTACACGTAGCCGAATCACACGGAGCAAACGGAGCGGAGCTCCGTTGCCGAGTAACACAGCAACGGAGATTCGGCTACGGGTTCACGAAACACGGTCACGACCAGGAGCACTAGTTTATTACCAATCTTAATACGATTTTGCTGGCAATTACTTTCTTTTCTTACCTGGGTGCGTAGCCAAGATGCCAACCGCTCACGCTCACTCGCTAATGAAATGCAACTGTCATTGTCACGCTAATAAGAAAGAGAGATAGAGAGAGGTAGCTACGATACATTATTAAGCGTGAGCGATTGGCATCTTGGCTACGCACTCTGACGTCTGACGTGTTTTCACTTGAGACCGCTATTTGCTACTATTGGCAAAACAAAAGTATGTATTTGAGTTAATTGTAAGCAAGTGCAGCAAGCGGTGCTCCAAATGATTATGACATACTTTGATATTGGATACTTATTATTATATTATTTTTTCGTATCTCGTATTATCGTAGTAATGAGCAAAATTTGTATAATCGTACGAGTTTGAGATTAGGGCTCCCGATTACAAGAGTACACGCTGACACGTGGCTCCGTGTACACGAGTCGTGTCTTAATTACACGTGGCCTAATGGCATGTTCCAAACAGAGCAGAAAACCGGTATCGTGTGTGACAACGACATTTACAAGACGCTTCTGTAATGTGTGAAAATGTACCGACACTAAATGAGTAATTAAACATCTATAATTTATTTTATTACATTACAATATCGCATCTCGAGATACTCTGGGTATAACTTTTTTAAGTAGGTATATTCACGGAAATACTACTAAAATTACAGTCTTTCTCCGGGACCACGGGGGCAATGTCACCCTTGAAACGTCGGAGGTTTGTTTTCAAAGTTTATACACGATTAAGCCCCGTTTTCGTAAATTTATAATACTAAAATTATAATAACAATATCTAATTATATACAAAATCTAACAATGAACAAGAGTTTTCTACTGATTTTATTTCCTTTAAAAACTCTCATATGTAACAGGAAGAATAATTATAATATAATTTGATGGCCATAGAGTTACAATTTTTTTTAAGCTATTGCATAGCTTCTATCGCGGGCCTTGAGCGCGGGGACCGAATCCAGAAATTCCGTAACGAAAAAAAACCTGACGCTCCCCACTCCGACGGACCGAAACCGACTTTATTCACTTTGTTACAAAGTTCTTTATCGGGGAAAGGATATATCTCCAAACGAATGTCGCTAAGTGTCATATTCTATACAAAATATTGAGGACAGTAGCTTTTATTACCAGAGATACGGCGATGTCAAACGTCAAAATAAACACTATTATTTTAGTCCCGCCAAAATCAAATATGTTAGTCGCAAACTTATGTTTCTTATTTCAGTTATCATAAACCTATAGTTTCAATGATAAATATTCCTGAATAACCAACAGCTACTGTAAGATAATAAAACCCACATGTATTGTAAAATAATGTTGACAACTTTTCTATCAAAAACATTGAATTTGAAAATGAATAATGATCCACAAGAGTCTACAACAAAATATGGGACCACCATTGACGCGGTATTTTCTAGGTATTTAGAGGATATTAAGTCGCAAACTTATGTTTCTTATTTCAGTTATCATAAACCTATAGTTTTAATGATAAATATTCCTGAATAACCAACAGCTACTGTAAGATAATAAAACCCACATGTATTGTAAAATAATAAAAACATTTTAAACAATATTAACTTTTTATTTATTAAATAATAGAAAAAATTGTTTTCTTATCGGTCACCACGCTCAAAAAGTGTAACTTGAATTAATATCAAAGAAAAAGAAATACTGCATGAACAAAATAAATAAATAATTATAATTGCATAAGTTGATACAAAATGATATGCAATAGCTTTACCGCGGCAGTCTCCGAGTGCCACACGTATTTTTTGAAATAGTTTTAATGTCTGATGTGTCGGTATTTAGATCGTATTTATATCGTTTTTCCCTTCCTTTCATTTTAAACAATTCTATATTATGTTTTACGAATATACACATAACAAATACATATAAGGATGGCAAGGGTAGTATACTTTTTTAAATAATGGCTTGCAACTATCTAGGTAATATGCTCCACACAAAGATCTTACTCGTAAACACTTTCTTTGGGCTAAGAAAACCTTATCAGCATCTGATGAGTTGCCCCATATTATTATTCCGTAACAGATTTGCGACGATACATAACCGTTATAGGCTGCCGTTGCTGCCGCCTCAGAGACGGTTGCTCGCAGACGATACAAAATATAATTAAATCGATGTAGCTTATTACAAAGGGTATTAATATGGGCTTTCCAATTACAAAACTTATCATTCTTAATTCCTAGAAAAACTGCACTTTCCGTTTCATTAAGTTGTACTTACGCCATTAAAATCGGCAGATAATCTAATTGATTTGCTATTATAAGTTTGAAATTAAACCAGTTGTGTTTTGGTTAAGTTAACTTTGAGATTATTATTTTCTAACCAATTTGTTAATGTAGGTACATGTAATAATATTTCTTAGAGAACCATCTGTATTTTCTTTAATTACTATGGTTGTGTCATCTGCAAATAGTATAGTGTCATTTTGTGTGGCGCCAGGTAAATCGGTGATGTAAAGTAAAAACAAATACGGCCCTAGTATACTACCCGATGGCACGCCGCATGTGTTAATGATGAACGGCGAATTATACGTTTTGTTAAGGTTTTTAACTATTTTTGTAACTTCTACACATTGTCGCTGCCCATTGAGATAGCTTTTTAGCCAACAGTACGCTTGCCCTCTTATACCGTATTTAACTATTTATATTACTTTAATAGCAATGTTTCATGGCACCCTAGATCCATAAAGCCATCCAGGATCTAGATTTCTGCTCATTCTATGCATTCGTGTACATACACACAGAAAACATAGAAAAGCGGAAGTGTTTACCGTGACACCAATTAGTAGGTATAGGTATCGGGATACAAAGTATCAACTCAAAATATGTGTAATAATAATTTGACTGGATTACGTAAATTATAAGAATATTAATGTAAAATACCAGACCAAGATAATATAACGCATCGCGGCTTAGACATTGCCGAGATTCATTGTTTATGTGGAACCGATAAGGGCAATAACAATAAGCCTGCACTCGGTCGGTATTCATCTTTGTGCACTTAAATGTCGTTGTCTCATGAGAGTAATTAGTAAAAACAATGCAAGTAAAGTTTTTGAAGCAGGAATTTCTAGAGCTGCTTTCAATATTATCATTTTAAATTGCCATAATTTTTATAACGATACCCTTACCAACAACTCATACCTATCCGTAGTCTGCACGTGCAAGGCCATTTTTTTGTTTTATAAACGAGCCTTTGTTAATATGAGCACGTCGGCTCCAAAAGCTAATCATTACCTACTAATTACCTAATTCCTAATAATTACCTACCTACTAGATGTGGAAACTTAAGTGGCGAGTTGGCTATATGTTCAAAGTTTAGTGACACCTCTCTACCCCCAGCCCTCATACTGGTGTTGCTCTCGAGCTCTCTTAGATGTCGCTTTTTGTGGGGGCCCATCTTATGTGGGCGAGTCACCGTTTGCCGTAAATTAAATTTATTACCATTTTGTTAGGCAGACGTCTGATTTTATTCTCTATAATACAGTATTTAGTCAACCACCTTCACCTAATAGACCAGTATATTTTAGTTTCCATTAAATCTCAATAGTCTATACACCCTGGCGGTGCTGCCTCTGCGTGCATCCCATAACTCGGGCAGGTGCATCATTCGCTCGGTGTACCCCTTACATTTCATTAAATTGTCGAAAGGGCCTCAGCGTGTTGGCTTCGGCTCCGCGTACGCCTCCCAAAGGTCCGGAACACAATTGTTCCGTGATGGGAAGACCTACCTATTATGAAGATTTAAGACAAAAGTGCGATATTATTTTTTACTATCGTTGTAGAATTGTTTTTGCTGAATATTTTGTATTTTGATTTTTGTTCACATTGATCATAATATGTACTACGAGTATGTCTAATTTTTTGTTTGTATCCCTACTTTTTATATTTTAATTATCATGCACTGTTACTTTACACGCCAAGGGGCCTTACCATGACGTCTTAACGTGATTCAGTTTAGGGCCTAAACTGAGTCGCTGCCATACAACTGAGCACAGGTCCCTTACCTGAACCTGAACCTTAACTGAATTGCGTTAAAGGGCATTTTCAGAAAAAAGTGCACCCTTTTAATGAAAATGGGTCCTCAATTTTCCATAAAAAAATTTTTTTGTCAGGTTTGTAACGGCCCATACGAAATGTATGAAAAAAATGCGTTACAAAGCTGACAAAAAAAACGGGACACTATTTTTCTTGTTTCCAATAGTACTCGTGATCCTGGTTACAAAAAACCCAAAACTTCCTATATTCAAAAAGAAATGAAAATGGTACCCTATTTTTGAAAATGCCCTAAAACGTTATGGTAACGGATAAGGATGGGTTAGGTCCGCGTGTATTTAAGATCTGTTTCTACGAGTACCACGGATACTCGGATCTAAATTACACGCGAGCCCGACTTGTAAACTTGGCTACCTAAGTTGTTTGATTATCATTGCACGTGCAGTATTAGACGATTTATTCCTATTCGTTCCTACTACAATGGTTTTGAATGTTTTGATTAAATAACTTAACAAAATATCACCTACCGACGTTAGTCGTAAGACTCGTAAGAGATATTCACTAAATTCGTTGAACAAGTTAAATCCGTCAAAATAAACACTACCAATAACTTTAAATCACAACATGCAAGCAAACGTAATGATGTTGCAGTTTCATTAATTGCAATTTTGTTTAGTACTACACTTTTAATTTTCGAAAGCTTAAGAAATTCACGTAATTAATAGAAGTATTTTTATTTATTATAACGTGAATTGAAGTTGTAAGGTATGACATTTTATTTGATGAAATAAGCTAGTTCAATCTAACGGGTTGTTGTGTATTTGAAGAAAAATAAGAAATTATTAACACGTGCCGTCGCGTTGCCGTCTTCGCTTTAATTTGAAAGTGTAAGACGTAGAAACCGCTTGTTATTATTAATACAACTCTAGTGTAACGGCTTATAGTTCAAAATTGATTGAAGTGACAACTATGAAACAAACCTGGGTTATTCTACCTGTTGGACCCAAAAAACAGTGCAAGATACAAATGTCCTAAGTACGAGGTTTTTATATGTCCTTTACGACATTTCTATCGTTCACTGTTGACACGGAATTGTCTTTGCCGATGCCAGCCTCTACTGTTATTAGATATTGAATCTAATTTACTTACACGTAAAGAGTATACTCGTTTGTTATAATAAGGTTAACAGTAACCTAAAGAAAACCCCAAACAAAAACCCTATCGGGATTGGGTTTTGCAGTTAACCGGGTTATGGTTACTGTTACAGCAACATTTCGCTTACCGTTTGTATTCGGTTACTGAATGTTGCTGTTACAGTATCATTGTGTAACAGATATGATTAGGTAACCAACTCGATAGGCTTAAGCCTAAAGAGGGGTTTTCCGGTCCCTGGCCCCATGGGCATTGACAGTACGTGGTACCGTGGTACCGTACCGTGCAGTGGGGCTTAAGAAGGTATTTGTACCATAAACGATGTGGCCGTAATGATGCAATAAAATATTGGTTTTATGGGATAAAGTCCAATTTCACGATTTTATTAATGAAGTGCATGTTAATAGCAATATTATATGTTTTGCCGCTATATTAAAGGGTAAGGAAACTGTAATTCTAACGACATCTTTGTAATCAGGGGCATCCATGTTTTTGCGACATGAGTCATGCCAATAAAAGTGCCCTCCAATACGCGGACGCAATTAATCCCCGCAAGGAATCACAGTCAGCCCTGATTAAAAACGTGCCATGCAAGGGGACGATTTTTCCTCTGACACCCTGGCCCGCGAGTAATTGCCCGTCGGCCGTTATAATTTGTTCAAATTACTTGCGGCCCACGGACCGTAAATTATTCAAGACTGGACTAGTGATGGGCGGGACGCACGCGTTTAAATTTTTAGGCTCTTGACACTAATTTAACGAATTAGAATCAGACAATACTGACGTTCTTTAAAAATGTTTAGAGAGTTTGTAATCTGAAACATATAATAAACGACTTAGAATAAATAATTTAGCATTTCAAGTAAATATTTATAATGCCTCTGAATATAAACCTCCTACTTGCGCTACGTGTTATGAGGCGTGCAGAGTGAAGTCAAGAGAAAAATCCAAGACTTGCTCAGCGTCACGCTACGCAGTCTTGAGGATACCTGCATTAAATGGTGTGTGAGTAACCGATCTATATCACTATTTTTTGTTGTAAAAAGGACTTGCATTTTTTATAATATACGGATTTTATTTTGCTCTATATTGATTGAATGTTAAAAGGCACTTTTATCTATGCACCACGACATTAACGTCTCACGTACCGGACAGTTGTGCTCTTGCTCGCATGATAACTGCCCACTGCCCAGTGCATGTGTTTTGTGAACTCGATAATGTGTAGGGTTGACGTTGAGTATAAAACGAGCAATGTTCGAGCGTCAATCTGAAATGGAGTTTTGACAAAACTTTTGAAAATAACTTAAACAATTTATAGTTTACATACCTATATTTGCGTTATTACGTCTTGAAAAAGTGAAATTTCAATTTGTATGGATGTGTAAAATATAACCTGAAGGAATAAAATACAACCTTCCAGTAGGTCCAGCTACAAAAGGCAGGCTTACTACCAACTAGGGTTGGATGAGAGGGCGTGAAACAGAAGTACTATCAGTGGCCCTAGTTCCCTAGTACCTACAAGAGCGCTTTGACAGAACCTATATCGCGCTCAATAAAGATTTCTGTCTCAAAAAATAAGTCAAAATGAAAATATTTGTTTTCAAGAAGGCATGTTACAGTACACTTTTGAACGTCAAATGAAAAATAATTAAAGCTATACCGGCTCTAACTCTACACCACAAATCAGAAAAGAGTTAATCTATAAAACAACGAATAGTCATGCCAAAAAATACAGACTTATTTTTTATGAATTTGAATAGGTAAAAATTTAATATATCTACATTATACTAATTGCGACAGCCCTACTGATCCGCTCAGACACCATTCACACGGTCCTTGTTACAAAGGTTTCCCGTTCAATGTACCTGATTCATACCATTCCCATTGTCTTTGACAAATTCCTGCTTACAATTAGGCGAATCGCATCAAACGGGTGCAGCAATTCTAAATATTTTATATGTAGGTGTAGATTGCTCTTCATTATAATTCACTCCGATGAAAATGCTTTGAACACGAAAATGCAAAATAACGAAACTGTAATTAGATAGGACGCGTAGAGTAAGCAAAGTAGTGTTATTATTATTATTATTATTGCAAGCCTATACTGTCCCACTGCTGGGCAAAGGCCTCCCCCCACCTTCTCCACTCTTCCCGATCGAGAGCAGTCTCTGGCCATCGTTGCAAAAAGGAGTCAAGCTCGTCTCGCCATCGCCGGCGGGGTAGTGTTATTACAATTAAATAGTATTGGTTTACCATATGTTGCACAATATTATCAAGGCCTCAATGATGACAATGATGCATGTACCTAGTTGGAGAAAAACCAACAACATAAGTCTTAAATATGTAGCGTTTTATCAATAAGCAATGATATCTCAAATCACTCACTTCAGTTATTTAGTTTGTATGCAAGAAATCTCAATAGATTACATGATTACAATGGTTCGGTTACAATGTAGGTACTTATATAAAAAATATACAACGGTTGTTGAGGTTGGACCTTCGGGGAGAAATCCCGGAAGAGTACATGTGTACCGTGCGCTATATGTGTTTATTTACTTGTGTATGTAAATCACTGTTATCCTCAACCCACAAAATGGCTTGTGTTTTTGTACAGTTGACTTCAAATATGCCATGTTCGAGTAATTTTCAATTTAATCATGCATTATAGGATACGAATTATTGCTTACATTTTAACAACTAACGATTATATATTTTAAATAGTACTCATTTTCACAGGGTTAAAATTATAAGTGTCATTCATCATCTTTACCCAATAAAAACGAGTGATGTAAAGGGCTCGAAACGTGGGGTCATGATGGTAATAAACGCGATTAACCCATTCGAAAGGGTTTAATATCAATTAATAGTTGCTTAAAATGCCTTTGCACCAATTTACGAGGTGATAAAATTAAATATACCTTATTAAGTTCTTTGTACCACATATGGATTAATTGTTTAGACGCGGCTATCAAGAGACAAAACGCGTCTTTTATGATAAAAAGTTTTTATTTGGAAAGTGCTTTCGCAAAACTGCCATACCATTATAAATGTCACTCTTCTGTCCTCTCAGGCTCTAGGTCTCGGGACTAGTGAATAAATAACATACTTTATTATATTTAATAAATGATTAAATTCATGCTTCACAGTTGTAATATTGGTCATGTTTTCAACTATCATGAAGAAATACTCACACTTAAACTCCTCAGAAACTCCTGAAGAAACTTTGGTCTCTGAGATCACAGTACATATATTTATGTTTGAGTCTGTAGGGTGAAGAACAGTATTTCCCGCCACCTGACTGTACGTATGTACGAGTATACGAGTAAAAGTGGCCAGGTAAATTCTGACGTACGCGCCCGCATGTTGCTCCGTCCCTCGGGAGGTCTAAATTACGCAGCCCTTTATTCTTAGAAGGCGATATAAATATAAAACAATAGACCCTTTTGTCCGCCAACTTCAACCGCCCCGTAATTATCTAAACTTTTACCAAATTTATTTGTTTTACGATCATTTTCGTGTTGGATGGATTCGTTTTCCTTTTATACCTATTTATTGTAGGATTTTGTTTCAATAATGTTGCCGAATTAGCGAAAAATAATTGTTGTCCTAGCTTACCTTAGGTAGGTACTTACTTATGTACAGCAGAAATTCGATAAAAGTTACGTAAATACCCCATATAAAATATTGTTTTCCTACAGAAACCACGGCAATCTGACACAGAATACGAAAAACGTATACGTATACGTATACGTTAGGTACAATAATAAAATTAATAAAGTATAAAAAGTAGGTCTAGTAATCAAAGTGACGATATGAACATGTAATTTACTTCGACTTTTGCTTTAGCATGGGAAATGAGGTTTCAGCTTTTCATTTTTTAGGGCTCCGTACCAAAATGGTAAAAGAGGAACCCTTATGGTGCGACTCAGTATGTCTGTCTGTCTGTCACATCGTTAATTATCTCGACAACTACTTAACCTAACGATTTAAAATTTCTATAAACATGGTTGACCTAAATATATTGTGAAAGGATTTATTATATATTTATTTAAAAATGCATGATAAAAGAGGGGGCAAAAATTAAAAGAAGAGTACTGGGTCATGTGGATTTGTTTGACATTGTGATTGAAATTGACAGCCTAACTCCAGCTTAGCGGCTAATCCTGAATGGTGCAAGTGGGTTTTAGAATTTTTCTATTAACTTATAAATAATACCATGTTGTTAGTACCGTCTTTTAAATTAAGTTTCAAATAAATCAGTTTAAGTAATAAATAAAATTCAAGGAAACCAAACTCACATAACAAATCTATATCGTGTAAATGAGTGACCCAATTTGTCAATACATGGGGCTGATGTCATTTTTTTACTTCGAGATGCAGTTGTTACAAATGCGATGAATAAAATAACTAAAAGTTTATAAGGAGCCCTCGGTGCGCGAGTCCGACTCACACTTGGTTGGTTTTCTACTATCCACTTTATTGTTCTGAATCACTGACCATCTAGGCAGTATTGTTATGAAGACTATGCCTTAATTATTGTGAGTTGGACCGCTGTTCCCATAAATTATACCGTAGGAGTACAACTAGGCAGTAAAACAACTATTCTTGCCACTCTCATGTCCAACGGCTTCATTGTTTCAAATTCAATGCGAATCATATTTATTTTACGAATATTTTTTAAAACTTAATAATTATTTTTTTCGTTAAAACGTACAAATCCCGCTTTTGATAAAAGGACCGGGCGCAGGTGGTGGATTACGACCGGGACAGATATTATTTGAAGCTTTGCAAAATATCGTTCATTTTAACCGTCGCTGTGCGAAGTCTCGGCAGGAGACGCGTCCTCGGCAAATTTCCATAAATCAATTTCAATACAAACACCTCTTAGTGAACTCTGTCCGCGGTCTTGGTATAGGTTGGGGTTGTCTATAAGCGACAACATTACTGAACGAAGCGCCCTGATGAATAATCTACGTAGGTACTTAAATACCGTTACAGATACCACCACTAGAACCCTGTTCTCTTAGGTATTATACACACCACAGACAAAACTCCTATAGGCTCCATTAGGACTACAGGGAGGAAAACGGAGTTCAAAGATTTTAATGACTTCTACTCATTAATGTTCCCATCTCTACGCATATCGACTAATACGCAGAACGACCATTTCAATTAACACGCGGAATGAGTTACGCAAATTTACCAACACGCCGTACTGCAACTTTTGCTAATTCTGCCTTCAACTTTATTTCCGTGCAGTTTGCCCTTCGGGCATCTGAAGACACCGAACGAACCTAACCTACCTTATTTTAATTATGCGTTTGGTCATTATGCGTATTTTTTTAACATAGATTATTTTGCGACTGGTTGCTTGAGTTAGCATTATGCGTATAGGGCAATTTGCGTTTTTCAAATGTAAACGAACATTTATTTTGAAAATATATACAGTAAATGTAACTTACCTAGCTACCTAAATCTACCCCTACTACCTTTAATCTAAAATAGGTCCTTGAGGCATTGTACCTAGGATGCTGGCGGCATTTCGTCGTTGTATCGCAATGCAGATACGTTGTGCGAGGAAGCCACCAGCTCTTCGCTCACCAGTAACATCAACCAGACCAAGAGTTCAAATTGGTCAATATGCGACACCAATGTACCTACGTGCATGACAGGCCGAGAGAGCTTTTGTATTTACCGAAATTTTCTGTCCCAAGAATGTCATATCTTACACAGCGTCCGGTTAACAACAGTTGCAACAATGTTAGCGGGAGCGGCGGGTGAGACGACATGGTCAGTTGTGCCAGTACTCACAATATTGTACGAAAAATCGCCCGTACGAATAAGTTATTTTAGATAACATTCAATTCAACTGTCGTATTTTACCACCAGTTGTAACGAACAATCTAAATAATTTTGCCGTAAATGACACATACGACCAAAATTATTATAGATTGTCCAGTAATTATAGTCGTTAGTGGCACATACGACTATTTTAGATGAACCAGGTCCATACAAAAAAGTAGTATGTGACACTTCCGACAATATCTTTTATGAATATCCACGTAAAAATGTCGGATGTGCTATTTTCTGATATTTCCATAGGTATTTTCTTTTTTTACTTATGCACGCATTGCATACATATGCATGCATTTTATTTTTTACTTAAAGAGTATCTTAAAATTGTAACTTTTCCCAAATTTCATAGCTCAATTCCATAATTTAACAATTTTATAGAGTAAAAACCTGTTTAAAAAACTTTGATTGCCTCTCCTGGAAAGTAGTCATTTTGCAGATCCGACAGTGTTACTTGGGACCGTCGATTTGATATTTACAAATCACTTTTCAGCGATGGAATACATTGTAAGGAAACCGGGCTAATCCCATTAAGGCCTAGTTTACCCTCTGGGTTGAAAGGTCAAGTGGCAGTCGCTTTCGTAAAACTAGCGCTTACGACAAATCTTGTGATTTGTTGCCGGGAAAACGCTAGGAAGAAGGAAGAAATTATGTTTTATATCGTCTGCAACAAATGCTATGACAATTAAATTGAATTATTGTATTTAGCATATATATGAGAAATTTCAACCACAGCTGCTATGATCCGGTGGCCTTAGGATTACGAGTCGGCCGAAAATGCAGAAGACGCGAGCTCGACCTTTTCTTTCGTGTACCTATGACATTTAGTTAAGTTTATAATTATTACATTACTTAATTCTAAACAAAATTTTCGAGTTTCCCGCTAGCAGTGCCGCCACAGCAGTCCGTGACTTGGATAGCGAGCGGGCCGCGGTTACCGTGCGACAGTTGGAACGCAGTTATCGTGATCAAATTGAGTCAGTTGCTGCGGCGTTGCCTACGAATACAAGATGCGATTCCAATGCATATAATGAAAATGTTCGGTGTGATGCAAGTTGAACATTAAAATAGGTGTTTGTTACCGACTAAGTACTAGCTACTATTTTATTGGTATGCTGTACTGATTTCCTCTGGTGGTTCTACAGCGTCAACATGGGTGATTTGTGATTTTGTAGGTGCTATATAGTTACGTTCTATACAACGTGTAAGATGACCCACTAAAAATCTGAAAACAGTCTGTTTAGAATCAAGAGTAGAATCCATTGCACTTGCTGCAGCGATTATATTTTTTCTTTCAATTAGCATTTTAATCGAGTCGGGTCTAAAACTTTTTAATGCTACAATTGACCATCGGATCATAAGGTTAGGTGATAGTCAGGGGCTGAATATTTAGCAATCGTAATGGCTGGTTGTCAGTGTCGATCTAAATGTCAAATTATTGTTGAAATTACATATCTCAATTTTACAACATTATTTATTTTAGCAATGGAATAAGATAAACAAATTAAATATTTGCAAAACGGTATGCAAACAATAACGTTTATGTTACTAGAGGTACGACATTCTCAGAAAGTATTTAAGGTCGGCGTATGGTACGAAATAACTTTAAGGGGATACCCAATGCCAATGACCTTGGGTCTGAATCCGTTGGATTTATGATGGTGTATGAAGCTTAATATCATCTCACAATTAAAACATATGGTGTTTGTGTGACGGTGTTTCAAACGTTATTTAATTATACTAAAATTATTTTTTTCTACTCGCCGACTTTAATCTGCCAATTACGAGTACATAGACAAAACTATAAGCTCATACTTTTCGATATTAGACAGTCCAACTCAACTATAATATCTCATTTCGATACGCTGTAGGCAACTATAATAGAACTTCATACAAAATCTATACTTATTTGCGATGCCGTCTGGGACTTTGCCGACCGCGCGCCCCACGCCTGCGCTGACCGCGCCGGCCTGCCGGCCATCTTTTTGTGTTACATCCTTGTTAAGTCAATGAAATTGAATGATGAAATTGTTCCTCCATAGATGATGATGATGATGACTCGTAGAAAAAGTATTGTATACAATCGTAAGTTTTTCAATCTCGTACCTTACTTAGGCCACGAATCGCCATACCAATCATTATACTTTTACATACCTATGCCAATATTTTTACAAAGATATCAAAAAGGCCCCAACGTAGATCTCTTCGCTTTGTATTCTACATTTACAGTGTGGCAACTTCGCCCAATTTTATCGTGGTCGTCGATGGGGAAGTGGGCGGACAGGAAATGCCGCCGAATTTCTATGAAAATTCAGCGGTTTATGTTTAAGGGGTTTCAAATGGAAATTAGTTTGCCAAGCTGACCTTAAAAGGTGAATTCATGTATATCAAATATAAGTTTTTATTTGGTTGAAAATTTGTGCTACATCAAAATAGTATTTTTGATCAAATCACGACAAAAATCGATATTTGAGGATTTGAGGTGAGGTTACTCATAACAAATCTGAGGTCAAAATGCCTAAAAACGGCCGCCATCTTTAATTTCTAGAATTTTGATTCGATTGTGATCAAAATCGATATCTGAGGATCCAAGTGGTTCTAATTACGTAACGTAACGAATTTGACGTGCAAAATGCGAAAAATGGCCGTCATCAAGAAGATGAAGAAGATTCTAACAACTCCTGTAGATTATAACGTCAGGTTTACAATTACGTGATTTATAGTAACCTCACATAGGTATTGATTTTTATTATCAGATATCGGGTTCTGTTCTCGCAATTTTGGCATTAGATCTGTTATAAAGAACTTATCAGATCCTCAGATATCGATTTTTGTCAGGATCGGATCAATACTGAAGAAATTCAAAATGGCGACCGTTTCTCGTAATTTTCACCTCGGATTCCTTATAAAGAACCTGTTGGATCCATTCAAACATTGATATTTATCACGATCGACAGAAAACTGAAGAAATTCAAGACGGCGGCTGTGTTTGGCAATTTTGACCTTAGATTCGTTATAACTAGCCTGTCGGATGCTAAGATATCGATTTTTATCACAATTGGATCAAAACTGAAGAAATTTAAGATGGCAGCCTTTTTTACTAACAGTAAATATATTTAAACATATGTTAAAACCAGACACAGAATTAAATCACCAAATTATATTATATTACATATTATTACCTCCTCATATTATTATTATTTCCTCAAAGGTTAACTGGAAGAGATCCCTCATAGGGATAAGTTCGCCTTTGTTGTATCAAATTGTCTATGTTACTGTGTTTCTTGTATTTCTTGTGTTATTGTACAATAAAGCTTATACATACATACATACATACATTACCTTGTGTCCCACTGCTGGGCAAAGGCCTCCCCTATTTTTCTCTTTTCGACTCGGTTGTAAGAATACCACTTCCATTCTGCACAGAACGCATCCAGGTCGTCCTGTCATCTACTTTTCAGTCTGCTTTGACGCCGGCCTGCACAGTCTGTGGTATTTCTGGGGTCATTTTCGACCACCTGCGGCAGACATGCGGCCAAGTCCCATTTACTCGTAAGCCTGCCGTCTTGACACCTACATCTAGTATTCGAATTCTGGAGCTTAGTACCGTGTTTCGGAATTTATCAGTTCTCCGAACACCTGGTATAAATACGATAAATATGATTTTATTTTTATCAAATGTATCTTCTTAATCATAGATATCAGATAAAAGAACTGGATACCTAATCGGCCGAAAAAAAAGGCGCCATAAAAATTCAGCAGTTGCGACTCTTTTTCATATTATAGTCTTTTTTGGAACGTGACGTTCCGTAACTGCCAACAGCCTATATACTTTTATACATATATATCGTCGCCTAGTACCCACAACACAAGCCTTATTAAGCTTACCGTAGGACTAGGTCGATTTGTGCAAGATTGTCTCATAATATTTATTTATTTATTATTTACTTAAGACAGTGTCTTGTGATTTTTTTCTCATTTACATGAATTAGTTGTTACTTAAGTGTAATTTATGTGAAATCTAATTAACAACACTACCCATCGCCATTACACAATTACATTACAGGCACAAGTGTTCACACAACATCAATCATTCGTAAACGCGCATCCATCAGCAAATTTCACACCGACCAATCAGACATTACAACCGCGGTCCGCGTCTGTCCCATGGGATAATAACCGCCGGGACACCGTGTACACGGCTGCAGTAGTCGGCCGATTCAATGGTTGAGTTACGACGTATAGTTGTCTATATGTCTTAATCCATGTCCATCGGGCGGGCCGTATGCTTGTTTGTTACCGTCGTAGTAAAAAAAATGTAGATGTGCCACGGTCACATTTCAATATAATACATGTAAACCAACCAAAGAAAAAGCTCGATTTATAAAATTTGTATTTTTGTAATTTTTGTTGTATTTTTAACCGATTTCGAGAATTTGACGGAGGCGGTTATATATTCGACTGTTATTTTTTGTTATTAACCTTCATAAGATGTTACTAATTGTTATTTGACTTGAACCTAGTTAACTACCTACTACACTACCCATTGGTATTACACTATTACATTATAGGCGCCAACTGTTTGCATATCATTAATAATGAATCAGAGCAATGAACATCTCTGTATTCTTGTACCGTTGCCACATCAACATTTGCGTATGATCCGTATTTACGTTTTTGTAATCAACCGTATCCAGGTTCATGTAAACTGGCCTTTACCGGCCGCTCAATACCGGCTCAGGTGTACACTAGGAGGACATGTCGTTTAATGGACCCGCAGCGTTATTGGAATTTATCGCACCATAATTTCAATCTTGACATGTACAAATTGATGGGTTCGTCTTAAATAATTGGACAATACTTAGGCTAATTACTAAAAGCTATTCTATTAGCAGCAGCTATTTACTGGTATACCGTTATTACTGTTTATCGTACCATAAACATAAATTTAAAACTAAATTTCGTAGTATTAAGAATATGAAATAAATAACGTAAGTACAGCATTGATTAAAAAACCCTGCAACATCTCGCCAGAGAACTAATTGGACAGTATCCAGCTTACAATGATTAAAACTCTTCGGATAAAAAGGAACTTTTTCAATAACTGCTCCACTTTTTTGATTAATGCATGCAATGGAATGAATAGAGACAGTCACAATATATAACAAATTTCAGCTACTAAATTGTGGTAAAATATATAAAATATTTATACCTACTGCACATGGGCCTAAAATTGGATTTTCTGTTTACCTTGGTTAACAAAATCTGTGCCTATTTTTATATTAGAAACTTTTTATCGTTAAGTTTAAGAGCAGCGGTGCCTAAGAGCAGTTTAGTAGTATTGAGATTTGTTTCGGTTTTAAATAATATTTAAAACGGGTCACTCACGTAATTTAGTCGATTTTCGCTCGACATGTTTCGCATGACATGTTAGCGAAAATCGACTAAATTACGTGAGTGACCCGTTTTAAATATTATTTAATATGTTCGAGTCTCACGAGAGTTTTATAGTTAAAATTGTTTCGGTTTTGTTCGAAATTGGACTTAATCTTAACGACATAGTTTATTCAGTACTTTGTATAGGCCATCAGGCCATTACTTTTAGTGACCTGAACGGAAGAAATTTTTCGTCAAGAGAATAATACTTCAGAAGGTGCGATAAATAGACTATGTCCCTATTTATTTTACTATAATAAATATCGATCAATATCGCTTACTTTATTGTGTTATCACGTGCCAAGCAAAAAGGCCATTTCATGCCACCACGATTCGGACTTTACGTCGCGACCTTCTCGTACCCTTAATGCTCTTTATGTTTTTATTCCATTACCTCACACCGTTCCTACATTACGGGCCATAGAGGCCCTGACGTTACTAAAGGTGAATGTTTTTGTAGCTGCCAACTTATTTTACACACGAGTGCGTGAGTAAAATGAAATGGAGCAATTCACTTTCATTATATAGGTTCCATTTCAGGGCAGTGTCTCAATATTCAATAGAAAATCAACAATGGGTTGCTTACTTACAACATCCGTAAATTTTATGACAAGAAATGTATGAAAGTAAAATAATGAAAAGTGATGAGTGTTTGCTCCAACAAATATTTATAACACTTTATAATAAAAATATTTTTGGAGAAACGTTCAAGTAACAGAGTCAATTTGTACGTCTCTCAATATAATTGTAAATAATAAGAAACGGAGAAGTGCAGTTTATTGACCGTCTAGGTATCGGCTGGGTGCTTAGCCGGCACCTAATCAGCCCAGGTAATTCTACCGAAGCCGGGACCTGGCTGATTGGTTATCGACCGGATGCACTCTTGCCAACCTGGCTAAATATCCAACTTCTATTGTTGATAGAAATATGACTTTCAGTTTAAAAGTTCAATATCGTAAATTATGTGATTTCCTTGTATGTTTCTTTCTTTTTCAGTAACGAAATGTCGTCTTATCTTTATTTTTATATTAACAGGTAGGGAATATCATTCGCGAGTAATATAGTGTGGTTCTAGGTTGTGACGTAGGATGAAGTATCTACTGACAGCGAGAATTGAGATGATGACGAATCTAAGGGCTTTATCCGATAATTATTTCTTATGATTGAGTTTAAAATATTCAAATACATGAAGACATTTTGAGAAAAATTTACGGGTTTATTACTCTTACTCAAATGTATTGCGACTACGATTGGATGAGCTATTCTTGAGTTAACGACTGAAAGTTGTTTCTTTAAAAAAAGCATAGATGTAGTCATGATTTGTCTTCTCGCTTATTGTTTGTTGTTGTTTGTATCATGTGAAAATACGATACCTACCTACCCTATCTTACGTGGTCCGACACGAGCTTGCAGGTTTTTAATAACTGTAATGAAAAGTGCAAATATGATGGGAACATGGAGAGACACGCGCCGACGGTTCAGGGATTGGATTGAGTGCATAAAACAGCGGTTTAATTACATTCTATCGTCGTTGCGCTTACCAAATCTGATATGTGTGTGATTATAATTAAATGAATTAAAACCTTATGTGTTTTAATTGCTAGGTTGCTTATTAATTGTCAAAAATCGAGCACATATCAGATTTGGAAAGCGCAATGACGCTATGCTAAATGAGCGATTCTTTAAAAAAATTGATATCATCGGTGAATTTGACTCAGAATCACCTTATTTTAATCTCAATAGGATAAAATGTCCTTAAGCTTTTCTTTGTTGTGCTACCATCTCCCGTATAAGTAGGTACTTTGTATGGCGGTTACATAAAAGTAAATTTACCAGCATACGGGGAAGGTTTGGGACGATTTTTTTGATGACATGAAAAAATAATTTTCAAATACCATTTTTTGGGGCAATAAAAAAATACCTAATTATTCTCTCTATTTGTAGGTACTCTACTAACAAACATCATAACCATGTCTACAAAGTTACGTTCCATTTTATACACTGATTTAAAAAATTGATAGAAGAGAGTTACTCTTTTTGAGCAGGTGTGGTGAAAAAAGTATACTACTACTATTAAAAATAATTATATTACTTGTCTTGTAATTGAATAAAATATACACGTGGGCAATATATTTACCCCTTATAAAAAAAAATTAACAGACGTTTTAGTTAAATTATTTTTTCTCACTTTCTAATAAAGGCAAATGTCCAACTGACAGGTAAGAACAAGCAATAATTTACCTAATCTGTATTTGAACTTTGATGTGCGTTTATAAAAAACGCCATTAATAATATGATTTTTAACTAAGATCATTGATATTTGTGCTTTGTGCATTGGTTTTTAATAGTAAACAGTTAAATAATTACATTTTTTAATGTTAGTTAGTACAATACTGTATTCGCCAACCTGTTATCACTGTAACCTCAGAAGTTTCATATCAAATGAAGGAAGGGGGTGCATTAGTAAAATTGCTCACGTACAGCAGGCTCACTTTTCAAACTTGTGATATGTCGCGGATTTTACGAACTCAAACTAATTTACCTAATTTACGCCGTTCAACATCAAAAAGTTAGCATGTTGATAATTGTATTACAGTTGGTCGACGGGCAGATTGTTTTGATATACTCGTACCTATATAGGTAACTACTTTTCTATTACAACTTGCCAGTAGTAGTATTAAAACTTAAAGAAAATAAAAAAAATACTTTTCTACTTTATTCGGTGATAGAATTTAATTGCTAACAAAATATTTGTAAAGCACGATCACTGGGAGCCTTGGTCACTCTTCTGTAGTATATGACATCTCTTTCAATTTATAATTTGCAAAAAAGATTAAACAAACGCAAAATAAAAATATCACATAGACGAGTATGCAGACACATAGTAAAACCGCCACTCCGCGTTTTGGCACCTGTAGGTGGCATAAACTGTCAGTGTACGCGCAACGCGCAGAACCTCAAGGGTATATTCACATATATTTATATTTAAAACACCGCATACTAATTTATACTTAGACAAATTAATCCAAAACTTATAAGTAATCAATAAAAACGTGTTCTTATTATAATACAAATAATGTTCCGATACATATTTTGTTCCTATTTATATGTTTATACAAATTGTTCTACCACCATACGCACCTGTCAGCATGGTGACAACGACAACCATAATGTTAGTGTGCTTGACAAGCTAAACGTCAAATGTAGGAAAGAGAAGCTTCTGTACTTAACTTTTAGTGGGTACTGTTACTTATTATCTGGTAAAACTGTGAGGTAGGTAAGATTTGATCTTGTACGTAGTAGAGGATTCTAGTGAGGACAAGACATTTAGCCATTGTGTTGTAGGCTTTTTACTCGCCTTATAAGACAAACTATATAACGTGCAATAAATTATCAGTGGAAAAGCGGCCACACGGAGCTAATTTGGCTTATTTTTCTTTGTGTAACTATTTACTGTCTTATCATTGGCAAGCTTGGCAACTGAGTTTCATGGACGCACCGACACTATTATACTATCTTAAAATAAACAAATCAATGAGAACTTACTTGTAGGGTTCCGTACCTCAAAGGAAAAAACGGAACCCTTATAGGATCACTTTGTTGTCCGTCCGTCTGTCCGTCAAGAACCCTTAATCTCTGGAGTGCGTGGAGGTATCGAGTTGAAATTTAAACTACTTATGTACTAAGGTCTACGGTCCCTTGAAACCGTATTCCGCGTTTTCCGAAATTCATCCGCTAAGGGATAAAAAAGGGGGTTGAAAGTTTGTATGAGACGTGATTATTCAGGTTGCAGATTTAAAACTTCGTGTATACGTATTTATACTCTTTGATACTGTACAACAAAAGTATATTTAGCGTTTTTCGAAATTCATCCCCTAAGGGATAAAAAAGGGGTTGAAAGTTTATATAAGATGTGAATAATTTTTTAGGTTGCAGACTTGGAAACTTCGTTAATAGACTTTCTGATAATATATAAGAAAACCGTATTCCGCGTTTTTATTATGCTGTCGCATCCCCTATGGGATAAAAAAGGGGGTAGGGGGGATTGTTAATCATTTTTATGATGTACGGAACCCTTGGTGGGCGATTCTGACTCGCACTTGGCCGGTTTTTTTTTAGATAGCCCGCGACATTGACATTGACACAACATAGTTGTACTAGGATGTTTAATACTGAAAACAAAAACTGAATAGGTAAATAGAGCGGATAATAATCGGTATTATTATTATGCAAAAAAGTTATTCAAATATAGGCAGCATAAATTGTTTGATTACCTACTTCAAATTGATGTAAAACAATCAAGCGGCAACCTGTTTTGTGATTTAATTTCTGAACCGCGCACTCAACGATCATGGTGAAGGCACTATTAAATTTCAATTTCAGACGCGTCATTTGATCTAAATTACTATCGGGGTTGACAGTGCCCCGTCAGGATGGGACCATGTCGGCGTTACTAACGAACCTGCTATTGAAATAGTTGTCTGCCTACCGTGGGTTACGAGTGATTGACAGCACAGTCAGGACTTTTCAGATGATTGCAGTTTTTGGTGAATCTGTTAGTAGTTAAGGGTATGCAGTTATGGTATAGAATTTTCACTAGTAATTAATTCTATAGAATGCCTCTTTAGGCTAGATCAAAAATAGTCTAAATTTTACTATGGATGGATGGATAATACCAAGTAATTTTTTAGAATGTCAAAATTTTTATTTAGTAGGTTTAAACTTATAGAACGAAAGAATATACAAATTTCTGGTGGCATCTGTAACTAAGAGATAATAACAACGCTAACGAGAGGATTAGGAATTAGTACAGTCACCTGCACTTATTTGCACAGCCATAATTTAAGACGGTTTCACAAATTTTTCAGGCCTTTCCCGCGGTAGGTACTATTGCAGGTGACTGTACACACTATATAAATTAAATTAGAATAGCAAAACCAGATGTTTTATTCAAATCAACTTAAAAACAACCGTATGGCCGATCGCCCAATCAAACCTCCTTAAAGCAACAATGGAACAAATCACCGTCGAACTTTGTCACTCGATTTTTCTACATTTTCCGTACCTCAAACTAGATTATTGCCATCCCGTCTGAGCGTTACTGATTCGAAAAAGACGGTAAGAGTTCCTCTCAAGTCTCGAAATCGTTTTCAATGCCATGTCTTGCCGCGTTTGCAGAGTCAGAAGGGCAGCCCTTGACAACTTTATTTATGAGACTCGACGAATATAAGGACCCAACTGGAGTACTAAAAGACTGCAATATTTGGTCTTATTATTCCGTCTGGACCTGAGACTGCATATTGTATTTTACGTCCAGTGTATTGTAAGACATAGCGCGAGCTTTATTTTTTTATTTTTGTTTGGTATTCTGACCCTTCCAAGTCAATTACTAAAATAAATTTAATTCACATTTAATGATTATTATTTTAAAATATCAAATGGGGTACTTACAAAACAATTATTAAAGTTCCGGACCCTATTATTAGGCCATACTTTCCATTCAACAAATAATGGGCAGTTATTTAACAACTTTTCTTCCGGAGGTAGGTAGGTAAATAGTAGAAAATAAAATTTTACTAGGTCGATTTTGTAAATTTACGATACTAATAAATATTTTTCTTGTTTGTGAACATGACAACATATTTGTCTTCTATCTGTTAAAAGCATAACCGAAGAAAAAAGTAATCACGTTGGACCGTTAATTCTACAAAATGTACGGCGCGATTTACTATGTATCTGTTATGCTAAAAAAACAGCTAAGGTAAGATGGGCGAAAATAAAGAAAAGGGAAAAGATGAAAAGCTTCATATAACTCCCTATTTGGTTTTAAATGTTAAGTGCTGGTGTCATCCTTTAAGCCGCCATCTTGTTACTAGCCGCCACTCAGTCGACAGTGACCGCCCGGAGTGTGTAGACACCTGTTGTTGTGTGTCAGCATATTGAGGCAAATTTGTCGATTTTCAATCTTATCTCGTAATATTTATAAGGTAAGTAAATGAAATTTCAGAGACTATTTCAATCTTATCCTTCGACCATTCATCTTCTTAACCTCTCTACTTTTTAGAAAACAATGTGTTTTTATTTATTAAAATGGGCGTTAGCCAAGTTTTACCGACAGAATACAAAACTAGAATCTTTGCCCATGCCTTCTAATTAAGACAACCGAAAGGAATCCAATAGTTTTATTTTTATTCGGTTTAAAGATATGTATTTTCTCAAAAATAATAACAGTTATTCACTTACATGAGAAAAAGTGTGCGTGATTAATATTAATGTATAAACTTATTTAGTGAGCGCAAAAATAAGAATTATATTCAAACAGGTAGATAGAAACAACAAAACTTAGCATCTTTACAAATGAGTTGGTCACTGCGCGGGCGCCCCGTGCGACATGCAGCGAGCGCACTCCCGCTTACTATGTACTACATTTTATGTAGATAACAAAATTTATCTACATTGTATGTAGATACCAAAATTTACACAGATTAAGATTATAAAGAAGCGACATGCTTAACAAATGCCTAGGTTGAGGTTGAGACATATCATTGTTTGATTTTTATTTTTATTTTTTGTATTTAAGTTATAATGAGAGATTGCGTAGTTTTTAATATGAATAGAGTAGATATTTTATATTGTAACTTTATTGAACATTTTAATAAGGTAGTAAGTATTATTATGACATGTTTTTATATGATTAGATCCTGAAGCCAGCACCAGATAATTTTATCGAATTACTCTCGAGTGTCGATATTATTTCGCATGCTAACTATCTCAGCTCAGCACAATTTAAAATAAATAAGTTATTATAAGCTATTATGAAATTGCGAGGAAATTACCGCTTCAGCTGGGATTCATTAGTTAATGTCGATACCCAAACGATAGACATAACCAGCTGTCATAACCAGTCTGCAATGGGAAATGACATTTTATTGCCTTCCTGTCAAATGCGAGGCGATAACTAAGTATAGACACCGTCTATTAAATTAAACGACATTGAATAAGAAGAAATTATGACTTTTTTGTCATTAAAAAAAACATAATTTAAAGTATGAACAATTGGTTAAGAATAAATGAGTTCACTTGGGTTTCTAAGACTTCCTATTGCCTATTGAAAAAAAATGTTTTTTTTATACCTGATACTTCATAACTGGAATTCTAGTAACTGGAAATTATCAATAAATTGCTAACTGTACAATTATTATTATTAAGTAATGTATCGTAGCCGTTGTTAGGTTTCGTACTATGAATAACTTCTCTAGTTTGGTTTGTCTATTCATGTGTGATCTGTGACAGCGCTCTTCCAGCTAAGATAGCGTCTTGTGAGTTTATAAACTGTGTCTTGTATGTGGTATAATAAGATTAAATAAAGAAATAAACTTAATATCTATGATGACGATTATTTTAATTAGCTAAAACATTTTGGAATATGCAAGATAAATTTTATATAGTTTTATTAGGATGAGTTAAAAATGTGTAGATAAGACAGATAGCCTAACCTACATACAAAACTTCCATAACTCAGGAACTATAATAACCTGCAATTGCACTTATCAAAAATAATCAGAAGTGCCTCTTGTGTTCAATAATATATAATTTGCATATAACAGAGCCGCTTGGTTCACAATTTGCATGATTATATTATGAGGGCCTAGATAATAATAGACATCTCGTACGGTCAGGCATAAACTTCTGCCCAAGCGAGCGTCGCTTGCCTGCGTGAACGCACAAAAAGACTCGGGGTAATATGCTACTTTAATGCAGCGTAATCATAATTATATTACTAGTGAATCGTACGTGTATAGACTAACGTATATATACATTCTGGGCTAACAAATTCTAATTATAATTTGCCATTGAGCCAGAGAGGAGTAGGTTTCCTGGTGGCCAAGAAATGGAAGAATAATATCATAGAATTTTGCAGCTACTCTGACAGGATTGCAGCTCTCAAATTCCAGTTAACACCAAAACAGACTCTAACGGCGGTGATACAAGTCTATGCGCATACATTTGCGTATTGCGATGATGAGGTTGAAGATTTTTATGACCTTCTAAACAAGGCATGCGACAAGCATCGAGGGTCATTTAATATTATCCTCGGTGACTTTAAAGCCAAGATACTAGACAAGAATTGGATAGCGATGAAATTCTCGGACCATACGGGTTGGGAGACCGTAACGCACGTACGCTCTCGCATGATTCAATTTGCGTTTGGACAAAGCCTGAAGGTTTGTAACAGCTTCTTCCTCAAAAACAACACAACGCCGCTGGCCCTGGGTGCCTCCTGATGGGCGAACCATAAAATAAGATCGATTTTGTACTAACCTCAAATAACGATATTGCCAGTAATGTAGGAGTTATAAATAAAATCCGGTTCTATTCAGATCACCGTCCACTCCGAACCACACTAAAATTCAATTTTAAAATACACCGCAAAAATATGTTTTCAAGACGTCACAAAACATACAATGTAGAAATGCAAGATAATGGATATACCTATGTAAAAAAGTTTGCTCTTCTCTATATTCAGACCTACTCAAACCACAAAACACTTCAGAATACCTTTGCGTCGACACTATCTCTCCGATCACAACGGATAAAGTAGCTAAAGCCTTGTCCACCATGAAATTCGACAAAAGTCTTGGCGCTGATAGGATAAGTGCAGAGGCACTCATTTTCAGTTCCAAGCTTTTACTACCTCTATCAAAATTATTTAACAACATAAATATGTATGTACTAAAAACAGTAAAATACCCCAAAAGCTTCTACATTCAAGCATTGTTCTATTACACAAGAAAGGCGATAAGTCAGATAGGCAATTACCGGCCAATTAATATAGTGTCCCATATTTAAAAAGTATTTATCAAATATCAAATCAAAATCATTGAGCGACGCATTGCATCAACCCCCCCACCAAGCTGGGTTTGGTTCTGGATTCTCCACCATCGATCACCTCCATACCGTTAACCAGATCATTGAAAAGGACACAGCGTACAATATCCCCTTATATCTGGCATTTGTTCACTACATCATTTATCAACTCCCTATACAGATAGAGGTGTCAAACAGGGGGATCCACTGTCTCCAAAACTACTTACCAGTTTAAGAGCCTACCGGTTTCCTGGGAGGCAAGGGGAATAGCCGTTGGTGAAAAAAGGTTATCAAACCTTCGATTCGCCGATGATATTGTTCTCTTCACCCCTTCTGAATCAGAACTAAAGCAAATGCTTCAAGGTCTGAGCAGCGCAACTGTCACTGAAGCGAAAGCTCGTCGACATGTGTATTCTGCCCGTCCTAACCTACGGTGCTCAAACTTGGTCACTCACAGAGATTCAGAAGTCCAAACTAAAGGTTTGTCAACGCGCCACGTAGCGCAGCATTCTAGGTGTAAAAAGGAACGACCGCATCCGGAAGACCACACTGCGCTCTAAAACACGCATCGCTGACGTAGGCAAGAGAACCGCTAGGCTCAAGTGGGCTTGGGCCGGCCACATCTACCGTATGCATCGGGATAGATGGGCTATCGTAACCACCAAGTGGATGCCGAGAACGAGGCGCGGGCGGGGCAGGCCCAAGCGAAGATGGCGGGATGACCTTGATACCTTTCTTAACAACTGGCCAGAAGAAACGCAAAATCGGGAGTCATGGAGATCCTGGGGAGAGGCCTTTGCCCAGCAGTGGGACACTCAAATAGGCTAGGAAAAAAAATTGCCATGTGTCTGTAAAATATACATTAATATAAAAAAATACAAAAAATATGTTTATTGTGTGCTGTTCTTGTTTTGTTTTGTACACAATGCATTTATCCGCTATCAGTTGATCGTGAATATTACTGGTTAGTTTATTTTGACTGTAAACTTTCTTAAATTTTCCTCTTAAGTTACTAGCTTCCTCCCTGTCGTTAAAACTGTAAGCTCTGTTTTGCTCGTTCTTAGCTGCCGGGTTAGACTTTTACAACGTTTGCTAAAATAAAATGGTTTAGACTGTGCTTTGTCTGAAACGCTGCCATTCCATAACACGACTAGCGAACACCATATATTATATCGGTAAAAAAACGTCTTACCATTTGCCTGGCGACTTTAAAGCATATCGGTCAAAGTAAGCAAATTGTTATCCAGCCGATTAGGATAAAGAATTTCATGATTTTCCTAGGAAGTCCATGATCTGCCCAATATGTAGTTATGAATATCACCGATAAAATTGTTCTCATCGATCTGCCTACGCACATTATTGTGTGCTCGGCTAAACCTTTAAATGCCACCACAATACTAACAGCAGGCGATGCCCGAAAGATAAAAAAAATATATGCGCATTTGACTTAAATTATTAGATTTTATAAATTAAAAGAGATGTCATATACTACAGAACAAGTGACCAAGGCCCCCAGTGCCCAGGGCTGGGATAGAACCAGTGACCTCCTGCTTTCGCAGCAGACAACAATTACATTGTAATAGATTCTATATAAGAAACACTATATTAAGCCCCTCCCAAACATCGACATGTGAAGCATGGAATTTCTAATCAGCTTAAGCATCAAGATGGCAATCTGAAACACAATCAGGGTTCAAACGCTCCCAATATAATTATGCATTTATGTATCAAATACATATGTTTCTCAAATCATATTTCCGACAATATCATTTCGCTGACCGACGTAGCATGAAATACGCTTTGAGTGACTCGGCAAAGATGCCGCTGGTGTGCGCGGGTTTGTTGTACAGGGGTTGATACGATGGGGAGATTTAAAATAATGGAAATATGATTGCGGTATCAATAGTTTCGATATTTATATAATTAGAAAGTCACAATAGTAGAAAATAACGTATAATCTGATAAAGGAACATAACGTATGAAATGGTTGTTTATGTGTGCTGATAATCCAGTCATTGAACTAACAGCTTGTATGGAAATTTTGATTACTTGGGAAATAATTTATAATAGCTGTTTTTTTAGCGTAACGAAACAGGAAAAAAAATTATTCGTATTCCGATTGATCGGGCTAGTCAATCGGACCATGCGACCTAAGGGAATATATCGGGAGTCTAGTATTATGTAGGCAACAAAATCCAACAAAATATCGTTACATGCTAATTGTCACAAATATATACTATCGGCCCAATTGAATCCTCACCCACCATAGAACTGTATGACAGTAAGGTGTATGATTTTACTTAGCATTTGACTTTAGATGTCAATATGACACAGTTCCATGGTGGGTCAGGATTTAATTGGGCCGATAGTACACACATGTTACAAACGTTTTTATTGTAAGATTTATATATATATATGTTTTTTAGCCGTTTAAAATGGGTCAGGACCAGTTTTACCTATTACCATTTGTTTCTAGCGAAATAACACATCAATCACCCGTGCCGTACATTTAGTAGATTTAACTGTCTTACGTGAATAGTTGTCTTCTGTTTCGATTTTAACAGATAAAAGATAAATAATAATATGTCGTCATGTTCACAAACAAGAAAAATATTTACTACCGTAAACAAAAGAAAATCGACTTAGTTTAATTTTTTTACTATTTATGTACTTCCGGATGAAAAGTTTATGGGATTTTTGCATATATTATAAATATGTCTAACCCAGGAAAGATACGATTTTGACAGACATTAAATTATAGCCTGATTTTTTCAAATTACGTTAAAATGGGATATTTATATATTATATATGCAAAAATCCTACAAACTTTTCTTCCGGAAGTAGGTAAATAGTAAAAAAAATAAAAATAAACTAAATCGATTTTTTTAACTGAACGATATCAAATAGTTTTCTTGTATGTGAGCATGACGAAATATTTGTCTTCTATCTGTTAAAAGAGAAACCGAAGAAAACTTATTCAAGTAAAACCATTAAATCTACAAAATGTACGGCGCGGGTGATAGATGTGTTATTTCGCTAGAAACAAATGTTAATAGGTAGAAACTGGTCCTGACCCATTTTAACCGGCTTAAAAAACATATATATATATAAATCTTACAACAAAAATGTTTGTAACATGTGTGTACATATTTGTGACAATTAGCGTGTAACGATATTTTGTTGGATTTTGTTACCTACTTAATAATAGACTCACGATATACCCGTTACGCTAAAAAAATTACCTATTATTAATTATTTCCCAAACTGTCAAAATTTCCATACAAGCTGTCAGTTCAATGACTGGATTAGTGGTCATGTTCACAAACAAGAAAAGTATTTATTACCGTAAGCAAAAAAATCGACTTAGTTTTATTTTTTTAGTATTGATGTACTTCCGGATGAAAAGTTTATGGGATTTTTGCAAATATTATCAATAAATATCCCATTTGAACATCATTTGAGAAAATCAGGCTATTATAATTGAATGTCTGTCAAAACCGTATATTTCCTGGGTTATAAACTTGTTTACCCATTTAGCGCTGATAATCACGACACGTCGTCATTAAACCTCTACGAACAATTTTTGCTATTAATCGGGAAAGCTCGGCTGCGATGATGTAGCGCTACCAAAAGTATTTTGCGAAGAACGAGTTATGGATTCAATAAAATATTATACTTTGTAATTTATTATTATGCACTAAATAAACTGTAGGATCTTAATAGATACTATGTGCATTCTACGAAAAGTATTACTTTGTCGGCGACGTGACGTGTATGGAAGATATAATATCATAAAGACCTACATAAATCTAAAAAAAAATCCTTGAACTTATCACTGAGTTACTAAATGTTACTAAACCAAATATCAAATTCTGTCATGTACCCGACACTTTCGTGGAATAGCCCTAGATATGAAACCTTATTCCTGCACTGACAAAAAATAGTCCTTCCTGTATGCACTTGTAAATCTTGTGATAATATGTCCGTCAAATTTAGATTAAAAACTTAACTGAAATTTTGAAAGGCTTATTTAATAAATAAAAAATAAATAAAAATCATTTATTTACAGACAACATATGGTCCAGACTTTTCATTAAAATAAAATTAATAACAATAACAATAATCTAATTACAATTAGAAATAAATTAAAATTAAAATTAAAATCCAATACTTATCAAATTAAACAATAAAAAATTAAAATTTAAAATACGTAGTTAAAAAATTAAAATAAATTACACTTCACATTTAGATAGCACTAGCTTCTACTGTGTTCCAGCACAAACAACCCGTCTGCCTGAAGGCTCCGTTGTAATATTTTATCCCCCGAATCATGGTACTTCTTTTACAGTGATTTGATGATATTGCACTTTGACGAACGCAGGATTGGGGAGAAAAAGGAAACAAGATGGATGATGCAGGACGGTTGAATGGCGAGAGTCTCACGCGAGAACGAGGGCTTTTTTACAACGCGCCCTTCAATTCACTTGGACTCTCATCTCATCTAAAATAAACACTGCATTGCAAAACCAATTTTAGACCGAAAACTTAGAGTTCATTTTAAATTTAAATGTTAATTTTTTTACGATATTATAAGAATTATACTCCTTTAAGTATGACAGTCAAATCGGAATAACGGTCCTTTGATGTCGCACGTGAGACTGCGCCTTTTATGTTGATTAAAGTGTTTTTAGTGGGAAATACTGTTCTGAGCTTTGTCTCTTTGCTTTATATGATTGATACTGGTCATTAAAGCTAAGTATATGCAGATTATGCATGATTAAGTTATATGATTGATATTGGTTTTTGAAGCAAAGTTGAATTGAATTTTTGTTTATTCTAATTCAGAAACAACACTGTAGTTGTAAACTGGCCAATTCTAACTTCTTAAATATTATCCTAATCTAACATCGATACTTGCACATCTTATGGTGGCAAAATGCGAGATATTAATATTATAAAGACCTAAACTATATTTTTGTCATAATACTTAGGCACCTGCTTATTTGTGACGGACAAAGACCTGGAACTTCCATACCTAACATAGTAATGGTATAAATAACATACTATTAAATATTCATAATTTTGTATGTCTCTAACACATACACTTATAATAAACTTATAATAAAATAGCTTAGCCAACGTTGTCAATATAATAGGTATTTAAATACACCTCCCCAAGTGTACAATTAATTTTGCCATATAAATTACCACTTAATTAGGTTACACAAATTGTAAGTCGGACAATATAAAGAAAAATTAGATCCACGGCAGTTTTTGGCGACTATGTATGTATGTGTGTAGATTACGATTAAATAAATAGGTATGTACGTAGTTGGAACGCGCTAATTGCTCCACCTACTCTTTCCTGTACTGTAGGATAATGCCGAATTATTTGTCGGTTTACCGCAGGGTAAAAAGTCTTAATGGAAGGCAAACTTAATCGCACCTTTGGGAATCTTAATATAAGCATTCCTTACAGCTTAGGCAGTCAAGTAAAATCCACGCCACACTATTAGGTCTATACCCATTATTTTACGGGTTCAAAATACAAGCAATGACTGTATGCGTGGGGCTAGGTCAATTTGTGTAAGCGTCTCCCATAATATTTATTTATGCTATAAACTATTTCGCGTCATCGATGGGACCCAAAACCGTGCCATTTAGGTACACCCGGTAAAAAAAAATAACTTTTCGTTTACAGAAATTGACTGCCGCCCGACCAGCTGCAATTTACTGGCAAGGCAGTTAAATTTTCCTTTTAAGCATATGTTAAGAGTTATTAACTGAGTAGAGTTTAGCCTAGGTATATATTACTGACCTGTCATTTACTCCAGTCATTGCCTTGAAGTCCTGAATCTCCATATCACCCATGAACTGCGAAAAATCTGAAATAAACAGAAGAACATGTTAATGTAATGGAAAAATAAAACAAAAAGACTGTCGATGTCTGCACAATGTCTATGCCCCATCTTGAAATGGGTTGAGCAATATTACAATTTCAGAGGAAACAATTTAGATATAGTTGCTATTAACAAGACATACGCCCAAAACGTTGTGTAATATGTTTGATATTCATAAACTATTACCTATAAGTACATAAGTTCATCTGATAGAAAATAAAATCACTAACACCACAATTTATACCTGAAAATATATATAATATATATACAAATATGTTAATAGAAAAAAAATGCAAAGAGAAAAATATAGCAAAGTTCAATCTCAGTTGGGTAGCGTGGCCGATCTTTTGACATTAAGTCTCAGCCCCCGAGTCACGCACTAAATTTGTCAAGTGTCCGAGTCTGTGTAGGTAATTTGAACGCCACTCCGGCCTGAATTACGTTTACTGCGTAACAGCGCGCACTGCCTCCGTCACTTACGTAGATACGGCTCATTTATTACTGACTAGACATGTGACCCCCGAATTTTAAATTATATTTACGACTTTTTACGTTTGTAAAAAATGTTTTAGGAAGGCAAAAAATAGTACATTTTGCAACAGAGGTAAATATTTGTAATACTCGAACACAACTCTGGGATACACGCCCATCGCTCTGCTAACAAAACTACCGAGACATACTTTTTGGCGGCAGATTTCTTTCACTATGTATCTAGCTTAAGGGCTTCGTAGTGATATCTACTGTAAGAAGTTTAAAAAGGAGATAACATTTACTTAAAACCAAATTAATATGAATAGTTGCATCAAAAGTAAGATGTTTTTTAACTTTAACTAGATCAAGTGTGAAATGAGAAATGAATCCTCTGTTTTTTTAAGTTACGATTATAGACATGATCTGCAAAATTCACGTCCGACCTCTAGACAATCAGAGGTGACCATTGCACCCAAAATGTTGTGTAGAACTTTAAAAGAAAAACTCAATAATTTATAGCCCTGGGGGGAAATTAAATGTCCAAAGTTTCTAGATTTGTATAGATTTTATTAACAATGCTTTTGCCAAAAAGATTTTTGATAAAATTTAAATATGTACCTAATGGTAGGTAGACACAAAAAGACAGGAAGAGATTGGAAGCATTTGAGATGTGGGTCTGGAGACGGATGGAAGGCATAAGTTGGAGAGAAAGAGTAACGAATGAGGAAGTGTTGCGTAGAGTAGACGAGAGAAGAACGATTATGAATACCATTGAAGTGAGACGCGGAAAAATGATTGGACATTTCATACGACATGACCACTTTTTCAAAGCTATTCTGGAGGGAAAGATAGAAGGCAAGAGAGGTAGAGGCAAACCAAGACGAAGCTACATGGACCAAGTGAAGGAAAAAGTAAAAGCCATGTCGTATCAAAAGGTCAAAGCGCTGGCGCAGGACAGAGAGAGCTGGAAGATACTCCACCGACAAGATGATGATGATGATGGTAGGTAGGTACTTTTACATGGAAAAGTTGTATAAATACGAAAAAAGTAGCCTTTGCCTTATAGTTATTTCTTTTTCTCTTTCAAATTTCAAAAATTAAAGCGTAAAGTTTTGCTTGGAGCTATATAGAGTATTCTGAATTTGTCATTTTATTCGTATGTTCATTAGGATGGTACAAAATTAAAGTTTTTGATCAAGCAAAATAGGTGACGTTTTTTCGTACTCTCTCGGTCTATAACAACACAACAAAAATATTACATGATTAAGTACAATCGCCACCCTAAATCAATCACTGTGCCTTCAATTTATATAAGCTACACATTAAATTTGATATTTCTGTCCGGTCCCCCAGAGACGCGTACGCAGACGAATGGCAAATTAATAACAAACGATTTTCGACACCGCTGGCACCCTTTGGCGAATACGACGCGATTTCGAATTCGGATCACGGCACCTCCCTTTTACGGAGTAGTGATGGGGATTATGATTTTTCCTTTACAGCATTTTTTTTCTGTAAGTCCGTTATATTGTATCCAGCTGTTGTGTTTTACGGAGATACTTGGGAAGCAGTACGTTTTCTCTTAAAATCCATAGTTGTGATGACATAAGCCATTCGATTTGCTCTTGCTCTGCCATAGAGAAAGTGGAATGTGGGAAATACTTGGGAGTTATGATTGACCAGAGACTAACATGGCACTCTGGCACAGAGCTAAGTTTAGAACCCCGAAACTTATATGGACCTTTAAATGACACTCTGCATGTTCACAACTTCTAAATCAAATTTATACTTCTTTAGGACAATCGATACTCTCTTATTGTATTTCGTTATCGATAGAAAGAGCTCAAAGAGCACTGTTAAAGGTCATATACTTTAACCCGGTGTAAAGTAGTAAGGTTTCCAACCGAAGAACTTTATGATCTATGCGGCCTTTTATCAGTTAGAATTTTATGTCTTAAATGCTGTCTTACGACAACATAAATCCACACCGTATTGTCCTATCTCTCAAACAACTATAAGAAAAAAACGTAAGTAATCCCTATGTCACAAGCAAAGACGTCCTATGCTAGAAGACAATACAGTGCTCAATCTGCTAATTTGTATACTTAACAATATAAATAAAGAAATCGAAATATATCCCTACACATAAAGAGAATGTAAAGTTAAAATAATAGACTGGATTAAAAAATTAACCTACATTGAAATAGAAAATCTACTGAAAATAATAATATTGTATGATCATATTAAGTAAGTGTTCTCTATTTCGCACACACACACTTCCCTACACACACAGTGGCTATTTGAAATCGTTATCCTTAAATCTCTGATATCTGTTAATCATCTTACCTGTTTCTCATATCTTATTAGTCTAAGTCTATTTACCAATAAGTACCTCTTATAAAGTTTATCTAAGGTATTTTCATACTTAAAAAGGGACACCAACCTGAACTATGATTAAATTGTTTGCTACTGAATGAATCTTTTTTTTTAATTCTTTTTTAATATAAAGTAAAGCTAAATGCTCTCTCAGCTTTAAACATGTCTGAATATTTCACTCAACTACAGCTTAAGAGCCTGGGATAATAAAAAGCCAAAATTTCCCTCTCGGTGGAAATGGAGGAGAGGGATGAGTTTATACGCCTACGAAGATGGAGCCAGAGCTAAATAAACAAGGCATAATTATGTGCTTCAAATAAGTATTTTTTTCTTTCTTGTATAGGCCTTATCCTTCGGTGATATTCGATGTTTTGCGACACTTAGTCCATTATTCTATTAGTAGAGATGCGAATAAAGTGAATGACGAAAGCATAAATAAATCACACAGGTAACATTTATATAATATATGATATCCCTCCGATGTACTACGCGCTCAGAATTGCATGGGCAGTTTATGAATGAATTCATTTATAAAGTGCCCGTGCAATTATGAACGCGTGTGTACAATAAGTCATTTGGTCACTTACCCAAAAATTGCTTAACTTATAAAATAGGTGAGTAGCGTCCCTATTCTCCACCACTCCATAATATACCCCCTCACTAGTGCGGCGAGCTTTGGGCGAGCGACAAATCACGCGCACTGCGGCCACCGCCTAAATGAATATTGACAACCAACTAGCAACCGGGTGGAATTGATAATCGGACCCCTAATAGCTTCTCTCCGATTTTTGGCCATTTTGAATAATGACACTAGTTTCGTTTTCAGGGCAGCTGGCAAATGAATCCTCCTAAATGTTTTACAATTACTTTCTTAAGTATGTTTTTCATTTTTATAATGGTAGAAGGAGTAAACTAATCTCTGTCATTAGTCAAAATCAGTCTTTAGACATCAAAATATATTTAACAGAGAAAACCTCCCCTTGGCGTTCGGATCCAATTGAAATAAAAGCAAAACAAATAGGGATCCACCCCATGTCATATTTAAAATTCTACGTTAATGTCATTAAAAAAATATTACGTACCATTTCCTACCTAAATTATTTCACTAAAACGGCGCTTTATTTCGCAGTTGGTCCGATTGATTCCTAGATAACTATTTTCCTGTATTAGGTACAGTGGCCATCAGTTGTATCCACAAATATCTGAACGACGACGGCTAAAGAGTGCTTGTGCAGATATTTTCGGACACATTGGGTGGTCAATTATATATGATAAAGACTATATTTTAAATAGGTATAATATATATAAACCTACATGGAACGTAATATAACGTAATATAAAATGTAATATAGTAGTAATTTAAATAAAGTTATTTTGATTTGATTTGATTTGAATATTTACAAATTACGAATAATATATCATCATAAATAATAATTAGGTATACATAGAATGCTACAAAATATCAAAGAACAAAATCAGGAGACAGTTATTACAAAATATTATGGTATTTTGTTTGCTTTTGCTAATCAATAATATAGAATCGCCTCGGCGGTACCAACATTGAATCAAATTGATCACCATCACTCTTATTTATTTTTCATAATTTCTCAAACATTACCCCCTAAGATAATGGAAAGACGAGATAGAAGAAGAGATTTTGCATAATTAAAACGCTAAAACGATTGCTTATTCTGGGTGAATAATAGCTACCTACGTATTTTCAAGAGATACGCGTTATTAGCGTAGTCACGATGTCGCAATGAAGACTTTATGTCATTAATTTAAAATTAGGATTTGCAAAATAACAACAACATAGTCCTGAAATAGGTCTACTTTTAAAATGTAATTTTTCATTATGTAGCAACTGTCGGAATATGCTTAATTTTTTTGTAAATACTTTCCTGTTTAGCAGATTCGGTGGTTAAAATTTGTAATTCATGCTATTCTATATGAAGAAAATATACAGATACTTAAACATAAAACAAAGAATAAAATGTCACATGTGTACATGAATATTAAATGAGAAGGTATATAAAAAACTACGTAGTACATATGCATTTTAATTTAAAGTTATATAGTCGTTTGATTTAAGTAGGTATATATAAAACAACGAGGATTCTGCGTGTTTTACCCAAGTTAAAAAAAAAACCAAGTCACTATTCGCCATACCTAATTAACAAATTAAAACAATTGTTATTTGAATGATCTTTACAACTAAGTAAAAAATGTACAAAATACATACTTTAACTGAGTATTTAAACGTGCGTGCGGGACTTGCTTCAGAATCTGCGAAAGTCTTCCCTGACGAATATTTGATAGCCCCATCTATCTCGCTACATAATATTTCCCAGTCAATGAATAATGATGTTTTGAGTTTATTCGCAGTTTAGCTTTGACACGTCTCCAACGAGGGAGTAATTCACTTTTAAATAAAGATTTCATGGATCATCCATGTTACTTGATTGCTTTACCCCTTGTGATAATATTGAGCTTCAGAGTTAGGTTAGGATATACCTGCAGTCCTACTAATATTATAAATGCGAAAGTTTGTATGGATGTTTGTTGCTCTTTCACGTAAAAACTGCTAAATGGATTTTAATAAAGCTTTACAATAATATAATATAGGTACATCAGAATAACCCATAGGCTAAAATTTATAAAGATATTGCGCAGACAAAGTCGCGGGCACCACCTAGTGTATTATAATGTTGTCTCTGCCATCAAATTAAGAAATCTTCATTTTCGAATTTATTGTACCTGTTTAAATCTGGCCCCAACCATACTGACAAATGTGACAATTCCTAAAATGACTCAATTACTGGCGTTTCGGGCGTTCTTAGGCTACGGAAACTGCTCACCATCGCGTGGACTCTGTCTGCGTGTTGGTCACCATTTCGATCATCTAAATAACATCGTAATGTATCTTCAATAAATATATAATTTCTTGGTGAAGTCTTTATGACAATTGTCACGAGATTGAATAGTGTTTTAAAGAATTTTCGGTAGTTACTGACATGAGAATGATTCTGTGTAGGAATTACGTGACATAATATCTGTCGTGTTTTTTATGACAAATGTCAAGAGCTTTTCACAAATATATTAGTTTTTAGTGGCAATAATAATATTTTTATTTATAAATGACATGTAGACAGCAAACAATCATACAATACAACCCGCACAATAGCAAGCTGCACCCGAAACCCATAGACGGTAACCCATAGACAGGTTATACCAGAAATAATGATGCTGAGAATTATCACACCTGTCGCCGTAATGAAATTGGGGCCTAGCCTATAATTATTAATTAACAATGTACCTATTTTGGAATAATACATTGTATGAAAATGCCATACTCCACGTAAAGCTCGGCTGGAAGACGTGTCACGGTCCAAATATATGCAATTTACTGTATTTTATAATCCACGACGCAATCTATCTAAAAAAGAAATGTGTCTCAATTCTTAAATTCATCCTTCGGTTCTAAAATAAAAATATTCTACGCCACGTCTTCGATAACTCCCAAAGTTATCGCGGGCTAAAGTTGCTTATTTCTTCGGCGGTACCCTAAAACCATTCGACTAAACACTCTCGGGATTCAAGAAGTTTTGTATTCCTGCCTCCTTCGGCGTTATCGCACGTGCCCGTGTGACTGGCAGGTATGAGGGATTCGAATCAATTCGATATAATTCATTGTAGAAACTAAAGGTCTTATATGCAGTTTAGTTTCAAATTTTAAACACAGTAAAGACTATTAGGTTATACGTGTCAGTGAAGTGAAAGTTAAACCAAGAACGTATAACTTTTTTCCTATCGCGATTTTTCGTTAGTCGACGGTATCGAATCGTGAGCGAATAAAAATGGCGGTTATAAACGCATTTATTGAGCTAGAAAGGATTAAAACCCTTGTTTTGCGATTCAAATATGAATATAGAGTCAGCGGTTTAGATATGTCATCAAAACTTTTAATCTATTATCATATTATTAAAATTAACGAAAAACCACATATCTACAACTGGATTTTCCATTATATGTTTTCACTATTTATGCAGTTTTAGCAACTCATATTTGGAAACAAACATAATGTCCATATCTTTTTTTTTAATTTTAGTCATAAATGATTCGATCAACGATAACTACTCGAGTTATCGCCAAAAAAACACATATACATGCATGGAAACGAAAAATTGTTCCTGTTGCGTGGCAGTAGACTCGAAAAATCGCCAAACATTTAATGCCAGAAATAATTAATTTGAAAAAATGTAATGTACACTATCGGATGACAATATTATAGTCGTGCCGTACCTCACTTAACATTTTAGCCACAACTTAATATTCGTTTAGGAGTTAACGTTTCTAAGCATTAACTACACAATAATGAAAGAATAGTTGAAATGATTCAACAAAGGAATTACGCTATTGTTCTGAAAAACATAGAACGAAGAAAAAATCAACGCAAAGTGAATTTCAGAATGCAGCATTAGCATAAAGACGGTAGGTAATCATCGGTGTCGCGCTCCGTGGACTGAATACAGATGGGTCATGAGTCGAATCAAACTGTGTAAATTTGTCGTGAAGTAATATTATCGGATCTGGCGGGGACTCAATTCAGTTTTAGGATTACAAAAAAAATAACATTATTTTTGTTGTAATCCTAAAACTGAATTGAGTTTGCTATTCCGCCAAACGTGCTAGTCAATTAGTGCCAACCCGTTATACCTACTTGCATATTTTTTGCATGCAATTAATGTTTTCACACTCCCGCCACAAAAAAAAACGCAAATAGATATAACACAGCACCACCAATAATACAAAACTCGACACGTGTTTCGCCTCTACGAGGCATCCTCAGGAGATGCAGGAGATCTAGTCGTACTGGCGTCCGACAAGTGAATTCACTTATTAGTATGGATTTCCGCAAAGTAACGCCTGATTCAATATATCAGTTTTAGGATTACAGTACATAAGTAGATTATTAGATTATACTCGTATATAACAATCGAAATCTTTAAAAATGTTTACCTGATTTAGGTTTTTTTCGAAGCTCTACTCCCGTTCAAAATTGGTTATTATAATTATGTTGCCGCGTCACTCACGTATCATAATAAAATAACACATCGATTATCACTTTACTAAAAAAAGGCTAAGTGCGAGTCGGACTCACCCACCACACAAAGGTGGCACGGAACTCTCAGTGTGCGGCAATTATACGGTTTTCCGATTTTCTCCTGTACTTGTGCTACAAGTTCTTGTTTTTTGCCAAATTCCGTGATCCTAGGTGAACGGGTATCCGATTGCAAATGTTTGGAAAATGTGACATAAACGACTGTATATTTTGAATTTGTTGACGTAGAAGTTTGGTTTTTTCGCAGCTTCAAGGAACCGCAGACTGTATATGGTATTTATTTCAACTTGCTAGTTAAGGCACTTATTTAAACTTTCACGATTTTCACACATTATAAATTTACTAAAACGGGGCTTAATCGTGTATAAACTTACTTACTTGCTAGTTAAGGGCTCCGTTTTTTCCTTTTTAGGTACAGAACCCTAAAAATGTACTCAGAAGACTAAACGTTATGGTACAATCGACACAAACTCTCATACTTGTACATAGACTGCCAAAATCATCCCCTTTAAATCATCATCTTTTCCGCAGATTGATCATACATTTTTTGACGCCAGATTTTGAGAGGGTATTAACTATTTGGATTCAGTTCTCCCTTTTAATGTTAGGCCACGCCGATTCCAAATGCAGAACATAAGGGCATTCAGCTCTCACCCAGTCTCAGTAGTGGCACTGTCATTATGGTGGACTTTGACGTATAAAACGTGCCGTCGTCGGTGTCGCGTTATTTATTGCTATCGTGATACAGCCTCGAGCGCATAGTCAGTGCAGCGAGCAAAACCGCTCGTACGACAATAACATACCTAAACACTACGCAGGGCACACGATACGAGACGTTGTATGACCGTATGGATATTTTTGTTTTTCATATGAGATACATTTTTTAAAATATATTTTGAATACTCATACAAAATCTTATCTTATATCAAAACATAGTCTAAACATGTAGACGGTGTTATATTAAATAAATTAACATAATATGGATTTATCAATCAGTTATTCATTTATTGATCACAATATTTATAAACATAAAAGAAAAAATAAGACTAAATCCGCAACGCAGGCTTCGTCATAACTATGCACACAAGTAGACGATTACAAAAGATGTAAAAATTCAATGGATAAGAAAGAAGAGCTATTATAAATTTGAAATTTAATATTTAATCGCGAAATAAACATATTTTTATATCAATATACCTAATACATTTTGTATCAAATACGAAAAACTGTCAACCGTAAATTCACAGACAGGTAATTATTTTCATGTTACATTGAACCCCGTAATGGGAGCTTAATGCTAGATCCCCAATAAATATCCCCTAATTGGAAACGTCGTTCATGCTAAGCCTCTATCCTTTACCTTTGTACCTAAGATTACAATATGTCTGCATGATCTATTATACTAATGATGAAAAGCTGAAGTTAACAAGGAAGTTCTTTCACGACTTTTACTACAGACCGAAGCATAGGTACACTTCACAGAAGGTATACATATTCTCTTCATAATCAGACATGTATATTTTATTTATGAATTATTTATGCCCTAAAACCTCACTAATGACGTGAATACGCTTCCGGTATTGGCAAGTACCTCCGTAATAGGAGAGGCATTGTTGCAAGCCCCCTTTTTTAAACCCCACAAGGGAGGGACGCTAGACAGAAGAGTCACTTGTGGGAGATAGTGACTCGTTTCGGAATACACGTCCGAGTTAAATTATCGAGATCTGTACATGAGTGAGTACTTTCATACAGTACATAATATAGGAATATAAATAATCTTCTGTTACTGAGATGGTTTTCTTAACATACTTCTAAATCATACTTCTGACGTGTTTCTAAAACGCCTTGCCGTACTAAGTGATAGTGTAGTAAAATTAATAATTTAATTGACACAATTTTAATTATTTGATTTTCCACAAGGTAGCAAATAATAATAAAACGGCGTCTCATTCATCCAAAATTTGCAAGGATATAGGAATTTCAGATCGATTCACGGAAGCTGGCGCGGAAAATGAAACCGTCATTAATTTGAATAACATTCCGTGCCAGCTTTAGTGAATCTATCTGTCCCCATCGTGTACCTGCATTATTGTAAATTTGATTTAATAGACAAGTCACAAGTGTCACAACATACGTGCTCACTAAACTTCAATTTGAGATTTTTTCTCAATTACCATCGCTTATGCACTTATAATAAGGAAAACTAGTTTAACATACTGCATAATATTTAATAACTTCATTTTAATGTCGTCGATTGAGCCTTGCATGCCTTTAGGTACACGTCCACGGACACATAATTATATGTACTTAATATGTTTTATTGAATCCCCACAAAACATAGTAGGCTTATAGCTTAGCCCTTTGGCTAGGTAGTCACAAAGACAGGTTTATGTGTGCGTTAGAATATTTGTACGAGCTAGTGAAAAGGATGACCAATCCTTTGTAGTAGAATTCCAATACTGAACGAATCTATAGAATAGGCTGTACAAGGGACACCCTATTGTTATGCTTCCCTCTGTACAGTCATCTCGAAAAATGTGAGCATAAAGAAATTGGTTTATTTTCCGCATTAGTGAAAGGAAAACAATTGAAAGGAAAATAATGAAAATGCGTAATGATGATCTGTCATTTATTTAAACTAGCTTAGGATCTATGCGCTAACTGGTCTGGAGGAAAGAGGTTGACAGTTATATTGGAATCAGAATCAGAATGATTTATTTGCCATAAATATACAAATAAACAGTTAAATTAATAATTACACACTTATATACAGATTTGTTAACATCGAAATTATTAGTAAATTTTCAAAAAACAGCAACACAATTTATATACTGTTTACCAGTAACGAGCAGTAAACTAGTACTATTATGCTTATTATTCATATAACTATTACCGATTCACGCTTTTAATTTGTTAAAAAAAATACAGCTGTGATCCCATTTGTAAGAGACCGAGTCTACCGTACGGCGTACACAAAAGGCGAGTTGGCTTAAGAGGCCACAACTGCCAAGTTGTTATAATATCATGAAATCCAGCAGCCAGTATATAGAGTCTATTACTACATCAAGCTCCATCCGTATGTAATGTCTAATGTGTAATAATATCGAAATTACTTGTATTTGTATTTATGTCTTACCTGTTTTTTCTATTTTCTATTGTATATTTTTTCTATTGTATATTTTGTATTTTTTGTCTCCTATATGGTTAACATGTATAGCTGGACTGTTAATGTTTAACTAAGGAATAAATAAATGAAATGAAATGAAATGAAAATATAGACATCTAGATCTCAATATTGAAGATGATGACAACTACTTGCCCTTCCAAACATAGCCCATGTTTTACATGTTTTTGGTTAGATCGTCGAAACCGTTGGGATAACTAAAACGATTCTTAATTAAATAGTTGAGTAATAACTACTTCATAAATCTGGTAAAAGGTTTTATCTACAAAAAATAAAGTTGAGTTACAAACATCAATTATTGTATAATTACGTGATTTATTTTGAGGCGTCCGCCTTCTATCGCCTTTTATTTTTGTGTGCTCTGAATAAAATGTTTATAAAAATACAAGCATAGCATTAATAATTTATCTCGTTATTAAAACTTGGAAGCATGTCGCATATCGCAGTGTGATTCAAAGTTACTAACATGCACAGTATACATTATCACCGTATTTTATAGATCCGTACGCGACGGGTGACAAAAGGAATCCTATTACTAGGCTTCCACTACCTATCCATGCGTCAACCTCTACTTTTACTTTTATAGCTCCGGTGAAGACTTTCCTTTGACTATCCTATGACTATCCTTTTACGCCATAATGCACAAACAAATTAGTGACTTTAATTTTTAACGATTTTTGACGCCAACTGTACTTATTTCAGGCTTGATCCCGCTTATTGTGAAGCCTTCATAGTACGATTATTAATTTGACCCGATAGTCCTCCGTCGATAAGTAATAATACCTATAAATAACGTTCGAACAAATTGGAATTAGAATATCTTTGGCTTCTTCGGTGCTATCAAAAGACTTGAAAAATTAAATTTTTTAAGATGTGGCTTCTGCTGCAAACTAAATGAAGTTCATAAAATTCTCCCACTGACAATTTGATAACAGAATCGGAAATTGTATTACGAAAATAATGTTAATATATTAACTTAACACAGCTTTTACATACATATAACCTTTTTTACATACGAGATTATAAAATTGTTTTTTTGCTATTTCCTGATGGTTAGTTTTTGCTTGTTTACGTATGATTTTAAGCTAAAATGGTCATGCCATTTTATATTTGGTATAAAATCTGAGAAAAGCGACAAAAGGACTACCTAGGCCTGGACTCAGCGTTAGTTTTTCAGCGTTGGTTTTCAGTGCACAATTACAAGTATATTTTACGTATATCCACCGGATAAATCTAGCATACATTGATTGGCAGATCCGGGGAATATGCCCGAACGTAATATAGCGTTCAGAAGAATTTATGAATGAATTCATTCATAAACTGCCCATGCAATTCTGAACGCGTGTGTACATGACCGGCTAATGCCGCATACTGTTTTACATTTTTTTCTACTCCAGCACTTCTATCTGTCAATTAGATGACTGACAGCGATATTTAAAAAGTATACATTATAACGTTGTCTGCGGTATTCCATAAGAACACTGCTCCTATGGATTTTCATACAATAGGTATATGAGCACTGTTGTTGTTTTTTTTTAATTTCTATAGTGGGCACAACATCTTGCCTATTCTGCCACGTTTCTACATTTTGCTTTTTACGCTATTTTAGCTGTTGTAGAAAAACTAGGGTATGCAACAGCTCATAATTGGTTCTTAAACTCTCGGGTCTATTATAACAAAACTCGGCTTCGCCTCGTTTTGTAACGGCGACCCTCAAGTTTTAAGAACCCTTATTATATCACTGTTGCATAAACTACTATTTTAAAAGGTTACTTTATATAACTATCTGTCAATATGTTCAGTGAGTCTCGTGAGTACGAGACGAAAACTCATCTCTTTATACATAAACCTAAAAAGTTTATAAGATTCGGTCATTTCGTTATTTTAATTTACTAACGTTTTGATTTGCATATCATCCGTCAATAAATCATTTCATTTTAGGTACATAATTATGGTTTTATAATATAATGATAAGATACACACATTTTTGTTTTAAGTATTAATTAGAATACTAACCTCTTGATCATACAACAGCTCTATATTTAATTGTTTTTTTTATCACTTTCTAACAAACACAAGTGTAAAAATGTCACATAAGGACAAACAATGAATACGCTAATGTAGGTGACATGGGCGTTTATGAATAATGGCATATACTCATAATTGCACAGCTATATAAAAACAATAAAAGTAACAATTTACATAAAAGCTATGAAACCGCTTTCAGAATACAGGGTCATGCCATATTAACCAACCATAAAGCCAAATGATCGATTCATAAAAATGACAAGCAGGTAACTTATGAAGCTAGTTTAACACACCCCATATGATTGTGGCATTTTCGCATCAAAAACCGTTAGCAACGCGTTTTGAATTTGGAAAGGCATATTGATTTTTGTCCCCTTCGCTTGAGACATGGGGTGGTATAGGGACAGTCAATATGCTCTCTGCTTAACGGCTAAATGTTGCAAACATGCCGATTTTATTAAAAATATCGTCAGTTCCTAGGAAAGAGGTGAATAGTACTTCGAATTCAGTTATTATTCCTATTTTATGTATTTACTCTATAGCTTGAACATCTTCACCTTCAAACCTTCAAGAAAAGAGCGTACTCCCACCTTAAAGGCCGGCAACGCACTTGCGACACCTCTGGTGTTACGGGTGTCCATGGACGACGTTAATCGCTTACCATCAGGTGATTCGTTTGCTCGTTTGCCCCCTATAGCATAAAAAAAAAAAAAACATGCTTATTTTATTCCTATCTCTTCTTAGACCATTTAACCAACCGTACTGGCAAATTACAGGTGTTTCCCTCTACCGAAAGCACAATATTCATATTATGACCAACGGCCATGTTCAGTGGATGGACTTACGTTTATCTGACAGCTATTTGTACGTTTCCTACAAATTGTCGTGCCCTTCCCCCACAAAAACCGGCAGTTTTTTTTGTATACAAAATTACAGACATATTCAGTCCGGTTTCAGTATCTATTGGTGATGGACTCACATTCACATTTACAGTACATGTAGATTTAATTAAACATAGAAACATGTATTCTGTTAGTAAAATGTTTCACAATGAAACCAAGTGTGTTTATACTTGGTTTAGTTTAATCAAGGCGATTTCGATTAATTAAGGCAATTTCATATTTCCAAATCATGTGATGCGTTTGAGTTCCTCCTTAAACGTAAAACACACATTTTAATCGAAATAATCCGAAACAAAACCCATTACGGCTCTTAGGCACCCTCCGACTATTCAATTTGTGCGGATATTTTTGAATCAATTTCTCGGTCGGGTTGCCGCGTGGGGCGCGCCGCGATCGTGCGTGCACTTTTACGGCCGTAAGACGCGTTTCCTAGATAATGGTGGAAAAACGTGAAAATCAAAGTGTCAAATGCCAGGACATCATTATAAGTAAATTGAGGAAAGAGATCGACACTAATTAGCATTTTTTGTAAACGAGCATTATTATGAAATATTATTGAGGTGCAAAACAGATGGCTGATGGGATCGAAAAGTGCTCGGATGGAGACCACGGTCCTGCAAACGCAGCGAATGACGTCCGCCCACAAGATGGACAGATGAACTTATAAAGGTCGCTGGGAGACGCTGGTTGCAGATCCCTTCCAACCGGTACATATGGAGGTCTAAAGGGGAGGCCTATGTTCAGCAGTGGACGTCTTATGGCAGATATGATTATTATTGAGATAGGTATATTGTTTCCATGATACATCAAGGCAAGTCTCGGTCAGATACACCCCTTACTTTTACCATAATAATATATATTGTTGTTATTTGTCCCGTTTTTTGGCCAAAACATGAAATAGCAACCCTTATTTTCACTGATAAATATTTCCTAATTTATATCAAAGAGGCTTGTGGACGCTACGGGCGACCGTAGAGCTGGCAGCTTTCTCGTCGTTTCAGCGAGGAAACGCTGCCAGTGTCTACGGTACCATGCCGCGGGTGGAATATTTATTTTAACATACAGATATTTTATTTTCAGACTATGCATTTTGTTGATATTTGGAATAAATAATAATTATATACCAAACTTACTTTTCTAGATGCCGGTCATTTTTGTAAGGATCACATTAGTTCTAACCTTCTAACCTTACCTACTTTTCTCGCAACCGGTAATATCTTAACTTTGTCTTTAACCTTTGTATAAACTTTAACTAGTTTTGAAATGGATATATGCAGTTGTAATTCGTTTAATAAGTATAATCTGTTATATTATATCATATTCAACGAATCAATAATCAATTGAAATGACATTCAACGACATGATTATTAGCTAAAATAATATTCAACAAAACAAGAATTATACCAAAGGTCAATTAGATAAATCAATTTTCGATGTAATGATTGTTGGGGTTGTAGAAGGACCAGGCAGAACAAAAGAAATGTTTAAAAAATAAATGTACTACATCTGCCAACAAGTACATATAGAAAAAATAGATATGATACACTGATATAAAAATCGTTTTTTCATAACATTGGTATTTTAGGTATAAAGTAAATCGCAATTGGAAAGCTTTATCTGAAATATTTACGATTGGACAATACGGGAGCGTTGCCAGGGCAAATATTTAGGCCTTTTGTTCATTTATTGTTTGTTAAACAGCGCTGGTATCTACTTCAAAGGTGCACTTCAACCCGTAATGAAATTGGAGCAGGCAGTTGAAAGAGAGCTGGATGAAAAAGTAAGGTGTCTTAAACTGAAATTTAAATAAAACAAGTTGGGATCACGCACCGAGAGTTCCGTACTTTTAGTTGCAACTGTATCTCAAATTAGCAATTTGACGTCGTCGACGAAGTAAAGTCATTTTTACGATACAGCATAAACAGAACCGCAGTACATATTATTGTATAGTAAAAAATAGTAAAGTATTGTAATTAACTTACTTACTGCGCATTACGAAATGAAAACCAAATACCCGGGTGACCAAAAACCCGGGTAACCGGACTCATTTGGGTTGGGTTTGGAACCCGGTTTCGAACATCAAAAACCGGTTTCTAACCGAAATATTATATTTTATAAAAAACTTAATATTTTCTTCAGATTTTACTATTAAAACACTTTTTTGAAACGGATTGTACAGTCAAGGGCATAAATATATGTACAACTTTTTCATTACTTTATATTGAATCATATGGCTGAAAAGACAAAAAGTGTATAGATATTTATGCCCTTGACTGTATCGTATACAGTAGAATCCGATTAGTACGACTCCGCATAAAACAACCAACAGTTTTTAGCAACGTAAATATAGGCAGATAGTTAGTTTTCATACAAGCCACTATCAAAGTGCATCCGTAGGCATTGTGCTTTATATCGACGTACCGCTTTTAACGACGGAATTTCACACGAAATTGTTTGTTTACAATGGTGACGGGCATTGTAACCGAACAACACACACAAGATAGACCCGTTGTTCAAAGTGAACTCAGAATTTCGTCTCGATTTTTTTATTGGCCATTTACAATGGCTTAGCTACAATGTTATCGAGAAGTACGAGTAACTAGGTCTATGGTTCAACAAGTTCTTTCGCTATAGAGCAAATTATTCTTAATTTCGATTGTTCAGTGAGTTAGATGAACTAAAATATTATTATGAATTACATATAATGCATGTATGATTATTAAATAGATGAAAAACCTTAAAATGGACAGTGTGTTTAGTACGACTTCTGGTTAGTATAACGTAATATCGTCGGTTCCTTTGATATCGTTATTTATGTTTTTGACGCGTAACTTTGACATTTACTTTTTTAGTCTTCCTGAGATAAAAACAAAACTTTTGCCAGCAAGCAGTACACATTTTTAGTTCAAAAAATTACATCAAATAAATAAAAAAACATTGCTTTCCCTTAAAATATCTTGAGTTGAATATTTTATCATGTGTTATATCAATTAATACAAAAAATATAGCCCCTGTTGTTTCTATGTACCTTTATCTACTACAGTACCAGTTCAATTTAACCTGCCCCGCCTGTATTCCAAGTCGTGACCGGGCCAGTAATTTTTTTATTAATTATTGAATGTCAAAAACCGTCCTGTGACTGTCAGGAAGTATCGCCGAGGGTAGTGACAATTATGCAATATTAAAAAATGCGTCACATAAAAGTTGTGCGAAACCGGTCAAAAACCGGGTACCCGGTTTTGAGCTTAACATTTCGGTTACAAAACGCATGCTCAGCGACTCGAAGTGGATCTTGGCTTCCGACATTAAGCTGCGCCAGTCTTCTCTCCTTTGGCGGTCTTTGCAGGGCTTGTCGCCAATCAAAATCGGCTACTCGAAGCTGGCACAGGTCTTTCTAGACTCACGGGGGTCCTGCGCTCAATGGCTCTCTACGGCAACCCAGTGTGGGCTGACGCCCTCTGCGAACGGAATATATCGCAGCTGCGGCGACCGCAGAGAGTGATGGCCCAGCGAGTGATCAGAGGGTATCGGACCATAGGTGCTGACGCAGCATGCGCAATGGCTGGAACCCTACCCTGGGATCTGGACGCGAAGGTCATGTCTTCCGTTTTCGCGTGGCGCAAGGAAGCTATTGCTCGCGACTTCTGGCCAGCGCCCCTGGAGATTAGAGCGCAGCGCGAAGAGATACAACGGGAAGCAGTGGAGTTGTGGTCGACCAGACTTGAACACTCTAGCGCAGGAGTCCGCACCATTGAGGCGATACGGCCAGTACTCCAAAAATGGCTGGACCGTGAACACGGCGTGCTTACCTTCCGGCTAGTACAGGTACTCTTGGGCCATGGCTGTTTTGGCTCGTACCTGTACAAAGTGGCTAGAAGGGAGCCCACTCCACAGTGCCACGAGTGTGGGTCTAACGAAGACTCCCAAGAGAGGTGTGCCCCGCATGGAACGAAGAGCGTCGGTCACTGACCGCAACGGTGGGCCAAGACCTTTCGCTGCTGGTCATAGTGCACAGCATGGTCAGCGATGACAGATCGTGGAAGGCCGTCCTTGCCTTTTGCGAGGCGGTGATGGCCAAGAAGGAACTGTCCGAGCGCGAAAGAGAGGTGGACCCGGCCTCTCAGCCTCTGCGCCATAAGAGAGTTGGGTGTCGTCGGCTGGCGGGTGATCGCCGACTGCCCCCCTAAGGGCTCCTGCGGGTGACAGCCTTGGGGACGTCTGTCACCTGCATCTTGGTCCCTGCGCAGGCGGGTGCATTTCAGAAGTGCAAAGCACCCCGTAAAGAAGTCTGGGAGAACCATCCATCTCCTTGGAGTACGAGTCCGGACGGCCGCTGACGGCGTTACGGAAGAATGCCAGATACCCACGACCTCGTCGAACAGCAGTCGAGGCGGCAACGGAGGGGTTTTAGTGGGTAAACCGTGGGTCCCATTAGCCCAACACGGGAGTCCCACATAACCACCTGGGTCCGTCCTCTCGCCCAGCTGGTATGCGTAACGCATTTCCCCTCCTTAAAAAAAAAGGTCTTTCTAGACTTCATCGATCCAGCGGTACCTAGGGTGCCCCACCGGACGCCGTCCACTAGGACGTCCCAGATGAACTTTTTTGGCTTTTTGGCGGCTCGATCTCCCTCATCCTCTCCACATGGCCGAGCCAACGAACTCGAGCAGATTTGGTCTCGCCGATTATATTGAGCTCGGACACTGGCTTTTCAACTTACTTCGGACTCTCCAGCTTTCATCCTCCCTCTGTGCGGGCCCCAGAATCTTCCTAAAGATCCTTCTCTCCGCCACCAAGAGCCTGCTTTCCTCCTTTAGGGTGTGATGTGGGACGTTAAAGGAAACAACTTGGTTCGAGTATAGACGTATAATAATCCAATAAGATACCTAACCTACAGCTTATATATGTGCGGTATGGGAGAGTGTGAGTGTGGCGTACGTAGCACACACTACACCTTCCCCCTTATTAAAAAAAAAATAGTTTACAATATAAAATGTTTTTTTTTTACATTGCATTACTTACAAGCAAATTTAATATTATATATAGTAACAATTTGGTGTCAAGCAAGTGCCAATCTGAAAAAAATTAAGTTTAAAATATTTCCTTAAAAAAAAATATAGCAATATTTTGCTTTCTAAGTAGTACAAAATAAAAAATATAAGCGATTACCTTCGGTACTGGTACTGGTAATTCAAATTAAACACAAGTAAATAACACATTGATTCATAAAAAAAATCTAAATCTGGTATAAATGTAGTGTATATGATGATACTTCTAATGAATGGTAATACAATATTTACCTAAAATCAATACAAATGCCATAATTTCCTACCTTATTTTAATATCAACTACAAAAAAAGAACAAATAAAAATATATCATCAAATCATTTTTTTTTTACTCTTATTAATTACATGCCTTGTAGGTACCTAGTTTTTTGTCATATCCGAGTAACTTGCAAGATTCTTATTTTTTCATTTCATTTATTTCAATATTTGTCATACATTATCACCGTATTATTCATATTCATATTCATTTATTCGTATTAATCATACATTGTCGACTTACGGCTATTATTATATACAATGTTTATGTCCAATTTTATTACAATAAAATCTAAATAAATCCACAATAAAAATCAAAAATTTAAATTGAAAAAAAAAAAAAAAAAAAAATTACAGTAGAGTAGTATTAAGTAAGTACTATACTTTTATTTTCATAATTCATATTTTATTTTAAAACATATAGTGAGCATCATCTTATATGCTTCACTGGCGAGAAGGCAAGGGTACACGATACATTATTTACGTGGCCGGCCGACCTTATCATATAAATTCATTTATTTATTCATTTCAGGACACAATGTTATTATTTTTAAGCGCGCATACGTATTATTTTATCCATTGAACCAGGCAGATCTTTTAACACATCCATAATATCCATAAACATTCCATGTGTCCAAGGGTCGTCACGATTGGTTCTCGACCAAACCATGATCCGAACACCAAGGATTCCTCTGCCTGTCTTGTGTCCTGGTGTACCCTTCCTAATTACCTAATCGCTCATGGTCACCACTCGGACCACCCAAGAACTTTCAATATTATTACTTCTATATTTCTCTATAAAAAATCCATTCAAAAATTCATTCAATAACTCAAGCACATGAAAACTAAAACATAAAAGAATTCCAGAAAATTTTAGTTGATCAGGCTAAAACTTATGAAAAACTTATGTGTGCTTTCTCCAACATTTTGTAATACATTGCTGTACTGTCCCAATTATCACAACTAAATTCCATCTTTCTAAATAATTGCACATTCCACATTTTTCAAAATTTCCATAACCATTTTACAAGTACACAATCCATCCCTTAAAATCCATCCTTAAATCTTTTTTTCAAGTTATATCACAAAATCTATCCATATTCTAACTCCATATATTTTTCGTTTTAAATACCATTGTTTGAATTAAAAGTCTTAATATTATATTAATTATTTCTGTCACAAATCAGGTTAATTATATTGTCTCATCCGTAAAAAATATTAAGTCATATCCGATTATATTAAAATTTAAAACACAAGAAAAAATCTTAAGCATTATTAAGTACACAGTAAAATACTATCAATCTATTATATAAAATACTAAATCATAGCATAATTATGATTTAAACTTGACGACTCTATTTGCAAGTGATAAATGTCATTACCATAAAATAATCTAAATCGGTGCACAAAGCTTCAAAGTGTCGGTGAAATTTGAGCTGTAATAACAGAAGCTACATACCAATGCCTTTTCTGTGAACACGCGCCGCGAATGACACGCCTTATTTGTAACGAGTCTTGTCTAAGTGTGCAATAATCTATTTTTAGAGTTAAGAAATACTAAAATATATGAAATACTCTAATCGTTTTAAATTTAGCATTTAATTAAAAATCTATAATTAAGTTGATGGTCTCGCGATCAAACAAAATTTTTAGAAAACGTTTTAAAATAAAACATTCTTAAAATAGACGTACGTTACCTTATAAAATAACAACATAATTGTCTTTTAAAGACAAAAAAAACACTAGAATTTTCTCTGACGATTATTGATATAATGGGTGTTGATTTTTCTGGCCGCGTTCTTGTCCCTGGACCTCTCGACTCGCTAACCTTGACCAAGGACACCAACAACTCCCTGCTGCAACCATATTTTTTTTTTCTGCACTTTTTGCATGTCCGTTTAGAAAAATACCACAAAATGTTACACAAATGTCCACATAGGTATTTATTCAGACCAGACCACTTTTATTCAGTCTTAAATTTAAGATTATAAATGTTCCAGTATCTGTCATAAAATGTAGAAATGTTCATTATAATTACTTATTCACAAGATAAAACGTTGTCTTTGCACTTCAAAATCGAAATTATATTCAAATGTAGTCTTTCTTCTCACAGTCACAATGCACGCACGTTATAGTTCATTAAAAAAAGTATCTTCACCAATTATCACCAAGGCCGCTAACTAGTACTGGCAGGCGCAGCGCGCCGCCAGTGCAGCACAAGGCCGCACTGGCAGGATCGCCATGTGATGTGGGACGTTAAAGGAAACAACTTGGTTCGAGTATAGACGTATAATAATCCAATAAGATACCTAACCTACAGCTTATATATGTGCGGTATGGGAGAGTGTGAGTGTGGCGTACGTAGCACACACTACAAGGGTCAGCGTCCAAACTTCGCATCCATACGTCAAGATTGGCTTTATGACGGTCTTGTAAATTCTGATCTTGGTTCTTCTGCTGATGAGCTTGGACGCTAATATTTTGTGAAGACCTGAGATTTTGACGTCTATTTCCAATTGACTTTGATTCATATCGTTCGGTCACCGTGCATCCCAGGTATTTGAACTTGGGCACACCTCTGTAGTTCCATCGACATCAAGGTTCTTCCTACTGGACCTGGAATCGTTGTACTTCCGCATATGGAGATACTCCGTCTTGTCAAGGCTGATTCTAAGACCCACCTTCCTTTTCTCTTCATCCAAAATCCGTCCCATCTGCCTCACCTCACTTTCGCACTGCCCTAATAGAGCCAAATCGTCGGCATATCCCACAATCCTATGTCGGCCATTTAACTCCACTGCACTGTCAATCACTAAAACTTTCAGAATGACGTACTAGAGTATTAAGTTAAATAGCATCGGGGTCAAAGCATCTTCTTGCTTGAGGCCAGTGGCTACCACGAATTCTTCGGTGAGTGCTCCACCTACGTTGACTCTTAACCTGCTAGTACCTATGTGTGGCGACCCTAATCATCCTAATTAGTTTGCTGGGTACCCCACACGACTGCAGTATTAGAAAGAGTGTTTCCTTGTCCACAATATCGTAAGCCTTAGTGAAGTCAACAAAAAGTGCGTGAATATCCTGAGCGTACTCCCATCTCTTCTCCATCAGTTGTTTTAGCACGAACATCTAGTCAATCTTGCTACGGCCCCGACGAAATCCGCACTTATAGTCTCCCAAAATAGTTTCAGCATATAGTTCCAAACGGCCCAGGAGAATATAGGCGAGTACTTTGTATGCCGTCAAGAGCAAAGCAATCCCTCTATAATTGGAGCACCTCTTCTTGGATCCCTTTTTATGTATGGGGCATATTACGCCCACATTCCACTCTGCTGGTTGTTTATCCTCTTCCCAGATGTTTCCATTTATTAAATAGCAATCAGCTAATACAATCACGATCGCACAGTCCCGCCGCCATATTACCACACTTCTCCCGGTATACCATCAACACCTGGACACTAATTGTTTTTGAGCCTCAAAACAGCCTTCCAAAATTCATCAAAACTTGGCTTCTCTACGTCAACACCGTCGATGTTCTACTCTGGTTCTTCGATTTGGATCTCGATTAGCGTTGAAAATGCCGGAAAAAATCGAATGTTTTTTTCATGATTTAATCAATTTTTCCGTTTTGTCCGAAGTTTTCGGGTTTTTTTAAGAAATAAATAATGTCACTATCACTGTCACTCCTTTCATCTATTTCAATTGTTTCTTCCTCAATGTCATGGATGTAGCCCTGTTGTAGGCGTAAATTAGACCTAATATACATTGATTTAGAGTTAAAATATAGAGCGGAAACTTTCATTGATTTTTTCCTAAAGAATCCGAAAAAAACGAGTCGTCTGGGAAAAAATCGAGACATTTTCAACGCTAATCTCGATAGGTGGGTAATTGAGTGGTTTCAAAATACTGTCGCCATTTGTTCTTAGCAGCATTGTAAAGTCGTAATAATTTGTAAAAAAGTGAACATTAAGTACTCATTTCAGTCATGGATTCCATACAAAACTACGTAAAGATACTGTTTACTGCATTACCTATATGAAAACCTGCCTTATAAGATACAAATAAGGAGTAAGGATAAGAGACCTCCAAACTAATTTTATTCGTTTTAATTTTTAAAATAATGTATTAATGTAATTAATTTTAATAGTGGTTCACCCCGAACTTGAAGTCGCGGCCTCTATATTTCGGCAACTAGGTACTCGAGTTATCGTCAAACGAACATGCAAACATACAAACGACGAATTGTACAAGTAGACTGTTAGTAGAACTTATTCATTACGCTCGCTCATTCGATTAACATCATATTTCATAAAGATAAAAAGTAGTAGGAAAAAAACTACCCATTATTCACTATTCTTAATATTTTTTTATATATTGTGAATGGCTACTTTACCTTCGTAAACAACAGGTTACGGCACGTTTGTAGCTCTTTACAAAGCCTACGCCATGAGGCTTCGCTTAGTTCTCTTGTACGGTTTCCTTTAGGTGCAATACGGAATATTTTATTGCTCTTCATTTTTGATTACCTATTTCTATGAATTAAATAGAGAACATATATGTATGTATCTCTATTGGAACGAAATACTAATTCACAGGTACAGAATTTACCTACCTACTCACTTAAATAATGGTTCTCGTTTTTTTAGATGCTCGAAGTTTTAAAAAGTCAAATGATTAATATAATTTCATCAAACTTTTTAATGTAGACTAAAAATATACATAAAAGAAAAAAACATGTACTATGTGTCAGACTACACATATCTAATTAGGGTTACGTACCAAAAACCGATACCATAACACATACATGAAAATAGTACAACCCGTGTTTGACAATTTGACAACGAAACTCTAATAAGAGGAAGCAATACAAACTGTCGTCTGTAAACCGAACTGTAAGAGCAGCACAGTATTTATTAAACGAAATGAGAATGCTCAGCAAATGAACTTATTTTCAATGTTGTAATCCAAAACTCTACGAGGGTTATATAGTACAAAATCTTACAAAAATAATAAAAGTAACTCCAGACTTAAGCAAGTATTTCGAAATATAATGAAAGCGTATTTGATAGTATACTTTAAAAAGTCCTCGTTTTCACCTGACTGCCGATCCTTTAATCTATTCTACTCTTATTGGCTGTATTTTTACAGCTGTAGTACACAATCCAGTGTAAGAACTGCGATCAATTCCGACAGAGCGTAATTTACATCAGGCTGGTGAATAAGGATCAGACAGCACTGCCCTGAGCGAAATAAGCACAAATTGCTTTTCTTTGAATTTGTACTTTGGTCTCGGATAGAAAATAGAGTAAATTTAAATTTGGTATTTACTATTTGGATTATTTTACCTATTTGTTTTGTTCACACTGAAAAGGTTAACTTACTTAAACCAATTTTTTAAGGCTATGCGTGGCGTAAGCTGATCCTAGCAGTGGACAGAACCATTCATGGGGTCCCCTATATATATATAATAAAAGAACTGGATACTCAACAACCCGAAAAAGAAAAGCTATAAAAGTGCTGCAGTTGCGGCATATAGTCAAGACTAACTTGGAATGTGTCGTTTCGTTGAATGTTGACAGCCTATAAAGTTTTAACAGTGTTGGTAAGTGTGTGTATGAATTTGACACTTAAAGCTGACGTCGGTAACCTCTTTTTCTTATGAAACATTTATTGTTTGTATCACCATCAATGCAAATTAGTTTGCTAATGTAGTAATGTCATTCCAACCCACATTTTTGACGTTTTTGTTCTGCTTTGTGTGTCTATTTCTTTTAATAAGTCAATGTGGGATGCAAGCAAATATAGCTTTTGCTATTGCGCAAGTACTATTGAGAGTAGGAGTAGGAGTACAGATTAACTCACGAAAGCGGGCGCGGAATGTCTATTAATGACAGTTTCATAGATTTTCCGCGCCAGTTTTCGTGATTCAATCTGTAAATAAAATCTTAAACGTACTGGCTTTTCTTTTAAACCTTACTATACAGTATATATCAGAACGAAATGCAAAGAAAGAAACCCGTTAATGTTTAGATCATAAATATGAGCATGGTACCTAATTCATCAAAAATACGACAGTTTTTACGTGAGGTATAAAAATATACATTCATTATTATTGTTTTGCACCTCCCCTGTATAATTTATTTACAATCAATTAATGACATTTCTTAAATTACCAACTGACAGACAGGCGTCAAACCTTGTTGAAGTTTGGATATTTACCTAGTTACAAATAAACAGTTAACAAAGCGCTTGCGCGTTGCCTATGAATGACTACAGCCATTATTTAAATGATTACCTAGGTTACTTATAAACAGAACTGAAAGCGCATGTGCGTTGACATAACAACGTCTATGTTTATTAGTTGCCCCTAGCTACATATCAACAGTACGCAATACGCATGCACTGTCAAAAATCAAAAACGTAAGCAAACCCTATAGGATGTCACAAAAACCATTAACCGACTGCAAAAAAAAGGTTCTCGAGTAATTCATTTAGTAATTTTATGCCATAAAACATGTATTTTGGCACGTGAAATACACGTCATTACATTGTACTCGAGTTCCCCGTCAACCAGTTTTAAGGTTTGCTCTTCGTTGTGATACATACTGTATATACAATATTGCAATTGAAATGATAGACTATTATAGTAAAATAAAATGAAACTGGGCGCGTGCATATCTGTATTCCGCTTTAAATCACAGCCAGTATGTAGGTACCAACCAAAAATTGAAAATATTTTTATCTCTTATTTTGTTAAACAAAAATGTGTCACTTTCGGGTTTCGGAATACTTATTAATTTCCGTGTGTATGTGTTCACATTTTACTGAAGTATATATTGAATATTTTGAATAGAAATAATTTTTTCCTTATTTTTATTACTTCTTGGTTTTGGTTAACATACATACGTCTTAGAAGAAATTATAACCAACTACCTATTACGGTTATATTTAATATTAATTGTAATGTTAGGAAACTACTTTTGACGCTACACACAGGTCTGGTATGAATATTAATTATTATAAAGGTCGTCGATGTTAAGAGTCGTGTGTGATATTAAGAGTCCAAAAGTATACTTTTATCAAAATGAATGAATGCGAATCACATCTTGGTATATGGAAGAAGTCCAAAAAACTTTTCAAAATAATCTAAACTTAGTCGGGACACGGTAAACTTCTACGCTACGTAAGTGAAAAGTTGCAAGCAAAATTACATTTCGTTAAAAAATATATCTTGCTTCGCAGGGGTGGCAAAAGTAAGGAAATCAGGTGTTCCCAGAGTGAGAATCGCTAGGGGTGGGAGTGAGTTATCTCAAACTTTTTTCATTGAGGGTAATCGGTGGACGTGAAAGCCTTTTTAAAACTTTATATGTGAAGAATTGACTCCACGTACAACAGTAAATAAGTATACAATATACTATTGATGATTACTTATGAATGCAGTTAGGACTATAAGGTGCGAAATTGCGAATAAATAAACAGTAGATTTTAAGATAAATACCTACAAAATTAATTCGTTCACTTATTATATTACTGTCCATTATAGGTAATTGCAATTTTAAGCTAATTTACTAGGAAGAAGCTTAATAAGTTTTTCATTTTATTTTGTTAAAGCATGTCACACATTACAACATAAGTCCAGCTGGTGTCCGCTTTTCCACCTAATCATTAAAAATAGCGTAGGCTCTAGTTTTTTATGAAAAGCCTTCGAAATCACAAACCCAGAAAATAACCAGGTATTATTGAAGTTGGTAAGTCCAATTTTCTCCTTTTTTTCAACGCCAAAAAGAGACTGATAAGTAACTAATGATACAATATATTTAGTACACACATTTTGAAAAAACGTAGAAGCCAGGGTTCATATCCGCAGCCTCCAAATTGAAAGAGTTACTACAAAACTATTCACACTAAAAAAACAATTTTAAAACAACAATGCCGTGGCTTATCGACAGAGCGATCTATTCTGTACAATAATTGAATAGCGGAGAAAACGTAAAAATAAATGAAAAAGAGAAAGAAATACAAGGGGTGATGCGGAAGCTGATAAAATAAACATAAATGTATAATCAACAACACAAATATGTGAATGATAGCGCTCCTAAATTATTTCCTTCACATAAAAAGCAAATCCTGGGACATCCCTTGAAATTTCAATACAACTGCATGCAAACAGCGATGCAAAACAACAATGACTTTCCAGTGAAGTCTGCGTCTACAGTTGAATAAATGAACTGTTCATCTGAACAAACCATTGTCTTGTGCAATACGGGGTGCATCCTAACTTTGGTCATGAATCAATATTTGCGGGCCAACATTCGGGGAACTTCCATTTTGAGGTTTTACCACCTAGAGGATTTTTTCCTATGTATGTATTCAAGTCAATTATTATATTTTTCTCAAACGTGCAATGAAATGTAATCATTAAGTTCATTACAATAGGCTCCAAAATATTACGTTGCAACACCAACTCGAGAGAAAAACTCGTTAAGAAATTTCATAAAAAATTAGAGGCCTAGGCCAGGAACTAATGTTTATATATTTTTTATTTCATAAAGATTTGTGACACAACATCATGGCTGTTAGCCATCACGGCGTTAGCTGTCACTACGCCTTTTGAAAAATAAAAGCAATAAATGATATATTTATTTAAACTTTCACGATTTTCACACATTATAACTTTACTAAAACGGTGCTTAATCGGACAAACAAAGCCCACCATGACAGAGAGAGAGTGAAGGAACATATCGCAGCTGTCAAAAATCGGCAGATACACAAGTCTGCCGTTGCTGAACATTCATTGGAGTCTGAACCAAACCACCGGATTGAGTTACATAACCCTAAATTCCTGACAACGGTTCGTCGTTTCTATGGTAGAAAAGTACGGAGCCCTTTAAAATCAAGAAATACCCCAATTTCAATCGGGGCGTAGGCGTCAGGTGTAGCGGTAAGCGAATATCGCCGGCACAAATATCGGACATCGTGAGTGTAGTGTATCAACAGAATCAGATTCCTAGTGTGCAAAATGTTCAAGTTGATAATCAATACTAAGTGCGGGTATTTCGTAAAACCAGCGCGGCTAGAAGATATTGACGTTAACCTCAGCCAGTTTTTCTCCGGGACCACAGATCTAAGTTTTCGAAGTTTTACACGAGAAAGCAATAAGATTTTAGTCAATTTATATTAAAGGATATTTTGCAGTTTTATTTACACAAAATCGACATCGACATGAACGCAATAAATTACATAATATTATGTACTAACAAGTTCTTATAATTTAAAATTACAAATTTACCAACATTTTTTTAAAAAATTTTAATTATTATTATCGGTGAAAGTTTCTAATAAAACCGCGCCGTGTGAAAAAAAAGGCGTAGGTAATTTTTAAACCATTTTAGAGCGAACGTTGAATTAATTTGAGTCCGTTTTTCATTGTAAGTTTTCAACTACTGGCCGCCGTCCAATAATAACGGAACAACATATAGAGGATTATGTGTATGATAAGACTGGAGTGAATATAAGGAATCATAAACTCTCGATGTATAAGGAAAAAGATCACTAAGCTTATAAGCTCTCAGTAGCGGAGAATAAACTGGATTTGATCTTGTGTGAATCATTATGGCCCAAGGACGTAATATTTTGGAAATTCGTACATTTTAAATACAGAGATACGAAAGGGCCTAGCAGCCAATACGGCAGTAATCAAAGACAACTGAATGGATAAGAACATTTATAAAATGGTTAGCTTTAATTGTATGAGTGTCAAGCGTGCAGTTGACAGTATGCTGCAGTTATGTCAGTCGTGTGATATAATTGGTCTACAAAAAACCTGGTTTATGCCATGGGATATTCAGTTCATGGGTAGCATCGACGACCCTTTTGGATATACGGCTACATCTGCAGTGAATGCAGCGGATGGCATCCATTTGGGGGAGTTTCACTACTTTGGAATAAAGCAGTGTTTCATAACGTTACTATTTTGCAGTGTGGTAATCCTCGAGTGTGTAGGGGTTAAGATAAGTATAGGTATATAAAGTCGAAAATAGCTCGACATGTTTCGGGACGGTCCGCGCCCCATAATCATGAGTGAGAAGCGCTTGCCACGATTGCTCTGCGCACACTGCGCGCGACAGCGGTAGTATCTCGCCTATACCGGTGCCGCCTGCGCCGACCGCGCCCCCCGCGCCGGTCTGCCGGCGTGCTCAACGCGCTGTCGCGCGCAGTGTGCGCAGAGCAATCGCGGCAAGCGCTTCTCACTCATGATTATGGGGCGCGAACCGTCCCGAAACATGTCGAGCTATTTTCGACTTTATAGACGTGAGTAACCCGAACTTAGTATATTAATATATTTTGTCCTATTGAAGAAAATCGGAGATCATATCATATCATCATAAACTACTGCTATTTATATATCCGGAAACCGGGATTACAATCTTCTTAAATAGTATATTTGACCTTCATGGTAAAATTTTAACTTTTTTAAGTACTGGCCGGTATATTTTCTCTTTCTTATTAACGGTAGTGTTATGTTTTTGACGGGTTTTAAATGTCATCTCGCTGCAAGAATGGAACTCACTCGTGAAAATATTCGTACTATGATTTATTATGATTTTCGGCGTGGTTCAACGCAACAACAGTGCTAGATCAACTAACTTCAACTTTTGGTGATGAAGCTCCATCTAAAACTACTGTGTATAACTGGTTTAGTGAGTTCAATCGTGGACATAGTATGCTTACGGACGAAGTTAAGGCAGGTCGCCCGAAATCGGTCGTTGTACCACAAAATATTGAGGCTGTGCGAAAACTTATAATGGATGACCGACATGTTACGTACCGCGAGATAGAGGCGACTCTGGGTATTTCTATGACCAGCATTAATAGCATATTACATAATCATTTAGCTGTAAAAATTTGTTCGCGTTGGATACCGCACAACTTAACTAAGGAGCAAAAAGATGCTCGCGTCGAATGGTGCAATAAAATGTTAAAAAAATATAACCGTGGTGACTCAAAGGCCGTTTATAACATTTATACAGGTGACTAATCCTGGATCTATGCATACGATCCCGAAACGAAGCAACAATCAACGGTATGGGTCTTTCAAAATAAGCCGAACCCTACGAAAGTTACTCGTGCAAAAAGTACATTGAAACAAATGGTGGCCTGCTTCTTCGGTATTAATGGCCATGTAGCTGCAGTGCCACTAGAAAACCATAAAACGGTTAATTCAGATTGGTACACGACCATTTGCTTACCGGAAGTATTTGAACAAATTCGTAAAACTAACCAGCGACGAAGAATCATTCTTCATCATGACAATGCCAGCTGTCATACGTCACGCGAAACAACTCTATTTTTGGAAGGTCAAAATGTGGAATTAACGGGTCATCCGCCGTACAGCCCTGACTTGGCACCCAATGATTTTTATTTATTTCCCAATATAAAAAATAAATTACGCGGTCAACGATTTTCTACCGCTGAAAATGCTGTCGACGCATTCAAACAACACGTTATGGATGTACCTCAGGCGGAGTGGCAGAAGTGCTTCAAAAATTGGTTCATGCAAAAGTGCATAGATCATCAAGGGGAATACTTTGAAAAACAATAAAACCATTTTCAGCCGTGTACGTTTGTTTGTTTTTTTGTTTCCGGATATATAAGTAGCAACCTATGTAATAGTAAATTTTATTACACAATTTTATTTTATTTTATAAAAGACTTATTTTAATGTGTAGGTACTTACCTATGTGCTCCAGTTTGTCGATTATTGAAGACCTGCAAGAAGAGAAACAAAAAACAAATTTGAACTATATAACAAATCTTTATAAGAAAAAATTAGAAAGATTATACTTAAACATCGCTATCAGCGTTTCCCTCTAGGGCCTGACTTATTTTTCTACAGTGTTTAGGTAATCTAGGTAATCAGGAACCAATTTTTTTAATGCAGTAATCGATGGCGATCACATTTCTGTGGCACTTACATGGAACTAAGTTTTTTTAATCATACCTAATTTAAAAGGTAAAATTAAATTTTAATTTAAATGTATTGTCGCCCTACCAGCAGTGTAGTTTAAAGAGTTTTTCACCACACTGCTCGTAAACACGCTGTTTGTCATTTAATTTCAGAGCGAAAAACTGTGTTTTATCCTCTAGAGGTTAAAGTAAATTTTTTTAATCTTTTGGATAGACTAAAGCAAAAAGCCATACTGCCTGAGAATGCAATAAACTTTTTGACATTAATTTTGAACTGAACGGGTACGTTCGAAAACGTGATAGTCTCAAACAGTTTCATACACATGAACCGTTCATAGTATTATATTCAATATGCTTAAATCCAAATTAAATACCACATTTAATTGTATTAATTATGTGGCTTTTATTTTTAAAAGATGAAAGTTTTGATACTACGCAAATTTCAGAACGCATCCGAATAGTTTTTTTTTTTTTTAATTTAAACGAGGCGGGTCGTGTTTTGTTTTCTTTCACTCTGGCTTTTCACAGTTTTCTCGACGAATTTATGAAGGTAATACAAACGTAATATAAGTTAATAATAATGATGAGTGATAGTGATTCAGAGCCGGAGGAATTGCAAGTGCAAGAAACTGTGAAAGATGCCGAATTTCGTTTGCCGCCAGAAAAGTCAAGAAAGAAGTACATTAAAGCCTTTGATATATTTAATGCCTGGCGGCATACCAAAGGCGCGAAAACATTCTCAGAGACGGTTTTACTGGCGTATTTCATCGAAATATCAAAAACTAAAATGCCGAGCTCGCTTTGGAGCATATATTCAATGATTAAGTCGGTACTGAAACTAAAGAAGGATGTTCACATTGAACACTATCCAAAGGTGATAGCGTTCTTAAAAAGAACAGCAACTGGCCAAAAGCCGAAAAAATCGAAGATATTTACTGGCCAACAAATAGAAACATTTTTAAACAGTGCTCCGGACTCAGAATATTTAGCAGCAAAAGTAAGTAAAATTATTTAAAAACATGTAAAAATCTTGTTAACTAAATATATACTGTCTTTATAACTAATACAAACTGCTTATGTTTCAGGTAATCCTTATCATAGGTATAAATGGAGTTTGCCGCACTAACGAAATTACCTTCCTGACAACAAATAATGTTGAAAAACATTCGGAAAATCTACTTCTATGCAAATTGCCAAATACCAAAACCCATTGTGAGAGAAACTTTGTCGTTCGTGGACACACAGATAAAATATAAGTAAATTAAATGCCTAGTTAAGTTAAGTTAGTTAGTAGTTAAAAGATAAAATACAGAATATAATATTCATTTGAAATTCCCTAATTACACTCTCATCATTATCAATCACTTCATTAATCTTTATTGTTTAATTTCATTACAGTGATAATTTAAATACTATCTTAAGTAATATAATACTCAAATCTATTGTCACCTAGACCTGTGATTTAGGATTTGATTGGGGATATCTTAGTTTGATATATGCCTTTTTTGTTTGATTTGTCTATACATTAGATATATTGGAGCTGCCAAGGTGCTCGAAATATCTGAACATGCACTCTACCTGGTGGTAGAGTGCATGTTCAGATATTCACCACTACCTTTACCACCTTGACTTGATGATTGATTGTAATTAAATACCTACTGATTTGTTTTGTTTGAGTTTTTTTCCTGTTTCCTCGCTTTAGTGTGGTGAAAAATGTTGTATTGCACTCGGCGGCAAAGTTTGTTCAACTCTCGTGCCTTGAGACCCTCGCACAGCTCAAGATTCCAGTTATTGAACCACTCGCTACGCTCGTGGCTCAATTTTGGAATCTTTCGCTTGCTCGGGTCTCAGTATAAGCCCGAGAGTTAAACAACAACTTTGCCCCCTTGTATAATAAATAACTATAAAACTTCTTTCGCAAGAATATCATATCTCAAAAAATAAATTGCGGGAATAATTTATTGACGTTTGTTCTGTCAATTTTCCCCGCCACCGCGATGGCACTTTACGTACATCGATTCCTTTTAATAAAAGTAGGGTGTTCATGTATCCGGTGGTTATTAATTTTAACGTTATCATTAACTGTTATTAATTAGATGGTGAAGTAAATTCCATGAGATCTCAGGTATTGAATTCTATTTAGAATAAAAATTAATATTTTTCACTCCTAATTACTGATTAAATTTCACCGTGTACCTATACATATCTGCGTTTAGCAAAATCATTTGACGATTAATTTATCATTCATCACGAGATAATTTGTCACTAGGGGCGCGTTATTGTAGCGTGCGGTGGCATATTGTATAACTATTACGATATAAACAATATAACCGCATATCGAAAATCGTATTTTTGGTGATGGTTTCTTAAATAGGGTAGGTTGCTCATCAATGAAACACTAAAAGTTCAAACATTTCTTGTGCTATTAAGGTTAAGAGTGTAATTTTTCGAAAGAAGATTGATAATTTAGTTGGAAATTGTGTCTCAATCTGCAGTGCTTAGGATAGAAAGTAAACGCGAAAACAGAAACGAAGCGTGTGCGTCTCGTGTCTGACCTGTGTTTAGCGGTTGACGCCCAAATATTTCAAAATAATTTGATTTGTTACCTGTCATAGAAGATAATAGATAAAAACTATTCATCTTTTACATGCACATAACCCAAGTAACCCAAGTACCCCAATTCTTGGCGTACCTATTTAATTAACTCACAAATGAGTCTAAATCTAAGAAGCTTACTTAATTAATTCGCGAGTCTTTCTCCATGCAGGCTGGAAAATTATGCGATATAGAAAACAAGGCCTTTCCTCGCTAGATGCTCACACTGCCTTAACAATGACACACACGGAACTAAAGGATAATAAATGTTTAAATAATTTTTAAGAAAAAAAAACCGACTTCATTTGGTTCCCGATAAAAGTGAAACTTTGAATTTGTTTCAGTTAGCCAGTTTACTTCACAAATTTCCAATTCACCACACGTGTACGAACGAAAATTGAGGAGCTTTCTTAATGTCCCAGGGCTTCCATCATTACATGTGAAGTATAATCAAACGGAACTCCCTTGTAGACCTTTAAAACAAACAAAATAACAATGTGTTAAATTGGATGACAGACTGTAAATTATCGAGCAGTTCCATTATGCCATCCCTGATTATCAACATCAGGTCCACTCCAGCAAAATGATGGCCACAGTAAGAAAATGCCTAAGCTAATTATGAACACCCTCTAATCACAATGAAAGTGCCGTTCAAATTTGAGGAGTTCTCTGAATTCTCCAAGAACTCCATCATCACAATAGAAATCAAATCAAAAAGATGAATGTCACAACTAGGATAATAAGTAGAGCTAGGTTTATCGACCAGTTCCACTTTGCCATCCCTGGTCTTCATCATCAGGTCCACTTCATCAAAATGTTGGCTCCCCCAAAACAATGTTTTAGTTACTTAAGGAAACCCTCAAATCAGAATGCATGTGCCCTTAAAATTTGAGGAGTTCTCTCAATCCCTCACGAATTCCATCATCAAAATAGAACTATAATCAAATAGGACTATCTTGAAGGTCTTTTCTTTACAAAGAAAAGATGAATGTCTCAAATCGGATGATAGAGCTGGGATGATTACCAAGCAGTTCCACTTTGTCATCCCTGGTCTTCATCATCAGGTCCACTCCGCCAAATTGATGATGTTCGTAAAGAAATGATCGAGTGTCTTAAGAAACTACCCAAATCATCATGCATGTGCCTTTCAAATTTGAGGAGTTCCCTCAGTTCCTCATGGATCCCATCATCAGAAATTGATTTTGATAAAAACGGAACAAATCCAGAACCATCTATTTTCAGACAAAAAAATATTTTTTTAAATCGGATGATAGTCCCGGGAATTACCAAGCAGTTCCACTTTGCCATCCCTGGTCTTCATTATCAGATCCACTCCACCAAATTGATGATTTTCGTAAAGAAATGCTCGAGTTTCTTAAGAAATCACCCAAATCAGCATGCATGTGCCTTTCAAATTTGAGGAGTTCCCTCAGTTCCTCATGGATCCCATCATCAGAAATAGATTTTGAAAGAAACGGGACCAACCTGGAACCATCTACTTTAAGAAACCAAAAAAAAAATTCAAATCGGTTCAGTAATGAGAATGACGGAGTTCTGAGGTAACATCCATTTAAAAAAAAACAGACGAATTGAGAACCTCCTCCTTTAGAAATATTGAAGTAGGTTGAAAATATACTTAGTGAATCTAAAACATCTTTTAACATACGTCAAAAGGATAAGTTTTTCAATGTTACGTATGTGTATATATATAGTCAATTTTGCATACAATGTGCGAGAATTAGGTCATTTTCGACCAACTCTTGGTCAAAGTCATACCCTGGTACGGAACAAAAAAAATAAGCAAATAATTCAATTCGGCAATAAACTTAAGCATCTTAAATGTTTTAGAGTTAAAATCTGAGTAAAAACATTTAGTTCACCTGGCGTAAATTATCTCATCTAGAACGTAGCGATCGCGATCATCAATCATATCATAATATACGATAGTATATTTTCAATTCTTTTTTTTTCAAAGTCTATGTAATTAAAAAATTTGAAATGAGCGTTCATCTAATTGTATAGCAGTGTGTAAAGGCATATAAGTCTCATCGGGGTTTTTAATCGGCTTACCGCTTCAGCGCGGCAGGCACTCGAAAAAGCTCTACTCAATGAGTATTATTAAACACGTGCAGTTACTTGCGGACAAACTTAAATCCTATATGTAGGTACCATGAAACATTATTCATTCACTGAATACTATGAGCATTATGAAATAGTACATTGTGTATCAAGGGCGGTAAGTAAAGGATTACGAACAAGAGTCTGTTATAAGCCCGACGCCGCAGGCAGTTTGTAATCCTTTTATCGCCCGTAATACATACAATGTTTTTCATCACACTTACGAGGAAATAAAGAAACTCATAAGGCAGTCAAAAAAAATATTTATTAAAATTCAAAGTTATATTTACAGTTATGATTGTTACTTAAATTTATTACCATATTTTTTTCAGGTAATTTAATGCGACAATTTTGACAATTTTGACTGACAATTTTGTAATATTTGTTGTAGAATCCTGTGAGATTCTATCTTCATGAGCACTTTCAATAACAGGAGACGGAGGATCTCTGGACTGTACCACTACATCATAGCTGGAATTATTTATTTGATAATTTGGTTTTTTTACATTCAGGTTCATCTTCAATAGCGGATGAGGTAGATACAACTCTTGGTTGAGACTTCAAGGATTTATTTATTTGTTCAAATATGTGTATTGGATATTGAGTCCTCAACATATCCTTCCGCGACGGTGCTGGACTTCCAGCCCCCGTGCCTTTTTAATGTTAAAAGGTCTACTCCAGCATCTGCAAGCAGCGTCGCTGATGTTCTACGGAATGAGTGGCCTGGGTATGAATTGGCATCATGGAGGTTCAAGTATTGGGCAATCTCCCTAGGCATGTGCCCAAATTTATTTTTACCAATCACCTGCGCTGTGCATCTGCCGTTTCTAAATTGGTGAAAAAACCAGGGACAAGTAGACTTTGGAGAGCGTAGTTCTTTGTACTTTTTGACAATATTATAATATTCTCCAGAAACAACAAATGTTCTGGGTACCTTTTTTGGGATATTTTGAGGTTAGGTTCCAAAGTTTTCTATTGCAAATTACCAAGTGAAGTTATTTCTTTATTTCAGTGTTACATGACGTGCTAAACTCTAAAAACGATGCTAAATGGAGTCCAAGAAAACTGATTATGAGTTTATCTCCCGCTCAAGCCAATTGCTGCCGAATTTTGTCCGCCTTTTGTACAATTGTAATTTTTTTTTGTGCAATAAAGGTTAAATAAAAATAAATAATAAAATAAAAGCACCTAAAAATATATGAATAATGATAAACAAGAAGAAGAAATGATAGTAAAAATGAAACAAAGTTAACTATGTTTGTGATATTTTAATTAAACAAAATATATTATGTCGTTCTTGTGTTAATTCTACACTTATGTAGGTAATCTTTCAACATTCTGCAATGATTTCTTCATAGTATTTAAAGCATAGTTTAAAATTAAACGAACACCAAAATGACATGTCACTTTTATTTATTAAGTATACCCTTTTATGTAAAAATGAAGTTCAATACAAGTTAAACATAACATGTAGGATTTAAGTATTTTTTACATTTACACGGTTTTTTCACTTTTGAGACTTCATGCATGATGATCTAATATCTAATCAGCTAATCCTGTACAATGTTCCATTTTTATCTGAAAAGTTATCATTTCACTATTTAGTAGGTATCAATACATTCACTTTACTTGACTTTGAAAGTTTTCGATATAGCAATCAAATTAACTTGGTCTTGTGCGTTTCAAACATTGTATTTATGACAAATTGTACTGTACAGTGTACTTGGTCGTATTTGTTTATAAATTATTCAGTTTCTTTACATACACCGCTTCTTATTAACATCACTATAACATAACTTCGTAATCATATGAGAAATATTAAATAGTTTATTCAGCCATCATTGCCTGTTTTCATTTTGAGATCATAAACAAAAAAGTGCGATGGGCAGTAAAAAAAAACGATATTTAGTTCGATGTACATTGCTGTTTTTCTTAGAGCAACGCTTGCTTTTCGATTCGTCCGAGAGTGTTGCTATATTTCAGTTTGATGTACATTGCTACTGCGCTGAATGGGCTGTCACACTTTAGTGAAGGCCTGCTATCTCACACCTGGAGAAACACTGGCCTTGCACATATTTTATTTTTTAATTCAGCACACTTAACATGAAGCGGCGGAGGGTTTAGTCCGTAGGCGACTGGGCGCCATTCCCAGTCGAGTCGGGCATAACCATCTGGTCCGGGCCAGATAGGTAGTATACTATATTACCTCCTATGCCGAAAAAAAAACACCATATCGATTGCAATGTTTGAGCAATGCATAACACGGAACTATTGCCTCCAACTACTACTTCTTAAAAAATTAAATTTTCGGTATGGATACTGTACTACTATTATCTCCACTAGCATTGTCGCAGCGAAGGCGACGCCACCGCTCCGCGCTAGGACATACGTCATTTCATTATAACCCCACATCCGTACCCTAACGAGAGATGAGCCAGAAACGCTGACACTAGCGTACGGTAATCACCCAGTATAAGCGCCTGGGTTAAGCTGCGTTCTTGGACATAAGCGGAGCGAGGTTTAAGGCTAAAATAGTACATTTCGATTCTAGTGCGGAAAGTATGTCATGACTTCACGAGTCCCCAGGTATCTTGGCAATACTCGGGACAAGTGAAAAATGACATATCCGCACGTGAATCGAACGACGTTTTTCAATGCTGATGCGAAAAAAAAATACATAAGAGCGAATTGAAAGTTTTTTTATTATTTCCGTGACACGATTGTAATACAGTTGGTGTATTAAGAACATCTTCAAAATGTTTATCTTATCTTTTTTACTTTCTCATTTTCGATCTCATAATAATTATTTCTTATAAACAAAATAATAAATCGCATGTGACAAATCGTATCGTCATGTCTTATAAGCCCTTCGAACATGTTTACCTGATTGAAAAACGCCTCTACTTTGACTGACGTTTCGTAGGCTCTGTTCCGTTTCATACACACAGATTTATAAGAACTGTTTTCAATGTTAATATTTTTAATGAATGATCATAAGTATGATGAAGAAGTAATTATTGAAATATGAAATATCAATATTTTTAATATTATTGCGTTAATAGTAGGTATTTAGTTTTATTACGGCTCGGTAAAGTTAACGTACAATAATACTCTTCGGTAAGCGCAGTCATGAATTGGAACACAACTAAATTTAAAAAGATTGGAAAAGTAAAAAGCACTAGTTCGCAAAAACAAACTTTGCGCACGCAAGACAGTAAAAAAAGGGCACTTTTTAAGCAACTGTATTGAAAAAGAGTTTTATAACTTAGGAATATTTGGTGATTTTGAATAAGCAGCATATTGCATGTAATATTTTAAAACCTGAATTATAAACAGAAGAAGACAGAAGTAAAAAGCAAGGCACTCATTTAGCCGGGGCCCAGGCAGATATATCGTACAACATAACCAGGGTCCGGAATTTTGCGTTCGGTTTTTGCAAAGTCATAGGGAGAGAACGCCAATGTTTATCGATATATCGATAAATTGAAAGTTTTTTATTAGTGTTTTAAGAAATAAAAGGAACCTCAAACTTTTCGATGAGACATACTCTTTCCAACGGTCAATATATAAATATGGTATATAAATGAAATACCAACTGAATAAGGTTTGAATACCCCTACCTATGACAGTGTCTACACATATTATGGTGTTGCACACTGGCTGTTTTAAATGTTATATAACACAGTGTGACAAGGACAGTGTTACGAAAGTGTTAGAGAAAGAGATGTAATGTTATATAACATTTTGAACAGCCAGTGTGGGATATCGGATATAGGTATCAATATAGAGTGGATAGTCTGAGTAGGTAATCTCAATAACTCCATGAGTGAATGACCGTTATGTCGATAAACATTGGCGTTCTCTCACTATGAGTTTTCAAAAACCGGACGCAAAATTCTGGGCTCTAAACATAACGTTAAACAAATTAAATTTAGTCCTATTTTTGTGTAATAATTAGCTTAAAGTTTGTCCCTAGGTTTCTCAAGTAACAGTATTATCGATGCTTAACTTCAAATTTGGGTAAATCCATTCGACCCTCTCAGCAAATACCTTATAACCTTTTCTTAATACCAAAATAGAATTTCAAAAGTATTTACCAGAGTTTGAAGCTAAGCAACTAATTTACAAGTTATCATTCCGCATCTGTATAGGTACCTACATCTGTTAGTTTAACATTTGCCATTTTTAGAAAGGCAAAAAAAAAATAACTAAAAACTTTTTATGAAAAAGGGGACTAGTGTACAAGTATCAGGTTATTCGATAAAATAAATAATTTGGCGGTGTTTGAAATTAGTCTGATGGTTGTTAGTCCCTATTGTGTAACAGTTAATGTTTTATACTGTCTAAATAAAATAAGTATTGTTCAATACTGAATTTTACTGGACAATTATTAAAATAATTAATTAATTTAAATGGTCTGTTAAAGCAGTTTCAGCGTAGCATCACAGTTGCTTAGAGGCAAAACATTCTTTAAGCTCGCAGTTTTGTGTTATAAATTACTATGCATACTAGCAAAATGTCTTCTCCTTACAATCGTTGCAATAATCACCTGAATCATCAACGTAACCCCACCCTAAAAGAGTGAAACGCTCCGTATCAGCTAAACTCAACTTCTCGCCAGAGGGTGCTTTGCCTCTTTATTCATTATTTGATCCTAGGAAACATCTGTCATCACTTTTCTTTACAAAACGATTAGAAGATTGTAATCAGTTATAAATGAGCTTCACGCTTTGATATTATTTGAAATGTTTTGAAGAGCATAAGATAATTTCGCTGAGAAATTGTTGTATAGAGAAAATAAATTTTCAAATTTGTAATTTCAGGGGTTTAATTTGAATTTGATGTACTGGAACATAAATGAATAACACGAATACTAGAATATACATGAAAGGAAACAAATACTTGGAAACACGCGATGTTGCAGATAATTATAAGACCAAGCTAGATCAAATGTTTGCCCCGACAAATCTTTGCACGTAAAAACTTCAATAAATTAGTAGAAGTGTTTCTGAGATTCTTCTTATAAATAAATAAACAAGTATATTACCTGAATTGTACCTTTAAAGGTATAAATATACACAGATAAAAGATGCTTACCTTGAAACGATGAATTTTTGCACTATCTTCAAATAGGACAGAATAATCTCAGAAACTTATGTCACCCGTACAATATTGACACTAAAATTTCGCACAATCTCAAACGAGATTTTGAATCAAAAAGACTACATAAAATATAAAAAAAACACACAACACAAAAAATTACAAAAATTTTAGTCACATTGCTCGGCCATTTATTTTACAACTGAAGGATATGTCGGGCGTCAGGGTACTTTTTAAAATCTTGTTAAATAATACAACGGCCAGTGTATTTCATGAAGGTTTTACACTTGAAGTTTTTGTAAAATTTATTTTTTGCTACGATGATTGTATTTATTTGTTTTTACAAAACTGTCTTAATATTTAATCCTGGTTTACTCCAATAAAAGCATCCACAGTTTTTAAAAACCTCTCAAATTAAAAAAAAAACTAAGTTTAAAGCTACGAGGCATGGTTTTTCCCTAAGGAACACTTTTTATCTGTAAATTAAGGTTAAATCCAGTCTTTTCCATTTTCATAGTATGAAATCTTAAAGCCTGGAAGGCATACGAGTAGTTATGTAGTATTTGCAAGCTTTTATTTAACTTGCAATGTTGTTACTTTATTTGCGAGCTGAATTAAATTAAAGTCTATTATTTAAATAGGCTGAAACTTCACATGAATATGTAAGTTGGGTGCCAACACAATTTTATAGTAAGTACCATTTAGCTGATCTTATGGTGGAGACTGAAGTCCGACTATGCTAAGTTTCCTAGATTTTGATAGCAGACTGTGAAAGTGGTAAGTAAACGTCATAATTTCATAGTAAATTGACACTTAAAAGAACACTTTAAAGTTTGACAGTTAATTTACTTGGAAGAGATAACGTGGGTTGACTCTAAACAATATGCATTTGGGTTTCTTAGAATAGGCTAGACGACTGAAAAAATCTATTTAGTCCGTGTAACGTCCTACTTATTGATACCGTGGACACGTAAATCTGGCTCACCGACGTACAGTCTACCCTTGTATCCCGGGCGGTGGTCTGACGGCAACTGCCGACCCCCACTCCTGGGTCAGACGTTTACGCTTGAGACAGGTTATGCAAACCTCAATACACTACATCCCTTCCTTGTTGTTTTTTTCTTTATTAGTTTGCATCTTATCAATCAGTTGTCAAAACAACTTATTTATAGAGTTACTAGTAATGACTGGAATGACACAAAGTAAATTACTTCTCCGAATTTGGATTTCTAATATACATCACTGTCTTCATCTGATCCCAAATTATTCTCAGTCTCCTTTCTCGATAATTTTCCTGATACTATCCATTTCCCGTCCTTCTCCTTTTGTTTTTCTTTTTTGTTTTTTTTTTTGTTTTTTTTTTTTAGATCATGGGCGTTGTGCCTGTATGTTTTACCGTTGTTATCATTAAATACTTCCACTTATATGATTCTCATCTAAATTTACTCAACAGTTACGTAGACATGAACGCATAGTTAGATCCATTCAGTCATAAATCGGCTGTTAGTTTGGTAAAAACAATGATTAGCTCACGTGATGTTGAATACACTATGCTACATAGTTAGAAAATACTATTTACCAAAGTAAATATAATTTTCGATATTATTATGTAACTATGTGTGTTTTAACATTCATAAATATTTTAACAAACTTAATATCTTGTTGTAATTTAGATAACTTAGTTTATGTTACTCTAATAAGTGTATTTGCTGTTTATTATAAATCTGTCAATATCACTGAAAGCAACTATTGCCGTTATTCATAAACGCTCATCATAACCTCCGTTAACTAATTTGTCGTTTCTCGTTATCTGTCAATTTGACATTTGCGTTTACTTTGTTAAAAGGGATAAAACATATGAATCTGTTAAGTTTTTATGAATATGGCGTTATACAATACAATACAATACAATAACTCTTTATTGCACCTCAAAACAACAAAAATAACACAAACTGGTATAGATTACACATGAAAAATAGGCAAAGAGGCGTTATATCTATAATTAGAATGAGTAAGGCTTCAATGGCTTACTTTCTTTTTTTTTATTATTGTTTAGTAATATCCCTTAGCTTGCACTATCAGGTGCAATCTAAGGGATCATATAAGTCATTGTAATTTGTGCAATAAAACCAAAGTTTGATTCAATACATCTACTGTAGGTACGTGTTAGTTTATTAACTTGCATTTCCGTAAATACTTAAATACTGATACGTGTGAAGTTGGTACATTACGCATTTAAGCGTCTCTAATGTGAGAAATAATTAGTATAGCACAAAGAGTAAAGTAAGTATATAGGTAGTATAGCATTACCATAAGCTATAGGGTTTAGGCTTATGGTACAATCACTTATGAGGAATTAAGTATTTATTTGATCATGAAATGGTGAGTACCTAGTGGCGTTCAGTATTATGAATATTTGTATAATATTATGATAATAAAACTTAATTTGACCTCATGTAATAAAACCACTATAACACAGGGTTCCCGGTTTAGCATTCATAGAACAATGTTATCTCTCTCTCACTTCATCAGAAAATATTGAGATTCACGGTAAAGCTTTTAGCCCTCACATTTTACAGACCTTCAGATTTTTTTGAATTTATGCTCGAAAATATTCTTATTTTTTTTAAAATAAGAATGTCATTTTAATATTTGCAACATGGAGAAATATAAAAAGTTACTACTTATATAGGTATAGTATCATGGCGTAATTCCATGAAACTCCAACTGATATTACAGGTAACTAGGAATTAGGTAAGTATATTAAGTACTCAGGCTCTCAGCGATCTGAATGCTTTTCGATTCAAACTTAAGTGCTTATGTGATCCTTGACATCACTTTACAGGAGATGTTTAATGTGACTGTTTTTTTAATGACCAACAATACATTGTCGCGTGCGGGCGGATCACCCCGTTTCGTCGCGCGCGACCCGTTTGCTATGTCGGTCTCGGGCAGTGATGCCCGAGCCGCGAAGGTACCAACACCACTCTGTCTATCCGACGTGACTGCCCGATGCATTCGAAACATGTCACGCCTATTGTGATAAAAAATACGCGAGTGTTAACCGTTGCAATTTAATATCAATATGACTCACGAAAGTTTAAATTATATAATACATTGTTTGTTGTGTAATCACCTAGACACCAAATAGTCATGAGCTGTAGTAGTTTAACAGCAAACTTCTTCTATTAAAAGGACACGCTATCGCCCGCAGATAGTTCTTCGACCTTAACATGACGATTTTAATGTAGGTAGCACAACATTCCCAAAACACCAGGGAATTATGAAGAGTCAATGCCTAATCCTACGCAAAGGTTATCTTGAATCTCTTTTTACCCTTTGTAACTGTTTATTTATATATTTTGTACCAATTTAAGTGCAATAAAGTATTACTTTGACTACTGCTGTATTATTATTATTCGCGCTTGATAACCCTCATAATAATAACCTTAATAACGGATAACCTTCATAATGGTGTTAACCTATTTGTATGCTTTCTTAGTTATCCTAGACTTACTGTTGCGTGTACCTTTGTGTGATACATACATGTAAGAGTCAATGATGGTGGATACACGTTAAACCAATTTTATTATATTTTCCTTATCCCCTTAAGGACCCAGCCGTTGAATTAAGTTCGGTTTTAAGTTAGGTTAGTTTATCCTAAACTACATGAGGGATCCATATTCTTGATAAACACTTCTCTATTTTCAATTAGACTAGCTTCTGCAGCATCCCTTCTTTTATCTGAATTTTCCCTGTACTGTAGATTTACATTGTAGTTGTATGATTGCAGCCTAAGTATTCTTTGCTCGATGAACAAACAAGGTTTAGATTTTCAATAAACAGTATTTCTAGTTGTTGTTTCACATTGAGTAGAGTGTGACTACCATATGTAAAAGCGTTTTACTTAAACTTGGTGTCTTATTGGTATTCTTTGGTGGGTTAATATTAAAAAACAAACTGAAATTTCAATTATATTAACCTGAAATTAAATCACTTGACTATTTTCAATTTAATGAAGGTTGTCAACCATTTCCAATTTAATGGAAGCATTCATTTGAACTACCAGACATTTTCCAATTTAATGGTGGTTGTGTTAAACCATTTCAATTTAATGGAGGCATTCAATTCAACTACCAGACCATTTCCAATTTAGTGGCGGCTATGTCAACAACCCGTTTCAATTTAATGGAGGCATTCAATTGAACCACCAGACATTCTCCAATTTTATGGCGGCTATGTTAACCCATTCCACTCGGATTTCCTATGAAGATAAGCCTTTTGCTTTTGTTTTGCATCGAACAACAACTAGGGGACTATGTAATCAAGTCATTCAAGAATCAGATTCTCATCGCCCGCTTCCAGCGTTCCCACCTAACGCCGACTGAAGTAGGGTCCGCTTCACAATCGAACTTGTCTAAAGTGAGCGTCGATGACATGGTTTGGGCGACCTGCAATCAAACCGTTCAACGGTCAGATTCTCGTAAGAGCCATCTGCTCAAGTCAATGTAATGACCAGATAAATATATCTGTTGTAACTAGGTCAGTAACTTTTTTTCTGTAGGTATACACATATTTTATGTATATATTATCGTATAATTTACTTCTTTCGGTATCAGATACATTTTTACCCGCATACGGTATAACTTGTTTTTTTCCTTACATGACAATTTAATGTCCAGATTCGGTAATCTGCTGTGTTTAATTCATGCATGACCATTGAATGTCCAGATTTAATAATCTGCTGTAAGTACCAATTTAGTCCATACATGACAGTTTAATGCCCAGATTCAGCAATCTGCTGTGTTTATATACATGACAATTTAATGTCCAGATTCGGTAATCTGCTGTGTTTAATTCATACATGACAATTTAATGTCCAGATTCGGTAATCTGCTGTGTTTAATTCATACATGACAATTTAATGTCCAGATTCAGTAATCTGCTGTGTTTAATATATACAAGACAATTTAATGTCCAGATTCGGTAATCTGTTGTGTTTAATTCATACATGACAATTTAATGTCCAACTCCAGATTCGGTAATCTGCTGTGTTAGTTAACTTAATAACCAGACCACTGGATTTCCATTTATACATGACAATTTAATGTCCAGATTCGGTAATCTGCTGTATTACTTGACTTAATTACCATTTGGTAATCTGCTGTTATAGTTGACTTAATAACCAGACCACTGGATTTCCATTTATTGCCATCATATTCATGGCAAAATAATAAACACTGATCAATGTTAAGTAAAACTCGACAGTCTGTGAGATTTAGGTACCAATCCTACCATTTGTTAAAGATTGAGTAATTTCCTGTATGTATTAGATAATTTAATAACCAGATAATTGTATCTCTTATAACTGATCTGGCAGTCAGCTTTTATAATTATATTATTGAATACAAATACATGGCAATTAAATGTCAAGATTGAGTAATTTCCTGTATTAGTTAATTTAATGACAAGATAATTGTACTGCTTTAACTGATCTAGTAGTCAGCTTTGTAATTCAATTATCATAACAAACACATGACAGTTAAATGTTTTGATTGAGTAGTTTCTTGTAAGATAATTTTATCTGCTATAGTTGATCTAGTAGTCAGCTTTGTAACTAACTATATTTTCAAATACAATCAAACGCATGACAAATTAATGTCACGATTAAATAGTTTCCTGTATTACTTAATTTAGTAAACAGATAATTACATCTCCTATAATAGATATATTACTCTGCTGCTTATAATACAATACTCAATACGGACCAGTATGTTGGTCGCACTGGTCTAAGATGTTAGCATGACAGTGACGATATGAGAACGTCCACCATTGTATGTTGTTAAGGCTTGTCCTATGACGTGAAATGACCCTGTCCGCCATGGCCATTACACTTGCCATGCATTCAGCAACAATATATTTATGACAAAATAATATATTCATATTCGGGCATTATTATTAAGTGAAACTCGTCCGCCCGTACCATATACACATACATATTATATGTTTAACCGTATAGTGTTTTCATCGGCATAATATGTATCCTGTATGGTTTTTATTATAACTTAAGCAAAATTAAAGATGCAGGTATCTTCGGTTTCTATAAATTTCATAGTTCAAATTCATGGACCACGCTGTCCAAGCTTAACGATGTCGAGGTCATGTACTTAATTTGATTTACCTATACCTAATTAGTTGGTATTTTATGTAGGTACCTTTATTTTATTTTTTTAACGCTCGACTATCTACGTTATAGTAACCATAATGTGCAAGTTATCATTTACATTCATTTAATAATTGCACAAAGGAACATTCTAATGCTTAGGAAGATATTAGTAGGTACTCGTACTTTGGTCGAAGTCACCGTCATATTAACTCACCAGTTTCCTATGCTTTGGTTACGTCAGCCCAGATTTTTATATTAAAATGCACGCATAACTTTACGTAAAAGGCTTAGTAAACAACTTCGTTCAAAACAACTCACTTGGTTTCATCATAAAATCCGATATTAATGCAACGTAAATCCATTTTTTTTTTGCAAAAACAGCGGTAGTCTTTGAAACGCCTATTTAGATGTTTACTACTCCTCCCTTTTGTTGTTTTAATGATTTCGGAATCTAATGTAACTTTAGTATTTTTTTCTCGTCGCCACATGTAACGTCCTACTTATTGATACCGTGGACACGTAAATCTGGCTCACCGACGTACAGTCTACCCTTGTATCCCGGGCGGTGGTCTGACGGCAACTGCCGACCCCCACTCCTGGGTCAGACGTTTACGCTTGAGACAGGTTATGCAAACCTCAATACACTACAGTCCGTCTTTGAGATTATAAAAAAATATTGTACACGTATTTTTTCTTTTGTTCGTCAAATCAAAAATGACAAAACTACAGTGCGTTCAAGTTTCGCGTAATGTCACTCCTAGGTACAATTCTTACCTAGGAGTGACGTCACAAGCCCCCACCCCGGAACTTTGATGCTCTTTATCTTCGTCAATTTTAGTTAAAATGAAAAAGGAAAAAATACGTGTCTAATAATTTTAGATAATATAACTGACGGACTAATTAGAATAATAGTTTTTCAACCTAGTCGTCATCCCTATTGTCTTGATGAGTAGGTAAGTTGAAAGTGGAAGGGAAAAAAAAAGTCGGCGATAAATAATATTGTTAATACATAGTAATAATAATTGAAATATTTATTACTCAAAAATATTATTACATAACTTTACATATAAAGTTACAAGCAAGTGTAATTTAATTTATTAATTAATACTACTGATTTTAAGATTATAATTGTGAGATTGTGACCTGTAACCTAATGTTATTAAAATAAATTTCATTTCATTTCATTTCATTTCAAAAGCTTGTATGTATCAAAAATGAATGTTTTGACGAAAATAAAATTATACAATGAAGTAAACTAAGGAGTGAGATGGATCGGCGGATGCCCGGATTTACCATACATTGATTGGCAGATCTGATGGATAATATATGCCCGAATGTTGGTATATTATTATCATTTATTATTTGTATTAATAGTGCCCCGCAACCAAAAAGAATTTAAATATCTACGAAGACTCGACGAATAGGTACGCGCATTTGACACTCATTTTGATTGATTATGAACTCTAGATATTTTTGTGATGTGTGTAACAATTTAAGCAACATTGTTATCAAACAACATTGTTGTTGTGTGAAGACAGCCCTGGACGTAAGTCTGAGCTGTAGGATGAGCGGAACGCACCTTAAAACGTTTAAAAAATAAGAAAGGATTGCATACACTCAGGAAATTTTGGACTCGTTTGCTGTGATCGGGTAGCCCAGTGGTTAGGTCGTATGCCGCGAAAGCAGGAGGTCGCTGGTTCGATCCCAGCCCCGCTCACCGAGGACATTGGTCACCTTTTTCTGTAGTATATGACACCTCTTTAAATTTATAACATTGTTATCATTTTGATCCTCAAGCAAAGTACCTAGTAATTTAGTATTAGTTAGTATTAATCTTTGTGCATGCGTGTGTTAAGCTGCATGAATTCATTTAACGTAAGTAATCATAATATATTAAAAACGGTTAATAAAAAAGGGCTATTTAAAGACAGGCTCACATGACACTCATCGACCTTATAGCCAAAGTAGTTAAATATGTAAAATAAAACATACATTTTGCTGCTCTTCTGGTTGCATCCTAGAAGAACTAGGGGTTTATTTAGCAATCATATCTCATGAATTGACCATTCGTATAATTACTATTTCATGATATCACATCAATCAGTTTCCTAAGATTTATTTATGCAGTCTAACCTTTTCGTATCAAAGTTTTACGGTACTGCAAGTCTAGTTATTTGTTTTTCATGACGAGTATTTACATTTCTTAACCCTTTGTGAGCTGCATAAACATACTGAGAAGTTATTAATCGCGTTTTATCAAAGTCAAATCTTATTTCGACATTGTGAGAGCCTCATATCTGACCTGATTGCATCGCAAATTGTTCATGAATAAATCGAAAAAGCGAAAGAGCACTTAAAGAGGGTTCAAAATGATGCGAATTTGTGACATTAGAAACAAGATTACAAAAACCTGTATTTTAATATTAGTTAGCTAGATCATACAATAGACTGGCATATTATGAACATTTTAGACATTAGCATCATTTATTGCATTGGTCAATAAGGCTTGCATGTGTGATGTATTGCAATAAAATATGTATACACGACTTTAATGTTCAGGCAATAAAGTCCTGTATACATATTTTTGGCACTTTGACTGTATTCATAGCTGTGGCTTACTTTACTTTTTGAAGTGATAACCCATAAGCCTATTTAAGTGGCCACTAACAAACAACTAGCTGACGCAACGCAGAACCTAGACTGTCAAAAATTTGGGTAAAATATTAATAATATAATCGCATAATATGCTTAAGTAACTTGTTGAATCAAATATACTACATTCTATTCAATCTTGTTTTATTTAAAAATGAATGGATATAAAAGAAGATATCTAACCATCGTACAGCCTTAGTTGCTAAGATATTTGGAATTGCACATAACAAACAGTAGATACCAATTACTATGTACAAATGCTTTATTATGACAATTCGAAAATTGATTTGTAAACCGTACCAATTGACTTGCTTGCAGAATGCCTAGGTACTGGAGTTCGACGTATCCTACACGACACGTTTTTTTTTCAGGTGTAATCCCAATTATAATATAAGCTAGTTATTTTTCTATACCTACCTAGCTTTGGCTTTTAGTCAATGCGATAAATTGTAGCTTCTATATGCATTAACATGATGTATGTAAAACCGCAATGCGTGACGCAACGTGATGTTATGTCACGGAGAATATTGAATATTGCTCCAGCAGAATAATAGCACAGAATAAGTAATAGTACTACAGTATATCGGAACATTATTTGTATTATAAGAACACACACCCTTTTATTGATTATTTATTAGCATTGGTATTAATTTGTCTAAGTATAAATTAGTATGCGGTGTTTTAAATATAAATATATCTGAACACACCCGTGAGGTAATGCGCGTTGCGCGAACCCTGACAGTTTATGCCACCCATGGGTGGAAGATTTTGTGTCTACGTAAAACGCGGAGTGATACCCCCCTGATAATAGTGTCATTCATCTTTTTAGATCACGTCATTTTACGTTAATTGACATAAGTTAAAAAAAAATAAGAGTATCAGTTTAATTATTTATAGTAATATTTGTCTCATATTACAATTATATTAAGTTATATTGAACGAGTATATTTAATTTTAAAGAAGTGCTTTAGAATCGTTTGTTTCTGCGTTCTAATGATTAGTACTAAATTTTTTCTTAAAACTAAATACCATGTCAAATCACAAATTTGTTCACTACATAGGCCATAAGGGCACTTTTACATAATAAAACCCAGATACTTTCATTTAAAATATCTTGATTTAAAGTTAGAGATACAACAAAAGTCTCTAAAGGACAATTTATAAATATGAAAGTATAACTTAAAACAATAATAAAAATTGCTAATTTTACATTTGTTGATAGATGTATAGGAGGATGTAGGTTTCTATTATTAAAGTTAGTCATTACCTGGATGGTTACAACACGCTTTTATACGGTTATTATGTTTTATAATAACCTCTTTCCTAAAATGAAAGAGTCGTAAAAGTACAAGTTAGGTATATCCAAAGTTACTAATTAGATAAACTAAGTTTGTATTTGTTTTCCACTTAACCTTAGTTTTTTTTTAATATTTTTAAGGTCCTATAAGGTTACGCCCTTATATTAAAAAAAGAAATAAATATTTTTCTGCGACCCTAAGGTGTTTGGAGTTTTGACGGGATCCCATTATTAAACTTTAATAACCACTTTTCAAATTTCTGAAATAACTGCTGAGAACATGTCTGCCTCTCAACAAGATACTGTATTCTTTATGTTCATTTGGTTGCACCAAAATAACCGTTATTAAATTTATCATAAAAATATTTACATATTATAAATAGTTATGCTATAGAGCTGTGCATTTTTAAAAGCTTTGTGATTTAACAACTGGCATACCTATTTCTTGTCCAGAAAGATTAACGTTTTTTTATCGATATATTATTGGTATCAAAACTGAAAAATACGCGAATTGACAGAAATGAGATCAAACTAGATCGATTTATTGTTCCGAAAAACCTCGGATTACCAATATTCATCGAAATCGTTACAGCCGTATGCGAGATCGCAGTAATATATGATATGATTATATTTGTATAAAATACCTAATTTCTCGTTTAACAGTAAAATAGTACATTACGATACAAGTGCGAAAAGTAGGAAACTCACAATGAGTGGCGATAAATTAAAACACGACCGCAGGGAGTGTTTTAAATCGACACGAGTTGCGAATTACCTATTCGCACGTGGCCCTATCTTACATCGTTTTACAATACATATGGCCCTTTGAATATTTTACATAGGAACAAAGATATAATAATGCACTGGTGCGGTAATATAGCAACATACGTATTGTAAAGATACTTGAAGCATTATTCAAATATTATTGCTTTAATAAACACAACTAGAAACTATCTGACAAATAGAAAAAAAAAACAATTTTTATTAAAATTGATTAATCATAAATTTGTACAGCGAATTATGTGCTTTGCCTTAAAACAGTCAGTGCTTCTGTGATTTTAATACATTTTTCTCAGAAATTGATACTAAAAATATTAGCTCAACTCGGGACGAGCTGCAATACGTGACTAAACTCCCGATAAGTCATTCAACCTGAGAGATAGAACTTTGCCCTACCTTACCATGCCTAATAAAGTTATTTAAACTACCAATCAATCTCATACATAAATATACAATTAATATATATAAGTTATATTTCTTACTTTTTATAAACAATAGCTTATTTCTTTAAAGATAGAAAGTTAGCAGTTGGAACGTAAACAGGTAGGTAATTATATTTTAACACACCAATTCGAATTTCTGTATTCTAAAAACACAGCAAAGAATAATATTCACAGTCTTGCACCGGTAGCCATTGTGTACGCGCGTGCCGCAGGATTACCTGAGTGAATGCGAGTTTTATAATTACCTACCTACCGTGTTATCGCTAGTGGAACGTAAATAACGTACAGTGCTGTGCAGTGAAAGTGCAAGGGCTCCTGTTAACAGGAGTTCCTTGGATTAAGAAATGAATCAAACCCCAATGTCCCAAAATCCCACAATGTCCCAAAAACCGTCTGAAATTACCCCACTGTCTTCACAAACAAAAGTGTCCGAACATCAACAGCCAAGTTCTCAAAAACCTGTTAGTTATGCAAATGTTACCTCGACTGCAAGTTTTCCCAAAAAAGATCAAGCTATAATTCTTGACGCTGTGGAGGGTATTACAATAAAAGACTATTTAGTGGCGATGTCATCAATCGTACCATCAACTTCTATTCGTTTCATCTCTCGCATATCGAATGCTCGCATATGTATATACATGGATTCCAAGCAAACTGCCGATAATCTCATAGACACAAAAAAACGGGTTAAAATCCGTGATAAACAGCTGGAGATAAGACCCTTAGTAACCAGAAACAAAAGAATTGTGTTATCAAACGTATGCCCCGTTATTCCGCATAACGTTATAGAAAAGAAGTTTGATGAATTAAATGTAAAAATAATGTCTTCTATCACCTTCATGAAAACCGGAGTAACGGAACCAGGTTTCTCTCATGTCTTGAGTTTTAGACGACAATTATATGTCACCCCTGAGGATGAAAAACATCTACCTGAATCATTCCAAGTAACTTTTGAGGACACAAACTACTGGATCTATATTTCCACCGACTCCCTGAAATGTTTCACATGTAATTCTATTGGACACCTCGCTAAAAATTGTCTACAAAACGCTGCTCCGAGCAGTGAAATAGACACTCAAGTAGTCGCAGAAGAATTAAAAGATAGCTTCGAGAGAAACGATGACAACTTTTTGTCAACTACACAAGGCATTAAAAGGGCCCATTCACCGACTACGACAGAGTCATCAAAATTAGATTGTATGACCCCACTTCACCCTCCCGTCTCGCAAGCAAAATTGATAGCACCAATGGAAATGGATTCTGATGACCTGGAAACCGATGAAACCCTTAGTAATGTATCTCTAGATGAAAATTGGACAGAAGTAGAAGCAAAGAAGACACTGAGAAAAAAAATGAAGAAGACTGATCCCAGGAGTGAAGAGCAGGTTTGGAAAGATGTAGAAAAAGAACTGATTAGATTGAGTGAGGAAATAAAATTTCCATTAAATATTGATCAATTTAAAAGTTTACTAGAAAATACACGTGGCAAACAAAATGTTAAGGAAGTAGTGCATTCATACTCTGATAATGTTAGAGACATCATTATCATGTGCAACAGTCTTCATGCAAAAATGAACAAAAGCCTGAAAAACAGATGTTCGCGACTATCAAGAAAACTTCACGAGATCTTAAATACAGAAACATCTAATTAATTTTAATTTTAGGTTTAGGTTAATTTTAAATCTATATATATATATTTATATATAAAGGGCATTAAGGTGATAGGCGCGGACTCCCTTCATCTACTTGGAGCCCCTGTATTTGAGGAGTCAATGTCTGATTTTGTGGACAGCCAAATGCAGCGTTTCTCCCAGCATTCAGGCAGTTTGCTCAGGGTCTCTTCACACATGGCTCTTTTTATTCTACGGTTCTGTCTCTTGGTGCCAAAGTTGACTTATGCAATGCGATGCAGTCCTTTTTGGAAGTTTCCACAGTTGTGTGAGAAAATGGACGGCTTATTGCACATCAGCATGCAACAGATTTTGAACGTCAAGTTAGACAGCAGGCAGTTGGTCCAAGCGACTCTTCCGATACGGTTTGGTGGCCTCGGTTTACGGCGGGTCTCGAGTGTGGCTCTTCCCGCTTTTCTATCGTCTGTGCACAGTACGCTTTCCCTCGTAGGAAGTATCCTCTCTCCATCACTACGTGGTTTCGAGGTGGCGTACTTGGCGGAGGCGGTGGATGCTTGGGGTTTGGCCTGTCCGGGCGAGGAATTGCCGTCAAGGCGGGATGTGCAGAGGGTGTGGGATGAGCCCTTGTGTCGCAAGGCTCAGGTCGGGCTGCTTGACTCTGCCAACTCTTTGGCCGAAAGAGCTTGTCTGCTTGCAGCGTCAGAGAGGGAGTCGGGGTATTGGCTGCATGCCTTTCCTTCCAAAAATTGCGCCACGCTGCTTGACAATAATTCGCTGAGATTGGCTGTTGGGCTTCGCTTGGGTGCGGATATAGTTGTCCCTCACCGTTGCCCTTGCGGTAGTGAGGTGGACTCCCGAGGATACCATGGTCTCTCCTGTCGGAGGAGCGCTGGTCGTATATCCCGCCACGCCAGCCTGAATGACGTGATTCGTCGGGCTTTTGTCAGCGTGGGCGTGCCAGCCGCTTTGGAGCCTCCTGGCTTGGCTCGTGACGATGGAAAGAGACCCGACGGAATGACGCTCATTCCGTGGCGGTTGGGGAGGCCGCTAATTTGGGATGCCACTTGCGTGGATACCCTCGCGCCTTCGCATGTGGCCACCACTTCGGTCAGGGCGGGCGGGGCGGCTTCGGCTGCGGAGGTCTTGAAACAGCGAAAGTATGCTGGCCTTAGTGGCAACCATGACTTTGTGGCTTTCGCGGTGGAGACTCTGGGGCCGTGGGGTCCAGGCGCCCTCAACTTATTCAGGGCATTAAAAAAGAGGCTCTTTGAGACTACTGGTGACCATAGGGCTGGCTCATTTCTCGGCCAGAGGTTGGGCATTGCCATCCAGCGGGGGAATGTGGCCAGTGTTATGGGCACCCTCCCGCAGGGAAGCGACTTGGGGGATTTTGTAGGTTAGTTTTGTTATAGTAGATGTATTTAATATAGTTATTTTATTGATGTTATGTTTAGTTTTAATTTTAATATTGTAATTTAATTTTTATTTTTTGACATTTTATAATTATATTTTGTCTTGTATGTTGATTCAAAGGAATAAAAAGTTGACTTATGAAAAAATAATATATATATAAAGTATATTATTAAATATAGAGTATATAAGTATGGATATACTGCAATGGAACGTTAATGGGTATTTTACACGTTTAGAAAATATAAAGTTGTTAATCAACCAGTTAGCTCCAACCTGTATTTGCCTGCAAGAGACTAATTTCTCTTCTGATTATTGTGCCTCATTAAAGGGGTTTAAACATTTCTTTAAAAACCGGTTACAAGGTAACAGAGCCAGTGGCGGAGTAGCTATTTTCATAAAACCCTACACTTTTCCAGAACAAGTCCCTTTAAACTCCCATTTAGAAGCCTGCGCTATCCAAATAAAGTTTCCCTTAAAACTTACAATATGCAGTATATATCTTCCAAACAGTAGTCAGTTAAAAATGAATGATATAATCGATTTAGTGAATCAACTTTCTCCCCCCTTCATTTTATTAGGCGACTTTAATAGTCATCATTTTTATTGGGGATCAGAACGATGTGACACTAGAGGCCGGATAGTAGCAGATTGGTTAGACTCTCATGATAACATAGTCTTATTAAATACAGATCAACCCACCCATTTCGATAGTAGCACAGGTCGCACAAGTAATATTGATTTAACAATAGCTTCACAAAATATTGCTTCATATTTTGAATGGAATGCTTTAGACGATCTATATAACAGCGATCACTTTCCAATATTGGTTAAATCATTAGTCAATGAAGAAACACCAATCTTCACTAATATAGCAAAAAGGTGGAAATTTCAGGCAGCCGATTGGTCGCAATTTCGAGAAGAAATCGAAAACAATATTAGTAAATTAATTGACTTGGACCATGATTCTGACATAAATTACATAGTTAGCATTTTTTCTACATTTATTTTGGAAATAGCAGATAAATGTATACCAAAGTCTTCAGGCAATTGTAAAAAAAGGACTTCAGTACCATGGTGGAACGAAGAATGTAAAATAGCTACTAAAGAAGCAAAAAAGGCTCAAAGATTATATAGTAAATTTGCTAGGAATGATCATGATTCAAAACTGAAAATTGATTATAAGAAAAAGAGATCTAAAGCTAGAAGAATACTTAAAGAAACTAGTAGAAATTATTGGGAAAAGTTTATTTCATCCATTAATAGCCAAACGCCAATAGGGATTCTCTGGAAAAAAATCCAAAAAATTAATAAGAAAAAAATTAGATGGGACATTATTGTATTGCAACACTTAGATGGAACTTTAAGTGCTGATCCTGTTGCAAACTCAGATCTACTGGCTAAGACATTTGCTGCAAATTCTAGTTCCACTAATTATGACCAACAATTTAATGTTTTTAAAGCTTTTCAAGAGGTCCAAGGCAAATTTGATACATGTGATATTTCTAATGAAATAAATAAAGATTTCTCCATGCAGGAATTGTTGTCGGTCCTCCCGCAATTAGGAAATACTAGTCCAGGTCCAGACAATATTCCAAATATTATTATAAAACATCTTCCGATTAGCGGTTTAAATTACTTACTAAACCTGTATAATTACATTTGGAAGAAACAGGTGTTTCCAGATAATTGGAGAGAAGCTTTAGTCATCCCAATTTTAAAACCTGGAAAAAATCCGAGTTCGTCTGGTAGTTATCGTCCTATATCTTTAACATGCAACCTATGTAAGATTTTCGAGAAGATAATTAGCAGAAGAATCAGATGGTACATGGAGTCGAATAGTTTATTATCACCTTTTCAATATGGATTTCGCGAAAATAGATCAACGATAGATTGTCTGATGAATATTGAGAATGAAATACTAAACGCCTTCGCTTGTGACAATTCAGTAATAGCTGTTACCTTAGATATTGAAAAAGCCTATGAAATGGTATGGAAACACAGAGTCCTTGAGCTCCTTCAAAATTTTGGTATTAAAGGTAATGCCCTGGCCTTCGTTAAAAACTTCTTATCGAACAGATTTATCAGAGTCAGAATAAATAATTTTCTTTCAGACACAACTTCGGTGGAAAACGGTTTGCCTCAAGGATCAGTTTTGAGTGTTATATTGTTTCTAATTGCTATAAATGATGTACTCAATGTTATAGAAAAACCCGTGAAAGGTTATTTATTTGCGGATGATTTGACAATAACTTGTAGTGGCAGAACACTTGAACCTACGGCTAAATTAATTCAAAATACTTTAAATGCTCTACAAACATGGTCAAGTAAAACGGGATTTAAATTTTCTAAAACAAAAACTGAATTCATTATATTTACAAAAAAGAAAAATCTACACAAAACGATTGAATTATCATTAAATGAACATTTGCTCAAGGAAGTCAACAATGTTAAATTACTGGGATTAACCTTCGATAAAAAAATGACATGGAAAACACATATAAATAAGTTAAAATCTGAGTGTATAAATCGATTAAACATACTTAAAACATTATCCTCTCTATCTTGGGGTTCCGATAGAAATTGTCTTTTAAACACTTATCGTAGCATAATTAGACAAAAAATGGACTACGGTTCAGTTTTATATGATTCTGCAAATATTGGAACATTAAACTCACTTGAGAGTGTACAAAACACTGCCCTGAGGCTTAGTATCGGTGCATTTCGTACAAGTCCTGTTAATAGTATATTGGCGGAGGCCGGGGAAATGCCACTTAGATATAGGCGGAGAACACTTTCGTTACTGTATGCATCGAAAATTCTTTCACGCCCGGATTGTCCCACATATGATGATTACATGAAAGAATCTGTTACTGATGATGAATTTAATTTTCACCCAGGTTTACATCAACCTTTCAAAATTAGAGTAGCAAGATATCTTAAAGAATTAAAGATCACTATTCCAGCATTATACCCAATTCGATTGCTCACTGTTCCACCTTGGGAACAGCTTCAAATTCCGATTAATCTAGATTTAGCTGAAAATAAAAAGAGCAACACGGCACAATATATTTACAAAAATCTATTTAATGAACTTAATGATGGGTTCAAAGACTGTAAAATTTATTATACAGATGGTTCTGTTATAAATGGCACATCTGGATGTGCAGTTGTATCTAATAACAATCACTACAATTATAGACTTCATGATTTTAGCTCAATTTTTACTTGCGAAGCGATAGCAATTCTTAAAACTTTAGAATTAATTGAAAAAGACTCTAAACTAGTAAAACATGTAATTTACACTGATGCTAAATCGTGCCTGATGGGCCTACAGAATCACAAAAACTCCCATCCACTTGTTTTACATATGAAACAAAAAATTATAGACCTATTAGAAAACAATTTTAGAATTGAATTAATCTGGATCCCAGGTCATCAAGGGATTAATGGTAACGAAAAAGCTGATACCGAGGCTAAAAACGCTACTAAAAATCAACAGATAGATTTTTCAATAAAATCAAGCTACCCTGAAGTTAAAAAACTAATCAAATCAGTGGTTAAACATTGTTGGAATAATGATTGGAAAAGTGGTAACTTGAGTGGTCTATCGTGTGTTAGAAAAACAGTTTTTGATACCCCACCGATACCCTTCACATGTAGAAGAGATCAGATTGCTATCACTAGGTTAAGGATAGGACACACAAACTTAACCCATTGTTATCTTATCACTAAGGACAAAATAAATAAATGTGATAAATGCGGTTTGGAGTTAACTGTTAACCATATTTTAATTGATTGTTTGGCATATAAAAATGAAAAAGAAATCTGTAACTTGCCTAACACCTTAAATGATTGTTTGAATGATGGATACTTACATGTACTTAGGTTTATAAAATTAATTGATATATATAAAAAATTGTAATTCTCTTGTGGTCGCTAATGACCTTGATGTTAAAAAGCGACCTTAAATAAATAAATTAAAAAAAAAAAAAGAATAATATTGCAGACAACAAACGTTTTATATCCAAAAGTCCTCAGTTTGTTACGTACTTGGCAGGATTATTTAACATGTATATTTAATAATATTAATTTGAAACAGATTTATGTTGTTTTGAAGTTGGTACTCCTCCACAGTGTGTAATTTTGGGTTAGTTGCGGTCATGTGTGGTTTATGTGTTCAATTGATAGCTCTTAATGTTTTAGAGGTTTGACAAAGACACCGAAGTTTTTTTTTATAATTATTTTCGGAGTTATTGTGATTTGCAAGAAAAACCCATAGAAACCATAAAAATGCAATATTTTTTTTCAGGTGCATTATATGCAAATAAATAAAATTTGTTCTCATAAAAGAAGTTTCTAGCCATAGCTTTGCAAAAAAACTGCATAAAAAACACGTTAAATTAAGCCACAATTAAGGTTTTTTACCAAAAATGAAAACTTTTTTTTGTGGGTCAGTGTCTTTATAGTCGCATTTATTTTTTTAATAGACTGAATTTAGACATAATAATATAGTTGTATATTAAATGCCAGCTCATAAAAATGAAGGGGTGACGAAATATGAATTTTTAAAATTTTTGTTAAGGGTTGTCACTAACTTTCTATGGAAATTTAATTATCATGTTCAGTCATATTCATTGATTTTGCTCATAAATAAGATCGATAATTTTGGTTTATTATATCACTTATATCATTCAACCACTCATAACTTAAAAAAAAATACAAAATCAGCACAATTTTCTGGTTTGTAATAGGCATTATTATGTTTGACTCTTAAAAAATCGTGCTACGCAAAAAACGTTGGGTCATATCTTCGATGAAGGATATTTGTAACAATTTGCCTACCAAATACGTCAAAAAACACGGCTGGTACAATATGACCGTCACGGTTCATAAAATACTGATACATGGTGCGAAAATCATAGAATATATTTCCTTACCCATTAGAATGCTCTCAGAACTTGCCGGTGAATCAAGGAACAAATTTTGGCGTTATGATCGAGAGCACCATACACGCAAATTAGACCGTAAAACCACTGTCCTTGACTTGTTTCACCGAGCTATAGAGTCTTCTGACCCTCTCTTGTCGATTATGTCAGTTGACGATAGACAAAAAAAACTAAAACATTCTGCCATTCCAGACAAAGTTCTGCAACTTTTAAAACCCACAATGGATAACGTACCTACTTATCCATGACGACCCGTCACCACTAAAATATTCTGATGATACTTCCAGTGAATTCGAACGAGACTGACGATAACGAAGATAACAACATTGTATTATCATCTGAAGAATTCATGTGGTGATTGATGATGATTGATAAATTTCATCTAAATCGGTTCAGCCATCCTTGTGTGATCGAGCAACAAACATCCAAATTTACAAGCTTTTACATTTAAAATCTTAATAGGATTTATTTTTGGCGTGAGTTTTGGACAACCCTATTTCCTTAGAAATTTCTCAAATACTTAGAAACGCTATATCTATCTACCCCTTCTATTGTCGTGTGTAATTTTTTAAGACATAATAAACAACAATATTCTTCATATTTATGATGAAGAATAAAATGCGACCGACACAAGATTAAATTAAAAATCAATAAATAGTGAAAATAAGAAAATCTTAAATAATTCATGTAATACTACAGTTACATTTCCAATCTTTCTAATACGCATAGATAATGCAATGTTGCGTTACATAAGATGCTAACAAAAATAATAACAATTATATATTAGGAGAAAAAAATATATTAATTTTTCCTTAAGGTCATTGACCTTTCACAAAAAAAAACATTTCTCCAAAAGTATACCGAAATTTACCAAAGGAATTTTTATCGATTGTTTGCCATATCAAGCTCTTTCGAATAAACACATAAACTACACGTGGCCGCAACTAGGCCAAAATTACACACTGTGTCCTCGCACAAGTAAGGTGAAAATAGTTTTTTTTTTACTATACGCTTTTCGTGCTTTGAGTTGAAACATTCGCGACGCTCACTCCTTTTTAACACGTCTGAGTGCCAGCGAGTGCTATGCGCTACGCTCGTAGCTGATTCCGTGGTTTCCCGCTATGGATCAAAAAGCGCCTACGAACAGTGAATCCGACATTAATTGGCGCTTAGTGTGATAAATAACTAGCTTAACGCGTAGTTCAATTTAGTAATGGGTTTTCACACATTTAAATTTCAGATATTCATATTCATAGTATGATTTATCAACCATTAAACAAATATGTCTTCAAATAAAAACGAATTGCTTTACCAATCGATTGATAAGCATGGCGTCCATAACGATCGGTCAGTGCGTTGTGCCACCGTTTCCAAGTAACTGTCGGCCTCATCAACAATTGAACGTTATCGACCCACGTCGTTGTATGGTAATTTTCTAGAGGCGGAGAAATGACATAGATAGGTTATTGTTGCCTTATATTTAACTCGTTTTGTGGGTATACCTAATATTCATAACAGAATTTGAAAACGTTCAAAATAGATTGTAACATAACAGTTTTTAAGCGATAGCGTTAATTTTATGTTGGATACATAGCATCTTTGTCCGTCTGAGGACTCTGAGGATATTAGAGAGAAAAAGTGAATGGTAAACAGAGCACATCAAGCAACTCCTGTGTGCTTCAACAACATATGAGATAATAGTGCATTTTGATGCAAGGGCGAAAAGTAGGTATGTACTTCATAGCTTCCGAGGCATGTGGCAACAAGTCGCAGACGAGTGAAAAGACTAGGGATGAGTGAAGAATGATATTTACGCAAGTGTATCAAACAGTGGTTAAGTTTTAAGTTTTAGTATAGTTTCTAGACAACGATAATAAAATTATTATTTGTGACATACTATCCAGGAATGTAACAAATATTAATTTTACAAAGCAAAGTACTACAAAAAAAGGTGAAGTTATGTTTTTAATTTGAATTATGAATAATTGCTTTTTCCTTCTCCGTCATTTATACATTTATTCATTAATGAATCTGTAATTTATACATTCATTCATGAACAGAAACATAAGTACTTACATGCAAAAGGTTTCAAGAAACTCACTCAACAACAACAACTTACTCAAAAATACACTAGTGCTTAGAAGAAAAGAAATTCAAAAAGTAAATAAATAGAGACACGCTTAGTAGTTTAATAAAGTTTCCCGCCCGTTCGGGCAGGCATTTACAAAAATCGAAAAATGTTTATCATCACCATCGCTGTTTCATTATGGAAATGAAAGAGACACAGATAGATCTTTGAATTTTGATGTTTGTTGGTGACCTTTGTAAATCTCTCATAATTGAAGTTTTTGTATATTTGATATTTACTGTTTCTAAATTTATATATTTTCAGATAATTAATAGGAACTGTGTGTAGTTAATGTAAGTTTTCTTGAAATACAGTGTTGAAAACGATAAAGTGTAAATTGATGAAATATCTGTACGAAAGGTGTTAAATCTAATTAACTATATTTAAAAATAAATAGGTAGTTATCGTAGGAAAAATATTGTATGCAGCGTTGTATTAGCAGGTGAAAATATGCTCATTGCGTTTTTTGGGATCCGCAGTCAACTAGGAACCCTTATAGTTTCGCCATGTCTGTCCGTCTGTCTGTCCGTGGGTATGCTCAGATTGCTCAGTGACCGTTAGTGCTAGAGTGCTGCAATTTGATACGAACATACCTACATATCAATCACGCCAACAAAGTAGTGAAATAAAAAGTGGACAAAACACCTTTTTTAGGGTACCTCGGCTACACTTAAATTGGAGGATGTTTTTTTTTTCGTTAAAACCATAGTGTGTGAGTTCTCGTTCATAAAGTATTTAAAAAAAATAGGTGTTTGCATGTTTCAAGTTCCAAGAACCAGGTACTAGAAGCATCACCACGCTCGGAAACTAACAATTATAATTGCCAAACGCAAAAGAAAAATAAGCCGAGTGCGGGCGGAAATATAACTCAATACTTATCTGTTCAAGAGCCTCGCTCTCCAAAAACAGACGACAGAAACGAGATAAAAACTAATAGCAATTACCAGCGCCTCTTCCATCAAAAACGATAGAAAATAAAAGCAAAACAGAAAAACCACGACATTCCCCAAACCGGCCGGTCACCGTAGGTTCTTACGTTCAAAAGCCTCTTCTTCAACCACTCTATATCTGCACATATAATGCTAGGTCACTACCCAAGCAACCATTTTGTTCGCAGACTCTTCATTGTTTCGTAACATGTAGAAACAGTTCGCACACAATGCGACCAAAAAATTTTGTAACCTAGTGTCTATGTACACAAAATGCACACATTACGGTCACATTGTGTCGAAACATTTTTATAAACATTGTGTGCAGTTTGCATGTGCAAGTGGTAGCATTACGTGTATGGTAACTGTGAGGAAAAAAGTGCACACAATGTGTCGCAACGTTACGTAACTGTTACCGAACATTGAAATGACAATTGAACAGAAAAGCTTGAAAACCAAACTTGGTCAAACTGTACCCGTATTTTAATGCTGGAAGCATCATGTTCATGCTTATCATGATAAAAATCGACTATTGAAGATTTAAGAAATCACTCATGACGAATCTGAGGTAAAAATTGCGAGAAACGACCGCCATTTTAAGTTTTTTCAGTTTTGATTCGATTGCCATAAAAATCGATATGAGACGATATATTTAAGGATCCGAGAGGTTGTTTATAATGAATCTGTAATCAAAATTGCGTGAAACGAATGCTGACTCGGATTTCTACGGTTATGATCCGATCGTTATAAAATTCAATACGTGAGGAGTTGAAATGTTATTTAAAAATAATCTGAGGTCAAAACTACGAAAAACGTCATTTTGCGATGTGGATCTTAGATTCCTTATGAAGAACCTGTCGGATCCACAGATATAGATTTTATCATGATCGAATTAAAACTAAAGAAATCCAGGATTGCGGCCGTTTCTCGCAATTTTGACCTCAGGTCCAATCAGTAGACCTCGGATTTTCAGATATCTATTTTTATGACAATAAGATGAAAAACTAAGTAAAATGGCCGCCGTTTCTCGCAATTTTGACCTAAGATTCGTTATATCGAAATCTCGAATCCTCAGAAATCGATTTTTATTACGATCAAATCAAAAATTAGGAAAAAGATGGCGGCCGTTTCTCGCATACTTCACATAACTTGTATAGTTTGACAAACCAAGTCTGACAGTAGATTTTTTAAAGTATATTTGCCTCCCTTTATCTCACTCTGAAAAAAGGAACGTATATAAATTTAAAAAAATCTACTGTCGGACTTGGTTTGTCAGACGTACAGTCTGACAAACTATGTCGACTTATTTTATTGTTGACGACCAGTTGGCGTAGTTGCTAGTGACCCTGCCTGCTAAGCCGATGGTCCTGGGTTCGAATCCCGGTAAGGGCATTTATTTGTGTGATGAACACAGATATTTGTTCCTGAGTCATGGATGTTTTCTATGTATTTATGTATTTGTATATTATATATATATCGTTGCCTGAGTACCCGTAACACAAGCCTTATTGAGCTTACTGCGGGACTTTAGTCAATTTGTGTAAGAATGTCCTGTAATATTTATTTATTTATATATGTATATATACCTCCAGTTCGCCTCGGCCGACAATTAAATGTGATCCGAGACATTTTCAACTTTATTGCCCTAGGTATGTTTATGTTTTTTTTAATATGTAATTCGTAATGTTTATTTTATTTTAATAATAGACGGACATAGATATTGAAATGTTTTATTTAACGTCAAACCAATAAAGTACAAAAAAGGAAAATTCTACATAAAAATATACCTTAAAACTAGTTATACAAAAAAAAAAAAATTTTTTATTTGGCGTAGAGGGTATATTCATCGATTACCCAACTATCAGGTACAAGAGTAATCTTTTTTTTCGATGGTCAGCTACTGCCCATGACGTATTCATTTCAAAGTTTGAGGATATCTGAAAGCAAACAATCAGAAGGAGCCATTTTGTAAATCCAGTAACTTTGTTACTTATTTTGGTAACAAGTACACACATGTGTACACATAGTGGTAACATTGCGACTACTTTGTGACTGAAATGTTTACTAACCTTAAATATGTATAAATAACAATTAACAAGTTTACTAGGATTATGTGTTATTGTTGCTGTTAAAATATACGAAACTGCCTCAAGCTTCGGAACTTTGAAAATCTATCAAGTAATGAAGTTATGTACACTTGCTCACAGGCATAAATTCTTACAAAGTGGGACTACGCTAATGTGGTGGCGCGTTAATAAATTTCGATTCGGTTACGCAAATTACTCGAGCAGTTTAATTTCCTATAATAATCTATGCAATTATATTATGTAAAAAGGTAATCAAATACTTACGTTTTATTCAAAAACTTTTGATCCATGGCGTCCGTGTAAGTGACACGTCATTATTTTTTAAGGTCAAACCAGTTAATGGTACAAAATGAATGAATGAACGAATGATTTTTGCAAAAGTAGTCGCAAACCGGTAACATTGTCACCACACGGCGACCACACAATGTGACCAAATGTGTATGTGTCGACTCTTCCCTCTTCCGGTTGCATTTTGGTAGCGGTGTGCACACTGCGACCGAATTGTGACTGAAATAAATCTGTGTGACTTTTTATGTGTTGACATGTTATGTAACGGCGACTAAACGGCAACCGAAAATGGTTGCTTGGGTATTATTATCTGATGCGAAACTACTTGAATAATCTTGAATCTTGAATAGTTAGTCAGTAGAATAGTTCAGTTTACAACTGCGATAATAGATATAAAATTTATGATAACGACGGTGGAAAGGAGAAACCCCTTAAGCGACATTTTGGGCGAAATTGAGTTATATATCTCGTTGGAATCGCCTTTTTTTTCTGCGTCGTTTTAGCCGAATTACGTAGCGATCGAACAATTCGAACCTAATCGAACAATTAAAAGTAAAATGAATATTCTCTTTATATATATATTTTTTTTTTTTTTTCAACAAAAAATAAATTCCATATTCACATACACAGATAACTAATAATATAATATTAGAAAAAACACAGATATATATGAAAAAAGTAAAAAACTTCTTTATATTTAAATTAATTTAAAATAAGATGCATGCATAACTGTCTGACAATTGTAATTTTACTATGATGAAATTAAGCAATCACAAGAGGCTTGTGGGCGCTACCGGCGGCCGTAGAGCTGGCAGCATCCTCGCCCAACGCATTAGTATTGCAATACAGCGAGGAAACGCTGCCAGCGTCTACGGTACCATGCCGAGGGGGGAATATTTACTTAAACATTTATTTTATTTTAGTATGTGTTTTTGTTGTTATTGAAGTGGCTTTTTTATTTTTATTGTTTATTTTATTAGGTGTTACTTTTTTTAATAAAGTGAATATTTTTGGAAATAATCGCTCCGGAAGTTAAACAAAATATGTTCCCTCCCCTCTAACTTTTGAACCGCAAGTCCAAAAAATATAAAAAAATTCATTAAAATAGAGCTTAATAAAAACTTTCAAGGAAAATTATTTTGAACTTGGTTAGTTAAGCAACTTTTTATTTTTTGTAAAAAACGTATCTTCTTGGTTAAAAGGCCGTATGAATCGTAAGAGCTGCGAAGATTCTCCTTTTTTATACTTCTTGTTATAAAAGTGGCATCTTTTAAAACCCTTTTTAAGTTCGCCTATTGTGTCGGACGGTAAACTACGGAACCCTGCACTGAGCATGACCCGACATGCTCTTAGCCGGGTTTTATTTTTTAATTTCGCCTAAGGCTTAAGTTGTTACCCACCCACTCGCATGTATTAACCCCTCTAATACAACAATTGCATTGAATACTCGTACTATTGTAACCTACCTTTTGTTACGTACGATATATTTTAGGTGATCGATGTACTATCGCGTTCAAAATTGCATGGTCAGTTTATGAATGAATTCATTCATAAACTGCCGTAAAAATCTCTGTTTACTTTTATTTAATCTATCGATTTCAATATGGTACATTCGATTTCAATACCAAGTGGTTGCAAGCTAACCCCAATGAAGGCTGTTTCCTTTCCGAGTTAGAAGGTCAGATATCAGGCGCTGTCGTAAAAACTCAGACCTAAATCATGGGACTAGATTGGAAAGTAAATTTCTGAGCCGTGGCAAAAACGTCGGGAAAACTCTAGCCAGATGATGAATAGTTGTGAATTCAACATTAATATTAAATTCTCATGCTTATACCTACTCGAGTTTAATTTTGTGATTGATGTTAAATGATGTTGTAACTAAAGTTGCCATGAACATTGTACCCTAGTTTATAAAATCAATACTCACTTTGTAGATGGATACTTTACAAATTACTCTGAGAACTTGAGCAGCTGAGACTTGTCAGGGTTATATTTTAGACGCCAAGTTACACGGTTTGACTTGAAATGTTTAGTGACGACTTAAGATATTAAAATTTATTATTTTATGTCTAACAATGCATGGAAATCTGTAGGTATTAAGTTTAAAAATCCTAATTATGAACACATAATTGTTGTGGTCATGAAGAAAAGTAAAATATTAGATAATACGTTCTCTTTATCTAAAATTTAAAATGATTTTCATTATTTTATCTATTGTAATACATGTTTTAATTGATTTAGTGGTTATGGTTAGGCCATCGTCTGTATATTCAGTATATTAGCGCCTGCGGCTGTTACTCGTAATCGAGTCGCGCGTAGACACACACGTTTAGAGGCGTCTCTATTTTGTAGGAGCTACAAGCGGTGACGTAAACCGTCTACAACCTGTTTTAAGGACCTTAATGGCCCACCATAATCGACGTCACAATTAGCAAGCAGTCTTAGTGTACACTCGTTTTATGTATGCATTTTCATTTAAAACTACATTGGGTCGTTTGAATTGATATCGTACCACATAATATTTTTTAGAAGTTAATAAATAAAATCTGTTTGTATAGTTTGTAAAATATAAGAAAATTAAAACAAGTACCTATTTATACAACTTTTTGTTGAAACTAATCAAATTATTTGATTAAATATTTTTGATTTGTTATTAAAGTAGTAACACTGCTATATATAAATTATAAATTGAAATAGATGTCATATACTAAAGAAAAAGACCAACACCAACGGAAATCGATCCGAGGATCGAACTCGGGTCTTCAGCTTACGCGGCTAACGCCATAATCAAAAGGCCAACCTGGTCTACACGAATTCGAGCGAATTTCTCGAGTATATGCAATCTTAGTAACAGGCAAGACGCCCGTGGCCATTTTCTAAGTACAAGCAACGTTGCTTTGTACTTCGACCCAAACCACTTAGGGATTCCGGTATGGCGAGAGAGATCGCGCTGTCATCAATACAACTTTTTGTTGAAACAAATCAAATTACATATTTGATTTACATTTGATTTTTAAATACATATTTTTTATCCGAGGATCGTACTCGGGTCTTCAGCTTACGCGGCTAACGCCATAACTACTAGGCGAACTGGTCTGTGAAATGAAGAAATCTCAATAAATTAGCTTACCCATTCAGTTATTCAAATTTTCAAGCTTTAGAAATGTTAGTCAAATCGCTAACAAAATAAACAAGTGCCAACGTTAAACTAGATGGAACTAACAGAATTTAGATTGTTTTGCTCAATTCCTGGCATTATAGTCTCGCTGCACTAATTGTTTTGGACTCCATCCAGATGCTTAACCGATTTCATGTTAACGAAGTTAGTATATTTATTTACCTAAAGGATTCTCACGGGGGCAATAAATTAAACTATCAAATTTTGAATATCATAATTACAAATTGTTTTCTGCCAATATTCCAGAGAAAGAGTTCGGTTGGTAACAAAAACCTTTCCGTGGAAATGCACGCCCAGATTATTAGATAGAAAATTTGGACATCCCTTTGTAATGTACCTGGAAATTAGACTCCTACACAATGTGCTTCTATTTCGCCTTCATGTATTACGTAGCATTGCAAAGCAAACGTACCTACCCACTGACAATTGCGATGTAGAATGAAGTTTATGCGACTGTACATAATGGAGGGCATTTTAAAAAGAGTGTAGGTTTGTGTTCTTAATTACATCTCATGAATGTTTTAATGCCTAATTATGTATAGTTGCATACTCTAATTGCATAACGTTTATCTACACGGTTTTTTTTGTTATATTTTTGTACTATTTAATTTTATAAATTGAAAGAGATGTCATATACTAAAGAAAAAGTGACCAAGGTCCCCGGTGAGCAGGGCTGGGATCGAACCAGCGACCTCCTGCTTTCGCGGCAGAACACAAAAAAACACAAAAACATGAATCAAAACATTTATTACATTTAATAAATGATTTGATTCGTGCTTTATAATTCTATTTAATTTTGTTAAAGTCAAGGTAAACAAACACGTCCTTTTTCGTAAAACAATGCAAACTTTTTTAATACTGCAAATAAACACAAATTTCGGAGAGTGTTTTCATAAAGTGGAAATATTATGTATTTGTTTTTTTATGGTTTAAGAAAATTTTAGGTAAACTAAAAGTAATTATTTTAAAAGTTAAACTAAGAGTACTTATGCAAACCAAACACAAAAGAGTTACACAAAGTATAACTCGAAAAGACAAACAAACCCACAAATATCACAGAACCCGGTTGCAAAACAAGCGATTCCACGCGAATATATTGCAACATTAAACTGCAGGAGCAAAATAAAATGCGAACATGTGGGTGCGACCTCGAATAATTATATTTTTGGACTGCAATGTGAGACGCGTCCGCTGTGTCACTACGCGAATCTCGTAAATTTCTTGACGAATTGAGTGTAAAGACTTTGTGTGGTTTGTTTTCAACATACCTTTCGTTAGGAGTGTCCAATATAGTATTGTTTTATTCGACATGTAGCGATATCTGCCAACGATTAATTTCGATTAATTGATATTCATTATATATTTTTTACAAGAGATTTGTTTTTGATTTCGTTGCACAGTAATAGCATTGATATATTTTAAGTGTTATTGTTTTGAGATTGATATGAAAGAGTACCAATACAAATATTACTGGTCCAGTCTTTCAACCTGTGTTGTAAATAAAGTAGGATACCTCTAAATAAGGTAAATAAAGAATAACTTTAAATATGCAGTTTTGACTTTTCGCTTCAAACTTCTTATTAATAAAATGATGGAAGTGTCGGGATGTACATAATGTCCATAAATTGAGTTGCCTGCCCATTATATGGGCTTCTAGCAGGTATTGTTTTTATCGATCCGTACTAGATTGGTAAAAAAGGAACCCTTATAGTGTGACTCAGTTTGCCTGTCTGTCTGTCTGCCTGTCACATCGTTAAATATCTCGAGAACTACTAAAGCTACCGTCGTCATGGTCATCATGTCGATACAATATGAGGCTGACATCAAATTTCTAATTCGAGATTGCAACTAAAAGTTTGTATGGAACTCTCGGTGCTCGACTCCGACTCGCACTTGACCGGTTTTTATTTTCTGTGGTCTAGCAAAGGCTTTTTCTTTGTTTAATCGCTTGTCATTCCATGCTCTGGCCTGTTGGACGAGCGTTCTAGCTGTTCATGTTCAATTATTTTTAGGTCCATAGCATAGCAATAGCAGAGAGGCTTGATTGTCCGTATGTGAGGCGCTGCTGTGAAATGCATGTTTCCAACAACACATGTGTTTTCTAAATACCTAGGCTAAATAATACTAACATAATACCTATAAGTACTAGTGTAAGTTATCTAACAATCTTGTATGAGTCCTTTAGTTATTCGAAATAAAATTTCATTCATTCATTCATTCATTTAAAGCATAGTAAAACCAACATAAATTCCAGTTTGTAGAAAACTTATTGCACATACTTTATATAAATGCTATTACTTACTCTTAAATGCGAAACAGTAGTAGACGATAATGTGTACATAATGACTTAATAATAGCATAGAAATCCAAAAGAATTATATCTAATAAATTCTAGCGACGGTTTGAATCTTTGTAAACAGCTACTGACTCTTTTTCGTTGAGATATTTGCAGTACCGTTGCTCTAATGCTTATGCGATATTTCGACATAGCAGGACAGACCACAACGATCAAGGAACACGATAAAGACGCACGCGCAGAAATGCGTTGACCTATGCCCCACGCAGATAACTCGGGTCAGACTGTGACCGCATCGATCGTTACTGATAAAAATATACCGACCTGCTTACACAGTGGATAGAGTTATTATCGTTGCTACGAGTCTTAAGTCTAAAGACTGTCTAGGAATATTGAGGCAATGCCTAATAACATTGTTTATGATAGGTACTTACAGTCAAGTGTTAATAGGTGTGTAGGTATGCAGCATACTCAAAAATATTTTCCATATCTTATTCCGACGACATAAGAGCTATGAGACCTATTTTTAGTAAGATGGGTACACCCATATTTTACACTTGACTGTAAAAGTTACAATATATCACAAAATCCATCAGTCGCTTACGTAGCGATTAAGGTATGTGCCCACTAGATCGGATCTACCCACGACCGTGCCCTTATAGCAACATTATGCATAAATAAATAAAAATATTATGTATACGATACGAATTACTATCCAATGACTAGACTATTACGGCACCGACTAACACCGTTGCCGGAAGGGCCATCGCGAGCTACGACCAGACTGGCCAGCAATCATTTCTCGCCAAGAGTATTTTGCAGGTGCTGGTGCGCTTCATGGATCACACCTGACGTTGTTAACCAATGTTTGCCGACAGCGTGCCGTCTATACACTACGTTTGCTGCCCGCAGCCCGGAGGGTTAGAAGAGCCCGTTCTAAACGCGTATGCTTTGCTTGACTCCAGAAAATAAGAGGTAGTTGACATATTGTTCGAACCACTAGACCCACCCTGGCATATTGATACAATTTGTATATAGGTATGATATTTATATTGTATATACTAATATTCTACGGGTATTAAAAAATCGTTGACACATTGCAATGGGATAGCCGAGTTCGGGATTTTTCTCTCCGTGCTTAAAACGGTGACGGTACACAAGAGGTCTAGTGAGACCTATAACTTACTCTGTAATCCTCACATAGCATTTGCAAATACAACATACCATTTACATTATAGTATAGATATTTTTGACGCTGACTGTACTGTGTAGCAAATTTTACAATTTTGTAAATAAATTGTAGTCAATTTAAGTCTACTTTACTATCAAGTGGTGAATATAAAAAATAAAAAATAAAAAAAAAACATTTATTTCAGATCTTGCGATCCATAGGTTGTTAATTAACTATAAACAAGAAAAGAGAAACTTAAAAACTATGTTATGGCTATACTAATTCATTCAAACTTATACTTTGACTTAACTTAACTTATAATATATAAATATAACCTGACAAAAAATATATATTATAATCTGACAAAAATATATTCTGACAAAAATATTTAAGCGCAAATTGTATTAAGGCTAAAAAATTACAACGGGGAGTTAGGTTTATATTGAAGATTTCATTCAATAATTTGTAAGAGTCTGCTTTGTTTAATAATTACCTACTTGACTAAGGGGAGGCTAGTTTATTCGTGTTTTTTTTCCTTTATTACATTTTCAAACAGATATTATTTATTGTTTTGATTACTACATCAGAATAATTAAGCCGTCATGTATTCCAACATTATTGCAATTTAATTTAATGAAATTTATAATCTAGCTACATATTTAGAAAAAAAATATCTTAATATATACCTATCCATTACTTTGTATTATCTAATTATACAGGAATTCAACTTAACTCACCCTTCACTTTACGATCCACATCTAAAACCAGTGCTCACAAAACACACACACACTGCACTAAACTACTAATTTGATAAAACCGGCACTAATCATCCTAATTGTGCAAAACTTTCAACCACGTGTTGCGTAAAACTCGCTGAACAGCAGAACTCACGAAAACTTTCATACGGTATTCGCGGCAAAACAAAATTAAAAGCAAGTCGCGCGCTCGTATCCACTAGTAACTGACAACTGACCGGCCGTTAGATATTCACCCTGTACTATAAACAATTTATTTTCATAGACTACAGACGCACCAAGCACGTTCATCGATGGAACACGAACAGAGGAAAAAGCTATTAGGCAGCCAATCCTCATAATTTTTATCGACAATGATTATTCTAAATTTGAATTCCTGCCAATGGCGTGCGACATTGTGGGATGTTGTTGGAACGGCCAGTTTCAAAGCCGACGAGTAAACAGATAAACACTTGGAAAAATATTTTGTGTTTTCGCAGCGGTGCGATTGAACTGCCATTTGGGATATTTATGTTTTGGGAGCTTTTGGTTTGGTTGGGTTAATTATAGGCAGTCATGAAAAATATACGTTCTTTTAAAAATAAAATATTTAAAAAAGAATTATCACTGATAACCGTTTGAGGGAAAAATATTAATGGAGTGATGTATTTCTCCGTATGTTTAGACCTTGCTTGCGTTTGTTGTAGGTACATACTGTTCGTTTTTGATAAATGCAACTCTACTCGTAATCGATTCGTCTTAATGCTTCGGTTTTTCTTACAAACTTTTACTTAGCTCGCCCTCTTTATTATTTATTGATTTATTGGGGTCAAATCTTGTAAGCTGAATTTTGCCATCTATCCACTATTTAATTATGCTGAAACTTTTTTTATATATAAATATTATAGGACATTCTTACACAAATTGACCAAGTCTCGCAGTAAGCTCAAGCAAGAAGGCTTGTGTTGCAAATAGATAAATACATAGAAAACATCCATGACTCAGGAACAAATATCTGTGTTCATCACACAAATAAATGCCCTTACCGGGATTCGAACCCAGGACCATCGGCTTAGCAGGCAGGGTCACTACCAACTACGCCAACCGGTCGCCAAAAATATGTACTTACCGGCAGATAGAAAGTACGGCTTAACTATAAGTCAGAACTGCTTGCAGTGGAGTATGTATGCATATATTTATGCGAAAAATACATTTTTGACCAGAGCTTTCGATGTTTGCCATCCGTTGGCATATTAGGTAATATGAATATAAAAACTTAGGTACTAGGATAAGTAGGTAAATTAACGTTTATGTATGCGGTGCATCTAAGACAAATATTATTTTAAGTGAGTTAGCGATAATTTGATTAACCTAGGGTGTTTTCTTTACGCGTACTCCCCATAACCTCCATCTTTAATTTTTTCCTTGATTAAGTACATAGTCTTTTCGATTCAGCTATTTGTAGGTAAACCAAAAAAAAACATCTCTCTACGAAGAAATATCCGCTATTTCCTATGTGACTGCATAAAATGTCACTTTTCATAAGGAAGTGTGACGATATGGTACCTATATAATTTTATCATTAACGTGATGGGTAAACAACAGGTGCCGTTGTAGGGTGGGCACAATGGTAACACTAAATGCCACCGCTGTTCCCATTCGTCCTCGCGACCGGGAATCGATATTATTTATTGCTTTATTAAGGAGACACGGTATACATTATAGACTCGGTATACAAATAAACTGGATATAGTATCTTGTACCTACAATCAATAATCATACAACAAGGAACAATAATTCATGTACTTAATATTGACGTAATGATCTCTGTAATTTGTGTAGCCAAACTTAGTAACAAACTTTTGTTTTACATAAAACTGTGTAATAAGTATGAACTTAATTACAAGTTTCAATATTACAACACGAACAACTATCTTATTACAATAGCAATGATTACGTTTTGTTGTCTACTTAAGTAACAGTTCCTTGCAATGATTAAATCAAAGGCTTTTAACCGAAAAACAGTATGAAAAACAATATTAACAAACTTAACAGCCAATAAGAAAACTTTTTTAAAATAAATATTACGTAGGTACTTGATGGCAGTTGGTAAGAAGAAAAAGTAACGACCAGTATCTCCCACTCAGATCTTGCATGCAAGACATGGATGAACCCATATATGTACTAAGTACCTCAATTACATTTTAGTTAGAACATAAATGTAAAACGCCCGTGACTTTGTATCGTAAACCAAAGAAAATCGGATTCCATATTTACAATTTACATAAAAGAAAAGAACTTGCACGCAGTATACCCCTGACGCTAACAAGGGTAAGGGGCAGCTGAATCGAAATGACCAGAATCGATACCATTTTAATAATAGAACACATCGGCCGATGGCCGGACAATCGTTCCAACTGTACACAAACACATACACAAATTGTGCTTTACGTGGAACCGGCGGCCAGGACGCAGTATTAAATAGCCATACAATGATTTTGACACTGTGACAAATCATACAGTCGTAATAATTGACTTTATAATACGCACTAAAAAGTAAAAACGTTGCTTAGACCAAAAATTGGTATTTTAATTATTTTAGTTTCACTTGCTTTTTAAGATAACTATTATTGTCATACTTAGTGGTTGCACATCATATTAGTGATCTATTATAAAATAAATAAATATATATTTGGGGACAATCTCACAAAGATCGAACTAGTCCCAAACTAAGCAAAACTTGTACTATGGGTACTAAACGACGATATACATCCTTATATAGATAAATACATACTTGTATACATAAATAGAAAATGTCCATACCCCAGGACCAAATATTCGTGATAAACACACAAATAAATGCCCTTACCAGAATTAAAATTCTAAAACAACGGGGCAAGTTGTTGTTTACATTTTACATCTAGTGCTTATTGGTATTAAAGCTTGAGCAAACAAAATACTCCACAATTAGCTACGAGCGTACCGAGTGGTTCAAAAACGAAAATATTGAGTCTTTCGACCGTCTCAATGCATAAGAGGTGAACAAACATTGCCGCCGAGTGTAACATAATACATATGTTTTACCTCAATAAAGTATATTAGGTACTTAAAACTATCGTTTAATAATCAACGCTAACCGGTCACGTGTAACTAGCCGATAACTAGTCAAAACTTGCATCAAATTGACTCGTTTTAAAGGATAAGGAGGGCTTTACGAGCTAATGAGGGAAAAAATATATTTCAGGAAGCTTCGATCCGTTTTCGGGAAACAAAAACTAACTTGATTTTACAATAACATGACTCCAATTTCTCAATTACCGAGTAATAACAGAAGTTGTTGAAATTAAATTCCAGCAAATTAAAACCAATTAAGTCTGGTCTTGGAATATGAACTTTTGCAATCAAGAATTTTAAGTTAAACAAGAATGTTAAATACTCACTTAAAATTTTAGTTACTCACTTATTTTAAATCCTACTAGATATTTACCCAGTCAAAATAGATTGAATATTATATCGAACTATGTCAATGCGATACTTTGGGACGGCAGCGGACCTTCATATTTCTACCGTTTTTCGTTTTCTTACATGTGCAATAATTTTTCATATCCTTTCAATAAAACAATATTTCCAACGTGCCTTTATTAAAATATATTTTAATGATAATCAATTGACTCATTTAATCCCGAAAAATGACAGTTTAATTATATTGGCCTTTGATACATGCAAAGTAATTAGGTGCCTATTACGCAGAGCTCCATGCGATGCAATGAAATCACGCACATTACTACAGAAAGGTTTCGATCTTAAGTAGGGTAGCCAACACGAATGGTGTCAGCAAACGCTCTACTTGCCTATTGTGAAGCCTTACAAACGCTGCTCCATATAAACTATCGGCACTATTGTCTCTTGTTTGCATGCATTGATAGGTGTTACCATGACCAGTAATAATTACCTAAATGTTATTTATTTTTCTCTTAGGTTAGGTATTTATATTATCATTATAATAATAAAATACAAAACGCATACAAAATCAATACAAAATACATTTTAACATATAAAAAAACCTAACCTAGGTTGACATCTATTCCTATTATATCAGTATTTTACCTTGTCATCGAAATTAACTATAATGGACCACTATTGTGTGGTATTGTCCTATGGCACTCCAAAGGTGCAAAGGGCCTTCACAAGCTCACACCATCCCTTCTTGTCTTCAGCGACCCGTCTAGCCTCATTCCAGCTCAGTCAAACGCACGTTGCTTGCCCTCGATGAACCATCGTCAAGAGTTTACAGGCCAAAACAGTTTTTTTTTCTAAAACAGTTTTTTATCAATATGTACAAAATCCTAAGGTTCATATTTATAATGTCATACGCCATTAATTTCAAAATAAACTTCTTTCATCCGTTCATAACACCATCAACCTCATAAATTTTAAACCCTGACTTTAAAAGTTAAGGTTCAAAATTGCCTGACAACCGCTGATTTCTGTGAATGTTTGGCTGAACGCCAGGTCAGTGTCGATGAACGACTACTATATTCCTACCATCAATCCCTTTAAAATTTCATAATAATATAAATGTCCTAGAAATTTGCTATTTTGGTAGGTACTATTTTTAGTTATAAATTGCTAATTGATCATAAACCGTCCAATCATATCTAGTAATTATCGAGCTGTAATTTAGCACACCTGAAGTGTGGTTTAGGATTGTATGAACTGACGTAATACAAATTTTAATTTCCACGTAATCTTAAATCTTACTTTCCCTTACCACTTAAGACATATATATAAGGTGCTAACAAATTAGTCACGGATATTTTAAGAGATTATACATTGTATTAAAACTATTAACTTTAAACTATAATTAAGGAACCTTTGTATATAATTTTTTTGTTTTCATTTACCGAACAAAAATAATAATTATAATTCCGTCTAAAAATAAACACCATGTGCAAATTTAACTGACAATATGTTTAGCATGACGTTGACAATCGAGTATTTGATTTGACGTTAAGTGGCCAGTTAGGTGTTAGGTAAAAGAGTTACTAAAATATGTTCAATGAGTACTTATTTAATAATCACACTAACAGGGTGCTTTAACGTTGCAAATTTATTTCCTAGTTTTCTCCAAAAAAACATAACAAAACTTATGATGTTTCATACCTAAATGTACTCCGAGAACCGAGTACTATCAGCGGCAAAAATATCCGTGACGAAATTGTTAGCACCTTATATTAGGTTTATTATAATGACTGTATATTGTATGATGAAATACATGATACAAAACTACAAACAAAAACCTTTTACTACTTAAACGAGTTAGAAAAACACAACTAAGTATTTACGGTAAGGTTACCTGTGATAAATGCAAGTAATTGAAACATCTCTTAAACTAATGGCTTTTGTAAAAATATTCAACTGTTGCGTTGGAGCGAAAAGTGTTTTAACAATTAGATATTTTTACAAAAGCTATTAGCTATTATTGTCCCAGATGACCTCACCGACCTACGTTTCAGATAACAGTTACAACATTCGTGTAGGTTTGCTTGGGAACTTGTAGGAACTTGCGTTAGGTACATAGGTCAGTCATGACCCAGTGGCTGGAGCGGTCACACGGGGCTCTCACTTTCCGGCTCGTGCAGGTTCTCTCCGGGCATGGTTGCTTTGAGAGATACCTGCACAAAATTGCCGGCAGAGAGCCCACCGAGGAGTGCCACAAGTGCGGTGCCGCATCAGACACCGCGCAGCACACGCTAGAAGCATGCCCAGCGTGGGGGCCGGAATGCGACGATCTCGTAGCCGTGGTGGGGCCCGACCTGACACTGCCCGCCGTAGTTAAAGCTATGGTGGGTGAAGACAGGTCGTGGCAGGCTGTAAAGACCTTCTGCGAGAGACTTCTGCTCCAGAAGGAGCAAGCGGAACGGGCCAGGGAGGTCGATCCAACGGCCGACCAACGGCGCCGCAGACGCATTGGGCACAGGCGAGTCGCTAACGACCGCCGCATGCCTCCGTAAGGGAACCTGGGATGACAGGCACGGGGACGTCTGTCATCCGAACACCTCCAGGTCCCTGCGAGGGCGGCCGTCATACACGGCAACTGACGAAAGAGGCCAACACTGGCCTCCGGAGGCGGTCCGGTAAAACGGACAAAGTGCTGGTGGTGTTGCAGAAGTTAAGCGCGAGCGTTCCGGCAGCCCACCGCTACAGCACACTGGTGGCAAATAGAGGGGTTTTTAGTGGGTACACCTGGGGTCTCATTAGCCTAACAGGGAGTCCCACATAACCGTTCCGGGTCCATCCCCGCACCCGGACGGTATGAGTAACGCATTTTCCGCTCTTAAAAAAAAAGGCACATAGGTACGTTTTCCTATTCATAATTCATATGAAATTTCTACAATATTATTGGTAATAATATCGATGAAGGACAGGCACTCGGATGTCAATTGAAATATTTTATTCGAGTATATACCTACTCACATGGCGACAAAGTATTATCCGTAACCTAATTGCACAGTCATGAATGAAGGTAAAACACGCTTGAAATAAGATCAGGGTAGAACGGGGTGATCAAAGGGACAATTCAGGCTACAACGCCTGTTCAGTCACCTCTCTGTTGTTTCATTACGATCCGGAGAAATGTTGGGTTACTCGCTCGTGAGGCACCTCATATGTACTCTTTTTATTCGTTCTTCACAGTAGGTACCTCACACCGCAAAAATGTACCACTTCTTGAATTTTGTCTCACGTAATAACACCTCATTTTGTCATACGCCTCAAAATTGTATCACAGCTCAAATTTGTCCCATAGCTCTTATTTGTCACACGGCTCAAAATATGTCGATGTTGTGATGTAGGTACATAGCTGTGAGTACCTCACCCGAAATAAGGTATGTTATTGTACTACCTCATTTCAAAAAATGAGAAGGTACTTACTCAAACTCATTTAAAATTGATGTATCCATCACTAATCCGAAGCCTTATTTGATAACGAACAACGACCGGCAACAGCCGATAGTCCCAAAGTGTAGTTTTTTTATGTTTTATTGTATTGTACATTGAATGCACTTACGCCTGAAAGGAGAGATATAGCGTCACGTTCCATCAGCTACAGAATCGCATACCCAACATATAAATGAATTAGTACATTAATAATGTGGCTATATGCACTTTTGTAGCAAACCATACAAGCGTGCGTTTAGTCAAAAGGAAGGCATACGTATATATATGCTCTACGCCTGTGAAAAATCTTTACTCATCATAGTCAAGCAATTCATACTGAGATGCAGCTCACTCACCTGGTGACGGTTAGGTGCTTAGGTGAGGTTATATGTCATATGGGTGACACCGAAATGGCTTCCCGGTGAGGCAAAGGACTTAGTTTTATGTCTATAATTATGTAGGTATGTGTATGTATATGTATTATAACGGTACTACGGCTTACATATTTTTTGAAACTTGTTGAACAAAAGTTTTTAGGTTTGACGAGCTCTCCCTACGATTAATTTTATTGCTCCTATTACAGGAAACACCCGGTTTAAATTAAAAATTAAAAGAGATGTCATATACTCTTTCAATTTATAAGATTTACCATTGATAGATAAGCTACACGCGCCTACTATTTTGTTTAGTGCAAATGCTGCAAATCACATTTTATTTTTTTTATAAGGAGAGAAACAAACAGTCTGTTATGTTTACATTTAACACAATAAAAATAAATAACTTGCAGATAACACAAATACAAGTACACAAATGAACCATACATTAACTATGTGTGTGTATCGTTATAAACTGATGGTGAAACCGAACATATGCATACTATTTTATTATTTTACACTATGTAGTAGGTTTTGCTTATGTAGGCGAATGTTGTTAGTTTTGGTTTGAGTCTTATCTCTCTCATGTGTGCAATGTGTGTGTGTGTGTGTGTGTGTGTGTGTATGTGATGCGTGTTACTTAAGTATATGGTTTATTACATAACTATTTGCGAGTTCCTGTAATTGGCTCTATATATCTATTTAAGATTCCATTGTCATTTAGTTAGCTGTTGGATCTCCTTATGTAAAAAAAATAAAAAAAAATATCCAGCTATATAACCTAAAGTAAATATATAAACCTAAGTTTTCTTACATTGCAATGAGAGTCGTTTGAAACCGTACAATTTTGTGTACGTGGAATATATCTTTATTTAGAAATCGTTCGTTATAAAACCTACATGCTCTTCTAATGAAACCATTTCTTGCGTATGAAGTACGACTTTGAAGTATATGAAAGACGGGCTTCTTTCTACGCATTCACAACGCCTGGGTACTCTTAAAGAAAGGGAGTGTTAATTAATCATTTTAAAAAGCATTAAGACATCTATACAATCGCGGCGAGAACTTAAGAATGTAGTATTTTGTCTCTTCATAGCGGTGATATAATCGATGTATTTATTTCTGGTGCATAACTCAATTGCTTTAACAATTTATTCTGCAGCTTTTCTATTTTATCACTATGGATTTTATAAAGTGGATTTTTAATCAGCGTACCGGTATTCATTGTAATCAATCTGGAGTTTTAAATACTAATACTGTTTACCTCTTTTTGATGCATTTAATTTACTAGGTATTGAAGAAGATGATTTTTTTTTGTTGTTTTAGGTGCAATTATCAAAACTTGATTCTGCTACCAGAATTTACCTTTTACAATTATGTATGTTTGCTGGTTGCATTATTTAAATAAATTTATTACTTTACTACTTACTTTGTTGTGTACTCATAATACACTTTTTTAACTGTCGACACAACATAAGACATGCACACAGATAATAAATATTTGCAAATAGGCTAACAAAATTTAAGGGTTTATTATCAGGACGGCTTCATAATTTCGTAATCCCAAAATCGCAGTATAGCATCATGATTGAGCGAGTCCAGCGAAAATACGCTGTGTACAAAAGGTATTACGAACACTACCTGGCCTTATTTCTCTCATCATTTGTTTAAGGTATGGTGGGGTTAGGCCTGGAGTTTAGGCGTAAACAAACGCTAGCCATACATTACTATCTCATTCTCAGGAATTCTATTGACAATCCATTTGTAGAGATTATCAAATATAAATAAAATATAAATAGTTCCAAATTTACTGTGCACTCGCGAAAGCAATAACAATGAATGAAATAGGTATATTATGACATCTTTACCCCCCGTCAAGTATACTGCTGCAGTCGGGCGTAGCGCGCGTAGAACAAGAAACCTTTTTGCAACCCCAACTGGTATCCGCACCTGTCATGCCTCAAACGCACCCACCCATCGAGCGATACTACTACTGAGTAAATTCCTAGCCTCAGTCCAAAATTCTGACATATTGGCTGACAATTGGGCGTCCTTACGTGGGATGCTACCTGTGTAGACACGCTGGCACCGTCCCATCTCCAACGAACTAGTGTAAAAGCGGGCGGAGCGGCTGAATGCGCCGAAATTTTAAAACGTAATAAATATAAGAGCCTGGGCAGAGAGTACCTTTTTGTACCATTCGGGGTCGAAACTCTTGGTCCATGGGGTCCCAGCGCACGCAAATTTTTCGTAGAAATCGCGAAACGTCTGGTTGATGTTACTGGTGACCGAAGAGCTGGTGGCTTCCTCGCACAACGTATCAACATTGCGATACAACGAGGAAATTCCGCCAGCATCCTAGGTACAATGCCTCAAGGACCTACTTTAGATTTAAGGTAGGTAGAGGCAGTTAGTTAGGTAAGTTACACTTACTGTTTATATTTCGCGAATAAATGTTTTTATTTATTTATTTAAATGGACATCATTCGTTTCTACCTTTAACAATTTGCATTAATTAGTCTTATCCGAATATTTAGTACTCGTATAATACGTTAAATCTTGATTTTAGTTATAAATAAATATAAATAATTATTAAATATTTAATAGTTTTAAATCAGGTAGGCGTAGCAAGCGTAGGCAGGTAGGAGTTGGCTGGTTGTACCTAAACTGCTGAACTAGAACTGCTTAATGAAACAAATAAATACACAACAGCTTGATATTGTATAAGCCAGACATTTATTGTCTCCTGACGATAAATTTATTTGGCAGTGTTTTACATATGTAATAGTTTTTAGTAAAAGGTAGTCACCAAATGGCCGATAGCCGACAAGGCGCTAATGCCATAATGATTAATTTACAAATTAATCTTATCAACAAGCGACAAAGTGGTAAATTTTACTAAAAATTAGCACATAATTTACTTTACATTTGAAATGTATCTTAACCATGATTACACGTAGGTGTAATTATAATCTGATAATTACATTCCTAATATCTGTCGCCACTAAACGGCATTTTTTTATTTTAGTTAAGTATTCAGTACTTTTCAAAGTAAATAACTTCCCCACCCAGATGTGAATTTTACCTCTCGATGTACTTTCATCTTATACAAGATATCACTTTAGAACGCGTTGAAATAATATATGAGCAGTGTTCTTCGTGTTTCAGTAGGTCCGGTTTGGCCCATTGCCAAGTCAGTGCATACTAAATTGCAAAACACTGACACTCACAACTCGGCCCTACTTCCGTGCCTGATTATCATCATCTTCGTTCATTTATCTTTAATATTACCGACATGTCAAAAGCTTCTAGTCCGATGTTTAGTATCCATTTACCCTAGGTAGTATGGTAAAAAGAGGCAGGCGGTGTTACAGTTACGTCGTAGTTGACAACGCGTTGACATAACCACTGCATTTAACACAAATTAATTATAGCTCCTGTCAGTATCCACGACCCCACTTCATCCGCACTCTTTCCTAAGAAGACGCCTCAGTTAGATCAATAGTAATGCACTTTTTTCCTATTTTTTTTACAGAAGTATTTCGCAATCGCGTTTATAGCTTGTCAAAATTTTAAATACTTAATAATTTTCGAAGCGTTTAATAGCTTATTCAATATAGTTGCTCAAAATGTGCTCTTTTTTTGGCTGTTTTGCGTGCGCAAAGTTAGCTTTTGCGAACTAGTGCTTTTTGCTTTTCCAATTTTTTAAGTTAATTTTGTTCCAATTAATGACGGCTTACCGAAGAGTATTATTGTTCGTTAAGTTTACCGAGACGTAATAAAACTAAATACCAACTATAAACACAAAAATATTAAATTTATTGATTTATCATACTTCACTATTTACCTTTTCATCATAATAATCTTCATTCACTAAAAATATTAAACATTGAAAACAGTTCTTATAAATCTGTGTGTATGAAACGGAACAGAGCCTACGAAACGTGTGTCAAACTAGAGGCGTTTTTCAATCAGGTAAACATGTCAAAGGGTCTATTAGACATGATGATACGTTATGTCACATGCGAATTATTATTTTGTTGATGAGAAATAATGATTATGAGATTGAAAACGAGAAAAGAACATAAGATATACATTTTCAAGATTATTTTAATAAGTTCAACTGTATAACAATAGTGTTACGGAAATAATATAATACTTTCAAATTCGTTCAAAATATTTATATTTTAATTTTTCCCATCTGTATTGAAAAACGGATATGTCATTTTTAAGTCATGACATACTTTCCGCACTAGCATCGAAATGTTTTATTTTCCCGGCTTTGGGGGACCCAATTTAAAAATTTGATTTAGAGAATTTCCGTGCTCATCACAAATATCTATCTGGCTCTGGTAGCCATATTCTTATTTTTCATGGGGCATCTCCATCACAGAAGTCGGCGACGATTTGCTTATATATCGATCTAGGTAGGTACCTTTATTTTTTTTACCTAAAATCCATTTAAATATTCAGCAGAAAGTGCAAAGTGTACTTGAATATATACTTTTAATCCCAGTAATGGAGGAACTCCAGAAACGATTATCCTCTTGTCAACGAATCGCAAAATGGCGGAGCACTCGTCCACTTCACCACTCAATGGGTATTTGCACGATTTTATGAAGGAAAGTTAAATTTGGATTTTTCTTCACATTTTTATGAATAGGTACCTTTTTGTCAAATAGCGATATACTTTTTAGCAATTAATTTTAATTAGCAATTAAAAGGGCATGTTAAAGAGAATAGATAGGTAGTAAAATATTGTATGCAATTATGCATGTAACTGGTTGAAACTAAAAAATATATAAAATACTAGGCCAATATATATAGTTTAGGTCCTAAACTGAATCGCATTAAGACGTCATGGTAAGGCCCCTAGTACATTTATAGGTTCGTAGCTAATATTATTATGAAGCTAAACTCCCAAATTTTAGTTGTATTTCATATCCAACTATTATCGGGACCACTCATTCCTTTAGAAAATGTTTAAGCTATTATGGAAATGTTAATAAGGAAAACCCAAACTGCCTTGATTATTTAATGATTTCACAAATTTTGCGAACCGGTTCAAAATCAGACCTCTCGCCCTAGACATAAATTCATTCCGTACATCCCCGCCCGCTTGCTTCCTAAACGGTCTTTAACGTCTACCAGGCTTTGAGTAAATAATGTTCTTTAAATTTATCGCCCTAATAAATGTTTGGAACCCTTTTTCTATGAAAATAAGTTTAAATTTACTGGTTAAAAATTCTGTTCGTGTGGTAATGGGATTTTGAATGCGATTAGGTGTTATTTGGAAATATGGTGTTGGTTATTTTTTAAGTAATTATCTAAAAATATACGAATAGGGCCAATAGTTGACACTGTGCAACAATGAGCAAACTATTTCTTATCAACAAAAGTGCAATAGTATTTTATACAATCGTGATAATATAATGAAGGGAAAACTTAATTATATTACGATTGTATACAATACTTTTTCTACGAGTCATCATCATCATTATCTATGGAGGAACAATTTCATCATGCAATTTCATTGACTTAACAAGGATGTAACACAAAAAGATGGCCGGCAGGCCGGCGCGGTCGGCGCAGGCGTGAGGCGCGCGCTCGGCAAAGTCCCAGGCGGCATCGCAAATAAGTATAGAATTTGTATGAAGTTCTATTATAGTTGCCTACAGCGTATCGAAATGAGATATTATAGTTGAGTTGGACTGTCTAATATCGAAAAGTATGAGCTTATAGTTTTGTCTATGTATTCGTAATTGGCAGATAAAAGTCGGCGAGTAGAAAAAGTAATTTCATTCAATGATTTCATTCAACCTATGCAGGTGATTCCAAAATGAACTTTGCTTCATTTGATAAAGCTCGAATATGTGTATTATTTATGACAACTTTTTTTTACACATAAAAATATTTTTCAATTAAAATTATTAATTACTAATTTGTATATGACTACAGAGATCCGTAGCAGATTTGTAAAATATTTACATCGCAAAGATGAAAGTTTTAATTGCTCGGTCGGTGTACTCACAAGTTATATTATCATTGGGGTGATTTTACACATAAGGATCTGGTCACGACTATAATATAATTATGTAATCGTAACATTAGCAAACAATACTAGTTTTTCTACTCCAGCACCTGTCAACATCTGTCAATTAGATGACTGACAGCGATATTAAAAAAAATATACATTAAACGATGCTCCAAATGGATGGATAGGCAAAGTTATAATGTACCGCCTGTCCGTCCGTCTGTATTTTACAGCGGTTTTACTCAGTATCTATAAAGCATATTTTAATTATATAACAGCTAGAGGTGTATTTTGTGTCCTGATACTTAGTTTTGTATATAAATTGTGGAAATCAAAATATTATTAGGGGGGGGGGGGGCATACATCCCATACAAATCCTTGAAGAGCAGCAAGACAGGTATCAGTAGGCATGATTCTTAAATAAGTTATTTTTTAAATTAGTACGTAAGCATTTGGAGTAAGGAATCATTGTAATGCTTTGGTGTAAACTGTAAAGTTACATGTTTTATGATTCGATAAATAATAAATAATAATAATGATACATATAACTGAATGTAATTTTTTTTTGCTAAATATCTCCTTGTGGCACATCATCTGATACGTCTTTAGAAATAACATTAGATTATTTGAGCAAAAAGTGGATTAAATCAATATTTTTAGAAATATTATTTTTTTGATAATAATCGTTCCAGAAGTTTAAAAAAATGTGTCCCCCCCCCCCTCTAACTTTTGAACAATAGGTCCAAAACATGTGAAAAATACAGGAAGATAGGATATAAGACGAACTTACCACGAAAATTTTTTGTACAAATTTGCTTGGGCCGTTTTTTATATTTTGTCTTTTTTACAAAAGGTTGTTAGTTTTTTCATAGTATGACACGCACTTGGCCGGTTTTCTTAATATCAACGCTGGAGTAAAAAGTATGTTTTTTTCATCTTCAATGTATAAATATTTAATCATTGAAAGAAGACCTTCAATGATGACATTTATTTCAAGAAAAAAGATCACTCCAAGTACGTACTGCCAAGATATTTTCCTGCGCTTATACAAATTTTTGTTTCGTTTGTGTAATTCAAATCGTATGATGGCAGTATTATATTTTTCTCGGTAACGTATCGGATCCGCAACGTCTCACCAATCCTAATGTGCCCCCACAAGTTCGTCGATTAAAATCACATGGGGTGAAGTTTTGTTTGCTCTCAGATATATACGGAACCTCCGCTTTGGATCAAACTTCTGGAATTCATTTGGGCTAATTCAAAAGGCTTTAACATGGGTACCTAGCTCACAGAATCAAAGTTTCTGAGGTTTAATAGCTTAAATAGTCGATATTTTTATATAAGGATCAGAGGTACCGGCATTGTGACCATGTGTACTAATTTTTTAAAGATAAATAATAGACATACTAAATGAATGGAAAATACCAGTTCTTCAGAAGTAATTGATAAATGTTCTGCTTTCAATTTGAATTTAACGTAATTACCAGTCAACACCATGATTTTCACCATTACAAGCAAAAACCAAACAAGTAACTAAACTAAAAAAAATACTACCTATAGTTTTGGGGAGTATAGTTTAGTTAACAGTTAAGTAGAAGAAATCTGGGGGCACGGCAGTGCCCCCGCCAAGTCGAGCATTTATGTTTTTCACCATTTATGATTTATGGAATTATGTTTGACAAATCGACCTAGACCAACGGTTATCGTCTAGAACCCACAACACAAGCCTTTTTGAGCAAGTGTCGGGGTACTAGACGACGATATATACAGGGCGATCAATCCAAATAGGTTAGTATGGAGAAGACAGCTGCCGTCCACAAACTAAAAGGCCGTTAAAGGCTCTTACGACGTTTTGGAGTTAATATCACAGCGCGATGCAGCGAAAAATTCTCTATCGACCTATCTAGGTTTCAAGGCCATATCTTTATAAACAGCTGAGATACAGAACTCTCGTTAGCGGCTAAGTACACGATTTTGAGACTTTTACTAGCGAAAAGGCCGTTAAGAAACAGAAAACTAACAAAAAGGCCGTGAAAAGTCTATAACAGCTTTTTCATTAATGAAACCTGATGTAATGTACAAGTCTTAAAAGCAGTTATTTTAATTTACACGATTAAAAGGCGGCTATTGTAGTGTAACTGCATTCTAGTCTACTTACATACAAAATTAAAAGACAGTTAAAGTCCGTAAGCCGCCTTTTAATTTGTATTTCTGAAAATAAATTAATCAAAATCCATAATTTAGAGACGGTCACGGCTTTATAACTAGGCAAAGACGGAACCAAAACTACACCAATCATTAGTCAAATCGCGGTTACTCGACATTGCATATTAAAAAGGCGGCTATTTTATCATCGCTTCGAGGAACACAATTTGTTGCACAAAAGATTTTAGCGAGGGTAGCCGTGACGCACAGTGCCTGCGCCGTTTCCTGCTAATAGAAATAGAAATCATTTATTTACAGACAACATATGGTCCAGGCATTTCATTAAAATAAAATTAATAACAATAACAATAATCCAATTACAATTAGAAATAAATTAAAATTAAATTCCAATACTTATCAAATTAAACAATTAAAATTTAAAATACATAGTTAAAAAATTAAAATAAATTACACATCAAAAATGTCAAAATTATTACAGTTATTTACTAAGTATTAGGCCGTACGTGAAGACTGATGCAGTGATTCACATACGGCAATACCAACATACCAACATACCGCAGCATAAACTCACTAGTAGGTTTTACAGTAATCTCTATAAGTACAATGTGACCCGCTTTCATTGTCCTTGAGTAAGTAAAGATCCTATAGGCTAAAATAGGAATCTCATAATCACGTGTCATATTTGATATAACTGTGATTCTTAAAATAGTTACTAGTGTGATTCTTAAAATAATGTTGGGATATTTTCTTAGTTCCAAAATAGCACGTATTTCAACAGCATTACAGAAATACGTATACTGTTTCCTAAATATGTTAATTGCGAACTCAGAAATAAGAAACTTATTACAACATAAGTATTTTTATATCAATTTGATGTGCGGCGGCAAGTTTATTGTGAATGTGTATACTCGTAGTTTTATTGTTGATTTTCCCACGAGCCATGGATATACTCGTAATAAGATTTTTGCAATAATCCGCTTAAAATAAAATGTCTCAAAACGCATTCATTATTAATTTTGTGATATTTTATGCAAAAACCTTTGATGTTGGTGTTTATTTTTCCCAATAATGTATACTTAACCAGTAAAATGATTAATATAATGATATTTGTGATTTCAAATTTTTCATTTTACTCAAATTAGTTGGCTTCGGTAATGGCGTATTTGTTTTAAGAGCAGTAATCAAGTAATCAGTTTAAACACCTTCGGCTGCATAACAGCGTCGGAATATGTTTCATTAAGCTTGTTTTATTTAAACTGCATTTTTTTTTCAAAAATGCCATTATGCATCTAAAAGCTGTAGAAACCTAAACCTAAACCTTCTGATGAAACTATTATACAGCTAAGACGCTTAAGACTGTAAGAGAGTCGAGAGCAGTTATTGAAAACACCATCACACTTTATCAGCTTCATTGATCCAAAACATTATATTATGCATCTAAAGGCTGTAAAAGAGATACCTGGGAGACCGTTAAAACTCTTTAGCCTTCTAATGAAACTGTAACATGGCTTCATGGTTCAAGACGTTTCAGGATGTTAGTGCCCCCGACCTCATCGACCGCGTTAGCGTATCGGGAGTTCATATTATGTTTGCCGTTTCTTCTTTCATATTTTGACCCCTCGCTACGCTAACGCGGTCGAGGAGTTAATGTCGTACAACTTTTATACTAGGCCTTCTGAACACAGAGACCACGATCACTCTTTTAATCAGCGTATTGGCTTCAAAATCACTATTATGCATCTGAAATCTGCAAAAGAGACTTGATGTAGACAATTAACAAGCTTTTCTCTTCCAATGCAACTATAATACAATATAATACAGTTATAATGCTAAAAGCTATAAAATAAACTAAATATTATGACCTAACAGAGCCTTTACCTACAGAAACTACTCTCTAATATACTTTTTACAGCTTAAAGCTTTAAAAGGGTTGAAACGTCGTGTATAATACAGCGTTTGTGCTTATTGGGTAGGTACTTATTTAAATATGAATTTCGCAAAGCGTCTTCAGTTAAGACTTCTTAATTGTTTTTTTTTATTGTTTAGCTTTTGTTGATTTTTGACTAACTACTTACGGACCTACCTCATTTGATTAAACTTTAAAATTCAATATTTCTTGCCTTTTTATTTTTCAAACTTCCATTGTTTTTGGTAATTTCCGAATATAATTGTAAATGCTTCGATTTTATAAACACAATACCAAATTAAAAAGCGGTTATTGGATAATGTTTTGCAAATAACTGTTTTTTTGTCTAGGTAAAGTTATGAAACGTACTAATAATATGCAAATGTACCAGCTTTTCAAAAACTAAAAGGCAGCTAAACACAAGTAACCACCTTTCAAACTTGAATGTATTCATATTATGGTTATAAAATACATATAAAAAAGCAGCTATAAGTACTTAGCCGCCTTTTAGCCTTGTTTTTAAATTTAACTTTGTATCACTTGTACAACTCATTACACTTTAATCTTACCTACTAGGTTAAAAGGCAGCTACACATACCTTAACGGCTTTATAGCTATGTAATTATTAATTTTTTATTCTTCCAACACAAAACAAAAAAGGAAAACTGAAGATTATACCTATAAAATAATCAATAAAAATAAATTTAATTTACTTAAAAAATTGTTTATATTATGATCTACAGTAATATCAAAAAAATATACATTGATCGCCTAAATATATCTAGAGGCATGATTCGGCGCGTTTTTCGCTCATAACTCAAAACAGTACTCACGCATTTAGCGGCCTTTTAGTTTGTGGACGGCAGACAGATACCATGACAGATAGTGACATCTGTTCTTAGGAACCATGGCTTTGATTTTAGATTTAATAATAATGGCATTCACACTTTTTTTAATCATTCATACAAAACCGGGAATCGAGCCTTCTCGAAGTCCTGTAAACAATGTTAAGTATACATTCTGCAGGTTTTTTCATTGTTATTGTTAATGATAAATCACAAGTCACAAGGAAGACTAGGTTAGTCACAATTATATAGCTTTCAACCACTTCAACTACTTAAATAATTTTTGCGAGAGCTTCCACTGACATGTATATCTTACAACGTCACAGATAACAATTGAAAGATAAAACTGGCCAAGAGCATGTCGGGCCATGCTCAGTGTAGGGTTCCGTAGTTTACAGTCCGTCACAATAGGCAACCTTAAAAAGTGTTTAATAAATACACCCGACCCGACCCTATCAACTCCGGAAAAATCTTAACAGCGCGAAGTAAATTGGGTTACTAATTTATACAAACTAGACAGATTATGTGTGTTGGGTTTTCGGGAGTAAGTTTTGATCGCGTGAATCGATTTGAATCATTATTTTTTTTAATTAGAAGGAAGGTAAGATGATAAATTAAGTACTCGAAATAAAAATTCTTCCTTTAACCTCTGTTACTCTTCTGGAACGATAATTTCCAAAAAATATTAACTTTATGAAAAACTGTTTTTAGAAAACCCTAATTATTTTTCAAATACCTATCCAATAATATGTCACACTCTAGGGTTGAAAAGAAAAAAAAATCACCCCCCACTTTACATGTACGGGAGGTACCCTAAAAATAAGATTATAACCGCTTTTTATTTGACCACTTTGTGTATACATATTCGTACAAAATTACAGCTTTCTAGTACTTACAGTCACTGAGATTATCCGCGGGCGGACGGACGGACGGACAGACACACAGACTTGGCGAAACTATAAGGGTTCCTAGTTGACTACGGAACCCTAAAAAACCCAACAATAAGATTTGTTTCAGATTGATTTCAGTAAATGTTCAAAATGGTAACCATGTTCCTGGATGCAAAGATGCAGAGGGTAACGAATGCATTTAGTATTGCGTTTCGTATTTTTGTGGGGTGCATCTATGTTAACATATTTTCTAAGGCTGTTGTTAAATCTTCTACAGTGTCGTTATTTGATTTCTAAATATCATCTTTGTCATAACTTCATTAGAAATAATCAAGTGGCGTGATGTCAGGCGATCTTGCTGGACTGGATTGGTACAAAATGGCCAATTTTGTACCAATCCAGTTATGTTGAAAATTATAATTGAGAAAGTTTTAGACAGTTTTACTTTTATGTGTGACTAGGTTATATATCAAATTGAATAATCTAGGATTAAATATTCCATTTAGTAATCCACATTAGGATCTTTATTAAATATAATAACACAGTTACAGTTTAGGGTTATACAAATGTCAAATAAAGCAATGTTGTTTTGAGTTCATATACAAACATTGGAATTTATATGTATTACAATTAATTAGAATAAAATTAAAACTAAACATGACATAAATTAAATAACATTACTTATTACTTAATACATTTTCGTCAAATTAATAATATAAAAATTAATAACAAAATGAAAAGAAAATAAAAACACGAACACGAATTAAAACAAAACTAACCTACGAAATCTCCCAAGTCGCTTCCCTGCGGGAGGGTGCCCATAACACTGGCCACATTCCCCCGCTGGATGGCAATGCCTAACCTCTGGCCGAGAAATGAGCCAGCTCTATGGTCACCAGTAGACTCAAAAAGCCTCTTTTTTAAAGCCCTGAATAAGTTGAGGGCGCCAGGAGCCCACGGCCCCAGAGTCTCCACCGCGAAAGCCACAAAGTCATGGTTGCCACTAAGGCCAGCATACTTTCGCTGCTTTAAAACCGCAGCCGAAGCCGCCCCGCCCGCCCTGACCGAAGTGGTGGCCACATGCGAAGGCGCGAGGGTATCCACGCAAGTGGCATCCCAAATTAGCGGCCTCCCCAATCGCCACGGAATGAGCGTCATTCCGTCGGGTCTCTCATCATCATGAGCCAAGCCAGGAGGCTCCAAAGCGGCTGGCACGCCCACGCTGACAAAAGTCCGACGAATCACGTCATTCAGGCTAGCGTGGCGGGATATACGACCAGCGCTCCTCCGACAGGAGAGACCGTGGTATCCTCGGGAGTCTCCCGCAAGGGCAACGGTGAGGGACAACTATATCCGCACCCAAGCGAAGCCCAACAGCCAATCTCAGCGAATTATCGTCAAGCAGCGTGGCGCAATTTTTGGAAGGAAAGACATGCAGCCAATACCCCGACTCCCTCTCTGACGCTAGGAATAGCGTCATTGGCACACGGTCGCCGTCCTTTTTCTCCAAATACCACTACCTCCGTCTATGAGAGTGCCGCTTTCAGGCCGAAGAGACGATTAATACGACTGACTTTCAGCTTGGTCGCCACCGCTGCTCTCATGAGGGTTTCGCTGTGTTCCCTTCCTTTTACGGCCACCATGGTATCATCCACATAACAGATGATAACCACGCGAGGATGTTGCGCTTCTCTGATTGCCCAGTCAAAACCGATATTTCGGAGCAGAGGCGCAGAGCCTTGTGGAACCCCGTATTCCATTTTTCTTACCAGCTTTCGGTTAACTGATTACTAAAGCACAACTCTATCTGAGAGATAGTGTTCCACTATTATCCTCAAGTATGGGGGCACGCTATCGCTATGAAAGCGTAGTGCTTCCGTTATCACTCCATAGGGGAGGGAGCCAAAGGCATTGGCAATATCCAGTGACACTGCTGTTCCTTCGCTTTTGTCCTCCGCCAGGACACTAAATTGCTGCAGTGTGTCTACTGCGTCCATGGTGGATTGCCCCTCCCAAAATCCAAATTGCTTTTCGCCAATGTTCAGGCCTGTGTCCTCCAGATGTTTAGCCTATACGCCTTGCTAGGATGCGCTCCAGCATCTTTCATGTAGGAGGACAAAGGTACTGTTTCCTGAAGGGGAGTCAGCTGGTCGACCCTATTTCCGTAGTAAGCACAGCCTGCCTGCCAACCACTATTTGGCGCACTTTCCCTCTTTCAGGCAATCGTCAAAGAGATCCTGCAATCTGGTGCTAAGGTATTTCATTGCAAGAGGGATGACTTTCCTTGAGGCACCGTCCGATCTGAGTAGTTTCGGCTCTAAGAAATCCATGGGAGGGGCATGTTTCATTTTGTCCCTTACTATTTGTAAGGTCGCCCCCACCATGGATCTCAGTCTAGTGTAACAAGGAACTCATCGCGGGCTTCATCTTTTCTTTTTGCGATGGCAGTCTTGAGTGCCTTCCTTAGCCATGAGTAGCGCCTCTCTAGGTGCCTCTTCTTCTACAGGCGAGTGTTGTCGGCGCCTGCAACGGGTGTAATTTTGGCATGCAGTTTTGGCCCTCGTCCGTAGGGCCGTTAGTTTCTACGAGGGTAGAAGGTACCCTAAAAAAACACTTTTTCACTTCTCTTGCTCGAAAAGTTCACCTTTGTGTCGTGGCTAGGCGACACAAAATCGCTTTTCATGCACTAGGGCATAAAGTTATACCCCAGGTGGAGCGCGCTCGCCGCGGCCTCGCCCCCCACGTGCCCGCCGGCTGCAGGCGGCGCGCGGCGGGGAGAACCCAAGCGCAAAAGTATGGATGTTAAATTTTCAACGATTTAAAGTGATATAAAACCTAATATTTTCCTTACAATCGAAGTGAAAAGCAGAGTGTATACCTCGGGCATAAATATCCATTTTATCCTCGGCTACTATATTGGTCCTCGTTACACTCGGACCAATAAATGGCCTCGTCTAAAATGGGTCACTTTATGCCCTTGATGTACAATCTACTATTTTATTTTACTACGCGACATCAAATTACAATTTATTCTGTCATTGTTTGCGAGAGGAAACCAGGAGGAACCGTCCGTCACAATAGGTGAACTTAAAAAGGCTTATAATATAGTACAGTCGATTTTTTTTAATTATGTGCGTTCGGTTTTTTCGGTATGAAAAAAAAGGAAGGCATAAACCTAAATTAAAAAAAAAACTGCAGCCTTGGCTTATCAGACTAGATATCATGCTTTTTAACAATAAAAAAGAAGTTTCTTCGCAGCTCTTACGACTTATATGCCCTTTTAAATTAGTGTTATTTTTAAGATTAAATTACAAGAACTGTCTTAACGCGACTCAGTTTTAAGGTTCTTAACTGTGCTCAGTTGTATAGCAGCGACTCAGTTTAGGTCCTAAACTGAATCGCGTTAAAACGTCACGGGCCCTGGTGTGTATTAACTATATTATTAGTACATTTAATATTTTTATTTAAACGAGTATTTGGATGCCCCAAATAATTGTTCGTACTGTCAAAACAATATTTGATTTTTAATAAACCGAATTCTATATTAACTCGATAATTTTTAATCGGTGATCACTGATCGGGTACCATTTTTTTCTAACTCAATAATTGATTGGGATGAAGTTGAAGTCGTAATTACATGGAAATAAACTGTTTTTTGTTTATCATAATTTTAATTTTGAGATAAATTTTATTTTAAGTTTCTTGTCACTCTACTAATCGGTATCTATGAATTTATAGTCTTTTTAAAAACATAAAGGCAATTGATTTTTTATGAGTGATAACTTCTCAATGTCATTGTCATATGCATACATAAGATCCACCAAATTTCCCGCATAGCGATGGTACGTACAGTCAGCCACACAGCTAACAATACACCCAAAGTGCCAAAAATATGTAAACACGACCTTAATGCTCAGACAATAAACTTCTGTATACATATTTTTGGCAGTTTGGGTGTATTGTTAGCTGTGTGGCTGACTGTACTAATATTGACGTATCGTAATTAAGTTATGTACAATTATTTAGGATGACGATGTATTCAGTGGTTTTTCATTTCAAGTAAGTTTTAACTTTTAATTAATTGAACAGTGAGGTGATTGCGTGAAACATCACCTAATAAGTATAATTTGGGCTACATATAAATATTTTTTTACTCTTGATAACCGATTAAAAATCATGGTTCATACTTACCTATATTATGCTCATTCTAAAAAGTCGGCAAACAAATTAGAAAGGCAATTGTGAAAAGTATTTTTAGAGCAAATCGCCAAATCCCCCCACGTGGCCACTTGGCGGATATAAGCCCGGTATAGTCTAGCCGGGTAGATACTCTTTATCCGGGATTAAATTTTGCAGAGGACTGACTTTGCGAGTCGATGGGCTCGTCTCGACAAACGTCTGATAATATTATTTTAGTATTAAGGTAAGATTATGTATGTTTGTAGGTTATATTGTTTATAATTTAACAATTGTATCAAAATAATTTTATTTTAAATTATCTTCTAATTCATGACTGAATTGTATTAAAGTTTTCCCAACACACAGAATACACTGAAGTTAAAAAAATAAATTAGTAAAGTACATTTTTATATCGGTGTCTAGCAGACAACCGCTTTGATTGATCAACAAATTTATATCGTGTTATATTACTATTTTTAAGCTATACTACCTCTACAATTCAATTTCCCATTTATCATAAAATTTGAAAGTGTGAGACACTACTTAATAATCATAAATGTGCATACAATGAATTTATAGCTGATATAAATTAATAATACCTACATAATAATATAACTTTAAACTTTGGTAACCTATGGCCTGAGATTTTTGCAAAGCCGTAAATATTAAAATAATAAAATTTATTTCTGCAGAATCCAAAATTACCTGCCCTTTACCCTCTTACCTACTTATCTAAATCGCATACAAACACCCGGTATTGGAAAGTGATATTTAAAGGGTGAGTTTATTAGCCTGTTAGCACAGCAACGAAACATCGAACTTTAAATTAATCGTTAGCAAATCTTACATTTTGTTTGTGTTAAATCGAGATTCGTGAAACTTGTAATAGGCTATTAAAGAATCAAACCAAATCAAAACAGAAACATTTAACACAAGAACAGTCGGGCCCTAGTTTGGAACCCGCCTCGCCTCATTGCTGAGGATAAATGATGACTCACACTAGACCGGGACGGGACGGGGTGGAACGGGACTATAGACAACGTCACGTGACATCCGAGGGCTCCGACACACGTGCACGGGCACGTGATTCTTTCTAAAGAAATCCCGTCGCGTATCGTCCTGTCCTAGTGTGAGTCGTTCTTAATATTCACGTCAATGTTCTTCTTTTGAGTACCAGGGTTCGTCATAGGCTTTCAACCATCGCTAAGGCCTATAAGCCTCGTACAGTTTAAGAAAAATATTGCTACTATTTTGTTTGCACTACGGTTCTGCGGGATTGTAATGCACAAAAGCTTGGACCAACATCTTTTAATATGAACATAAACATAAGCTGTTCGCTGCATTACACGAGGGTTGAATGTGAAAGACAATCAAGTTCTGAATTCTGGCCAACTGGCGGCACATGGCGCAATAAGGTAAATAAGTCTGCCAGTGAGTGAGCCACACAATAGCATGGGCTAATTTATTAGACAGCGCTTAGGGGACAGTGTGGCCACTAAACGTAGCGGAGAAGACGAAGGCAGGGGTAGGTGACTAGAACCCATTGGAAGGCTAAAATAATTTCACTGGTGTAGCACGGAAAAAGGAGTCTAAGTAGTTCCCTGTAACATATTTAATGTATTATACCTATGTGACAATTAGTTTTTTTTGCTCAATAATATAATAATATTCTAGTGTTGATAGCAATATGAGTTGCCGTCTTCATATAATATTTTCGCGAGTCGATTCGCCGCTAGGGGCGCTAGTAGAACGTGGTCACGTCACGCATGAGTGGCGCCGCCTGGTGAGCGACACTACGGTAGCTCCCATTATTGCAGACGGTTAGCCTATATAACCAGTCGTTTTGATGCTAGGCGTAAACGTAAAAGGGAAGGGGAGAGGTCAGTTACCCAAATACAGGCTAGACTAGAGTTTACAGTTTATATTTTTTTTTTTTTAATTGTTTCGTTCGTAAGATCGAAGTTTTGGACAGATGGATTAGGATTCCGATTCAAAATTCAAAATTCAAAAATTTATTCTGCAAGTAGGCCTCAAGGGCACTTTTACAAGTCAATAAGCATTACAGTAAAGCATTTGTATGTACAAACATTTACAATATATAGAAGTAAAATTATAATCTAAATGTTGATAATACAACAGCCAAAACCTGGGTAAAGAATATTAAAATAAATGTGTAATATGTGCAAGAGATGTATAGTCTCTATAGTTAAAAATAAATTAAGTGTGGGAGATGTAAAAGGTCCCCCACGTCAAAATAAAATACGAATAAAATTTGGAGATGTAAAGGCTCCCCAAGTGTCAAAATAAAGACTGGAGATGTAAACGGTCCCCATTGTCAAAAAATAATACTAATAGGATTTGGAGGTGTAAAGGCCTCCAAACGTCAAAATATAATATATTTATGATATAAATACCACAAGTCATCAGACTGTTAAGTAAACAGTCTTAGATCTAATGCTACAGAATACATAACTAATATGTATCCAAAAAGTCAAAATTATAGAATCCAACAGAGATGTAAAGTCTCTATAGTTAATAATATGTACATTAAATTTGGAGATGTAAAAAGTCCCCAAGGTCAGAACAATAGTATGTATTAATACTAAATTAATTAAAATTAAATTAAAAAAATGGAGGTGTGGTTCTCCAAGTGTCAAAATATGATGTAACAGCCAGTAACAGCATCGCCTTGAGCATCATGCAAACCACTCCGGGACACTGCTAGCCTGCTAAGACAGCTTTTGAGACTTAATACTTGGCCATGGCTCCTTGTCTCCTAAGTAATCGTCGATTTTATAGTACCCCTTTTTAAACAGTGCATTCTTAATATATGACTTGAATGAAGTGAACGGCAAGTCCCATGCCTCCAAGGGTACTTTATTGTAGAATGCCACACAGTTGCCTGGAAACGATTTTTTTACTTTCTGTAGACGACACTTGGGAACCACTAACATATTTTTATTTCGTGTATTAAAGCCATGGATATCAGAGAGCTTCTTAAAGGACTTTAAATTCTTATGCGTATACATTATAACATCTAGTATGTATTGTGAAGCCACAGTGAGAATATCAATTTCCTTGAATCGTTCTCTCACAGAATCACGAGTGCCCATATTATAAATATTGCGGACTGCTCTCTTTTGGAGAATGAAGATTGTTTCTATATCTGCTGCTTTGCCCCAGACCAGTAAGCCATATGACATAATACTGTGAAAATAACTGAAGTAGACTAGGCGAGCTGTCTCCACGTCAGTAAATTGTCTGATTCTTTTGACTGCATATGCGGCAGAGCTCAGCCTGTTCGCAAGGGCAGATATGTGAGGAGCCCATTGCAGATTGCAGTCCAAAGTAATGCCCAGAAAAAGTGCATTCTCGGCAAGGTCCAGCTTCTCTCCGTTTAATGTGATAATAGTTTCAACCTCTCTTACATTTGGCAGCGTGAATTTTACACATTTTGTCTTCTTTGCGTTAAGAACTAAGTTATTTGCTGTGAACCAATCTAGCACCTCTTTCAAAGTTTCATTGATTTGGCTATAATCACCCTGTTTCCTGTCAACTTTGAAAATTAATGAGGTATCATCAGCAAACAAAACTATATCACATTTATTCTTCACAAGATTCGGCAAGTCGTTTATATAAACAAGGAAGAGAAAAGGACCCAAAATGGAACCCTGTGGTACGCCAAGTTTTACAGTCATGCCACTAGACTCAGTTCCATTTACAACAACTTTCTGAGTTCTTTGATTTAAGTAAGACTGTAAAAGGTTTAAAGCTTCAGTAGACAAACCGTACTGTTTTAGCTTGTACAGCAGCGTAGCATGCTCCACGCAGTCAAATGCTTTTGAGAGATCGCAGAAGACACCTATAGCATCTTGTGAATGTTCCCAGGCGTCGTAGATATGATTGATTAGTACAGTAGCGGCATCTGTCGTCGAACGACCTCTCGTAAAACCAAATTGCTGATTCACCAGTAATTCATTTGTGTTGAAATGTCGAAGCAATTGGTTTAAAATAATTTTCTCAAACACTTTACTAAGTACAGGAAGAATAGAAATGGGTCTGAAATTTCCAAGTTCGTCTTTGCTTCCTGATTTAAATAAAGGAATAACCTTACTATACTTCATAAGACTGGGAAACACACACTCTCCAATACAAGCGTTAAACAAATCGGCTAAACAGGGTGCCACAACGTCGATAATAGATTGCATGACTTTCACAGATATCCCCCAAAGGTCCTCAGAGTTCTTCAATTTCAAGGAATTGAACGTTTTTATTATCTCGTGGGGGTCAGTACACTGGAAGTATAATGACGTGCCGCATTGATTAACTCCGTTTGTATCGAAGTATAAGCCAGCCTTAGCTACAGACGAGTTCAGGTTTTGTGTAGTATCAGTGGCTATGTTGGTAAAAAAGTGTTGAAAGGCGCCAGCAACATCCTGGTCTGCAGTCAACGTACAATCGTTTACCTTTTTGGATTTGGATTTGGACTTTTTGGATTGACACCTTTCTGGGAACTCTATAAAGGTCACCTATTGTAGATTCTTATATTTTTTTCAATTGTTTATGCAGTTTCCGTACGTACACAGAACAATGGGAACCCGTGAAATTCAATGTTGATGGCCGTTTTGAAAATGTTATAAAATGCATATTGTACTGCTATCTCTGCCCATGTCATGGGCCAGTATCTGGTATGTAAATCACAGATGTTGATTGAAAGTACGAATTTTTTTTTAATGTTTCTTGTATTGCAGAATTCCTTCAGGTGACCGAATTTTAACGACCGTCAAACATATTAAAATTATACAAAATTACGGATAAAATTCACATATTTTTAGTCATTAGGCGCGACAAGTACCTAATTAATAATAGAATCTTATTATTTGGCTGTGAAATATTTTTTATTAAATATTGAAATCAGTTGAATATACATAAAGTGGCTAAGGATGACTCTCACTAGCACGAGACGGGACGGGACGGGGCGAGACGGGAAAATCTGTCAATTTCTATAGAAAGCGTTACGTGACATCCGAGAGCTCTGAGCTATCACGTGATCCTCACACAAACTCATTTTAAAAGGAATACTGTAAAGTCGGGCCAATTCTGTGGCCTCACCCTCAGGGGGTAGTTGGTAAAATTTACACCCCTGCAGGGCCGTGCTCTCTTAACAAGCTTTCTAACAAACACTGAGGAGAAATTATAGGAATTCGCGGCCTCCAGTTATTAAGTTACCGAGACTCGTGGACTCCAAATCCGGACTGATTGGCCGTGCTCCTAATTGGGAAGTTCGCGTTTGGACTATCTGAAGCTTAAGAGATTATCGTGGCAAAATATATATTGATGTCATATTTGACCGGTTGTTCTATGGCAAAGTTACCTTTTAAAATTGTTGTCCATGAAACTAAAAAGAAAATATTAAGCGAATAAGTAACAATAATAATATTGTCTCTCCCAACATAAAGTTTTTATTTTTACAAAATTTCATGAAATATTAGACTTTATGACAGTATTATGTTAACACTTACTCATCATAACGACATTAATTTAATAAATATGAACATTTTTAATGACTTTACAGACATAATTTGTGGTAAATCTAAATGTTTTAGTAATGTTTAGTTACATACGTTATATTTTCGTCATACTTTTTTGAAACGCGACCTTATGGCGGCCTTTCAAAGTACACTAAACCTAAGCATATACAATGTGCGAGAAATTTAACTTTCATTTTGTATAACAGTAACATTAATATTTAAGCAAAAATAAAATAATAAACTAAGTTTTCCTGAAAATCAAAAATAAATTAAAACTTTCATGACTAATTGACTTTTAATAAAAGGGCCCTTATGATGGACTTGACTAAAACTATTAGTTTTTCGTAAATAACTCTTCAACGGATGCCCATGCCTTAAAATGTCATAGAACAGAAGTAATCTAGATAATAGTATAATTCTGTACAAAAATATAGATTTCATTGCTGGAGTCTATAGATATTAAAAAGTTTTTTAACAAAAAATTCAAACCGAATTCAAAACACTGTAATGTTCGGAAAGGGTGAGTAATCAAACAAATGGAGGTGACAACACAGCGCTACCAACTGATATAATGTTTGAAAACTAGAGTCCCTCTATGCTAAGTTTCCCAGATTTTGACAGCACAGAATGTAAATGTTGTGAAAATACGTCATAATTTCATAGAAGTTTGATGTTTAAAATAACACTTTAAAGTATGACAGTTCATTTTCTAGGCAGAGATAACGTGGTTTGATTCTAGTACGTAGTCATTTGGGACAACTAGGAAATGTTATTACTACTTTTTCTATGCTAGAGAAAAGTGTGATAGAAGAGTTTTATTTTGTTGTATGTCACTGGCAAGTAAACCTGAATAAAAAGCTTTAGCTCAGAAACCTTTTCGTGAAAAAAAAAACAACTAGTTAGAACTCATTGGAAAGTTTTCATACAGAAATTGGAAGCCGTGATAGAACATTAGCTACAGTCAACAATAAAAGTGTGTACCAACAAAATGTTGGTAGTAATTTAATATTTTTTACAAACGGCCCAGGTTTTCATGCCCTAATTTCCTTGTATATGCATAAAGTAAAGTACTTCATCTTCAGCCCAATACCTCTTTATCAGACGATTTAGGCAGCGCGTTCTGCATAAAATGAGGAGCACTTTCTACAAGTTAACGTACTTGTATATATTATACATTATACAGGATATTTTAGGATTCTGTATCCAAAGGATACCAACAGGAACCCTTTTACTAAACTCACGCTATCTGCGTGTCTGTCACAGAGCTATATGTCAACAACTGCTATTTAATTTTATAGACTGCACCTAACAGTGAAACGACTATAATATTAAACGTTAAGGGTTACGTATTCCAATGCAATAAACGTATTTTAATAACGGTTAAGTATGCCAATCTTATTAGTTTGTTTTACCTCACAAGTATCTAGAATAGTATCTTGCTTTAATAAATACATTAAATTTACAGCAGCAATAGTATTTCACCAACAGTAACAGTTTTGTTAAAACAAAGCTTTTATACCAACAAGTCACACGTTTACCGTTTATATTAAGTCTTAAACAATTATATCAAGTCGAATAGTAAAACCAATACTATTCAAATCTCGTGAAATAAAATTATCCTTTAACGTTTAAAATATCAATTCCAGGAAGTCAAATATGTATTTTGTAGCTCATATTTATTAATTAGAAACCAACTGAACACGCGAACTGTCTCCCGTTACAATAAGGGTGTCTTAACACGAGGGAGAATGTTCATTCGAGATAAGCCCTCTCACACGAGTGCTTTTTGTCACATAATGCCAGTATCTTACGTGTGAACATTTCAACTAATTCATTGGCTTAGACGAATTAACAGGACTTTGCAATTATTATATTTCGATTTATATTTCAGTGACATTGTATATTTAATGGTTTGAAAGGAAGCCTTAGAAATATAACATGCATGTCCTTGTGTAACCTACTCGTATTATAAATCGGGGTAATATTATGCCAAACTAAACGTTGCTTGTTTTTTTTACTGGAATTTAACAGCCTTACTAGGACATGTTTAATTTAATTATATATCCTATATACCTACACGAACTTTAATAAAATATTTAAATCGGTTCACGTGATTAAAGATATACACAACGTGTTTTTGAGCAAGTGTTTTAAATTAGAGGGTGCATTCTTTAGCTTAAATTAAGTTAATTTCTCATAGACACTGGTATAGTAATTAAATCCATTTAGAAAATAATTACTAATTTAATTTTATGTCGTATGGGATTTGCATGTGTGTAAAGGAAGTATGAGTATTCGACATGACATTGACATGATATGTCATAGTTGTCATTTACTTAGTAATACTTATTAAAGTCAATTCTAATGCCCGTTTTACATTAACGGTTGATGCAACACGTAATTATTTTGTATGAGAAATAAAAAAAATATAAATTAACAAATTTAATAGTATTCTCGATGAAATTTAACATATTGTTCTCATATTTTACTCAATTCATTCACAATTTATCACCCTTCTCAGAAATATACATACCTACGCCAATACGTATTTTCATCGTTATAAAAATGAAGTTGCATATATTGGTAGCAAATTTTTTAATTGCTTAAAATAGTTTATTTAATGTCCAACCACATGCATGACAATATGAGTCGAAATCGAACCTCCGGTTGATACTCAAGATGGCGAACATGTCTCCAGAATAGTTTATTGTTTTTTGTTCGTTTAGTTGTTTTATGTGTAATGTTGATAGCGTATTATGCAGTGAACTAACGAAAAACTGTGCAGAATTACTTTTGAGACGCATCTTACCATTGTTTTGTCACCATCCCGGTAGTTCCGAGGTTTATGCTGCCTCGTGCCTTTGTAAAGAAGCTATATCCTTACCAAGGCCTTCACCGAAAAACGTCGCCCTAAGAGCAATTTTTTTAACTCACCGTACATTGTAGCCCATTGTGACAATTTTTTTAAAAACTGGACTGAACTGAATTGAGTCGAAATGACAATAGAGATTTGTCATGCGTAATAAAACTGTTTATTCACTTAAGACACTGCATGCGATTATATTACTAATTACAATAGCAGATATCTTTGAATAGTAGAAAGTTTACACACGCTAGTATATAGGATATTCATTTACTTATATGGTATAGAATTCGTGTGAAATGTACTTACCAAAAAGTGATGATTTTACTTAAATACGAACCTAAAAACCACGATTTCAATCAATTTTCTACGAATTCCGTCGCACGATTTTTAAAATATTAAGTGACATATGATTTGTAGTTATAGGCCAATGATTTGCATAAGATTTCATGACTGAACAATGATTTTCGTATTACATGAAACGACCGACGGGTTTGCCGATAGTTTTATTTTGATTAAAAATTAGTTTTTTTTAAATATTTACATAATATTGTCTTCTGTTACCGCGATTGTTATTCATTGAAATTAAACACTTTAGAACGGACGGGCTTTTTACCTGCCTACCGGTGCAAGACTGCATTGAAATTGTTAAGAAGAGGTTAGCTGAGCACAACATGCCTCTGGAATATGCTGAACTACTGGAACATTGCCTGACGTCGGGTTACTTGCTATGGAACAATGAGTTCTACAAGCAGGTTGACGGTGTAGCAATGGGGTCCCCTGTGTCTCCTGTCGTGGTGGATATCTTCATGGAGGACTTCAAGGAGAAGGCGCTTGCTGTGGCTCCTGTCCAGCCGAAGATATTTAAAAGATACGTAGATGACACTTTTACTATATTACCTAGAAGTAGTGTATCAGCTTTTCTGGAACATCTTAATTCAATTCATAGTAAAATTATATTTACTATGGAGTTGGAAAAATATTGTTCACTTCCTTTCTTAGATACTCTCATTGTACGGAATCCTGATAACTCCTTAGGCCGAACCGTGTACAGGAAACCTACACATACAGATAGGTATTTAAATGGTAAATCGCACCACCATCCCTCACAGCTTGCTACAGTTGGCAAATCTTTGTTTCAGAGAGCCCAAAGGATCTGCGATGACAAACATCTTGATGCTGAGCTACAGCGTGCAAAATGTGCGCTGTGGGCTAACAACCTCATGATACCTCGTGTGAAGCAGTCCCCTCGTGTGAAGATACCAACAGTTGAGCGTAGGCCTGCTGTTTTGCCTTTTGTCAGAGGAGTTACGGACAGGATCAGCCACATCTTGAGGCGTGCTTCAATCAAGACCTATTTCAAGCCGTTGAAGAAGATGTCACAATTCCTGAGGCCTGTAAAGTGTAACTTGCCTCTACAAGATGCTGGGGTCTACAGGCTTGACTGTGAATGTGGTCTATCATACGTTGGGCAAACGAAGCGTAGCATATCAACCAGGGTGAAGGAACATATAGCCGATGTCAAGCATCGTCGACCAAGGTCTGCAGTCTGGGAACATGTCTCTGATAAGCCTAATCATTCAATTAAATTTGATCAACCTCTGGTCCTCGCCAAGGAGAAGCGTAACATTCCCAGGATGCTGCGCGAGGCTATTGAAATCAAGAAGGTCCCTAATTTCAATAGAGAGGATGGCTTTTCGGTACCACCAGCTTGGGATCCTGTTTTACATCTCATCAAGGATCAAGCACGACACAGAACTGGAAGACCTTAGTGTGGACTTTGTTTGAAAAGATTGAAAACGGATAAAAGAGGCAAAATGGGGTAGTTTTCTTGTCGCTTCTTTCTGCTCCATAAGCCAGTTAGGGAAGCGTTCGTAAGTTGTATGTATGTTAATCCTCACAGGGTTTAAACATTTTTTATTTTAATTATAGAATTGAAGGGCTATGTATTACTAGCTTTATAAGCCCCTCTGGGCATTGTAGACCAACCTTTGTTTTTATTTTTAAATTATTTTTATATTTTTGTATGTAGGTAGTTTGCACAAGTAACTTTTTTGATTGACGGGGAGAATTCGCATTCTCTCAGTCATCATCTTAACCCTGTGAAAACGAGTGCTGTAAAGGGCTCGAAACGTAGGATCATGGTGTTAATAAACGCGATTAATCTGTTCTAAAGTGTTTAATTTCAATAAATATTTACACTTATAACATATTTTCATATAGCAGGTAATTAAATTATTGTTTGTTAAAAATGTACTCAATTAACGAATGAGCGAGCGAAATTAGCGACATAAGTAATACATGTTGCCCCCGTGAATGGCGTTACATTCTAAATAATCAGAAATACCATTAAACAATATTAACTTGTTAATCGGTGCAGGAGCGAGTCAAATAACGCTGTCGTTTTTGGTGAGCCCTTTGACCCAATAACATTGCAAAAGACCTGTGCAAAACGTTTACTAATTATCGAGTCGGTTTAAAATTTAATTTTGTATTTGTCACCTTTACTTTGGTGGCAAAGTAATACTCGTACTCCAGAAGGCCTAGTATAAAAGTTATACGACACTTACTTCTCGATCGCGTTAGCGTATCGAGAGTTCAAATTATGTTTGCCGTTTATTTAAATCATCCGGCAACTTTCATATTTTGACCCCTCGATACGCTAGCGCGGTCGAGAAGTTAATGTCGTACAATTTTTATACTAGGCCTTCTGTAGTATCCACAGCGTTCCGTGTCGCATAAAAATATAGAATGTAGATTGTAGTCGAGGATAAAATGGGTATTTATGCCTTTCTGCTTTTCAGTTCGATTGTGAGGAAAATATTAGATTTTATTTCCCTTTGAAATCTTAGTTAGGTGTTTTCATTCAAAGAAGATTTTTTTCAGTAAAAAAATATTAAAAAGTATTATAAAACAAACTCATTCTAAGACGATGCGGCTTAGTTACATAGTGCGTCACGTGATTGATTAAGATATATTATATTAGTAGCAATCACCGGTGCATTCAAAAGAGAATATCGGTAGCAAGACAACAAGACATTGGTAATAGTGTACAGTCACCTGCAATAGTATATGACGCTGTGAAGGCCGCAAAAATATGTGACACAGTCTTGTTTGTACCGCCATAAGAGCGTGTCACATATTTTTGCGGCCTTCACAGCGTCATATACTATTGCAGGTGACTGTACATAATATAACTCTCGTCTCACCGGCTTGCCTATTTTGTTGAAATATTATTGTATACGTACAATAGAGACATCGTTATATATTTAAAAAAATTTTAGTCCACGAATATTACTGTGGCCTTATTGAAATTAATTTCACTTACGATGAACATTAAATTAATAGAACATTGGTATGAATACTTAAGTTACGGTTACTTACCGGTACTTTTTTGAAACTGATAATTATTGTATGATTATTGAGCTTTATCTTGAACGGCCTCTTAGCCTAGTTGGTAGTGACCCTGCCTACGAAGCAGGAGGTCCCGGGTTCGAATCCTGGTCAGCGCATTTATTTGTGTTTATCACGAATATTTGTTCCTGAGTTATGGATGTTTTCTATGTATTTAAGTATTCAAATGTAACTATCTATTATATATATCGTTGCCAAGTACCCACATCACAAGGTTTTTTTGAGCTTACCGTGGGACTAGGTCGATTTGTGTATGATTGTCCCAGAATAAATATTTATTTATTTATCTTCATTTTCATTTGAAATTATACCGCTCATATTGGAACTTGAGTAAGTATTTCAGTAAGTATTAGACGGATTTATGAGTAGCAAATACGACAAACACGTGTAATGGCCTTATAAATAACTGAGATATAAACATACCAACCTATAGTTTCGCGTTAATATCCAGGAAGGAAAGTTCATTTTCCTAGAAACAACCACTAAGAAGATAATAATATTAGGTTAGGGGTATGAGTGGGATAACGATATCACGGGCAAGAACCTATCCACCTAAATAATTAATGTTACAAGACATTTCCTTTTCATATAAATACCTCGTCTAGCCCCAAAAAAATTACAGACACAACCACACCACATCCTGATAAAAATATAAAAATACGCAAAAAAAAGATTTTGTGTTACTTACGAAATGAAAATAAGTAAAGACAGCTAGGGGAGAGTCGGTTATATCGTACCACTTTTTACTCAAATGTGGATATCTCTTTTCTGAAGGTAGTTGTGGCTGTTTATTCATATAAACGTTCAGTTTCTTGGCTAGATTTACATTCAATTGAGTATTCTGGGATTACATTCAAGATCTGAACCAACACCATTCAAACCATATATGTATGAGTGAAGGATTATGAATGTTCCATGTTTATTTTAGATTCAAATACCAATCATTTATGTAAATACACTGAAATCGCAATGATACAATTCAAAAATGTTTGGTCGGTTAAATCGTACCTATGAGCGTGACCTATGGTACGATTTAACCGACCAGATATTTTTGAAATAAATGAAACAAAATATATTAGCACAAAACTTAGTCAATTTGTAAATACCACTCAGTAAACCTGACAAATATTGTGAAGTACTTCTATTTTTGTATTTTTTACCTATCTAGATCACAAGTTATAAACAATTATGAAATCACATCAAAAGTTACACATCGAGTCAGAAGGCTTAGTATAAATTTTTACTTGTCACATTTGACATTCACTTCTCGACCGCGTTAGCGTATTGAGAGGTCAAAATATGAAAGTAGCCGGATGATTTTTATAAACGGCAAATAGGTACCTATAATTTGCACTCTCGATACGCTAACGCGATCGAAAAGTAAATGTCAAATGCAACGGGTAAAAATGTATACTAGGCCTTCAGTAAAAATCAATTTTCTTCTCTCTCAAATTCGTTCTTAACATGATGTAATTTTTTATTGCGATAACCGCTGATTATAACATAGGAGCTCTGTTGAGTGGCCCATAACCAAGTAAAATAGGTTATTAAATAGGAAATCTAGAGGTGGTACGATTTAACCGGTGGTACGAAATAGCCGACTCTCCCCTATCTATTAGCTCTTCGTCCTACTTTAAAATAAATTTAAATTTCCTAAGCTATAATTTAAAATAAACCCAAACTCATTATCAAGAGAAGTTAAATGCATTTCGTACGTGCGAGGTAATCCACACCAAGTAAAGCTTGAAGAGTGCTCGCCGGGGCAATTTCGATTTGATTTATCATTGTTCTTCAACGATAAATCAGGGTACAATAGGGCTCCGGGGCTCGTACGAAGTTCTATTAATTCCGCTAAGAACAATCCCGAAGTTCCCGCACAAAGGGATTAGAGACAATACGTCTCAAACGTGAGATGTTATCAGGTGCCCATTTAGAGCTTAATCAATAGTTGATAGTGTATCGTATGGACTATTGTCGCTTCAAGTTTATTAGGGCACGCCTTAACGGAGAACTTAGGAGGTAGCGGTGAATAAACGTTATTAGGTGTAGAGACTGTGCGTTAGCCGCCATAATGTTGTCCGTCAAAGTAACTTCTGTATAAGATTTGTTTTAAGAGTCCGGTGTATGTTCAAATACGCGCGAGATACGACTATTGCACAATAAAGCGCGAAAATACTACCATTACACGTTATATAATTTAAACTTTCGTGAGTCATACTGATATTAAATTGCAACGGTTAACACTCACGTATTTTTATCACAATAGGAGTGACATGTTTCGACTGCATCGGGCAGTCATCGTCGGACAGACTGACTGCAGCTCTTGCTTGATCCAATGCAGTCGAAGCATGTCATGCCTATTGTGATAAAAAAACTTGAGTGTTAACGGTTGCAATTTGATAATTACACGTTATTTTCATAAATAGTCATACCAAAGGATTACAACTATACAAGGAGCTACTCAGCACCCAATTTTTCGATATCCACTACTTACGCGTTCTTTAATACTCTCAGTAATTTATGTAAATATTCTCAGAGCGCAGAGCGCCATGACCTCTCTCAGCGATCCCCCGAAGGGATGTGAAGTCAATGTCATAACGTCGCAAATTTTATAACGCCAAACAGAGCGATTTCAAGTGCAGTTTAAGAGAAAAAACATTAGAGATAAACGAAACACTATTTATAATTTTTGGATAGACTATCACTTATAGTTTATAACTGCATATTCATTTATGTAAAAAAGTTACTGTTTAGCCAGAAAACATGGCTAATGTTCGTGTACTTCTACCAAAACTTAACAAATAAAAAAAAATATACTCGATAATTTTGTGTGAAAATGTTCAAATCTGTTTCATTAATTCGTAGAAAACTTTATACTAAGCAAAAAAAAAAAATTAGATTCAATAGCAATAGGGTCGAAAACCAGGTAGATGTTTGGAGCTCGCTCATCAAAAAATTGTAAAACAGCTGTTAGAAATTGGTGTATTTAAAAAAAAACTGACAACAATTTTGAAAAAGTTTTTCATTTGTTCTATTTGAGTTGAAATGATCTTTCAATGTTTATATTAAAATGTGTAAAAATGTTTTTGTAACTATGAAAAGTCATGGCAAAAAGTTCAGCTGAATCGGTCTTTATATACCGGGCTCTTAACGCTTTGTAAAAAATAGACTATGTACCATAGCAAAATAACTAGAGAAATTTCATTGTTCTAAATAATTTAACGATTTTTATTCAAGACAAGCTCTCCGTCTATTAGGTACCTCAGCAGAGCGATCAAGTAGAATTATAAAGAAGTAAAAGTAGGTATCAAATAAATTACTTCATTAAATTTGCTCATTTATAACTCGTCAACTTACCGAGCTGAATCAAAATTTGAAATTGAATTAAATCCTCTGTGTTCTGTGATTTCGTGACTTGTATTTGTCTCGATCAATTTGAAGGATTAAATTACTTAAGATAAAGTTATTGATAAAGATAAAGAAATTGGATAAAGTTTTGTTGTACAATTTGCTTCGAAATTAAAACGAACAATGTAATGAGATCAGAGAGTGAAACAGGATTATAATTAAATATACGATGAGACACAATGGACAGATTTTGAATATAGACGGATAGATTGTTGCAGGACTGAAATTTAAGGTAACCTAAAGACCCTGTGTACTGAATCATTACATTTTTATACACTCACTTAAGTAATGAAAATAACTAATGCTATAATAACTAATCAATTTTGCTATCGTGATTAGCTTTGCCTTAATTATTTAAATAATAAAAAAATTCAAAAGTAGTAGGAATCTTCTAATATAAATAATATAGCTTTATTTACTCAGTGTAAGTATGTTACAAATCATATGCAACAAAATTTATTAAATTCACTTTCCACTTTTAATGTTAGTTATTTGTTGTTACACTGATCCCTTTTTGGGTAAAAGCCTCCTCGAGCCCCTTCCATTTCTTCTATCTGTAGCTATTCTCATCCAATTTGTTCTCTTGACTATGTCATCAATCCAGCGCTTCTGTGGCCTGCCAAGATTTCTTCTTCTTGCTGGCCCTGTCCACTCTGTTACAAGCTTAGTCCACCTTTTGTCTGTTTATCTAGAGATATGGCAAGACCATTTCTATTTAAAACGCAGAGTGTGTGGCCTAGACATCCATAATCCTGGTTCTATTTGTGATCTCTGTATTCCTTACTTTATATATCTTTCTTAGTTTCAACATACTCCTTTCCATTCCATTTTGGTACGTGGAAATTGTATTTTGAATTCTTTTCGTATATGTCCATGTTTTACATCCATATGTCAGGCTAGGCAGTATGGGTCTCCATTATTATCTTTTTTAACTTTGGGTGATAGTTTCCTTTTAGAACTTCTTTTTGGGACCAGTATTTTCTCTATGTGCAGTTGATTCGTCTTTCTACTTCTAGTTCATTACGGTTTTTATTAATGGATACATGTTGATCTAAGTAAATGTAGTTTTCCACATACTCGTACTCAACTTGGTTACCATCAACTGTTATTGGCTTTGCTTTGACATTGGTCATGTCATGACTTTAGTTTTGTTTATATTCATATATAATCCAGCCCGCTTGCTCTCATTTGCCAAAGTTTGCATCATTGTTTCTAATTCCATTACCACTCAGAAAACAAATAATAATTACAATTTATAAATACTTATACATACTTATCCCGCAGAGTTACAGAAAACCATGTTATACCAACATACCTCATACATATGTATTATTTGATCCTGTCGATTAAATACCTATATTACCTAAAATATAGTAAATTGAAGTAAAGTTTCAATAAGTTGAATTCAGACAAACCTTAATAAAATATAGGTGCTATCTTTACGTTTCATGTGCTCTGCCAACCCTTGGGTTCTATTTGTAAATTTTACATTGAATTTTTCTACTGATTACCTACGAGTATGTTGTTTGGTAATCATAATGAAATCTGATAGGCTATCATACATATTGGACCTCTGCACTTACTAATGAGATTCTCCAGTCAAGTACGAAATATGTATTATATAAATTCCAAAGCCTGCGTACAAATCATATGATTTTTTTTTCTGTGGTGTATCTGGGTAGCTCAATTTACAGAGCGATGGTCGTATGTCTCAAAGTCACGAGTTCTAGTCACGCCCAAGCTATTGGATAAGCCCTAAAATAGAGCTACCTCTTAGAAATGCTCTAAGGAAATCATTTTTTGGTTAGAACACAAAATAAAAACAATAATTTTGCAAACAAAAATTACTTCCAATAATCTAACAAAAAAAGAAACAAACTGTATTTATCATTTTGCCCACTCACAATCACGAGCTCTTTCGATCCTACTAGTAGAAAAAAAGGGTCACAATTTTATTTTTCCATTCCGTTACCTTTTTCAAACACTTTGTACAGCGGTTACAAAATGGAGAGTACCTACGTAAAACATTTGAAAATTCTGAGACCTATTTTTTCTCGTAGTTTTTGTCTCTTAGATTGAAAGAGCTCGTTATTCTGAGTAAAAAAAACATTCAATTTATCTACCTTAAAAACATTGTATTTTGGATCTCTTGTCGCGAAAATGCCCTTGCTCCAATGTACCAAATAGTAATTTATTAAGTTCTTCGTAACCACTGCGGCGATTGTTATGATAAATATTCTGTATACTGGTTCTAAACATCGTTAAGTGTATATACGTTTCGGTTTTCTTCAATGGCTAAGGACAGCCTGTATAATGGAACCCACTAGCCCTGACTCTAGTGTTTTTTCGTCGTAAGCTTAGTAAAAACTATTCGTGAAATAAGTATCAACCATTACTTAAATTGTAGGCAACCAGCCAAGCAAATAAAGGTGTATTAAACGACCACTTTATGATTATAGTCTGCAAGTAGGAACCCCGTCTTTATAAGTTTTTTTTATTCGGACCTCATATTTGATTTTTTATGAAAAGGTAAATAACCTGTCGATAAATTTACCCCTCCTACTTTTTAGCCCCTCACGCGTGCGTTGGTGATTTTGCACACAGATCACGTACCATAGTTCTTTCTGAACGGAATTGCTTCCAATAATCTGGCGGGGCATTTAATTTAAACCTTTTGGACGAGCAACACGCTTCATTTTCGATCAACGCCTGTTGCGGTCGTGATTCTGGCGGAAAATCTGAAAATCTTTCCGAGGTTGTACACTTTGTATGGACCACGGGTTTTCGTGTAGGACGCCCGTGTGGGTGAACCTTTTACATCAATTTTCGTATTACCAATGGATTAAATCCAAGGGTTATCCGGTAGCCGTAGAAAAGTTTTCGATTGGATTGGTGGTTGCCGTTGTGAATCAATGTTGTAAAATTTGTATTCAGGTGGTGTACTTACTTAACTTTTTCCTTGGACAACGTTCGTTGGATCGATTTAAAAATATTTGGCGTGTTTTGTCTGGCAACATTTATTGCGACATTGGAGTTCGCTTTCCATTACTTTTGGATAAGTTGATTTAAGATACTAATCGGATTTTATGGAGCTTTTGTCTTACGATGGAAGCAGTAAATAACATCTAAAATTGTTTGTTTTCGCCGAGATTTTGCAATAGTGTTAAGAGTTCGTGATCTATCCTATAGATACCTTTCGCTTATGAACATTTAAAATTTACGTATTGTAGGTATTCCTCAGTGTTTTTAAAGATACTAATTGCAATGTAGGGGTCTAGGGGATATAAATGTTGTTATAGCCACATATCAATCAATCCATCATTATTTATTTTACATAAGAACGTGGTAAGTACATAATACTTACAGTAATTATAGTCTAAAATGTTTTGCTGATATTGCAGCACATGAAATTTAAGGGGACAAACACAACAACACACATGGAACAAATAGCACAACATAATATGGAATACTATTTAATCACTGGGGAAGAGGACCCCAGTGCCAGCTTCTTCCTTTGAACAGCTTACAACGGTGAGCAACTCTAATTTTCGTCATCCAGGATACTTCAGATAGGCTTGACTCCTGGACTCTGGGTATAGATGTAGCCTCACTCTACATTTTCTACCGCATCTACAACGGGAAGTATTCAGAGGAATTGTTCGGATTAACCTCTGCCGCTCCTCTTCGCCATCGTTCTACGCAACATAATTCCCACCCTAACCATTTAGAAGGTTGGCGCTCCTCAACCGAGCATTTTACTAGAAATGTCCTGCCCTGCGTACGTAAGCAAGCTCGGGTATGAACTGTCGCGACCGGTTTTTCTGAATCGACATGACCTTGAAACCGAAAAAAGAACAGAGCGTACTCGTAGTGTTCATGGGCAGCGATAATTGCTTACCATTCGGCGATAGGCGATATGTCTGCTCGTTACTCTCCTACTTTATAAAAAAAGTACTGACATGGCAATTTCATAATAAGGAAACAATTCTAATTAAGTACTAAGAGCTCAATCGAGGGATTCTAAGCATATTACAAAGCACTGGAAAAAAAAGATTCCTGCATTTATTTTATACACTTATCAAACTTTTTTTCTTTTAATCTAAATATGAAAATGAGTTGAAACATAAAGTAGTTACCTATACCTGTAGTAGGTACTCGTAGGTACAACGCAATACTAATCTGAACTGTCATCCTGTGTGAACAGCGTCTATTATAATAGGCTGTGAATGAAGTAACCTTGTGACGTCACGGCCTTAGATTTCCTACTTGTTTTACGTCAAGTTTCTTAGCACAGCTGGTTAACGGTCTGCGTTATGCCTTATGACCAAATAACTTGTCACTATACTTTACAGATATTACTTATAGTTATATGTAACGTTGTTCATTATTACTGTGATTTTGTATAGTTTAGCAATTTGATTGTTATTATAAAATTAGTTATTATAAAATGACCACTACATTGTCGTTTTTGTTTAGAATATAGTACCTAGTACCTAAGAACTATTAAATAAGTATTAAATGTCCTTTTCGGTAAAACTAACAGTTAAAAAAAACTTACCATTAACTACTATTTATTAACTATTACTAATTATTACTTTTAGACTAAAGTATAAGTAGCGTCACATTATTATTATTGTATGTCTTTCCCATCACGGAACAATAGTGTTCCGGACCTTTGGGAGGCGTACGCGGAGCCGAAGCCAACACGCAGAGGCCCTTTCGACAATTTAATGAAATGTAAGGGGGTACACCAAGCGGATGTTGCACCTGCCCGAGTCATGGGACGCACGCAGAGGCAGCACCCGCGAGGGTGTAAAGACTATTGAGATTTAATGGAATCTAAAATATACTGGACTATTATATATGGTGAAAGTGCTGGACTAAATACTGGGTTATGGAGAATAAAATCGGACGTCTGCCTAACAAAATGGTAATCAATTTTTTTTTCAGCAGACGGTGACTCGCCCACATAAGATGGGCCCCCACAAAAAGCGACATCTAAGATGGCTCGAGGGCAACACCGGTATGAGGGCTGGGGGTAGAGAGGTGTCACTGGACTTTAAACATATAGCCAACTCGCCACTTAGGTTTCCACATCTACCCTCGAGAACACAGCTCTCGCGACCCCACTCTGGACGGCCGGTTAAGGCAAGCCAGAGGCAGAGGTCTTGGTCGGACGACGAAGTCCCCCAGGAGCGCTCAGGTACGTTGGGTCGCTACTCCCCAACAGCTCGCCACAAGCTGCCCTGCGTTGACTGATTGCACCGGTCGAAACCAGTGGGCGATGGGGTCGTCACATCCCTACGCCATTTATTATTATTATTATTTAATTATAGGCGAGCAGCTATTAAGCTGATGTGCCTATACCACACAGTGTCCAAAAAAAAATAGTTTAACGTTTAAAGAGTTACTTCACTTCACGTCACTGTTTAAATATAGTATCAGTCCAAATCATTGTCCAAAAGCCACTTATCCAGTTTATTTTTAAACGCGTTGACCGAAGGAGCAGTTACAATATTATCGGGTAAACGGTTCCAAGCCGCCACAACACGGTTGGACAAGGAGTGGTATGCAGCTTTAGTAGCAGTGGGAGTACGAATAATTTTTAGGCTGTGACCTCGGGTGTCGCGGCTGACTGTTCTCATAGAGATTATGCTGTGTATGTCGGGGAGGTTGTAATGGCGGGAAATGATCTTGAAACATTCAATAAGATCTCCTCTCGTTCTTTTTGCTTTAAGCGTGGGCAACTTTAGTTTCTTTAGCCTCTCTTCATATGGTAGGCGCTTTAGCTTGAAAGGAATCTTGGTGGCTCTTCGCTGGACGCTCTCTAAAAGGTCAATCTCCTTAACGAAATAAGGATTCCATACTTGAAAGCCATATTCAAGCAGAGGTCGGACATATGTTTTATAAATTTTGACGAAAAGTTCAATAGTGATGCATTGAAATGAGCGTTTTATAACATACAAGAATGAATTTGCCTTTTTGACAATATTATTTATGTGTTCACTCCACTTCAAGTTACTTGTAATCGTCACGCCGAGATCCTTTTGAGATGTAACTGCCGCAATTGGAGAACTCCCTATCATATATTGGACCAAAGGATTTTTCTTGACGAGGTGCAAAACTGCGCATTTAGCGACATTCAGTTTCAGTAACCACTGCGAAGTCCATTCCACTAGCCGATCCAAATCAGCTTGCAGCTGACCTGAGGAGACAAAAGGTTTAGCAAAAAACTTGCCATCATCAGCAAAGAAACACGACTCTGACTCTATTAAGGCTATTAAGTCAGTCACGAATATTCCGAATAGGGCCGGTGACAGAACAGATCCCTGAGGTACTCCACTCAGCACGTCGAGCGGCTGAGACACACAGTCGCCGATTCTCACACTGAAAGTCCTGCCCGATAGGTACCCTTCTATCCACTTCAGAAGTTTCCCTCGGATACCAAAATGATCTAGCTTCAAAAGTAGTCTCTGATGGGGAACCTTATCAAATGCTCGCTCAAAATCCAAATATATAATATCTATTGGAAGGCCGAAATCCATCTCCTTGGTCCAAGCATGTACACAGGTTAAGAGATTAGTAACCGTCGATCTTTTCTCAACAAAACCATGCTGTTTTACTGATATTAAATTCTCTCTGTTGAGGAATCCGTTCAACTCCTTACATATAATCTTCTCCATACACTTGCAGATGATACTTGTAAGGCTAATTGGTCTAAATTTCGATGGATCAGTCTTGTCACCACTTTTAAAGACTGGAGTTACCAGAGCATGCTTCCAATCCTGGGGTAAACAACCTGAGCTGAAGGAACAGTTCATAAGTTCGGCCAGCCTTGGGGCTATGACAGCAGCAGCTTGCTTCAACACGACGCTAGGAAAGCTATCAGGGCCAGCAGCTGAGTCAACATCTAAGGCGTTCAAGACATCAAAAACTTGCTTTGGTGTAAATATAACGTCACTTAGTGCGTTCTGGGCACGGGCTACCTTCCCAACTGTTGGAAGTAGAGCAACGTCTGGTTCTTGAGAGATAGCTTTTTGAAACTCAGCAGCAAACGCGTTGGCAATGTCTACAGGGTTGGTAAGCAAATCTCCACCAGCACTCCTGATCGCCGGTGGAATTTCTACTTTCGACGCACTGAGCCTACGGATATGGGCATAGAATTGCTTATTACCATTTACTATTATAATTATTAGTTTCATATCGACTCCTACTTTTCCTAGTCTCAGCGACACACCGGTTGTTGACGACTCTGAACCGACTGTAGTCCTCATCTGACTTGCTTGCTTTATAGAAGTCCCATCTTAACCGTTTTTCCTTCGTAAGTGCCACTATGTCTTTATTTATCCAAGGTTTGTTGTGTTTCTTCTGTTTTACTGTAACCAGAGGTGCATGTTTTTTAATATTATGTGCTAGAGTAGACTTAAATTCCGTCCATAGAGAATTTAGATGCTCTAAACTAGGCTGAGTATTTATAGGCAAGGTATCCAAATTATTTGAAAGGTCTTGACTGAATTTACTATAGTCAATACGGTGATAAAGGAACGTCTGTCTTACCCTAGAAGTAATCCGTTGTGACAACAACTGCATTTTATTTAAACTTTCACGATTTTCACACATTATATATTTATTAAAACGGGGCTTAATCGTGTATAGATTTTGAAAACATAGTAGTTTTTGTAGTTTATAATCAAGACCAAGTGCGGGTAGTTCGTAAAACCCGCGCAGCTAGAAGATGTTGATGTCAACCTCAGCCAGTCTTATTCCGGGACCACGGGGGCAACGTCGCCCTTGAAACGTCGGAGGTTTGTTTTCAAAATCTATACACGATTAAGCCCCGTTTTAGTAAATATATAACTGCATTTTAAATTCCAACACACAGTGGTCGCTCTTTCCAATAGGAGGTAGATAAGATAAACCAGTGCACAAAGAGCCATCATTCGTCATAATAAGATCAAGCAGAGAAGGAGCATTATTGACACGGAAGCGAGTCGGTTCAGATACAAGCTGGTGGAGATTGCTATCCAGATACATCTGTTGGAAAAGCTCAGAAGGTCATGACAATTTCTGCGCAGTGCAAAGAGGCCAAACAATATCAGGATAATTAAAATCGCCAGCAACAATAACAGTGTTATTTTCAGACGCCAAACGCAGATTATCAAGTAACTTAATCCCGTGCCTGCCAGTCGTGTTCGTTGTCAGAACGGTAAACACCAACTACAAGAAAATGATACGAGCCAAACCTAATATCCAAGTAGAGGGCTTCAACGCCATCACACATGTAGCCCAGGTTTTTTTTAGCAATAATAGGAGTGCCATTCAAAGAGTCTTTGACGTAAATAGCAACCCCGCCACCACGCGTTTTACCACCATGAAGCCTCGGAAGCCTCACCCGGTCCTGCCTATACAAACTATAATTAGGTATAGGATAATTTAATTTATTGACATATTTATTTTTCTTTTAATTTAGATGTAAATTATTAATTACTTATGTTAAATTATTGACTTTTTTTATGTATATTGTTCTGTTTTTGTGTTTTAATTTTTAAATATTTTAATTATTTCAAATTTTATTTTTTAATTGTGATTTTAATTTTATTTTAATGTAATGTATGGATCAATGATGTCTGAATAATAAATGAATTGAATTGAATTGAATAGCAAAAGTGCAATTTCTATCTCCACTGCGCAGCCAGGTCTCTGATACGATGACTATAGTTGGACTGTTCCTATTCACATGCAGCATGAATAAATCAAATTTAGAAGGAAGAGAGCATAAGTTAGTATACATAAAGGTCAGGTTGTTGTATGGGTTGTGGTTTGCTAGTTTTTTATGTCCAGGATCTTGGGCACTCCGCTGACGTACTTTATAGTAAGGTTGGCCTCACCTCGCTCTGTTCGTTCCTTAAGCTCCTGGCGCAGGTCTGCAAGCTCTGCCCGCTGCTGGGGTGTCTTATCATCATAAATTCTCACCTGCTGCTTAACCTTCGATTTGTTCTTGAGTACCTTGACTGCATCCTGGCGAGACTTTAATATGACTTTGATACGACGTCCCAAACGATACGCCTTAATAAAAGCCCCTTCACTCGTTGCCTCCTTCAGAAGCTCCTGCACAATGGAATCATCGCTTGATGCAGCTGTGCTGACGTCATCCGAATCCGACTCAGCAACACCCACTACAATAATATTACACGATCTACGTTCCCGGTCCATCATTTCAGCAATTAAGTCATTTGTCCCTTGACTCTGTTTTTGAATGACAGGAACAGCGCTCGGAACTGCAGACAATTGCTTCCTGATATCAGACAACTCCTCACGCACCGCTTCGTACGACTTAATGAGCTGGGGTACTTGAAACAAAGCCTCTCGACAGGGCACACAAAGAAAAATTCAGGGTGCGCTTAGCCTTTAGACCCATCACTCTAGCCTCACTACTCGTCAGATTACTACATGTTAAACAGACATTCCGTTTACACCCATCACATTGTATCATACTATCATCACCACTACAGTCCCCACTGCATTGAAAACACTGCATTTTTAATCGAAAAGTTCCTAACACAACAAAGGAATAATGTCGTTAAAGCAGATATTTAAAGTCACTTTTTTTTTCACAAATAAGTCACAACACTACGCCAATCCAATGTTATTCCAACAAATTACGGCCTTTGTCAAGGATATAGCCATTTTCCCGTCAGATTTAAGCACTTTTACTATATTTAAACATTAAATCAAATACGACGCAAAATTCGACACTGTTCACTCATTAGAGTGTAGATGAGAATGGCATTAGGACGAGTATGTAATCTGGTTTTAACTGGAAATTTACTTTCATAGTTAACTAAACGAGACCATTTTTCTGACATATTTTGAAACCCATAACAAGGGAGCTCCGTTTTTTTTAATAACCTTTTTACCCTAACTCAATTTTCCATTAAAGTGTTACATTGTAAAAGATAAAACATTTAGGAAGGCTTTCACGAAGCCCCCTCAGGCGTGGTAGACCCGAACGAGTAACTCATGTTCGATCTCACCTAATAAAATATCATTTAGAATAAAAAGGGTGGAATTTTCCTTTTAGGGTTGCCGTTAAGAAGAAAATTTGCATAAAAACAAGATGAGCGACCATTTTTTACGATGATTTTGATTACACACTTATACGATTAGATATTTGAAACTACAGGTATTTATTTTACTTGTATATCCACGTCTACACGTATCACGTATATCCTGGATTATCCACGTAAAATTAACGTGAGTCACGATTTTATTGCGTGTTTATTTGAATTACAGATGCAAATGTGTAATTTAATATATATCTAAGGAAAGTTAACACTTATTTAGAGATAAATTATCACTTGAATTTTCACCATGAACAAAGGGAACATTATCATGCATTAAATTAGTGCGTTACTCTTGCCGTATATTGATGACTATATGTATTTCTTGTTCAAGATAAATGAGTAATCCAGTAGCTATCTGACCATGAGTTTCACCGTAGCCCTATTCACTAGCGCCTACGTGAACTCCCTCACCATGCATCTCATTTGTACTGTTATGATGTTGCAAACGGGATGCACTGGGAGTAGGTATAGCTTGGAGTAAGTACTAGCACCTATATTACCTATATATATAGGTACCTATATTAACATTCTCCTTCTAAACGATGCATTTACTTTATTATATATACTAACAGCTTTATACTCGTAGTCACTCTACTCTAAAATATAATTAAGTAACTATTATCAATTTATTCGTATCTGAATTAGATTATTAAATAACCAGAACGGTGAAGCGAAGGTTTGAAAACACATGCAAACTCGAATTTAGGCGTTTTAGAGTGAATAGTAAAAACCATACACACAGAAAGAATACAGGGTGACCTCAGCTATTGGACAAACCATGAAATTCCACATAGGGCGACGTAAATTTTTTTTTGATTAGAACAAAACAAAATTTTCAAACGAAAGTTATTTCCAATAATCGAAAACAAAAAAAAACATACGTTTATGTTTGATAGTGTTTTTGCTGATAGCATATTAGTGACACTGACAATTTTTTTCATGCAATGATGACATTTGTCAACAATTAAAAAGAATAATCCAAAAATTTTGAAGTTTTCATACTATGCTATGAGGATTTATTACCTCGTGAATTTTAGTTGCATACAGGCTTCTCCAAGGTAACAAATAGCACCTAAATTATATATTTTTTTAAAGTTTAACACTTTAGAACGGATTAATCGCGTTTATTAACACCATGACCCTACGGTTAAGATGATGACTGAGAGCCATCATCTTAATCCTGTGAAAACGAGTGCTGTAAAGGGCTCGAAACGTAGGGTCATGGTGTTAATAAATGCCATTAATCCGTTCTAAAAGTGTTTATTTCAATGAATAACAATACAATACAATACAATACAATACTCTTTATTGCACACCTCACACAGATGAAATACGGCGCGGGCGTCTGCCGCGAAAGCAGGAGGTCGCTGGTTCGATCCCAGCCCCGCTCACCGGGGACCTTGGTCACTTTTTCTTTAGTATATGACATCTCTTTCAATTTATAATTTATACATACCTACTAATAAAAAGATTTAATTATATACACAAGGATTGCTCATTAAAGGGTATTAGATAACACAATTTCACACCTGATCCTAAACTCATTACCAGTATTAGTAATCATGGGTTGTCGAAACCAATTAGGATGTAAACACTGATCAGATGATAAGCCGTGTCAGACATGTCATTGTCATTACATCATAAATTAACGTACATAATTAGTTATAACTGGAGGTAACAGATCACAATGGGGATAAACTGTATAGTGAAGCATTGTTATAAATATAAAATCTTTCAATCAGTTAGTGTTTGTTTTTATGATAGGTTAAATAATGGACCAAAATTTTTGGTATCTACAACATTTTTAATGGGTTTAGGTACTTTTTTTTAGAATGAAAGGAAAAGTAGAAAAAAACTCATGGCCTCGGGCGACAATCGAACTCGCAACTCCACTTTGAGTTTCATGAGTTCGTAACATCTTTATTTTTTCGAAGAAATTTGGTTTTGTTCACTTGCAGACGTTAGGTACCTACTGCTGAAAAATAAATGTAGGTATAGGTATACTGTTGTATTTAAGGCCTTTGTACAAATGTCATTGCATGGACAATGTATTTGCATATTATACGAAATTGTTACAGATGTAAATATACTTATTTACTGGTAGAAAAATATTTTTATTTGTATGATTAGACTTTCAGATCTTTAATGTATAGTTGTACGCTCTGGTGAATTACATTCTAATATACCAGTTTATACTTTGTCGAAGTATAAATCGATAAACTTTGGGGGGCAACTTTAAAGAAAAAAAAACTATTAGTACTACTACTACTACTAGTAGTACTAATAGTAGTATACTACTACTAGTAGTAGTAGTAGTAGTACTATTAGTTTAAAAAGTATTAGTTGCTGGTATTAGTTGCTTTAGTAAATTAATTTGAATAATATAGAGAGAATAATATAGAAACCAGGGTGCGTAAACAAGATGCCAATCTTTCACGCTCCATAGTGTAGCGTAGTTATCTCTCTCTATCACCCTTCTTTATTAGTGCGACGAAGACATCCGTTCGCTACTGAGCGTTAACGATTGGCATCTTGTCTACGCACTCTGGTCTTTGTTTTTTTCTGGATTACTGAAGCCCATATAACATTTTCAAATATTATCTTTGATCATAGATCTATATGCCACCCTTTTTCTCCGATGTGAATAAAAAGGGCGGCATATAATCTATGATTATAATTATTGTTTTCATTTCAAAAAACTTAATTGAAACATTTGTTTATTATTTAATCATAATTTACTCTGACCAACATACATAAATCTATTGCCACCCGTGATCCTGAAATATAGTGTGACAAATTTATATTTGCGTCTATATTTTACTACGTGTTGAAAACTGTATTGAATCTTGCACACATTTTTTTATCACCAGATGTTGCAACGGTACAGTTAAATTTGTTATTCTATTATAACATTTCTAAAGACATTACGAGCTCTACAAATATTTAATGTTCACAATGACAACAGATTTGTATAAGGTGTGGCATCATCCGTACATGAAAATAACGATACAATTTATAACACGATCATAAAACATAACACTGCGCTATCTTTACACGATTTGTTCAACTGTTAACTGACGTTTTAAAAATGACCTATGGGAATATTATTTAAATACAGTAAAATATATTGGTCTATTGAGTTTATTAACTGGCGTTATTTCATAAGGAATTTATGACAACTATGTAAATATTTCGAGTTATATTTTGACGAGTAGATAAAATATCTCTAAATACGCATCGTTTTTATTACTAAACATGTTAACTGTTTTTCTATATAAAATGTGTAGATAATATATAACTACATGATGTATGTTGTATAATGTAGGTCGATCTGTATGAAATTGTATCCACCATGACATGATATTTCTTCATATTTATTACTTAGGTACTTGTCCATAAACACTAACCTGGTATTTCTTAAAATAATCATTATGTTTTATATCGTACACACAAAGGCCAATCGGTTGAATACGCTACCTGCTTGGTTTCGTTTAGTACTTATAATATATCTTTTATGGGATGTGTGATGTGTGTAATAGCTTACTTTGTTTAAACAGGTGATTTACGTATGTTTAGTGAACTGTGACTCATTCTCTGATATGACACTTTACATAGAACATATCTCAACACTGATATAGTTGATATTTAGTACCGAAGCATTCAAATTATCTATATACTTACTATTTTTTGGTATCTACGTTTTATGAACTCTTTTTTTTGCGTCTGTTGTTTGCAGAACCTCTACTTTACACCTCATTTATTTAAAAAAATGGCGTTTAACATCTTCGTTGTTAAATTTTATTTGTTTCTTTTAAAAATACATGTAGATAATGCTGATGGCTCTAAAGTCAATTAATTACGACTATAGATCAACAAAATAAGCGCTACGTTCCGGTACCATGGACAGAGAAGAAGAATAGTTATGTTTACGTGGACCCATTACGTTATGGTCAGTGATCTATTAGTTATGTAGCGACCGCGAATTTATGGAATGTTACACGTTTATGTTTTTTGTCAAGATTTATTGTTATTATACCTACTCCTCGATTAAATCTATAACAGAAATTCAGTTTGTTAAATAAATGCTAGAATGATGAAAAAACATTAGGTATTTTGTTAATTGCCAAATCTTTGGATATGGGAACACGTAGAAATGTAAACAATATGTCCTACTTTAGCTTCACAAAGCGACCTTAAAATAAAAACCGGCCAAGAGCATGTTGGGACATGCTCAGGGTAGGGTGCCGTAGTTTACCGTCCGTCACAACAGGCAACCTTAAAAAGTGTTTTAATAGATACCATGATCAATATACTTATAATAAATAACAATTAGATGATACTTTCGATCACACCCGTCCCGACCCCATCAACCCCGGAAAAATCTTAACAGCGCGAAGTTGACCACGGTACAGCGCCATCTTTCGGGAAATTGGGTTACTAATTTATACAAACTAGACGGGTTATTTATGTTGGATTTTCGGGGGTAACTTTTGAACGCGTGAATCGATTTGAATCATTCATTTTTTATTAGAAGGAAGATACGTGCAGGATGATAAATTAAGTACTTGAGATAAAAAAAAAATGTTTGCATATACGGTTAAATTATAAACTTAATTCAGAAATTATTTTGTACAATTTTTGAAAAACCGTTCAATCAATCAAGTTCGAAATAATTTTCCAATAAAGTTCTTATAAAGTTCTACTTTTGTAATTTTTTTCATAATTTTTGAACTCATAGTTAAAAAGTTAGAGGATGGGGACACATTTTTTTAAACTTCTGGAGCGATTATTTCCGAAAATATTAACTTTATCAAAAACTATTTTTAGAAGGCCCTAATTATTTTTCAAATACCTATCCAATGATAATTATGTCACACACTAGGTTTGAAATGAAAAAAAATCCCTAAAACTCCCCACTTTACGTGGATCTCACATCCTACCCTTAAAAAAATGATTATCACTTTTTATTTTACCACTTTGTTAGCGTGACCGATATACATATTCGTATAAAATTACAGCTTTCTAGTACTTACAGTCACTGAGATTATCCGCGGACGGACGGACGGACAGACAGACAGACAGACAAAGCGAAACTATAAGGGTTCCTAGTTGACTACGGAACCCTAAAAATGTGTTTAAATGACATAATACTTTCATGCTTCTTAAATACTACATATTTACTTTCAAATTTTAATTTAATTGCGGAGTGAGAATAAAAGTACCGTTTTGTAACGTTTTTAATGCTCAGGGCTACGTTACCAGTTCATTATTGCTTTTTATCTTTATTTTTACCAGTTATGCGCGACTTAAATGGTTAGGTAATATTTATTTTTCAAGTAATGACCTACTTACCTACCAATCATAATTTTAGTGGTGTTAAATCATCACAAATAAATATAGTAAACATTTAACTAAAATGAAGTGTATATATATATAACACGATTATTTCAAATAAAACAACTTCATTATTACGGGGACCTACAAAAAATCGCTGGCATATTCGCTATACTCGTACATACAGTATTCAATGCACTTTTTTATTGATTAGATTCATCATCATCATCATCATCATCATTTCAGCCGAAAGACGTCCACTGCTGGACATAGGCCTCCCCCAAAGATTTCCACAATGACCGGTCCTGCGCCACCCGCATCCAGCGGACTCCTGCGACCTTCACCAGGTCATCAGTCCACCTTGCGGGGGGCCTACCCACGCTGCGCCTTCCGGTACGCGGTCGCCACTCGAGAACCTTTCCGCCCCAACGGCCATCGGTTCTACGTGCAATGTGCCCCGCCCACTGCCACTTAAGTTTAGCGATTCGGAGAGCTATATCGGTTACTTTGGTTCTGCTGCGGATGGTCTCATTTCTGATACGATCTCGCAGAGAGACTCCTAGCATAGCTCTCTCCATTGCCCTTTGGGTGACTTTGAGCCTTCTTATGAGGCCCATTGTAAGCGACCACGTTTCAGTACCGTATGTCATCACTGGCAACACACACTGATCGAAGACTTTCGTCTTCAAGCACTGCGGAATATTGGACGAAAAGATGTGTCGCAGCTTCCCGAACGCTGCCCAACCGAGTCGGATTCGACGATTAACCTCTTTCTCGAAATTGGACCTACCTAACTGGACAGTTTGTCCAAGGTATATATATAACATTTAAAACTTTCGCGATTTGAACACATATTTAAACATAATTATTAAACGGGTCTAACGCGAATGAACTTGTTTACCTTATTTACCGACGTTTCGACACAGGTTTCACTGGTCATGGTCGCGGCTGACTGATGTCCCAGCAAAATGTCAAAACAGAGATTTGTGTAACTACCCAACGAAAAGTCTATGTAGAAATTTGGGTTAAACACACAATTTTTAAACTACCCACAAAACATATGTTAATTATTGTCAATAGTCCGACACACGACACTCACAATATCCCCGCACACATCCGAAGATATATCCCGTGGCTGCAACTTCTGGATCACTGGTTCCCAAGTTGTCAGTCAGCCGCGACCATGACCAGTGAAACCTGTGTCGAAACGTCGGTGAATAAGGTAAACAAGTTCATTCGCGTTAGACCCGTTTAATAATTATGTTTAAATAAGGTATATATAATCGTCTACAACTTCGAGTGTACAGTCTCCGATTGTCACTGGAGTTGGTGCTACATGGATATTCGACATGATTTTCGTCTTATCCATGTTCATCTTAAGACCAACTCGCCCGGAGGCTCTACTGAGGCTAACAAGCATCGTACTTAAATCCTCCATGGTCTCAGCCAAGACTACTATATCGTCAGCAAATCGAAGGTGAGTGAGGTACTCGCCGTTTACATTGATGCCTAGCCTTCTCCAGTCCAGAGTCTTGAAAACGTCCTCCAGTGCAGCGGTAAACAGCTTAGGAGAGATGACATCTCCCTGCCTGACTCCCCGCTGCAACGGAATAGGCTTCGAGTTCTGGTCTTGGAGTCGGACTGACATAGTGGCGCTCTCGTACAAACACTTCAACACTTCGATATAGCGGTAGTCTACTTGGCACCGTTGGAGAGATTGTAGTACCGCCCAGGTTTCGATCGAATCAAAGGCTTTCTCGTAGTCCACAAACGCTAAACAGAGGGGCAGATTATACTCCTCGGTCTTCTGTATAACCTGACGAAGCGTATGAATGTGGTCTACGGTACTAAAGCCTCTTCGGAAACCGGCTTGTTCGGGAGGCTGGAAGTCATCAAGCCTGCGTGCGAGACGATTCGTAATAACTCTTGAAAACAGCTTATAGCCATGGCTCAGAAGTGAGATGGGTCGGTAGTTCTTCAGTAAGGCGTTGTCGCCTTTTTTGAAGAACAGTACCACCACACCTCCGCTCCATGCCTTTGGCGTTTTCCCTTCTAGTAAGACGGAATTGAACAACTTCTGAAGGGCCGTAAGGACCGGTTTACCACCCGCCTTCAGAAGTTCGGCTGTAATTCCGTCTTCACCAGGCGCCTTGTTGTTTTTGAGCTGTTTAAGAGCCATACTAATCTCGTACAGACTGATGTCCGGGATATCTTCGGTATAGTGTCGGGTCAGTCTAGCTCTAGCGTCTTCCGCCAGACCAACTTCGGGTCTGCTAGTAGACGTGTATAGCTGTCCATAAAAGCTCTCTATCTCACTCAGAAGCTCAGGTTTGGATGTGATGATTCTACCATCCTCAGTTTTTAACTTAGCGAGCTGGCTTTGCCCAACAGACAGATCCCTTGCAAAAACTTTGGAGCCCTTATTTCGCTGAATGGCCTCTTCAATACACTTAGTATTGAATTGGCGCATATATATTGATTAGATTATGGAACAAAAATCTATATTAAAAAAATACTTCCTACAACACACATTTACTCGTAACACACAGTTCATTCATAAATACTCGTATGTATAATTGTTACTTAAAATAAAGTGAATCAATTTCGAAAGAAAGTTTGCACTCATTCCGCATCTTAAACCTTAAGTTAAAGTTAAAGTGGTCAGTGGCTCTGTAATTAACCCATGTTTTTATTTTACTCATTGAGTCTGGTTCATTTATTGAAGAATATTTCATAAAAACTTAAGTGCTTTATTGGGTTTACTTCAAATTTGAACCTTCTAATCTTGTAGTTTAGGTTGTTTTAAAAAGGATTGGTAAATGGAAATAAGTACCTTTGATAAATCACACCTCATTTCCATAACTGACTAGTGCCGCACGCGCTGTAGCGTGGCGGTGCGCTCGCGACGCTAGGGAGGGGAAAAGTCGATAACGTCAACTTCCGCGGGCGGAAGGAACACAGGAAACCTATGCAAAAGATCGAATTCCTTGATACTTATTGGTTTTACTTAACAGAGTTTTTATTTTAAACTAATAATGTATATAACTTATTAAGTAAATTTTAATGAATATAAAATGGTCTTATTAAAAAAATCGCCAGCGTATATGATATACTTACAAGAACCTTCATGATAATTCTCATCAGCTTGAAACCACTTTCTTAATATAAATCATATAGTTTTATGGTATGATAACTATAATTATAGTTCCTTTATATTTATTTTATAAAGAAACATAAAAAAATAAATTAAATGATGATCAAATGAAAAACAATCAAAATAACGATACCTTTAATCTCTACATCGACAACGGTCATTATCAACACGTACATCTCTACTAAACACACCTTCCTTGTCAGTAATTCAGTTTTACGGGCAAGGCGCATGCGCGCGATCGTCTCTCGTTTTCAACTGTGGCTCATATAATTGTTTTTATATGGCAGTGGCTCCATGGCTATGTGAGAAATACACCTCGGATCGCAGCAATGGATGCCAAGGACGAGCTTCTAGAAACGGCAGGGTAGGTTTAACATGACCTTGAACTTTTTCGAATGAATCCGTAGAGTGCCTGTTAAGTGGTTTTTATTGTTGGTGTTTTAGAGTCAGTTTCGGTGTAAAATATGAAAAGAAAGAATATATGTTACTTTAACTGTCGAGTCCAGTACAAGGTATTACGACGGCTTCCTCTTTACAATTATGTTTGTGACGTTATCGATGTAAAGACTAGTAACTCAGAGTAGATTATTATCACTAAAGGTATAAATGTGACCATGGTTTCACCCTAGAAACGCGAGATAGGATCTCGCGACTTTTGTACTTGTTTGTTGACATTGCAGTTGGCACCTTGACATGTTTTCACTAGACATCAGTCGCAACATAAATCTAGAGCTCAATTTCTATCGGTTTAATGAATTTGGAGACGATTAGCACTTCTTATCCATGTTATTTTAAGGATACAAAATACGTTGAATAACTTTCGATTTTCTGCTCATTTATTTTAACCCTAGGCCACTCTAGAACCATGTCAAAATGACAAGCAGTAAGAGATTTCTTACAATCTGATTTATAGCATCACTATGGCATAGTCCTGCAGTGGCCTAGGGTTTCAATTGGTTGGCTATACGTACTGATGTAATCTTATCAAACATTGAATATGCGTTGGGCTTAAGGTTTTGCCAGGGATACCTAGTTTACTGGCTAATAATTCGACACGGTTGGGGAGCCTCGTACCCTTTGCATTATGTATGATGTAATGATGTCGGAGATTATTTAAATCTCATATTGCGGTTTGCAATATTAATATGTTCTGCTTTACTAAATCCTGGTTTACTTGGACTATATGTGGAGAATAATATTATCAAAACTGGGTAAAGTTTAAAATAAACCAAGCTGCCGAAGCTGATAAATATTTTCTCAAGTCTTGAATTAAAATTTGTAATTCCGTCACTATGTCAGCAGAATCAAGATAACTAGCTAAGTTAATCGATCAGTTAACTATAATCTACTAAAAATACATTAAAGCTGCATATTTTTAGGCTAGGGACATCATAGTTCTATATATATGTTGTCATGCGGCTTCTCGTTGCACATAATACCTCAGGCATCTTTATTTTTTTTATCAACAATTACTCTATATTAAACATTCGTGACGAAGGTGCTTTTGTCTAGACTTTCGTGCATGTTAAAAAGATCCACTGGCGTAGACCTAGCACAAGAGTGCAGCGACCGATATCGAATAAACAAATTGTGTCAGGAGGTGGTTTTCTAAGTTTTTCGCAATATATTAGTTTGTTTTGAGACTTACTAAAATACATTTATTACAAAGACAAATTGCCTCATCTGTTGAGAAGTAGATAAAAGCCCGAGATATAGTTGGCGGTTCAATGTTTACTATAATTTTATTCTTCTAACACCTGCTTATTCGATTTAAACACAATTGTTTGATCGAAAAACACAAAGGGTCGCGACAGGCAGAGCGTGACACGTATAAAGGCTCGGCCAAAGGACCCTAAATTAAAGTGAACCGTGCGTTGACCCATAAAATATGTGTCAATTTACGTCAAAAGGAACCGTTTGACCGTAAGGCGCTGCTGACTCTGAGGGCGCAATTTTAAATTGCTTTTATGGGTAGGTAATCAGGTATTTATCTAGATACATGTCTTGTAACTTTCCATATCTACTTTTTGCCTTTTAATTTAATCTTGAATTTATTATGATTTTTCCTCACCTGTTTTTCCTGGCAACATAAATTAGTAGACAATACGCCTTAACTAGGGTCTTGTAGGCATTATTAACTTAGTTATAACAAGGAACTATGATAAACCCGGGCCACCTTATTAAGCCAGGCTTATGTTTCACTACTGTACGTTTTAATCCTTATGAATGGGTATTTATAAAACGGAGTTTTTTTTAGGCTTTTTGTACTATAAACATTTTTTACAGTAACATTTACAATAAATGGTGTAAAAAGCATATAGCCGCCGTTTAACAAAAATAATAACTTACTTTACGGTTGTTTATTATTTTTTCCTATTTTATATGTTTGTATATAAAATTCTTAAGAGGCGAAAATATAGGGGTCTTGACGCCAACTACAATTTTGTTCCTTTTGGTGTTGAGACCCTTGGTCCGTGGGGTCCAGCGGCCCAAAGCCTGTATAAAGACTTGGCCAAACGTCTGGTCGACGTCTCCGGGGATAAGAAGGCTGGCAGCTACCTCGCCCAACGCAAAAGTATTGCGATACAGCGAGGGAACGCTGCCAGCATTCTTGGGACCATGCCCCAGGGGCCGGGGCTATTAGTTTTTTAGTTTAATTTTGTTCTTAGTTATTTTATTTAAGTTATTTTTAATTTGTTTATTTTATTGGAGGTATTTTATGTTGCCAATAAATATAAATTGTTTTATATAATAAACAAACAGAATATGCGTTTAAGTAAAAAAGTAGAAAGGCGAAATCATCCCTACGAGGGAACTCTTCCAGTTAACCTGTATTATGTTTAATGGTATTCAGGTAAGCATTACAAATACCTTAAGGACTAACATTTCTTACAAACTATGCACTATGAATTATCTGACATAGGGTCTCTAAGGGAGGCTAAGAGTTTTCCCACTTTGCCTTTCTATTTACTCGTAAGCAACTATTGAGGTCCTTCGTTTGACAACAGTGTGGGAAGATAATTATGCATATACATATTTGTATCGAGCCAAGACAAAATATTATACTTAATCAAAATCGAAAATATTACTGCGACATGAAGATGGCAAATTATAATAGGTACTGTTTTAAAAACACTTGCCTGGCCTTTAAGTTCAAGTTTTTTTTTTTTTATACTACGACGGTGACAAACAAGCATACGGCCCGCCTGATGGTAAGCGGTCACCGTAGCCTATGGACGCCTGCAACTCCAGGGGAGTTACACGCGCGGGGAGTAAAAAAAAATTGTAACTACGTAAAACTACGAGAAGATAATACCTACAACATGTAGGTATTATCTTCTCGTAGTTTTTTAGTACTTTTAGTACTTTCGTAGTACTTTAAAAGACCTTCAATATTTAAACAATCGACTCATAATGTTAACCTTATTTATGGTTTTCATTGCTTGACTAATCATAAGAAATAATAGTTAAAAAAATAAAAAGAACTAAATCCGTGTTTTACTTGATATACTTCTTTAACGAACGTATTATTTACAATTTTTTCTCCATTACATCACTCAAAAAACGTAACTTTCCTAAAAAAACAAATAAATGCATCGTTTCCGACCTACATTTTCTGCTACATTCAGATGGCTCTAAAGTTAATGCAGTGAGGTTTATTTTCGTGTGAGTTCCGTATTCGTAGCGTGCACAGTCGCAAGGTATTTGAAGGGAGGAAGTTGCACACTATTTCGTTGACAGTGAAATGATGGTTGCGATGGACGCACTCTAGTAACAAATAAAATATGGAAACATTTTGGTATATGTAGGTATCATAATTATTATTTTTATCTAAATCAATATCATCCTCACGTTTCATCCCAACAAGTCCTCGTGTGGTATTTAAGTGGTGGTGGGATTTAGGGTCCAAGTATGTTGTGGTGTGCAAATATTTGAAAAAGAAACCCTTTCATCTTACACCAACATACCCTTCACTACGCTGTTTTATACTCCTGTCGAAAAAATATGTTTATGTACAGTATTTTTAGCCCCACTGCATGACACTTCATGGTTCTGTAAAATAATGTAACTAGATAACTATTGTTATTGCTCTTCATATCTCGCTCCATATTATAGCTTGCCTCGTGGACAGTATCCTTCGGACCAAGTTGTAGAAATTGGCTTATTCGCATTGGTTTTTCTCGGGAGTAAGTTCATAGAAGTAAAAAACAATACAAAATAATTAAGCTTTTTATAAGTAGCTATACTTATTATTTTTACGTGTTTTGTAACAAGGTAAACATTTCCGCATAATGGAAGCAAAATCGTAGCTCTCATGTTATTGTTATTATCAGGGTCCGTAATTTTCATGCCGGTTTCGTCATAATGACGTATATAAACACACAGGACGTTTTAATACGAAATGAGTTAATGACAGAAGGCTTAGTATAAAAGTTGTAAGACAATCGTGTAAGAGTAAAGTTGTAAGACACTTACTTCTCGATCGCGTTAGCGTATCGAGAGTTCAAATTATGTTTGTTTAAATCATCCGGCAACTTTCATATTTTGACCCCTCGATACGCTAACGCGGTCGAGAAGTTATTGTTGTACAATTTTTATACTAGGCCTTCTGATGAAGTCTATCAACGTTCGATTCTAACGTCGAACGTAATCGTTTTGACACTATTCAATGACAGCATTATTCTTTCAAACGTAAAACCTAAACCATGATGTCCATGATGTATGAAGCTTAACGTCATTTGTCTGTCATCGGCATGAAAATTACGGGTCCTGGTTATTATTTAGCTTTGCCCGTATGTATTTTACTCAATTATTAGGGCTCCGTATTTAATCAACAAATATGTCACGGTGTATTTGTCTGTCCATTTGTAACTTAGCTCAGTGTCTTTTGTACTTATAGTTTAAAACATATACTCTTATTTTAACAAAAATAAAATGAGTAAGACTCGGAAATTACTAGGTCCTTGATATTTGCAAGTATGTATCTTGTTAATTTATTCTCGAAAACAATACAGCATTTACATAATGGAGACTTGTGAGTGCCGCCAGTGACAATATTTTATGATTTGAAAATAACTTTGTTATTTCAGCGAAAATAGCATAAAATAAATACTCAAAATGATAAAGGGCCCCTTTTCTTGAGGTTATAGATACGGGAAAAAGAAAAATAAACAGTAATGAAGGTAGAGGTTATGGCGAGCCAGTTGCACCCGTGAGTTAATCAAGTGTCAAGTCTTTAACAAGAGGTCGGGACTACATGCTAAGCTAAAAAGTCGTATCTCTATACGAGTCTCACAGTTATATACAACCTTTTTTGTTTCAAACTGCTATGCGGACATGCGATGCTAATCATTGCAATCATAGAGGTGTCGTTGCTGTGCCGTGTAAAAAAGACCCTATTACAACGATTAAAAGTGCAGTATTAAAGTGGCCAATGAGTTTGAGATAATTGCAAAGGCGCTAAATATCGCAGATACCTACACCGGCTACACCTATTTACTTGCCGTAGCTACAGATAGCTTTATTGAATAGTTTTTCACATCTTACAAAGCCAGTCTTATGGGTAAAAAGCATTTTTTTTTAGTTAGTTATTATGACGGCCTCGCTAGCCTAGTCGGTAATGACCCTGCTAACGAAGTTGGAGGTCGCGGTTGATTGGTCGCCGGTTATTTGTGTGTTTATCACGAATATTTGTTCCTGAGTTATGGACGTTTTCTATGTATATATGTATGTATTTATCTATATGAGTATTTATGGTACTGGTTACTGGTACCCATAGTACAAGCTTTGCTTAGTTTGGGACTTAGGTATATCTATGTGAGATTGTTCGCAAACATTTTTTTTTTTATGTGGGTTATTTTAGTGATGTATATTTTTTATTTTCAACGTCAAGTTCCAAACAAAAGTATATCAAAAAGTTCTGCAACTGCATCACTTTTAAAAGTTCTGCAACTGCATCACTTATACTTGTTTTTGGCTGATTGGGTATCCAGTTATTTTATTCTAGATAAACACTACTATTATTTAACCGTCTTTACTTTTTTTTAATAATGGATATTTTATTAAATGTTGTTAATCAGTATAAAATAGTATTAGTATTTAAATGAAATTATAAATTATATTCATTTATTGATTTAATCTTTATTGCACAAAATATAATTTTCTTCATATTGGGAAAGTCATACCTATTTGTCGGCTGATTGGTTGTAGGTAATGAAAAAAAAGAACTGTCCTAGTTTCTAACTACTGGACCAAAAACTAAATTCACTTTTGTTTTTAAGTCAATTGCCGGCCATATCGTTTGGTCATTCTATCGGATATCTATAGTAGATATGTCCGCCGGGCATCCGCGAGACAAATTTCCCATACATTGATTGGCAGATCCGACGGATGAGCCCGAACGTAGGTATATGGCCGGCAATTGACTTAAAACAAAAGTGAATTTTGTTTTTGGTCCAGTAGTTAGAAACTAGGACAGTTCTTTTTTTCATTACCTACAACCAATCAGGCGACAAATAGGTATGACTTTCCCAATATGAAGAAAATTTTATTTTAAAAATAACAGTTTACAAAAATAATGTCAGCGACAGTAATATGAATTAATACATTTTCGATTTCATTTACATACTGAATCAAAGGCCAAATCATAAAAATTCAGGTTAGGGCTCATAAAGAGCTGTATAAACTATCTTTTTATTCAATTCAAAAGTCAAAATTTCAATGAAATATTTGAAGTAATATTATGAAAAAGAGCCTCTATTTAAAACCGTATTTTTTAACTAAATAGTGTTACACAGAAACATTTTTACAAGTGTACAATAGGTACAACCAAAGTGTAATACGTTTTTCAATTTGAAGACCATTACGAATTCTCTTGGCAATTACAACCAGTAGCCAGCCCCGTGGAGGAACGTCACTCATAAAATATGAAGGTATATCCACGTAATTGTTTTAATTGCCTGCTGGTTTTCCTTTTCTTCGGAATCTGACGCATAATGGCCACTGGTGGCTATAATTATACGCGTATTTAATAGCCTGTGGAAATACTATTTGCGCTTTATAGTTTTGTTACTATTAAAATTGTTTAATAAAGCAGGCTTAGATAATCGTTCTACATCACTATCACTACGACCATTTTTTTAAAACAAAAAAGGTATCATGGAAAATGGTACGTAATCTAGTATTATAGCTTTGATAGTATTTGAATCTGATCATGAAATCCTGAATCATCCTCTACAAATGTTGCTTATTAAGATTCTCTATTGGAATCTAGATAAGTAAAATGAACTCAATCATTGTAATAACATACCTTCTGAGTACATACTCATTTTTGTAAACTAACTATAAAAAATCTCTAGTGGGTGTTTTTTTAATGGTATCATTATTATAAACAATGTTTGTTTTAAATTGCTGTTTTAACTAGGTTTAAGTGGTAGTACTTCAGAGGTTAATTGGTTGGGAGAGGTTAATCACTACTAACCGTTTAATATCTTCACACCTTTATACCTAAATATCAAACCGCATTTTTGCCCAACGTTGAACTATTTCGCTGTCTCGTTTTCTATTCACTGTTTCGTCAATATTTACATATTGCATTATATTTATTACCTATTTCTTCGATGCACTAACAGAAGAAACTAGCGTAGACAAACTAAGACGCAAAAGACAAGCAAAGATCGAGTTTTGCAAGCGTTTGTTTTGTTTTAACTGCCATATTTATTTGTGTTTTTTTAGGATAACTTATTATATTAGGGTAGGCTAGCCGGTTAGCCGGCCACGTCTGGTTTTCGGCCACTGTTAAACTGTTATTAGAACTCCATATTACTACTGTAAAAACGCTCTAAACTTTCTTCGCTTGAAAAAAATTAAAATTTTAACTGGTTATTGCATTAAAAAAAACAACATTAGTCATACAATTAAACTTAGTGTTAATCTTTACATTTTAAGATTATATTACTAAGTGCTTATATTGAGGAATTTAATCCCCTCTACTACAACTAACTATTATTTCTGTAATATAGGTATTAAAACTTTTTCCATCCATATATTAATCAGTGCTTTTTTTATAATATTCTTAGCTCTACTAGGGTTCGGGTAGGGTTTGATCAAAATCAGAGGTTTGACCATATTGTTTTTTATGTGGCCTTGCTATATTTTGTAAGTATGTATAGTCAAGAAATTACTCATTGTTAGTTTTTGTTTACAACTAACTAAAATGTATCAAACTAGTTAAATCATAGAAAGTAAGACTTACGTCGTCCTATTGCAATGTCTTGCATCGTCATCGGCATATTCGTGGACAACAATTCGCATTCTTACATTGCTCATTTTCAAAACACTGGCTTACAAGACAATAGGGCGACGACTGCATGCTATCAACTGTTTGCGTTATAGATGTAGTTGTTTCTTGAATGTTTAACTTAGTCGTTTCTCGTGTATAAGTAGACAGTCGCTAAGACCCTTTGGACTGTCCTTAGTTTGTGTAAAATACACTATTAAATACATTACATGTAAAACGACAAGTCTCTCACCGCAGTTCAAATGCAGCAAAAAAGTTTTGAGATGGAATGTTAAAACAAGTGGGTTATTTTAGTCAATACCGGGGAGTTTCCATAGAACTCGACTTTCACACGTTTGTCCATTTTCAAATCATAGAGAAACACAGTTTTTGATGTAATGTCATCTCTTTTTGCAGGCAGTCCTTTTTTTATACACGCATCCCATATTTATACTGACATCGTAATCGTACTATTCGTAGTGTATTATAGTTATTTATATGTATAAGTTTGTAATCGCATGTATTTATATGGAATGACAAAATTCCTCATAAATTAATTATGTTATCCAAATGTTTAGGTTTTCTGTGACTTGGTAGGCCATAAACTACGTATTCTTAAAATTTGGTACATATGGGCCTGCTAGAAGTACTCTAGATTATAAATGATCGGTGAGTGAGTGAGTGAATGACAAAACAATGCAACTTTGACGCTTGGTAGTTCCTATACTACAAATACAAATTGAATGTTATTGATAATATATCATAATGATGTTATGGCCAACATTTTACTGAAAATACACTAGCTTTAACCAGCGCGGAATTACAGGAGGTTGAAAATGGCCTGAATGGATTCGGGAAAAGAATGGTACGGCCGTGCCTTTGTTTTTCTCGACTTGTTGGGGGCATTTCATAGGCCTATAGCTCAAAGTGCCACTTACACCAACAGGAGCTACTTAAGTTACTTAAGCCAAGTAACCCGGAGTTAAGCGTTTATTTCATATGAAATTTGACAGTTAACTCCGGGTTAGCAGCTAACCCTGGTTGGCGCAAGTAGCGCTAACATAAATAATGCAGCAATAGGTCATTTATTTTAAGAGTCCCAAGTGCTCATCCGTCTACATACTAGGGGTGATCCAAAAGTAATGATAACTAAATACTTTTTGTATCGGTTTACAATAATTGCATATAGCGTTACTGGCAGGAGAGATCCAAAAGTAATGATAACTAAATACTTTTTGTATCGGTTTACAATAATTGCATATAGCGTTACCTCAGTAAAAAGAAGAAAAATAAAATAAAAAAAATATATTTGTAATTGAGTTGCAACTGTTTTTTCACGAGCGGTCGGAACAATACCGCAAAAATGGAGAAAATTGAGTTGAGAGCGGTTATTAAATACTCCTGTTTAAAAAATGTGTACTAAAGACATAATACGCTGAATTAGTGGGGACACTAGTGAACTCTGCTCCGCCGTATTCCACAGTAGCACGCTGGTCGAAGGAGTTTAACTTAGGAAGAACATCCACTCAAGACGAACATCGCGAAGGCCGCGCTTCTACGGCCCTTACGGAAGATAATGTAAAAAATATCAATAAACTCGTGTTAACAGATAGAAGAATGACTATCAGTCATCTAGTTGAGCTCACGGGGATCTCGTATGGCAGTGTTCAAAGAATATTAACTGATGAACTACACATGAAAAAAGTCTCCGCCCGTTGGGTACCTAGAATGTTAACGCCCGAACAAAAGGAAATACGATATACATAAGATTTCAAAGTGTAATGTTGAAAAATTTCGAGCTGATCCCGAAACATTTTTGCATCGATTTGTTACCATGGATGAGTCTTGGATCCATCATTTTGATCCTGAGACAAAACAACAATCAATGACGTGGAAGCGACCAAGTTCCCCTACACCAAAGAAATTCAAGGTTGCAAGCTCAGCTGGGAAGGTCATGGCTTCCGTGTTCTGGGATGCCGAAGGAATTATAATGATAGAATACCTCGAAAAAGGAACCACTATTACGGGCTCTTACTACGCTGACCAGATACGAAGATTGAGAGAAACAATCAAAGAAAAGCGGCGGGGCAAACTTCGTGCCGGTGTCCTGTTTCACCAGGACAATGCACCCCCCCACAAGGCCGGTGTTGCGATGGCTGCTATTCATGATACAGGCTTCGAAGTGCTTGAACACCCCCCATATTCGCCAGATCTAGCCCCGAGTGACTTCCATCTCTTTCCACGCCTGAAGGAAGATCTTAGAGGCAACAAATTTTCGGATGACAGTGAAGTGATGGCCGCTGTGGAGGCATTTTTGACAAGTCAAGAAAAAGATTTTTTTTTAAAGGAATTCATGGTCTAGAGAAACGATGGTCTAAGTGTGTAGACTTGCATGGAGACTATGTTGAAAAATAAATTATATTCTTTTACATTTTATGTGTCTTTCATTCTGATTATTATTACTTTTGGCTCGTATATTACCCGTTTGTCTATCAGATCACTAATGATTACACTGCTTGCTTATGCAGGACGTCACCTCTAGTAAGCTCCCACAATATTGAGACGTGCATAGATAGACACGATTGTGGGTGTCGGTTTCACAGACGCTGCAGGTAGACTGTCTAATTTTTCCAAAGAATCTATTTTTATTGACGTTAAAACAAAAATGAAGGTAATACAAACATCTCTTCTCTTCTTCCTTCTAACGTTTCTCGGCTTATGTCAAGACTCAGGGGGTCTAAGGTCCGCTTTGGTAACTAATCCCAAGATTTGGCGTAAGCAACAGTTTTACGAAAGCTCTATCTGTCCTTCCAACCCGGAGAACAAAGCCTAATTAGAATAAGTGATAAGAAGAAGCGTTAGAAGTGAAGTTTGTAAAGGAGGTGTCGGCGCGTCTGGTAGGGGTTTCGGGCGACCCTCGGGCGGGGTCGTTTTTTGCCCAGAGGCTGGGTTTGGCGTTGCAGAGGGGGAATGTCGCCAGCATTTTGGGGAGCTTCCCGGAGGCAGGAGATTTTGGGGAGGTTTTTTATATTTAAGTTTAGTGTTAGGGTCTTTAGTATTAGGGTTAAATTTGTATTAGGTAGTTTTAAGTGTTTTTTTTATTTAAATTTAAGTTTTTGTGAATTATCATCTCTTGTAGAAATAAATAATCAATAAAAATAAATGATATATATGAATAAGTGATTGGTAAATATCAAATTATATTTCGTAATTCGTACATAAGTTCCGAAGAATTCATTAATACGAGCCGGGGTTTCAGTCAGATCTTCGGATTGAAAACCACACGCTCTTACCATTGGGCCACCAACATATGATACAAATACCAAATAGTTTATAATTTAAGTTTCAATCTCCGAGAAATACTAATAACATTTACCCATCTAAAATGCTAAACAAAAACGGCTCCCAAAACCAATAAAAATGACAAAACCGACCATGTTTTCATGCAAAGTACGTAATCAATCTTGCCAAAGAAAATTGAGGTATTTCTTTGATACGAAATGATCAATGAAAGTATAATCAAGACTCACGGTGAGTGTTCGTTTTCCTCGGCTAACGATATCACGTGGGCCTTATTTTCATTTACGTGACTAGCAAACTGATCATCAGATTCTTTAGATATCATCGAGATTTATTGAAAAACCAGCTTTTAGTACGAAATAACAAGTCAACTTTTGGTCCGCAATCACTTTACTGAAAATAAAGTATGTTCACTTCAAATAAGACGTAACAAATAGGTACATGTACCTAGTAAAGTAATAAATAATATACGTAGGTGTATGGGTACCTATTGTATGTATTTAGGTACCTACGTACTAGCTAGCAAACATCAACTTACTTAGGTATATTATTGAATTAATAGACCGATTAAAATTTTGAATACTGGTTATCTCTACAAATTTACTGGAATCGATATCTACCACAAAACAAGTAAAACAGATGACGGGCTATATCTATATAAAATTGCGTTCCTTCGAAGTTTATACAGGTTGGTGCCACTTACGCAGGTCTCAGTTGCTCCGCTAGAATCTGAGAATATTATTCACCTTTCGTTTCAAAGAATGCGTTTTGAACCCCGGGCTTGAATCGAGGTTTAGGTGCCGAATTAAATACTTAGATGGAACTGGAACTCGCATCATTTAGAAGTAGTATGAACATTGTAGGAAAGTGATTTTGTATAGACAGTAACTACCAGTACCCCTAGTTTTATTCATCATTATGTATGCACTAAATTCAAATAGTCATTAACTTTCCCATTCAAACTATGATAAAAATATACAATAAATAGTTAAAAATATAAAATATTGCTATATTTCAGGTTATAAAGTCATCCCTAGACTTCATCAAGACACAGTTATGCACGCTCGCAATCTCACTGACGCTGTTCAATTTCGTGCGTCTTCCGCGAGAGGCATTCAGACATGGAACACTACCATATCTGGTGGTGTACTCGGCGTGGCTGGTGCTGGCTGCCCTACCGGCCAGCCTGCTGCAGCTGGCGGTGGGGCAGCTGAGCCAGCAAGACCCTGTCGGCGTGTGGAGAGCTGTTCCTATATTACGAGGTAATATTGGTACATATTTATTGAAATACCTTTCTGAATTTTTGGAGTTTAGATTACACTCATAAAATAGATTAACATTTTTCGAGTATATTTGCTTTCATCTATCGTAGCAATTATATTAAATAGGTCACGTTTTGTATTTTTACCATTTCGAAATTTCAGGTGTGGGCCACTTGAAAGTGATAACGTCATACATTTGCAGTGTGTACACCATGATGTATGTAGCTTTATCAGCAGCTTACCTGATCTGGATAGGGAAAGGTTCGTTTCCTTTAAAGGATTGTACAAAGCTGCAAATAACTCCTGTAAGTAAAAAATATCGGTTATAAGCTTTTTCATTGGCTTGTTTAAATGTCCTATTGCTACGCAAATGCGTCCTTTATTTTATACAATCGGCCCTAACGTTTGTACTTTAAATAATAATTTCCAGGTTTTTTTATGCCGCTTTTGGATTATAATATTAAGTTCTCATTCATCGACTTCCGATACCTACACGTTATCAACCGTCAATTCAATTAGAGTTAGTAGTTCCTTATAACATGTGGTCCTATCTAATCGTTCTTAAGCGATCTTAAATTTTGGGTAACTACCTGCCTAGTTTATAATGGAATAGAATGCAAATAAAGGTATTAGTAAATCAAATCAAATCAATCATTTACTGATTAATCATATGTACCTAAATTATGTAATAGGCATAAGGTGACAACTTAAATAATAGGTACAGCTATAGTATGCCTTTCGGCGTACATCCTAAATTAATACTTAAGTAGAATAACAATAATGATAAAAATTAATATGTTTTTGTATTTTACTTTTATAATCGTAATATAATAACGATACTTAAGACTGAAAATACATAAAGACAATTATAAAAATTAAAATAGTAAAAAAAACAATTGAAATTTATAGAAATTTCAACCAATTCAATGAACTATACTATTAATAAGTCAAAATATTCAATTAAATAATTGGATTTGTTTCAACAAAAATTATAATAAACAGAATAATTCAAGACATAAAAGAAATGTCACATTAAATGTTTTTCAATAGTTACTAATAAAATCTAATGTTAGATACATTAAATTTATAATTACTTATAAATACAGACATTACAATTTATCATAACCTCGTCATTAAGCTCATGCAAACATTCACTGACCGAGCTTTCTTTGCTTAGTACACACATAAAACTTGCTTGAATTCCATAACACTTTCCTTGCTTTTAACCTTTTGTTAAACCTTTGTTTCTAATAAACTTTTGGTGCCATACCTAAGACAATTTGGATACTAGTAGGTACTTTCTGTGATAGCATAGGAAGCAATTTGTTATTTAGGTACACCGTCTTTAATTCCGAAAGTATTGACCTATTCAGGCCAGGAATACTTTTAACAAATAATGCTACTTGAAAAGTTGAAATATATATATTTAGACAGAGAAATGTAAGAACTTTTTGCTCTAGATAATGGAGTCCGCACACTGCTCTTAAAGCTTTCCTATGTCCTAGGAATACGAGCGTGCGAACAGTAAGAGTTGCCCCAAAAAATGCACTGATTGGCCCACTTCTTTCTTTTAATTTTATTTATTTGTATGTTTATCTAACACATCTTTTTTACGTTTAAACTCGATAAATGAGAACTAAATATATTATTAGACCATAAGTGTCACGGAAATTCCGGTCTCTAATTTTCGACTCGAACACCATAACGTCGGATATTCATGATCATCTAACCAAAACGACTTTTTAACATAACCATAACAGTTAGCGCATTCACTTTCTAATAAGCTAATAATGATAGTTGCTTCTATCATTCTTCGTTGCAGAGTTACAGAAATACATAAAGTCACATTTTAAGACTTCTCCAAATACTCCAGAGCTATTTTGCGACAATTTAACTTCAGCCCTTATTCACAAAATATTTGTCGAACCTTAACTAATAAACAGTTCATTGTGTATTAAAGGCGGTAAACAAGAAGTTACGAACGAGTATGAATTTAATTCTTAATTTAAGCACTAGTTCGTAATTCTCGTACCGCCCGTGATACATACGTTTTTCATCACATTTTCGAGGAAATAAATATACTTTCTAGGCAGATAAAGTAACAATTATTAGCGGTAGTGTAGTAGCACAGTCCATAGTACTCCGGAGTGGGCGGCGACTACGTGCGAGGTACGCGTGGGGGGCAGGTCCTCCGGGAGATCCGGGCGGGCGGTATAGTAGAATGAGAATCTTTTCAGACCATGGGCTTAATACAGCTCATTAAGTCTAAGTATGCTTGCATATAATATCATCATTTACGACCAGGCGTGATGAAATAGTACATTACGATACAAGTGCGAAAAATAGGAAATTCGCAATGAGTGGCGATAAATTAAAACACGACCGTAGGGAGTGTTTTAAATCGACACGAGTTGCGAATTACCTCTTCGCACGTATATCGTACGACGTTTTACAGTACATATGACCCTTTGAATATTCGACGCAGGCACGTAAAGTGCTCATTATCGCCCTAGGGCAGTAAAGTAGCACCATGTGTACTGTAAAATACAGTAAAGTACACATCAATAAAAGTGAAAGTCATTACAAACCAATAGCAATAAACATTAAAAAATACACGAATGTAAGTACCGCATATGTAATGTATACGTTTGTAACAAAAGTAAGCGTAGTCAAGTGTGACAAAAAAAACATACCAGTTTGTAGCCAATTTACAATTTCATGCACAGTGATCAAGTTTCAAAAGTCTCGTCGCTGCTCATTCGAAAATTTAAATTACCAGATGAATAATTTATTTGTTTCTGTTTTACAGCATGGCTATGAAAACAAAATGAACGCGTCTGAATGTTTCAAGTAAGTTTTTATGCTTGAGTGACTGACTGTTTGCGGCGTTGTTTTTTTTTGGAAGAAATTTTGACATTATTCAATTTAATTCTATCTATTTCGTCAAAGCTTTTAACTTGTTTTACAAGAATATTTTGTATTTAAATAAAATTAGTAATTTGTACTAAATGTATGGCCAGGCTTCAATCCCTGATTCTGTATTGAAAATAACTACAAGATAATAATTATATTTCTCCCAAAATGACATTTAAATGACAATTATTATAACGTTCTCACTAAATAAAATGTGTCTTCCATAAATTACTCCTAAGAGACCCTTAACCATTTTCACTCTAAATTAATGACACCTTAACCTGTATCGTTTTTTATTTCAGTTCAACATTTTTGGCGCCATTTACAATGTACCCGCAGTACTTCGGGATAATGGCCATAATTATATTTATTTTATGGTTCTTCGTGCCCATTTTGTGAGTAATATCATTGTTATTTTATTGCTAACGAGGGTGCTAAGTCACCTGGGTTGAGCAAGGAGAAAATTGTGACATTATCTCATGCTGCAATCTGGTGAAATGAATAAATAACAAGGAATTGTAAATTATATCGTGTAAGCTAGTAAGTAATAAGTTATTACAAGCTCACACAAGAACTTGAACGACGATAAAATTATTATCATAAATTATTATATACCTAATTATTAGTCGCTACTTACTACTAGAGGCCACAAGGATCTAAGGAACGTAATTACGCCTTTATACGTTAAAGATTTATAGTTTGCATTGAGAGTAAGGAAAATGGGCATCATTTTATGGAGTTTCTAGTTTATGTAGATACTTCTAAACTACATAAAAAATGTGTAAGTACTTAAATTTCTTGGTTTTGTTCGTATTTTTACCATTATGTAATTTCTTTCCAGATTATACCGTCTCCGAAAATCACTTAAAGTATCGCTCAGCATCCTAGGACCCATCACATTGATAAGTGCTATAGTGCTTTGTACGTTTCTATCCAACGGTGATGTACTTTATTCTATGATCGAAGATTGCGAGCAATGGAAAGTGTTGTCTGAGCCTTTTATTTGGCAAAGTGCGATGGTACAAGCCTTATTGTCGACGCAAGTTGCTAGTGGATACTTGATTAGTGCTGGTGGGACAGTGTATAGACATTCTGATGTCAGATGGTAAGTGACCAGAAAAATCTACACACGAGAGTTCAAAAGTTTATGTACCGTACCGTAAACTCTATTTTGATCAAATTTACTAATGGTTTTTCATGTTATTTCAGGACATCAATTATGATAATAATTGTTAATTTAATTACCGGGTGGCTTTGGGTATTTTTATGGGAGTCAATCGGTGGAGAAGGCACCAAAGACACAAGTTTTGTGTCAATTTTAGTTTTAATATACCAGTCGTCAGTGACAGAAAGGCGAAGTAAGGAGTGGCCATTATTGGTATATGGAATTATAGTGTTATCGGGCATAATCACTGTGGTAAGTATCATAGGTATGCTTTATGATTTGTCACCTAAATGTCTACACTTTTTAAAAAGGTCAGTAAGGACTACCAAATTCCGTGTTAATAGTGAAATGTGGTCTTACAAAATTGTTCCCTGTAGTTTACTTAATAATTAACTAATAAAAATATAGATCTATTTTATCTAGACCTTATTAATAATTATTAAAATCTATAAATTTTAATTTCATAATATGTTTCTTCATTGTGCAATAGTTTTTTATAAATAAATATACCAACACTATGTATCATTGATTAAAAAAAAACACCCTAGTGCGGGTCGGAGTACGCGTGATTAAGGGTATCGTACCGTCATATTATGAAAAAATTGAAAGAGAGTGAGAAAAATGAGTGAGAAATGAAAAAATCCAAATAATTTTCAGGGTAAGTTCGTCTTTCCTGATTCTTTTTCCATTTTTTCCAAAAGTTACAAGAGGAGGCACACTTTTTCAGACTTTCAGACCGATTATTTCTAAAAATATTCAATTAATCATTTTTTGTTTTTGTTTCGCAACTTATATGCAAAACTGAGTAAAACCGCTATGACATACGGACGGACGGAAAGACGAACTGGAAAAAACTATAAGGATTCCGTTTTGCCGTTTTGGCCACGGAACCCTAAAAAGACGTGTTGTCCCGATTTATGCATATAAACAAATGCACATTACGAAACAATCATCGTCCCTTGTTAAACTTGACTTTATTTCTCTTTTTTCAGTTGCTGCTCCTGTTCCCGTTATTCAGCAAGTTCTGTCGCACATTCAACGACCACTGGCGTCTGGTCGCGACGGCATCATCGGCGGTCGGTACCACGTTAACCATCGCCATTCTACTAAAAGGTCTCAAGGTGGCCACAGTACTGGATGAGTTAGTGGTACCGGTACTGGCAGCCTTTACCACAGCCGTGGAGATTGTAGGATTTGTATTTATTTATGGTAAGTACCTATGTTCAGTTATACGTGTACATTAAACCAAACTGAACATGAAGTAATAGTGTCTTCTGTTACCGCGATTGTTATTTATTGAAATTAAACACTTTAGAACGGATTAATCGCGTTTATTAACACCATGATCCTACGTTTCGAGCCCTTTACAGCACTCGTTTTGACAGAGTTAAGATGATGACTGAGAGAAACGTAGGATCATGGTGTTAATAAACGCGATTAATCCGTTCTAAAGTGTTTAATTTCTACCAGTCTACCAGTTTAGAACCTACCAAATAAAATGACAAAAGATTTTTAGTTCAAATAGCCGCCGCCAGTACAACTTGCTAACAATGTAAGCAAACCTACCCGACTACTCTACCCGAATGATCTATAGTATCATGGTGTTAATAAACGCGATTAATCCGTTTTAAAGTGTTTAATTTCAATTAACATGAAGTACTTGGGTAAATATAAACTTAGAATATAATGCAAATGTGTCTGTGTGGGGTATGATAGTCATTATACACGAGGCAATATTGTGTCGCAATAAGGGAGCCGATGTGTATAATGAGTTAATGACCATGCACACACATTTCATACGACGTTTTTTAACACACTTGTGAGGGAAAATCAATAATTTATTCGGGGCTATTATTTTTTGAAATTAAACACTTTAGAACGGATTAATCGCGTTTATTAACACCATGATCCTACGTTTCGAGCCCTTTACAGCACTCGTTTTCACAGGGTTAAGATGATGACTGAGAGAATGCGAAATTCTCCCCGTCAATCAAAAAAGTTACTTGTGCAAACTACCTACATACAAAAATATAAAAATAATTTAAAAAATAAAAACAAAGGTTGGTCTACAATGCCCAGAGGGGCTTATAAAGCTAGTAATACATAGCCTGAAGGGCATTCTATAATTAAAATAAAAAATGTTTAAACCCTGTTAGGATTAACATACATACAACTTACGAACGCTTCCCTAACTGGCTTATGGAGCAGAAAGAAGCGACAAGAAAACTACCCCATTTTGCCTCTTTTATCCGTTTTCAATCTTTTCAAACTATTATTTTTTGTTAAATACGTTAACTTAATTGTCAGAATCATCTCAGAATGCCTACATTTTAATTGGCCAATGAGTTTGACTGACCTTTATTGACTACTTGAAGCTTCTTGCGATGCCTTTTAAACGTCGGTTGATGACAATACATCACCATTCATTCACATCATCATCATTTACATTTACAACTAATTAATCCACCTGACGCCCAAGCGTCCCAAATAAGTAGGTATATTTATCACCACTACAAGTAGATTTTCTTTGTAAAACTCGCATTTTGTAGTTCAAATTGCATCTCCAGAGGGTCCTTATCCTCATTTTGTTAAGGTTTTACTTCTTATTCTTTTATAGTTGCATTTATCATAAAAATAAAGCGAGCAAACAGTCAACATTTTTTTAACGTAAACAAAAGTTACCGCGCGCCACACCATTGGAACATTTGGAACGCATTTTTTTCGAAGCTCGCCAAACAGCGAAAATAAAATTTAATTTATGTTAATTATGTTTAAAACACTTAAGGATAACTCACACTGGAACGGGACGGGACGAGATGGGACGGGGCGGGACGGGAAAATCTGTCAATATAGACATAGACATAGAAAAGTTTTATTCAACACCAAAAAAAAAAAGCAAAATGTACAAAATTGAAATAATGTTACAAACTAAAAATATACCTAAAAATATATCTATAGAAAGCGTCACGTGACATCCGAGGGCTCCGAGCTATCACGTGATTCTTTCTTTCTATAGAAATTTACACATTTTCCCGTCCCGTCCTCAATAAATCTTGCACACAACTTAACTGTAGTTCGTTTTCGGTCTCTACGTCCCGTGCTAGTGTGAGTCATCCTTTATTAGTATGAATAATGTAATAAAGTTTCACATATATTAAATAGGTAGTATAGATATATTGCTTTTTAACGCATAAGTAATTATGCGGCTGAAAAAAGTGTACTTTGTTTGAAAAAAAAAAATCTAATCCAACAAAATTTGAATGTTTTGTCTGTGTACATAACTTAGGTAGGTTACAAACTTATCTTGACGAGGTTATCCCATTACCGCAAATGTTCAATAATATCGTCGACCGTAAGTTAAATTAGGGTAACAGGTATATGCATGTCCCTTACCCTAATTGAACCCACGGTCGAAGGTATAATGAAAAATTACGCGTGTTTAATATCTTAGATTATGAGCCTAAAAGCGGTACGATAAGAACCTCGTTACGATAAAGTGTGTTAAAACATAAATAAATAACATGTACGGTTAGCTGCAGAGATAATGGACACCCTGCATAGAAATATTGTATGCAGGGGCAGGGCCCTGTCTCTTTCCACTTTCATCGCAATAATATCTTACGCGATGAAAGTGGAAAAATATCTGTCACACTACAAGAATACTTCTACAATTTATCATCTCGTCGTGAATGATTTCATTGCACGCCAAAATAATTGACTGTTATTTCTTAAATATCATATGATATGGCAATTCATGGATGTGAAATTGTTATTTTTCAGGCTGGAATTACCTAAGATTAGATATAGAATTCCTAACTGGCACGAAACTACCTTTGATCTGGATTGTGGCTTGGGCATTGGCACCAATCCTCCTACTTGGCGTCTCGGGATGGTGGCTGCGCGTTCTACTGCATTCCACCTGGAATCAAAGCTTATCGCTATGGCCAATGAGCGGTGTCTTCATCGGCATACTGGTAGTCCTCGTGATCATGGCGGCCGTAGCTGTGGCACAAGAGGAACAGTTTAATTTAGTATCGGTTAGTAATAACATTGTAATATTATATACCTACACAATCTTTTCAATCTAATAGGACCCTTTACATCATTACATAAATTTAAAACGGATAGTTGACATTTTTGTTGTTCCTTATGTATTGCTAGTTTTAATAGTTATCTATATACATACCGAAAATTATAATGTAGGGAACAGTAAACAAAAAACTTGATAAATATCGCGTTTTAAATTGTACAATTATGAACATAGATATCGTTTCATTGTAACGCATCTGTATTTCTACACTTACTTAATAAGAGTATAATAAAATATGAATTGGTTACAGAAAATAGCATCTTCCTTCAGATCATCTCGACTCTGGGGTCCAGAAGAACTCATGGCTCGATACGTATGGATGTCACAACGAATCTCAACCGAGCACAACTCTGAAACTAATTTTCCTCAAACCATACAGAAAATGAACGAAATATACAATGAGGACTGGCTTACACCAGTAAATTCTTACGATATAGCTCCTAATCTTAAGAATGGATATGTATCCAACGATGGAGCAGTTGACGAAGATAGGGGGGTAATTTATACAAAACATTCAATATCAAAACCTAAAAAGAGTAAGAAATCAGAAGAAAAATTCAGATCTCCCAATATTTGCATAGCTAAAACTGAACTAGGTGGTCCGCTAGCTTGTAATTGCAATAGACATTTTACTCTTAATGTGCCGGATTTAAGAAAAACTGAAGTAACGACAAGCCTATAGATAAATTTAGCGACAATTTCAAGTTCAAATCGTACAACGAAGGTCTTGCCTAGTCGTTTTTTGTGGTTTTATATTATTAAGCTTAATTTAATTAGCATAAGCAATTAAGTTAAGACAAATGTATACTTGGGGTGTGACAATAGTCAAACTAAAGTGACAATATAAAACAAATAAATATATTGAATAACCATATATTTAAAGATCTTTTTTTACACATACGTGTGTTGACTTATGAAGCTCTCATCAGATTTTATTCAGTGCATGGAATAAAAGTATAAACTGACATGATGTCATACTATGTTCATCAAGATTTGATTTTGATCTTAAATTTAGCCTAAAGAGAACATTGCAAGAAAGTGATTACTTACTTTTACACGTAATTCAAGTATGCTCTAAGAAATAAACGCAAAGAAATAAAGTGTTATTTTTTAGAGAAGGGTCGCAAACGCAATGTGAGTGACTGTCAAAAGAAACTTTGGTTCGGCCTAAAAAAAATACGAAAATGATAATCGTTCGTAGAAAACGGGCACGAGTGGGAAAAAATGAGAAATGGACCAAGTTTTTATCATAAATCTAAAGAAAAACTCGGAAAAGTTACTTGGAAGAGCTCGTTCAGTTTTCGCAGTTAACTGAGTCTGCTTGTAACTTATGAATGTATGAAAAGGTAAGAAGTAATTTATCTGGTGTTGAACAATTACAAAACATCAAATAAGATGATTGTTAAGCCAAGTAACACGTTACTGTTCGGAAATCATTATATATTATATTCTGATTCTGATTTTTATTTTTGCGGTAACTCCAGCCAGCAGTTCTGCAGTAAGGGCTCGGAAGCAGTGACTACGAGAGGGAAGAGGTATTGAGACTAATAATAACTTTAGGGGTTCGTAATTATTATCCTCTACTTTAGCATGATCGGTAAAATCGGCGGGCTATGTCTGAATCACGACTCGCCGGCCAAACCTTTAATGCTAGATCAATCTGGGTATGCGAGCCCTAATGCCTATTAAATCTCATCAGTAAAGTTCCATGACACCGGACCACCAAGTAGATAGGACAGGAGTGCAGGTGTGCAGTCAGGGAGTTATTAAGTCAGCGTCAGGAAAATAGATACTATTCTTGGTCCTATAATAGACATTAGGTGTGTGACTGACTGCCCAAAGCCTGAATCTTTACCCATACCTTGGGTTGGCCGATCGTTGGTATTTAATCTGTTCAAGTGATCTAATATTTAATTACCGCTGTCTATGTCTTGTAATGTTACTAACTCTGTTTAGCCGTGGAGTCGACATTCTACTTTTCTGAGTCTGCCACCAGACCAGTTTTCTGAACCAGACGGTTGTCATACAAAAATCATAAAATAGCTAAAGGTAATCAAAGGTACACTTGTACTATATGACTTCACACAGCGGATATCATTACATATTATATTCAAGGGAAAACGATTACATACTATAAGAATAGGAACCGAATATTACGTATAAATAGGTACGAGTACACACACGAGCATTTAGTCGATGCGTGTATTTCCTAGCCAACTTTAGTGGAATGTAACAGAAAAACATTTCCATCGGTAAGTACTTTTAAGTAACTAAATACCTTATAAAATGAATACATAGAAAATTACTTAGTGAAGATTTTTTGACAATTGTAACGTGATCTAATAGTGTTCTAAAGAATTTTCGGTAGTTTTCGACATAAGAATGATCCTGTGTCGGAATTTCGTGACATACTTATATCGTGTTTCTTGTGACAAGAGCTCTTCACAAAAGTATTCGTTTTTAATGGTTATAATTACGATTTATTAAAAAAAGACATGTTGGCGGCAAACTAGTATACAGCCCGACCAATAGTAAACGGCGCCCGCAGCTTATAGAAGCCTGTAATATCAGTAATAATGATGTTGACAATTGTCACCCTCATTATTGGTGTTGTTGTGTTTGTACCTGTCGCCGTGTATTGGTTATTATTGGTTATCGCCGTCGCCTGAACTAGTTTTTAATTTTTTATTTAAAAACGACTGTCGAATATATACGTACAACCCTTAATTTATTATATATATATATTTATTTATTTATAAACAAAACAAAATAATCAAAAAACCTCCGTTTAACTGACCTTCTTTTTGCCAAAACGCTTCAACTTTACAATTTAATTTTGGCTCCCCGACCAAAGTAAATCCACCTGTCCCTGTTTTAATATTTACTAACTCGAGATAAGGCACGCGTGGCACATCATTTCAGCCTTCAATTCTGTTTGGATCGCCCCTAACGTTAATGAAAATAATAAAGCTTACAGAGATAAGTTCTATGAGGGTAAAATTAGGGCCGTCACTGCCAGATGTCTGCCATTGTTCGATATTTTAAACCTATTTAAAATACAAGGAATGTATATTGCTCGTATAATAATCGATGTATTTGTAAGTACTTTAAACTTATTTAATAATTAGTAAGGTCTGTTGTAACGGTGGTGGTGGTGGTCACTCAAACACAAAAGGGCAATACGACCGCCTGCTAACAAAATATAATTATATTAATAACGTTTGAAATAATATTATTGTTTAGATGCCCTTCTTTTTATTAGATACTTATATAAAACACATACAAAATAATTAATTTTATCATTTAGACCATTAAGCGCCACTTGCACCACCTGGGGTTAGCCAACTGACCCGGAATTACAACAATTCATTTTAGCTTCATCTATACAAAGTTTATATAATTCAAATAAATATTTGTACTATACCTAGTACCTAGTTTGTTTTATTGGAATTTTGTGAAGAAAATATACCTATTGTCTTCACAAAATTCCAATAAAACAAATTTCAAGAAATAATCAACTTTTGAAAAGCATATTTTCTAGAGCATATTACCCAGGTCCATTGAAAATAACGTCTTTAATCTGAATAATTTTTAAGAAAAAAAAACCGACTTCATTTGGTTCCCGGTAAAAGTGAAATTAAGAATTTGTTTGAGTTAGCCAGTTTACTTCACAAATATCCAATACACCGCACGTGTACGATTGAAAATTGAGGAGCTTTCTTAATGTCCTAGGCCTTCCATCATTACATTTGAAGTATAATCAAACGGAACTCCCTTGTAGACCTTTAAACAAACAAAATAACAATGTGTTAAATTGGATGACAGACTGTAAATTAACGAGCATATTCATTATGCCATCCCTGATTATCAACATCAGGTCCACTCCAGCAAAATGATGGCCACAGTAAGAAAATGCCTAATTTAATTATGAACACCCTCTAATCACAATTAACGTGCCGTTCAAATTTGAAGAGTTCTCTGAATTCTTCTAGAACTCCATCATCAGAATATAAATCAAATCAAAAAGATGAATGTCACAACTAGGATAATAAGTAGAGCTAAGTTTATTAACCAGTTCCACTTTGCGATCCCTGGTCTTCATCATCAGATCAAGTTCATCAAAATTTTGGCTCCGCCAAAACACTGTTTTAGTTACTTAAGGAAACCCTCAAATCAGAATGCATGTGCCGTTAAAATTTGAGGAGTTCTCTCAATCCCTCATGAAGCCCATCATCAAAATAGAACTATAATCAAATAGGACTATCTTGAAGGTATTTCTTTACAAAGAAAAGATGAATGTCTCAAATCGGATGATAGAGCTGGGAATTAACAAGCAGTTCCACTTTGCCATCCCTGGTCTTCGTCATCAGGTCCACTCCACCAAATTGATGATGTTCGTAAAGAAATGCTCGAGTGTCTTAAGAAACTACCCAAATCATCATGCATGTGCCTTTCAAATTTGAGGAGTTCCCTCAGTTCCTCATGGATCCCATCATCAGAAATTGATTTTGAAAAAAACGGAACAAATCTGGAACCATCTATTTTCAGAAAAAAAAATATTTTTTAAAATCGGACGATAGTCCTGGGAATTACCAAGCAGTTCCACTTTGACATCCCTGGTCTTCATCATCAGGTCCACTCCACCAAATTGATGATGTTCGTAAAGAAATGCTCGAGTGTCTTAAGAAACTACCCAAATCATCATGCATGTGCCTTTCAAATTTGAGGAGTTCCCTCAGTTCCTCATGGATCCCATCATCAGAAATTGATTTTGAAAAAAACGGGACAATCCTGAAACCATCTTTATACAGACAAAAAAATATTTTTTAAAATCGGATCATAGTCCTGAGAATTACGAAGCAGTTCCACTTTGCCATCCCTGGTCTTCATCATCAGGTCCACTCCACCAAATTGATGATTTTCGTAAAGAAATGCTCGAGTTTCTTATGAAATCACCCAAATCAGCATGCATGTGCCTTTCAAATTTGAGGAGTTCCCTCAGTTCCTCATGGATCCCATCATCAGAAATGGATTTTGAAAAAAACGGGACCAACCAGGAACCGTCTACTTTTAGAAAACAAAAAAAAAATTCAAATCGGTTCAGTAATGACGGAGTTATGAGTGAACATCCATTAAAAAAAAAAAAAAAATAAAAAAAAAAATTCAGTCGAATTGAGAACCTCCTCCTTTTGAAATATTGAAGTCGGTTGATAAAATGCGTCGAACGATCATTTGTTACTTTCACGGGACATAAGGAAAAATTGCCCGGACTCAGGATAGATAATGCCGATAACGACATTCCTTTGCATTTAACTTTTCAATTGGAAACGTCATCGTGTTCGACGAATTGATACCGGCGTTACACGATTTTATCTTGTTAAGGCTTCGGGATCCCGCCATCAAACAATGAAGATTCATTTTCTTCAAAGAGAGTGTGACAGTATTTCATGTGATTTATTTTAATCAGCGTTACTGTTTAGTGTCAATGAGGTGCTAGTTGTCAAAAGTAATTCATTACGTAATATAAATCATTATCTAAAAGATCGATCATATTGAACTTTCATGTATGACTAAGTAGATGATGTAGAAGTTAACAGAATGCTGAAAACTACCTCGTCGTATAATGGTGAATGATGTTGATGACTGGTATATTGTTTGCGTTGTAATAAGCGATATTCAGAAAATTATAAAACTTATAAATTACATCAGAATCCTCCAGATTCTATTTTTCCATTTACAGTTCGGATAATGGCATACATTTTTATAAATTGATGAAAAACAAGGCGAGGAGAAGTAAATTTATTCTGATTACTATTGTTACGTGAGAGAGATAATATAAATAATACTTTGGAAAATATTGATACAACTGAAATGTAGCTGGTATTTTATCAGATTCGAGGATGTAATTTATTTCATTGCCAAGCGACTGAATTCTTATTAATAATCACAGATTTAAACTCAAGATAAACTTTTTTATGTCATTTTGTTCTTGAATTACTGACGTTGAAAATAATACAATATCTGCCACTTTTTTTAGGGTTCCGTAGTCAACTAGGAACCCTTATAGTTTCGCCAAGTCTGTCTGTCTGTCTGTCCGCCCGTCCGTCCGTCCGTCCGCGGAAAATCTCAGTGACTGCAAGTACTAGAAAGCTGTAATTTTGTACGAATATGTATATCGGTCACGCCAACAAAGTGGTCAACTAACTAGCAACTAGCTAACTTTGGATCTATGAGTTCAAAAATTATGAAAAAATTACAATAGTAGAACTTAATAAGAACTTTATTGCAAAATTATTTTGAACTTGATTGGTTGAACGGTTTTGGAAAAATTGTACAAAATAATTTCTAAATTAAGTTTGTAATTTAACCGAATATGCATTTTTTTTCTTGAGTACTTAATTTATCATGCCTTCCTTCTAATAAAAAAGTAATGAATCAAATCGATTCACGCGATCAAAAGTTACCCCCGAAAACCAAACACACATAATCCGTTTAGTTTTTATAAATTAGTAACCCAATTTACTTCTTGCTGTTAAGATTTTTCCGGAGTTGATAGGGTCGGGTCGAGTGTATTTATTAAAACACTTTTTGAGGTTGCCTATTGTGACGGACGGTAAACTACGGAACCCTACACTGAGCATGGCCCGACCTGCTCTTGGCCGGTTTTTTTAAGGTAGAAATCAGAACTAATGTTTTAAATTTCTTTTTCTACTATTTTATGGCCTATGCTTCATTTCTTATCAATTATCTTAACATTTTCGAGCTGAATAAAACAAAAAGAAGTTGTTAAAACGTTTTAGCTGTCGTATTTCACACACTACCCTATTCTGTTATCCATCACTTCTCAGATAACCGTCAAAAACTGAAAACATATAACCATACCATTAGCTTTACGGGAACATTAAGGTGTACAGTGTCGTAACAGCGGCTGTATAAGAAATCTCGGCTGACTAACTGCCACATTTGTCCCCGCCATGTGACCCGGCTTATCAGATCAGGGGCTGCTAAAATGAATGAACGAAATTATTCAGTTGCTGGTGAGTGTGAAATATATTGTGATTGAAAAAACTTGTGTTACACAATCTGTGTTTTTCATGACGCTGCAAGCAAACATTTCAATTTACTCAAAACTTCTTCTGAAATCGGTCGGCGAAAAATTGCTTAGTACGTAGGTATGTACCTACTTATTGCCTGGCCAGCCAGCTCTGTCAGTAGGAAACCACGCAAAACTCAAAGTTTCTATGGGACGGTCAACCCTTTTAGTCACATTTTTTAATTTCGCGCGGTTTTGTAGTGATTGAGCTGGCTGGCCAGGGTATAAATCTAAACTGTTTATGGTTCCGTACTGGAAACCTGTACTTTCTCCATATCTGTCTATCCATCCGTCCGGCCGTCCATCGGCGGCTTAGCTCAGGGGCCGTTAGTATTAGAAAGCTGTAATTTGGTATGAATATACAAATCAATTATGCTGACAAAGGGTTGGACTGTAGCAAAGGGGGGGCCGGGACTTAGAATATTTTTGGTCGAGGTGGTGTCATTATAACACTATTTTTAAATGATTGTAATGTGTAGATGGCGTCAAAACAAGCATCTTTTATTGGAAAAACTTTTCTCTAAACTTAAAAATGGCCGAGTTAGAGGCCTTCAAAGGTTGAAGTTTTTGAAGGGACTTGTAAAATTTTCATCGAGAGTGGTGTCATTATAACAGTATTTTTAAATGATTGTAATGTGTAGATGGCGTCAAAACAAGCATCTTTTATTGGAAAAACTTTTCTCTAAACTTAAAAATGGCTGAGCTAGAGGCCTTCAAAGGTTGAAGTTTTTGAAGGGACTTGTAAAATTTTCATCGAGAGTGGTGTCATTATAACAGTATTTTTAAATGATTGTAATGCTTTACAGAATGGCACCTTAAGGAAGGTCGGTGTAGGTACGACGACGAGCGAAGCGAGGAGGAGTGTTAGGTAGAACTGCGACCTTACAGCGCGCGAGCCGAGCGAGCGAAGCGAGCGTGCCGCGGCAGCGGCCGGCGAAGCGCCAAAACCGACTTTTTTTTAATAAAAAATGCTTTACAGAATGGCACCTTAAGGAAGGTCGGTGTAGGTACGACGACGAGCGAAGCGAGGAGGAGTGTTAGGTAGAACTGCGACCTTACAGCGCGCGAGCCGAGCAAGTAAAAACTCCCAGCTCATTTTAAAACATCAACCTTTGAAGGACTCTAACTCGGCCATTTTAAAGTTTAGAGAAAAGTTTTTCCTATAAAAGATGCTTGTTTTGACGCCATCTACACATTACAATCATTTAAAAATACTGTTATAATGACACCACTCTCGATGAAAATTTTACAAGTCCCTTCAAAAACTTCAACCTTTGAAGGCCTCTAACTCAGCCATTTTTGATTTCAGAGAAAAGTTTATTAAGAAAAAAGTGGTTATTTCATCAAAATCTTGAAAATTATTCTAAGTCTTTTGTAACCCCTGTTTTTTGCATTTTTCAAAAAAAAAAAACTAAGTCCCAAAATCGGCCCCCCTTTGGTATAGTCTGACCGAATATTTTCGGAAATAACCTCTCCAGAAGTTAAATCCCCCTCTAAGTAAAACCGCAAGTCCAAAAATTATAAAAATACATATATGTGTAGTGCTGTGAAGATTCCCCTTCTTGCTAGTTATGGTCATGGTAACCTACTAAAACCCCTTCCAGTTTCGCTTATTGTGGCCTGACATGCTTTTGGTAGGGTTTTTTATGTATGTTTTGATTAAAACTTCTCGTAAACAATATATACCTACCTACTAACAAAACAGTAATAGAGATTTAAATACTTACATACATGTTTATCAAAAAGAGATGTCCATGTAAAAACAAAAAAAAAACATAGGTGGCTGCTTTACTTATTTAACTGATAAAGAACTTTTTTTAGTTTAATTTTACCTGGGTTTTATCTAGGTGATAAATATAATAATTTACGGAAATAATTGATCAGGGAAAAAACCTGCACTCAATGATTTTATAAATTCATTCTAACTTAAGGAGAGTTTGGCACGAGTTAAATAAAGTTTTAAACATGTAACTTTTGATATTTTGATTACAAAGGTACATGATAACCAACGTTATTTTCAGCAAAAGTATATTAAAGCGCATCACCAATTGGTGCGACTCAGTAAAATGTTGAACAGCAATTAAGAGTAGTAGTCCTCAACGGCGACAGGTGGTGTCTTATTAAAGTTCCCCGAGCCAGCGAGCTCTAATTTATGTGACTATCAGCCAGGGTCGCTTAGGGCTATCGCTGACTATTGTACGAGGTAAATTTATTTGAATAGAGATACCTGTTAACTTTAAAAGTTTCCTCTTCCAAGTACTTACTCATTGTAATTACTATTTAAAACGAGATATTTACCATGTACATTTGTTTTTATGAGCTCCCGATATTTCGGCACTGTTACAAGTGCCATGTTCACGGTGTAACTGATTTGCTGCGAGTTTTTATTTTATTTGTGGTCTATCCACACCCCGTAGCGATCTACCCGCTTACGGGTTCGTTTAATTTGCGCGGTGTCACTACCGCTACTAGCGTCTACTTTCTCACTTAGAACTCGATCACGTTCAAGGCAAAATGAAAGATAATTGAAATACTAAAAAAAAAAATTAAAATAAATCTCACTGAAAATAAATTAAAATAAATTATAAATTATATCTCAATATATCTGGGTTTACCTTGTTTATAATTATTTCAAATTTAAAATCTGTAGCTTTAGTAGTTCTCGAGATATTTAACCATGTGACAGACAGACAGGCAGACAGACTGACTCACACCATTAGGGTACCCTAAAACACAATACGCAATTCAAAAGTGTATAGGTTATGGTTTTTTCACGTATAATATTTGCCTGTAAATTTTTTACATTTTTTGCTAATATTTTCAGATCGCCACATAATAGTGATAGGTATTAAAATTCGAATAGGAACTTTATTCTAGTGTGCGACGGGCTTAACGCTGTGGCTTCAAAGGACTAAAATCAAGTTTGCAAATTCTCTTTACACTCTTTATACTTTATAGCAGTCCTCCAGGTGGAGCAAATTGTATCGGAGTACAGACAATACAAGTTGAATGTTTTGACTAAGTTATAGCGGCCGTGGCCATAGGAGCAATCAATTTAATTTAAACGCAGCGACTTTTAAAAATAACGTGTGTTTTGATTTTTATTACCTTTTAAAGTTTGTTAGAAGACGTAATGTAAGTACTGCGAAGTTTGTCAGTGTTGCCTTATGACAAGATACATCAATTAGGCTGATGTTAACGTACGCACGCGTTGATACGCGTTTGATCGCGATATTACATTAAAATAGTAGATTACATACCAAGGCCGTTTTAGTGGGAAATGTGTCGGATCCCATGTAATTGTCGGCCGAGGCGAAGCCGAGGTCGACGAACATGTGATCCGAGGCTTTCCCATCTAACGGCCGAGGATTGTATACTATTTTTCTGCCCGACGGAGCCGGCAGGCGGCAATTTAGTTTTGCGTAAAGTGGCGCTTACCGGCCGGAGGACTGAAAATACTATTACGATAAAGTTAAAACTTACAGAGTACATTTTTTTTAAGTTGTTAGGTTTAAGGAATACCTTCGATTTAATTTATTGCTCCTTATTAAAGGCCACACCCGGTATATTAGAATTTAAAAAATTGCAGAATTATTTATACTTAGTCATAGAGCTGTCTTAACAGGAGTACGCTTCACTGAAATTTCCTTTTTTTTCCGGTGGGAGGGGTTATAGCTATTCGTACGGTTACGTAGTAATAGACTTGTCAGCCCATACAATAACATGATTTTTCTACATATTCTTTGGGTGGAGGAGAAATAATACGACGCCATTTCCTTGTATTGAACTTAATGTACTTACTAGAACTATGGGAGAATATACAATTATACACTGTAGAGCTGAATATAGCATAAAATATTTTTATATTAAAAGTGTAGCCATTCAGCATAAAAATGTAATAATGGAACATGGAACAGTAATGTGACTACTTAAAATCACGAACACTATACCCTTATTAGTTTGATAGTTTATGTACTAACCACTGAGACGCCATTTGAGTAAGTAGTAACTGCATATAACTAGCGGCTAAAATCTAAGTTGCATAAATAATATACCACTAAGCCAGGTTCGTTGACGTCCGAGTGAGACAATCTTAGGAAAGTTTTAGTTTACAAGTTGCTAAGTTCGACTGTCGTGCAATTAGAATAGGTATCTCGAGACTAACTCGGACGACGAAACTGAGTACCCAACGAACTCAAGGAATATATGCTTTTTAATATGTTATGATTTTGTTGGTTTACATATTTAAACATAATTATTAAACGGGTCTAACGCGAATTTACTTATTTACCTTATTTACAGACGTTTCGACACAGGTTTCACTGGTCTGGTTTGTTGGTTTAATCCGTTAACTAATATAAAAATATGTAGGAGAGTCGGCTATATCGTACCGCCGGTTAAATCGTCTCTCGTCTCTAGATTTCCTACTTAACAACTTTTTTTACTTGCGTATGGGGCAAGTAACAGAGCGGCTTTGTTATCAACGTATCAGCATTGCGATACAACGAGGAAATGCCGCCAGCATCCTAGGTACAATGCCTCAAGGACCTACTTTAGATTTAAGGTAGGTTGAGGTAGGTAGTTAGGTAAGTTACACTTACTGTATATATTTCGAGAATAAATGTTTTTAAGTTATTATCAGTTATCGGAATCATAAATGACATAAAGTCAAGAATGAACTTGACAGAGAAAAAAATAAATTTTCGTCGCACTCGATGTAACTTTTGATGTGATTTCGTTATTCTTTTACTTGTGATCTAGATAAATAAAAAATACAGGAATAACAATATTTCACTACAATATTTATCAGCTTTACTGAGTGGTATTTACAAATTAATGTAAGTTTTGTGGTTATATTATATTTTATATTACTTATTTTAAAAAAAACCTGGTCGGTTAAATCGTACCGATGGCAGTCCCTTCGGATTTATTATTTTCCAATTCGTTAATTTAATCTTATAATACTCAATTTAACATAATAATATAACCTAGCCAAGAAACTGAACTTTTATATGACTAAAGAGTCACATTTCTAACTACCTTCAGAAAAAAGTTATCCTCGTGTGAGTAAAAAGTGGTACGATATAACCGACTCTCCCCTACACTATAAATGCAAATCTAAAAAAGTGTAGTATAAAGCAAAATATTAATTACACTAGTACAACCTTATCCATTTTCAACTTTTTTACTTACTCAACATTTTTTTATTTTAAATTTTTTTATTTAAGCATTTTCTCTACTCCTAGGTAGTCTAATATGGTCGGATTATCACCGTGACTGTCACGCTCTAACAAGTTTGTAAATGCGAAAGTGACGCCTAACGCATAGATGGATAGCCGATAAAATAGCAACTGTACTAGCCCTTCTGGATTTAAAACCCTTAAAACCGATAAATACCTACATATAAATTGTACATAATATGAAATGCAGGTAATTTTAAACGTAATTAGGGAAATTTAATAACCAGTAAAGTTAGCTGTACCGCCAATATCCATCGTGCATTACGCATAGCAGCGGATTTATGACACGCCTAGGTTATCCTCAATGGCAATGAATAATTCGCTCAAACTTTAGCGGCGTAACTTTATACAAATGGCGCGGTTAGATTCGGTTCAACAGTGGCACAAATAGAAGCAATCGTGGTAGTTTTTTGTGTTCGTAGTTGCACTTGGCTTTATATAAACTTTATGTAAGTTCAACGTGAGTTTATATAAACCCTTATTTTCTTTCAAATACTATCTCACTTGACGTTTGAAACGAAAAAAAAGGGAGGTAGGTACCATAATAAATATATTTTTCCACTTTTTATTTTAACACTTCATCGGTGTGATTGACTTGTAGGTACCTATATTTAAACTGAATTACAGCTTTCTAGTACTAACTAAGATTATCCGCAGACAGGCAGACACACATGGCGAAACTATATTCCTAATAACGGAGCGGAACGGAAACCTTAAAACATTTTTTTAACTTACACCAACTGTATGTTGTTGCAATTTTCGTCATCTGTCTAAAATTCTCTCTATCATAAAAATAAAATTACATTGGTACTTAATGCCAAACTAGAGATTACTAGCCACAAATTTATCGAACAAACAAATAGCTGTCAATCATATTAAAAACATAAAATATCTACACAGCGTTTAATATCACGATGGAGTCAAATGTACCGTCAGCTGCATAGTTAAGTGATACCCCTGCATACAAACTTTATATGCAGAGGGAGTCACTTCACTCTTCTACAACCACAACTGCTTTTAAATTCAAAAACACATTTGGTGCAAGTCAAAGGATTTATCCTTTCACTTGCACCAAATCCAAATGACTGCGTTTCGCGCGATTGTTGCAATGCTCCATTCCGGGCTATTCCTGGCCACCCATTCGTGGTTCGTTAACTTTGTTATACGAGTGTTCTGTACTTGGTTCATGATTCCGGTGCAAATTAACCTGTAATATTTGTATTATTCTAAAAAGGCAAAAGCGTCGGTACATAAGTGGCGCTTAATATCTTTTAGTAGGAGTTGGTACGCTTACCTCAGTCTGAAATGCTTACAAACTAAACCTAAACAAAACTTTGACTGAGATATTCCTTCCACTGTACTAAATTCATGCAGGTATCAACTTCAGGCGAAAAAGTTCTCGTACGCTGGTTTTAAATGTTAACACAATTAACACTTTCTCATCTTATGACCGAAGGATTTAAATCATTTAAAATACTACCGACAATAAAATGACATGTAAAACACCCTAAAGAACCTTGTTTTAACGTGTTTCTCATATGGCACTTCACAACAACTAAACTAAAATTATTATAGGCAGGCGAAATTTGCTATATCCAGTAGTGGCATGTGTATGACAGCTACCTGTGATAAATTGCTGGTAACTTATCATGTGGCAGACAGATATATTTCGCGCTCGATCGTGTATTGTACTCCGATAATGTTGGGAGAATGATACGCTTCAGTAAATAATACGAGGTAGTAATAAACTAATAAATAAAGCTGAGATAATTCGGAGGAGTTTTTAAGGCAGCTTTGATCAGTAATTAGAAGTAGACCAGACCTTATGAACTAGGAACATTAACTTAAATGATTATGTTCTACAAGATATTCATATTTTAATTGAATAATCAATATCCTCCCCCTGCCTTCCTACCTACTTTCTTTCGAAGCCTACCTAACTACTTACTTAAAAGTTGTTAACGTACCGTTTAAACTTGGACGTTCCAATTATATATTTCTTAAGTTGTCTCTTCTGGGCAGAAAATAGTCACAATATTTGTATATAACACAGTTTTCTATGGATTTTATGTATAAGTCCGTTCCTGCTTTTGCTTTTGTAAAAATAAACAATTACGAGGTTGTTTCTTTTACAAAAGCAAGAGCAGGAACAGATTTATACATCAAATCAATAGAAAATTGTGTTTGACAGCATAGTTTCAATAGTTTGTTACCCCATTTGGTACGCCATTTGTTCCGTTTCTGATAGTAAATAAAGATTGAATGTATATGACATCAATTACATAAAAGCTATAATAGGATATTTCCTAGTCATAGTCATTAATTAACCTTCACATTTCCAACGTCTATTCTCAAAGTAATTGGCTTCACTCCTTTACGGGTACTAATGCGTTTTTAAAATATAATGTCGTCTAGCGAGCACTGCCAGACTCATTCGTAATAATCCAGAGGAGGAAGAGGTTCAGGATTAATTAACACCTTTATGCAAACGATTTCCTATTTAATACGAGTACGGAGTTTTTGTTCCACCGTGCACCACAATTATGTTCAGAGGCCGGAACTTTAGTGGCACTTTTGAGCTGTCATAGCTGCATAGGGACTTCTCATTTATCGACTTCTGATACTTACCGATACATTATAGAACACAACATATTAATAATATTAAAACTAGAGATGTTTATACAAGTCTTATCGCTACAGAGCGATTTCTTCGAGATAACCTATGGATACATTTTGAAAATTTAAAATAAGATTTTAATATAAAAACACAAATATACTTAGTAATCAAAACTTATCTGAAAGAGATCGCTTTTTAGTGATAAGACCGCCTGTCATTTACCTCCACTTTTATTATTTCCTAATGTGCCTCGAATACTCGGTATATGTGAATATAAGTCGATAAATGAAAAGTCCCTATGAGAGCTCAAAAGTGCCGCGAAAGTGGCCTCTAATTATGTTTTTTCTCCACTGAACGCACTGGGTGCATTACTCGTAAATGGCTCATATGACCTACTAACTACCTATGCATCGCTCGTTTTGATAGATGATATATATCTATTATATAAGCATCATCAAACATTACGACCTAATTTAATTCTAATGCTTAAAATAGAATACCTATATACGTACCTTCAGAAAAATGCTGTGTTGCTTTTTTATGGAGAAAATAAGCTAATGCAATTGGCAAGACATCATTTTATAAACATACTAAGTACCTATTAAAATTCTCATAGCGGGTTACTCACGTCAATAAAGTCGAAAATAGCTCGACATGTTTCGGAACAGTCCGTGTCCCTTATTCATGAGTCATGCGTGTAGCCGCGGCGACTGCTCTACGCACACTGCGAGCCCCAGCGCGGTCAGCTCTCGACCCTACTACGATACTAAGTACCTCGTCAAATTTTGTAGCATTGTGAACTAAGTCATTATATCCCTACCTACATTTATTTTTACCGGTGGTTACATGTACTATTTTTACTTATTTTCGCAACGTATCTTTATAAATTTACTAAAACGGGGCTTAATCGTGTATAAACTTTGAAAACAAACCTCCGACGTTTCAAGGGCGACATTGCCCCCGTGGTCCCGGAGAAAGACTGGCTGAGGTTGACATCAACATCTTCTAGCTGCGCGGGTTTTACGAACTACCCGCACTTGGTCTTGATTATCAACTTGAACATTTTGCGCACTAGGGATGTGACTCTGTCGACACACTACACTCACGATGTCCGATTTTTGAGCAGGTGATATTCGATTACGCTTACATTTATCAATGACTGGATTCCATGTAGACGAGATTCTAAAACCGTCATCCCGATTGAAATTGGTGTATTTTTTGATTTCAATGGCTTCCCGTACTTTCCTACTATGGAAACGACGATCCGTTGAAAGGATTTTAGGGTTATGCAATTCAATCCAATGGTTTGGTCCAGAATCTAACAAATGTTTGGCAACCGCAGACTTGTGTACCTGGCGATTTCTGACAGCTGCGATATGTTCCTTCACTCTTTCCGCCATGGTACGCTTCGTTTGGCCGATGTAGGAACTACCACAACTGCATCTTAGTTAATGTGTGAAAATCGTGAAAGTTTAAATAAGTGTATCTTTATAAGACAGCATAATTTAAAGCGATCTAGGATGAAAAATAAGGTAAGCTAAATGTGTTTCAAATATTCAACGATTCGAGGATTAATGAACAAGTCACTCCAAATCAATAGTCCGCATCTTAGTTGTAGTGAATTTATTTCTGTAAATAAAAATATAAGCACCGTTGGGCGGAAATCAGGAATTTGTACGTCATATCCGCTGTACACCGGCGACTTCCGGCGCTCGTGCCGCTCACTTCCGCTGCGAGCTTTAAGCGTAGGTATATACCTATGTGCAGGTACGATGTGATCTGAGATCGCTGTTTGATTACTCTTACGTACCTACCGCTTTGTAAAGTCTGTGCATGACTGTGGCGTCTATGGCGCCGGCCTGGTGAGAAGAGAACAAATCAGCCGAAACAAATTACGCCATAAGAGTGCCGCACATTAAACTTTTTTGAACTTTTAAAGCGATTATTTTTGATAATATTCGACTAATCAAATAGTTATTCAAAAAAATTCAAAGTTATATTTGATGTGTCAAAAGTACATTATAATAAAAAAAAATGGCTTTTAGTTACTTGTATGGGATGACCCCCATAAGAATATTGTTTTTCGCAATGTATATGCCATAGTAAGTAGCGGTACACAAAAAACACATATATAGCTGTAATATGATAACTTGTGCTTTATAGTTAGTGAGTAAAACTGCTGCGTCATACGGACTTCTAACTCCAGCTGAGAGGAGCCTTAAAATTCGTATGTTACAGCGGTTTAACACAGTAACTGTAAAGCAAATGTTAATAATATGAGTATTACACCTTAAGGTGTATTTTGTGTCGCTACTTACTTTTGCATATAAATTACGAAAAACAAAATGTTAGTTTGCCCCTTACATGTAACCAAATGTATTTTTTTTTAATTTGTTGCATGTCAGTACTTGTGGTACACCATCTGATAGGTCTTTAGAAATATTCTTAAGGGTTCTTGAACAAGAATTTGGTTTGTCGAATATTTTTGAGAATAATCGATTTGGAAGTCATAAAAAGTGTTTTGTATTATTTTGGCACATACCACTCCGTCCGACTTACCATTTTCGAGATCCACGTCTTAAGTACCTAATGCAGGTACGAATATTTATATGATATTCAGCATGGTAGGAATAAATTCCTGGAATTCCTAAGAAAATAAATAAAGGTAAGTATGATGTATTCTTCAAATTTTGAAGAATATACTACTAAGGAGATAACAACTGACAACCGAGTTAAAAAAAATACAACTGCGAAGGCTTCTCGGTAAATATGCATTCGCATGTTTGCGAAAGTTATCTTCAAGATCTACATCCTGTGCTCAATTTGTAAGATAAGAGCCAATTCTGTCTTATAAATGGAAAATATCAAGCAGAACTAGACTAGTTAACTTGACTCAACTTTTTACATTTTAAGATGTATAATGTCCTATGACGTAACTTGGTTCCTGTAGGGTGTAAGCTTCTTTCCCGTTTCTATACGTGACTTATTAAATTAGAACTTATAATCCTCGTCCAGCTTCACCGGACTTCACAAATTGCGTTAACGTTGCGATCACAAGACTGATCCGGATTTCATTTAGATAATTGAATGAGGCTCTATCGTGACTGAGAAAAGGTTCGGGCGAATGACTATTGTTTGGGGCCAGAGAATTAGCGTACACTAACTATTGGTTAATAGTTGAACGAGCGTGCGCAAACTTAGACAAAAATGGCTTCGTTTGTTTGTCCTGCTGTCGGGCTACATGGTTGTTCTCCACCATAGCACACTCCTCAGTCGATTCTCGTAAAACATTGTAAGCAAGTTTGATAGTTATATAGTTTTTTGTCGATTTAGTTTTTGGTAGACTTTTATGGCGGGGATAGACGTAGGTGAGTTTAACATATCCCAAAGTGTCATGTACAGATTTAGATTTCAGTTATTTATTTTTCTGTACCAAAATTTAAAACATTGGTAAACAATTTTAATTGGCGGGCGGGGCGCTAAAGGTCTGGTCCATCTTTCTTTCATAGGCTTAATTATAGTGTTTACTTCGGTGTGTAACTTTAGCGAAGTAAATTCCATTAAGACTCCAGTAAGTAGCTTTCGGGAATAGAAAAGACGAATGATGTTTTATGCACACAAGGTGCATAAAACATCATTTATTAAAACAGGTGGTTAAATATTTTTAGCTCTGTTTCCACTGCCCATTAGAGTATCAGACCTGTGTATCATATAATACTGTGATGATACAAAACCACGGTGGGCGGGGCACATTGCACGTAGAACCGATGGCCGTTGGGGCGGAAAGGTTCTCGAGTGGCGACCGCGTACCGGAAGGCGCAGCGTGGGTAGGCCCCCCGCAAGGTGGACTGATGACCTGGTGAAGGTCGCAGGAGTCCGCTGGATGCGGGTGGCGCAGGACCGGTCATTGTGGAAATCTTTGGGGGAGGCCTATGTCCAGCAGTGGACGTCTTTCGGCTGAAATGATGATGATGATGATGATACAAAACCAACGAATTCAAACTGGGGTAGTTTTGAATATTTAAAATAAATTTGTATGTTACGATCACATACCACAGTAGCCTTTGGGATCCCGCTATTTCCCTAGCCACGCCAGAACAAACGCTGACTAGCGTACGATCCCTTCCGTCGAGGTGTGATTAATTCTGCACGTTTACCTGATCGGGGTTCAGTAGTTAACTCCCGTTTTACGTTAACAAACTGTGGCCCTTTTTCTCCGCTCGCCTTGTTTGCGTGATCAATCTTGTACGTGGATTTGATTAAAACCAATCAGTTTCGTATAGGGCGTCTGGATTGTCTGAATGGTAGGTAAGGGACTTCTCGAGAAATTCGAAATTGTTCTTAATTTTTGTTTACTGTGAATAGCGTTGTAGAGGAGTAGTAAGTGTAGGTGTTCTCAGTATAAAGTAATAAATAATATATGATAATATTAACGTGTTTTATGTTGATATTATTTGTATGCTATTTGTTAGGTATTTTAAAGTATGTAGGGTAGACCGGGGACAATTGAACCACTTTTTTATAATGGTTCTTAATTCAGAATGTATAAATGATGAAACAAAACTTTGCAAACATATGAAAAACTAGGTTATTGATCTACGTATTTTTGAAGGTAATTGATAATAAAAAGTAAAATTATAGCAGAAAAATCAGTTTTTAGTCAGTGAGTCCTTGTGTTACAATTGACCCTTAGTACGGGTCAGTAGTACCAAAAATTCTAACGCGAATAAAACCCATTTAATATGTTTATTATTTAAAGATTTGTTGTTTTAGACCATAACTTTAATCAATTTTTGCAGTGATATCAGTAATAAGAAGGTACATATAAGAAAACACTATTTGAGATCAGGAGTTAGTTATATCTCACATTACTATTAATATCTCACTTAGTAATAAAAATATAGTCGAACGATTAAAACCACAGCAATATGTCACTTACAGTGTTCTATTTTAAGTCTTATTTATACAAGAAACAAAAACTATATCGACTTATTCAACAATCTTTCTTTCCATACAGTTACTATAGCCCCCTGTTACAATCAACCCAGCCTCAAAATATAATAAGATTTTATTGATCTACTAAATTTACGAGTCTGATAAGTAAAAAAGCACAGTAAGTAGCAAAATAAATAATGGCGGTAATACTTTGTCATTTTTTACATAATTACAATAAAGGGAGTTAACGTCATCTCGTTTTATATCTGGAGTAACGTAACTGTGGGCAAGTAGGCACATGGCGCATGGACAACGTGCAATTTTTTTTAGATTTTTAATGTATTTTGGTAATTATTACTAAGTACCTACTAGTTTTATGTGCACTTGCTGTACTGATGCGCTTCAGCCATCCATTACTTATGTTTACACAAAGATAATCATTGAAAGACAAAAAACAACTGAAAAATAATAACGGGGTCGTTTGTACCGCGGTGTTAATTGTAACGGTACTATTGTCCCCGGCTCACATGTTACTAATGACCCCGAACACACAAAATTATCTAAAGTACTGATATTTCGATTCTTTTACAAAAGTGATCGCCATACTGTGCCACAATAAAAACTTTGATAAATATCCAATCATAAAACGATACCAATCTAACACTAGGATACTTTAGTTTTGAGTAACACCCGCCCGAAAACAAATATGGTCTCCTAGCACCTCCGATCTGCGTCGCAGCAAGCGGCCAACTGTTGAGCGGGTCCGGACACGTATTGCGCTTCGTCGTGTATACCCACATATACATATTTCGTTTTAGTTGCAAAATTATAAGCGATGGTACTATTGCCCCGTCGTACTATTGGCCCCGGTCTACCCTAGGTGTGGCTTTTTTCTTACAGTCAAAACCCTTTAAATGAGAATTTAAAATTCCTCCCTTAAACCACTGCAATTATGTTTCTGACATCAGTAATAAAGATTCGTAATGATTTCAAACGTTCAGCGCGACCGACTGTTCAGGCGGTAACTAGAGCGGTTGTATCCAGACAGGGCACTCGTCTGAAATAAACTCTGTACCAAGAACCAACTGTTATGTTTACTATTGTATTACATAGGTATATAATACATAAACATTCAATGTAACTAATTTTATGTGCATTGTGCATTACCTGAGTTATTCGATTACCCAAACTAAGCCGCTAAACTCGAAACTCGATCGTAAGTTACGCTATACATCACAAACCAAATCTTCATACACAGCATAATTATTATTTATGTTATTTAAGAGTCACTGGCGCAAGCAAAATACTATAGCCATCATTCGTAGCCAGCGGGCCTACCACAAACCAGGAACCTTTATAGGTGACCATACTTTCCTGTTTTTTGCCATACTAAATGATGAACGAGAGAAAACGGTCCACATGAGACCACTTCCTTTTGGCGCTTTGTCTCACTCGCACGTGTTACCAATGTTAAAATGATACTATTGTGGGAGTATTATATTAGTTTATTACTAAAAATAAATATCTTCTTATTTTATTTTAGTACTATATCCAAATAAGGATTTTATTGTCTTTTAAGTAGTTAATTTGTAAATAATTGTGATTTTCATATTATTAACTCTTTAAATCAAAGATGTGGACAACAACAAAAAAAAATCTATAAATTTAGTAGACATTAGTAAGTTTTTGTATGTTAACTGAAGTGCCGTGAAGTAATTATCTATTTTCTGTTGAAAATTCGCTAAAATTGTTAGATTGTGTTGTGTAAAGGGCTGTTGAATTGAAAACTTTCCTGATTGCGGAATATCTTTACGCAGCAGGTAAGCCAAAATTGTACAATATTAGATACATTTTCCGACAAATAGACTAGACAAACTCATTAGGATGACGAACGACTATGATGTCAGGATGTTGTGGATCAATTTTACAGAATTCTTATTTATTAAATAAATTTAGCTGAACATTTAGTTTGAGACATTCATTCTTGGACTTGTATGACGCAATAAGAGCTATTATTATGGAATGTATTAGATAGGTACAGTCAACTGCAAAGATATGAATACAGCCAATGTGCCAAAAATGTGTATACAGGACTTTATTACCTAAACGTGGATATATATATTTGGCACTTTGGCTGTATTCATATCTTGGTAGTTGACTGTACAATAAAGACTTATAGGTATTTAAACAGCACAACTGTTTGTATTGTTTGTACCGTTGTTCACCGATTACTCTGAGATCCGTCGTCCAATTTGAGTGATTTTTTTGTTCGAAAGGAGTTGCCTCCAATGTGTTCGCGTAGTTATTTGGTGCCGAGGAATTAAGGGTGTTTAAGCCATTTCATCCGGAAACCACCAATTCGGTGAAGCAAACTTGATGATAATGTATTAAGAGCTGGCTACGGAAAAAGGTGTGCAATTAGTAGAACGACGACATTTTCTAGTTGGTGAGCCACACGATCATTATTAATTAATCCGGGTACCTGGCAGCTGTTCAGCGGTGGATGGGATAGTTGTTCTTTGTCATCGCCTGATGTGATTTGCGCCTGTATCTTTGCACATATGATTTTGAAGGTCCACTCTAATGGAATTGAACTTGAATGAATTGCAACCCCTTAAATTCATTTTAGATGCGTTTGTTGCCCATCCATTAAAAATAATCCTTTAATCCTAATAATAATCTTTTTATTGCCATATTTTGTTGCCAGGCGCCCGGAATAATTAACTAATAATGACAGCATGGCACACTAAGGAGTTTCGTAGCAACACACAAGTATACACTTAATAGTAATAATAGTAATACCGTAGTAGTAATGTAATACCTATTTCCGTAGCTCTTCTTCGTCCGAGTTGGTAAATTCTTTTTTCACTTCTCTTTCTGGATAAGTTTGACTTTAAGTTGAGGCTAAGCGACTAAAAATCGCTTTTTATGCGCTAGAGCATAAAGTAAAATTTAAGGCAGTCGGCACTCGCCAGGGCTCGCTAGCCGCAGGTACTGGTTGGCTACGCGAGACCGACCGCGCCCAAGCATGGCATATATCGATGTTTAATTCTAACATTTTCCTCACAATTAAAGCGAAAAGCTGAATGTATATCTCGGGCATAAATGGGTACCCATTTGATCCTCGACTACTATATTGGTCCTCGTTACATTGGGACCAATAAAAAGCCTCGGCACACAATCCCTCCTCCCTTGGCGCGAGGGTATCCCCGGCAATGGTCGGGGCAACCAGGGGAGCACCGTGGAAGAATATTCGTGATCCCATGGTGCTCCCCTAGAATGGCAAAGAGGGTAACGCCGCAGGGGAAGTTAGTGGGTATTCTCTTCCCCTCCCTCTGACTAGAAGAGGGAGTTGTGGGAGGAGCGAGTCCCACATACCACCCCATCCCCAACGGGCTTCCGTAGCCCCGGGGTGAGATTCGTAAAGGAATTTACCCCTGCGTCAAAAAAAAAAAAAGGTACCTCCAATTCCAGGTCCCATAAAGGTTGGTGCTGATCTGATGATGGGATCGATAAGGAATTTAGAGAACCTCTCAAAGAGGCAATTGGCACAACGTGCAACAAAAGAAGCTGTAACGATATGTTGTGTTCAGGATGTTGAACAATGGACAATGGTCGAGAAGGCCTACTGCGAACCACCTTTCTCGCTCGCCCGTCCTCTGCCACTCGAATATGCAAAAGCGATAGAGAGGCAAGCAGACAAACGAACGAAAGAAGTGGTTTGTGGTAGCCCTCCAGGTTAGACGGTCGGTCTACATGGAACCACAGAGTACGGAGGGAATCGGCCAATCATTGTCTTGGACCCAAATACATCATCGTCCGTCAAATCACTCCCAATATAATTCTGATGATTTGATTATGATGATGACGATCTGGAAAGATGATAAAGACGACGACACTGGATGGAAACTATAACGATAATATACGTCAATAACGTCAAGACATCATGTTTATCGTCGATCTAATATCCCACATACTTATGACTTATGGTCACCCTAATTAGAAAGAGATGCAACGGTAAAGTAATATACTATCTCATGTGGATACACTTTTGTAGTCGCATTGCTGAATCCGGATATCCAGATCCGTATTACAAACATTGAAAATCGGCATTGACGGAAAAACTTCTTTGCCACTCTAATATGCAAGTGTGACAGAGATGGAGATACAAATCCGGAATAATTCGATTTTTGTGGTACTAGCCTAGTTATTCCTGGCCCCGTTAGTCTCACATTAATCCAGGCTCTAATAAACTCGCAGGCAACAGCAGCGCCTTCATACACAACAGAAGCGTGAGCTCAATTACTCGCCTATTAATTTTGCAATAACAAAACGGTCTCAAATTTGAATAAAATAACCAAACAAGTGGTTTGAATTTATTGGTATACTAACAATCAACAGAAAATGTCCCGTCTGCATCTTAGCCGATTCTTTGCGTCCGTAGCCAGTTATTCCTCGCCCCGTTTGTCCCACATTGTTCCAGGCTCTAATTAACTCGCAGTCAATAGCAGCGCCTTCAGACGCAACAGAAGCGTGCGCCCAATTACTCGCCTATTAATTTTGCAATAACAAAACGGTCGTGGGCTTATTGGCAGATGAAATTGATTTAGAGCAAAAACACATGTAATGAGCGAATTTAATTAACACATGCCAGGCTAATTTTGTGAGTAGCACGCTTTAAAATTATTTCTGATTATTATAACGGTAAACTGTAGTTTATTACAATACTGACATAATACAACAATTGTGATTAAATTGTAAACCTGTAAAAACACGTTGGTAAGTGTATTTTTTTTAAAGGCAGATATATACCGGGTGTGTCCTACAATAGGAGCAATAAATTTAATCGTAGGTTCTGCTCCTCAAACTCAACAACTTTTTAAAATGATTAATTTGTAAGTATTCACTTTTTCATACAAATTAAATAGTATTTTCAATCACTAACATCAGTCTAATTGACGACTCTTGTCATAGTACAAATAGGTCAAATTTTGCAGTATATTGCGTCTTCTAAAAAACTTTAAAGTGTAATAAAAATCTAAATCCGCGTTATTTTTAAGAGTCGCTGAACAAATGTTTAGTATATAATTTGACAGCTCAACTATTTTTAAGTTTTCGTACTTGACCAGCTCTAAGAGAACCATCGCTACTACGCCTTGTTATCTATTGGCGTTATTCATAAACGCACTTCAACAACAGTTTAGCTAAATGATTGTTTGACCTCTCTCTCTTGATTGTTTGATCTGTCACTTTGACAATCGCGTTTGTCAGAATGGGAGAAAACATTATTTAACTAAAGCTTCTGTTAACTTTTTAATGAATAAGGCGGTATCTGTTCATACATACTTTTGCAGTTAAGCGGGCTGTATATTATATAGTCAGTCTGTAGATAAATAATATTTTCACAAAATATTTTTATTTACAATATTTAACAAGTGCTTCGCCACGAAGGTGCACTCGCAACCCCTTTATCTCGGCAACCCGTGACGTATTTATTTTAACCTCCTGCAAAATTTCACGACAATTCGATAAGCGATACTCGAACTATCATCGAACAAAGATATAAAAATACATACAAATACCGGATTGTTCCAGTAGACACCGAGAACTTCGCTTGCTTGTTCATACCGTACTAAACATCTAAACGTTAAAAAACTAAAGTACTTTACCGTCTACAACTTCTAAGTAGTCAATGAAGCGTACCTACGAAATCGAATACAGTGAAGTAAAGGTATCTATTTCATATACGAATAATTTCGTCAAAATTGTTTGCTAGTTAAATTAATTCATACACTTACGTTTGAAATATTCATAGAAGTTTGGAGTTGTTGATACCTACCTGCTAAAGTTAGGTGAAGTGAACCAATGAAACACTCTTCGGTCCTTATACATGATGTTTCAAAAGTCAATTTTTTTATTATTATTATTTTTTAGATATTACCTATACTATTCATCAGGCAAAAAAAGGCTATTTTCAGGCTGAATATTATGTATAAACGGAAGACGACGTTAGGAGTTCGTTGAATTATTATGAAGCCTGCAAATGTCTTTTCAGTCGAGTCAAGTATTATATAGTGCTTTTCTCAAAAATGGTGCAAATAAAACAAAATCTGATTAAAATTGGAACCTTCAATTTCATTGAAGTTGCGATGGGCGTTTTGTCATGCCTTCCGTTTATTCTTTTATAAAAAAAATACTGTATTTTTCCTACACATTCAAGATGACTCAAATGTCGCTGTACCAACATTATAATAATAACCCGACCTTCTGTTTTGGCTGTTTTGGGCCATAAAATGACGTCAGTTTCAACTTGGATCTCCACAAATAATGGATTTTGTATGCAACTTTTCCGTCGCGACTTCAGTAATTTTTTAATTTTTGATTGACCATAAACAAAGCGATTTACGACCTAATTTGTAAACGGAAAAGTCGACTTTGTATTGCATTATTGAGAAATGAGTATTTTAGTTAGAAGAAACTAGTTACTTTTTTATTTGTGAAAAACGAAATAAAAGCCTGATTAGTAATAGGTAAGTACCTTTTTTTTATAGTAATAGGTAAGTACCTATTTATTTAGTTGAAATAAAGCAAAGATTGTGCAACACAAAAAAAAATGATGACGTGGGACGTGGACATACAACTTTCTAAGTTTGATAGCCCCCGTGGTCCTGGAGAAAGACTGGCTGAGGATGACATCAACATCTTCTAGTCGCGCGGATTTTACTAACTACCCGCACCGCACGCTATGTTCGATTTTTGAGCCGGCGATATGCGGTAAAGCTCTCATTTATTAATGACCGAATCCCATGTAGATGAGATCCTAAAACCATCGTTCCGATTGAAGTTGGGGTACTTATTTCTTGATTTCAATTGCTTTGACCTTTCTAATATTGAAACGACTAATTCTACTATAGGACGATCTGTTGAAGGGTTTCTGTAGTATTATGACAACAACTGATTTATTAAAAATAAGCGAGGGTACATGTGTTAATCTTAACGATACCCACAACAGTTTCCTTTCTTAAAAATTGGACGTCTTAAGTGTAGTTTGTTCACAGAGTCACAAGTGCGGGTATCTCGTAAAACCCGCGCGGCTAGAAGATGTTGATGTCAACTTTAGCTAGTATTTCTACCACGGAGGTAATGTCGCCCTCGAGACGTCGGAGGTTAGTTTTCAAAGTTTTACGCGACTAAGCCCCGTTTTAGTAAATTTATCATGTATGAAAATTCTGAAAAAATAAATCAGTGTTTTACAATGAAGACGAATTTCATCGCAAAAGCAAGAGTCTAAACCAGTGACGACTTTATGATCCTTTACTTCTAAAATCTTACTTAGATTATTTATAAACATAATATCAACACACATATTTTTTTTGCAGGCACTTTTTAACACCCTATATCGAAACAATTTAGATTCATTATAACCGTGCTCAAAAGTTGTTAATAGGTTTTGTGTAGTTTGAGGAGCTATAACAACGAATAAATTTAACAACCTTTCCACACTATTCATATGTATAGGTATGTGGGTACTATTCGGGATTACATAGGAGCTTATACTGTTAACATGAGTTTATAAGGGCATAGTCACAAAACCTCTCCTTAGTGCATCCGCAAAGCATCTCGCTCGCACAAAATATATCACGATACTGCGCTCGAGATGAACTTGGAGTGAGTTTATGCAGTCGCTGGCGTTAATGGTCACTGTCACCTTTATGGTAAGGTACTCGTATTGTTGCGAAGTTTTTGACGAAACTCTCACACCTACTTGTCGTCGACTAATAAAAAATGGGGTAAATATGACTTCATTTTTAAATTCAAGACCAAAAAAATACCGTCACACACTTACATTATATTTTTTTGGAAATATAATATATAATTGGATATATATGTATCTTCAAGCGTTACTTAGTTGCTCCAGCTCTCTTGAATAAAACATACCGTTGGATTTTTGTCGTCTACTAACCAAACTTTTCAGAGATACTGACACACGCCAAATCAACAGACTTAATTAGACATAAATTGGATATTCTACTATTCCTGTTTTTGAAATCTTATAACGTTAATGCTACAAGACATTCCTATTCCCTATAATGCATTAATTGTGTTAATTCTAGATCACAACAATGTGTTACTTAGAGATCTCTGTTCCACGAATATCTTAACCAATTACACTGTTACTCGTAGTAAATAGGTATAATACATTTCTACATATATCTAAGACCAAAATGATGCAAGATTTCAAGCTCATGTTTAAAGCGCTTACCTAATTGTTTTTATTTTCTTTAATAATGAATTTGTTGCTTTTTTTTTTAATCTATAGGTTACATATGACAGGAAAAGTCCTGACTGACTGACTCATCAACGCAGAGCTGAAATTGCTACACAGCGCCACTTGAAGCACTCGGAGTTAGTCAACTAACCCGGAGTTAAGCGTTTTTTAGTATAAAAATTCGACGGCTAAGTCTCGGTTTGTTGGTTAACCATATGTGCTTTAATTTCACTATGGCTTAGCAATCGATACAATTTAACTAAAATAGATTGAGTAATCAAATCAGTATAAAAAAATTAAATGCATTTAAATATTATATTTTTATCCGATCGGTTTATCTTTGGCAACTACGATTGTACACACGCGTTCAAAAATGCATGGGTAATTTATGAATGAATTCATTCATAAACTGCCCATGCAATTTTGAACGTGATAGTACATACAAATGTACATTACACATTTATAATAGGTACCATCTTTTTTCCCGGAAGGGAAAATAATAGTGATGGCCAAGTATTAAATATTTTATGTGCCACATATTAAACAAAACCTCCACTCCTGTTCTTTCCTGCATTCTCCGTGAAGACAAGGCAAGACACGTAATACATTTTATATAAGACTTCACTGTGCACTTAGAGCGAGACCATGGAGACACGACGTCTAAGCTTACATGGCGACGTTTCTGACGCATTTGTGTTCAAAATAGAATTGTAATGTGTGCCGTATGATAATTGATAATGAGGTTCTGTATGTCGACGTTCATGTAAGGATGTGAAATATAACACGTTTATACCTACGTCATTTCTCATTAACTGGTAAGTCTCCATTTAGTCAATATTATCCGTTTTCTAAGACGTGTGTTAAAGGTGTAAACTGGCGCTATTATTACGGATTCAATAAAATGTTTAAAAAATATGAAGAGCTGACAGCATAATATAATTTCGCACAATTTGCGATGTTGATTTTCAGTGAACCCCAGTATTTGGATTCGGTGCTACTTAGTATACTACTAATGCATTTAAGAACAAAACAGCAGAGTGGGTATAATTTATAAAACTATATGAGACTCATTGGAGATTTACAAATCTTATAAATGTAGTGTTTGTTTATAGGTTTGTACAAAGAGGTACATTTGTGCTTAAAGTACCTACCATCTGAACCCAATTATATAGTATGGAATCACACTATCCGTTTCTAACGTTGGTTAACAAAAGGGTTATAAGAATACAAAACTCGACGTGTCGGAAGGTAATCGCTTTTTGACGAGGGTACCATGTCTCTGGACACCTGTGCTCCTTGAAATATTACACTTGGATTGAAGGCTCTATTATGTGTAACGTTTTTGAATCGTTATGAGAAATAAATTAGGCATTTTATGTCGAATAAAATACGCATCAGTTATGTTGCTTCCCGCCTGTCGAAATATTGTTACAAGTTTAATCTGTTTTTATTAATAATAATTTGGGGGCACGGCAGTACCCCTAACAAGTCAAGGGGTTCATTCCTCGAAGGGGTTCAGACAATTTTCAAGCCCCTGTAATTTCGAGCTGGCCGCGCTAGTTGAACCCTGAATTTTCAGGGACCTGTTGGCTATAAGAGGACATAGATATATTCTTAATAACATTTAATTTGAGCTTGTAGTTTAGAACTATCGATCGTCAAAGTTCCTTAGTTCGGACACTCACTTACTCACTTATTCACTCACTCAATTACCGATCATCAAAATTCTAAGGTACTTCTAGCATGCCCAGAAGCTCCAAATTTTAAACATGAGTAGTTTATAGTCCACCAAGTCACAGAAAATTTAAAAAGTCATACCAATTGCATACCTAAGTTTTGAGATGTAATTTTTAAACAAGTCGGTTATTTTAGTCGGTAACACAAGATTCAAATAAAATAGGCAAGTCAGTGGAAGTCGCATTCTATGGATACCACCCGGTACCGACTAAAATAACCGAATTGTTTTAACATTACATCTCAAAACTTTTTTTGCAGCGTTTCTTACTGCGGAGCGAGACTTGTGTCTTTTTACATGTAATGTTTTTGATGGGATAAATCTTTTTATTATACACATGTTTCAACTCAAAATACTGTTCAACGAAAGAAGGAGATTTCCGAGTGCTAAAAATTAAAGCATTTTTATTTATAAAGAGTTTTTAGAAAATTTTGAAAAATGTTTTTTTTTACCAAGGCGCTTATAAAAAAAAAACTATAGTATCTATACTTCTTATCGATAAAGATTTTCACTTCTTAATCGATTCTCTTGAAAATGTATGAACAGTATGGAAACTTTATAGTACCTATACTAACTGTATAGTGTGTATGTAGTATAGGAGAGTTGGTGGCCCAGCGGTAAGAGCGTGTGACTTTCAAACCGAAGGTTGCGGGTTCGAACCCCGGCTCGTATCAATAAGTTTTCGGAACTTATTTATGTGCGAAATATCATATAATATTTAACAATCGCTTTTTGCTGAAGGAAATCATCGCGAGGAAACCGGATAAATGAATACAAAAATACGTTGTAGCATTTAGGAATCCATGGCGCTTAATATCATACCTACTCGTGAGGTTATCAACTTCAACAAGATCCAAGATCAACTTTTTTTTTATCTCGTTTCCATAATTAGACCTTTATTATGTCGCTATCAATAACAAATCATTCACAACCATTCCTCTTTATACGACTCAGGTGATTGAGGTCGGAACAAAATTTGAGGAAACAGACGAACCTTATAGATCGAGTTATGTCGGCCATTTAAGTGCAAACCATTCAAGTAAGCTATCAACCCTTCACAATAAAATATATAAAGGATGACAGCAATGTCAACTGAAATACTTGGGATACTGTGTATCCTTAATAGAAATATAAATTCATCTATTCTGAAAAGTTACATTCGTTAAATTTAAAACGTAACTAATATGTAGTAGATTATGTTTCATGCAAATACTAGGGATGTTGACATATTTTGTTATCGTATTACTTAACACCTGAACAGACCTGTTCAGACTTAGACCTCCAGCTAAATATAGAACAATCTGAATTGTAAAGCACGAATCGAAACATTGATAATGTGTAATTAATGTTTTGATTCATGTTTTTTGTTATTTAAGTCTCTCTTAGAATTTTTCTTTCTGAGTTTCTGTAGCTAGAATAAGCAAGTGCGAGAGGGAGACATGATTATAGCGTGGAGCGGCGCGCCACTAACCTAGGACACTTCGATAATTATCAACAGTTTGTTTCATGACATTTGTGATATTTGAACGCGAAGCGGTATACCACGCGGCGTGTTGAAGTTCGCGCGGCGAACTTGTAAAAAAAGTATAGTCAATAATTTTTAAGAAAAAAAAACCGACTTCATTTGGTTCCCGGTAAAAGTGAAATTTTGAATTTGTTTGAGTTAGCCAGTTTACTTCACAAATATCCAATACACCGCACGTATTGGATTGGTGTACGATCGAAAATTGAGGAGCTTTCTTAATGTCCCAGGGCTTCCATCATTACATGTGAAGTATAATCAAACGGAACTCCCTTGTAGACCTTTAAAACAAACAAAATAACAATGTGTTAAATTGGATGACAGACTGTAAATTATCGAGCAGTTTTATTATGCCATCCCTGATTATCAACATCAGGTCCACTCCAGCAAAATGATGGCCACAGTAAGAAAATGCGTAAGCTAATTATGAACACCCTCTAATCACAATGATGATGATGTGCCGTTCAAATTTGAGGAGTTCTCTGAATTCTTCAAGAACCCCATCATCAGAATAGAAATCAAACCAAAAACATGAATGTCACAACTAGGATAATAAGGTTCTAGGTTTATCGACCAGTTCCACTTTGCCATCCCTGGTCTTCATCATCAGGTCCACTTCATCAAAATGTTGGCTCCCCCAAAACAATGTTTTAGTTACTTAAGGAAACCCTCAAATCAGAATGCATGTGCCGTTAAAATTTGAGGAGTTCTCTCAATCCCTCACGAATTCCATCATCAAAATAGAACTATAATCAAATAGGACTATCTTGAAGGTATTTCCTTACAAAGAAAAGATGAATGTCTCAAATCGGATGATAGAGCTGGGAATTACCAAGCAGTTCCACTTTGCCATCCCTGGTCTTCATCATCAGGTTCACTCTACCAAATTGGAGATGTTCGTAAAGAAATGCTCGAGTTTCTTAAGAAACTACCCAAATCATCATGCATATGCCTTTCAAATTTGAGGAGTTCCCTCAGTTCCTCATGGATCCCATCATCAGAAATTGATTTTGAAAGAAACGGAACTAATCTGGAACCATCTATTTTCAGAAAAAATTTTTTTTTTTAATCGGATGATAGTCCTGGGAATTACCAAGCAGTTCCACTTTGCCATCCCTGGTCTTCATTATCAGGTCCACTCCACCAAATTGATGATGTTCGTAAAGAAATGCTCGAGTGTCTTAAGAAACTACCCAAATCATCATGCATGTGCCTTTCAAATTTGAGGAGTTCTCTCAGTTCCTCATGGATCCCATCATCAGAAATTGATTTTGAAAAAAACGAAACAAATCTGAAACCGTCTATTTTCAGACAAAAAAATATTTTTTTAAATCGGATGATAGTCCTGGGAATTACCAAGCAGTTCCACTTTGCCATCCCTGGTCTTCATTATCAGATCCACTCCACCAAATTCATGATTTTCGTAAAGAAATGCTCAAGTTTCTTAAGAAATCACCCAAATCAGCATGCATGTGCCTTTCAAATTTGAGGAGTTCCCTCAGTTCCTCATGGATCCCATCATCAGAAATAGATTTTGAAAAAAACGGGACCAACCTGGAACCATCTACTTTAAGAAACCAAAAAAAAAATTCAAATCGGTTCAGTAATGACGGAGTTCTGAGGTAACATCCATTAAAAAAAATATATATATATATAATAATAAAAATTCAGACGAATTGAGAACCTCCTCCTTTAGAAATATTGAAGTCGGTTGAAAATCGCGCCATGTTAATAATGGATAAAAACTTGTTAAAAAGTGTACATTTCATTAACATCAAAATTACTAAATATATCGCAATAAAATATGTGTTTTATGTCTGTTTAGGTATTTTATAGGTAATTCTAATGTCATTCAATTAATACATATTTACATATATCACGGGGACAGATATGTAAATGTAAATGTTAAAATAAAGCGACATTATACCTATGTACCTACTTTTTTATTACACAGTAAAATAGCAAAAGTATTTTACAAAATAAAAATAAGTAGTTTGCTTTTTTAAGCATTAATTGTGTGTAATTTCCAGTGATCGTAAATTTTGCAGCAATTTCTCTGCAGCATTATTGCGTTAAAAGCATCTGTATGCCCTATTCTAGCTGGGATAGCTAATAACAGTAATGTGTATCTTAATCATCTCTCTGGATTTGTTTGGAGAAACTGCTTTATTTCTTGCTTGAAGCAAGATTATAAATGTTGACTTGGGAAATGAACAACTGAAGACATTTACAAGAAGTAGTTACCCGCACCTCCCAACTGCCCAATGCTCCGCTTCCTGAGTATGCGCTCGAAGTGAGCAAAAAAACCTTGGCTCGATCTGTATTCCTCGCCATGCTGCGTCAGGTGTTCAGCTTTAGCCCATACCCACGTTTCTCAAGCCCCAAATCCATGGATGAACGTCCTGAAATGGTGACGTCCATTGAATGACTTAAAAATAACTCTTTTAATAATGTAGTAATAAGATAATTTAATGAGGACACTTATTTAAACTTTCACAATTTTCACACATTATAAATGTACTGAAACGGAGCTTAATTGTGTAAAACTTTGAAAACTAACCCCCAACATTTTGGGGGCGACACACGATTAAGCCCCGTTGTAGATTTATAATTGAATGAGAAAATTCTACAAGAATGTTAAGCGAGTTTATGAAAACAATATTTTTTGTTTATAAAGCTTTGCCTAATCAAGCACCATCTATTCACGTGACATCAACTCTGTCCAAAAAATACAACCTCAAAGATATATGACATCGCTTTATCGCGCTCAAAAACATAACGATGTTCGTAACATTTATGTGTCGCATATTTTACACGAAACAGAAGGCTTTAAATAATTTAATTTACCTACACGTGTATGGCTTAGTTAAATGAGCCCTCCGCGTATTACGAGCTACGCGGTGACTAAAAAACGAACGTGATCTAGTAGTGATGTACTCAATTATTAACCTGATATCATTAGATTATAAGAGTTGGGAAAGTTCAAGGAATTAACTTCAAAATAAGTAAGGTATACGGCCCAGTAGATGACACTATAAGGAGGAAAGGAAAGTCACACATTTTTGCAAATAACTTCTGACCTATCAAACATACCGACTGCATGCTATGCGGAATGCTATAAAATGTATTATATTGCTACTTATTATCAAATTATTTCAGTTTTCTGCTACGTCTGAAATTATACCAGTGAATTACAGGCAAATTCACTCTCGCGCCATCTGGCCTCCAAAATAGTAATTTAATCAAAATAATTAAAAACAAACATGCAATATCAATAGTTTTATTAATTATCAAACAGTTTTAATAATCAATCACTAAAAACTCGCATAATTGTGGTTATGATCTTGACTTTCACGATACAAGTTTTTAACAGACTTGCTAAAACCACCTAGTTACGGAAACTGTCTTTCAAATATTAAATTATTTATTGAATTGACAGAAGTTTTTAAATAAGATTCGCAAATGTCACTAGCAGTCTGTTTTTGGTCATATTAATAGCAATATCATTATTTATTCAAAATACTGCAAACTGTATTTATATATAGTAGTGCGAAATATGAATCAAATCATTTAATGTAATTATATTAAAAATAAATTTGATTCATTCTTTGCAATTACCCATGTAATAAATAATCTAAAACTAAAGTCATTTTGTTTTTTTTTTCTATATTCAGTTCTCAAAAAAGTAAAAATATCTTTCCCCCGTAAAAATAGCTTGTTTTGGACTACAAAAACACATCAAAATATTTCAACTAATTAATTTTATCACTTTTAATTACTTACACTTATAGCAATTAGTTAAATGAATAACTATTAAGGATGACTCACAGTAGTCCGTTCCGTTCCGATCCGATACGGGACGATCTGTCAGTTTCTATAGAAAGTATCACGTGATAGCTCGGAGCCCTCGGACGTCACGTGACTGACAGATCGTCCCGTATCGGATCGGAACGGAACGGACTACTCGGCTGCCCTACGCAGAAATAAAGTATCTCAAAATGCTTGAATTTTTTTTTATTTTATATTTTAAATAGCCCAATAAACGGGCGTATTTCACTAAAAGATTTTTTTAAAAAAACCGCATATTTTCCTCAATATTAACAATTACTTTATCCAAGTATCTTTTTTTAAATGTTCGTCCTACGCTAAAGTCTAGTATATTCCTGGTGCCAACATTAAAAACAAGTATCCCTAATTGAGATACTCGTAATTCAAATTGATGAACGAGATACTTGCTTTCAGCGTAGATGTTGGTATTAGTGAATAAATTTTTTATAACGACTTAAACCCTTAAACACAAGTATCTCACACCAATATAATGATGTAAGGTAGATCATGTAGGGTAGATACTTGTAATTAAGTTAATTCTTGTGTTTAGTAAATCAGTGAAGCTAATACATAGATTGAAATTGTTTCCGAAGCGTTGAATGGTTAATTGTTTTTATCTGAAGTAGTACCTACAGAAGGCCTAGTATAAAAGTTGTACGACACTTACTTCTCGATCGCGTTAGCGTATCGACAGTTCAAATTATGTTTGCCGTTTATTTAAATCATTCGGCAACTTTCATATTTTGACCCCTCGATACGCTAACGCGGTCGAGAAGTTAATGTCGTACAATTTTTATACTAGGCCTTCTGGGCTACGTTACTACAAACATTATGAAGAGATTTAAAGAGCATTGGAATGGTGGCGATGCTCGCCACAGGGCAAAACGAATTGTGTCTATGTGTTTGAATAAGGATAGTAATGGGTTAGTTTTTCCATACTATATGAAACTCCAATTATTGATAACGTTATTATAAGAAGTACGTACTCAAGTCGACGCGGGATATTAGATCTGATTGATGATTACTTTTTAGGGTTCCGTAGCCGTAATGGCAAAAACGGTACCCTTATAGTTTCGTCATGTACGTCTGTCGGTCTGTCCGTCTGTCCGTATGTCACCGGTGCAATATATTGTTTTCTTTTCAAAATATATTATGGTTTTTTTTCGCAGAATAAAATTGTCTAAACCTGTCGGAAACCTAACAGAGCCTGAAGATATTTTGGAGTACAGTTTACCGCAAATTAATAATAGATATAACCCATGTAACTCACATGAGTTACTATGTTTGGATTCTATGATTAACCGAAGTGATAATAGCTATTTTGAGCACAGTTTTGATAATACAGATTATATTCTAACGGAATTATTGTCAATGGCTCCAGAAAACGACTTATTTTTTGGATACAAATTATGCTCAGCATACGCTAAATTGTGAAGAAACTGACAATTTATCAAACGACTCCTCAGTTTATTTCTTTCAGCCAATACCAGAGACTCCTACTAATTCTGCAACCGATACAAGCAATAACATTCAGATACATTCACCCGTTATAATATATGAAACCCCGAATTATTCCTCACCGGACACAAAAAATGAATGATTTAATAAATAAAACTGCTTGGCTTTACTGATTCGTTTATTTTTTGTTTATTTTAATAGTTTAATCTTAAACGAAATTACTTGTATTTACTGAGCAATAGCTATAGGTGTCATAAATCTGGAATCAAGCATCTCAAAGTTACTTGTATTTTCTTAGCAAACAGCCTACATATGCAGCGTTCATACTAACATGAAAACTATTCTGGCTTATAAAAATTTAACTAATAATAAAAAGTAACAAAAAAAAATATGGTGAATCTCAATCTTGCCTACTAAAGAGCCTTATATGCTTTTTTTGCTCTTTTTAATCTTAATCTTGGTGTAAAAAAAATAAAACGTTTTTTCGCTCTCCTGTAAAATTTGCCGCAACTGAGATACTTGATTTTTGCCTAGGGCAGCCGTACTGTGAGTCATCCTTTATACACACCTATTATAAAAACATTATAATATGCTAGATAGTAAACTTATTAAAAATCTGCCTCATATTTTGATTGACGTATTCTTTTCACAGTTTTTCTCGCATGCCCGAGCAGCATTCATTCTAACGGTAAACATACAGGAACATCGCACATCTCTACTGCCGTCGTTAGGAAAGAAGACGTATCTACATTACCTTGTAAACGGAGATAAAAATTAATTTGTTGTCAGAAAATTAAAAAAATTGCTGCTTAAAGACAAACCGGAAATTCAATATTTTTAATTTGCAGAAATGTGTAGTAACACCTATTTTATCGAAATTTTAGTTTGAAAATCAAGTTTATTTAATTTAATTTAATAAAAAGTCGAAAATTCCTTTTCTTCTTAGTAAAAAAATCCGATAAAAATACTCGATACTACAATGAAAAGACGTTTCTGGCTAGTTACGTTTTTACAACGTAGTACTTTTTTCATAAATTTTCTCTGCTTTGGTGTCTCGTCATACCTTTTACGTTTTCTAGACCCCCCTTTTTTTGTAATTTTGTCAGAGTTTTCTTTGCCTGAGTCAGAGACTTCTGGTGACTCAGGAATAATAACGTTAACAGGCTGTGAGTGTATTTGTGGAACTGTCTGAGTCTTCTGAACTTTCTGCGGGCTTTGAACACGGAGGTAAATAATCTTTATCTAAAAACGAGTCATTTGAATCAAAATCTACGTCAGGGTTGATATTACAATTAAGGTCTAGGGCATCCTGCCTGGCTATCTAAAAATTCGTTTAAATCTGCATGAAGGCACCTGCTCATCGTAATAACTTTTGGATGTAAGGTACTTGCACCATAGATGGCCCATTCCTTAACATGGCCCACTTTCAAAATTTCATACTTAGAGCGTTCGAGTGAACCTGAATTTGCACGCCAATGTTCGATTAGTACCATAGACATAAGTTCTAGTTCATATCAAACTGTAGTCTCGACCATTTTTACTGGAGTCTTCACTTTGTCAGCCAAGTTGCAACAGGCTCGCGTGTTATAACCTATCAGTCACTTAAGTTATAGTATTTCTTTAGAAAATCAAGGAGATTTAGTGTTTCTTTTAAACAATAAGTTTGTTTGTGGTTCAAGGGCGAACCCATAAAGGTAAGTGTTGTTTGTATTTTTTGTTCATTTTCATTTTATAGAAAGAATGCTCGCTGCTGAGAAAAACACCTATTAAGGTCCACCTGACGTTCTCCCAAGAGGGCCCGGTGAACTTGAACCGGGTGTAAACTTGAATGAGTAGCAGATATGAGACAGTGCGATAGTGTGACAGCGAGGAATGTGTGGGCCTCACTAAAAACTACGTGGATGAATTCCAGTGCCCCGATTGCAGTTAAGACTGTATTTTTGTACCTAAGTACTTAATAATTTACGGAACTATTTTTGATACTCCTAATAAGGCCCATAAAAAATATTAAAAAAAATTGTTTATATTTTAGAAAAATATTCCATGTTTAAGTTTCAACTGATGTTAGAATAAGCAGAAGAAAAGTGTTGTTTTAGTATTTTATGAAGAGTTTTTATGGTTTATTGGTAGATTAAGTTTTGTTAAGCCTAAGATGGCCCACGGTTTAATTATGACCAAAATATTTACTGCAAGAGACTGCTTACCTCAGAAACTAATATAATAGGTTAAGGTTTATAATTAAACATACTTTTGTTTCGATACCTCTTATAATTTTAGTGTTAAAAATAGGGCCATGATAAGCGCATATATTCCTAAAGAGGCCCACTTTCAAGGTTATTAAAAATGATCGTTTTCCTTAAGAAATCTGTATTTTCGTACTGAATTATATGTTGATCCTGTTCACAAATAAATAAGGAATGCCTTAATTAAGTTTGATTTCAGAATTTATGTTTTATTTTTTATTTATTGAATTTATGCAAAAAATGGGCCTTAAATGGCGCAGGTACCTTAGACGGTTGCGAATGACATGGTTTGCTTGAATGAACCATAGAAAGTATTTTAGTGCAACGTGTTAACCTCGCTCGATGAGACTGTAACAAATCATTAAAAACTAAGTGTAATAATATAATGAAAATGCACGCGTGTATAATATCTAGGATTATGAGCCTAAAAGCGATACAAATAAGATTCACGTTATGAGCAAGTGTGTCGATTTTTTTTTAGTGCTATCAATATTTAAATCTCAAAGCAACACTTCTCAATAAATTCAGTCACAGGCAGCCGCCATGCGGTGAGGAGGGGTTTTTAACAATGCCGTTCCCAAATTAATATATTTTATTGTTATGAAAAACTTAACACAAACAGACTGGCATAATGACAGTCGCTATTGTCAGCACTGGTCAAGCCTGCACCGCTCCTTAGTTAATTATGAGTATTAAGTTTAACATTTAAGTTTTGAAAACCTAACCTAGAATAATAACAGAAAACATAGTATAATAATACCCACTAACTCAATATGGATTTCTATGTGGTCCGAAATAAATGATTTTATTTTTTATAATGGTAAACAATGTAATATTTTTTTACCATTGTCTTTTTTTGGCGCACGGAAAACCGCGCGCTTGCTTGTAGTAACACGTCGGTGGCGCGGGCGCAACTGACTCAACCGCCATACTACTGCGCTCCCCCTTCACATCAGCAAACCTATCAACACTACGTAGAAAAGACGCTTCTGGCGCTTACGTCTGGCTTTATCTTTAAAATACTAGAATGAAGGGGCGTATGTGTGTTAGAAACTTCTTTTCTTCTTAGTACAATGTAGAAGCGCCATTTCAACGTATGATCCTGCATGCGTTTTATAAATCAAATAAGACGCATCTACCTAGATGCGCCTTTTCTTTGTAGTACGGCAAAGAAACGCCTTTTCAATCTAGTAGCATAGGCAGGTTTTCTGCAGATGTGCCCTTTTTGGTAGTCGATAAAGTCGACATCTGATCATTTTTGAGCAATATTAAAAATACTGGCAGATGCGCCTTTTTTAGCCGATTCCAAATATGTGTATAACTCAATTTCGCAAAAAATGTTAGATACGTCTTTTTTTCTTAGGACGGCAGTCTAGTACTTTGTATCGTACCACGTCAAATCCAGAGGTACTTGGGCGCAGATAAATGGGCAATTCCAGCTCGAGTGTGGATCTCGGTGCCATTATTTTGACAGATGAAAATAACGAGTGTACCGCCGTAAATAACGGAACAAATCGGTGTGCCCGTTACTGGGTTATAGTGGTGAGCATTTGGTAAATAATGTATTGAAGAGGTATAAAAAAAAAAAAATATATTAAATGCTTGATGTCCCGCGACATCGTTTACGTGGAATAATATTAGCCCCATTAGAGCTTGTATTTTGAAATCCCTTCATAGTGGTATAAAACATCAGTACTATTACTTCTATTAGGAATTGTGGAGATTCAAGTTTCTATATAAAGTACCTAGTTTTGGATCTAGAACACTTTAAACTTAAGCTTTAAATTTGTACACATTATTATAAACTTACACCGGGTCCATCGCGAATTTAGTTCATTTACCTTAATATACCTACGTTTCGATACAGGTTCAAGTGACTTGATCGCGGCTTGAATGATGAATCAGCGAAGAGTCAACGGCGATATTGGTAGAAATGTTCGCTTTCCCGGCGGAAAATCCTTTAGGATCAATAAACTAAATTCGCAAAGGACCCAGTGGAAGTTAATTATAATAGTTTTGGCTGGTCGTTGATTACAAGTATTTATATGACATGTACTTAGGTATAAAAGTAGGTACCTAGCTAGCTAGTAGTAGTAGGCTAATTAAGTTAAATTATATGCATAGGTAATAGGCATATCAAAAGTATTATAAAAGGTAAGCATAAAAAAACTGAAATGCAACGAGATTCTATTAGCTTTACCAAACTACATCATATTATGTAACTCTATTACATCACCGCTGTCTCATGTTCCTATTTTCATTATGCTCAGCGGAACCTAATAATACTTTAAAATCGTTACGTTACGTTTCCCGTAAAAGCTTTTCATAAATGTTTATTTTTCGCATTACAGCAAACCAAAACAATTTTTATTGTAAAGTTGTGTGCATTAGTGCGGTTTGACCTATTAAACATGCATTGCAGCAAATATAATAATTAATAATTTTAAAGAAAAAAAAAACGACTTCAATTGGACTTCCCGGTAAAAGTTAAAGTAAGCGAATTATTGCAGTTAACTTCAACCATATTAATCACCATATTAATGAAAAGTTAAGGAGCTCTCTAAATGCACCATTGCATCATAAGATCACAGCTAAAATTAAATGGGACCACCTTCGAGGTACCCTCTCACAAACAAAGGAAGAATGCGAGCGAGCTGCTGCGCGCAGTGTGAAATCCGAAACATGTCGAGCGTTCGACAATATTGACGGGAGTAAATACTTACGGGAGTTTTATGTAAAAAATGTAATTTTTGTTTTTATTTTGTTAATTTTCCTTACACCATATTTAAAACTTACATATATACATACATAAATATTACTACCAGGGTTCAGCATCATCTCCATCTTGTGAACTGCTCTCCTAATTGCTCGTTAACATGAGTCGATTAATGAAAACAGCACACGCGTATGTTTCACCAAACCTGAGTTCCATTAGGTACTACCTGGGTTTAGCATCAGCTCCATCTTGTGAACTTCTCTCCTAATTGCTCGTCAACGCGAATCGAATCATGAAAACAGCACTTGCCTATGTTGCACCAAACCTGAGTTCCACTAGGTACTGTCAGGGTTCAGCATCAGCTCCATCTTGTGAACTGCTCTCGTAATTGCTCGTTAACACGAATCAAATCATGAGAAAAGCAGTCGCCTATGTTGCACCAAACCTGAGTTCCACTAGGTACTGCCAGGGTTCAGCACCAGCTCCATCTTGTGAACTGCTCTTCTAATTGCTCGTTAACATGAGTCGATTAATGAAAACAGCACACGCGTATGTTTCACCAAACCTGAGTTCCATTAGGTACTACCTGGGTTTAGCATCAGCTCCATCTTGTGAACTGCTCTCATAATTGCTCGTTAATATGAATCGAATCATGAAAACAGCACTCGCTTATGTTGCACCAAACCTGAGTTCCATTAGATAATGCCAGGGTTCAGCATCAGCTCCATTAATTCCTCATGATATCCATCATCAAAATAATTATAATTAAAATCAAATAGGACTACCTCGAAGGCATTTCGTAACAAACAAAAGATGAATGTCTCAAATCAGATGATACAGCTGGGGCCCGCAAATTATAGAGCAGTTCCTCTTTGACATCCCTGGTCTACATCATCAGGTCTACTCCACCAAACTGATAAGTTTTGTAAAGAAATGCTCGAGTTTCTCAAGAAAATACCCAAATTACTATGCATGTGCCTTTCAAATTTGAGGAGTTTCCTCAGTTCCTCATTGATCCCATCATCAGAAATGGATTTTGAAAAAAACGGGACCAACCTGGAACCATCTACTTTCAGAAAACAAAAAAAAAATCAAATCGGTTCAGTAATGAGGGAGTTATGAGTGAACATCCATTAAAAAAAAACCAGACGAATTGAGAACCTCCTCCTTCAGAAATATTGAAGTCGGTTGAAAATACCACCAGCAATGCAGCAGTTCAATCATATTCAATATAATTAATCGATCTGTTTATCCAAACACAAGAGGTGCTCAGAGCATTTATTTGTTGTGATCACGAATATTTATTCCTAAGTTATTAGGTGTGGGCTAATGGTGTTTTCTATGTGTTTAAGTATTTATATGTATCCATTTATTATAGTATAATTTGCCCTATCGTCGTCCAGTACCCAAGCTTTATTAAGCTTACCGTGGGACTAGGTTGATTTGTGTAAAAAATTACCATAATATTTATTATGTCATAAAAAAAATACACCGGAGGTAATAATTTCCGGTGCTCCGCCTACTGAACAATTTAGCAGTAAGTATGAGCTACCCGCGGAATTACGTATATGAAATAAATACAATCCCTAGGAAGGTGGATGGACAGATCGTTTTCTTACTCTCCCCTCACTGTCCATAACTTATCCTCAGTTGGAGATCAGTAAATAAGTAATCACATTGCTTCAAAGCCCAAAGTAAAAAAAAACACAAATCTCGGTCCATGGGGTCCCAGCGCACGTTTTTTGTAGGAATCACGAAACGTCTGGTTGAAAACTGGTGCGATACAACAAAGAAATGCCGCCAGCATCCTAGCTACATTGCTTCACGGGTATATTTTAGATTAAAGGTAGCTTGTATTTTACTGTATATATTTTGTTAGTTATATTTGTGACAAAAAAAACTGACATTGGAAAAAAATACAAAGTATAATACAATATTCTTCTCTGCACACAAAAACAAAACAATTGACAAAAACATCTAAACATAGAACTAGGGTAAACAATAGGCGGTGTTATAGCTTAATCTTATTTTTAAGACGATAATTTACTAAAGCTAAAGAATTTTGGCCACATTGGCGACTTAAGAGTCCACAGTGGTCAAATTGTTATAATTCAGACGTCTAAATCTCAATTTTGATAATAACTAGGTATCTGATATTCATATACATAAAACTTCAACGTAAACGTGAAAACAGGATTTTTAACAAAAGCCTCAATACTTTTATTTTTCAATCATAGGTCCTTATTTACATGTTTTTGTTCAGAACGTCGAAACCTTTGTAGTTATAAACGTGATTTTTAGCTAAACAGTCGAGTAATAAGTAACTAGTTCATAAAACTGGTTAAAGATTTTATCTATGTACAAAAATTGTAGTCTAATCGTAAACATCAATAATCCGAATAGGTACGCGGTTTATGACATGCTCGTGCAATTAGATCTACATAGGTATCTCCGGTCTCTTTTGTTACGGCATATGGACTCTTAACCAATAAGGATGTGAAATTTGGAATATTTACAAAGAAAGCTAGCCCAGAAGAAGCGTAGAAAGTAAAATGATTAATCTTCCGCATACGAGGTGGGGTATAACAGACCCCAGGCTTAAAAAACCGGGAATAACTTTTAAAGTAACAACGCTCGTAAGGTTAAAGGCGACGTTTCTAGATCTGCAGTACGCGTGAGTCTGTTTAGCCTGTGCGTATTTGGAAGTTAGAAGTGTTCCTGCGTCTCAGATCCCACCTTGTACGGGACGTCTTCTAAAACGTAAGCAGCTTTCGTGAGGTTTTTGCTATTTGTTATGGTTTTAATTCAATAATTTTGACAACATTATTATTACTTTTAATGAAAATGCCACGCTGACTCTTCTATCAGTAAATTTAACGATGCAATTGAACCGAAAAATGATTGTGAATCAGATCATTGCAGCATAGTGTCCAATCATTCTTCTGAACATGATGCTGAGGAAGATGTAACGAATAGTTTTTTTTTTAATTAGTTTATGCACTATTGGTGCCAATAGAGGTCGTTCTCGGACAAACAGGGGCTCTTCTAGGGGTAAGGTAAGACCGCAAAATCAACGCGCGCCTGCGAAAAATGATTTGTACCGTTGTATTTGGAACGTTGTTTATGTTTTTGCGAAAATTGCACAATTTTACTTTATAATAAACATAATTTTTAAGAAAAAAAAACCGACTTCATTTGGTTCCCGGTAAAAGTGAAATTAAGAATTTGTTTGAGTTAGCCAGTTTACTTCACAAATATCCAATACACCGCACGTGTACGATTGAAAATTGAGGAGCTTTCTTAATGTCCTAGGGCTTCCATCATTACATTTGAAGTATAATCAAACGGAACTCCCTTGTAGACCTTTAAACAAACAAAATAACAATGTGTTAAATTGGATGACAGACTGTAAATTAACGAGCATATTCATTATGCCATCCATGATTATCAACATCAGGTCCACTCCAGCAAAATGATGGCCACAGTAAGAAAATGCCTAAGCTAATTATGAACACCCTCTAATCACAATTAACCTGCCGTTCAAATTTGAAGAGTTCTCTGAATTCTTCTAGAACTCCATCATCAGAATATAAATCAAATCAAAAAGATGAATGTCACAACTAGGATAATAAGTAGAGCTAGGTTTATTAACCAGTTCCACTTTGCGATCCCTGGTCTTCATCATCAGATCAAGTTCATCAAAATTTTGGCTCCGCCAAAACACTGTTTTAGTTACTTAAGGAAACCCTCAAATCAGAATGCATGTGCCGTTAAAATTTGAGGAGTTCTCTCAATCCCTCATGAAGCCCATCATCAAAATAGAACTATAATCAAATAGGACTATCTTGAAGGTATTTCTTTACAAAGAAAAGATGAATGTCTCAAATCGGATGATAGAGCTGGGAATTAACAAGCAGTTCCACTTTGCCATCCCTGGTCTTCATCATCAGGTCCACTCCACCAAATTGATGATGTTCGTAAAGAAATGCTCGAGTGTCTTAAGAAACTACCCAAATCATCATGCATGTGCCTTTCAAATTTGAGGAGTTCCCTCAGTTCCTCATGGATCCCATCATCAGAAATTGATTTTGAAAAAAACGGAACAAATCTGGAACCATCTATTTTCAGAAAAAAAAATATTTTTTAAAATCGGACGATAGTCCTGGGAATTACCAAGCAGTTCCACTTTGACATCCCTGGTCTTTATCATCAGGTCCACTCCACCAAATTGATGATGTTCGTAAAGAAATGCTCAAGTGTCTTAAGAAACTACCCAAATCATCATGCATGTGCCTTTCAAATTTGAGGAGTTCCCTCAGATCCTCATGGATCCCATCATCAGAAATTGATTTTGAAAAAAACGGGACAATCCTGAAACCATCTATATACAGACAAAAAAATATTTTTTAAAATCGGATCATAGTCCTGAGAATTACGAAGCAGTTCCACTTTGCCATCCCTGGTCTTCATCATCAGGTCCACTCCACCAAATTGATGATTTTCGTAAAGAAATGCTCGAGTTTCTTAAGAAATCACCCAAATCAGCATGCATGTGCCTTTCAAATTTGAGGAGTTCCCTCAGTTCCTCATGGATCCCATCATCAGAAATGGATTTTGAAAAAAACGGGACCAACCAGGAACCGTCTACTTTTAGAAAACAAAAAAAAAATTCAAATCGGTTCAGTAATGACGGAGTTATGAGTGAACATCCATTAAAAAAAAAAAAAAAAAAATAAAAAAAAAAATTCAGTCGAATTGAGAACCTCCTCCTTTTGAAATATTGAAGTCGGTTGAAAATAGCTTTGTCATGTTATATTCTTAAATTACATATCTAATAACTTTTAAATTTATATCAAATCTAATTAAAAAATGTTCATTACGCAAAGAATATTTTTTATACAGTCCGAGAAGGACTAGGTGTTGGTTCAATGTTAAACAATAAATATCATTTTCTTACAAAAAATATTTGTTTAATTCGTACAAAAATATACCTAAGTACCTAAAAATATAAATCTATCTACAAAATTATTACACATTCCTTTACAATGACGGATTTAAATGTGTGCAATTTTGACCCCACTTTGTATGGCATGTCTATATTTTCCACCTGGTATGCAGAGGGTAAAGGATGACTCACACTAGAATGGGACGGGACGGGGCGGGAAAATCTGTCAAATTCCATAAAAAGCGTCACCTGACATCCGAGGGCTCCGAGCTATCACGTGATTCTTTCTATAGAAATTGACAGATTTTCCCGTCCCGCCCCGTCCCGTCCCGTCCTGTGCTAGTGTGAGTCATCCTTTAAACATATATTTGATATTTACTATGAAAAATACTTAATCATTTGTGAAACATTTTATTATTATTTTAATACAGTGAAAAAACGTTTATTCGTTATTGAAAAAGTAAAAAAATTACCCATATCTCCGAAGAAGACGACAGAAAAAATATTATGTTTTTTTACATAACGTTAATATTATCATAAATATTAGGTACATGAAAAATATAACTCTGAACGTCAAACTTCGTAAACTTTTTTATATAAAAAAATAATTTTCTGATTTGTGAAAAAGATTTATTTTACTTTAAATTTATATGATAGGTCATCATGCTGTTGATACCTTATTTTAAATAAAGTTAAAATAAATAAGAATCGCTTTACGCGATAAAGAATTGTCATTAAAAAACAAACTCAAATACTAAGTAACTCTATGCCGTGCAAACAAGTGATCCAGTATGTCGATACATGGAGCTGACGTCAAATTTCTACTTCAAAATGCAGTTTAATGCATCATGTTTATGAATGAATGCAAAAACTAAAAGTTTGCATGGAACCCTCGGTGCGCGAGTCTGACACACACTAGGCCAATTTCTTTAAATAAGTAAACACGGAAAAGATTTTTCATTATAAACGCGAATACGGACAAAGTCATTCCAACAAGACATTATACAAGACTGTATAAAAAAAATCCGTAACGCAATGTGTGAACTCCGTAAATGGAAAAGTTTGGAGTAATAAGATATAGGTGTTGTTGTTTTCATGACGGAATATGGTAAATTGTAAGGTAACTTATGGAACTCGAGTTGTTTCGAATTTGTTTTATAAGTCTTGATCGGGTTGCAGCTCACCCTGGCGTGTAACTGTCAAAAGTTACACAAACTTATTGCATCAGCCAAGATTAATGTTTTAATATAGGATTTAGTTTTTATGTTGCAGCTTGACGAGTGTTTTCTTACCAAATAGTCATCAGCAGATTTCTTTTAGATCTATTTTCATTTCAAAAGTTAAAAACGTATCTTTAAAACGAACCTACACTATATCGGGAGCGAAGATGTTAGTCACAGCCAGAAAGTATATAAGTACTTCTTATTCCGCTTCGCACGGCATCTTTAATTATCAGGAATAGTACATTACTGCAGACGCCGGGAAAGAAGGGCTTAACGGGTGAGTATGTATATACACGAGCCGAGCGTTAGCGAGGCCGGGTAACCATACGAAGCCGTTAAAGCCCTTTTCACGGCAAGGCATGTATAGTGCTTTTCTCAAACATGCAATGAAATAAATAAAAAAATCTCCAAAAATATGATAAGTTTTATTTCTAGAAAAACTAAAAGTTGATTTAATGAATTAATATATCGAACACAAATATTGCTATTTAGTTCGTGGTGATTCCAACATGAATTGAGTCTATAACGATAAAACAGATGATCCATAAATATTTCATGATGTATAAATATGTCGCAATGTAAAATCTACCAAACACGAACAGCACTTGTTATTCTGTGACAATGAAAATTATAACCTCTTTACAATTTTTTGTAATTCCTACTTATCCTTAGATAGACAGACACAGTTCTCACTTAAACAAGAAACCAAATTAGTCTAAACAGTTATCGTAATATTAACTAAACACGCATGTATTTTGGGTAGCCATATGCCTTCCGACATCTCGCTTGTCATTTGCGCCATCAATTAATTTAGAGCCCATTGAATTTTACTTTCGCATTTCGCACTTAATTCTGGTGGGGCTCAATGAATAGTCATTTCTACTTCAAAACTCGACAACAACATTATTATAATAAATAACAATGAACAATAAAACCATTGAAATAGATTAAAAGAATCAAAGTTATTTAACTTATCCTCCAAAATTATTAAAAAACTACATAGGCGTTTTTTCACACGCGGTTTGAGTAGACGCTTTTACGTTTAAATTTATTTTAATATTTGGAATGTACCTAAATTTGTGTGAGTAAATTTGCAATAACGTGTTGTTACTTATGTTTATGTCGACGTCCATTTTATATAAATATAATTTCAAAATATCATTACTTATTTTTATTTTTAATAGGCACTGTGGCAGAATATTATCATGAAACAAAACGGCACGATTTGAGTAGACACTTTTACCGCTAATGTTTAAATTTATAATGTGTTATTTGTTATCAAATCAAATCAAATTATTTATTTCGAATCAGAGATCCATATGTGGTTAGTGTACAATCTTAAAATACAGTTAAGTTATGTTCATGTCCATATCGATTAAGTATCGACTTAATATATTCGAATATATAATTTATTGTTTTTTTTAATAGGCGTACTGGCATAACCGGCAGAATGTCATCATGAACCATAGTAATGAAACTGTTATAATGGCTAAAAACCATGTTGCTGTGTCACACATTTGTGTGGAATAAAATTAAAAAAATATTACTTCCCGGCCTAGGCCTTCAATTTTGTATGAAATTTCATTACGTGTCTCTCCAGTTGCCCCGCCTGAAACGTGGTACTTTGAAGCCTATTATAACGAACGTTATAACAACATTTCATTGCATGTTTGAGAAAAATAAATTCTTTAGCAAATCGATTTACAACGGTTTTGTCTCGTTGAAAAACTATGAATTTATAACACACCTTTTAAATAGCCAGTTGGTAGGTACCTCACTCACAAAACACACCTAATTGTACATAGCAAGTAGTTGTAACATTTTGAAATACCTATCTAATTTTAAAATTATGAAGATATAGGTACCTAAAATACTTGTTATTTAACACTTGTTATCAACCCCGTTGTTAAATAGCCCCTCACAACGTTTCTTCTTTACAAACTCGTTAAGAAGTCGACTTCTAAAAAATGCGTGCCTTAATACAGTTGAGTCATTCACGGAGTTTAAAAGTTTTTTTATCATTCCCAAACGCCTTGGAAACTATACTTTGGGGACGTCACCTTCTATATAAAAGTTTTATGGTGTGGAAGAAAGGGATTCAGCTATCAAGAAAATACAGTCCAAGTTTTTGCATCCCTCTTTTGTAGGTTTATTTTTTGTGATACTTTTTAGACGGATGCTTTAAGGGAATGTAAAATAAGACGTAGGTATGAGCTACAATGCTTCAGTTATCTTCCAACCAACAGAGTCAAAGTAATTTTTTGCTCAAAAATAGCAAATATAAACACACATCACGATAATCAACAGTAGGAGAAAATTGTGCTTAGATTTTGAGCCTATAAGATAAGTTTGACCTACACGTAAATACATGTGGGTCGGTTTTGAGTTCAAACTCCAGGAAAACTTTCAAAAAACTATATTTTAATAAAAACAAAAGAAATTACACCGCTCGTCTTAACCGTAGAAATCAGTCTGCCGTTACATGTTTTAAATTCGTTTTAAGCGTTTGTCCGTCCCTTTCACTCACATCTCACACGTCCTATATACTCTCTCTGTCATGCATTCATCATTCGTTGATACGTTCTCTCACTCACTCGTTCATTCCTTACGTTCCAATCCGCGCATCCTACAGATCGGCCGTCCTGCAAAGCTCAGTCTGGCCTCAGACTGTACTGAGTCTATATTCAAGATTCTACGTTTACATATTACAACACTATAAGCAATAGATACATTCTTAACATTAGGTACTATGCACATAGTTGGCATTTGAGCAAGTCTTTAACAAAGCAAAGTGTTAATTCTTACAACTTATAACAAACATTTTTTAAATCTTTAGGTAGGGCTTACTTTTAACGTAACATAGTTTAACATAATAAGTATTGCGCTTGGACACATTAGGGCTACGAGTATACACAGTGCATTAAACTTAGATTGGGCAGAGCTAATGAATGGTTGAAGGAAGACAACAAGTTAGCATAAGGCGCTCGTCAGGGCAAATTATGACACGTGTGACGCCCTCTGCTGGGGAAAACATGAAACATTTGAGTCATACCTTGATTATTCCTCACCGGGCCAGCGCTTCATGTTGTCGCAGGAGGTGGTGGTGTTTCGTGGACCCTCGGCAGCGTCGTCCAGCTTTCTCACTTTGTAGCGGTCACGTCCCATACATCCTACGACTTCATATGGACCTAGGAACTTCGGTTTGAGCTTCATGCCAACGCCAAACTGAGTCCTCTTGATGGCGACTTTGTCACCCTCAGCGTATTGAATACTTGGCTTTCTTCGCTTGTTGTAGTTCCGTCTGTTTTCTTCTTGTATGTTGAGGATCTGCTCCTTCGCTTTCTTCCTCATTTCCTCTCTAGCAGCCATAAAGCTATCTTTATTCTCTTGTTCTATTAGCTCATATATCTCGTAGTCTTCTTTATTCTTCATTTTTGTACCAATCAACAGCTCAAATGGAGTGGTATTTATGCTCCTCTGATGAGTACTGTTGATGGCTCGTTGGACTCTACTGACATGACGGTACCAGTGTGTTGGTTCCTCGATACACAGCTTCGTCAGAATACTGGTCAAGACCCTGTGTACTCTCTCGACCTGTCCGTTGCTACGGGGAACACCCGTGGTGATCTTGACATGCTCAATACCCTCGTCTTTGCAAAACTCCTCGAACTGAGAGCCTGTGAAAGCTGTGCCTCTGTCCGTGATGATCCTGGTGGGGTTTCCAAAGCATTGTTGAAACACCATCAGCTTGTCTACAGTCTCCTTGGCTGTAGTACTTTTAACTGGGAACAGCCATACAAATTTGGTAAATGCATCCACCATGGTCAGAATATAGTTGTACATCTTCCTGGTCTCCGTCATAGGACCAATGTGATCGAGGTGGAGTGTATCCAGTGGCAACTCCCTCTTGTCAATCGGATGCAAGAAACCTTCTAACTTTCCACTCTTTCTCTCGGCTAACAGGCATGGTATGCAAGTGAGTATGAACTCCTCTATTTTCTTATCCAAATTCTTTATGTAATAATCCTTACTGGTAAGGTCTTTCATTTTCTTTTTTGAAAAGTGGCCATTCTCATGTGCTCTCTTTATAATCTCGGTTTCCATGGTCTTTGGTACCACGAGATGCTTCTGTACGCCTTTGTAGAGCAAACCACTTTCAACATAATAGTCTTGATACTGTGAATTTTCCCTGAGCAACTCCATGATAGCTTTTAGTCCGTCGTCATTAGCTTGTGCCATTCTTAGTCGATCATGAATGCTGGTATCAGTGAAAGCCACGTATGGGTGTCGACTGAGCGCGTCCACGTGAGGCATCTTACTACCTGCTCTGTGTTCAATCTCGAAATCATACTCTTGGAGCAATAGTATCCATCTGGCTACTCTGGTTGACATCGCCAAGTCTTTCTTATTTAAAGTCATCTGAAATGCTTTACAGTCTGTTATTATCTTAAAATGTTTTCCATAGAGGTAACATCGGAACTTCCTTATTCCTTCAATCACCGCTAATCCTTCAAGCTCATAGCTAGAATATTTACTCTCTGCAGGAGTCGTCTTTCGGCTCATATAGTACACGGGATGCAGTTGTGCGTCTTCACCTTTCTGCAGCAAAATTGCAGATATTGCTATCTTGGAAGCATCGGTGTGCATCTCGGTAGGCAGCTTGGGATTAAAGATGCGAAGAACTGGTTGGCTTACCAGCTTCTTTTTCAGTTCTTCAAATGCTGCTCGGCATTCTTCGTTAAACTCATACTGATTTTCTTTTCTTAGGAGGTCTGTTAGTGGTCTAGCAATCACTGCGAAATCTTGTATATACTTCCTAAAGTAGGATGTCAGACCTATAAAACTCTGCAGTTGCTTGGTATTGGTGGGCTCTGGAAATCTGGCAACCGCTTCTGTCTTTGCTGGGGAAGGCCGCACCTCTCCATCTCGGATTACATGCCCGAGGTACTCGACTTGTCTTTGGACCAGTTGCGATTTCTTCCAGTTAATCTCCAGGCCATATTGCGAAGCCACCTCCAATACTTCAGCCAACCGGACCACAGCGTCGTCTTCAGTCTCTGAGGGAATAATAAGGTCATCAATAAAGATTAGGACAATACCCTTGGCAATCAAGTCCCTAAAGATTGCTGTTATAAACCTCGTGAACACCTTTGGGCAGACCGAAAAACCGAACGGGGCCTTAAGGAACTCGAACTGCCCCGTCATTGTCACAAACGATGTGAATTTAATGGAATCTTCCTCTACCGGCAAATGAAAATATCCATTTTTTAAGTCCAATGTGCTAAACACCTGGGCACCAGCCAGTTTGTCAATGTGATCCTCGATCACCGGGAGAGGATACTCATCCTTGACAATCTTCTGGTTCAGCCGTCGATAGTCTACACACACTCTTATACTACCGTCTTTCTTCTTAACTAAAACTAATGGGCTTGCATAATCGGAATAACTCACCCGTACTATGCCGTCTTCAAGCCACTTAGCTACTTGCTGGTCCACTTCCTGCTGTTCCTTCGGAGCCAACCTCCTTGGTCGCTGAGCCACTGGGATGTCGTCCTTGACCACAATCTTGAGCTTCACTGGAGCCTCCTGCGTCTTTCTTGGAATGTATGACTCCACCATTGTGTTTACCTTTTCCCGGACTTCATGACTAACCTCGTTACCTACAACAGAAGGAACATCCACACATATTTCATACACCCAGCGAGTACGCGGTATCAAAGTAGCATTGCCGTCTTCCATCAACATAATCCCATGTTTTAACAATTCTTGCCCAACTATCATGTTAAACTTATGTACCGGCATACACTCGTCAGAAACTACATAGTATAACATGTCGTTGTACCAATATCCGTCTATAAAAACATTAAGTTCAACTTGTCCGTAACACTGCACAGAGCCGCCAAGACCCCAAATCCGATCATTAGAGTCGCATTCCATAAGCTCTGGCGCACTTAATCCGCGATAACATGTAATTGACAGCAGATTTAGATCACTGCCCGAGTCCATTAACGCGAAAACGTCCTGTTTACACACATTTACTTGTTTAATCGGCTTCTTGTTTGGACCCGGCCGCCTCGCACCCGGCAGTCGTGGTCTGACACTGACGCTGTCACTGTCACTGTTGACAGCTGCCACACGTAGATAATCCGTTCCCGTATAGAAAACATCATGGCCGCCGTCCGTAGTGAAGTTCGCGCTGTCCGCCTGGCAGACGAATACTTGCTTCGCGTAGCTGCTAGCGCCACCCGCGTTGCTTGCGTGAAACTTCTTATTGCCAACTTCACCACCATTCACCGTTCCGTTCCCGCTGTCCTTGGCTATGCAACGTGAAGTTGTCGCTGTCGTTTGACCTTGAGATGCTTTGCACTGCGAAGAAATATGGCCAAAGGAATTGCACCGGAAACATTTCAACCCCTTTTCTTTATGAGGACACTCCGCTGATGCATGATTCATTTCCCCACAGCTAAAACATCGCGTCGCCGGGAACCGCCTCTGCGTCTTTTCTTTGTCCGACCGCTCTTGTTGCTTCTTAACTTCTCGATTTGAGCCGGACATCTTTTCTTTTAGCTGCTCATATATTTTAAACTTCTCCTTCAAATCACTATAGGTTGTAACACCGTACAGCATGATCTTATTTATTTCTTGATCTCGAATGCCTTCGACTATATACTTGATCGCCACGTAGTCGGGCATCTTGCCTCGCTTCCCCATCTCTTTCATGACGAACATGTACTCGAGGCACGATTCGTCGTGTTTCTTATATCTAGCACTCATAAGCTCGTGAATAGTTTTAGCGTCTATGCTGTCGGGAAACTCCTTCAGTATAGCCGTCTTGAACTCCTCCCAGGTCTTGAGTATCCGCTCCGCACGGAACCACAATAGCGCCGTACCGGACAACGATCTCCGCGCCATCAGCAACTGTTGCAACGGCGTCCACCCACACAGCTCCGCGTTATCCTCCACGTCTTGTACCCATCTGGTCGCAGGATACGTCTTGTCCTGGCCATTGAACTTGGGGATAAGGCCTTCTGTAAGGTGCCACATACCACCGCCCCGTGATGACACAGCAGTTGAGAACTCCTCGTCGTAATCCTCTTGCCTACTGGCCTTCCTGCCCTTCTTTGGCGACATCGTCCTTAATGCGCTTGTGAAGGTCACGTCCTCAGACGGTGAATTCCTTTGTTTCTCGTCGTAAACGTCGTATTTCGTCGTCGTTTCTTGAAATTCTTCCGATTCCACTGCTGACACCAAAACTGTGGGTCGGTTTTGAGTTCAAACTCCAGGAAAACTTTCAAAAAACTATATTTTAATAAAAACAAAAGAAATTACACCGCTCGTCTTAACCGTAGAAATCAGTCTGCCGTTACATGTTTTAAATTCGTTTTAAGCGTTTGTCCGTCCCTTTCACTCACATCTCACACGTCCTATATACTCTCTCTGTCATGCATTCATCATTCGTTGATACGTTCTCTCACTCACTCGTTCATTCCTTACGTTCCAATCCGCGCATCCTACATACATATTTAGGTAATTACATATTAAGTTTCGTTTGTGATATTTAAAAGAGAAATAATGTTGAAAGACATTGATTTTTAGTATACTGGTTTTCAAATCCGGGTCTTTTTATTGAAATGCAACACTTTCGGTCGCCAGAGCTCCAAGAGGATTCGCTGTGTTGACAGCTGAGGACCCACGGAGCAAAGCCCTTGGCCCGTTTGGCTGTCAACACAGCGAATCCTCCTTTTTTTTAAGGGTCGGCAACGCGCATGTAACACCCCTGGTGTTGCAGGCGTTCATAGGCTACGGTGACCGCTTACCATCAGGCGGGCCGTATGCTTGTTTGTCACCGTCGTAGTATAAAAAAAAAAAAAAAAAAACTTTATACAACCGACTAATCTCTTGTATTATTTACACCATGACCATGTTATTTGAGTTCTTTACAATGATCATTTAATTTTTCATTTCAAAGAATAGGTACTGATCAACGTAATAGAAGACTCCTGTTAAGTTTTCATTTTAGGTTTGTACCCATGAATACGGAAATTAACCCCCCTGAGGCGCATACAAAGGATATAGAGGAAAAATTCGCGACCACCGGATATGTCCCAGTAGCTCAATTGGGGGGTTGGTGTACCACTTTTCCTTTCTTTCTTAGAAAATTGGTATTTAATTATAAAGCATTCAAATCATTTTTTTAAGTAGTCACATTACTATATATAAATTATATTTAGCTTTCTCCTCACGCTCTAACCACTGGGCCTTGGTCACTTTTTCTGTGGTATAATATGACAATTTAATAATATAATTTAATTTATAAAATTGGTATTGTTCGCAGACTTTTCTAGTTAGAAAGCAAAATTAATTTACAAGCAGTACCTTAAATAAATAAATCGACTTGCGAGGTTAAAAGTTAATGGTTTTTTGCGCCAACCAGAGTTAGCCAACTAACCCAAATTGAACCGGTTAATTTAAAATGCTTAACTGCGGGTTAGTTCGCTAACCCAGAATGGAGCAAGTGGGCCTAAATGTGTCACAAATCAGCCCAGTAGTTAATTATTGGCGTTGTGGTTGTTATACACGAAACCGTGAGATATCGAAACCGCGAGATCTCAAGCATGTTTTAGAGATTCTTGTGATCTCGGTCGAGATCTCGATTAATATTTTCGAGATCTCGATTAATTCATCTTATGTATGTAAATTATTTAGTTTTCTTTTTTGTTAATCAGAACAGTTAGGAGTTCTTGTTTTAGAGTTCGAGTTGCGTGTATTTAGGCCTTTTTTAATGGATTTTTGTCTAGACTATTTTCCTTGCAATTTGTTCCGTGATTTCAGTTTCTCTGTGCTGTATTACTGTGTAATACAACGCAGCGAGTTTAAGCAATTTTAAGCATTTATTATCGAATCTCGATCTCGACTGTCAAAAGAAGAAAACCTCGAAACACCCGATCTTGAATTTTTTTTTTGCTCGAGATCTCGAATTTGCAATCTCAGTTCGAGATTGCATTCCCTAAATTTACCCTTAAAAACGACTAGTACCCAACTTATCTTACTTATCTATCGACATCGGATTATTCGATGTTAATGCCATTAAGAGGGGGCAGAGTGTTTTCAACGTAAACGACAGTTACGGTTAAGACTGTGGCGTCCTCAATTATTTGCAAAGACATACAAGATGCATGTAATTATTATCTCAAAGAGTGTGTCTACCATATTCGTGTATTTATAATCTACAATAATGTACAGTTTAGTAAATATGTCTACGCAAAGACGCAGCAAAATTGAGAAAAACGCGTGTCAGCGTTTATGCCAAAGTGAATGAAAAATCATTTGCTTTATTTTTAAAAACTAACTCTATCCAATCTCAAATATACAAGCTACTGAATTCGTATAGTCTTATTACATAATACTGGTTCATTAATTAATTATGATTTTTTTAAAACGTCCTAAAAATCCGCCATACAAAATTACTATGGAATCTGATCGTTGAAATATAACAAGTGAGCAACACCCGAAATAGTCAGTCGGCCCCGAATGTTCGAAGCGACACCACGTCTCTCTGCGGAGCGTCTACATCTTGAAATAAATCGATGTTCATTGTGTACGTATACTGCGTTATAGGTAGCAAAACGGTATAAGAATTTTTTTACCATTTTTTGTGTTTCCAAAGGAAATAGGCAATAGCAACCAGTTCAAAATGAATAACATGCAGAGTTAGTTTCGTTTATACCTCATTGTATATAGTGTCACTTGGACCGTAGAAGATGTCCAAGGTCTGATGACGGAGTAGAAAGGTGGCCACCGGAACTCAGGAAGTAGTTGATGTAATACCCCCGTGTTTGGGCTCGTTAGGTTTGTTCTAGTGAGCACTTGGACCGTGAGTGGTGTCCAAGGTCTGATGATGGAGCAGAAATATGACCACCGGAACTCAGGAAGTAGTTGATGTAATACCCCCGTGTTTGGACTCATTTGTATTGTTTTGGCGGGGACTTGGACCGTGACTGGTGTCCAAGGTCTGATGATGGAGCAGAAAGATGACCAGCGGAACTCAGGAAGTAGTTGATGTAATACCCCTGTGTTTGGGCTCGTTAGGTTTGGTTAGGCGAGCACTTGGGCCGTAGGTGGTGTCCAAGGTCTTATGATGGAGCAGAAAGGCGGCCACCGGAACTCAGGCAGTAGTTGATGTAATACCCCCGTGTTTGGAGTCATTTGTATTGTTTTGACGAGCACTTGGATCGTGAGTGGTGTCCAAGGTCTAATGATGGAGCAGAAAGGTGTCAACCGGTACTCAGGAACCAGTGGGTGGAATACCTTCGTGTTCAGACTCGTAGATTTTGTTTTGACGAGCACTTGGGCCATGCATGGTTTCCAAGGTCTGATGATGGAGCAGATATTTACAAATATATTAAAAAATTATAAATTATATTTATTACATTAATATTTATAAATTTTGTAAGGTTGACTCCGATTTGGATAAAAATCGATATCTGAGGATCCGGCGGGGTGATTAACATGAATCTTGAGTCAAATTTGTTAAATATTGTTTAAACCGACGCCATCTTGGATTTTGTAAGATAAACTCCGATTTGGATAAAAATCGATATCTGACGATCCGGCGGGGTCCTTACCATGAATCCAGAATCAAAATCGTAAAATACTGTAAAAAGCGACGCCATCTTGGACTTTGTGAGATTAGCTCCGATTTGGATAAAAATCGATATCTGAGGATCCGGCGGGGTGATTAACATGAATCCAGAATAAAAATCGTAAAATATTGTAAAAAGCGACGCCATCTTGGATTTTGTGAGATCAACTCCGATTTGGATAAAAATTGATATCTGACGATCCGGCGGGGTCCTTAACATGAATCCAGAATCAAAATCGTAAAATATTGTAAAAAGCGACGCCATCTTGGATTTTGTAAAATCAACTCCGATTTGGATAACAATCGATATCTGACTATCCGGCGGGGTCCTTAACATGAATCCAGAATCAAAATCGTAAAATATTGCAAAAAGCGACGCCATCTTGGATTTTGTGCGATAAACTCCGATTTGGATAAAAATCGATATCTGAGGATCCAGTGGGGACCATAATATGAATCTAGGATCAATATTGTAAAATATTGTAAAAACCGACGCCATCTTGGATTTTGTAAGATCAACTCCGATTTGGATAAAAATTGATATCTGACGATCCGGCGGGGTCCTTAACATGAATCCAGAATCAAAATCGTCAAATATTGTAAAAAGCGACGCCATCTTGGATTTTGTGAGATTAGCTCCGATTTGGATAAAAATCGATATCTGAGGATCCGGCGGGGTGATTAACATGAATCTTGAGTCAAAATTGTAAAATATTGTTAAAACCGACGCCATCTTGGATTTTGTGAGATTAACTCCGATTTGGATAAAAGTCGATATCTGACGATCCGGCGGGGTCCTTACCATAAATCCAGAATCACAATCGTAAAATATTGTAAAAAGCGACGCCATCTTGGATTTTGTAAAATTAACTCCGATTTGGATAACAATCGATATCTGACTATCCGGCGGGGTCCTTAACATGAATCCAGAATCAAAATCGTAAAATATTGCAAAAAGCGACGCCATCTTGGATTTTGTGCGATAAACTCCGATTTGGATAAAAATCGATATCTGACTATCCGGCGTCCTTAACATGAATCCAGAATCAAAATCGTCAAATATTGTAAAAAGCGACGCCATCTTGGATTTTGTGAGATTAGCTCAGATTTGGATAAAAATCGATATCTGAGGACCCGGCGGGGTGATTGACATGAATCTTGAGTCAAAATTGTAAAATATTGTTAAAACCGACGCCCTCTTGGATTTTGTAAGATCAACTCCGATTTGGATAAAAATCGATATCTGACTATCCGGCGGGGTCCTTCACATGAATCCAGAATCAAAACTGTATAATATTGTAATAAGTGACGCCATCTTTGATTTTGTGAGATTAACTCCGATTTGAATAAAAATCGATATCTGACGATTCAGCGGGGTCCATAACATGAATCCATAGTCAAAATTGTTAAATAATGTCAACACCGACGCCAAATTGGATTTTGGAAAATTATCTCTGATTTGGATAAAAATCGATATCTGACGATTCAGCGGGGTCCATAACATGAATCCATAGTCAAAATTGTTAAATAATGTCAACACCGACGCCAAATTGGATTTTGGAAAATTATCTCTGATTTGGATAAAAATCGATATCTGACGATTTTTATCCAAATCGGAGTTGATATCACAAAATCCAAGATGGCGTCGATTCTTACCATATTTTCCAATTTTGACTTAAGATTCATGTAAGTCACCCTGCCGGCTCCTCAGATATCGATTTTTATCCAAATCGGAGCTAATCTCAAAAAGTCCAAGATGGCGTCGCTTTTTACAATATTTAACGATTTTGATTCTGGATTCATGTTAAGGACCCCGCCGGATCGTCAGATATCAATTTTTATCCAAATCGGAGTTGATCTTACAAAATCCAAGATGGCGTCGGTTTTAACAATATTTTACAATTTTGACTCAAGATTCATGTTAATCAACCCGCCGGATTCTCAGATATCGATTTTTATCCAAATCAGAGTTAATCTCACAAAATCCAAGATGGCGTCACTTTTTACAATATTTAACGATTTTGATTCTGGATTCATGTTAAAGACCCCGCCGGATAGTCAGATATCGATTTTTATCCAAATCGGAGTTGATTTTACAAAATCCAAGATGGCGTCGGTTTTTACAATATTTTACCATTTTGACTCTGGATTCATGTTAATCACTTCGTCGGATCCTCGGATATCGATTTTTATCCAAATCGGAGTCAACCTTACAAAATTTATAAATATTGATATAATCAATATTATAAAAGTGACGTTTTCTGGGTAAAGAAAGATACCACATTGTCGCTTATTGATAAGAATGATAAGGCGCTTCTGTCATAAAGAATCACTTGGAAAACCTTATTAACAGGCGACAATGTGGTACTTTTACCAAGAAAACGACACAATTTTTTAACGATTTCATAATATGTGACGTTTTGCGGTGAAAGGTACCTTATGGACGATCGGCGCTTACGCTGTTAACAAAGACGCTGATAATAATGCGCTGCAACGCGACGTAAGCGCCGACCGTCCATAAACCATAAGGTAGCTTTAGCCGTAAATAGCCACATATGAAATCATAAAAAATGTGCTTTTATTTAGAAAAAGGCACTTTGCCATTCTGCCGGTTGTCGATAAGGCGCGAATGTCATAAATATTAGTTTAGAAATGAACCTTATCAACAACCGACAGAATGGTACCTTTCTTTAGTACTAAATACAAACACAAATAATAAAATCATTTGGAAAAACCGAACAAATATTAGGTGAATTAATCTGTATCAAAGGATTATAAAAATGAGGAATTCTAAGATTTCTAAGTTATAACCTTTTAACGCCCGAATAATGACGCGCCGGTGTAGTAGTGTGCGTGCGCGCACGCACACAGATAGCGAGCAGTGCGGGGCCGCTAAATGCCTATTTCGTGTCCGCGGCAAACACTCTGCCCCCTCTTAATGTTTCTTCCGGTTCGCGATTCTGCACAATATTATGGATTCCACACAGCTGATTTTCGCCACAGGCGTTATTCTATACAGTCATTATTTCTTTACAGTTTTGTTTCTTCCTAGTCTTAATTGTACGCAATTTGAATTCCACACAGCTGATTTTAATCACATTACGTTATTCTAAACAGTCTTAGTTTCTGCACAATCTTGTTTCTTCCTAGTCGCGATTCTTCACTATATAATTTCCGCACTGCTGATTTTCGTCACAGGCATTGTTCTACACAGTCATTATTTCTGCACAATATTTTTTTCTTCTTAGCCGCGATTCTACACAATAGGATTTCCACACAGATGATTCTCTTCAAAGGCGTGATTCTATACTGTCATAATTTATGTACAATCTTGTTTCTTTCTAGTCACGATTCTACACAATTCGAATTCCACACTTAAATGATAATATTTTTTACAATCTCCTAAACTCCTATCAATAGCAATGGCTGTGTATGAATGGTGTGGCTATCCTGAATAGTTTATGATAAAAGACGTCACCTCTAACCCTGCTGGACTGGTAGAAAAAGAAATGAACTAAGAGCGCTTTGTTTTAATAACTGGGGCCTTACCGTGACGTCTTAGCGCGATTCAGTTGATGACCTCAACTGAGTCGCTCCCATACATTTGAGCTTAAATTGAACCTAAGCTGAATGGAGTTAAGACGTCATGATAAGGCCCCAGTACTGTCAAAAAGTCCTCTTGAATGGTAAGGCCGGCTGGATTCACTAAACCTGTGATAAGATTATATTATATTACAGGTGTGTTCGTCAGAATGGCGGGTGGACCTAGCGAATTGGAATGAATTTTAGTAACTCTAATAAAATTCTGTGTACTTTTCTTGGAAAAGCGATATCTTAAGATATACTTCCACTACTTTCACCCACATGTGTTTTACCTCAAAAGGAAACCCACGGGTTTCTTACCTCAAAAGGAAAAAAACCAGAACCCTCATAGGATCACTTTGTTGCCCGTCCATCTGTCTGTCAAGACCCTTTACGAGTATCTCGGGAACACGTAAAGGTGGCAAGTTTAAATTATACCACATACACAAGTCTGCGGTCCCTTAAAGCTGTGAAAAAACCAAACCTCTACGTCAATGCATTCCAAAGATACGGCCGTTTATGTCGCATTTCAATGGAAATGAACATGTATAGGGTACTTCCCGTTGACCTAGAATCAAGAAATTTCGCAAAAATCAAGAGCAAGCACAGAAAAAAATCCGAACAACCGAGCATCCTTTGTGCGGAACACTCGGTGGGCGAGCCCGACTCTCACTTGGCTGTTTTTTTTTCATATTTTGAATAAACATTGGTTTGTCTATGTCTAACATCAAAAAACTTTGTAAAATATCGATGTACTCGTAGGTCGTAAGGTACTTTATAAAAAAGCCTTTGATTTGAGTAAAAATAAAACTGCTTGCTTGCGCTGCTCATTGTCACGCCATATATTTCCGACACCATACAAAACGTATTTTCTAATTTATTACGTTAATATTGTCTTCTGTTACCGCGATTGTTATTCATTGAAATTAAACACTTTAGAACGGATTAATCGCGTTTATTAACCTACGTTTCGAGCCCTTTACAGCACTCGTTTTCACAGGGTTAAGATGATGACTGAGAGAATGCGAATTCTCCCCGTCAATCAAAAAAGTTAGTTGTGCAAACTACCTACATACAAAAATATAAAAATAATTTAAAAATAAAAACAAAGGTTGGTCTACAATGCCCAGAGGGGCTTATAAAGCTAGTAATACATAGCCTGAAGGGCATTCTATAATTAAAATGAAAAATAAAAAATGTTTAAACCCTGTGAGGATTAACATACATACAACTTACGAACGCTTCCCTAACTGGCTTATGGAGCAGAAAGAAGCGACAAGAAAACTACCCCATTTTGCCTCTTTTATCCGTTTTCAATCTTTTCAAACAAAGTCCACACTAAGGCCTTCCAGTTCTGTGTCGTGCTTGATCCTTGATGAGATGTAAAACAGGATCCCAAGCTGGTGGTACCGAAAAGCCATCCTCTCTATTGAAATTAGGGACCTTCTTGATTTCAATAGCCTCGCGCAGCATCCTGGGAATGTAACGCTTCTGCTTGGCGAGGACCAGAGGTTTGTCAAATTTAATTGAATGATTAGGCTTATCAGAGACATTTTCCCAGACTGCAGACCTTGGTCGACGATGCTTGACATCGGCTATATGTTCCTTCACCCTGGTTGATATGCTACGCTTTGTTTGCCCAACGTATGATACGTTACGTTACGTTATTACGTTAGTCTAAAGTTTATTTCTAATATAATGCTTTTTTTACAAGTAGGTACCTATTCAGCTATGTGGAATTCAAATTGTGTAGAATCGCGACTAGGAAAGAAAAAAAATTGTACAAAAATAATGACTGTGTAGAACAACGCCTGTGACGAAAATTAGCTGTATGGAAATTCTTATGTGAGGTATCGCGACTAGGAAGAAACAAGATTGTGCAGAAATAATGACTGTGTAGAATAATGTCTGTGACGAAAATCAGCTGTGCGAAAATCATATTGTGTAGAATCGCGACTAGGAAGAAACAAGATTGTGCAGAAACCATGACTATAGAATAACGCCTGTGATAAAAATATGCTGTATGGAATTCATATTACCTATGTAGAATCACGACTAGGAAGCAACAAGATTGTGCAGAAACCATGACTGTAGAATAACGCCTGTGATAAAAATATGCTGTATGGAATTCATATTACCTATGTAGAATCACGACTAGGAAGAAACAAGATTGTGAAGAAATAAAGATGGTGTAGAATAACGCCTGTGGCGAAAATCAGCTGTGTGGAATCCATATCCTGCATAATCGCGAATAGAAAGAAACAATAATGGCATCTGTCAATTTCTATAGAAAGAATCACGTGATAGCTCGGAGCCCTCGGATGTCACGTGACGCTTTCTATAGAAATTTACAGATTTTCCCGTTCCGCCCCGTCCCATCCCGTGCTAGTGTGAGTCATATTTAATCCTCGACATCTAATTTACCTATTGGCATTGAAAGAGACTAAAAGAATCACACATTTGAGCCCAAAAGTATAAAATGTCATCATAAAAAGTAATAAAATATGACCGTTTCACCAACTTCGACCCACAACAATGTAGCAATTTATATGCGGCCCACTGCGAACTATAGTTTCCAATAAAAAGCACCTAATGGGTTCTTTTACCACGCGGTTGGGAATCAATCCATTGCAATCGTGGCGATAAAACCAAGAACGTAGATGTTGGTAAAGCTGTATTCACGATGCCTGACTTTGTTTAGATTGCACTGATTTAAAGAAAATAGGAACATAACAATAAAGAGACGTAATTATCGGTTATCTATTTATATATTTATGAATTCACAGTGGACTTCTCGTAATAGATGAAAAACAGGGTGTAATCTTTTACGTGATACAAAATTAAATATTCTGATTCTACTCATGATTGCTAACAACTTTTTCTATGGGACCAACTTCGAAAACAAAAATTCGAAATCGACATCTCTATACAAATTGTGTCAAACTATCGGACGCTTTTACTATGGGGGTCTATTATTCTTTTCGGCAGAAGAAAAATCGACCTCCCATAGTAAACGTGTCCGATGGTTTGATATATATTAATTGATCAGCGGACCCAGTCGTCCATTTAAATCTTATATTTTCATCAAAATAGTGTCAACATTACTTAAGTTAAGTACGCTACACAAACCACTTCCAAACAATTCGTAAGTATGATTTAGCAACTGGAAGTAGGTACTTACGATGATAACTTCACGTAAACTATAGGTATAGATATCGATAAATATAAAGATTTCTTTTACTATAAGCATTTAAAACGTGGAGCAAAAAAGGCTCTGTGTGCCCTCACCCCACCTTCAGAGGTAATAAGTGGTGTCACAGAAAACTTATTTCTCCCCATTCGCAGTGGCTGATTTAGAACAGTAAGGATTGTATATTGTATCTTGAATGGCTAGTAATGTTTAGTTGACTAACTACTGTCGCTACTACTAACGTTGGTACAGTTTGCACAGTTGGTAAGGTTTCATTGCATCAATAAATCAACGTTTGAGTTGACTTGTACTGTAGGTACACCTAAAAAGGACACAGACGCATTTAGCATAGACACTTGTGGATCAAAAAGCACAAGTAGGTACTACGTACCATTTAGGGCAGGTTGCTGGTGCCCTCTGGTTATGCGACCTAATTATGTGTATTTGAGTTACGTATAAATTAATATTATGGATTTTACTTTATTCAAATGGGTCAAACACAAAACGATGTTCGGAGTCTTTTCAGTGGACCATTCAAAAGTTAAAGGCTATAAATCTTGATTTGCTTATTTAAGCCATATATACATTGAAGTGCGTGTTCAGCTGAACTGTAGAGCCAATCTTTTTTGTGGTCAATAGTTAATAGCTTTTATCAAACAATTTAATAAAAAAGAATTTTATTGCATTATCATCCTCGCAGAAGGTACATCATAACTATTGTGTGTGTAGTCTATAGAATAATTTTACTATTGACTATTCTATAAATACTATATCAGGCAAAATGGACCAATATTTACGAGCAGTTCAATTTGTATGATTCTAAATGTGTTTGCATTGTGTACCTGCTACAACCGCACTATGTTTGTGTTCAAAAATATGAAAGGCGTTAAATTAATAAGATATTGATTTAAATATCATATGAAATCTCTAACTGCAACTAATAGGTACCTTTATTTAGTTAATTTTAATACCGCGCAGTTTATGTATACCTGGACACTGGTACCACCAAGTGGGTCTAACGAAGCTAAATTTTAACGAGTTTTCATGTCTCCGGGAGTGTGGCCAGAGACGCATTGTGATTGGCTAAAGCGCGCGGTAAGCGATCGTGTGGCGCGGCGCTAGAGAGGAGTATAAGTCGATAAACTGTTTTCCATTGATATTTGATGCGCTCTGAATATTAATAAATACAGTAAAATCCCAGGACAACCAAATCAGTCGTGGTTAAAAATATTGCAGAAAACGATGTGTAACAATAATTATAATCATGACCATATTAAGTATATTGACGTTAAACCCGTGTGTATGCGTTACGTATACGCATACGCATTGCCTTTCGCAGGGGCGCAAGGCACTTTGATAAAGTAATCACAAGATGATATTGTATTGCAGGTTCCAAACGTGGTGTGTAGTATGGGCCATTTTTGATTAATCAATTACCTCAAACCACGTTATATCTTCCAAGTAAATGAACTTTAAAACTTTAGAGTGTTATTTTAAAGTCAAAATTCTATGAAATAATGACATTTACTTAACACTTTCATAGTTCGTGCTATCAAAATCTAGGAAACTCAGGATAGACAGACCCTAATACTTTATAGATCTAGTTTCATTGAATGCAAACAACTATTTATGATTCAAGATCATTGCATAATGAGCCATCCTCCAGCTAACGTTAATAACACGTTGAAGAATATCCAAGCATCAAATTATCCAAGCGTTCTGAGCAGGTGTGAGGTGAAACAGAGAAGACCCGTAAGTATTTTAATTTCCGACATGTGTACAGAATGAGCCCTGCTATTTACTGTTAAGTACACACTTAACAGTAGTACAATTTTTGCTCGTAACAATGCAGCAGTTAGGCATTTTACGAAAATATCGGAGCATATTTTACGATTGCGGCTAAGATGCAACTGGCTCGCGTCGAACAGTAATCGCCATCTGGCCTCATCGCTGCGACGCGCGACACGCCTCCGTTAGCTATCTATTCCTTTTTCTTTTATCTATGGGTACCACGAAAATAGAACGATTGCGGATTTGTATATTTGCGGAGTGACAATAGTAGGTAGAGATTGTGTTACAAGCAAAGAGATTGGAAGTCGTAGGGCGACGCGCCTATATAGAGACGGCTTGAGAGCCAAAACTCGTGTCTCGCATATGCGCCCGGCGCATACGTGACAGTTAGTAGCAGTCAGTACCCCTTGGACCGTCATGGAGTAATAATAAAATGAAAATACTTCAACAATGCCACATTGCTCAATAATCGGGTGCCGCAACCAAAGCAAATTTGTAAATAAACAAAATTCAAACGTTTCGTATCACAGGTAATTAAATAATATGTAATTAATTCAATATAAAATTAGTATGGGCAAGAGAAATAGGGAAGAGACACGAAGCTGCATTTGTTATCGATAGTGTATGTCATATGCCTTAATAAAATAGTAAGATGAATTTTTATTTAAATATTATTGAAATACTAAAAAAATACACAATACAATATACAGTGTGTATCAGAACAAAGAGCAAACCTTAAAATTGGTTGATGGGAACTCGAATACATTGTAATGACGCCCATTTTACGGGCTTGTGGTATGGTCGGTATGGTCGGCGAGTTCTCGAATGGCAACCACGCACCAGACGATGCAGCGTGGGAAGGCTCCCACAAGATAAACTGACGACTGGCTGGCTGACTGGTAAAGGTTGCGGGTGTCTGTGGCAGTCCCTGAGGAAGGCCTATGTCCAGTAGTTGTACAGAATGAGCTCTTCGAGCAACAGAGGCTTTCAACATGTTGGGAGACGTCACAGCAACATCTAAATCCCGTCCAAATTTTTGCGAGGGGAAACGTGCACACAGGCGCACTTCTCACACATTTATACATACAAAAAGCAATCAATAATGGTGAAACTGACACATAAACAATGAATACAACTACAATAATAAATCTTGCACACTTCGATCTATTTTTGTATACGGACTAGTCTCTCTAGTAGGACTTCGGAAGAGGTAGAGGTACCTTATGTATGTGGACACCACTTCCTGTGTTGCTTGAATGTTCTACTAACTACCGCTAATAACGATTGTATATTTATCTGCAGTAAGTTTATTTATTTCCTCGCAAATGTGAGGAAAAACATTGTGTGTATCACGAGCCGTACTAGAATTACGATCTCGTCTTCGACTCAACCTGTGACTTAAATTCACATTCGTTCGTAATATTAACCTTGTTTACTGCCCTTAATACACCTGTTCTATACCGTTCGTGTATAGCACATTACTGTAAATAAAAGTGTTGTAAAGAAAGAGAGCGCGTTAGGTTTTATCTGAAAGATAGCTGTAACTGGAGATTGTAAAACAGGCCCTTAGTTAAATTATTGTAAATAAAATATGTAGTTAAAATTGCGTCAATTCTTTATTTACTCTTGTGTTAATAATTAAATATCCTCTTCTTATGTTGTACTAAGATAGTACTAGCATCGCTTCATTATAGAATACTGATATAAGAAACAATTCACTTAAACCATAACGCAGTAATAAAATGAAATAACAATGAAGTCATTTGAGTGTCTGATTTTGAAACAGAGGTTAAAATAAGGTAAGAAATAAAAATATTTGCATAACTTTACTCCATGTAATTTTTAGTGAAATCTTAATAACTGCTCCTTATCTATCGATATACAATATCGACCCATATCACAACCCTATTAATAGCACGTATGGCAGTTTTGACAATAACATGTCAAAATTACCTGACACGGTCGATTTCTATGAGAATCACAGCCAAAGGCTCCTCTATATGTAAGGTTGTCACACTAAAGAGGTCCGTGCTCTGTGGTTACAAGGGATCAATAGTTAAGGGCGGTAAACAAGAATTTACGAATGAGTGTGAATTTAAGCCCGAGACGAAGTCGAAGGCTTAATTTTAACACGAGTTCGTAATTCTTTTACCGCCCGTGGCACACACAATGTTTTTCATCTCACTTGTGAGGAAAAAAGGGGAAATAAGTAAAGCTTCTGTCTCGTAATTTCGTACTTTATTGAGTAATACATAAATAAAACACAGCCTTTAATATCAATTAAGTACTTACTTCAAAATAATGTTTACCTACAGGTTGTCCTGCAGGTATGCAACATAAAAGGGAACTATGTGAAATATTATTGGAAGAATATTTTGCTGTATGAGGGTTGTTCTATCTGATCTGACTTTGTTCATTCAAATTGAATATAATTTAGGGATATATTTCAGTGTTTAAATTTGAATGAATAGAGCCAAACTGACTAGGAACTTTTCGAACAACCCTTGTATGCAAACTTAATGTAATGCAAAAATTATTTATTAAAATTAATAGTTACTGTACAGTTGTTAAAATTTAAGATTGCATGATTTTCAGGCAACTTTATATTTTGTGACAAAGCAATGTTTGTTCTGGATTCACTTTGTTCTGGTTCCGCAGAAAGAGTACTCGTACATCCAGCATTTCTATTGAACCCTGATGTAGATGGCTGTGTTTTAGTCACTTCACTTGCTGTTGATCCACATATTACTTCAGCTTTTGATATTCCAGGTTGTAGTTCCAAGTTGTTTTCACAAGACTTCAAAATAGATTTAGCGATTTGATCACCAATGTGCTTTTTATTATTGAGGGAGTCCTCAATGTATCATTTTTGTTTTTATTTTGCAATAACAGATCAGAGACGCGCTCCGCAATGGCGGATTCTTTTTTTTTTCTCGTCCTTTTGGACAGGCTAAAGCTCTAATCCATACTGCCTGCAATGGCGGATCCATATACGGATGAAAACTTTAAGCGGTTAATTTTAGTGGGAATAAATGAAACATAATAGGTAAATGTAAAAATAAACTATAAAACATTTTATTTACTTTATAAAAGTAAGTTTATATATATATTTGCAATTAAATTTCATTTTAAATAATTATTTGAAGTAATACAAGTGACAAATAATATTAGGACCTCGTTGCATTGGACCTAAAAAAAATCCTCTGTCATTTTCAAATTAAAAAGCTACTTTACAGCCCTTGGGCGTAATTTAGGATTTACCGACCGCATCGCTTACGTGTAATGACACCTTTTACGAGCAAGTGTGATGAAAAATAATATATTTCCGGCTAGGGCGTACATTGATTTCCTCATTACGCTCAGGATGCGTAATGAGGGATTCAAGCGTTAACGCCCAAGACGTAAATCATTTTGATACAGTGTGACATAAACTGCTTTTCACACCAACTAAGAGAAAATTAAAAAAAAAACTATAATATCAAAAACAGCATCATACCAACACCACGATGCCACCAGTTAATGCCCGAAAACGTAAAAATGTCTTTGAACAGAAAAGTGCCACTTTGATCCCTCCTAGCTTGAACAAAAAAAAACTTTTATGAATAGGTGGTGTGAAAACAGGTTTTTCCGTTTATGCCAATTTTCGATGTTCGTGGTAGGCAAGCTGGGTGCGTAGAAAAGATGCCAATCGTCAATTTTTATGGACTAGTAATTTAGCTGCACTTACATACTGCTATAAGACGCCACTGCGGCTCGCCCTAGAGGGGAGCGAGGCGGGGCCGAGACGTATTCGGATTCCGTCACGAATGGTACGAATGATTTATCCGAAACGAGAGGAAGAGTGCCCTGAGATAAGACGTGACAAATCAGAGCTTGAACCCGCGACATATCTCTATTTACAATTCTGTTGAGTTGACGACTTTTCCCTCGTTCTTTTATTGAACTTTACTCTGCGGATAATGGAATAAGAAGTTACATTGCCAAAACCGCTTTGTAGGTTGACTTTTGAGATCTGGAATTTATATTTGTCGAAATCAAGGGTGCTGACTTCTTCTGACCTCATTGGCACTTAACTAGCATATTGATAAGCTAATTAATTAAATAATTACGTTTATTTTCTAAATAAATTTCACCCTTAGTCAATTATCTTATTATGATCTACGAAAAACTAAACAGTAATAATCTTATAAATATTGAGGGAAGGGTGGCCACCTTTCTGCTCCATCATCAGACCTTGGACACCACTCACGGTCCAAGTGCTCACCAGAACAAACCTAACGAGCCCAAACACGGGGGTATCACATCAACTAATTCCTGAGTTCCGGTGGTCATATTTCTGCTCCATCATCAGACCTTGGACACAACTCACGGTCCAAGTGCTCGCCAAAACAAACCTAACGAGCCCAAACACGGGGGTATTACATACATCAACTACTTCCTGAGTTCCGGTGGCCACCTTTCTGCTCCATCATCAGACCTTGGACACCACCTACGGCCCAAGTGCTCACCTAAACAAACCTAACGAGCCCAAACACGGGGGTATTACTTCAACTACTTCCTAAGATTTAATTCGGTCAGGTTATCGCTGCGCTGGCCGGCAACTTCGGCCGCTAACTTCACACTGGTGTCAAGAGAGGAACTTTGTTGCATTATACAGTTGCAGAAACAAGGAAATACATTTTATTGGAGAGGAAAACTGGGATTATTATTAAATACTGACTTTTTTACACAAAACTATGATAATTATATAAAATTAAATAACAAACATATAAAAAAAAAAAAAATATACCCGACTCTTTTCCACGTGGGACGGAGTCAGCATAGCAACGCACTTGGCGTCCCACGCTAAAGGACGGCCTAGACTCTAACCAGGGTATGAAAGTAAGTAATAAATAAATACTTAATCAAATAATCTTTTCTAATTGTTTTCCTCTAAAGTTAATGATTCCTAAAAATATTACGTTTTAAATCTACGTATTTAATTTATATGACTACGCGTAAAATTTTAAATTAAATCCTATTCTATGTAATTTTACTAACGAAAGAACAGTTATTAGAAATTATTTAAATTTTGTTAGATAATATAATATGAGCAGTGCAATTTATGGTGCACAGCAGGTATGGTATGTATATAACGAATATTACCACCGTTCAAATATTTGAAGTAAAACATTGCAATTTGAAATTGAATACACCTTTGATTGGTGTTTTCGAAATTCTATCCACAAAGAAGAAAAATTATATTTCTGAAGTTATCTTGACATAATTATTACTAATACTTGATATACTTGTATATTTATTCCACTTTTGTGTTTTTACTATAGGTAACAAGTAAAACTCTTAACTTTTTACTTGTTACCTATCTTTCTTATCACACCACAGTCGACATCCACATATACCTACAGTATCACTAACGAAAACTATTTAATGAAACCCGTTGATGTTTAGACCAGGAAAATGAGCATGGTACCTATTTTATATAAATTAGGACACTCTTAAGTGAGGTTATAAAAAAAATGTTTGCAACAACCCTGTATTAATTGTTTGTAAACAATCTTATAAATTACATCTTCAAAATTATGAACTGACAGACAGGCGTCAAAACATGTTGATTTCTGAATTATTGCCTAGTAACAAATAAATAATACGAAAAGCGATTGCGCGGTGCCAATGACCTCGGTCATAATTTAAATGATTACCTAAGTTACTCATAAACAGTATTCAAAGTGCATGAGTAGGTCCCATGACAACGTAAATTTTAATCAGTTTCCCCTACAATTGTAAGGCATGAATTAAATCATATATATTATATATTTATATATATTAAGCGTTTTAAAATAAGAAAGGATTGCATATACTTAGGAAATTTCGGACTCTGGTTGCCGTGATCGGGTGGCCCAGTGGTTGGGGCGTCTGCCGCGAAAGCAGGAGGTGGCTGGTCCGATCCCAGCCCTGCTCACTGGGGACCTCGGTCACGTTTTTTGTAGTATATGACATCTCTTTCAATTTACAGTTTCCCCTAGTTACATATCAACAGTTTGCAATACGCGTGCACTGTCACAAATCAATAAGGCAAACAAACCTTACAGGGTATTACAAAGACCATTAACCGACTGCAAAAAGAAGATACTCAACAAATACATTTAGTGATTTCACACCATTAAATATATACTTAAGAACGTAAAATGCACGTCATTGCAATGTACTCCAGTTCCCCATCAACAAGTTTCAATTAATGGTTTGTGTAAGTTTACATACCGTATAACATAAATATGTTTATAACATATACTTACCTCCTGTAATACCATAAACCTGTGATTTCAGATCTAGGTAACACAAAGTATGCAAGTTACAGGTAAAGGAGGTGATAGAACATTTCTACAAGACATTAAAAAAATGTCACCAAAACAAAAAAAAAAGATTTGAAAGAAATTGAAAAATTTGTCCCTTTAATAGAACCTACCTACATATTCGAGCTAGTGAATATTCGTCAGAAAGAAGATGAAACAACAAACCCCTGGTAAAGGCAAACCCTATTGTTGTTTTGATTAAATTTCGACCGGGTGATGCAGTGAAATTGCTCCTTTTATGCAGCCAGGGAAAAATGGCAGCAGACAGCGCTGTCCCCTCAGCAAACAATTGATTCAATGTGTTCGAGTTCACGGTCGTAAATTTGTTAGACATTTTATGTTAATTCAACTGAGGATCTTTGGAGTAGATACTTTATGTATTGGTGTGTATAACATCTAGCAACTGCTAGGAAAATAACAGCGGGAATAGTTGTAACTTAATCAAAACTGAGACAAGTAGTACAAAAAATAAGGGATGAAAATAGAGCTATGTGCCAATTAACGGTAAAGGTAACATTATATTTCACGTGTTATTTTTATGGCCTGTAAACATGCTAAAATAAAAAAGGAAAAAATTGGCTGTCCCATACAAATCGGCGGCATCCCACAGTCCGGAATGTATGAAAGTAAACAGTCACTTTTTTTAGGCTTTGGCCCCATAATAAAAATTGATCTTACTTATTCATGCGTTATGTACATCTTTGACGGTTTGTTTTATTGCAGACTGTATAACTACCTAGGTATTTAGAGAGCAACCGGGCAAAACGAGGTAAGATGCAAAAATATGACTATACAATACAAAAAAATAATACAAAATATCTCTTACTCGCTACTACGCTCAAACTAGTAGCGTAACACTTTGCTAATCATTTTCAAAAGGGGTTTAAAATTAAATTTATTTATACAAAAATGTCGAGTTTCGCCACTACAAGTAACGCATGCTATCATATAATTTTATTGATCTATTTTAGGACGTAGGTATGTAGGTAATAGTAGTAGCTATCTTAATTTTATTGCCTTCCAGGGCACTAAGTCCAAGTGTCAAAATGTCCATGGAGACAATATGTCCAAGGTTCACAATGTCTATGGAGTCAATGTGTCCAGAGAGTCAACATGTTCAAGGGTCAAAACGTCCAAGGAATCAATATGTCCAAGGAGTCAAAATTTCCTCAAAGTAAATATGTCCAAGAGTCAAAATGTCCAATGAGTGAATGTGTCCAAGTGTCACAATGCAATGTCCAAGTCTCAAAACGTCCAAGGAATCAAAATGTCCAAAGAGTCAATATGACCAAGGGTGAGAACGTCCAGGATTACAATTTTTGAACCACTTTTTTTTATACTACGACGGTGACAAACAAGCATACGGCCATACATATTTTATTGTAATTTAAAATTTTAATCGTCGGTCTTGGATTTTATTTAGGTAGGTACTTCATAGTCAGAATTGACATGCATAGTAACTTGATACTTACTAAAAACAATTTTCGTTTGTCGTGCATTCAAATTCATTTAAAGCTACTTACATGTAACAAATGAAGCCAGGCTTTGAAATGAACTTAGATTTCTCAATCACTTTACTGGAAAAAGTTTTTTATCCCAATTTTAATTTATCTCTAATTAAAATTATTAGACGTTAAATATTATTGACTGGTATGTCGTATAATTGTGTCAAAATATTCGATAGCCAATAAGTCCGACACAAACCAATCACACAATACAATTGCACTTTGTAACGGTCCAACGCTCGGTGAAGTATGCAACTGAACCTTGTCCCTGAGTTGCGGAGCGCTTTCTTAATTTTATTTGAGACTATAAATAGTTAAGATAACAATCATCGATCACAAATCAAACTCAACCAACAATGAAGTTGGTTTTAGCAGCCGCGGCACTAGTCTGCCTTGTGGCGGTTTACGCCAGGGATATAGACCAGACTCAGGATCTGGTTCCCGCGGAGAGTAAGGGTCATCATCATGAGTCTGGCGGTGGCAAAGAACACCACGCCCATCACCATCATGAACATGGCGAAAAAGGTCACAAAGGCCACAAAGGTCATCATCATCACCATAAGGGTGAACACGGTCACCACGGAAAACACCATCATGAGGGCCATCACGAAGAACATGGTGGTGGACACAAAAAACATCACGATGAACACGATCATCATGGACACCATCATGAACATGGACACCATCACAAAGGTGGCAAGCACGGCCATAAGAAGCATCACGATAAAGGCGAAAAGACTGAAGGTTTCCATAAGAAGTACCACAAGGATCACTTCCATAAGGACCATCATTTCTATGATGATCATCATCACGAGGGCAAGCATCACAAGCATGGTAAGCACCACGGACATCACGAGAAACACGGCGGCGATCACAAGAAGGGCGGTCACCACGAACACGGTCACCATGAACACCATCATGGCAAGCACGGTCATCATGACAAGCATCATTATGATGAGGATCACAAGGGTCACAAGGGCCATCACGGTCACGAAGAGCATCATCACCACCATCATGACCACGGCAAGAAAGGTGGTCACCACGACGGGAAGGAGTGGGGTTTCCATCATGGAAAGCACTGATCTCATACCAAATTTGAGCTGTGATATTTTTCCTAGAAATGTTTGGGTTAGATAAAACCCTATTTTAGTCGATTTAATTGTTATGTTTTATACTTTGTTGAATTTCTGTTACAAAATGTGTTGGTATAGTCGCCTGAAGTCGGTATTTGTATACTTTTTAATTTTGTAAATATTAAAAAAGTTTTAATTGTACAGTGTTCCTTTATTCAAAATATACCTAACTATGGTTATTAACACATAGATAACTATGTTTTTGAAACATAAAATACATAAGGATTTATTTTGAAAGTTTCGATCATTTAAATGCGAGTAGTCGTAAATAATCTTAACATTCTTAAGTAGAACAAAGTTAAGAGCCTATGTCGAAGTAAATCGTAATTAATAATCTACTATTTCATGATGTTAGTAGTTTGGGCCCCGTCGTGCTAAATTACCACTAAGTTTGAAGTTCAACCATTAGGCGTCCGAACCTTACTTGACATAATGTTAGTTATGGTTATGAAGTTCACAATGTACCATAACTAAGTTGTAAATATGACTTGTGTAAGGTACCTAATGAATAAACTCTCGATTGTTGTCAAACTGAATAATTAAGAATGGATAACTTACCCTGGAATAGATCAGCACAACTCGTTAGCAGGGCATAGTATAAAAAAACGATCAAACGAAATCTGATCAAAACGAATACAGTTTTTTTTTGTTTAAAAATAATTATTTTACTTTTTTCTTTGCATACACTTTTGAAATAACAAATAACCATTTAAAATATCCCACTAAATGTGTTTGGGAAAAACTTTTTTGAAACGTGTTAATATACAGGGCGTCCCAAACTTATGGGACATGAAGGGGAAGTACCTTAAATATCGTAGATAGTGAATTTTGCTCAAAGAAGACTTTATGTTATTTTTAAAAGTTAGTAATTCTGCATTCATAGATTTTCTAAAAATTACTTGCTTCGTCTGGGAATCGAACCGACTAAAATGTGAAAAAAAATCACCCTTTTTTTATGATGCCAATCGAAAGAACAGCTAAAAAATAGTAACTCTGCTTAAGTAACATAGTATTTTAAAAGAAAGGAACACCATAAAATGATTGAGTCAAATTTCAAGAAAGTTATTTATTGCCGAAGACGACGTTCGAAAAGTAGCGATATTATCATTCTAAAGATAGCATTGATTATTCGTAAATAAGTACCCACTTCATAAAATAGGTACTGGCATAAGGATTGGTACAAATGGACCGATTAGATGGCCGGCCAGATCCCCGGACCTCACACCATTAGATTTCTTCTTTTGGGGATACGTGAAAGATATGCTATACAAAAAGCGATACGAGAACGTAGGCGAGTTGCAAACAGAATTGTGCCATATCACATCGAGTGTTCACCATAAAATGATAAGAAAATCAACAGGCAGCGGGCTTATTACAAGATTGGCGATTTGCGTAAGACAAGAGGGATCACATTTTGAGCATTTAATTAATTAATTTACAAAAAAATACCTACTTAACTAATTGACTACGGCAGTTTCATGTATGTTTTTTATTTGATTAAAATGATTAATTTCACGTTGTTCCTTTCTTTTAAAATACTATGTTACTTAAGCAGAGTTATTATTTTTTAGCTGTTCTTTCGATTGGCATCATAAAAAAAGGGTGATTTTTTTTTTCACATTTTAGTCGGTTCGATTCCCAGACGAAGCAAGTAATTTTTAGAAAATCTATGAATGCAGAATTACTAACTTTTAAAAATAACATAAAGTCTTCTTTGAGCAAAATTCACTATCTACGATATTTAAGGTACTTCCCCTTCATGTCCCATAAGTTTGGGACGCCCTGTATATACCTACCCACTTTCTACATTTTTGCGCCAAAAAATTAATACCTCTCCGACAACGATAGTATAGAAAATGCAAAGGATAACCTCACGCTAGTCCAGTCCGAGACGTGACCCGGCCGGTTTAGTGCGACTCATCCTTAAAATGAAATGTAGGTATAATCAAAATTTACTGCGCCACTTGCATCACACGTTTAACCCGGGCCTATTTGGCTAACCTGGAGTTATCAATTTAATTCCGTATGTACTACTTAAACCTTTAACTCCGGGTTGGTTGGTAAACTTCGATGGTGTAAGTGGCCCTAAGCTACTTATGTGTATTTATATATAAAATAAACCCGTTGTTTATGACGATGTTGAAGGCGAAGAATAGACGAGGCTTACCGCTACAGCAACGGCACTTTTACTTCTCGAATTGGGCCAACGTTCAAACTTCTAATGAGTTGCAAATTAGGTACAAAAAATATTTAAATGATAATTTTTTGTGCAAATTATAGTGTACATAGTAAACTAATCCTTGTGTAGAGAAGATATCAAATTAAGCTGCTGTTATTCTGTGTACAATTCAATTGTATTTGTGTTAATTTTAACCGTTCCCCGGCCAGTACTGCTATGAATTATTTTTTTCCCCTCACTAGCTCGGAAAGCGCTGTTTTGTCCTTTAAAACTAGCGTGGAAAAACGCATTTTATCCACATGTGGGGCCAAGCAATCTAATTCCTATCACTTACCACCAGTCCAGTATAAGTGAGTCTTATATGCCCATAGTAAATATGCGCGGAGGTCACACCTTAAATTGGTCATGTGATCATGTCTTATCCCGCACTTGGTAAGCTGTTGGCAATATCTAAGTATCAGGAGCGTACTTACCTACTCTATGACAAATTTTTAAAATTGATTTTTGATGGTTTCTTCAGGATAACTTACATGTGGATATGATATATAATCGTATGTAGTCTGTATTTTCCTCGCAATTGTGAGGGGAAAAATGTTATATTACACTCGGCGGCAAAATTTGTTCAACTCTTGTGCCTTGAGACCCTCGTAAAACTTGAGAGTTAAACAACGACTTTGCCCCCTTGTATAATAAATTACTATTTATGAACCTTACCTGATGAGTCGCGCATAAGATGTTGCTCATTACACTACTGTGCACTGAGGCGGATTATAAAGTAGTAGGTAATTGACCAATTGACCATATCGGAGATCAAGGTTTTGTTCAACTTTTTATTTAATAAGTTTCTTCGAATTAGGTTTGAAATCTACTTAATTATCGTCATTTATCCTTGTGATATTTAATTTTAATAAACTACTACACGTGTACCTACTATTAACTATAAAATAAATACTAATTGAGCACGTCTTAAGTGTATTAAATACAAGTTCTGAAGGCAGAATTAAAAGATATGAAATGACAAGAATAAAAACAAATTGTAACAAAATATTGTGGTAAAAGTAATAAGTGCATGTTGGACCACACGTGATTGAGGGTTCCCTAGCGCCATACGATGATCAAATTTTGCAAGCAAAAAGGCGTAAGTGCCTTCAAACTAATAAAGCACTTACGTATTTTTGTGATAAATAGTTTTTCGGCAAAAACTCAAAAACTTACAATGTAAATTATTTGTTCGAAACAATTATTACATAATATACTTGTTGCAAATAATTTTCACCATCCTAAATTTTTTCACATTTTTGAACGGGACACTTTTGCCGGGTCGATGCACTTGGTTAGACTTTCAAAGTAATTATTACATTACATTTTCGATACAAGCTTTTATCGTTGACTGTACTTTGGTACCACAACATTGTAGTTTCAGCTTATTCTAATAACAGGAAAACACTCAAATTCAGCTTGCAAGACTTTACAGTAAAAGCTTGTAAAAAAGGTGCACCGTGCACATTGACAATATACGAGTAACTACCACTTACTATATGTGTGCATAATTTTTGTTAGTATATAATGAAAAACAATGTATTGCTATTGAGAAATAAAGTTATCTATCTTATCTATCTATCTTCAATATTCACCACGTATTGTTTGTAAAAATAATCGCAAACCGTGTAGTCCATTGGACAAACACTGAAAAAAAGCTTTAGAAAATTACTGCAAACATTGGTATATACCTACATAGATAGGTACCGGAAACCATCCACTAAACACACTAGGGAAAGGAGAAACTTTCTGCCGACCCCAGCGTAAACTGTAAAATGTAAACCAAATCCCAAATTGGTTTACTGCAAGCTCGTAACACAACTAGTAGTCAATAGAGCACGTAAAACTCCACTAAAGAGTGCACGGGGGACCGCAAAATATGCATACAGCTCACAGTTTTATAACTAAACCAATTTGTATTCGAAATCCCTTAGCTCTATATAGAGACGAAAACTAAAACGCAGCAATATTCGGAGCTGGTTTCGGTTTCCAATTTTCACCAACTTCAGTATCAATAGGGGATTTCGATATACATTTTTAAACTTTTTTTTGTTTAGATAAGTATATGATTCCTAGGCCCAATACACCACCCAGAGTTAGCCGCTAACCCGGACTTAAGCTGTCAACTTCCGTACAAAAATATAACGCTTAAGTCCATCTTGTGGAAGTGGGCCTTAGGTACGTATATTTGCTGATTAGGCATAATATATTTAATAATTTTATCATACTCGTAACTGTTCTGAAAACTCTTTGTTCCTACACAGTAATAATAACTTATGTTACATAATACCTATATTTATCTTCAAAAATATCAGAAAACATAAATAATCCCATACATTTTTAAAATGTTTTTGGTTTAATGCGCAATTATAACAATTATATATAAATATTTCTTTATTACATCGTTAGTGGCCCAACGGTAAGAGCGAATTTTGCGGAACGTATGTACAGTCGCCATCAGATATATCGGAGCGTCCGAGGCGTGCAAAATATCTGAACAAGCACTCTAACGCCTTGACAATAGAGGCGTGTTCAGATATTTGTGAGCGCCTCGGACGCTCCGATATATATGATGGCGACTGTACGAAATATCATTTGATATTTATCAATCGCTTTTCGGTGAAGGAAAACATCGTAAGGAAACCGGATTAATTCCACTAAGGCCTAGTTAACCATTTGGGTTGGAAGGTCAGATGGTAGTCTCTTTCGTAATACTAACAGCTACGTCAAAACTTAGTTGCCAAATCGGACCCTAGGAACGGACCCTTCATGAGCCCTGGCACATGCCCGAAAAACGTTGAGAAAAAGAGAGGAAGAGCTCTTTACCGCAATGTCATTGGTATTTTTTTTTATTGCAACCCAACAGATGGACGTAAGGGAATATAAGAAAAGTAGTTAACGGTAATGCATTTCCGGGCACTTGCCTGTGGCACAGCCTAGATACAACCCGAGCAGTCAATCTACGTAATATACCTACTGATGATTTACAAAATTCATTTTGTCCTGAAAACTAAAATTTCAGGCACAGAAAATCATTTAAAACAAAAAAATCTCTGAAATATTAAATAAATTAAAAATTGTTACTTAGTTCTCTTGTACCCAAAATAAGATTGATCATTCCTGAAAATTTGTACAATGGAAGTAGGATCGATCGACGTCGATTAGTAAAATGAACAAACACAATGCTGGTACATTTTTCAAGGTGCCAACACTAGTGTAAGAACAAATACAGTACATCTTCTCTCTTGAACGCCCGGCGACCCTAGCCTGAAGTTTTTACTCGTAAATAAAAGCAGACTTACAAGGAACATAGCTCGTGGAGGAATCTTTTTATCTACCCCTAAATGCCTAAATTAACGTAGTTATACATATTTTACCAATTATTATAACCTTTATTTAATATTTGTAAATTGTGCATTGTTTTTTTTTTCTTACTTGTAAGCATTGACTTATTAAAAGAAATATACACACAAAGCAGAACAAAAACGTCAAAAAATGTGGGTCAAAATGATATTAGCGAATAATTTAGCATTGATAATAATACAAACGATAAATGTTTTGTACGAAAAAGAGCTTACTAAAGTAAGCATTAGGTGTCAAAATCATATACATAACTACCAATACTGTTAAAACTTTATAGACTGTTGGCACGAACGAAACTTCACATTCCAAATAAGACTACTTATATGGAAAAGTGCCGCAACTGTAGCACTTTTATGTCTAAATTTTTTTAGCTGATTAGGATATAGGTATCCAGTTCTTTTATTCTATATCTATGCTTTTAAGTAACAAAACCGATAATTTGTAAAAAAGTATAAACTTACCTAGGTTAAAATATTTCACGTAATTGAGTAAATCAACAGTGATACGTAATCATCATGTTTACAGGTACCTATCGTTTACGTACCAGTGTTCGGCGCTGCACTTATATTCGACATGGGCACTTTAAGTATATCAAAGTGACAAGGTTTAAATTCGTGTTAAAAAAAACCTTCGTTGTTTAAATTTAGTCTATATACGAGTAATTTTGACATAAACTACTCATGTCGAATACTAGTGCAGCGTCGAACACTGGTACGTCTAAGTTATACTTTCTCCTTTACGCTGAGACTAAAGTGAAACTCTGTACAATAATAATAAATTGACTGCGCCGATAGCCCCTGGGAAGTTGAGATAGCATCACACTTATGAAGCTTACCGATTTGTACGCAATCTTTATACAAGCGACCTGCGGAAGCTCATTAAGCGTTCATTGCCTTCGGCGCTTTGAAACTCCATAGAAAACCTTTGATAAGTATTGGAAAACTGCAAAAAGCTAGTCTGATACCTCCTTTTTGCTGACAGTATTTAAATCCACATTAATAGTACATTGTTGCAGATGCCGGAAAACCAAATTACGTGGGTGAGTATTTTTGTTGGACAAAGCGAACCCGAGTCCGACAATTATAAACGAATTCACGAAATTCTATTTTCGTCTAAGGCATAGTGATTATTACCTATAGTGATTTTCTCCAAACATGCGAGGAAACAAAACAAAATATTTTGTCATTTCATATTATGTATGATAAAAAATACATACAGGAATTCAAATAAAATAAAAACAATTTTATGCAATTAGCAGTTTTAATTGAAATTAAATGAAATATTAATATAGTCACATTTGGACAGTTAGAAATATTTAAAGTCATTGTTTTATCAAGCACTGTGATATTGGTTTGTTGTATGTTGTTCGAAATTGGTGTGTTAGTAATATTAACGTTTTGATTTGTGTTTAGTGTTTGATATATATGGTTTGTACAGACTTCAGAGTGCAAAGTTTATATAGGTACATTGTGCGATTTGTGCGGAATCTAACAATACTTTTGAGGAACTATTGCTAAATAAAATTAAGAAAATATAAAATTTGCAAAATTTGCACTGAAATCGATATAAGAATAATAATCATAACTAACGATACGTTATAAAAATCATATAACATATATATATATATATACCAAAAAGAAAATATCCTCACAATGCTAGAGATCGGTTGATAACGCGAGTGTTCGAATGATGTAAAGGAAGTGCTCTCGTCAAACGTTTACGGTTGAATGAGTGCTTGACGTTACTACGCGACCATTCCCAGACGAGCCTGTGTCACAGTCATATAAGCTAACAGTATCTATTTCCTATTATTATTACAACTGTAGGTCTTCTATAGGTATCAGAGACTTGACTTTGAAGGTTCAGTTCCGTTTAAGAATGCATTGTTGAACAACATTGCTCCATTCTGCAATGTCGAGGGAAAAAGCTGTATTTAAGGTACAAGGTCAACAGCGTTTGGTTTTTAAACTACAAACCTCAAAACAACCACACTTTTACATAACATTCCAAAATAATAAAAGTAAATTGTACCTAATATTAGACAACACCTAAGGAAATCTTGATTTCAATATAACAAATTAAAATAATCATGCCTAACTAATATTTCTCATAGGTAGGCTGAAATATTCCGTTGAAATTGCGATGGCAGATAATCAAATCAATGTTCTGCAGAATTCTTAATTTAGCCTTAACATACCTACTGTTTGAAATTTAACTGCGCAGATAAGCATGGTCCAATGGCTACAAGGCATAAGCGTACGTGGAGTCGACAGGTCCTCGGCACGAGGGCTTAGGTCGCAATCAAAGAGACCGAATGACACGGACGGACATACCTAAGTATGTACAATTATGAAGGGTATATATTTTTATCATAGGCTCGTAAATTTTATTACAGTTTACACTCCTAGTAGATAAGAAACATTTATTCTCGAAATATATACAGTAAGTGTAACTTACCTAACTACCTACCTCTACCTACCTTAAATCTAAAGTAGGTCCTTGAGGCATTGTACCTAGGATGCTGGCGGCATTTCCTCGTTGTATCGCAATGCTGATACGTTGTGCGAGGAAGCCACCAGCTCTTCGGTCACCAGTAACATCTAGTAGATTATAAAGATTATAATATTTATAATAATGCTTTCATCACCTTTTTCGATCGAAATTATGTCAAAATCTCAAAATTCAAATTGTAATGACGTTGTTTAGGACCCGGAGTCAATATTATTTTTACTCAACCTATAAATAAGACATTACGAGGATAAAACAGTAGGTTGACCTATTTGCAAGCAAAATAATTGCAACTTAATTTTATATCTTCATTGAAACTACATCTTACAAAGAAAAAAACATTTATTTTTAAAATATATACCAACAGTAAGTGTAACTTTCCTATCTCTCTTTCCTATCTTTCCTATATCTCTTCCTACCTGAAATCTCAAATAGGCCCTTGAGACATACATTGTACCTAGGATGCAGGCGGCATTTTCTCGTTGTATCGCAATGTTAATACGTTGTGCGAGGAAGCCACGGTCAGTAGATTAACAAATATTTTGCGGGATTCGCCTAACGATGTTAGATCATCATCATCATCATCATTTCAGCCGAAAGACGTCCACTGCTGGACATAGGCCTCCCCCAAAGATTTCCACAATGACCGGTCCTGCGCCACCCGCATCCAGCGGACTCCTGCGACCTTCACCAGGTCATCAGTCCACCTTGCGGGGGGTCTACCCACGCTGCGCCTTCCGGTACGCGGTCGCCACTCGAGAACCTTTCCGCCCCAACGGCCATCGGTTCTACGTGCAATGTCCCCGCCCACTGCCACTTAAGACTTTACACTCGAAGTTGTAGACGATTATATATACCTTGGACAAACTGTCCAGTTAGGTAGGTCCAATTTCGAGAAAGAGGTTAATCGTCGAATCCGACTCGGTTGGGCAGCGTTCGGGAAGCTGCGACACATCTTTTCATCCAATATACCGCAGTGCCTGAAGATGAAAGTCTTCGATCAGTGTGTGTTGCCAGTGATGACATACGGTACTGAAACGTGGTCGCTTACAATGAGCCTCATAAGAAGGCTCAAAGTCACCCAAAGGGCAATGGAGAGAGCTATGCTACGATGTTAGATATTTACAATAAAACATTGAGATTTTGTAGACTTTGAAAGCATTTTTTTACTGGTGATCAATCCCTAGCCTACATGAATGCAATAATGTAAGAATATTTACGTAACTGAACCCGTTATACCTACATTAATTAACACTTTTCCATTACCTCGTCATACGTCCACGCTAAGTATACGAGTATAATATACCTGTGATTTATTCATTTCACAGTACACATATGTACATAGCTACCTACTTACGTAAAAATTGGTATTGGAATTTTGCAGTTTGTAGTAGTTGGACCAAAGACTGAGATTGAGGATTGAGGTTAAAGCTGTTCGCCTCAGATGACATAGAAATAACCATTTCCTCCAGTAAATTGTGCCGTTACCGCTATTTCACTGCCGTTAACCACAAGTATATGGTTAAAGTTTCATTTTGACGAGGTTTCATGGAAGATCATTCATGGGAGACACAAATATTAACATGTCATGCGTCTTATTTCAGAGTAAAGCTCAAGTGGATCCCTATTTGGTTTCGCCGTAAAGGTATGCCCACTAAACGTTCGATATTTTAATGTCAATTGAGTGTCAAGCTCTCTATCTCTGTCTCCCTCTTTTCAACCGACTTCACAAATTCAAAAAGAGGGGTTCTTAACTGGTGTGTTTTTTCCTTTATTATTAATATGTATGTCTTTCCCATCACGGAACAATGGTGTTCCGGACCTTTGAGAGGCGTACGCGGAGCCGAAGCCAATATGCAGAGACCCTTTCGACAATTTAATGAAATGTAAGGGAAACATCGAGCGGATATTGCACCTGCCCAAGTCATGGGATGCACGCAGAGGCAGCACCCGCCAAAACTATTGATATTTAATGGAATCTAAAATATACTGGACTAAATACTGGGTTATAGTGAATAAAATCGGACGTCTGTCTAACAAAATGGTAATCAATTTTATTTCCGGCAAACGGTGACTAGCCCACATAAGATGGCAACACCGGTATGAAGGCTGGGGGTAGAGAGGTGTCACTGGACTTTAAACATATAGCCAACTCGCCACTTAGGTTTCGACATCTACCTTCGAGGACACAGCTCTCCCGACCCCACTCTGGGCGGCCGGTTAAGAGGCGAAGGACTCGGTCGGACGACGGAGTCCCCCAGACGCGCTCAGGTACGTGGGGTCGCTACTCCCCAACAAGTCGCCATAAGCTGCCCAGCGTTGACTGGTTGCACCGGCCGAAACACTCGAAACCAGTGGGCGATGAGGTCGTCACATCCCTATGCCATATTATTATTATTTTTGATGTTTGTTACCTCAGAACTCCGTCATTACTAAATCGATTTTAAAAATTACTTTTTTATCTCAAAGAAGATGGTTCCAGATGGGTCCAATTTTTTTTAAATCCATTTCTGATGATTGGGTTTATGAGGAATTGAGGGAACTCATCAAATTTCAAAGGTGAGGCATGGTGATTTGGGTGGTTTCTTAAGACGAGTATTTCTTCACTAAAACCATCAATTTGGTGGAGAGGACCTGATGATGAAGACCAGGGATGGCAAAGTGGAACTGCTTGGTAATTCCGAGCTCTATCATCCGATTTGAGACATTCATCTTTTGTTGGTAAGAAAATACCTTCAAGGATTATAGTTCTATTCTAATGATGGAATTCATGAGGAATTGAGAGAACTCCTCAAATTTTAACGGCACATGCATTGCGATTAGAGGGTTTCCTTAAGTAACTTGAACATTGTTTTGGGGGAGCCAACATTTTGGTGAAGTGGACCTAATGATGAAGACCAGGGATGGCAAAGTGGAACTGGTCGATAAACCTAGCTTTACGTATTATCCTAGTTGTGACATTCATCTTTTTGATTTGATTTATATTCTAATGATGGAGTTCTTGAGGAATTCAGATAACTCCTCAATTTTCAAACGTTCACGTGTGGTGAATTGGATATTTTAGAAGTAAACCGGCTAACTCAAACTAATTCCAAATTTAACTTTTACCGGGAAGACCAATTGAAATCGGTTTTTTTTTCTTAAAAACTATTTTATTTAGAGTACAGAAAAACTTGCGAAACCTTATGATGGATCTATTATTCTCTATAAATAGCATGGCCCCTTAAGGCCCTCCAATGTTTCAATAGCCTAACGCGATCTTACTATATTACTTTAATTGTGTTACAGTTCGAGCAATCTAAATAAAGTACCTATAAATTTAAAACTAGTTATAGTATTCTTCTTAAATAATATATAAAACATAATCTGATTGAGAACAAAAACAAATTCAATTGATGATAATATACTGTAAGTCAATAATTGGTGGTAATTTTTAAAGAAAAATAAAAATACTATTTGAAATCTAGGACGATGAGTCGTTTGACGTCATTCGCATGATTTTTTTCGAGCCCTGCGTGGTAATGAACTAAAGTGATAAAACACTAAACTCGTCAGCTGTCTGAAAACTTATCTGGAAACCAGTCCAACACTGCTCAGACTTATAATTCTCATTTACTTTGCACTAGCTGAAGCATCAAAGTTTCATGCACGTGAGGTAACAGAGTTGCCAAGTGCATCCTAGCTACGATAAATCTTAGACACTGCGGTAACAGATTAGATAATCATATCATATTCATACAAATATACCACTTGAAAAGAGACAAATGTTGACCATATAAGTTTGGGCATATCCGTTGGATTTGCCAACCATATATGTATGGAAAATGTGCAAATACCTACCAATCGACCGAGCAGAGGTTGGAAAAACATGAACAGTTGAACACATACAAAACCAAGACTCCAAAACACGCATAGCTAAATTCAAGCTAAATCGATTACTTGCTTCATAGAGCAAATTGCAATCGAAATTTTTAACAACCTTTGCACACTAGCGTTTGTTCGTTGGTGTTAGAGGCGTTTTTGTAGGAGTCACGCGCGCGGCTAACCGGTCGGTCCTCTACGAATGCTGCCTCAAAAATGCTAGTATTTAAAGGCCCTTAGAGCTTGGTTTTGCAGATGTCCTTTATCTGATGAATTCCACACTTTGAATAAGGCTTTACAAGCCAATTGATGAAAGTAGTAAACTTTGGTTGTATAATTAATTCAGATACACAAACAAATTATAGTCATAAAAATTATCTACTGCGTGCATTTTAATAAATCCACAGACGGTTGCTTAGAGTAACGGATCTCTTACGTTTATGTAATCTTTGCTGCGGCATCTAACTTAGTTGCTAACTGTACCCGGGAGCATTGACCAATCACAACGTAATGAATATGCATATTTTGGTCGTCTTAAGTAACGACTTTTCTTTGGAAGCTCGTGTCAAAACTTGGTTCGGTATGGTAAAGATATGAGATACGTAAAGGTTTGGGCAAAATCAAACGAGCGGAGGTACAAACCCGTGATCTTCGGATTGAGATTGCACGTCTTACCGCTAGGCTACTAGTTTTATTGAAAGTTCTTCGAGTCTACTGGAACAAGCCGGCATTTATATGTATACTAGCTGGTGCCCGCGACTTCGTCTGCACAATATCTTTATAAATTGTGGCCTATGTGTTATTCTGATGTATAAGCTATGTTATTTTAAAGTTACATTAAAATCCATTCAGTAGTTTTTACGTAAAAGAGTAACAAATATCCATACTTATAAACTTTCGCGTTTATAATATTAGTAGGATTCGTATGTGTATAAGCAGGTGGTGATTGAACTGAGATTAAAAAAACAGAAATTTAAAGTTAGAATAAGAGCCAAATCGGTCAAAGGAAGAAATTGCGATGTTAAAGGGGTCGCGAGTTCACGTTCGGGGTGAACCACCTACTTTAGTTACTAGGTGCCAAGTAGGTACGAGTACTTCAGCTTATAAGGTAAAGTATAGTTTGCAATTTTAGTTTATATTTATACTAGACGAAAACCCGGCTTTGCTCGGGTAAAATAGCAAGTGGGAAGCGGTGCCTTGCTTAGCGCAAACCAGCAGACGGCAGGGCAGGGGAGAGCATTTAAAAGAGTTTTACGGTCACTGTGCATACTGTTGAACGAAACCCCTTTGCAGTGCTTTTCTTAACTCAAAGCAGCGGACGGCGGGGAAGAGCATTAAAAAGGATGGGTAAAGAAGGAAGGACACACTGGTGAAGGAAAATTCTTTAGCATGAGAGCGCGACAGTCATCCCCCGCAATGCTGCAACCAGTCGGCCTCGGAGTACACAAAATTCCCTCTGGTTTCCTATCTGCCAGTTTGCTTGGAGTCAGAGCGCAGGGCGTCCCGTGCGCTTTAGGCGCTGGCCACGCGCTGGCGGTCTCATGCGGTATCGCGAGAGATTTTTCTTTGTCAATGTTCGCTGCGGCAAAAGAAGTATGTTCGATGATAATTATACCCTACCGTCCACCGGTCTGCAAAGGCCTAAATATTATTCGGTAATTGTAAACTTTATTTGCGTCCGGCATGTCGACCAGGTTAGATGGTGCTGACCAGCTAAAATGACTGACTGTCTAGCCAGCCAGTAAATAGGGTCAGCCCTACCCTAAATGGAACGAACTAAAATTTGTATCTCTCTTCTCCGTTTCCATCGCACTTACATATTCGTCTATTTACCTCTTTGTTGTCCGAATGAGCTAGTGCGATAAAGAGGGAGATACAAAAAAATCGAACGTTTGATTTTAGATTTGTGTAAATTTAGGTATGTATTATATATTCCCACAAGAAGTATGTAGGATTTGACCTCGTTTCGGCATCATTCATAAACCTTGCAAATATCTTATATTAATAGGTAGAATTTGACATAAAAATGTAGTACAAGACAAAGTAAGGGTCAATTGCGATGTTCATAATGTTAGTTCTAGTTTCTACCAATACCCTTTACACAGCCAGCCGTCGTTCTTTTAAATTTAGATTATAATTTCCGAACGCACCCGTCACTGTCAACCAACAAACGTAAAATGTCACAAATAGGTATCTACCTCTTGTCACGGTTCTGTCGGTTGAACCTAAAGATTGCGATGGTGTCTCTAGAATATTTTTTCGTTATTTGTTTGCTAAATGTTATTGAATGTGTAATATTGATGACTTTTTATGTGCATAATATAATTTGATATTTACGAATTGCTTTGCAGACAAGGGAAACATCGTGAAGAAACCGGGCTAATCCTAATAAGGCCTAGTGTACCCTCTGGGTTGGAAGGTCAGATGGCCACGAGCAGTCGTAAAACTAGCGCCTACGCCAAATCTTGAGATTACTTGCCAGAGCGGACCCCAGGCTCCTTGACCGTGGCATAAGCCGGGAAAACGCCGGGCTGAAATGCTAAGCATTTCTACGATAATATTATACCTACCTCTTATAAGGAAACATACCCATTAAGCTTTCAATAAAACACTGTATCGCCTTAAATGTCTTTAAAATGCGGCGAATTTTCAGGAATCAGCGGTCTTAATTCAGCTATCAGCTTCAATTTCCGGTTAATAGCACATTGATTATTTTTGCGCTATCTGTGAAAAAGCGTGAAATCAGCATCACGGGGAAGCCTCTTTATAGTGTCACGAGCACTTGACGACCAAGAGTGCGATCAATGCTTCGTATGTGGGACCGCACATACGCGGATGAAGGCGCGGGTGGAAAACGAGTTCATTTAATAAAAGTTAGGTTTGTCGGTAAATACCTACATAGATTTAGGAATTCATTTGTGTATAGAGGATTAATCTGCGAGAACATTTGTGCGCCAGAATTTAAATGAGACAAATGTCACTTCGACTGTCGCACTAACATTTATCGCACTTCCGTTAACATTTGTCGCGTTAAAATTCTGTCGCACTAACGTTCATCGATGATTCCTTATTCGAAGTTCAGTTACGAAGTCGCCACTCATGCGTGTTAGTATGAGAGAATTCCCGCAGGACCCATATTCCACTAGCGTCCCTAGCGGAAAATCGACTCGCGGTAATCCTTATTGCCTCAAATTATTAAGTTGTGTCCACTGCTATTTCCGCATCGCTGTTGCGATTGAAACGTGCAACTCTGTCACTCATGTTATTATAGTATTTTATACAATCGTGATATAATGAAGGGTTTTTCAGTCGAGTACCGTGTAAGTAAGGTACGAGATTGAAAAACTTAATTATATTACGATTGTATACAATACTTTTTCTACGAGTCATCATCATCATCATCTATGGAGGAACAATTTCATCATTCAATTTCATTGACTTAACAAGGATGTAACACAAAAAGATGGCCGGCAGGCCGGCGCGGTCGGCGCAGGCGTGGGGCGCGCGCTCGGCAAAGTCTCAGGCGTCATCGCAAATAAGTATAGAATTTGTATGAAGTTCTATTATAGTTGCCTACAGCGTATCGAAATGAGATATTATAGTTGAGTTGGACTGTCTAATATCGAAAAGTATGAGCTTATAGTTTTGTCTATGTACTCGTAATTGGCAGATTAAAGTCGGCGAGTAGAAAAAGAAGATTGACAGTGACATAGCCCGTTAGTCGCTGCTACAATGCTTCGAAGCAATGCCTTTCCAACAGCAATGTCACCTTGAAATTCATATGGGCACTTTATGAATTCATTCATAAAGTGCACATGCAATTTTGAACGCGATAGTACCTACATGTAAATAGCAATAAGAAATACTATACAATGGAATACGAGTTGATGTGTCAAATGGTGCATATTTTTTACATTATTTCTCATTTCTACTGAACACACTTTAGATGCTTATTTTAACGGTCACCTTTGTTGTAAGTAAAAAAATAAACAAATAATCGTGTAAACATTAGGTATATGTATACATGTATAAAAATAACTTATGGGAGTTTGAATGGTAAGTACGTATGGTAAATACGAAGTACTGATAAAGATATCGTATCGTACCCTTAACGTATGAGTACCCCAAACGTGTGAGAAGGAACCTATGTTTAAATACGAGCGAACAAAGTGAAAAGTATACAGGTTGGCATACACAAGTGGGGTGGATAAAGTATGTTGTTTGCGGAACATTGGGTGATATCCTTCGGTATTCGCCTATATCACGTACGTATTTGAACATCGGGAGCCGCGTTAAGTGCTTTTGTTTTTTATTACCTGTCTGGCTCTATTTCCCTACATCGACGGATTTACGAGCAGTTTTTTAGACGATACAAGTTGATATATTTTGTGCTTATCGCAATAGTTCCAGTTCTTGATTCGTACTATCAAACTATTAACCTCAAGTCAAAGAGTTCCAGTTATGTATATGTTTAAATGATTTACGCGTAATCCAGTATTCAAAAATACCTAGTATTTCTGTAGGTTGACATCATTGAAAACCAATTAAGAAAAAAAAAACATATCTCGAAATGCACTGTCATCGTTTTAAGTAGAAGCTTTGTTTATTTTGAACAGCGTTGCGTTGCGTTTCTTTTCATGATTTTTTTCTAGACTGCACCTAATCGGGATATTTCTACGTTCAATTCCGCCCTCTACGTTGGCTCATTGCGCCTTGCAAATTTCGTTTGCAATGAATAATTCACGTGACGCGTACCTAATAAAAGTTTCAGCATGGCGGATTGGCGCGGTGTGGAGTGCGACGCGGCTAATCAAATATTTTTATGATCGACGCAGTTTACGAGCGGGCCGTTTGGAGAGGTGCGCGGCGATTTCACTACGAGGCACAGGCTGAAGCGAGACCAGTAGCAATCAGGCTTAATTGCGCATCTCACTATGCTAGTAAAAGGTAAAAATGTGCAGGTGGCAAGGCATTGTCAAAGTTAGATGTAGATATCGTCACGCTACTACGTACAGAATGTTTGCTATTTTGAATAGTTGTGTTGAAAATAGTAGTATTTTGACTCGCGAAACACCCTTAGAAATACGCTCGATTCTGTTTTCTATATTAATATGTAAGTATTGAAATGTTGTAACAATATCATTGAATAATATGTAAATACAATTGCAAAGCACGAATCAAATCATTTATTACATGTAATAAATGTTTTAAATAATTATATTAAATGTAATAAATTACACTCGTGCTCAAGGTCTGTACGAGATGGACTGATACGATCAAGAGGCCCGCTGGTGGCAGTTTGCACCGTGCAAATACACATGGCCTATGACCGCACTCTGTAGAGACTGACTGAACGTGGTCGCGTTCCTCAGCATTGAGGTTACGACTTACGAGGAAGAAGAAAAATCTACCCCGAGACAGTAACAAGAATAGAAGTGGCAATAACTTGGCCATATAGCTTTAATTTACAACATTTTTTGCAACTGTAAAAGACCATGTCCTAACTTTTTTATGTAAGTATTTAACAATTTGAATCGTAACAAATAAGTCGGTATATTAATTTACTATATTCTTATGACTTGTACCATATCTGTATTGCGCTTCCTAAAGTCTTTCCCGCTGTCAATGTGGACACAGTGCCTTTTCATTTATGTACGTAATTTGATAAGGACATAACCACATGATTGTGTATTAAACTTACATGTTTATACGGTAGCCCTACATCCACTTTTCATATACACGTACGTTTTGAAATGTTATAGGTAAGAATAGTACCTAACATAGTGAAAAAACATTGTACGTATAGGTACAGTCACGTCTATAAATATCTATACACTTTGGAACTTATTACAGGGGAAGAAGGGTCAAAATTGAATACAGATGCATACATATTTATGAAGCCAACCGTACCACAATGCTATCTGACTGTACTTAGGCGTTAATGCCGTAAAGATTCATTTAGAAATGAATTTTATCAACAAGTGACATATTGGTACCTTTCACTAAAAACGCGCACATAGGTATATTGTGTATCGATATACGATAATATTATATTAAGAGAAATAATTTTGTAGCAATATCGATGCAGCATAGTGGAAATAAAGGGATTTCTACCATAAAAATCTAGGGAGATGATCAGTAAGGTACATATACTACATATTACTGTTATTAGCTTATGCAACGCAACAACATTTCTTTTTTAATCACATCATATTTATAATGATGTATACCCCCATCAGTGATCAACCGATCTCGCACGTTCAAACACTTAAGTCGAGATATTAATCAATAAATAATTAGTATACTTTGTAAATTATTATGTAGGTTCAGCTAGGTCACGCTACGGAGGCACTTAAATTAAGTTAAAATTAAGCTTTTCTAGTATATGTATTAAAGGTAGGTTAGTTATGGGATGAAGTATAATATTTCATTTAGGTAAACCTTTATTTTCTAGTTACATATTTAGCATAATACAAATCGGTCACTCAAATACGCCTCTAACCACGCCGTTATGAGACGCGACATCTTTAACATCTTTATCTTCGACATCGTCAACTTCAATAGTCCAGTATAAAGTCCATTATTTTAATACATTTTACAGTATCCATGGTGCTACTTTACCGCCCTAGGGCTATTATGAGCAGTTTATGTGCCTGCGTCAAAAATTCAAAGAGCCATATGTACTGAAAAACTTCGTACGATACACATACGAAGAAGTGGAATCACTTCTTGCAAGGAAATACGAATGCATTTCCCCTTTGTCGCCCTGGTATCGTAATGTACCTACTATTACATTCAATTTACCCATTAGTCTTTATTTAACATCCGAACGAAAGCTGCCTCCGCGTTTGTATAAAATAACCGGTTATAGCCAGTTAGGCCCATACAAAAATAATCAATTTACGGCAGAGGCGACAGCGAGTATCATTTCAAATTAGCACAGCCTGACCAATGCAACCGTTAGAACAAGAGATCAAACTTTCTCTTTAAAATGAATTTGCAGTCCTAGTAAACCAAATACGAATTCGAATACGATATTAATAATTTTCAAAAGTTAGCGAATTGTGAGTTAAAGTGAGGCATCCATATTTTCGCGTCACTTTGTTTATTTTTAGTCTAAACCTTTAAATGAATTAACCACTACATGGCACTCGTCAAAATGGTCAAAACCGAAATTTTTGGTATAGTTTCGTTTCATATTAATCATGCCGACAAAGTGGTAAAATAAATATTCGAAAAACTTTCATTTTTAGGGTAAGGACACGTAATTAAAGTGGGGGTTTATTTCTTTTTTGTTCCAATTTTAAAGTGTGAGGTATCGTTGGATAGGTATTTGAAACGAACAAGGGTTTTTTAAACAAACTCTGGCAGTTAGCAAAGTCTGGCTTGTCTGGCAGTTATATCAATGTGCCCCTCCACCTCTAAGCTTTTGAGCCGCACGTCCAAAAAATATTTAAAAAAAACACATGAAAACCCTACGCTGAGCATGGCCCGACATGGCCTCCATATGAACATGGCCTCTTGGCCGGTTTTTAAGCGTAAAAGACACTATATGCTATTGATATACAATCTACTATACCTACATGGAGCAGAAGTTTTATTTTTTTTCCAAGTCACGTCCTGCAACTACCTATATACAGTTTTTAGATTTAACATACTGAAGTATCTCTTACTCATGAATGACAAATGGTGTTGGTCAATAATATGCAGGCACATTAAAGGATACTCACGTTCACGTCTTCAATTTAAACACATATATTAGAAAACGTGGCTCAACGCTATTAGACCCTTTCAAAGAATCTTGTAGGTTTTAGATTCGCACTCCATCTCGTCCGACCTATTGCTATGAATGAAATGAACTTAAAACGCAATAAATACTGGCTTGGTGCCTTCTGGTTCCATCGAGTTTTCTTTTTTACATTATAAAAATTCCATGCAGTTTTTTTCCTTTCAATATATTTCAGATGCATTCCTGACGTTCCTCACGCATTTCAGTTGAGTAAAAAAAAACTTTTCGAGACTTTTGTCAGGTTTGAATGAAGCTTGAAAACTGTGGGGCTTACGGTAGCTATAAATATCACCTCGGATCTTTGTTTGCACAAAAATCGCTCACTCTGTTTGCTAAGCGCCATCAGTCATATATCCAAAATAGGGTGGAAGTGGGCCATGGGCATACGTGATAAATCAGGACACCGCTGGTGGCCACGATTCGTGATTTTTCGGTAGGACTTACAAAAACTACATATTTATTTATAGAATGGTATTTAAAAATATAGGTATCAGTATAATTTCCATTAACGACATTTAGGCAACGACCTATCCTTAATCCGCGACTTCGTCTACTTAAAAGAATTTAAAATAAATATATCTTATTTTAACCCTATTTTACATTTCCATAAAGTTTGGGTCTCTGGAGTTCCTTTATTTCTCCTATAGTTAAGTAAGTATTTACCTTAAAAACCACAGTTATAAAAAACTCAGTTCTTATACAATATATCGTCGAATATGTAAAACACTTGGTTATATTTCTCAGGTTAGGCAGTGTCGGCTAAAATATCCTTATGGATTGGTAGCCGCTTTGAATTGTTACCCTACTGAACGCTTCCGTACTATGACAGCCACGTTAAGCTGTTAAACCTGGCTGCTATTTATCGTAGCAATAGCTAATCCCAGTGCGAGGAGCTTCTATATCAAGCCGCTTCTCACTTGAACACAAGCCTTAGCAAAATGTTGTGCCATGAACATAAAAATATCGTTATGTTTCTTGCGAATTCAAGTGATAGAAGCTGGTTACGAAATTTTTATTATCGATATTCAAATGAAGTCAAATAAAGACATGAATTCTTTAAAATCTGCGGATCGGAATGAAACATTTTAGAAAATATTTAACCCATCCCTACAAAAAGTATGGATACCAGAATGACATTCAAATACTTTATTTTGTTTTTAAAGAGCTTTCAACGTTTTGTTTTATATAGGTACTCGTCCGGCTTGCTTTAACTAAATTATACTGAGCCTAGTATCCCCTGCGCATAACAGACTCCATTATCAAACAGTGCCGTTTCTATAACACACAGTTATATAACAGTAGTCGCAAGGCTCGCAAGAAGTTAAGGGCATTGATATTTTTAGGTACGCATGCAATGTCGTAGGTATTTAATTTTGATTGCGTTAAATATTGAGCGAACTTAATTATGATACGTGATATTGATAAGTACATTAGTTTTCACTCTTGCAAAAAATGGGATTATTGTGAGAGTCAGAATGGCGGGAGTATCTATATGGTATGGTATGGTATAATGGCGGGTGTAGCAAAAGATATTGCTTTAATTACTAGAATTCTATTAATAAGTTTATCTAGTCCTTTTACTCGTATCTGTCAAGTAGATGACTGACAGCGATATTAAAAAAGTATACATTACTAGCTGGTAGTCCGCGACTTCGTCAGCGCAATATCTTAATAAATTGTAGCCTATGTGTTATTCTGATGTATAAACTATATTATTGTAAAGTTTAATTAAAATCCATTCCGTAGTTTTTACGTGAAAGAAACATCCATACAAACTTTATAATATTAGTAGGATAACGTTGTCTATGGTATAGGTACCATAAGAACACTGCTAAACGATGCTCCTATGGATTTTCATACAATATATAAGCATTATTCTTTTTTTTTTCTTTAGTGGGCATACGACGTCTTCCACATTCTGCTACCTTTCGAGATTTTGCTTTTTTCGCTATTTTAACTGTCGTAAAAAAACTTATGCAACAGCTCAAAATTGATTCTTAAAACTCTCGGGTCTATTATTACAAAAATCGACTTCGTCTCGTTTTGTAAGGTCAACCCTTAAGTTTTAAGAACCTTTATTATATCACTGTTGCATAAACTACTATATAAAAAATTGTCGTCACATATACAACAATAAATCTGGTATAAGGAACTAAACCGTTTTTCTCCGTGTAGTTCAGAAAATACAAGTAAAACCAGACGGTCGAAACAATATTTATGGTACGTACATAACAAACAAAATATCATATTGTTCTCAAACTGTGCTCTACCCCGATGGGATGCTATGGAAAATACTTCCGTTTCCGAACCCCTCTTTTGCCTTCTCTCATCGTTTTTTTTTTCGATCCCTCTCGATCATTGTCGTTCCTATTTATTTGTATAATGGCCATCATGATTCAAATTGACATTGCCTGGTAATGAAATGGAAAATACTCAAAGTGTTTTAATAAATATTTATTATAATTATATTTATTGTAACAAAGGCCGGTTTTTCAAAACACAAAACGAGAGCATAAACTAATTTTATCAACCAATTACCTACCTATTTAAATTTAATTTATGTCACTCATTCTTCTCTATGTTCATATACTTACGAAAAACAACATAGTGAACATAGTGAACATTACCATGAACGTAGGTAATATAAATATCCCAGTGCTAGACACTACCGCAATAGTTGTCATTAAATCTTAATTACAAGCTTAAAAGCAACGAACAGGCCCCTATTTCACTACGCTTTCCTAATATAGACTACGGAAACCGCTCACCATCGCGCGGGCTGTGTGCTTGTTAACCACAATTTCGATAATTTAAATAAAATAGTAGTTTATCGTCAATACCTAAGTATATACATATTTTAGTGAAGACTTTATAACAATTGTCACGAGAAATATAGTGTTTCAAGAATTTTCAATAGTTTTCCTGTGTCGGAATTTGGTAACATTATGTCGAGTTTCTTATGACAATTGTCAAGACCTCTTCATAAAAGTATTCGTTTTTAGTTAAAATTGATATTTTATTTATAAATGACATGTTGGTGGCAAACAAGCATACAGCTAGACGATAGACGCCTGTAACAACAGTAATTATGATGCTGACAATTGTCACACTTATCCCCGTGATGAAATAGGAGCCAGTTGTCAATTATCGGAAGTAGGAAGTAGGCCAAGGCATTAAATACTAGAAAGTATCATAAAATAAACTACTTACCTACATAAATATTACTTTAAGTCTCATTTAATTATAGGAATATTTATGAAATATTTATTGTAATAAAAATACCTCCTCACTGTAATCAATTCATACTTTAGTATAATAAAAACAATGGCATATTTCCAAAACTGAAAAAATACAAGGCACGAATAAATACTTTCGGCTTACTTTCATTGTATAGAAAATGTCGTCATTACTTTGAAAAACTACGTAATGTAAAATGTCAAACTAATGTAACTTACAGTACCTCTACTAACTTAAATATACTTACATTTATTTTATCTCAGATTCAATTTTTTGCTGACCCCTTATAAGCCGGGCATATACGTTCGGGCATATCCACCAGGGCCTATACCACGAAAATCGAACGATTGCGGAATTGTATTTCCATCTCTGTCAAACTTGCATATTGGAGTGACAAAGAGATTTTCCCGTCAATGCCAATTTTCGATGTTCGTGGTAGGCATGCAGATCTGCCAATCCATGTATGGTAGATTATGTATATGGCTGGCTAGAGTCGTTAAATTATCATTCGTTTACGCGGTACAGTTTATGTTGACTACTATCGGAAAAATCTAATCAATGGGGGTAAACTTCAGCCAGATATCTCTATTAATAACCCTGAGAAACCCGAGGTCGGTTTTGGGAAGCCGCAGCGGGGTCTTGGTGCACGGTTCCACTTTGTACTTCAGTAGGATGCGCCGCGAAATGCTGCTAATAATACGTTTTGATAGTTCCTCACCTGAAAAAAAATCCATATCAAAACAAATACAGTGTTGGCGAGGTCACGATTTTTGTAACCCGCATAAAACTGGCCACAAATATGACATTCAAAATCTAGAATGATGTTCTAAATACTTAAGTGAAAGTCAGATTTTAATAAAAATGATTTAAAAAGAGGTTATTGGCTTTTTACATCATACTTTCAATAAAACGTACTGGAAATAGCATTCGTATAAAAATTAAATCTGGACGAGAGCTTGAATATGTATTTAAATAGGTAGATTAAGAAAGCTTATTTAATTTATTGTAGGTTATTTTTATATATTTTATACGTAACTCTAATTCTGGAAATACCCATTGGCTGACGTACAGGATATTTGCGTTACAAAAAATAGCTATTTAATTTATTTCGTCTGCCAACAAACCGCATTGTGGTTTGTCAGAAGAAAATATAAACAATATTAAGTTCTGTCGCGATTAATTAAATACATTTTCCTTTTTTTTTCATTTTAATTTTTGGATATATTATGTATTGTTATTCTCAGAATGGTCGAAGTCTGACTTATATCGAAGTGATAAATTCACATAAATGTTTTGAACTTCCTACATGAACAATATATTTTTGGAATACGTCGTTTGATAAATAGTTATTTTCGATAGTTTAGATCAGTGTACCTAGAGTACAAAGCCATATTTCAGCTTCAGTTAAAACTTTAACCCTTTCCGGCCGAGAAACCTAATTTACGAAAACACTTAAAATTTACCAATTAATCGAGATCTATTACTTTATACTATCGTAAAAAAATAAAATAAAAAATCCAACCGTAACCATTCCCGTGAAAGTTGACTGCACGATCGTGACGACCAGGCCATATTTGTAAATGCACGATCGTGCAAAATCATTGTAGTAAAGGTAAAGTGTTAATAAAAGACGTTATTTTTAGTAATTCGTTTTAATAATACGTATCAGTCTTCAATCAAGTACTTAATTATTATTATCACATTGGTTCATATTCATAGGAACAGTTATTTTATGAATCTAGCTAACTTAGAAGTCTCAACTCTCAATAAACTCAATCAAAAATAAAAATAAAACAAAATAATATATCCTCATAATGTATCACTTTGTGTGGTACATTTTAAAACAATTCTGATTACGTGCAATGCAGAGGTACACATTGCATTTGATGCAACGTGTCTTGGTTCGGCTGCAGCAACGATGAAATTGGCAGGCTCTTGGCGATTTGATGTCATCAAACTCGGGCAAGTGATCGTAACCATCATAAATTAGGGACACAGGTGGATTAGCAGGCTTTTGGTACTTTCTTGGCATCACTGGCATTTCATCATCAGAGGCCTCATGTGTTAGAACTTCATTTCGCCTTTTTGGTGGTGCTTTGACTAGAACTTCATGAAGTTCCATACGAAAATCGAGCAAATCTAGTATCTTGCAACCAGGATACTTATTAGCATCGCAATCGATTTTATAAGCTCTCCATGCATTGACTGTAGCTAAATCAGAGAAGTGAATTAGTACTTTGAGGGTCCATTTCTTGGTTTTTATAAAAGTGCGGTAATATTCCATTTGTTGGTCCAACACGTCTACTCCTCCCATGTGTCTGTTGTAGTTCATTACTATTTGTGGAGCAGTTACATCCACGTACGATCGAGCTTTTTTATCCCATCGTTTCACAACTTCAGTTTTGTCTGATCCAGAACAGTTTGACGTTAAAAACACACTTTTGTTGTCCTTCCATTTAACTACTGCGACTGACCCTCTGACCATCTGCTGACTCTCTCCGCGTTGCATTGTCTTGTCATCTTTAAACTTTAGGGTAGATCGTTCTGGAATTCTGTTTGTCATTATTGTCCCAGTGCTGTGTATATTGCGGTTACCGAGTTCTTCAACAAGTGGTATGGTTGTAAAATATCTATCATGATATATACAGCTTCCTGGGGGCACACTTCGAGATAGGTGAAGAACCACAGCTGGACCTAATCCAAGTGACATGTCGGGGCCAAACATTGTCTTAGCTCCCTTATAAATGTCAAAGTCCAGCATTAATCCGGTAGAAGTCGTTAGAACGAAGTTTTTTAGTCCTACTGGACGAGGCTTATTTTTTACGACTTGTCTTATTGCACAACGTCCGGTAAACGGGATCATCTGTTCGTCAACAGAGTAAAATCCTGGCACTCGTTCTTGCTTGTAACATCCTTTGCGTATTTGATCTAACATTGGTTGTACTTTCCAAAGGAAGTTTGTATTTCCAGGTGGTGGCGTGTCAGTATCAACAACGTGGAGGGCGTTTCGCAAAGTCGAAAAGCGATCCCGTGTCATAACTGAAGTGATCTTATCCATCGAAATACCTTTTCGCCAGTACATCTTCCATCGTGGATAAGGAATACAGCCCATAAGTATGTGTATGCCAAATAAATGCATTATTTCGGCGCGATTCGTCTTCAGTTCTTTTCCTGTTTTTCTCAAGTGATACATATTGGTGCAATAGCTGATTCTTTCAAAAAAGTCATCGTCCATATACTCGTTATAGTAATCTATTGGTTCTCGTACTTCTTTCACGGGAGGAGGGGGATATTCATGGGGTTTGTTCTGAAAAGGTAATTGCTGCCAAGGTTGACCGATTTGACGTCTTGTGCTTGTCCTAGCTAACATGCTGGTAGCCGCATCAGCAGCTTGCTTTGAAGTACGCGTAGATTTAGCTCGGCTTTTATGAGTTTTATTCTGTGTTGAATCCGGCCTTGGTGTACTGGCGTGGCGGGCAGTAGTATTCCTACTGGCGGAAAGCTGTTGTGACGTTGGCGTAGACTTTGAGCGAAGCAAACCACTAGTTTTCTTTTTTCTACCTCTAGACGGCAAGAGCAAGGGAAGTAGCCCGGCCGCTGGTATTAGATGTAAGAGTTTGATCAACATTGTGTTGTTCAAAACAGTCGTTTGAGAGCGTACCCGTTGTCACTAAAGTACTATTCAAGGTACTGCTGTTGCACATAGCTTCATTTGGTGCATCTAGCTCCTCTACGACATTCTGTGATTCGGGGCTATCTCCTTCAAGCCAGTCAAGTAAAGAAAACGGCGATATTTCATCCTCATTATCAAGACCCTCGATATCTGATAAGTTTCCGTCACCTAAAATATCTTGTATCTCAATATCTTTTAGTGGACGCCCTGTAATCAAAGAATCCTGACGTTAGAAACTGAATAAGTTCCAAAAAAGAATGGAAGTCATTATTATTACTGACAATTAAATTTTCGCCTAAGGGCCGAATATACACGATAGTGCAAATAGTTTTCATATATGTATTAGGGCCTATGGCCGAATACACACAATCGTGCAATTAGTTTTTATGAGCGCATAGTTAACTGAAATTACTAGATTAACAATTAAATTTACGTTGCACACTGAAAGTAAACTCTTTAGCTACATTGATCACTAATAATATTGCTATGTAATTACATAAAATCGTTAAAAACAATTACTCACGTGTAGTGCTGCTCCCGCCAAAAAACGCCGCCATCCTTGAGAACGCCGCGTGGCCGACTGACGCAACAGATTTACCCCTTTTACTATTCAAGCTCGGCAATAGTGTTTGCACGACAGATCGATGCCGCCTCGGGCGCCAAAAAAGAATTAGAGCGCACACAGGATTTTTTCAAAGTTAGTTGCACGATTGTATAAAGTCGGCCGGAAAGGGTTATAGGTTGCTAGACATGTTATTGATATACCTACGAATTTAATGATTACCTACGATTGTATGAATATTTCCTCTTAAACATTTAGATACACGCTTCTAATTCAACAACATGTGTCTCTATATCATAAAAGTCATGTATGCAGGTATAATGAATGAAACTACATAATTAATAAATCCAACTTACCAAGACATTTCCTAGGGCCAGCTCCAAACGGTACATATGAATAAGCATGCTTCAACTTTCCCTCGTCAAATCGATCTGGGTTAAAGGCTTCAGGTTTCTCGTAAAATCTTTTATCTTGATGCAATGCCTCGATAGGAATAGTAGCAGTCAATCCTCTATCAATCACAAGACCATCTGGGAATTTATACATTTTCGTACATTTTCTTGAAGCGGTAGAGTATGCCGGGTGCAGTCTTAAAGTCTCACTTACAACTTTATCTAAATAAACTTCGCAATCTTCTCCCGTCCCACACAGACGGATCTTTTTTTGAACATCAGGATATTTAGCTAATTCATAAAACAAAGCAGTCAGGACATTTAGACACGGAATATAACCCTCCGTAATAAATGAAGCCAGAATTGAGACTGCTAACTCAATGTCGGAGTCTCTTTTGCGCTTGCTATGTTTTTCTTTAATGTCCAATTGAAATTCGGATCGTATCCTCTTGACTTCCTTCATTAAATTTGATTTTTCAAGTATCTCGAGGGATTTGTTTACCGTTTCCCCGGGTAAAGTACTCAGTCCGAATAAAACAAACAGAGATGGAAAAACGTTCTTTAAATAGGTCTTAAACTTTTCTGCTATGGTAGGTTTTTCAACGGCGGATCTTAAACTTTGTATGATTTTCTTCTCGTTTCGCGTAAAATCTTTGTTTAAAAGCAAGTATTCAAACGTTCCGTCCAATATATCCGCTAAAAACTGTTGAACGTTAGTATCTCCATTGATTCCTGACAAATAGCCGTGTAAACTGTCTTCAATTTCATAGGGCATGCTTTTTAATAATGACTCCATTGCCTCGCGCAATACGGTCCATTTTTCTCCTTCCGCGTAAAACAAATTGTTTCGCAAACAAACATCCTGAGATTTGTCCAGGCCAAGGCCCCTGCAGTGGAAACTTGCAAAATCCGTACACAAAATCTTCTCAATTACATCCGGATCTTTGACGATCAAATCTGGGATTCTGCTCTTGATACAACCGTAAAGTCTTTCATCGGGATGTTTGGCGTAGAGTTTGTTTACTTCGTCGGTTGTGTTTCTTAACCCAAGAACTCGATGGTAATCGCTTCCCAAGAAAGGTACTGCTGTTTTATAAGATATATGCCGGACATACCAGTAACTGAAGTATTTGGTCACATAATCGTATGTTAGAGCGACGATGAGAACGCCGAGCACGCTGAAGTTAAGTAAGAAACTTTCGAAGAACATTGTGCGTTTGCACCGTGTGAGTTGTAAACAGTTACTGCGGATGCTGGCCGCTCCGTGGGCCATAACGGTGTATCTCTTAGGTACTATGCTGCTATGTACGAGTTTCGAAGGTTTTCGTCAGGGTGCCATTGAACCCGAGAGTATTTAGGTTACCACAAATGTAGGTAAAAGCTACTAAGATTGAACAAGTAGGTAAATATGTCTTCATTGTACAGACGCGTTCAAGATTGCATGGGTAGTTCATAATACATTTATTCATAAATTGCCCATGCACTTTTGAACGCGTGTGTATATACATACAATACAATACAATAACAGTTTATTGCACACCTCACAAAATATTACAACAAAGGAAAAATATATATCGAGGGTTGCCTGGTGAAACCCAATAAGTGACAAAAAGTGAGATTTTAAAGTAAAAACAGTTTGAGATGGATTCGGTATCGCTTAATCTAATGGTAATATCGGATAAGCAGATTTGACATGTATTACGGAAATATGCCGAGTTGATAACCCGATAAGTACTTGATTTCAAGTTTTAATTTAGAACTAAATACTACAAGTGCATTTAAGGCTTCAGTTTTTATTATTACTTAGTGCAAGAACCACACAACACACATTTATAGGTATTTAGTGCAGAGATATTTATACTAAATTAAACTAAACACACATCGTAAAACCAGATACTATTACTTATCGGGTATTACCTCAGTACGATTCGAACCTAAAAAGGATTTAAGTAAGAATTAAAATACGTTAAAACCATTTATCGGGTTTTACTTTTACGATATTATTTGTTAAATGTACAAACTACTTCAAAGTAAAACCCAATAAACAAATGTATAGTACTTATCTAAAACATTTTTTTGATGAAATATTATGTTAAGTCTAGTTATCGAATTCTCGCACAGGCCTTTAACAAATTTCTTTAAAAAAAATCCGGGGAAGAACCCAATAAATATGTTTGACGACCGCAAGGTCATGCGCTGCCTCAACAAGTAGCGGCAGGATCGCAAGCGCTCCGCCGCTGCGTCGTTGCAAATTTAATTGGAAATAGCTGTTAAAAGTTGTGACGTATTGTGTTAATGATGGCTGTGTATGTGTTAAAAGTTTTGTGATGGGTGACCGAGGCAGAAAATTAGTGCAGCAGCTATGCTAGAAACAGGTAAAATCTTATTTTCTAACCTAGAAATACATTTCGAATTGTCGTATAAAATAAGATTGGTACTTAATTATGTTATGACTTAATCGCCTGAACGATAGGTAGGTATACGTCGCGTTTATAGTACCTACTGTCCTTAAATACCTAACAATAAATCTAAGCTATTGTAAGATTGTAACCGTCAATATGTCGATAATTGTTGTTGTTTCGTTTAGAGCGAACTTATCGGGTTTTAGCACTATCTATTAATCAAACTACGCGACTTTGAGTGATGCTTACGGTACAAAATAATAAAACAAACAAATGACATAATCGCCTGAACGATAGTTAAACATCGCGTTTATAGTACTGTCCTTAAATACCCAACAATAAATGTAAGCTATTGTAAGATTGTAACCGTTAATATGTAGATAATTGTTGTTGTTTCGTTTAAGAGCGAACTTATCGGGTTTTAGCACAATCTATTAATCAAACTACGCGACTTTGAGTGATGCTTACGGTACGAAATAACAAAAAGTACTTTAAATTAATACGTTTCTAGTTAAATTATTAAATAATATTAATTATTTTTTTGCATTCCAACTGGATGAGGCAACTCTAAAGTATTTTTTTGTCTTGTTTGAATGCATCTGTCTTTAATAAGTATTAATGGAATTGAAAAAATACTTATTTATTAATTTAAGCTTTATTGCCCAATTACAAAAAAAGTACAAATGGTGGACTTAATGCCTTGGGGCATTCTCTACCAGTCAACCATTGGATAAAACAGAAACTTGTATTTGGTGCAGGATCGTAAACATCGAGAAGAGATAGGAAACACATAATAATATCAATAATAATACATTGCTTTAATAATTGTATAAACATACACATATAAATATAAAACTATGCCTACATATAGGTACATACATAAATAAGTAATGTACCCAAGTATAAGTATGCGGAACATCTATCAAATGAGCAATTTAGAGAGGTGTTTACGTACCTTGCACTTGAAGGAGAATTTGCTCTGTGTTTGCGTGTATTTCAACCTTGTTTGTAAATACACGCTTCAGGTTCTTATGTAAACAATAGTTTTGGGATTTATTTGACGTATATTTGTTTATTTGAATTTTTTCGCGTTTGAGTCTATTGGGGTGCTTTCGTAAACTCCGATTGTATGTGATTTTTTACTGTACAAATGCACCCCATGGAACTAAAATCAAGAATATAATCAAAATACAGTTATTATGGGTTAGATATGCCTAAACATTGATTATAACAGGTAAAAGAACTCATAAAATGACGAATCCCAGGTAGAAACGAATGCCTCCTTACGTGTGGGATAAATTCGTACAATTCCCACTTTTTAGGAAAATCGTTATATTGGCCAAATTGTTTTGGATCAAATCAGAAAGGCACTGTTATTATAAACAGATAACTGGACCATGCAATGGCATTAATTTAATTTTTAAATAACTGTTAGTTTTTATTTTACAAGGCCCAGAGTAAAAAGTGTACGAAGCCTACCCACTTTCCCCTATGGTGTTATAAGATCAATCATTATAATTATGTAGTTACATGTATGCCTTTATGTGTACTTACCCGAGTTTATAATCCCGTGACTGCCCGTACTTATATGATTTTAAGTTATTGCGTTTTTGGTACACATTCTTTAATTTATTCATTTTCAGACAATGAGTCCTTCAATCTTGATGAATCGTAAATTAATATTGCCGCCCAAATGCACAATATTGTATGCATATATTGTTTATGTATGTATGTATGTATGTTTTATCGTATTATTATTTTGGTATGTATATTTATTGTGTGTGTTGTTTGTGTGCTTTTGTTAATCTCTGTGCCACCTAATACATTTTTTTTTCATTTGATCTGTACTCCACTACCCAAAGGTTGTCTGGAAGAGATCGCTCTTTAGCGATAAGACCGCCTGTTGTTACCCCTTACTGTTCTGTATTATTATTTTCTCTTGTAACTGTATTTCATCTGTGTGAGGTTTTCAATAAAGAGTATTGTATTGTATTGTATTGTCATCGATGATAATAGTAAGGCAGACTTTTGTAAGTATTTTGAAGATTACGTACATACTGGGTGATTTTTGGGTCATGGAGTGAACAGGGTAGGTATCGGGGAAGAACACACTACCCAACTTTCACTACGACAACCATGAAATCGTGAAAAAGAAATCTTTGATTGTTAAATGTCGATCAACTGATACTTAGGAGTAACTAAATATCAATTAGCTCTTCATTAGGAGACCTTTTTTTTTCGAATTCGTGGTTGTCCACATAGAGTTGTGAAAGTTGCTCAGTGTGGCCCTCCCCAGTACTCTGTTAACTGTTGCTCCATGACCCAAAAATCATTCCGTATAAAACACCTATACGGATGACTAGGGTAGATTAACTTTTTTATAAGTAGTTAATAAAACCTATAAGTAACATTAACAGCTTTTTAATTTTTGCGAAAACCCAATAAGTCGACACCCCTTGGTAAAAAACGTTTTCTTACAGGAAAACTAAATTAGTTATATAGCTAAAACACAAATTAACTTAAAGTAGATAAAATTACTTTACACGGAGAACTTATAAAACTACGAATTTACTTACCAAATTAGTGTTTGATGACCATAAATCTTTAACTTCATTTTTCTCGAAACTAGGTTTTTCATACTTATTGGGTTTCACCAGGCAACCCTCGATATATGTATTTATAAACAAACATATACTTATTATTTAAAACCAACACTAAAGCAGTTGTATTACCAAACTAGTTAATAGTGTGTCAAATAAGAAATAACGGTAACACACTTTCTGGATTAGGTAAGTAGGTATCAATAGATAGATATTTTGAAACTACGAGTATATGTTAATTAGAGATTGTAATGTAAAACCTGCGAATATTCGAATGTTTATAATGTTTGTCAAAACACTTAAAACAATTAAAATTGAAATAAATAGGTATGAGGAAATACATAGGTATACAAAAAATGTATAGGTAAGAATGTGTTAATATACTTACAGGGGCGTAAATTGGTTGTTTACCTATCTGTTTTGTTCATGCCCTGAACAAGTCAAAGATTAAACAAATTAACCACAAACGAAGCGATTAGTTTCAAAAAGAGGATTCTTCTTGAGTGTTCAGAGAAAACATCTGATGCAAACATATTTGGCTGTCGAGTGTGTGCACTTTAATTAGTGCGAATTAATACATTGTTACTGAACAAAATCTAATCAGTGATCTAAGTGTAAGCATGCTTTTTAATATAACATTACCTCACCACGAAAGAGAAAATACAAGATGTAAGACACGACAAATATAATCTAAAAGTCATCGTTCAAAAGTCTATGTACCCTACCTACCAGCTTACGCGCGCCGCGCGCTCAAATGCATAAATGCGTCTTTGCGCACAGACTGCGAAAATTGAACGAACGAAAAAGTGTATCTCTTTCGCACTCTACATATTCGAGGGAACAAGATGCAGCTCGAAAATTTAGAATACCGAATCGCGGTAGGCCCTGTGATTGATTCTTCACCCGAAGAAAAGAAGGTGTGATTTAAGTTTCATGTGTATCCTCGTATCTGTATGTCTCTAACGTCATAGCTCTCCCTAACTGGTGAACCGGTTTGGGTTAGTTTTGTACAAAGAAGTACTTACCTACTTACAATATGGGATAAGTAAGATATAATTATCTCATTTTGTATATACAGGTATACCTATAACAAAATTGTAACTTTATTGGACTTTTTGGCTAGGATAATGTTTGCTTCCCTTTGTTCTTCTCAGTTAATAGCCAATAGGCAAGTATAATAATTATTTTTTACGCCATCTAGTGCAACTTTGTTAAACTAACTTCGAAAGCAGGTTGCTAGGTTAGATTGACTTCACTTCGTTCTACTTAGTTCCTCAGTAAGTCAATAGATAGCAATACAAACGTCTTACTACATTAACTTTTACGCCATCTAGTGCATCTTTGATGAACTAACTACATAGGCAGTTTGCTAGAATAATAATATATTTTGACTGTACAAAATCTGAGCCGAGTTTTGGTTTTCATGACCTCTAAGTTATTTGATTAAAGTATAATAGATGGCGCTGTGTGCTGATTGTAAATTAATAGTTTTCGTTACTAAAATTGTTTTTTTTTTTAACTACAGGTAAAGTGAATAGGTAATGATTATGAATTTATATTGATCACCTACCTGTAAATACAGTAACGTAACAAACTAAATAAAATTAACATACGTAAATGGTAAAATTAAGCCTTAATGGTTGTCAACGTCAAATTATTTATTTATTATTACCTGGGCGACCGAGCGTAGCTGAGAAAATACACGATAACGTCGATAACTCGAGAATACGTAGGTATTTTACCAGGGATGATACCAAGCTAGTATCCCCGTAGGATACCAATTTTCGCCGAAATCTTTAGATCTGTGTCCGTAATATACTTACTGTGCATAAGTTTATGTAAGAGGGGCTTCTTAGTAATCATAATCAAAACCGGCCAAGTGCGAGTCGTACTCGCCCACTGAGGGTTCCGCGCAATAGAATGCCCTTCCTCTATTTTATGGGTGGATTTCAAAAAAAGTGTACATAACACAATGGAATATTCACAAAAATGTGACACAAAATGCAGAAAATATCACAATAGAAATTATAAGGACTACTTCACAAGTAGAAAAAAGTTTGTTTTATGTGAAGATACTATAATTGATTTTCATAGAACTGGGAAATTATTGTTTTTATTTGTAAATTTGGCAAATAAGTACATGGAAATAAAACAATGTTTAAAAAAAAAACACTGAAACATTCAAACGCGACGAATTGCGAACCCCCTCCTTTTTGGAACTTGGTTGAAAATTGCAATGCGAACGATCCTTAAGTTTAGTTACATAACACAAAAATCACACAATGGAAGCAAAAATGGGTATCACCACGTGTTTCACCTCATGTAGACAAAAGAAGACAAGTCATTTCTGGATTTGTGAATCCTATGTGTATAGTCAACTAATTTACCTACCGAATTATGTAAAAATACTGAGAAAAAACAATAAGCTTCCTGCTTTAAACTTCGATCCAAATTTGGTAATTTTTTCGACAAAATACAAAAACACACTTTACCTCACCACTGCGTGAAAACCAATATAGATACCGACATGTGCGCTGGCGTCAGGGCAACCTAGAATTGTTGCCAGACGTACTATATCACTGGTGTGTTCATATTTCGCATTTAACCGTTTGGTACGGCGTAACACAGCTGTGTAACACAACGGAACGAAATTTGTCCCCGAATTTCAACATAGGATTTTGTTAAACATATATACAGAAATCGTCTAAAAATGATTTTCTAGAAACAATTGTGTATATTAAAGAACTCCTTAAAAAATCACCACACGATTCATTTCAATGCTAAAGTTATGAATTTTTGTTTACCGCGGGGTGTCGTGAGGACATATGAATTTTGTATGGGAGAAAAAAACAATATTAAAGTTTTTATTTTTTTTAACATACTTTTACTGATTATATTCTTAAACGGTATAAAAATCCTATTAAAATATAAGGTGTGCTATATTATGAATTACTTGGAATGCGTGTGACTGCAATATTTATTTTTATACAGGTTTTTTAATGACGAGGACATTTTTCAAACGGCCTCCTAGCCTAGTTGGTGACCCTGCCTACGAAGCAGGAGGTCCCGGGTTCGAATCCTGGTCAGGGCATTTATTTGTGTGTTTATCACGAATATTTGTTCCTGAGTTATGGATGTTTTCTATGTATCTAAGTATTTATATGTATCTGTATATTATATATATCGTCGCCTAGTACCCACAACACAAGCCTTATTGAGCTTACCGTGGGACTAGGTCGATTTGTGTAAGATTGTCCCATAATATTTATTTTATTTATTTATTTATTTTATTTTATTTTTATTTTTGAAATGTACACTTTTTTTTAATCGGGTGGATTATATGACCTTAGGTAAGTAAGTACTTAAAATTACTGGCATCCCGGAACTCTCAGTGTGCGGCAATTATATGGTTTTCGTAGATCAACGGGAGTACCCAATACATTTTGATACCAATTGCAAATTTATGGAAAATGCGTCATAAAAGGCAGTGTCTTTTGATTGCATTGACGTATGGGTTTGGTTTTTTCACAGCTTCAAGGGACCGCAGACCTGTGGCTGCAGGTGCCTGTGTGTGCAGGTATGTGGTATTAATCTCAACTAGCTACCTTTACGCGTTCCCGAGATAAAGGCTCTTGACAGACAGACGGACGGACGAATGGACTGACTAAAAGGTGATTTTTCTTTTGAGGAAAGTAAAGATATAGTCGGGAATTGAAGCCTATTGATATACTCAGATATTCACAAACACCTTGGACGCTTTGATATATTTGATTGCGATTGTACTATGGTGATCGGAATATAAAACGTGGCGGTATAGCAGGCAGTAGGTGTAATTAAGGTGAATGTTTTTCTGAAACTAATGGATCCGTTCACAGGCAGCGTTTAGCTTTTCGATTATCAGAAATAGAATGCAACTGTGCGTTGCGTTGCCATAGAAAATACGATGACGTGCCAATGCATGCGGCGTATTTTTTTTTATAAAAAAACGCGACTCCGCGTAACTCAACACAGCAGCAAGTGCGGCCGGGCCCTAACAGGCTAACAGCAGAACGCATCAGGATTCTATTGGTACCTTAAAAACTATAAAGTTCTTGTTCCTCGGGACTTATTGTACGCACTTAGTTTGTCTCAAACCCAGTAGTTACGGGCCGAAGGAATGGGACATATTAATCAGAGGCAAATGCACTATCTGCAGGGCGTATGACTCGGTACACGTATGGCGGCATTGGCGGCAAGAAAAAGATAGTACCTGGCTGTTTATTTAAATATTTTATGCATATAAATTTCAATGTCAACAGGAATGAATAACGAGGAAATGTATAGGTAAAATTACCTACTTAAGTCCCTACCTAATAGGTACCTAATTATATGATTCCGTACTCCAATGATGGTATGGAAATAATAGGCCTCTCCTGACTGTGTACAGTACACAGACCGACGTTTGTTTATCTATCAAAAGGCTGTACCTCATGAACCATAGTTACTTACCTAGATAATTAGCTGAATTCGGCATTTTGGTCACATAGGGCGACAAGCTTCAGTCGCTCGGCACTTGCTGCATGCGTTTTCTATAGGGTTGGCGAGCACTGGACTCTCCGTGCTTTTGTCTTTATAAAATCACTCTAGGAGTACCTAGAACAGACAAGACTACGTGAAAAATTTCATATTCTGATTCGGTTTTATTAGAAATTATGATTATGACATGACTTAGGTACTTACCTATATTACTAGTTATGGCTATTAAAATTTATGACAATTAACTAACAGTTATTAACCCAACAGCTATTTAACACACAGTTAACAGTTATTTTCTTCTTCTTCATATGCCTCTCGATTATTGAAGGTTGGCAGTCAGCTTCTTAAAACTTTCCTTGTCGCATGCCAGTCTAAACAGTTGCTCAACGGTCTTAATCTCTGTCCCCTCCCGAATGTTGCAGAGCCATAACATCTTGCGTCGTCCAGGTTTTCGCTTTCCGGATAGGTAAGTACTTTACCCATCATGATGGTCTGTAGGAGAGAATGCAACCTTTCTTTGGTTAATAGTGCGGACAAGCTTTAGGTTTTTCCCCATGCGGCGCAAGACTTCTACTACAGTTAAGATATATACGTCTAAAACAGCAGGCAACATTCGTACCGCAGAGTATTCCTCCTCAACGTATTAATCAGAACTCCGCCCGGGGCACCTCAGATCTGCAATCACATCGCACGCAGTAGCACACGTTGCAATGCGGCTGGTGCATTAAAATTTGTCGCCCGCAGCGCAGCGATTGTGGCCGCGGCTTGCATTAGATACGGTTGGGATTGATTAGGTACTAAGGAGTCGAAATGATAACGGTAAAAGGGGCGATGACTATTGGAGTAGCTGTATAGTCTGAACCTTCAAGCAACACAGGGAGAAGCATAGATACGTACCGTTTCTCCTATGCCGAAGTACGTTTATACGCCCCAGTGGGCATACACGGGTCGGTGTTGCGGTTGTGACTAGCCCGTACACAAAAATAGATGTAAGCAAGATTTATTACTATAGGTACTTTGTATCAGTGTTACTCGTAGTACCGTCATTCGGTACAGATTGTATTTTGTATGTAGGGTGTGAGAAGTGCGTCTGTGTGTACTTTTCCCTTGCAAAAAGTGACAGAATAATTTGTACTATAAGCTGTCGCTTTGACGTCTCCCTTCCAATGCGACGTGTTGAAAGCCCGTGTTGCTCGAAGATTTGAACTGAGGAGACCGAACGAGGTGGCTAGCGTACGAAAGCCAGCGACAGCACAGTGCAGGCAAATCACATTAATCACTAACGCCTACACTGAGGGTTATGTTTAGGAAAATGAGGTGATAGACTTGAAAGTTACAAACATTGACCGCGGAACACTCATCGCACGCGACAAATATATTTCTCGCTAAGTAGTACCGCTACCATCTCTGTTCTCCCCATTGATGAACTGACTACCCTCGCAATCACTCCTTATCCTATTTTACGGTTGGTACCTAATTATCAAGAGGGTCAGTTGCCATCATGCGCCATACAGTAGTCTCGCAGTCAACTTACGTGAGCTTAGAATGCAGGGCTAAGGGTTTTAATCGCGAGTCACTTCGACCGTTCATTTGTCTATTTCTCTCTTTATCGCCCGATATGGCCGGTAACAAAATTTCTCAGCTTGATTGAAAAAAGCGACAATTGCTGGCAGGCAACATTGTCACGCGTGAATTATGTTTGTGTTCATTCGCATTAATAAACCTTGATATAGCAAATAATGACAAAACATTCTGCTGTAATGTGACGTAGACCTCATATTGGCATCATCCATTCATTACAACTGGCTGGATGATTTAGGTGACTGATGTTGTAGCAACTTTGCATTTTCAGTCTAATATGTACGCTTCGAGGAATGGGCCCCAGACTTTTTACATAATATTTGCAAAAATACTGGTCCTGCTATATTAAAATTCTTACACGGAGAGCATGCTTGTCATTTTATAGTTTATTGTATTACTCTGCCCTTAAATTCGCTTGTTAGAACATGACAGGCACGGTGAAAGGTGATAAAAACGCGACCATCTTGGTCCAGAAAGTAAATAGGTAGAAGAGGCACTTATCCCAGTTGGTTCTCTCTGTTTATTAAAAATTATGGTTTGCTTAGCAAATTATGCATGGCATTCAATTAAATAAATATCGATCGTTGTAACTAGTCACACCTTTCCTTTGACATTTTCATGGTCCATCTGTTTGCTTTATTGCTTCTGCCTGCGGGTTACACGTTTTGCAACTGGTTTGGTCTGCTTATTTTAATGTCTTATGTTTGCAACGAGATGGAAGTTCGTTGTTTGTAACTAGTATGTACTTGTTATGAAAATCTGTAAGCCGATCATAAGTTTTAGACCCTTGATTTAAACAAAAAAAAAGTTTTAAGTTGACCGGGGGCAAAAAAAAAAAATTTACATAGGTACCCTTTTCAATTGTAACACGTCAAAAATATAAATACAATAAAGAGTTCGAATAGATATATTTCTAGGCCTTGCCTGCGGAACAAGAAATTAATAATGTCGTCATTTATTTCCTTCTGGCAAAAGTACCTAGAACACCATAGTCCCAAAAACTGAGATAAAAAAATAAATGTCATACAAGTGTTCGTACAGTCGCCTGCAATAGTATCTTATATCGCTAAGAGGTCGTAAAAGTATGTGACACGCTCTTATAACAGTACAAATAAGATTGTGTCAAATATTTTTGCAGGTCACAAACAAACTATTAGCTAAAACTGTATTTTATTCCTTTACATTTAAAAATCATAAACTTGTTAAGTCTTTCGAATAAAACATTCCGCTCCATTCGCAACGTACCTAATCGAAATCGGAATCGATTTCTTCCAACAAAAGATCTGTAGATCACTGATCGATCCCTGGCTGCGATTAAGAAGCGATCTTTTGATCGCATTATTGATTTTAAATCGAGCGTGCGTTTTCTATAAAGTAGCACGTGTTAAAAAAGGATGGATTTTATTTTAAACTTGTACCAAGTTGAAATAGAATGATGAGGGTTATATTTGTAAAGGTGGAAGAGGTAGATAAGCATAAACAGTATGAGTATATTAGTAGTTGCCTATTCTTGCTACTGTATACCTATATATGCCTACGGTATATACTTAGGTTATTTATGGTGATACATGAATTATCAAAAGTTGTATTTAAAAAAAAACTGTAGACAGAAGGAACTCGTACTTAAAATCTATTCGCAATATAAAGTTTAGTGACTTCAATTAGATTTGTAAGTACAAGACCGGATTAAGTGGGCTAATGTTTTGATAATTAATTAAAATAAGTTATTCGAACTGGATTCGCTCCATACATTATTGCCGTCCATTACTTTCATGAAAAAAAAGGTAGGTACGGCTCATTACAAAATGTCGGAAAAGATGCTTTAAGTATACTTATCTCAAAGTTGCCCCCCTATTGTAAGCAATAAGACACTATACTATCGATGACAAATTAACAATGACGTCACCTTTATTTAGGTAGGTACTTATATTTTGATGAAAACATAGTTTCAAGAACAGATCCAGAATACCGAAAAGCGACGAGAATAAACCATCAAATCATGATCTTAATCAATTCATCGTCAGTGATGTTGGCAAGGACCTCAAACATTATGGTATCTGGCGACACAAAGGCGCTCCTATGCCCGCGGGCCCTGAGCATTACCCTAATGACCACGCCATTATGGCCTGGTTATTATGGCCCGGCCATAATTACCGTCGTTTATTAGGGATAATAAAGGTAACGAGTTTTTTACTCGGGCACATCAAATTTGGGGAGCAAAAATGTCAAATTATGGCACTATGAATATTCTAGGATCGAGTTTTAAGATTAGGGTGGTGTTCCAAAATCGCGGGTAAAAAAGTGCTTTATGACTAACTCAAACATCATGTCCTTTTTAAAACTGAACAAAAGTGGATATGGACTCCTTGTTATCTTATTTAGGCTATGCTGGGTTTATGCAAGCTGAGTAGCTAACTCAGTAAGCTCATTAGTTACTTAGCTAATACTTAGTACTGGTCACTTATGTAATAATAATGATCCCATGGTGAGAACTGATCTTGTAACTACTAATACCAATTCTTAACTGCAATGTGTGGTCGTCTGCACATAACTTGTCACTTTGCAGATAACACTAAATAGCAAATACCGATCTCACGTAAACCTACATACATGGCTACTGAAAGTTTTTAATCGCTTATTTTTGCATAGCCATTTCCTACTTAACCTGTAATACCTAAGATGCGTGTCACGTCTCGGAAATTAAGGGGTCGTGCTCCTCATACTCGTATAATGCTATGAAAATAATGTTTTGTTTTATATAATCTATGAACAAATAATCGCGGGTGGATTAATATTTTTTTTGTTTGGGTTTGTGACCGGCGATTTATACATATGATTAGAAACTTAGGTGTTCTTCTTCTTTCTAGCGTTTTCCCGGCATATGCCACGGTTCATGTAGGGGAGGATGGTGTCCGTTTTGGCAACTAGATTTGGCGTAGGCACTATTTTTTACCTTCCAAGGGTAAACTAGGCCTTATTGGGATTAGTCTGGTTTCCTCCGATCCGATGTTTTCCTACACCGAAAACCGATTGGTAAATATCAAATTATATTTCGTACGTAAGTTCTGAAATACTCATTGGTAGGAGCCGCCAGGATTTGTACCCGCGACCTTCGGATTGATAGTCGCACGCTCTTACCGCTGGGCCACCAACGCTCCATATCAATAATTAGAACCTAGGTATCTACATCAATATAAAAGAACAAGCTGGCTGACTGATATAATATCAACGCACAGCTCAAACCACTGGTCCTAGACATTCTAAATTTGGCACGTACGTAGGTTCCTTATAAAGTCTACGAGGTGCATTAAGCAAGGATTTTTCAAAATTAATCATTTAAAGGGGTGATTGGGGGGTCCAAAGTTTGTATGGGAAAACAAGATTAGTTAGATGCTATTTGAGACTTTATAGGAGTATTTATAAAAATAAATGAGTTAACACGTGTTTCAGGTATTTGATAACTCTTTTTTTTTGAGAAATAGGTAAGCATTTGACTACTACTTTAACTCAACCCCTTAAAGGGGGATAAGGGGTGAAAAGTAAAAAACAACAACATGGGTATCGTTTTAATGGTTTATAAGGTCGCTGATTACGAAAACGACGATTTTAAATCCAACGTGGCGAACTTGAAATACCATCTCCCCTTTTTGGGTGCGATGGGGTCGAAATCAAAAATATCAATATGGGTGTCGTTTTATGTTTATTTCTGGTTCTAGAGATTCCAAATTTAGCGCTTAGGTTCCTTATAAGGCGTAGGGGTGCACAAAGAAAGGAGTTTTCAAAATTCTCCTCCAAAGGGGGTGAAATGGGGGTACAAAGTTTGTATGGGGACACATGATTAGTTAAACTATTTTATTCAAAATAACACAAGAGTATTCCTAAAGATAAATGAGTACAGACGTGTTTTAGATTTTTTGAGAATTCAACCCCTAACAGGAAGAAAAGGGGGTGACAACGTCAAAATAACAACATGGGTATTGTTTTTATGGTTTATCGGGTCGCTGATTTCAGAAACAACAACCATTTTGAAATCCAACGAGGTGGACGTATAGATACCATCTTCTGTTGGGGTGTGAAAGGAAAGAAATCTTAAAAATATCAATACGGGTGTCATTATGTTTTTTATTTCGGTTTCTAGATTTTTTTCAAATTTGGCACATAGGTTTCTTATTAATGCATTGCATATGAATAAAGAAAGCACTTTTCAGAATTTACCTTCTAATCGAGATAAGATGATCCGAGAGGTTCTTTACAATTCAATTTCTTCAGTTATGATGTGATCGTGATGAAAATCGATATCTCAGAATCTGAAAGGTTCTTTCTAAGCAATCAGAAGTCAAAATTGTGAAAAACAACGGCCAACCTGAATTTATAGAGTTTTGATCGTAATAAAACTCGGTAGGTATATATCACAGAGTTCAATATGTTCTTTATAACGAATTAGAAGTCAAAATTGTGAGAAACAACCGCCAAATTGAATTCCTAGGGATTTGATCGTAATAAAACTAGGTTGGTACCTATATATCAAAGCATTCAAGAGGTCCTTTGTAACGAATCAGAGCCGACAACGTGATTTTGAAATTATGTTACGGTTGAAAATTACATTTAGTAGGCGGGCGAAGCCGCGAGCAAAAGCTAGTACAACATATTTAGGAAAGATCCCAGCCAGCGCGCCGTACTCATTGGCTTTTATCATACCCATTCATAATAAGAACGCTATGAATAAAGCAACAGTTACTTAGCCAGATCACACAAACACCGACTCTAGAGCCATATTAACATGACACAGCCTAACGTGCCAGATATCTCAACCGATAGTATTTGATTGACATAATTTGTAATTTGGTAATTGGTGAAGCGATGCGCATTGAGCTGGCTGGAGCTTGCGGCTAGATAATATTGAGCAGTTAAATGAACATGTTTTATGTGGATTAAGTACGTGCGTGAAATCGGTAATTAGTTTCGTACTTTCAAATGGGAAATGTGGATTGTTGTTGAAGTCTGTATCTACGGAAAAGTGGTTTAGGTCAGACCAATTATTAAAAATTTACTTCGTTAGTTTTTATACAATCCAGGCAACGAAAGTTTGTAAAAAAAATTGGTTACCGCGGGTTAATTGTATAGTTATTTGCTCGTAGGATTGACGGTCGCTGGGCAGATCATTGAGCGGTGACCACGTAGGTACCACTCGGGAGCCTTGCGCAAGAAGATTGCGGGAAACAACGGTTTCCCACATGGCCGAATATTGTGGAGGCCCCGGGAGAGCCATGTGTTTAGTAGTGGATATCTTTCGACTACAATGATGATGATAATTAATTAATTCCACATAAACATGAAAAAATTTAATAATTATTCATAAGGTGTCCGAAGATCTACAAATGCCGATGTCGCAAGCTCCATTAAATCCTGCTGAAGATCGCAGCAAATCTAGAAGCCTATTGCAACATTTCCGTCATAGCCAAGATCCTCAACAGTCTAGGAGAAGGTGTTATTAATTAAATTAAAATTGTATTTAATTTTTCCTACGATCTCAACTATCACTAATTTCTATTACACTGGATGTTGCCTGTAATAGGAGCAATAATTTTAATCGTGAATAGTATAGTAGGTACTCCCGAAACTGATCATATCGGTTGCTCACCGACTGTTAAAAATAACGTGTTTTGATTTTTATTACACTTTAATGTTTGTTACAAGACGCAATGTACTGCGAAATTTGTCACTTTTGTACTATGACAAGTCAATTAGGCTGATGTTAATGTACATTGAAAAATACGATTTAGTTTGTATGAAAAAGTGAAAACCTACGGAGTAGGTAGGTACTGCAGGCGACACATGGTATTATCGATATGGGATAAATATTTCATCATAATGTAGTATATCCCTAATTAACACTTTAACAGTAACTTCGCGTTACTGTCTGCAACATACATGTGACGCACGTAAGTGAATAAAATAGCATGTAAGCAATAATGTACTATAAATAACGTATGTTTAGTTTTACTCGCTCTCTCTTGTATTGATTATCGACAATACAACATATCATCCATAATGTCCAGTTTTACTTAACCTCCACTCGACCCTCCAACTTCATCATATCTCATGGCGACCCCTTTGAATCCTTCAACTATATAAAAACACCCGCGATGCAAATCCCTTCTAAAACAGGATCATAAAACGAGGTAAATATTACACAGCAAACAATGTATAAAGCACTCGCTATTGCAACGTATAAGTTTGGCATTAAAACCAATTCTCGAACAAAACCCAGGGCTAGTTATGGTATAAGATTCCAAATTCTTTTGTGTGTGCCGCCCGGCGAACAGTAGCGGCATACATTGAATACAATACGACACTTATTTATAGTCAAAATGTCGTCGCCATACCGTCCCCGCCGGCGGTGTAGTGGAGACTTTACGCTGGGCTGAGAAAAGTAACAGAAATATCTGAAAATGTAAATTGCCATTAAAAAACCAGTACTTTAAGCGTGTTTGAAGGGTACTTAGAAAACTTAAGAGCAGCGAAATTAAATTACTTTGTATAGTCATTTCCATATAGCTGTGTGTATGGTATTTAAATAATTATATACATAGGAATAATTGCTATCTCCATCAATTAATTCTGGTTGTAATGGTTGTGCTTTTGAAAATGCCTCTGTACTTAAAATCCTTAATTAAAAATGTGTATATATAAAATAATGTGTGCGACTGTACATAATTACGCTTTAACACTATTGTAGCAGTTAAGTAGCTTGTACTTATACTGGACAATTTTCGGCTGATGATTATAATGTAATAACATTATAATCATCAGCCGAAAATTGTCCACTGCTGGACAAAGGATATCTACCCCCTAAGGATATCCACATAATACAATCATACAATACACAATCCACATGCGACCCTTCGGTCACCTTGTTGGAGGCCTACCCACGCTGCGTCTTTCATTATGCGGTCATCACTTAAAACATTTCTGCGATAAATATACTAACAAAAACCAATAAGTCTTCGACCAATGTAAACGGCCCGCAACATCGTATCAAGCCGCTCTCCTTTTGCGGTTCTGAAGATCAGAAGAGAGCGCCCTAGCCTTTTTTCAAAGGTTCGCCCTAACGGTCCCGGACCGCAAGGTCAGTGCTAATGATTTGCTTTTGTTTGCTTTCGGTTGAATCGGAAAGTAGCGTTTTGTAGACCACAAATTGATCTTATACAGATTATACACCTTAAGTTGTATTATTAAGGGTGATTTTGGAGTAGGTTGGTGCGTCGCGGGTGAGTCCATAGGTGACTTATTTACCGTAATATCGAAACGAAATGTAGTTTTTTGGCAAAGCTTTTGACTTTGAAATTAACATATGAGAATCACATTTCAAAAAAAAACTATATTGATAAAATTTTACAACAAATATTATTTTTAGCTAGTTTTCGCAGTTTATAAAAGGTTTTTTTTTGTATTTTACCTATCAATATTCTACAACGAAGTGCTTGCTATATACTATTGGGCAATCCGTCAGATTTTCATAGTGACGCCATTGACGCCAGACAAAATTCCCATACATTTATACGCAGATACGGCAGATATGCACGAACGTATATGGCCAGCTATTTGGAAGATTACATATGTTACATATGACTTTTTATGTATCATCTATATAAGTATTCGGACTCATAACATAACGTGTCATACATAACGTGACTTCACTTATCTGAATAAAGTATAATCAGAATATACGATTTTAAGCTAACATTGCATTATAACTAATATTTGAAACGGGATAATTACCATGTATGTTTGTTTTATTGAGCACCCGATATTTCGACACTGTTGCAAGCGTCATGTTCACGGAGTAAACTGAGTCTCCGCAGTCTTGCATGATTGAACCAATTAATATTGTGATGGCAGTTGTCGTTAATGTGAACATTTATGTAAGTAATTGAAACATTTAATTTGTCTATCTTTGATCTTATTTGCCTGCCAAAGTCCCAACTCAATCTAAACAAAACATGCACAATAAACGTAATTAATCTACCAGTCAACATAGCCAATAATATCTGCAAACTAAATAACAACCACGTATAAATCAAGGATGCAACGACACATGAATAGAGTTGGGCCAGTTCTCGTTAATAAATTAATCGATCGTGATACAATTATTATTGTAATGACCGGCTCCCGGTTGGTTGGTATCGTAATTGAATCTGCCGCACCGCTAAATCGCGGGGAAATTGCTTTAGGCAGGTAAAAACTAACGTTAGTTAAAAATCACGATTGCTGAGCAGTTATTTCGCAATGTAAGTGACAGCATTGCTTGCGTACATAACGTTACCATTTCTTTCCATTTCCGTATACTTAAGGTATATTTGTGTGAAAAGTTTCACATGAAAATTCAATTTAAATTGTTACTGTGGGTAAGTAGGTAGCAGGTAAATTATGATTTTTATTAAATATATATATATATTCATATTCAAGCATTTATTTGCATAATAAAAGCACAAAGTCATGCATGCAAATACAATTTATAATAATCTTAAAACTAAAACGATTGAATAATACAAGAAAAAATTATAATACATAGCTCTGAAATAATAATAACTGACTCAAACAAGAAGAAAAATGAGATAAAATAAGGAATTTTAGGTACACAGGGTAAATAAAATACTTTTCACGGATTTCGCTCTATTTTTATAAAATTACTAGGCATCGGTGTTTATCCATACATGCTCAAGAGTAACGTATATTTTTGAAGTAGATATTTTTATATGCAAGGTTTATAAAAGAAAATTTTATCGTGATTATCTTAACCTAAACGTACCCAAACGTACTAAACGTACCCGTACGTATAGCCTTGATGGTAGCCGACCTCCGGTAGGAGATGGCACTGGAAGAAGAAGAAAAAACGTACCCAAACGTACCTTCGAGTAACTAGGCTAATCCCGGGGGATACAAGTGACCCTTATACAATTATTAAACATTGCACGAAAAACTAGCAAAAATTATATTGTTACTGCCCATATAAAAAGATATTACTACATAATGTAATCAGTAAGATTTTGGTGCTTATCATATTAAATGATTTTTTTTTCATGTACGCCACGTTAAAAATTGCATGGGCTGTTTAGACCGAATTTATTCATAAATTGCTCATGCACAATACAGCCCCAATCTATGGATCCCAACTTAATACTCGTACAAACAGTTTTTACTATCGTTATTCAACTCTGGTTAACCTTCGTTATTACTTTTCCCATCACTAGCAATAAGACATAGCCAAGGTAACGTACGACCAGCTAGATATTGCAGCACGTTTTATGGTTTTTCGATCCAAATCTAAAATTGCTTCTTACTGACTGGAGATTACTCGACGGTGTTTTTGCAAAAAATGGCTTTTGAGATTTACGTTAAATATTTAAACTTTTTCATTTTACATGACAAATAACTTCGCAAATTATATTAATCATTTTTTTTTGTTGTGATAATATACAACTATTGTGTTTCAGAAGCCTTATACAGTCGACTCTCGTTATTTCAAACCTGCGATAATTCGAACCTCTCTATAATTCGAAGTTATCACGAGTTCCCTAGAAGATCTCTTGCTATTTCGGAAATTTTCAAAACACTTTTAAACACTTTTCAAACAAAAAAATAATCGCTACGCAACAAAACAACGCGTTAATTCGAACTCGTAGGCGTTAAACACTCTACAATTCAAAGTTATGAGCAACGATGAAGATGATACATCAGAATCTTTGGCAGAGGTGTCAATAAAGAAAGCAAGAGCTTCATTCGAAACATTGCAAAGCTTCTGTCTACAAAACGACACGAACGAAAAAGCATTTCAGGCATTATTTCTGATAAAAAAAGTTATTGATCAGTCACAGCTATGTGCTTTGAAGCAAACTAATATTACAGACTTCTTCCGAAAAACTAATAATTAATTAACATTATGTGTGTACGTCTAACCTTAGAATATTGTTGAAAAAATTGCATTGAATAAATAACAATTGATTAGCTACATATTACGTAACAACTCGTATGTAGTTACATATTTTCCATTACACATTTTTTCCCCGTATATTTCTAACCACTTGATATTTCAAACTCTCGATAAATCGTAATATTTGGGTCGGTCCTTCGAGTTTCGAATTAACGAGAGGCTACTGTATACCAGTATTGTTTCATCCTAAACATACTACATAATTATATTAATTAAAAATAAACCATCCATACAGCTTCTGATTAACAATATCGTCGAAGGCGAATAAAATTACCAAATAAGTACGTCGAGAACGATCATAATTTTAAAACGTAAAAAAATGTACAAAGACCCATCCGGTATAATCTATCATCTAGTAGATTTATTATTAAATCCGAGGCGATCTAATGAAATCGATACTGCAGTAATGTGGAGCAAATAACCACTTCGGTGGATGGTCCAGAAATTACTATAATCAAGCTGGACTCGAACCGGCTACCGGACGGTCGATAGGCTATCAAAATTCCGCCTTATCTCGAATAAAAGCAGGGTTAACACGAAACTGAACTTTGAGTAAAGTTGATTATTTTAAAGCTACCTACAATGAATATTTTTAACCGATTTAAAAAATGAAAAGGAGGGGGTTCTCAATTCGTAGGAGTCTTTTTTTTATTTTATGTATGTTCACCGATTGATTACTCGAAGCCTAATAAACCGATTACAAAAATTCTGATTTTGTTTAACAAGATATTATTTTTAGTTGGTCCCATAATCTGTAAGACAGAATATGATGACGAGATCTTAGAGAAATCGAGGGAACTTTCAAATTTTATAAGCATTCCTATGGCGATTGAGGTATTTTATAAAGTAACACGTGCATTTGCCCCAGAAAACCTGTTTCATGTGCTGATTTGAAGTGATGATGACAAAGACCAGAATTCATCACCGAAAATCCTTAAGTAAGCGATTTTTAATAAATAGTTAAAAAAAAAATTTTCGTTTGGTTCGATTGTCCCCGGTCTAAAAGTACTCTGTTTTAAAAGTTATGTTAAGTATGCCAATACCAGTTCAAGAAATTTTTTGAACAATAATGAAAATCAGTACCTATGATACTATAGAAAATGCCTTAGAATATTTTTTTCAGCTTGAATAATGTGACGTTAACTAGTGTTTTTTTTGTAACTGTAACTATTAAGGTTATTTATTTGATTGCATAGGTAATTAGTGTTTTGTATTTTGTAATGTAGATAATCAATAGGTGTGAATATTGCTTATTTACTTATATTAAACGTGCGTAACTAATTATGTAAATTTAGCCATGCTAGGCGCACCGTGTTTAGAACAGGTTGCGAGGACTGTTTCGCGTGTCTGATCAACTGGGGGGTTATCTCATAGTAACATTTTTATTACAACCATGAAACTATACTCGCTGAGTGGTTTAGATTCCCTGTTTATGATTATTCATTTATTTCTGCAAAGTGTTCGTTTAACAACACTACCGGCGATTGCACGTTGCTATAAAGCTGTGCAAGATTTGATAAGAGTAACTAACATGGTTCTACATATAGCAGCAGTTTTTTATCAGATTTCTGATTCTTTTTAAATGTAGACAAAAATTTACTGTGGCAAATGCAACTAATTGAAATTTCTCTTAATCTAATGCGGTTTATAAAAATACCTAACTGTTGGAGCATAGAGTATTGAATAGTTTACGCCTCAACAGTTAGATATTTTAATTTTTAATACCAGGAAGCCATTTTTTATATTTTCACAACACTTGCATACAACAACGATTGAATAAAATTGCATAAAAAATAAATCAAAGGTTACTTTATCTTCAACATTTCTATATTCGGTTGACTTATAAATACTTAATTACTTGACTGAGTGACTTAAAAAATGCAATTACATTTTGTTAGTCGATTTGGATGCAGGCAAGTACTCGTAGTTAGTCGTATCGATACCAGCACCAGTGTTCTCTTGGACGGAATTTAAATCTGTGTTTCCTTGCAAGTTTTGTTTACATTAAGGTATTTTTAACTTTTTAACTTTAACATTTTTCAAGTAGTCACACTACTATATAGGTATAAATTATAAATTGAGTGGTCGGGTAGCCAAGTGATTAGAGGGTCTGCCACAAAAGCAGTAGGTCGCTGGTTCGTTTCCAGCCCATAGTTCTGGGGGCCTTGGTCCCTTTTTTTCTGTAGTATGTATATGACATCTCTTTCATTTTTATTTTTTTTGAAAAACAGTTTTACCAATATGAAATTCAAAGTTAGGTAGGCATAAATACACGTGTCTCAGGTAGGCTCTTAAATTAATGTACCTAACACAATTCAAATTAATAGATCAATATCGGCACAAAAACACAGGTCAATGCTACAGATACGTTGAGCTGTAAATTAGACAGCCGCGCAGGAAGTGGCTTCTTAAGCTGTCAGTGCGCCGGCGATTAGCGGTCAGCGATCACTGATCAGCGTTGCTGGATCACTGGTGCCGGTAAAAACTTGGTCACAGACTGAGATTTACTTAATAGAGATGTGTAATTCTAATGTAGGTAGATGTAGATATGAGTTGCTTGTCTCTGGGATATAGAAAGTGATGATTGAGTAATTTGGGATATAAAGATTTCGGAGACAGGTAAAAAAACTTAAGAGCTGAACTAAAAAGTTCAGCTGTAAATCAGACTGCTGGTAAAAAGCGGCTTCTAAAGGATGACTCACACTAGGACGAGACGGGACGGGACGATCTGTCAATTTCTATAGAAAGAATCACGTGATAGCTCGGAGCCCTCGGATGTCACGTGACGTTTTCTAAAAAAAATTAGAGATCGTCCCGTTCTAGTGTGAGTCATCCCTTAAGCTGTCAGTGCGCCGGCAATTAGTGATCAGCGATGCCATATGACTATTGCCGGTGAAAACGTTGCCACAGACTGAGAGTTACTAAATCGAGATGTGTAATTCTTATGCCCTCAAAGCCTCTCAAGCCACCCCAAAGCTAACCTAGCAAAGGTTAGCTTTGGGGTGGCTTGTCTATGGAAGATAGACCATTGATGATGGGGTAATCGGAGATATGAACTTGCGAACTAAGAAAACTAAGAGAAGATTTAAAAAGTTGAGCTGGAAATTAGATAGCTAGTAGGAAGTAGCTTCTTAAGCTATGGGTGCGCCGGCGATTAGCGGTCAGCGATCACTGTTCAGCGATGCTGGATCACTAGTGCCGATAAAACCTTTTTCACAGACTGAGATTTACAAAATATAGAAGTATAGATAATTCTAATGTAGATGCAGTTTGGGGTAGCTTGTCGTTTTCTTAGTCACCACTAGCAAGTATTCATCATCATCATCATCATTTCAGCCGAAAGACGTCCACTGCTGGACATAGGCCTCCCCCAAAGATCTCCACAATGACCGGTCCTGCGCCACCCGCATCCAGCGGACTCCTGCGAACCTTCACCAGGTCATCAGTCCACCTTGCGGGGGGCCTACCCACGCTGCGCCTTCCGGTACGCGGTCGCCACTCGAGAACCTTTCCGCCCCAACGGCCATCGGTTCCACGTGCAATGTGCCCCGACCACTGCCACTTAAGTTTAGCGATTCGGAGAGCTATATCGGTTACTTTGGTTCTGCTGCGGATGGTCTCATTTCTGATACGATCTCGCAGAGAGACTCCTAGCATAGCTCTCTCCATCGCCCTTTGGGTGACTTTGAGCCAAGTATTAGGTACAATGTAATAAGGACAATTCAGATTGTGTAGATATTTTTGACGCTGACTGTATTACGTGGCGTGGTCGTGTTACATTCATAATACTACTATTATGAATCTAACACGACCACACCACTATGAAATATCATCGGAGATAACACTACGAGTAATATCACAAACGAGCAAAACAATAAAAATTCCAATCATAAATTCTACTATCCGTCCAATCTACATATTAATATTTTTAGTCTATGACCAACCAGTAGGCGCAGTAACCGTGTGTTTAAGTAAGGCACGATAATTGAAGATATGCTCGTATCATACGTACCGGGCTCGAGTGGCGTGTGATTAGCCGTGTCAGACTGAGCGAGTATTGCGTGGTTGTGTGGGTTTAGCAGTGACACATTATTACTATGGGGAATAACATTAATTAATTCTTTATAATTCTGAGATTTATAAACCTATGAGATTCTCTTGAGTCTTGTAACGGGACGTCCTTTCCGTTTACATAAATGATTATTAAATATTGATTTGTTATAATTCCCCTTTGATGAGTAGAGCGTTAATTATCTAGTTTTGTTTAAGCTCCAAAACTTTTAATGCTCTATGCTTTTTAAATCTGAAATCAGCGATATTTGATTTTTTGGAATAATCAACTGTCAATGGCAAAAAAAGCCTGAAGAAAACACAAATTTCATATTATGTAGGTACTATTTTCGTTTAATAAATTAAATTATGTATGATACCAGCGACGAGAAAATATAGAAATACCTAATTATTTACATTTGACAGACTGCATTATGGCGGACAAAAAGAAAGCACATAACAACCAGCATCTAACAATTAAGAAAAAGCATAATTCGAGGGTTAGGAAAACCAGAAAACTAACCTATGTACAGTAAGCTTCAGAGATATGTAACCCCCCTCCAGCAATAGACAAATGTGGTCGCTAGTTCGAACCCCAGCATAAGAATCTACACTTTTTGCTTTTTTTTTACTTTTTTTTATATCCGGGTTTTAATATTTTTTTACATTACCACAAATATTTATACGTTTTGTTATTCCTTATTACTCAGTTATTAACTCGGTAACATTAAAATTAACCCCTTTGATTTTTTTTAACTAGAACAATAATTTCGTCGACTTCACAAGCGTCCGTGCAGCGTGATGGATAGTGCAACAGACTATGAATCACTAGGTTAGCGGTTCGAATCTACGTAAAGGATATTTTTTGTATTTTTATGCTTGTTCTTTTTTATTAAATATTTATTAACTTCCTATTTAATATAATTTTAACTTCTATTTTAATAAAGTTTTATTAAAATAGAAGTTAAAATCTTTTTTTTAAGGACTAATAATGAAAATTCCATAGTCACTGGTAACTTTTTATTAAATAAGTAGGTATTTAAATACTATTATTAAATATTGTTTAAAAACTGAATAATGGGGGTAATATATAAATATGACAGTAGATATATTATGCGTGTTCTGTAAACTGATTACTATATATTTTATTGCTAAATATTTACTAGTTAAATTATAATGACAATGTGTAGCTAATTTAATTTGGTTTCTTCAATTATACATCAGTAAAACTTCAAGTTAACAAGTAAAATACCTTTAGCTTAGCTCTTACTGTTTAAAATTGTGGCATTGGTGGTCTGCATGCTGTTAAACTTTATAAGGCATTACACTTTGGTTGTTTACTTTATGTTATACCTACCTACATTTTACTTCATTGAGTAGAACCGTAAAAAAAATGTTGGGACATAACTTTTTTTATAAGTAATACCAAACTGCTCGGATAAAAGTGAGTTGTATAGTTTCCGTTTTCCTTGATTATAAATTAATATTCTTATTGCATTTAACACAATTTTTCAGTTTTACTTTAGACAGAGATGGCGGGACATAGCGGTGGGAGTTGTGGAAATCGCGGGAAGAGGCTTTTAAGTATAAAATGGGCTATTCAAAAAACAATTTGAAAAAATGAGTATATGTTAGACCGTCCCTCGCCCTACCAGTCTGTATGCCATTATCAATATGTAATACGTAATCTAAACCAGCTATTTAACATTGCAAAGAGAAACAACATGTTATCAAAGATAACAATAATTCATCTCCTGCAATGTTAGCACGTTACCAATGCAATGCAACCTTACCACAATCTTAAGCATGGGGTATTTCTCCACTAAATGGGTCGAATTTAAACAGCTCCCTTTATTAAAGTTACATTGAAATTTCATTTTAACAGAAATAAGTTTATAATTTTGGTTTGGTTTAAGCTTTTTACGATTCTGAGTGTGCTGATAATAATTATTACCTACTTATAAAATAGGTATAGGGAACTGCTTGTTCGAACCCGCAGGGCACTTTATTCAGTCATGTCATATCAAATTGACTTGAAATAATACTAATGAAGAAGAATCCATGTTAAAAACTACATTAAATGGCTAACAATATATATGGTTTTTAAGGTAGAAATTAACGAGTTACCACTTGGAAAAGCCTACTTAATTGTCTAAGCACTATTTTGTTATTTGCAAAAAAACAATATAATTTGTTAGACACTACTTATACAATTGCGTCATTAAACTCATTATTTTAAAACTTGCATGGAATAAATATTTGCCCAATAATGGAGAAATACCAACAACATAAACATTTTTTTTACAATTTTAACTAATAACGTAGAGGGAAACCTTCTCTATCTTCTACCTGTTTTAGTCGGCTTTTCATGCTTGACACCATGTTTGAACATGCATTGGTGTTCCTCATCAACTCCCACGTTCTATAAACTTCTTCGTCTAAGTTTTGTCTTGATTTGACTTGTGTAGGGTCCCAGTTAAGCACCATTTGACCCCATAAATTCTCAATAGGATTGAGGTCAGGGCTTTTAGAAGGCCAATCTAATACAGTGATGTCTGTTTGTAAGGCTAACCACTCTTTCACTATACGGGAACGATGCACTGCACTATTGTCTTGCACTAAATAAATTTGTCCTTCGGGATAGGCGACGCGAACGGAAGGCAAGATGACGTCACGTAACACTTCGAGGTATCGCTCGCTGTTCATTCGGCCTCCAACTTCAACAAGCTCCCCGGTCCCCATAGATGACATCCAACCCCAATACGCTAAAAAAAAATCTCATGAGCATACCAAAAATTGAAAAACGTAAAACTGAAAACGTAAATCTGCAGGTAATGAAAATTGTATAATATAATTTACCTACTGTGTTTTTTAACAATTTCCCGGTGTCTCTCAGATTCGTCAGTGTAAGCCCGGGGACGAGGGCCTGGTTTATCACACTCCACGTCCCCCCTTCGTTGGTAACATCTCACCCATCTGCGAATCGTATTTCTCTGCAAGTAAAAATACGTATTAAATTTGCTCGTATATAATCTCATATTTCCAATAGTATAAAAGATAATGAGGCACCCACATTTATCCCATAGTTCTGTGTGTTATTTTATTTATTTAAGTTTTCCTTGCCACACGCTTTGTGTGTGGTAAGAAAAGGTTGTGAAATGTATCTAGGGTGTGTGTTACAGATCATTCATACATATACCTAAGGCTCTGTAAGCTGGGATAAACAGGTGAATTGCGAAACATTTAGGTATAATTATCTAATACGATTGATACAAACAAAACAAGCAGATGGCGAACATTGTAAAAAAAATACTTATAAGATCAAGTGGGGTGGGAGAACATACTTTGTTTTGCCCGGGATAAGAAGAACAGTATGGGCACTTCATACGAATCTCCCTCATTCCTCGGGGTTTCAATTTTACCCCACCTGACCTCCATGAAAATTTCAATACATTGCTTATTTCAATAAAGGAGACGTTTATGATAAAACTTAAAAAACTCAAATAGCTTTAAAAATAAACATGGCTCTAAGACTATACCTATTACTTCACATAAACAAACTGCCGATTAAAAGACTTTTCCGTTAAATATATTTTTCTATCTTATCCCATATATAGGTAAACACTTGACAGTAAACACCCTCACAACAAAATCTGGTGGCTTAACTTATTGATAACATTTTCCTTTTTTTACTAAAAAATAAATGTCTCACTGGAGTCACAGGTTACAAACTTACCGTTATATTCAGTTCTCGTGCTATTTGTTTAATACTTTTGTTCTCTTCCCAAAGAACCACAATTTTAGTTTTAAGAAAAGTAGTTAATCGAACCATATTGTCGTTGAAACACAAAAACGGACGGGGACAGTTATTCAATTGCTTAAAATGCAAAAGGATTTAAGAAGTCGAGAGATCGTAATTGCGTAGGCACACCAACCACAGGTATGATTCGCACACGCAAATTATGACTTACCCTCAAACAAATTTTCTCCATGAAATAACTAGACAAATTTAGTCCAGTAAATTAAACCTTAAAATGTAATTGGTAAAAGTCGTTGTTAGTCGTCTGTGGAAATAAAATGAGGGTAGGAAAATATTGATGAACCAAAGAGATTACTATGATCTAAGACAAGCTTGCAAAACAAGGACGAGTATAGATATAATAGTTGCAACAGAATATCTATGAAAAGGGACCTTATTGTCGATGGCGCTTACACCATTATCAGCGATGCTCCAATAAAAATGCAACGCTGCGCAACCCGATGCGGCGTAAGCGCCATTGACAATATAGTCCGTTTTTATAGATTTTGTCATAGTTCTCTATTGCCGGTCGGCCTGCTAAGAACTGGTTCATATTTTTGTTGTGTAGTTCATGCGTTACGATAGCCCAGCGGAAAAAAGCCGGACTAAAGTATGAGTGAAGCGAATGAGTGTGAGCAGAGAGGCCCCAGGATCGATTCCAGCTAGGAGACAAACATGAGATGTTTCATTTTTGAAAGAATTAAATGACAGTGTGGTATATGCCGATTCTCGTGTCGAACGAGAGTTGCAGTTTTACACCTAGGGGGGTCACATATCTCTGACGCTGACTGTACATTACAAGCAACTTGTATGGGCTCTGCAGTTTTCCTCGTTATGTTGGTGCAGAGCATAAACTTCTTTATCTTCAATTAAAATTATGACTACTTTGCAAATTCCTCGACGGCGTGGAATATTGTTCCAGCATCGAGATGCCGAACAACGAAAACTTCCTCGGAAAGCGATAGTACCTAGCCTTGTCATGTCCTGCTCTACTCTACATTTGATGTAGGTACTTGATATCATTGTCATACTTGTACTCACCACGATGTCCCCAGATAATTCCCACAAACATAAAACTGAATCGTCCTCGAACAGAAAAAAAAAATTGTTTTCTCTATACCGTAAAGAGAGCCTATTTTCGAATATGTGGAGTGACAAAAGAATTTAAGTATATCACATGGCCATCGCCATATCTGCCCTCGCCATTGATCGCCTTTGACCAAGCGGCCCATTTCGCGCCACCGCGTAATGGTCGCCGATGGCGCTCCGGATAGCGCGGCGCGACGCGTCATTAACGCGCGGCGATACGCCTGCTCCTGCGCCCGTTATTACGCACAGGAGGAGAAGACCTACTTGGATGTGAAAAAGCTCAACTTAAATTGATATTACTCGTCTCAGTGAATGAGTAATGTGGGTGACACCCGTTCTAGTTGTTGACGGATAGCGATAAAGCGGAGGTAGGTAATATTGATTTTGTATAATTTACAACAAAATTTCTTCTTTATCTCTCTCATCTTAAATTGCAACAATTGGATTGAATTTCATACCTATGTTGAAATTTTCCCCTTCATGCGCCCTGTTTGACATTACTTAACTACTTACTTACTACTTTTACGGTACTTTTTATTACTACCTTACTTGTACATTAGTGCGCGTGAGATACCTACACTGTGAGGCAAATAAAACGATTTTAGATCAAGTTGGAGTGTTTAAAGTTTTAATCTCCAGGGCTAAGGAGTAAAGGAACGAACGTTTCCTGAACAAAAACTTATTCTAAATCTACGTGAAGTACTGGTTCCATCATTTATAAATGAGTGGCCAAGGTGCTCAAAAATATCTGTACACAACTCAACAATTTGACAATAAAGCCGTGTTAAGATATATGTCAGCACCTTGGCCGCTCCGCTGTACCTATTTACTAGTGTAAATCTACTTAATTCGTCAGTTTTTTTTTATCTAAAGTACTTTAAAACAAAATTAGGGTCTAATTTAGTTTTTTTTATAATTGTATCTATTTAGAACATTACACGAAAATCATTAAAAAAAATACCGAAGATTTCAAAAACATCCGCCTCACTAAATGTCATAAGACCGTCGTTTCCATTCATTACGTTTGTTTTTGTCCTGTATTGTAACGTAAACAAATGTTCAAGACGCCGGCGGCGCTACAAAATGTAACGATTTTAAGGCGATGCTGCAACAAAAAACATATTATTTCATACGGTAGCCCACGCTGCCTCGGGAGGCTACTGGGCCTGGATACTGTCGCGGCAACAAATGTTAACTTTAGGACTAAAAGTTTACGCTGTACTGCTGTATAGTTAGTAAAAAAAGGTTATTCGATGTAGTAAGTATATCTCGCACAGCCTTATGACAGTCATGACATAGTTTGCAAAATGGCGGCATAAAAATAAATCTAAATTATTATCGAACCTGCTTAGAAAATATATCGATTATCAATTTTAGAACGCAAACTGTGTTAGGGAATTAAATAATCGGACAGACACATCCAGACATGGGGACAACCAGACAGGAGGCTGAACCGGTGACCATTTGCTTGTGTTTGTGCTCGCTCTGTCAAAGTTAAGCTACTTAAACAAACCTACCTACAACTAATTCATTACGTCAAACGTCATCAAATGAAACTTATTGGTTCATAAGAGTAATTTTATTTTCCATGCGAACCATCATAAGGGTCTCAATATATTTTCAAAAAACATTAATGGCTACTGTGTAGTGTGTACTTATTTAGCCCTACATAAAATTTTAACTATAAAACTCTCGTGAGACTCGAACATATTAAATTATATTTAAAACGGGTCACTCACGTAATTTAGTCGATGAAGTAGCAGGGCTGATAGGGCATTAGCCCGCAGTGTACGACTTGCCTCTGTCGCGGGTGGTCGCTCCTGATGATGTTCTTCGTAAAGAACGAAACATGTCGAGCGAAAATCGACTAAATTACGTGAGTGACCCGTTTTAAATATAATTTAACACTCTCAGCGCCATAGAACAAACGAAATTTCTGTTGTGGCAGGCCATGTGGGTTGCCGGCCGTCCACAACAAGTGAATTCCAGCAGGCTGCTCAGATTTTTATAAACTTTACTGGCAGGCCATGTGGGCCGCCGGTGTACCACAATTAGAAAATCAAATTCACCTGCATTTTTTCGGTCTTGACAAATCAAAGTCTACACCCAGCAGGCCAAAATTTCGGACGACCTATTTTTGGAGCCAAGGCTTCAAAAATTGATAACGCAACTAAACGTGTGAATCAACACCGCCGCCGTTATATAAATTGTGGCGTTCAATAAATTTAAGAAGGACATGATGGATTTGTAGATTGCCAAGAATGCTGCCTACCTTGAGCTGTAACTCATAAGTTGCCCCGACTTTAATAAAAATTAAAGTTGATCCCAACATTAAGTAACAAAAGTTGCACTTCAATATTTTTATATTAGAAATAAATGGGCGGCATGTCAAAGTGCAAAAGTTACTGGCTGGAGAAATCTGGCGGTTCGAAGATAAATAAAAAATATGTCATTGTGATCGTCATTTATTCTGCTCTTTTGTTTATAGTGTTTAGATTTCTGTCACTTGCGGTTTTAATTTCATGGGGTTTAAAACAACGGAAAGTCTGAAATTTTTTGAAATGGATAAGTTGGAATACCGTTCCGTCATCAAGTTCCTTCCAAAGGAAGGGGTCAGTTAGTAGCGGCTTTCGAAAACTTTAGTCCTTAGGATTCTTCATGAAAATCTTCACATGAATAAAGTTAGTGCCAGGTGGGTGCCCAAACTTCTTTCGAGCTTGCAACGAAGTGAGCGAAAAGTATGTTCTCAGGAAGTTTTAGATGCTTATAAAAAATACGGAGAAAGTTTTTTGGGAGTCAATTGTTACTGGGGATGAAACAATGGTTTTAATACTATGATCCCCTTTCCAAAAGGAAATCGATGGAGTGGCGTCGATTTGGTGAAAAGCCACCTAGGAAAGCCAGGGTTACGCAATCCACCAAAAAGAGAATGGCTACGATATTCTAGGATTGTCACGGAATACTGTTGATAGACATAAAAGAACGTAATACCACTGTGAACGGCAATAAGGGTAGCAATAATACCTATTGCTACCCTTATTGAACAATTACGAGAGACAATCAAGGAAAAACGTCGAGGTAAACTTAGCAGAGGTGCTTAGTAGAGGTGAGAGGTGCGGGTGCTCCACGACAATGCTCCCGTTCATACCGCTTCATTCACCAAGGCTACTGTTGCCAAGTGTGGCTTCGAGGAAATTCGTCACCCACCCTATAGCCCTGATCTGGCCCCGAGTGACTACTATTTGTTTTCCAAACTTAAGGCAGACTTAATTGGAAGAAGATTTTCTTTTGATGATGAAGTGACCCGTAGAGTATACGCCTATTTTGAGGACAAAACTTCGAAGTATTTTTATAGAAGGATTGAAATAATAATTCATAGATCTGAAAAGTGTATTGAAATAGACGGAGAATATATTGAAAAAAAAAATGTAAGTGTATTTCCTTATTTTCTTTGTAAGGCCGGAAACTTTTGGACCGCACTACGTATGTTTGTATGTTTACTTACCCAAGGGCTTCAATATCTCACGTCAGCAAAATACTACTCCATAATTTCATATACTTTATAATCGTATACTACTTGGACTGGCAAATCCCGCAGGAGCCGGCGAATTTCTTTAAAGGCAACAAATTCGCAATTGGCTCGGGAGCAAATTTTAAACGTAAGACAACTCGTCGAGAAAGCTTACGAACACAATACTCATGTCATCATGTGTTTGGTGGACTACTCCAAGGCATTTGACTGTGTCAACTGGACCTGGCTTTGGAAAATATTAACTAAACTTGCAGTACCAAAACACCTATTATTACAAAACCTTTGTAACCAAGTATTAGTAAGAGTAGAAAATATACATTCGAAGCCATTTCAAGGTTGTATACTTTACCCCATATTGTTCAATAATATGGTAAATACATTATAGTGTATTAGTGGAGTGAAACTCACCAAATTAAACACAGGAAATTTGATGTAATAAATAATATAAGAGTGCTCTTTAGACGATCAGCAACAAGGTGCCTGGCAAAGGTGACAATTTTATGGCTGGTAGGCAGTTGACCACCGAATTGTATTCAAATTGTTAAACGTCACAACAAATTACTTACACAGTAAAATTATTAGGTGATTTCCAACAAAATATTAAACTACCAAAGAAGCAATATAATGTTTAGGAAGGGATAGTTGCTTCCGGGTTGTCTTTTTCGGTATTTCCTACATCCCTTTTACATCGCTACAAGATTTGGTTCACGTTTCTTCCAGTTTCTCCTATATATGACATGCCGCAGTCACGTTTTCACAAGACTGTTGGAGCAAATACGCCGAGTAAAGAAGATGGACTATGGCAATCCCGCCATGGCAGAGCATACTTTCTATGCGAGCGCGCTGCATTTTCTCCAATTCGATAAAGCGAGATTCCTGGTACGGAAAAAAATGCTATGATGAAAAAGGCGATCAAGATTGGCCGGGCGCCCTAATTTTAATCAAGATTATGGCTGGTCGGTACCACCGGCATGGAAACATATCCAATAGTTCAATAGTCCATAGTCAATTGTTCAGTGCAGTTAGTGACAGTGTAGTAGACACAGTGAGTTCAGTGTGCTTGCCGCCGTTTTCATTGGATGAACCAAATCTGCAGTCGAACGATCCCGGGATTCCCAGACAGAATCATCCTCAACCGGTTTTGTCATCGAGAGCAGTGCGCGCGGCAAGGCGGATTGTTTTGGCAGTACGTCCGCCTGCTACTTGATAATGGCATCCTAAGATGTCTAAAATATTTCGCTCGTAGTGACTAAAAATACGTTAGTGTTATCCGCATTTTATTATAATAATAAGAGTTGGTGGTTGGTGGTTAAGAATATGCTATTTTCATTTTTGTGGGATCATTGCGTACCACGTGGCCTGCTGGTGAAGTTTACGGTTGGGCCCGCCGGCCGCCCATGTGGCCTGCTGGTAAAGGTACTGAAAATTTATGAAAATTAATAGTGGCCTGCTGAGATGTACCTTTTGTGGGCCGCAGGCAACCCACGTGGCCTGCTACTAAAGTTACTAAATATTCGCGGTGGCCTGCTCTACTCGAAATATTGTGGGCCGCTGGCGGCCCACGTGGCGCTGAGAGTGTTAATATCTACATAAAATTGTTTCCATCCTCATCAAAATTGTGCATGCAACAGTACCGCAATGTACTGATTACTACCAGTTTTTGTACGGCATCGTCCCAGACACGTGGGACGATGAAATTATGGTAATCACAATTGGTTTCATTGCAGTCTCTCGTTTCCAGGGTGCCGGCGGCAGGGTTTTTTAGCATTGTTTTATTTTTAAGTGTTTTAGTTTACTAAAGAATATTGCCATGAAAGCTGCCCTTATCATTGAAAAACATTCCAAAAAGGCTCGTGTTCATATAAAAAAAAATGTTTACGTATCAAGTGTAAAAATATGGTTGTGCACATCTTACTCAAAAATATGTCCCATAGCACCTTATGCCGGTGTAATAAGAGCGTAGTCCCATATTTATCAGTCGATTATGTCGAACCATATTTTTGCACTTGACTGTACATAAATAACTAAATTTTTGGCAATAAAATATAATACTACAAAATGTACTGTACTCACATGTTGCTTCATATTCATGTAGGTACCTAAAATTAAACATTTAGTCATTTATTTAGATTATAAATATGCTCACCATTAATTATTTAAACTCATAATCAAATAAGTGTCTATTTTACAAGCAGATAAGTGTTTATTTTATGATTTTCAGAAATGAATAACGCATGCCCCTAAGAAATGACTCATACTAGCACGAGACGGGACGGGACGGGACGGGCCGGGGCGGGACGGGAAAATCTGTCAATTTCTATAGAAAGAATCACCTGATAGCTCGGAGTCCTCGGATGTCACGTGACGCTGTCTATAGAAATTGACAGATTTCCCTATCCCGCCCGTCCCGTCGAGTATGCGTTATTAAATTTTTAAATCGGAATATAAAGGACACCCTAACCATCATGTTTCATGAAATTATCAAAAAAGCCTCTCTGTGTCAGCATCAGCATTGGCTGGATATTGCCCTCCTCTTAACCGAAACATTTTTTTTTATTCTGTAAAAATGCATGTAAAACTGTCATGATATAATACGTTGTCGTTTCAACGTACAGATCCCTTTTGACGTTATATAGTTTGCCTGGTAGCCTACTCATCCGTCTCGTTTTAGTGATATTTAATCATCGTCCACATTCATCAACATCGGCTCGGCTTGCTCTATTTATCTCGGCACCAGCACGCACACGTTTCAGTACACTTAGTTACTTTGTACTAAACTAAGTCGGAAACCTGTAATCTATAAGCTGAGTCCTAAATAAAGTAAGCTTGATGTGATTTTTTTGATTAGGTCGATATTATACATATAAGGATATCTTGTATAACAAAAACATACCTAGTTCTGTCATACGTACGTAATTTCTCGACTCACAGTTGAACAATGTACTTACTTACTAAATAAAATGGTATAGACTGCGAAATATATTACAAAGACATTCTAATTATTAAACTTGTTAGTCATAATACGTTTTAGGTGAGTTTTATAATGTCGTTGCCCGTAATCGTAACTAAACTATAATCATAAGTGATCAACACAGGCAGTATCTTCTTTACGACCCAGCCAATCAGCGAAGGCGCTTACAGTTTTCTGATTCACAAAGCATTTTAAAGCTGTAAGTGCAGCTTGTTTAACTTGGTATAGAGAACAGTTACCACTGTGCGTAATTAGAGATCAGACTTATACAGCTTGAGGCGGCAGTAACGTTGATAATTACGAATACCAACATACGCTTGCAGTCGTCGTTATAATTGTCTGAAGAAATGGAATGTCATTATTTGTGTTAAAAAGAAGAAGCGTGTGTACAAAAATAACGTTTTGTGACAAATGTGGGAATTATTTATCATTATTTTAACTGTCGTACTGGTCCCAGTAGCTGAATAAGAATTACGTAATTAAGAATAATCACACTTCATGGGATTGCACAAAATTCTTACTGTACATCTTTATAAAGCTTTAAATTAGCTAGCTGTAACTGTATTTGTGAAATAATTTAGCCATGATTTTTATACTAAGTATAGTTTTATAATTCACTGTGAAGAATTTAAGAAAACTAAATGTTTACAAATATAACCACCTTCAGATAAAACAGCATGAGATATATCCGTTGGGAATAATATAGGTAATCTCCAAGAAAAAAAATATTAAAGAAAAAATATTTTACATACCCCCATATGCGTGGATGCACATAATTGATTGGGTATCACCTTGTTTGCCAGAAATTCATTTGCCATAATTCCACTTACCATAACGGTCTAGTGCTATAATGTTGTTTCTTATAAGTTAAATTGCCATAATCATTGAATTTCCATGTCCCATAATGTCAATTGTAATAATGTTAGTTCTCGTAATCCGTATATGCCGTATATACCTATCAAATGCAATAAAGTAATGCCATAATGGTGATATAACGTTTTGTTTTCCGTGTTAGTATTTTAATTACGTGGCCGTAATAAAATTTGCCTACATAGAAATATATATGTATGTAGAATCTTAGTAAATCCGCCCATTTGATCTTTTTATTTATTTATTTATTTCGTCACATATAAGCTTACAGTATTACACCAAAACGCTTATACGTATTCATAAAGATTACAAAAAATAATTAAATAGGCTAAAAAAAAATGTCACATTAATCTCTAATTAAAATAACATGCAACTCCAACAAAATTTATACCTTCGTATCTATAAAAACATGTCATGTTCCATGTTAATTCTTCTTCCTAGCATTTTCCCGGCTTATACCACGGCTCAAGACGGCTCTAGGCGCTAGTTTTGCGAAAGCGACTGCCGTCTGACCTTCCAACCCAGAGGGTACACTCAGCCTTATCGGGATTAGTCCGGTTTCTTCATCAAGTTTTCCTGCACCAAAATGCGATTGGTAAATATCGAATGATATTTCGTACATAAGTTCCAATAAACTTATTGGTACCAGCCGGGGTTTGAACCCGCGACCTCTGGATTGAAAGCCGCACGCTCTTACCGCTGGGCCACCGACGCTCTATAAATTGTTAATTAACGATAAATTGTTCATTATCAGCACTTTTGTTTAATATTACCTAGTAATGAAAAAGAAACCTATACTCGTAAGTTTTCAAAAATATTACCTAACATGGAAGACTATCAAGTAACTGAGTCACTTTACGACTCATATTACGCCCTTAAACTAAGACAATATCAGTTTTTGCAACAAAAAAATATGAATTTTCTTGAAGTTTTTTATTAAGCTCTACTTTCATGTTTTTTTTATAGTTTTGGGCTTGCGTTTCAAAAGATAGAGGGGGTAGGAACATTTTTTTAAATATCGGGTCGATTATTTCCGAAAATACTTTATCAATAAATGTTTGTAGCAAACCTCTGTTCACTTTCAATTACCTATCCAACGATAACTCACATTTTAGTGTTGAAACGAAAAAAAACACCCCCACTTCACTTTACGTGTAGGTATGGGAGGCACCATACATTTTTAATTACAAATTGTGTCGCCAGGAATTAATATTATTGTTCATCGCTATTTTGGGAGTTAATGTCGTGATGTTTCACATTTAAATACAAAAATGTATGGCGCGTCAATTCCCATCATAGCAAAATATCTTCATATTTTATTTAGTAAATTAAATAAATGGCAATAGTGTTTAATTTATGCTCCAAAGTGCTTTTTAGACGTATAATGAGGGTGCAATCCATATATAGATTACGAGCATCTCAAAGTTCCTAGTGACCGAGGGTGAAGCATTAGGCATCCTACGAAAGGTAGACATTTGCGTAAATATTCTGGGATAAAATATTATTGCAATTAATGTTATGGAAAATAACGTTTAAGCATCTGTATCATTTTGTCAAGAAATGTTCGGGTAAACAAAAGTGTGTTACTTAAATAATTTTTATGGTAAGTAAACATAACGTTAAGAAATATAAAAATATGCCAAAATAAATTCGAGACAATAATTTTATTTTTAATGAATTTCGGTTGGGGCGAATAATGTATAACCAATTTATTGTAGCATTAATTATTAATAAAACGCTTTACAATTATTTATTTTAGCCTGATCGCAACTACTTCAGCTGCGTATGGAACGGATCTATATCTGAATCCTTAAAGTTATTTATCCTATTTTTTCTTTCTCTAATACTGTTCGGTTCGACATAATGATCATTTGTCCTAAACTCATATGCCCCAATACTGTTTTCACTCACATCGTTTTAACCTAATTTTCTAGTAGCGAGACGACGTGTTGTGAGGAGGTCACGGTTCTATCCTAACTTAACTGACTTTTCTAACAGCGATTCAGTTATGTGTGAAGTCGTTTTTGGGCAATACTTCGATTATGGCAAATATTCGTTAGAACAATTGATCATTAGGGATTATTATCATTAGGACAAAACAGTTAGGGCAAGTAATTTTAGGACAAACGATATTAGAGATGTCGAGGGAGATCCGTATGGAACTCAACTCCCTAGGTTGAAACGCCCTTGTAGGTAAAAGAGTCATTTGTTAGTTGTAATGTATACGTACAATCATGTGCGTGATGTACTCGTACATATCGCAATATATCGCATGCACTTTTACACACCAAGCTAGAGCGGTGCTACATGGATTTATATCGAAATCCCTAAAGTTTTTTTATCCTATTTTTGCGTTCTCTAATAGTGTTTGACATAATGATCATTGTATTAATATTGTATTTTCCAACATCGTTTTAACCTACATGCATCTCTATCTCTCTCTGATGATGATCTCTGCATCTGATGCAAAGATCATCATAAGAGAGAGCTAATTCAGCTCCCTTACGTTAACTTGTCAAAAGGTGCGAGACTTTATAGATCAAGCACAACTTGACATATACTTGATATATATGTAGGTATAGACTCACGCGTTGCGTGAAGCTATGGTATGGTTTGGCTTTTAGTTAGCAAATTACTGGCTTTTTACGGAATCCGAGTCAGTCATGTCAACACGTCATTGCATCCTTTTCTTACATTCAAAACAGAATTACAGCCTTACGGTTAAATATCAGACATGTATAGTTTAAAAACACTTCGTTAATTTTTATGTTCTATCGTAATGTAGAGTGCATTTAGACATAATGAAACTTTACCACTTTAGTTACTGTTACTATGCAATTCCTAAGGTTATGTTATGACTGCTTACTTTTGTCGCAGTAGTTTTGCGATGTTAACATTATCCTTAAGATAGGTAGGTCGTTTAGAGGGTAGATCGTTATAGCTACCTTTAAGTGATAACCTACCTGCATGCTGCAGTTTTTCCGTAAAACATGGCTGTTGCAACATTGTCAAAATATCAAATAAAATTCGATTGCATTTTCTAGGGGCCTCTTTCTTACTTAATACCTCATTGATTTAATTGAATCTTTATTTACACAACTCAGAGTGTATTTTGCGTGCATCAACACACATGCACACTAGGACGGGAGTAGACGAAGCGGGACGGGGCAGGACGTGGCGGAGCGGGGCGAACTGCCAATTTGTATAGAAAAATTCTGATAGCTCGGAACTCTCGGATGCCACGTGACGTTTTCTATATAAACTAACAGATCGTCCCGTCCCGTTCTAGCGTGTTAGTCATCCCATATTGCGCAAGTGAGTTCATACCAATAACAAATCAAGTTTCTATTTTAATGCTCGGTATCGGTACCGGACTGTCACGTAAGGTTCGATGTAGGCTCCCTTATAATTACTCACAGGTAGAGACCGGTTGTAGCATCCGCCAACCCAACCTGCTCTTAGACCTGTGATTCGTACTATGAAATCTGTAATGGACTGAGATTATCTACATGAGCATTCATTGATAAAGTCAATGGTTGTAGAGTAATTGGTGTGCATGATTTCTTTGTTGCTATATTTTATGGATAAAAACTCATAGCAGCCCGTGTCTTTTTACTGCAAGTAAGTGTAGGCCGGGTAAGCATTTAGCTTTCCTTTTCTTTGTTTCAGCTTTTAATATCCTTAGATAGGCCGGTGAGTACCTACTCTGCCACTCTAGTTATGTCTGCGTTGATATGAAAAAAAAAATTTTTATTGATGATTTAAATAAGTAGGTACCTAGTAGTTATATTGTAAATTATATAAAACTAAAACATATTTTAAATTACGTTGACAATAAATTGCTAACCCGTTTGCCATGTAAATATTTTACACTCTCATACATACAAATCGGCGGATTATTCATAATGGTCACCCAAAATTCGGGTGCATTATGGTAATGACGTAATAATGCACTGACGAATTGATGCAGTCTTGTCCAGGGAAAATTACTTAAATGCCATGGGTTATGGAATATGGTGAACGCATTATACTGTCATAGGGAAGGCGCACGCCGATATTTTAAGGTTCGACCACACCGGTGCTCAAAATACGGTGGCGGTACTGAATCCCATCATGATTTTGCGGCATGCGCATTCTTATAAGCGCATTTCAAAGGTATGGCACATCCTTAAAGACGCCAACGTCACGCGTCTAATATTTTTCATATATTTGACTGCGTTAACGCTGCGTTTGAATAGCGGCATGAAAAGCACACGGTAAAAACGTAACGCTTAAGGCACGTCACTGCGATTCCACGAGCATAGGTGTGGTCGAATTTTAGGGTAACATCCAGCTGGCGACGGCAACAGCATAATTGTTGCAGCATTGCTACATAATCGTAATGGGTAATCAGCGACGACACTTTTAAATTTTCTTGAGAACTGAAGAAAACTAATTGCATTATCGTAAGGTCTAGAAATCACCAAGGTTACGGTTGGTATCCTCAATCCATTTCTCATGTCATCGCACTATTTCCTGATGATCCGCGATGTCGCAACGATAACGGTGTTGTCGTCTCTCTATTAATGCTTAGGTACTTACGTTTATATAACTTGAAACAATACGGCCAAATAACCGCTACAAATAGATAATATTCAATATTTTAAATTTATAAAAACCACAAATAAGTACATAGGGATGGTTTTATGCGCAGTTCACCTTAACTACAAAAATAATGTGTATATCCCATGGTCTGTGGGTGGGTCAAAATGTCCTGAGTTCAAACCTCGGTGGTATCGTAAAGGGCAAATGAAATTGTTTAGAAAAAAAATGCAAAAAGATGACCAAAAAATGTGGTCGGGATCCTTATCAAACACAGACGAAGGGATATTGGTTGAAGTAAGTTGCAAAGTGATGTAAAAAACATAGATAAAAACATTAAGATAATGAAAGAGAATTTCAATCCAGTTATAAAACGCCCGATTAAAATAACCAATCTAATTCAGCTAATTGGCGTTTAAATTAATAATGATTGAAACAAAAAAGCCTCCTCAAAATACATTTGAAACTCAAATTAAACCATAAAAGGGGCCTTATCATGAAGCCATTAACCGACATCAAGCACGTAGGGGGGTTTATGAGTTTTACTACACAAAATCGTTGCAGGCCATTTGGAACAATCTACTTTCGATTTACAACCAATTAGCTCAATAAATACGGGTGCTTGGTTGTATCGTAGACCGCTAAAACTGTGGCCATGAGATGAGCTGTTATTTATACAGGCCACCAAGGTACCTTGATTGACATTATAAGACATTCATCCACTTTTTGTTAGTCACTCACTTATAGAGTTTCACGTAAGAGATATTAGATAGGTATTGTATATTCTAGTTACCTTTATCGAAATTGCTTCATGAGAGACTTCGTGTTGTTATTCTTCCAAAAGAAAAACTTTTATGTTATAAAAAAATAAAACAATAAAAATACAGGATCTTGGATAGAAAAACTTTTCATTAAATTTATTATGATTTATTTCTTCAATATTTTATGCGTGTTGTTCGGTGAATCAGATCAATTATGTTATCTCTCAAGCACTGCCCCATAGTAAAATACCATAGCATACCATACACTTTGGAAGTAATTAAAATAATCTAAGCTGTTTTCACGTCTTTTAACTGACGGAACTAAATATACAGAACTCAGTATATTCAGATATTAGCAATATGGGACCCCCATTGAAGTTAAAAACCTAATGTTTTACCAAAAAAAGTTGTACTAGGGTGACGGCATCAATTATGAATACTTTAAGCTGACAGGCACCTGGGGCCTTACCATGAAGTCTTAACGCGATTCAATTGACGACCTAAACTGAGTCGCTTCCATACAACTGCGCCTAAACTGAACCTAAAACTAATCGCGTTAAGACGTCATGATAAGGCCTCAGTTGTATGGCAGCGACTCAGTTTAGGTCGTCAAATGGAGTTAAGACGTCATTATAAGGCCCCAGGGATGGACAATTCATTCTTAAGTCAAATATAATATATTATGGGTGTCAATTGAGTGACTCAAAATAAATGCATCAACGTTATTTCCTCAAAATAAGAGTGAATGTAGACACGCGTTCAAAAGTGCATGGGTAATTTATGAATGAATTCATTCATAAACTGCCCAAGCAATTCTCGCTAGATAGGGTTGGTCGCTATGGCGTGTGGGTAGATCACAACTTAAAACTCGCAGCTCATCAGTTTACTCCGTGAACATGACGCTTGCAACAGTGTCGTAATATCGGGTACTCAATAAAACAAACATACATGGTAATTATCCCGTTTTCAATATTAGTTATAATTCCCATCTCCAACGAACTAATGTAAAAGCGGGCGGAGCGGCTGAATGCGCCGAAATTTTAAAACGTAATAAATATAAGAGCCTGGGCAGAGAGTACCTTTTTGTACCAGTCGGGGTCGAAACTCTTGGTCCATGGGGTCCCAGCGCACGCAAATTTTTCGTAGAAATCGCGAAACGTCTGGTTGATGTTACTGGTGACCGAAGAGCTGGTGGCTTCCTCGCACAACGTATCAGCATTGCGATACAACGAGGAAATGCCGCCAGCATCCTAGGTACAATGCCTCAAGGACCTACTTTAGATTTAAGGTAGGTAGAGGTAGGTAGTTAGGTAATTTACACTTACTGTATATATTTCATGTATAAAATAAAAATAAAAGTTATAATGCAAATGACCATGTTAGCTTAAAATCATTTGTAAGTCATCCTTAAAACTATTATTTCCGCTATTTTCATAGCCCAAACTTTTCAAACGATCACTAAATCTAATCAAACGTGAAACAAACGTGCATATAGCCTGTTTATGAGAATATCGAATCGAGACAAAACCACGGTGTCCAAGTGAACATAAAAATAATCATTGACGCACGAAGAACGGTAGCCAACGGCTATATTCAGCCATAAAATGTAAAAGTTTTCTACAATTATCTTTTTATATAATAGGGTTAAGTAGTTGTATTTTATTGGAACCGAAATTGGCTGCGGGTACTAATTGGTTGACGTGACATTTTTTGTGGGGTTCTCGAAATAAATTAGTTTTTACTACGAAATCGTAGCATTCTTTCAAATTTTATAATATTAATCTCTTCAGTGTATGCCGCAACAAGTTGAGCGATATATGGGTAGATATTATTAAACCAAACAATGGTACCAGTAGCTAAATTAAACATAATGTATAGTATTATTAGTACAATCATACCTGCAAATTAAAATCACACTGTTTATCGAAAAAAATCCTCAAAGTGGGGGCTTCGAGGTATTTTATTTTTTTAGTGTACGAAAAACCGTATTAAAATTGGGAGGAAGTACCTCATACCGCTCGAAACACTACTTGGCTCGAGGCAATATTGTTATAGCCTGTAGTAATCGGAAACTGCCTTAATTTGTACTCATTGAATTCGTCAATGCAAATCACTTTTACTGTGAACCAAATTAACTCTTTCTCCCTCGACATAACGTTCAAACTTATCTGTTAGTTAAATAAAGGTAACATATCCGGTCACTTAGAATAGCTTCAGGCAATAATTTGTTAATGTTCCCGTAGCTACAGTTTGATAGCTTAAATTAGACAAAAGACGATCGATGGTTTCTTCGAACACTGAAGTCTTCATTTCCTTAGAATTATGATGCAATTGAGATGTTCAATGTTCAAAGTATTTCGAATCAATCATTGAGTGTGTTGACTTCTAGCTTGGTGTGGAAAACCAGCCGAACTTCAAGAATTTAGGTACTTGCTTTATTTAAAAATTTTGGATATAGCTATAAACAGACTATTAGAAAAATTATAATTATGATGTTGAAATGTTTGAATACGATAGGAAATAGCATCTTTAGGCGAAAGTTATGTATTTGCGGCGTTTGCCGTTGAAACCTTGGGTCCTTGGGGGCCAGAGGCCCTCAATTTATTTCTTAAGCTTAAACACAGGCTTATTCATTCCACCGGTGACCACAGGGCTGGCTCTTTCCTCGCTCAGCGTATTGGTATTGCCATTCAGCGAGGTAATGCAGCCAGCCTTGTGGGCACTCTTCCATATTCAGTTAACATTGGGGACATATGTACATATAGGTTAGGCCCCATAGGTTAAGATAGTTTTAGTTTTCATTTAGTTTTTTTTTTTTTCTCTTTTTTTTACTTCCTTTTTTCTATTATTTGTGTTCCTTTTTATAATTGTTAATTTCTAATGTATTTAATTTTTGTTAATTGTTACCGTTACTTTATATTTTCCAATAAATGTTTACTCCACGTTAATACGATAGGTGAAATACTAAAGTAGGAGAAGTACCTATATGAAGAAAAATTACACTAGTATATCATTTAGTTACTTGGTGTCGCTAAATAAATTTGAACACAAACAGGTAATGCGCTATTGAAGCTTCATATTCGTTACTAATACAATTTTCAGTACATACGTTATTAAAAATAATAGTATTCCGTTTGTCAACTTTCGTGAACAGAACCCAAAAGTAATACTTAAGTTTATATTGACAAATATAGTAAAAAAACAATGAAACTAAATAGTTTATCGTAACATAGTAAGTAAAGCAGTTTTCTTAATTAGTTGAATAGTTAATATAAGACGAAGAGCAACAAAACTAGTGCCGTTGACAGTGAATCCTCGTAAACAACGATAGTTATTAATAATTTAGCAGTTCAAACCAAACCTCCATATGGACGGGCGTGGTGGCCACAATATAATGTTGGATCTCACCTGCCACTCCAAAAGCGTATAGTACAAGTGAGTAAGGGCAGGCGTTCTTGAAACATTTGTGTATATTTTGATTTGTTTTTTTTTGTTTTGTTTTAGGTTTCGACTGATATTTTCTTTCAAATATTCGTAGCTGCAGCATTCAAAAATAATAATCACAACCTGCTTTGCCAAAATGTGTGTGTAAGTAAGTAAAGCTAGCAAATGAAGTCCGCAACAAGTTTCGTCAAATTCGTTATAGCCAGAGCAGAGACCAGTAATGTAAAAATAAATTCTAACCTTTTCCACTTTCCAGTAAGTAATTAAATAATATTATTGAATAATTAAGAAGTATAAAAAAATCATATTCCGTACAACGAGTCCGAAAAACTCATTGGTACGAGCCGGGGGTTGAACCCACGACCTTTGGATTGAAAGTCGCACGCTCTTACCGCTCTGCGTGATGCGTAGCCAAGATGCCAATCACTATATGCTCAGCCATGCCAATCACTATATGCTCAGCTATGCCAATCACTATATGCTGCATAACGCTCAGTCGCGAACGTCATTATCGTACTTACTAATAAGGAAGAGTGATAGAGAGAGATAACTACGATACGTAGCGTGAGCGATTGGCATCTTGGCTACGCACCCTGGGCCACCGACGCTCTATGACATATTAATTGTTATAAACTCATTCCAATTAATTGAAATATTTTAAGCGTAACAAATATGAAAAAAGTTAAATTAGGACTGTATAAAAAACAAGATTATTATGAACATAGAACGGTCTATAGCGAATGTAGTTAATTTACCTTAATATACCAACGTTTCGAGACAGTTTCATGTGTCATGGTCTCGGCTTGACTGATGAATCAGCGAAGTGTCAACGGCGATCTTGCTAAAAATGTTCACGTACCCGGCGGAAAGTCACTTTAAACGCGTGGGTAGGTTGAAAAAGTTAGGTCTACCCTTTGACTAAATGTTATCGGCACGACACACAACACTCACAACATCAACGCATCAATCCAAAGATAGATCTCGCGGTTTGAACTTCTCAATCACTGGTCCCCAAGTAGGTGATAAATTGAAACCATGTTTAAGGATGACTCACAGTAGTCTGTTCCGTTCCGATCCGATACGGGACGATCTGTCAGTTTCTATACAAAAAGTCACGTGACGTCCGAGGGCTCCGAGACGTGATACTTTCTCTAGAAACTGACAGATCGTCCCGTATCGTATCGGAACGGAACGGACTACTGTGAGTCATCCTTTTCAATTGAAGTTCAAAACATTCCAAAAATTTCATAGACCCGTTATATGTTATATGTTCATAATAATGTATACAAAATACGAAGGTTTAAAGTGTTTCATAAAAAACTGAATAATGTTTTCGACATAGTCAGTTAAGCCATAGAAAAACTAACTGAAATTCATTGCTTGTAACTTCTATACATAATAAATAATGTATAAAGGAATCGAATACCTACCAAAGAAATCTACAGGGTAACAACAGGATCATGTCATTGAATTCGTCTGCTCAATGACATTTAATTTTATGGACAAATGTGATCTAGGGTTTTGTAAAGCAGGATGAAATACTGAAATAATGAACGAAGAGAAATGCATTTTATTATCCAAATATTCACAAGCCAAGCAGCACAAACAGATACCGCACAAGCAAGTAAAACTAAAGAACCCACGACATCTTGTAAGAAAAGCGTTTTCTCTTAAATTATACCACACTATACCCGCAGGCCGGCAACACCTGAGCTGATCTATAGTCCCAACGGTACTGCGGGCCAAATTGTGGCTTGCAATAATGTATTAGCTAAATAATACATGTATATGGAGCGATGTTTAGCTGAGTTTCTAGTATTCCGCTTTGAGGAATGGCGTGCAAATAGATTACTCGTAACAATGTTTATAACGGTCTATTTTGAAATGTTGAACTGAAGGTAAAGTTAGTTATGCGATACAACCAGTATTTTGTTACTACTAAGAGACCTACATAATTATAATTTGGAAATTAAGTATAAATATATAGAGTGTGTCTACGCTAAGTTTCCTAGATTTTGATGGCACAGACTGTGAAAGTGTTAAGTAAACGTCATAAATTCATAGAAGTTTGACATTTAAAATAACACTTTCAAGTTTGGCAGTTCATTTGCTGAGAAAAGATAACGTGGTTTGACTCTAGGTAATATTATCAGTGCGTAACCGTAAATATCGATGCACGCATATTACACTCAAACCATACCAGTCAGCTGCTAACTATTATAATGTTGCATTTAGTTCAAAACAATTGTGTTTGTTTTTTATTAAATAGGTATATAAGTACCATTATTGCCGGATGTGACATCCGAGGGTTCCGAGCTATCACGAGATTCTTTCTATAGAAATTGACAGAGCGTCCCGGCGCGCCATGCCCCGTCTTGTCCCGTCCCGTCCCGTCCCGTCCTAGTGTGAGTCATCCTTAAGGCGCTAATGCCAGAAACTTTCATATAGAAATCAACCTTATCAACGATCGACGTACATGTTTCACTAAAAATGAGCACATTTAATTTTTTGAAGCGACAAATCGTAAAACATATAAGTACTTAAATTGTTTGTGAATTATAATTTACGTACAATCTATAGCAGTTTGACTAGTGATATCATAAAATAATTTTCAAACTTAAAACAAGATATTTTGCTGCAGAACATCTTCAAGTCCGCAAAAAAGCTGACAAGAAATCCTGACAGTTGTTAGGAAATACTTGCATTCATTTTGAAATTATTTTGTGAAAAAACATAGACAAACCTAGCTAATATGTACATCAACTATGGCATAATAAAACTTGTTTGAAAATTGAATAACAAAATCGATATAAACCCATTATTTTCAAAGATAACATCAAGCCTAGCGAAACATTCCGAAATAACACGACGCACGCGCCGGCGTCTATCGGCTTTCATCTGCTTGTAATAACTATTCATTCTGTATAATAAAAATTTCGTATCTCTCCGAATTGCCGACGTACCGTAATAGCTGGAAGCTGAATTCTATGACTATTTATTACTCACTATATGTATTTATAAATGGCTCCAGATGTTTCTTATCGATTTAGAAAGTGCTGCTAATTTAATAAGAACAATTTTTTTGTATTATTAGGATTCCTATGCGTTATACTGTGTTGCTGAAGCATCTTCTTCTTCGTGGTTCCAGAGTAGGGGCCTACTTTAAAGTATCATGAATATCATGATAGAAAATAAAGTTAGCAATTACCTATGGGACAACCCTTCGCATATCGACCTAGTCCCACTGTAAGCTCAATAAGGTTTGTGATGTGGATAGATACTACTAGACGACGATACGAGTATATATGTCACCGTTAAATAGATAATAAACTGACTCCTAAAGTCATCAGTTTAAACATAATATTCAGCCTGCAAATCTTCTTTTCCATGCCTTCACAGTAATGTTCTATTATGCGCCTAATGTAATATTATATTCTCACGAATTTGAACATGTTACCGTAAAAGAATCGTTACCGAAATAATTAAACCGGCCCTCAAGTTCTTAAAACTAATGTGGTAGCCGGCTACAGTCGATGTTGGGTAATAAATCATTTAACTGGAGTCGGTCGATAACTAGAGTTTTAAGTCCCGGTTTTGCTGTGCGTAGGCGACATAAAATCAGTAATTAAAGTTATCGTTAGCCGACATGTACCTATAGGATAGGCCGAGCACACACCGTCATTTTATCTATTTCCTGCAGCCAGGGGTACCAGGGATCAGGGTAGACCCGAAGGTAATAATTTATATGTACAGAATATGTAGAGCATAATGACTTTTCTTCGTATTTCTTCGGAAACTCTCGTATTTGTCATGCTATTTCAATCGACCTCGGTACTTTTAGTACCGACACTAACTGAAATAGCATGACACGATCGAGCGTTTCCGTGAAAATAGTGAAAATACGATGGAAAAAAATTATTAATTATGCACTACATCTGTACCTAATAATCGCTAGTGAACCATGCAAGCGCAAGTTTCTAAGATTCATCATCCATAGTACAGAAAGTTTAAGTTTCACTGTATGAGCCACAAGTTTCTTAAATATCGGTTATAAAATCTATGTCGTTTAATACGAAGTTTTATTGCCGAGGTTTTAACCTCTCATCGACATACAAACCTGACATAAATATTGTATATAATATAGTATTGTAAAATCTCGTTTGTTTTGATTAACAAACTTATCAAACAATAGGTAACGTTGCGTTGGTGTATTTTAACTTAATTTTATTGCACACTGCATATTACCGACTCACAAATATTGTTGACATCATGTTGAATGAGTTGACATCATTTGACGAAACCTGTGGTGGATATATTGCCTGTGAGTTGACGAAACCTGCGTTGTGGATTGTTTAAGGTATGTGCCCTTTTTTTTACTCAATAAATTATTATGTTTAGCTAAAAAAAAAAAAAACTAGAATATGATGTCATTTAATTAGTGATGCAACGAAAAGTACTTTTACGAATAACTTATAACAATTTTTGAATTTTTTGAAAACAGACGGGATTACAAACATACTTTTGTTGTTCTTGCTAAACATTAACATAGGCTACCAACTGCAAATATACATTTGTAATCAGAGTAGGTATGTATATGGAAAATTTATAGCTCTACACTTTTGCTATAAGATTTTAGTTTAAAGTAAAGTACTCAGCTGGTTTGTGTTAGAATGAAATTTGCGAAAAACACAAACGTAATTCTTAATTGCGAGTAGCAAAATTTTTCTGTCCCGTATTTCCTCTAAATCTTTCGCTCGAACAAACAAGTAAGGGAAGGGAGGAAGATATAACTTTTGATGATGTTCGCGACCTTCCGATATTTATATGTGCATGTATCTGTTGTATTTATACATGATAGGCGCAATAAGCACGAGTAACGTCAACCGTCAATCTATATAAAATGCCTGATTTTTTTCTGATTTTTATTTAGTGTGAATATATTTTTGTTAATCGATAAATGAGTCAAACACAAAACGATGTTCGGAGTCTTTCCGGTGGACTATTCAAAAGTTAAGGGCTATAAAGCTTGATTTTGTTAAACAAGCCTTATACTTTAAGGGGTACTCCCTTTCTATAGCATTGTATGATAAACATCATTACTACATGCACATACACAGGAAAGAAAAAGTGCGTGTTCAGCTAAACTGTAGAGCCCGTCTTTCCTGTGGTCAATAGTTAACAGCTTGTGTAGGTACATGTGGGCATGATTTGTTTCATACAATTTATTTTCATATAATACAATAGAAAAGGAGTACTTTTTAATGAGGTTCAATAAGAAAATAGCCTTTAACTTTAGAAAAATCCACCGGAAAAATTCAGAACATCGTTTTATGTTGAACCCGAATTAAAATAAATATTTTCTTAATCTTCAACCTGCGTGGTAACAACAAGTGGTGTAAAGGATTCGAAGCAATGTGATTTTGTAAAATACGTATCCGCGATTTAATCCGTATTGAAGTATTTAATTGTATTGACTGGGTACTAATCGCGGTAACCAGATATTTTTTTATGCCAATTGAGAGTAATGAATGTTATGCGTATAGATGGAAAACGCTTAGCTTGGAAACTTTTTCATAGTTTACAAGAATAAGTTACATAATCTAAATTTTCCTCGCGGTGGTGATGCGGTAGTTGTGACCTTTGTGTTTTTTAGCCTTTAAATTCTAGTAACTCTTGAGTCTACACTCTGGCACCAGCTTTTTATTTGAAACATAATAACCAAAAAATAGGAACACTATTTAGAATATTCGTATTCGCCTAATATCCACGACGAATACGAATATTTGTAAAAACCCCGATATTCGGCGAATACGAATATTCATATTCGTTGCATCACTACTATTAATAAATAAAACTACTTTAAAATAATACTAGGTATCCAAAAAAACTTAATAGGTACATACAATGAGTTATAAAAAGAAATATACACACAAAGCAGAACAAACACGTCAAAATATGTTGGTTCGAGTGATTATCAAACAATTTTGCATTGCTAATGATACAAACGATAAATTTTTCGTACGAAAAAGAGCTGACTTACGTAAGAATTAAGTGTCAAATTCATACACAGAACTACCAACATTGTCAGAAATGTATAAACTGTTGGCATTTAACCAAAAGTCAAACGTCAAAGTTTAAATTAAAAAGTGCTGCAGTTGCAGCACTTTGCACTTGCAGCACTTTTATGGCATATTTTTTTTCGGCCGAGTGGGTATCCAGTTATAGACAAATATAAAAATAAAACCTACCTTAAAGTTTGATTGTTGGTTTGTCTTTTAGAAAGTAGGTAGTCGGTATATTATTAAAAAGTATTGGTATTTCATGTGTCTATAGCTTTATGAGATATGCTCCGGAGACCAAGCGTAGCATTCCATTTAATGCGTGTCGCCGACCTACGCATAGAAATATAATGAAGAAAGTAATGTTTTTGGTGCAAATCAATCTCCAAAGCAAATAATTATACATCGTAAAATATTGATTATTATTCTACAGAATATACTTCCGTTTGAACTTTAAAAATCTTAAGTTGTTCTGATCTCGTATTAGTTGGAGTGCATCACGTTTGAGCACACTATCGAATTGTTAGTTAGTATATTATTATCACATTAATAGTTTTGCTAATTAGGTCTACAAGATCTAAATCGTACCTAATTACTGGTTGCTCCTACAAAGCGACTTGCAAAGGTCCGAAAGTCGCTCAGCGTCATTGGGCCCAAACTATTTAATAAAATTCCCAATGACATAAAATCAGCTGTAACTGACATAATATTCACAAAAAAATTTAAAGCCATATTAGTTGACCGTGTCTATTATTCAGTAGATGAGTTTATGAAATAAATTAATAAACTGACATCTAAATGGTATTGCTTATGTGTTTGACATCTTGATTAGTAATATTGTGAATTAATGAATGATTTTGAAAATAATGTAATGATTTTAAATGAAATTGTATGTTATTAATATTGTGTATTAATTAAAAATAATGTAATAATTTTAAATTAAATTGATATTGAATAATGTAATTAATAAATAATGTAAGAATTTATTTAATTTTTGATAGATATGTAATTGAATTTAGGATGTTTAATGACTTGTAAATATATTTTTTACCAACAAAAACAAAACAAAAATTAAAAACAAAACAAACAAACAAACATTAAAGTGTAGACATAAGAAAATCATTCATTAATCATCTTGTAGATATAAACCTCATAACTGATTCAACTAAGTGATGGGAATTATTTTTATCATATACATTTTAAGTCGTTTGTAACAATTGTAAATTGTTACAAACGACTGTAATATTGTCAACTTATCTCATAAAATATCCATCCAGTATTTCAATTATTACACTATGTACGATAAGAGCGTGACCAGTAAAAACTAAAAAAAAGAAAGAGATTGATTATGTTAAATACTATAATATGAGAGTGTTATAATTAATTAATTAACATGCATGCTTTATTTTCAATAAGGCGTCCAGTCTCCTGAGTTGTCAATTATGACTTGGCATCTTTAAAGCATGCTTTCGACCAAATTTTTGGCATAACTACGAGGTAAAGACCTCCACACTGACTTCAGTTCGCGAGGTAAGTCAGTAATACTGATAGTAGTTTTTCCCCGTAATTTGAGCTTCATCCACGCCCAAACATTTTCAATTGGATTGGCGTCGGGTGATTGTGAGGGACAATCGAAAGTATCGACGCCATTTTTACTTTTCCATACAGTACAATGCTGACTTCGGTGTTTAGGGCAATTATCCTCTTGCAGTATCCAAGAAGCGTTATATTTGGGGAACATCTATTTAGCCGAAGGCAACAATGCTTTATCATAAATTTTGGCTATTTTAAGAGCGTCCAGGTTACCAGTAAATAAGTGCAAACGGCCAAAACCCTGCTTCGAGAAGCCACCCCAAACATGTACCTTTACTGGGTGTTTTACGGTTCGCACTAGTACTTTATTATCTGCCGTAGACCAAGCCCGGGTCGAGTAAGTACCTGCCCAAAACGAAGCTTCATAGGAAAAAATTATGTTACTCCAATCTCGGTTTTTGTTTTAGATAGCCCACCATAGCCTTTTTTCCATATGATTTTCGGTAAGCAGTGGCTTCTTCACAGTACTGCGATATTTCAAACTACTTTCAGTCAAACGCCTTCTGATTGTATCCAGATATATCTTCAAACCTTTTTTATTCAGTTTTTCTTGCCCAGAACGCAATGATAGAAGTGTATTTCTCGAAAACATCTGTAAGATCCGTTTATCCTCTATGGAAGAGGTCTTTTTTGTTTTCCCGCATCCTGGTAAGTCGTCAACATTTTTATACTCCGTGTAACGCTTTACCCACTTATTTACAAACGCCTTTGATTTATTCATATACGTAGCAGCTTGATTTCGTGACATTTTGGGTCCTTTTCGGTGCGTACAGAGGAATACTGCCTCGTAACGAGAAGCGTAAGCGGCATTCATTTTGAAAATGAACATAAATAGGCGAAAAACTGCCAAAAAAAAAAATTTTTTTTTACGAAGCATTCTAGGCAGAAAGACCTTTTTTTTTCTGTGCCGCTTTAAAAATAGATACAAATAGACTGGTCACGCTCTTGTCAAACACACTGTATATAATAATGTGTTTTATATTTTCAATTAAATGTATTTTTCAATATATTTTTTTAATACTGACGTGTATTATTTGCTTGGTTTCACAATATTGTTGGCGACACCTATCGGCGCGTTGTGAAACTTCTGCGCGGGCAGCAATCGTGGCCGCAAGCGCAGCGCATCACGTCAACTAACGACATCTACGGGCGCGTATGAAGCAATTACGCGGGCAGCGAACATGGTCACAAGCCAGCGTGTCAAGTTTGCTAGCGACACCTATTGACGCACCTGCGTAACCTCTACGTGAACAGCGTGTGCGCCCGCAGTTCAGCGAGTCACGTCAGCCAGCTGTCGGGAGCGCCATCTATCATCTCCGGCTGAACTTCGAATACCTGTTACGGCTACCTGAGTGGGGCGGTTTGGAGTTCATAAAACTCGTCAGCACGTGGGCTCGCCCTCTTTTTCCGTTCCTGGCGCAAGCGAGTAAGACGTGCTTAAGTAGATTGTATTGTTTAACAAGAGAACTACAGTTAGAGCTTACATCAGAAGTGCTCGAAAAATGAAGAAACACAAGCGATCACGTTCACCTTCGCCCTCATCGTCCTCATCAGCTAGGACGCCGTCTCCGCCTCCTCCAAAAAGGAAGAAGAAGGTACCCAAGTCAGACGATGGAGAATTTGTGAGTACATCCAGTGCAATTTCACTTAATAGTATGATACCGGAGTTTGACCCTATTAAGGACAGTGTTGATGCGTGGTTAAAAATTATCGAATCTTATACTCGTACGTTTGCATGGAGTGATAGAATGACGCGTTATCAGGCTCTTAATAAAATGAAAGGATCGGCTAAAATCTGGTACGACTCTTTGTTGCGGACTAGTTTTGATTGGACTAATTGGGATTGGGCTACGTGGCGTAAAAAGATATCATCTACGTTTCAGATTAAACGAAACATGTTCGAATGTTTAAAAGAAATAATTGAGCGTAGACCAAGCGAAGATCAATCTCTTTATGAATTTTTCATTGAACAAAAATGCAAGATCGATAGATTGTCGTTGAATTTTACGGAACACGATATTGTATCCATAATTTTGGGAAACATCCGTGATAGCACTTTAAGTAGTTCAATTATAATAGAAGCGGGTAATTTTAATACTTGTGATAGCTTAGCCAGTTTTTTGCACAGTCGTAGGTACAAAAGCAAATCCGTTTCAAAGCAAACTACTTCCGGGTATAGTAAACAAGTTGATTTTAGGAATAAAACGGTTTCGCCGCAGTTAAGTACAGGTCAAACGGCTGCGTCTCCTGTAGATCAAAATTCCGACTTTGTGAAAACCGGGCAATCACAAAGTCGTGTTAAATGTTTTGGCTGTGGTGGTCCTCATAAAAGGAATCAGTGCGAAGTTAAATGTGAATTCTGTAGTAAAAGAGGTCACACCGAAGCTGTATGTTTCAGTAAAAAGAATCAGAAAATGACCAAGCAGGAGACTAAGCTTATTACCAGTACCGTATCGGATAACAGAATTTTTAAAAAAGTGACGATTAATAACAAATATGAGCATGAAGCGTTTATGGATGCGGGTAGTAGTTGTTGTCTTATAAGTGAAGCGTTAGTTCAGAAATATGCATTGACTAAGACTCCATTAGAAATTCCAATAACATTGTACGGATTTTCAAAAGATACTTATAAAACAGTGTGCAATACTACAAGTGTTTCTCTTAAGTTAGACGAGGTTGAACTGCAGATAGATATTTATGTTATCGATGAAATAGCTGACTGTGATCTGTTAATCGGACGAGACGTTACTGAACGTCCTGAACTCGTGTACTCACGCGTTGGAAAGGTTTTAACTTTTAGTTATGAAAAATCTTTTCAACATTTTTGCAACACTATTAGTGCAACTCAGATCAACGCTGATTCACATAAGAACGAACTAGTGCAACTGTTTCATAAGTATAGCGAGTGTGTCGCCAGTAATAATAAAGACTTGGGTCAAGTTGATAGCCATGAGATGGTTATTGAACTAGATAATACAAAACCTATTCAATTTAGGCCGTATAGGAGCTCACATGAAAATAGAAAAATTATTCGCGAAATGGTTGATGAATTATTGGAAAGCGGTATAATTCGGGAAAGCAATTCCGCCTATGCTAGCCCCGTGTTGTTAGTAGATAAGAAAAATGGTGAAAAAAGATTGTGCATTGATTATAGGGCCCTAAATAAAGTAACGGTTAAAAATAAATATCCTATGCCCCGAATAGAAGATCTTATTACAGATTACAAGGTTGTAAATATTTTACCAGCTTAGATCTTAAAAGCGGCTATTATCAAATTAAAATGAGTGATGATTCAATAAATAAGACGGCTTTTATAACTGAAGATGGCCACTATGAATTCCTTAAACTCCCGTTCGGCCTCTGTAATGGACCGTCATGTTTCCAACACATGATGAACAAAGTATTAGGTAATTTGCGCTTTGGAAAAATAATAATTTATTTGGATGATGTCTTATTAATAAGTGAAACCCCGGAAGAAAATTTGGCTTTGCTAGAATCAGTCCTAAAAATATTCAAAGAACATCATTTGAAACTTAATTTAAAAAAATGTAACTTTTTAAAAACTGAAATTGAATTTTTGGGATATAAAGTTCAACAAAATACCATAAAGCCTAGTGAAAAGAAAGTTGCGGCTGTGCAAGATTTCCCTCAGCCAAAAACCGTTCATCAACTACGCCAATTTTTAGGGCTAATAAGCTATTTTCGCAAATTTATAAAAAATTGTGCACTTTTATCTAGTCCCCTTACGAAATTGTTGAAAAAGGATAGTTCTTGGTCCTGGTCAAGTAGTCAACAGCAAGCTTTTGAAACATTGAAAAGTGCATTGACCTCTGATAACATATTAACTATTTATGATCCAAATAAAGAATCTGTACTTTACACGGACGCTAGCAGGGACGGAATAGCAGGTATTTTAATGCAGGTTACCGACGAAGGCGAAAAACCGATACACTATTATAGTCGCCAAACTTCTATCGATGAGAAGAAGTATCATTCGTTCGAATTGGAGCTATTGGCTATTATAGCATCTTTACAGAAATTCAGACTTTATTTATTAGGTTCCCCATTTAAGATTATTACCGATTGCAATGCTGTACGTTTTGCAATGACAAAGAAAGAGATTGTGCCACGGATTGCACGGTGGGTGCTTTCAACTCAAGAATTCTGTTTTGACATAATACACAGAGATGGTAACAAAATGCAGCATGTCGATGCGCTTAGTCGCAACCCTGTGCAGTCTGGGGAACAATCTGAGTCAGAATTAATTTTGTCAATTACCGAAGCCGATTGGTTGTTATCAGTACAGCTACAAGACCCTGAAATAGTCAAAATAAAAAATATTCTTGAATCAGGAGAGGCCGATGCAAATAAAAATATATTTACTAATTACGAGCTATTAGGCAGCAAAGTGTACAAACGTACTGGTCAAGGTCGTCGATGGGTCGTTCCGAAGCAGTGCATTTGGCAAATAATCAAATGCAACCATGACGATCTTGGTCATTTTGCCGTAGATAAGACTGTAGAACGGATCAAGGATAAATATTGGTTTCCTAAAATTCATCGCACAGTAAAAAAATATATTAATAATTGTCTAAATTGCATATATAATAAAAATAAAACTGGGCCAAAAGAGGGTAAACTGCATCCTTTGCCGAAGTACGCAAGACCATATCATACATTGCACCTTGATCACGCGGGCCCTTTTGTCAAAACTACCGGGAATAACAAATACCTTTTAATAATGGTAGACTCGTTTACGAAATTTGTATTTATATTTGCTGTACCTAACACTGACAGTATTAATGCAATAAATGAGTTAGACAATCTTTCAAAAATCTTTGGCTATCCAAAAAGATTTATCACAGATGCAGGGTCTTGTTTCACGTCACATAACTTTAAACAATACTGTAGTAGCAAGAACATAAGATTGCATACTGTGGCCACTGGTATGCCACGCGCTAATGGGCAAGCAGAACGTTTTGTGAAGACTATTTTAGAGGCCATGAGAGCCATGGGAGCAGATTTGTCAGATGATAATTGGGATAAATGTGTAAAACCTTTGCAACAGGGCTTAAATAGCACAATACAGAAAACTACAAAAGCGGTGCCCAGTGAAGTTTTTTTCGGCTATCGGCTACGTACCGATGCGGATACTTTAGCGCCTAATAGCGACAGCGAGTCTGAAGTAGACGTTACTAAGTTACGCAAATTAGTCGACGGTAATATTAAGCTTAACTCCATGCAACAAAAAGAACGATTCGATAAAACACGCAAAAATGCACAACAATACCAATAAGGTGAGTTAGTCCTTATTAAAATACAAAGCCAATCCAACGACGGGCGTAGCACGAAGTTGTTACCAGTCTTTAAAGGACCATTCCAAGTGGTCAAGGTCTTAGGAAATGACAGGTATCAGGTAGAAGATGTACGAGGCGCTGAACGTAGTAACAGGAGATACACGGGAACAGCGGCAGCAGAGAACATGAAGCCCTGGATACGTATCGGTGACTGGAATACAACGAGTAACTAGCAGTGTTGGCGAGGTAAATATTTTACTACATATTTATTTATACCTCATTGTATATTTACACGCGTTTTAAACTTGCTGTTATTGCGAGCCTTGGTAAAATGCCGAGTTATGTTCATTGAAAAGTTTTCATCGTAACATAAGATTATGCATATCTCGCAACTCACGACACAAGAATTACAAATGTAATAATATGTATAACTTATTAATAAATTAGTAAAGTCACATTAAGTAAAGTCGCAATGGATTAATAATATAATGAGCCGGTAAACATCAATGTTAACGGGAGTAGGTACGAGCACAATAGTTCAGATAACGGGACAATTTGTGCTAGAAAAATACTCTGTACTGTGACTTGGTGTGGTGATTATATATTATGCCTGCGTTCTTTGGCTAATGTGATAACCAGTATCCTATATCTTCCATAATTGCAATTCAGTGCTTTAAGATGTCTGTTTTATATTACAGCATTTTACCCGACTCGTGGAGTGCCCGAGGCGGGCACAATCGTCGCATGGCCGTGTTGGCGACACCTATCGGCGCGTTGTGAAACTTCTGCGCGGGCAGCAATCGTGGCCGCAAGCGCAGCGCATCACGTCAACTAACGACATCTACGGGCGCGTATGAAGCAATTACGCGGGCAGCGAACATGGTCACAAGCCAGCGTGTCAAGTTTGCTAGCGACACCTATTGACGCACCTGCGTAACCTCTACGTGAACAGCGTGTGCGCCCGCAGTTCAGCGAGTCACGTCAGCCAGCTGTCGGGAGCGCCATCTATCATCTCCGGCTGAACTTCGAATACCTGTTACGGCTACCTGAGTGGGGCGGTTTGGAGTTCATAAAACTCGTCAGCACGTGGGCTCGCCCTCTTTTTCCGTTCCTGGCGCAAGCGAGTAAGACGTGCTTAAGTAGATTGTATTGTTTAACAAGAGAACTACAGTTAGAGCTTACAATATTTTGCATAATCAGCCATCATTGTAATTTTCAGCCGAAGCTTTTTTTAAGGAATGGTCTAAATTGTATTTTAGTGATGAAGACACTTCTAGTATGGTTAGTAAAGTTATACTTATAGTTAATTAATAGGCAAAGGTGGTGAATATTAATAAAATAATTATCATCTACTGATTGCAAGTGGTATATCATTCGTTTGAATGATAAAGGTGACCGAATGATTTGGTGGGCGTGGTTTATTCACGCGGCAACGATTTACGAGGAAGCAAGTTTTAAACTTGCTTCTACCTACTTTTTTATTTTTTATTGAATTGATTTCGTTTTACTGTTCGTTTACTGTCATAACAGAATATACTTATGTAAAGAATTTACAAAATTTGAATTTTTAACAATGTCAATAGTGTGATATAATAATGTCAATAAATATACTTTTAAATTATATTCCAAAATACTTAACTTTTTCAATTCATTACCTTCTACGTAATATCTTAATTTATAAAATAGAAAAAATCATTATGTTTCCCAAGTAGGTACTCTTTAAACAGACCAATAATGTTAGTACGTATCGTAATTATCACTCTTTGAATTTTACGAATACGAATGCGACTAATACGTTACAAACATACTTTGGCCGTTGTTGCTGTGGCTATCAACTGTAAATATAAATTTGTATATAGAAAATTTACAACTCCTCTTTGCTGTTAGACCTTTCACTATAAGATTTTAGTTTAAAATAAAGTACCTACTCGTAGCAGGTTTTCTACTTTTTGTTACTATGACATTTGCGATAAACACAAATATAACTTTTGATTCCGAGTATAGTTTTTTTCCATATTATTGAAATCTTGTATTTGCTGTAAAAACATAAAATTGTAATTTGGGATCTGCATATCTTTCTCTCGAATAAACAAGTAGAGGGAGGTAGATATAACTTTCATCGATGTTCGCGATCGGCTTTCCGATAGTTACACGTGCACATATCATATATACATGATGTTCTATATATTTACATGATGGGCGCAATCATCACGAGTAACTTCGACCGTCAATCCGTCATATATTTTTGTTTATCGGTTTTAAAAAAATGTACCCGGTAACAACTAGTGGTATAAAGGACTCAAAGCGTTGAGACGTAGGCATATTGAAGTATTTAAGTGTAACTAGAGACAATATTACCCAAATTTAGAGCAATACATGTTACGCGTATAGACGGAGAACGTCTCGTATTCATTGTATCACTACTTTTATCCTTGCTTCCCGAAATAATCATGTTCTTGTCAACCGTAAAAAAATCACGCCTCAATACTACCTGTTAACGAAGATGTAATAATATAATAAATATCACGAATTTACTATTTTAGTCTAAACCTCTAAACCGATCAATCATCTTCAGTCAACACAATGAGTCTAATTGACGCCCGGCCGCTACCATTCTGCCGTCGACACATGAAAGGGTGGAATAAAAAAGTTACAAAAGCCATACGTAAAATTACCGATTGTTATGAATGTCAGTGTTTCAAGGAAGAATGCCGTAAGTGCACATGTTTTAGGGTTCTGTAGTACTTAATAATTGCATCTGGCAGTTTAGAAGAAAACAACACTAAAGTAAAGCTTGTCAATGAAGATATCGTTAATATAGTTTTCCACTGTGTCAGCTTTTTTATAAGTGCTTTGTAATGTGCCTAAATAGAAAAATAAAGTTATTTGTGTTAATCTAGTTTTATTATATGAGATAGTTTTGTTCTTGGTTAAAGTTCTGTTATGAAGATGCCAAGCCACTTGTCATATTAATATTATACACACGTAAATTCCGCTGCAATATAAATTGAAGTTTACATTACATCTTCTTCTTTCATTTGAGCCTTCAACTTGAACAAATTTGGAGCGAGGCAAAAAGTGCAAGCATAATATTATTCAAACTGTAACCGCAGGAACCTGTAAACTCCAAAGCTGTTTGCACTTACCTGCTTTTTAATGATGAATACCTGTGTTAAAGTAAGGTTGTATGTGTTATTACGAAACATATGGACGACACATGGCTGGCGCATAAGGCGCTATCGATACTATTCGATGTGCGTGTATGTTAAAAATCATAGGTTTTTTTTGCTGCGATGTATTTCCACAGTTGTCTATCGATTTGTAAATTTGACGGATTAAATGATTGTACAAGGTTTTATTTTTATGAATATTAAGGATGACTCACTGTAGGACGGGACGGGGCGGAACGGGACGGGACGATCTGGTCAATTTCTATAGATAGAATTACGTGATAGCTCAGAGCCCTCGGGTGTCACGTGACGTTTTCTATAGAAACTTACAGATCTTCCCGTCCCGCCCCGTCCCGTTGCGTCCCGCTCTAGTGTGAGGCATACCTTACCGGACGGTATAGTACAATACAGAATGGTATGTTTTATGTGATTTGCGGTGTAACAATTCCGTTGCTTGGAATACGCTATACGCTAATACGCTACTTTAAATCACAAAAAATGCAATACGTTGCTTGACGACAATTCATGAATATAAACTGGAGTTTAGTCTTAAGCCTTATATCAGCAGAGTGCATCTATTTTTACTGAAACCTTACAGTAATTATAGAAGGTGAGCTGTAACTTTATACCTACTTGCACTTACTTGTTTCTTTCAAGTGTACTTTAATTTCCACACCACCTACTCGAAAAGGCCTTTTCTTCCCTGCTAGGAGGGATGCAAGTTTTGTGTTCAAGGACCACACAGTTTTACGTTTTCCGGCAGTATCTTTTAGCATTGTGGCATTAGTACGATGCTGCTTTTGTTATTTAAGGTTTTTTATATTTTCCTTATAGTTGGTGTGGAAAGCAATATTTGTGTCACACGGTATCAAAATTATTTTCATTTTGGGCGTTAACGCTTAAATCCCTCTTTACGCTTAGGGTTTTTACAAATCATCGCTTCATCCATAACACCGTTTTAGTAAAGTATCTATAATGGGTATTGGTTGTAATTTTAAATTTTTGTTATACAAGCTGTAGCTATTTTCCACCACTTACTTAAACCCCAGAGTAAGTAATATCACCGTTTTCGTGGAAGGTCCAAAATGGTTTTTCTCGTCTCAATCGTGCACCCCGTCACGGTGTCGCGTGTTCTGATTCTCCGCGGTTGCCGCACCTTGCTCTCGGGATTGATGGTGGACAAAAAAACGCCTGAGGGTTCCGTTTTGGATGGCCAGTGCTATATTGTTGCTGTTGAAAATTTCATTATTTCATCTTGTGGTCAAAGTAGTTCGGGTAATGCATTTAACAAATATATCAATTGTAAATATGTTCTTTCCTCACGCAAAAACACGTTTACGGATTGAGATACAATTTAGCTAATGATTGGCAAATATACATGTAAATTATAACCGGAAACAGGAAATATAATAGGTACTTTTTATCCCAGAAATTACTTGTAATAAGGAGGTAAAATGAGGGTTCAAACTATGGAAGCCCTAAGCAAGACAAAAGAGTATCTAGGAGTTGGCAATGCGAAGAAATCACGAGTAAAAACTAATTTATGTTAAACCAGCGTTATTGGCCAAATTAATATATTATTCCTCCTCGAAATAGTTGAGGCACTTGGACGTTAGCCTAGGCCAGGAATCAATGAATATGTCCACTTGTGGATCAGTGCCCAGGAGTTCATTACCTAAGTGAGTTGAGCATGTCACAAAACGGTGAATGGCGATGCGCTGCAGTCGCGCGAGGAGCTGTGCCGTCCTACAGCTGCAGATATGCCCGTCGTCGAGACTTGTTACTGCGCACAACTAGGCAGTTGATAATGTGGTGTAGTTCCGTGCTGTTGATTAGATTACGAAGCACCTTACACGCAGTAACCACCCACTCGCATCTTCTACGTACCTCCTCGTCTTTCTTAGTATCTCGTCTCAGGAACCGTTAAACTTACTTATATTTAATGGAAGTTACACAACAAGCAAATCCTTGTTTAAGTACCTACAAATTGTCTTAATAAAATTGTAAATGTAAACTTTCATGTTGATCCCTAATCTGATCACCTACTGAACGGTGACGAACGAATATTTTGTGGTACTGGCACGAGCGCCATAATGGCTGTAAAGGAAAAAATGACACGCTGAGTTTTGATCACCCACCGAACAGTTCGTGGCTACTTTAATTCGATTTTATTTTTTAACTTTTTGGAATGATAACTTACCAAAGATGACTGCGGACAAAATGGGCTTTAACTTTCTTAAGAAAATACGAAATAGCTTAACCGAAAGTGATACCTATATACTCGTACCTTAGTTAAGATATACCTGCTGTTTCATCGCATCAACGTGAAACAGTAGGGTGTTATTTTAAATTAAAAGTAAATACAGATCTAAAAAAAAAAACATTTTGCTATTCGGGCATCTGTTTCTGAACAAGGTACTTATTAAGTTTTAAATACTATGTTACAATTTTGTAAATTAAAATCTTTCACAAAGTACCTACAAAACATACCATATTCTATCTATGTACCTACTAGTGTTGTATCTTTGTACTGTCCACAGACTATTATCACAAAAATAACAATCATGATCCGCTTACAAGACACCAGAGAACCTGTTTTATAAATTTTAGAATATGCTAATTCGCCGAGCATACCCTTACCTAAACTTACTTTTTTATCCAAAGAACATTTGCTACAAAAGGGGAGGTAGGGGTTACAAAGGCTGTCCGTTGGTCCATTTCCGTCTTGAACATAATTGAGGACGCCACGTGGTGCCCGTATATTTTAACTTTTGAAATAAAATGGTACGAGGTCTTTCCTTGATCGACAGATGCGTTTCTAGCACAGAATACGTAGTAATACTACAATACATAATATTTACTTCACTTAGGCCCCTCTAAGTAGTTTTGCACAAGGGCATGACAAATACCTATATTATTTTTGTCAACATACCTACTCGTAAGTATATTAAATTTATACGTATGACCTTTACTATACGACGTACAATAAAGGTTATACAGAAACAAGAGAAGTCAATACAGGGTACGTAAACTAGTAGGCAAAAATTCAGAGTAACACAGGCCTTCTTATTAGTACAAGGTTAGTATATCTTTGCTGTTGCGAAACGTAAAAATTGTAAGTAGGTATCTTAATTAATTACCAGGCCCCCGTTTCACCACACTGACAATGTCGGCTGCAAACGAAAAATCATAGAAACACTGTGACAATCGTCGCAATGCCAGCGTAGTGAAACAGGCTGCTAAAGATTGTGTGTTTATCTTAAACAAAGTAGACGATATCTATACGTTCTTCTTTTATAAGTCATTAGTTCGAAAAATCAATGTCATTGATTTGTTCACATAGAATATTAATTAAATAGTTTCGTAGCACAAATTTTCTTTTGAATCCACCCGAGACTTATGGCAGTGAACGTAAAATATAGCGTGTTATAATTTTTTAGATAAAGTTATTAGTCACTAATGACGAAAGGTGTAGGTGTAAAATTTATGGGAAGCTATTAGTGAGAGAAATCAGTTTCCTTATTGGCCTCTTGGTTTATCTTTATGATTTTTAGTTACCTAGAGGTAGACTGTTAATTTGCCATAGCGAAAAGATATCTCATTATCATATTCGACGGAACATTACATAACTAATATACCTACATATATTGGTATGTATCATTTAATTTTTGTTTATTATTTATATATTATGTAAGTATAAGTAGGTAAATCAATTGCAGACACGTAGATGAAATATGTACAAACTAAAAACGCAAAACGTGCGGAATAACCACCTACGCTAATTACCTGCAACTACGAGTAGTGTATTAGTTAAGAACCGTTTTAATGTAACGATATTTATTTAACGAATAAAGTCACAATTGAAAAAAAAACGCGGTTAGTATCTTGCCCATTTTATTTCAATCACATCGTTCTAAATTCAACAACCAACCCGCAAATCATCTTTTTTCTTCTTAACATTAACCCCTACTTACCAGTGCACCAAAATTAACACGCAAATGCTACCGTGATTGCCAAGACTTCATTAGTTCGGTCCATTCACCGGTAGGCGGTATGTAATTTTTCTAAAGCATTAACGACTGCTCTACATTCGTATGGAGTACAAAAAACCTTAAGGCGTGCAGGTAAGTAGATAAAACAACAGCAGCCGTCAAATTTCCTCTTGACATTAATCACACTAGTATGTTCGTCAGTTCTGCGGGTGACCAGCGGTTGTGCGTTAGAAAGGACTTTACTAGGTACCAGTCGTTGTTAATTATTATTTACTATATATATACTAAAGTTCCTGTAGACAGTATGCAAATGACAGTATGTAAGGTTGTCTGGAAGAAATTGCTCTTTAGCGATAAGGCAGCCTGTTGTCTGCCTCTACTGTATTTCTGTGTGTTGTGATATATTTTTTTCCATGAGGTGTGCAATAAAGAATATTTGTATTGTATGTCGAACAAGCCTAAACCTTATGATGATTCATAATTGACGAAAAATTAAATAGGTACATATATGGTAGGTATCTCAAATGATGTATCTTTATTCCATTGGCTGCACAGAAGTACCCTATACTATATTCTTCTCATAAAATATTATAATAATATGGGCATTATAATTTAAAACGATAAATTGTCTATACTGTACGTATACAATGTTACTATCATACGCAACATGTCCTTTACTTAAGTTTTTCAAAAAATATTTTCATAGAAATATTGACGTTATGTTAAGGTTGCTAATGAAGTCATTTCACAAAAAAAAGTATATCTAAGCAATAAAGTTTATTAAAAAAATGTATCGAGGAGTTTAAATATATATATATATATATATATATATATATATTCAAATATGATGGACAGTTATGGGCACCCTATTCGCGTGCCGGCGCGGTCGCGCACTTTCTACCGCTAACGGTCGGCGCGTGCGCCAAGCACCTGTCCCGCGACCCTAGCATTGCTGCTTCATTACATTTCTGAAATGTTAATGAGAGTCTATGGGGAAGAGGTATTCTAAGCCGATAAGGATCTAGATCTAACGCGATGAAGGTCAGAGCGTAATGATGAGGTAAGTAGCGAAGTTAGCGGGACTCCAAAAAGTCGAATGACTAATAAACCAATAACTACCATTTAATTTACCATCTACTTAATTTAATAAATGGTTTAATTTAATTGAAAAATATAAAAGCAGGTAACTCAAAGATCCGATGGCCACTGGGTCAAAAAGGTTATCGAATGGAAACCACGTCTTATCCTCCCTCAAGGTGGTCGGTCGACCTGACTAGGGTGGCAGGGACTCACTGGATGCGGGTTGTTTCTATGCGGCTAATGTGGAAGCATATTGAGAAGGTCCGTGCTGAAGTAAGGATTATACATACATTTCCCTGTTCCTTCCGTCAAAGCCTATGCTGCCAAAGAATATACTCCAGTGCCAAGACAATGTAAGCAATAAAATACTTACATTTTTTAAGTTTAAGTACCATAAACATAATATAAAAAATTCATTTTTTGCAAACATAGACCTTCCAAATTAAAACACCTTTTACGTAACAACCTTCCAAATCAAATTACGTCATACATTAACGGTCGGCGGGGTTGCTAGCGCCCACAATATAGAAAGACATAAGTGTATTCTCCGCCGTATGCTGTTGTGATACTTTTGCCGTGCGTGTGCGCAACAGGTGAAGCGGCACCTGCGTCAACGGTCGCTTCCTTTGTGCATTTGACATTACGATGGTTAGATTAGATATGCGGGGTGCTATTGATTTGCCCGGCACTTGTTATAGATATGTTTTGTTAGGTTAACCAAAAATTACAAAACTTAAGGGTTATTTTTGTTTATTTATAAATTATAAAAAAAATAAGTTTTTAATTACATATTTGAAAAGATAAGATGAGTAAATAAATAATTATTATTTTCACAGGCTTCTTTTTTAATTTAGCAAAAGAAAACAAATTTTCGCTAGAAGTGAAACCAAAATATCCCGATTAACTAAACAAAATAAGTAATGATTCTTTTCCACAGGCTTCTTTTTTAACTTAGCAAAAAAAAACAAATTTGAGCTGGAAGTGAAACCATTTCCTGGTTAACTAAACCAAATAAATCGTGTTTATTTTTCGCTTGCATGCTTCTTTTTAATTTAGAAAAAAAACGAATTTTCGCTAGAAGCTAAAACCATATCCTGATTCTCATTGCATCATTTATTCACACCAGCACGCCTACCACGAACACCGAAAATTAGTGTTGGCGAAAAAATTGGAGTGACAAAGAGCACTCCAATGTGCAATTACTGGCTGTTACATCATATTTTGACACTTGGAGAACCACACCTCCATTTTTTTAATTTAATTTTAATTAATTTAGTATTATTACATACTATTGTTCTGACCTTGGGGACTTTTTACATCTCCAAATTTAATGTACATATTATTAACTATAGAGACTTTACATCTCTGTTGGATTCTATAATTTTGACTTTTTGGATACATATTAGTTATGTATTCTGTAGCATTAGATCTAAGACTGTTTACTTAACAGTCTGATGACTTGTGGTATTTATATCATAAATATATTATATTTTGACGTTTGGAGGCCTTTACACCTCCAAATCCTATTAGTATTATTTTTTGACAATGGGGACCGTTTACATCTCCAGTCTTTATTTTGACACTTGGGGAGCCTTTACATCTCCAAATTTTATTCGTATTTTATTTTGACGTGGGGGGACCTTTTACATCTCCCACACTTAATTTATTTTTAACTATAGAGACTATACATCTCTTGCACATATTACACATTTATTTTAATATTCTTTACCCAGGTTTTGGCTGTTGTATTATCAACATTTAGATTATAATTTTAATTCTATCTATATATTGTAAATGTTTGTACATACAAATGCTTTACTGTAATGCTTATTGACTTGTAAAAGTGCCCTTGAGGCCTACTTGCAGAATAAATTTTTGAATTTTGAATTTTGAATTTTGAATTGAAGTGTGACAGAGATGGAGATACAAATCCGGAATCTTTCGATTTTCTATTTTTACATTAATGTTAGGTACATTTTGTACTGATGGACATACGTTTCATGCGCATGGAATTTATAATTGTATGAAATACTTAAGTAGTTAGTAGATATTCGTTTTATCACTATTTGTCGGATGGCTGGCTTGCCGCCGATTTGTACTGATTTGAAACCAGAAATACCAAATATCTACTGATATATAAGTGGTACAAACAACAAAAAAAGGTAGTTCACTATAGATTAAAAACAATGACAGTGGAACAATAGCGAGATACCGAGCTATTTAGACTATTTACTAAGATTTTAACAGCAATATTTACGATCCTATCAGACCAACTTGTAACTTATTGAATAGAGTCAGTCTATGCTAAGTTTCCTAGATTTTGATAGCATATACTGTGAAAGTGTTAAGTAAACGTCATAATTTCATAGAAGTTTGACGTTTAAAATAACACTTTCAAGTCTGACAGTTCATTTGCTGAGAAAAGTTAACGTGGTTTGAGTCTAGACAGACTGTGAAGTTTAGTCTGTCTTTCCGATCAATAAGTAACAAATCGATTGTTTTATTTAAGAGACAGTTACCCACTGGTGGAACTTTTGTTTAAATATCTTAAATTAAGTAGGTTTCGTTTCGATGATGTTAACATATCCTTAACAGCCAGTTCCAACTTGTCATAAGTTGGGTTGATTTTAATCAAACGTTCAGTTTGTAGTGAAATCGCTAACGCAAGTTTTAACAGCTTCATATAATATGTTCCGGCACTAAAACGTCCGACAAAAACCCGGATCTGACATCCGGCAAGTGGCGACCGGTTCTTATTGTCGTAAATGTGTTGTTTCTTATTGGTGCCAACAAAGGTTCTGTTTTTCGAATTCGAGTTACGAATCTAAGTAAAGGATGACTCACACCAATCCGATTCGATCCGATCCAATCCGGGAATATCTGTCAGTATGAATGTCAATAAACAGAATCAGGTAACAGCTAGGAGCCCTCAGAAGTCAAGTGACGTTTCGATCGGATTGGTGTGAGTGATCCTTTAATGTGATAATAATTTTATTAACCTACATCTTAGAATGTATTATATTCAGGAAATAAATAAATAGGTCGTCACGGAGCTCAATACTCGTACTAAGAATAAACTAACCCATAGGTTAGTTATGATAATTAGGTCTTATAACCGCAAGAGTTTAAAAATGTGTATAAGTAAGTTAATGTCTCAACAGATCGGCGTCACTTATGCAGAGACTGTGTGGCAGTACCAATAGCATCCTGAAAACGTTGGCAGGTAGGATAGATGCACCACTGCTCGTGCACTGGAATGGACTGCATGTGGCAGCCACAGATGCTGAGAAGTGGTGCATCTGGGTTGCCTAGTTATATTATATTTTATTTTATTTTTAGTACGTGTTAAATTGTTTTATTAGATTTGTATGTCTTTCCCATCACGGAACAATGGTGTTCCGGACCTTTGGGAGGCGTACGCGGAGCCGAAGCCAACACGCAGAGGCCCTTTCGACAATTTAATGAAATGTAAGGGGTACACCCGAGCGGATGTTGCACCTGCCCGAGTCATGGGACGCACGCAGAGGCAGCACCCGCGAGGGTGTAAAGACTATTGAGATTTAATGGAATCTAAAATATACTGGACTATTAGGTGAAAGTGCTGGACTAAATACTGGGTTATGGAGAATAAAATCGGACGTCTGCCTAACAAAACGGTAATCAATTTTATTTCCGGCAGACGGTGACTCGCCCACATAAGATGGGCCCCCACAAAAAGCGACATCTAAGATGGCTCGAGGGCAACACCGGTATGAGGGCTGGGGGTAGAGAGGTGTCACTGGACTTTAAACATATAGCCAACTCGCCACTTAGGTTTCCACATCTACCCTCGAGAACACAGCTCTCGCGACCCCACTCTGGACGGCCGGTTAAGGCAAGCCAGAGGCGGAGGACTTGGTCGGACAACGGAGTCCCCCAGGAGCGCTCAGGTACGTGGGGTCGCTACTCCCCAACAGCTCGCCACAAGCTGCCCTGCGTTGACTGATTGCACCGGTCGAAACCAGTGGGCGATGGGGTCGTCATATCCCTACGCCATTATTAGATTTATTATTATTATTTTGTATGTCACTAACCTTAATTAATTTTAAGATTTGATGTAACTACTAACAATTATGGATCTATATGGATTCGAATTAAATAATTGAATTGAATTGAATTGAAATTAAACCGTAGGCATGAAGTATATTAGGTGATTTAAAATGGTGGCAACGGAATATCTCGTTATAAGTTGTAAACACACCCTAAATACCTATTTAAATACATCTTAAGCCATGGCGCTACGTAGGTACCTACGTCACGAACGATTTCTAGGACAATAATCAGCACTACAAACAAATAACAATAATATCCAATCGTGAGCGCCCTATCTCTAACTTACACTTCCTTATACTTTAAATTCAAGCAATTGTGAACTGTATGCTTAGAAAAATAAGGATTTTGAAGGCGTATTTGAAAGCTAGTAATATTTTATAGAGAAATTGTTTTTGCAGCACGCGCCTATACCCTAGTTCAAAGTGATTTGTTGTTAGGGCTGCTACAATGTTTGAGGTAATAAGGCTAATTTAATTGTGCATTTATCAGGCATGCAAGTAACATGTTTATTGACCTTTACTTTGTTTATTCAGAACATCTTACTTCTATATTTGTGTATTAACGTTTATTTATGTGTTTATCTGCATGCTAATTTAAATTAACGTACCTAGTTGTGGTTGCGTACCGTTGGTGGTTAAGTTATTTTTACCATAATTTGCTTTTTATTAATGTTTTCAAATATCATGACATAAATGAGCTTAAAATATTTTATATTAAACAGTTGATAGAATTGAAACTTACCTGCAGATTTTTATTTAATCGTATGGCATAAAGAAAAATACATCAAAGAATCGAATAATACATGAAATAATTTTGTCACAAAGGTAGATCCAAAGCTTTTAGCCATTTGGCTGCGTCAGTGGTGAGACAGAACAGGTCTTCGGGTCTTCCGGAGTAGGCTCTCAGGGGACATTCCTGGACTATGTGTTGTACGGTTTGCGATTTGGCACCACAATCACATCTGGGCGAGTCGATCCAGCCACAAAGGTGTTTAAATTGTGCGGTGCGGCCGAACCCTGTGCGTAGTCTGTTGAGCTTGCACCATTCGTGTCACGGAAGGCTGAACCCCTTCACTTTCATGCCGGGTGAGATGAGGTTGCCAACAGATGGATCTGACTTTGACTGCCAGTCCGAAGTCCATTTCTCTTTAAGCCCAAGTCCAGATTTTATTAAAGACTTTGCCAGTTTGCACGGTGGGTGGCGAGACTTTAGACGGTGATTGCAGGGGTTGGTGAATTCTAGATGCCCAGGGAGGTCCGCTCTGTTGAAAAGTTTCTGGGTTTCCCTTAGTAGGGCTTCTTCTCTCCTCAGTTTAGGAGGTGCGATGTTGCATAGGACTGGGAGCCAGTAAGTTGGAGTGGGAAGAATGGTGCCCGAGATGCATCTCAATGACTTATTTAATTCTACATCGATCCGGTCCGTGTGCGCACTTTCCAGCCATACCGGTGAACAGTACTCGGCAGCTGAGAAAACGAGTGCCAGGGCAGATGTTCGCAAGCAGTCTGCGTTTGCTCCCCACGAGGTACCAGCAAGCTTTAGGAGGATGTTATTCCTAGTTTGCAGTTTCCTGGACAGTTTTGTGAGATGTGCCTTAAAAGTAAGCGATCGGTCTAAGGTGACTCCTAAGTACTTGGGGGCAAAATTGTGAGCCAATCTTTTACCGTCCCAGTTTACATCCAGCTCGTGGTTCGCTGATTTGTTGTTCAGATGAAAGCATGTGACTTCGGTTTTTTCAGGGCTGGGAGTAAGCCGCCACATTCGTAGATAGGAAGCCAGTCTCTTCAAATCCTGAGTCAGAACCAGCTCTATGGAGGAGAATTCTTTGGCTTGGGTAGCCAGGGCTATGTCGTCCGCGTAGATGAACTTTCTGGCATTTGTGGGAGGGAGATCATGAATATATAAATTGAAGAGCGCAGGAGCTAAAACCGATCCTTGGGGGAGGCCGTTATTTAGCTTTCGTTGCCGGCTTGATTCGCTGCCCAGGTGGACGGTGAAGAGTCTCTGCGCTAGCATATTCGAGATGAGGTTAATGATCTTCATGTTAGGAACTACGGAGAGGAGTTTAAACAGTAACCCTTCTCGCCAGACTGTATCGTAGGCGGCTGTGAGATCAATGAAGGCGACGCCCGTTTTTGTCCCCTTCTGGAAGCCCGATTCCACATGCGACGTGAGCGCTAGCACCTGGTCAGCGCAATTTCTACCAGTTCTGAACCCCGCTTGCTCCGGTGGTAGTATGCCCTCTATTTGAGGCCCGATGCGTTTTAGCAGCAGCTTTTCTAGTAGCTTGTAGCAGCTGCTCAGGAGTGCTATAGGTCGGTAGTTTGAGGCGTCACTCGGAGTTTTTCCCGGTTTGAGGAGAGCAATGATCTTGGTCTCTTTAAAGGCTTTTGGGAGAATATTTGACGTCAGGATGTGCGAGAAGAAAGCAGCAAGCCATCGACACGAGTTCGGGCCCAGGTTGCTTAGAAACTCGTTGTACACTCCATCCTTCCCAGCTGCCTTTCCCGGTTTCAAGTTTTTGATTGCGTCCAAAACTTCTTCTGTGGAGAAAGGTTCAGCCAGACTTGGGTCAGCCTTTAGGTTTTGCTTAAGAGCACGAAACTGGTTTTGAACCTTGCGGGTATCTGCCTTCGAACTTTTCGCTCTAGAGATTTCCACTATCCTGTTGGCGATAAGGTTAGGATGGATGTCTGGTATCGCAGGTGGGATCGATGTTCCTTTCCCGGTGAGTTTGTTTAGCGTCCGCCAGGCTTTCCTGCTAGAGTGCTTGAAGTTCAGTTTGGAGACAGTGTCTTTCCATTTTTCTTCGCGGTTTTGGTCCAGTGACTGGAGAAGCTCGGCTCCAACATCGCAGTCGCCCGTTTCGATGAATGCCTTGTAGAGAAGATCGCTATCCTTGTTCCATCCGGGAATGTATTCTTTCCTGTACCCACGGTTAATATGGGACTTGGCAGTTTTCGTCATCAGCCCCACAAAGCGGTCATAGTTTTGGGCAGTAGCAGGGATGAAGCGGATACAGGAGTCCATTTTCTTTTTATAAGCATGCCAATCAGCCTTTTTGAAGTTCCATCTCGGGAGTGGGATAGAGTTGACTACTGGTATTTTGATGCCTACTTCCGAGAGCACAGGGCGATGTTGACTGTTTGGGAAGTCGTGAAGGATATTCCTGGTGGTCGGCAGCGGATGGCCGTTGCTGTCCCTAGTAACGAATGTCAGATCCGGGTTATAATCCTTTTTCCATCGCGCTGAGTGGAAGGAGCCCTTATCTTTAGCGTTGAACACTAATTCAAGGTTGTTTCCCTCAGCCCATTGAGCAAGAGCAATACCATTGGCATCGTCGCTTTTGTATCGCCAGTTGGTGTGATGGCTGTTAAAGTCGCCTGTGTAGATGCAAGGATGTTTGAACGTAGGGATGGTATTGTCTTTCCATTGTGAACTCGGCGGTTTGTAGATGTTAATTATACGCAGATCGTTAACTTCAATTGCAATAAGACTGAAACTCCCAGCGTCGGTGTGATGGATGAGCTTGACACCTTGCAGACTGCTTTTAGCGTAAGTCGCAATACCGTACTTAGGGTGATTGAGAGCCTTGATCAGCGTGAAGCCTTGGATGGTTGCGCGGGAGTCGAAGTCCTGATCGTCCTTGGTATGGGTCTCTTGGATTGTGACAACGTCAGCTCTAATATTATAAAGCAACTTTTGCAAGTAGTCCGACTTAGCTTTGCTAATTCCTTCAACATTTAGCTGACATATCCGAATAGAAGGGCCAATGTCCTTTGTCAAATGGCTCTGTACAGAGCTGTTCGCATGTGGTAACATTTCGATTGCATGTATAACTTCGATTCGTATGGTGCGCTGCGAGGTCCTTCGAAGAGAACAATGTGCAGCGGCCAAAAGTAGTTGCTCGTTTTGCACCACCCAGGGGACACGTGCAGGGTATCTGTGGGTTTTCTACCTGCGGACGTGAGCAACCATCATCCCCCTAAGAAAACACCACTATTGGTATTTAATTTAAATTACGATTTTCACAAAGTAATTAGATAACTAAAAACTATTCTATTGAATACTTGATATGAAGTATTTGTGTGGTTATGTTTGTATTACGTATTGTATATAGGTGTGTAGAATAGTTAAATATGTATAATTGTAAAAAAAACATGTATTCTTGTAGTGATTATACGTAAATTCTTTAAATTTCCTTAGTATGTCCCCAATCACCGGATTATAGAAATATTTTATTTTTCAATGTTGTGCACATCCCTAGAAAGGTATCAGCTAGATAATATCGGACAGTGTGGTGATAAAACAATCAACCTTGTTTTTGCGGCATTAGATAAAATTGCAGCCAATATTATTTGTTACTGATATTTGCACTATTTGCAGTGAACAAATTTCAATATCATTGGTTCAAGCATAATGTGTCTGACAGTAAGTTAAATTTTGCATTTTGCATGGCTTTATGTATTAGGTATGTATTTCAGGCTTTTTGTCGAAAAACAGTTTGTAAGCAACAAAATTAAAATTATTATTAAAAAAACCTTTTAAACAATAGATATTTATTTGAAGGAACAGGTAGGTACGTATAGGTACCAACTGTTAATTCCTACTGATACTAGCCAACGGCAAGATATCATTTGGGTTGGTAAGTTGTATGGTAGATATATATATAACTGGATATGGATTTAGCCGGCTTAGTTTTATATAGCACGTTACGAAGCAGATGGTCCCGGGTTTGAATCTTGGTTACGGTACTAACTTGTGTGTTTATCATGAATATCTGCTTCTGAGCTAGAGATCTCTTCTGTGTATTTAAGAATTTAAATGTGTGTGATTTACAACATCGTCTAGTACCTATAACGTCAATTTGCGTAAAATTGACCCATAAATTAGGATTATATTAAATGTCTCAAAATATGGAAGTAAATATTTCCAAAAATATGGTTCAAATGGTCTAGTTTTGTGTTATATGTTTTATTTTATTGAGGTCATTTTGGTCTTGGGCTCTTTATATGTGCAAACCCTATTGTCATGGGTAATTTTGATTTTTGCTACCTAAACTTAAAGTTTGTCTTCTTTTAGCGTTAAGCATGCTTCCATATTTGTTCATACTTGTAAATTTAAGCTTAATACAAACACTTCTCATTGTAATAAACATAACATACACGACAAAATTCCAAAATACTTAAGCACCAAAGTCCATAAGATAGCTAGCCACAAATAAGTCACACAATTACACCTCGACTCTCGCGTCATAAACAGCCGGATTGCTCATTCCCGACTTATGTGCCTTGCGCACGCCATCCCGCGTACGCGCAGCTTCGATAAATTAACTGTTCGCACCCCGATAGCGCTTTGTGCGAACATCGATGATTTACCGACAATTATCGATTAATTCAAGCAGCGATCGTAAGTTTAATCGATATTATTAAGGAGACGATTTGAATGCGTGAACCGCGGATTGTAAATCACTAACTAACGTGGCAATTAGCAGGGTGCAATGTATTTTAAGATGTACTAGCAACAGTGATAGTTTTAAGCATGGGAATGCGCCAATACTTAATTGAAAGTAATTGCCTGGTCGGTTGCATTGCAATATTGTGAACTAATTTACTTTCTTGCAATTCGTTCTCTACGGTTACAACGTGTAGGTGCATGTGCTTCTCATAATAGTTAGTCTTACGATTTTTAGGGGTTTCCCAGCTAACTCATGGTTAGTTAACAAATTCCATACTAAAAAACGTTTAACTTTGGGTTAGTTGGCTAATCCCGAGTAGTGCAAGTGGCAGTTTTTTTTTAACGTGAAGGAATGCATTTGGCTTAGTCGGGGAACTGGGACGCGTATGTGGGACTCGCAAGCCTGGGCCCGCACTATGCCCAGCGTGCAGTGCTAGTGACGGTGTACACGGGATCGCCCTAGACATACAACCGCGAACACCGCCTGCTGCGACAGCCGCGGCTGTCTCCTCTTTGGGGCCGAAGCCCCCGGAGCCGAGGCTCCCACCCGAAGGTAGCGTGCAGGGCGACACCACACACTGGTCCCTCATGACAACCTCCACACCGGGAGTGAGATGGAAAAACCCCGGGTTCCACCCCCTCAGGTTGCCCCGTGATTTTTTATTGCGGTGGTCATCCTCGCAGCCACCACACTGACACCGGCCAGCTATGGCAACCCCCGGCTCACTATCATAGGCCCTCTGCCTAGACAGGGTACGGGTTAAAACTGCGGTTAAACAGGGCAGCGGCATTTCTGTACCTCGGCGGCAAGCACCAGGCCCGAAGGCCCCCTGTAGCCAACACTCGGAAGTTCTTTCCCTTAATGAGAGTAATACCTGTGCAGAAACTCGCAACCTCCCCGACAGGATATTGGCAGCACCGGTAAGCTAAAAACTAACGAGTTTACAACTAATTAGTAGTCAGAATTTCCGATCTGCACCAAAATAAGCCCAAAACTCTCATAAATAACTGATTATTGGTATACTTTAAATTGTCTTACAATGTAATGAATAGTACTTCGTTTCATTAAAACGTAAACCAGACAAACCAGTTTTCTCGTACCCTGAAATGTATGAGGAAAGTCAGCTAAGTATTTAATGTACATAGATCACTTATCCAACAAACGCCTGGTAACCCTAAAAACAATATCGTACTACTATTGACTCGTAGGCGCTTGAACTTCATCACGTCTGAAGGGCAGTTATCCGACATCCAAGCATCACACTCTGTCCAATAGGTTTTTTGTCGGCCAAATGGGAGCGATACTCATCAGTTAACAAAAACCGTCGACGACCGCGCCACAAAGAGCCACCGTCCCGTCGATTATGCCCTATGACAAGGCATTTTGGCTCGAACAACACTCCATATTGATCCAAACTACTTCTCTATTTTGTTTGAACCTTATTAGATTTTTTGTGATGCGATACCTCCTGGTTTAAATGCAGAGCAATAGCGTTATAAACAATTTATGAATGGCTAGTGTTTCGGGATGATTATATACAGCGTTTCAAAAAATCACTTACCTATAATTACTTCAGGAAATAAAATAAGTAGGTATGTGATAGGTAGGTAATTTTATTTTTCTGTAATGATTACAATTTAATAATCTTATTTTAATGTTTTTAAAATTTGATTTTAGTGATGACTGATGTTTAATATAAAATAATTATTCATAAGTGCATTTATCTTCATAAATAAAATTCGGTTTTTAGTTTAATTTAAAAATGGCTGAAAGCTGAACTGTAACTTAATTATTCACTTTATTTATTTTTAATTATTATTATAAGTAAGAATGTACTTGTAGCGTAGGTATGGTATATCCAAAATAAAACGATATTAAATTTATATTCGTTTATAAACGTTGGCACCTCGGCGACAGAAACCGCTCACGCTTCTGCCCTCACACCAAAATCCACGTCTGATAGTCTTGTACCGGTAACCAATCAACTGAGGCCTCTGTCTCTTCCCGCAAACACGCAATCATAGTTTATAGTAAGCTGGTGATCGAATAGTTCGTAAGCTCCCGTGGCGCGATCTATGGCCTTTTGCGCCTTGCGAGCTAAATTGTTGGTTTAATAGGTCTTTTTCAAGCACCGTTTGAATTCAGAATGCACGAAGCGCACTCTATCTTATAGTCTGTATATCTATACTGTACTAGAGTAGCGGTGAAGTAATAGTGTTTTTCTGCCAGTACTTCGATCTGTCAATTCGATGACTGACAGCGACATTAAAAATATATCCATTATAACTTTCTATGGTAAGTATTACATAAGAATGCCGCTAAGCGCTGCTCCTATGGGTTTTCATACAACATAATAACACTGTTGATTTTTTTCCATACTCTGTCGCCATTCAAGATTTCGCTTTCTTCACTATTTTTGCTGCCGTAGAAAAACTAGTGTATGCAACAGCTCATAATTTTTTCTTAAATTTTTCGGGTCTATTATTAATTAATAAGCTCGACTACGTCTCGTCTTGGAAGAACCCTTATTACACCACTGTTGCATAGACTACTATTTGAACATGTTATTAAAATAAACACATTAAATAGTACGATTGCTGATCACGTGTAAGAGGAGCATTACTCTATTAAGTCCCCGTGTTATCCCATGATGAATTGGAGAATTTTAACAAATCTCTACAATTCTTACCAAATGTGTGTGTGGTATGGCCTTCCAAGTTGGAAGCTCTGCTACTGGTGCTTGCTAGTATTTTAGTAACTTATTTGTTTGCAAACATATATTTTACCCCAAGGTTGCACAATAAAAAATCGTGTTTGACCTAATTGTGTGATCCAGAAGCAATCGAGCAAACCCCTCAACTTTTTCTACGATGATTTATCTAAACTTACTGATCTTGACAAGATTTAGGGTACCTTATTTTCATTTTTATTCAGATTCTGATTTGAAATAATTTGTTTAAAATATTGCAAATATTTACAAATTTATATGCAAACGAATAATTTTAAATATTTCTATATAGAACATAAATACCTAATAAGTCTGTAATTAGGTAGAAGGCAAAGTTAGTCATATTTAGTTTTTGCTATAAAAAATCTTTATTTGATACTTCTTTTATTTATTTGCATACCTACTACTTTCAGATACTCAGCTTAAACGATGTACCAAGATCGCATACTGTAAGACCACTCTTTTCACATAATTATATCCAAACATAGGTACATTATCAGTTACCTATTAGAACAATCGGTGGTCCAATTTTGGCCATCTGGGTGGTCGAATGCGGATGGTCTTTATAATTGATTTCGAGTAAAGATTTATAATGTTCGAGATGAATACCGGCCGTTATGTGCCGCTTTCTTAGAGGATATGTACGTCGTGTTTCTTTTTTTGACGGTGAGATAACGACAATAATTAAGTAGTTAAACTTGTTAATATGTGCAATGATATGCTCTGAAAAGTAGACGGATTAAAGAACATGTTATGTCGGATAATACGTATCATATGTGTCACGCAAAAAAAAGAACAATAATCTGTAATGTTAATTAACCTACCTATTAATAAAAAAATAAAAAAAAACAATAATCTGTAATGTTATTTACCTACCTATTAAAAATATCAATATTCTCTTTCCATTTTGTGGTTCCTTTATTGCTAGGTAGCTGTCTATTAATCAGATTGAACCCGATTCTCTCGCAAAGCTTGTTTTTTGGCGTATTGTACAACAGCACAATAAATCAAATAATTTTGTTTTTGTGTATTTAATACATGTGTAGGTAATTACTTAATAAGAAGTCTACTCGACGTCAAAACAGGCACGGAGGTTTTAATTATGCATAAAACATAATTGTCATTATCACTTCTTATACACTCAACACCAGTAAGTAATCTGCATGTATCGTACTTTTACAAAAATCTATAAAACATCGGTATATTATTGATTTTTGATGCAATCGAAAAGGAGCACCATGTTTGCTCACGGAAAACGCTGTATACTGTTTAAGTGAATTGTATCAATCATCATTATCATCAATATGTGGTCTACATTAATTATCATATAATAAGATTAATTTATTAAAGTATACCATTTAATAAGTGAAAGTCACTCCAATTACGTAAATCAATAATTTATGACGGCAATATCAAATTGTTAAGTTCGTACCTATATACACTCGTGATCACGATTTTACTATTCTTATGAGATGGTCAATTTAAACTAATTTCTGTGGTTTACAATTACATAGTTAAGTAACGCTTTCTTTTGCTTTAAACGCAGAGTGGAGAACAGCTACAAATACCCATGCAGACGTAAATAGCAGCTAACAAGGAAAAATTAAATACTTGGGTTAGTTTTAGATTAAACGGTAGAGAGACGAAACCTGTAGGCACACATTTACAATTGTAAATAACGAGTCAAATAATTTCTTATTTATACTAAATGTCTTGATTCATATATTCAAGTTTTAAGTAGTCACAGTAAGTGTCATGATTCATATGAATTATAAATTGAAAAAAATGTCACAGACATACGACAGAAGGTAACCCAAACCTACGACAGAAAGTACCAAAGTACACATTTACCAAACAATGTAAAATTTGAACCAGAAAAGTGTTAAAACTATTAAACTAGGATCCGGAACACTCATAAATATAAGGTTGTTTGCAGCAGGGAAAACGCAAGAAAAATAATAAATACATATCCACCAGCATATCACGAAGCAAGCAGGTTCACCCAAACTAAAAACAAATAATCTATTTAATTCAACTTCGGAATAGACCAGTAAATCTTCCAGCAATGAAATGTTAGAATTGCTTTTATCGTTCAGGAGCATGTAGCGTCCCACAGGACGGTACACAATTAAGACTTAATACTGCAACTGAAGTTGTATTATGCAAATGTAGCGGGGCTTGCGTGTTGCGACGCCTACTCCGCCGTCTATATTTAAAACGGGCGATAAATTCGAATTGGTGGACCTTTTTAACGTCGATTTCTAATGGCGTTTTGCGCTATGTCGAAATTTTTGCATATTTTTCAGTGATGAAATTCCAAGCTTTTGAGTAAGTGTTTTGGTATATTTGGGCGGAGCCTTACAGATATTTTTTTTGATCAATAATTTCCGAACTAATATTTTGTGTAATACTTTCTTAATACACCCCGATCATAAGCGGTGGGTCTTTTTTCCAACTGCAACTGTTGGACTATGTAGCAAAATAATAGTTCAAGTTGGGAGCTAGCACTAAATTTATTTCGTTTAGAAGTCAATGTATGGCCTCGCCGGCAACATAATAACGTAATCTTACTCCGTATCTGTGCAATCTATTAGATAACTACTTTGTGCGAAGTTATTGAGTGTTTAAAATTAATTGATTTGTATTCTACTAATATGTCTTATTTGTCTTACATAATAGTTATTTATGATACAAGTGTATAAAGTAGGCTTTTTCCCCACGACTATCGATTACTATCCCACACCCACACTAGTTAGAAAAAATCCTACATTTTAACACGTATATTAAACACATTTTGCAATGCATTAGGTCGGAAAGCCGCTTCATTTTTCAGAATAAAAGGTCCATATCTTATCTTACCAGACTAAATATTAAAAGTTCTTAATGGTTATACTTCCATTGACAAGCTTTTTATTATTTAAAAATTTCATAAATATTTAAGACAGCACCCGAAAGTAAAATTATTATGATTAAATGTTGGTCTTTGTAAATAATTATAAGTACAAAAAGTAAGCAATATGGTTATTTCAATCGGCTTATATGTTAAATAATCTTACCACATGCGCCTCGTTGCGAATTTTCGGAGGCATCAATTGAATATTACTATTTAATTCCACTGCGATGTTAAAACTCCCAGCCAAGTTATCCAAAATCAGAACAAAATACTTTTAACAAATTTACATGTGTAAAGAAACTACCAATAAACTAGCCAATGCGCGTCCAAACAGTCGTTCGCTCGGTCCGAGTCGAGCATTCGGCTTACGTGTGTCACAAAATGAAGTTATTTAGGATTAACGAAAACAAAAACTTTATTTATTACAATTATATTATTATTATTTATTTATTAATTACACAGACCAAAATTTTATTATAATAATTTCACTTTTGGGTGCTGTTTTTAATGTTTAAGATACTTTTACTCAATAAAAAGCTTTTTAATGGAGTTATAATACTTATAATGTTTAGTCTGGTAAGATACGGACATTCTGAAAAAAATAGTGGAGTAGGAATAACTAATGAGAGCGCTGCATTATTAGGCATGCTAACCGTTTGCAATTGGGCAAAAAAAATAAGATATACACATATTAAAATTTTACATTTCTATTTTGATATTTAAACTTTAAATGGATTGTATATTCTATAATTGTGTATATTGTATAATAAAGACGAAACTGTATGTCCGATTGATGATGTTCAAATATGCCTTGGACACTGCGAAATTATTAGATTATTTACTTACAGGTTTTTTTGTCAAATGCCAAATCCTAAGATTAGGCGTAGGCGCTAGTTTTACGAAAGCGACTGACACCTGACCTTCCAACCCAGAGGGTAAACTAGGCCTTATTGGGGTTAGTCCGGTTTCCTCACGATATTTTCGTTCACCGAAAAGCCATTGGTAAATTTAAAATTATATTTCGTACATAAGTTTCAAAAAACTTATGAGTATCCCGGCGGGTTGAACCCGCAATCTTCGGATTGGTGGCCCAGCCCACAAAACACTTCAAATAATTACTTACTATCTATGTTACAAAAACATATTCATGTAGGTAATTCTTGTTGTAACCTATTGATGCTGACTGTACTGTCCATTAATACATACTTCATAAAGAATTTTTTGGTAGTTGTCCGACAGCAGCAATAGGTAAAAAAGTCTACGAGGACGAAAAGTAAAAGTAGGTAGTACGAAGCGTTGAAAATGTCTGGAAAAAATCCGGTTTTTTCCCAGACGACTCGTTTTTTTCGGATTTCTCAGGAAAAAATCAATGAAAGTTTCCGCTCTATATTTCAACTCTAAATCAATGTATATTAGGTCTAATTTACGCCTACAACAGGGCTACATCCATGACATTGAGGAAAAAACAATTGAAACAGATGAGAGGAGTGACAGTGATAGTGACATTATTTATTTCTTAAAAAACCCGAAACCTTCGGAAAAAAACGGAAAAATTGATTAAATCATGAAAAAAACATTCGATTTTTTCCGGCATTTTCAACGCTGTCGAGTAGGAATAACTAGGGACCGACGATAGGAACCTAGGCATATCTATTTTTGCATTGTACATAATTAAGTACTCCTCACTATTAGCTTTCAGGTGTGATAAAAAAAACTTTAATAGTTTAAGAATGTTTTATTACTCGAATACTTATATCACCAAAATATAAATAAAGGGTTTTCTTAAATAAAATATTATTATTTACAAGGTGGACGGATTATTTGATCACAATATACTTACTCAATGTAAGTATATTATACGTGCATTCTACATAACACTATGTAGGTTTTATATATATATATATTTAAATGAACTACATAAGTGTAAGATTTTAGTCAACAAATTTAATTGCTAACATAAGCATTAGTCACAGACCAGTCAATAAAAATAACAGAGATTTTGTTTTCCGATTAATTGTTTTTTTAAACAATATCAATCTCGCCATTCTTAAAAATAGTAAAAATAAATAATCATACAATATTAATCGTAATCCTATACACATTTAAACAGTCAAAGTGTAATCCACATACTTCTGGATGTACAGTTTGTGAAACCACTAATCATTCCTTTTTTTATTGGTTATTTACTTAATTAACCTATATATCATATCATATAAGTGCCTTTGACTTAATATATTATGATAATAAATTAACTCTTAAAATTAATTATAAAATAATATCACAATTGTAGCTATTATATATGTACAAACTTAATTAAGATAAACCACTAAATCTGAAGAATTTTCTTGTTAGAATATAATAATAAATAAATTGGATGTTAAAGAAAATATGTATCTTAAACGGAATTATTTAAATATATTCTTAGGATTCCGTAATTAAAATGATAACTATTACCCGCACATACATTATACGCTTACAGACAAAATGACAGATTTTAAGCCATTTATTTAAAATACTTACTTTTTTCAATATATATATTTAACACGTCTTTTGAAAGTGTGTGTAATTCCCAGTATTTTTTTTAGATGAACGATAATCGTTACACGGAATCCTAAAATGTGAGTAACGTGAAGATACACCTCAAGGCATTTTTGTGCATGGTCCGACCCATACGAATTTTTATTATTTAAGATTGTTTCCTGTAACTTCTGATAAGATCACTGCTCAACATAAAATAGATATAAAAATATACACTTTCAGCCCCGGATTAATAACATGCATCATTTAGGCCCTTTTAATTCGTAATGTATAAGCTCTCAAGTTGCTTCTCTAGTTCCGCTTCTCTGGTGTTTAGCTGCAACAAAACAAAAACATTGGTTAGAGTACGTAGGAACGTATGTTACAGACATTGTTGAACGACACGTAACGAATTAGATTAAATAAATATTTTTATATTAAATAATTTTATATTTATATTAAAAGGTTTTTTTTTCAATTAGGTATTTAATATTATAATTAAAAATGTAGTTAAAGTCAACCGGCTTAAACGGCGCTATGGGATAATTGAGTTTATTTACAGTAGAGATTTATAATAGCTCCTTGAAAGACGACGGTTTTTCAAAGAAAGAAATAGATGTTGCAAGGGAAGAGATCTGTGCTCTAAGGCCGCGTAAGGGCGAAGAAAAAAACGGCAAAAATCACGTTTGTGTATGGGAGCCCCATTAAATATTTACCTTTTGCCGTTATCAATATCGAGCAAAAACAAGCAAAAAAAAACACGTTTATCGTTTGGGTGCCCCCTTAATATTTTATTCTGTTTTTAAGTATTTGTTGTTATAGCGGTATCAGAAATACATCATCTGTGAAAATTTCAACTAAATATCTAACTACCACGGTTTATTAGATACAGCCTGGTGACAGTAGGACAGACGGACAGACGGACGTACAGACAGCGGCGTCTTAGTAAATAGGTTCTTGTTAAACCCTTTGGGTAACCCTAAAAAATTGACTAAAGTCAACAAACTCGTAAAAAAGTTAAATTAAAAATTTAATCACATACCAGTATGCAAAAACAGATGGTTCTTCAAATTCGTATGCTTAGAGAATCCTCTTGAGCAAATGTGGCACTTGTAAGGCCATGAGCCGCTATGCACGTACATGTGGGACTTGAGGTCTCCCGGCGTCGGGAAAGACTTGGAACAGAGGCTGCATTTGTGTGGCTTCTCCTGTGGAAGAACGAGAAATGTTGATGAGAAAATAGATTTAAAACATTCATGTCTTATAGAAAGTTAAAATTAGTTTTTGCCTGATAAAGTGTTGACTCACGCTAGACAAGACCGCGATGGGCCAGTACGGGTTAGGTCGTGACCCATGTGACAATTTCTTTAGAAAGAGTCACGTCATAGCCCGGAGATCACGTGACTCTTTCTATAGAAATTGACACATCGGTCACGGACCCGGTCTAGCACGAGTCATCCTTCCTTCCCGTTGCTAAACTTTGGTAATTTAAAGAGCGCTATGCGGGCTGTACTCCATTTAATTCACTAAATTTTATCGTATCACAAGATCCATACAAAAACAATACTTCATCGAATTCGATTTCTGGAGCACTACCAACAATACAACAGTGATTGCCTTTATCATATTCGTATTATTGTACGATACCTACATACGTACCAGTGCCCCAAAACGCGTTGAACAAAACAATCAGCACCGCCAAAGAAACAATAATGACCATTATGATTGTTGTTAGTTGAGAGATATTGATTGCATGACGCCGCAGCTCGTGCAAATGAATTTGTGGAACGTGCTTCCGACACGACACTAGTTTCTTTTTACAACAGTGGGCACTTTATTTATTTAATAGTACCTAAAACTTTTTTGTAGCTAGTGCAGATTTAAGAATGTATATTTTATTTTAATATTGATTTAACACAGGTACAGTCAACCAATATTAAATTGAAACACTGATGCCCGAGCCGCGAAGGTGACAACACCACTCTGTCTGTCCGACGATGAATGCCAGATGCAGTCGAAACATGTCACGCCTATTGTGATTAAAATACGTGAGTGTTAACCATTGCAATTTAATCAGTATAACTCACGAAAGTTTAAATTATATAGTCAACCAATGTCAAAATGACAAGCAGTAAGAGATTTCTTAAAATCTGTTTAATTTATAGTGTCACTATGACATAGTCCTACAGTGCCTTAGGGTTTCAATTGGTTGACTTTACCTACGTAACCAATCGACATAGTTGAGTCATTTAATTTCTTTTTTAGGGCATTTTGAGTATATTCAGTAGGCATATTTTCATAGGTTAAGATAGATTTTTCTTTATTAATTTACTTAATTATTTTACTTTTTTAAAACATTTATTTTCGAAATATATACAGTAAGTGTAAGTTACCGAACTACCTACCCTCAATCTAAAATAGACCTATTTTCAGGCATTGTACCTAGGATGCTAGCGACATTACCTCGTTGTATTTCAATGCTGATATGTTGTGCGAGGAAGCCACTCCCACACAGCTCTTCGGTCACCAGTAACATCAACCAAACGTTTCGCAACTTCTACGAAAAACTTGCGTGCGCTGGGACCCCATGGACCAAGAGTTTCGACCCCGAATGGTACAAAAAGGTACTCTCTGCCCAGGCTTATATTTATTAGGTTTTAAAATTTCGGCGCATTCAACCGCTCCGCCCGCTTTTACATTAGTTCGTTAGAGATGGGACGGTGCCAGCGTGTCTAGTTCTTTTACTTACATTTGTATATTAGGTATTTATTTTTCTTGTTGTATATTCTTATATTTTTTCCTTTATTTAAATAAATGATATGAAAACTTAACTAACATCCAACAATTTTTTTTATACATATCTCTTGAATACATTGTCAAACTCCTTATACGTTACCTAAAGTTATTTGTGATAACGGAAGTCTAAATATGAACTTTAAACAGGAACTTTAACCTTTGTCACAGTAAGTAAATATAAAATATTTGGTATTACGTGAAGGTACGCTATAAAACAAATCTAAAACATTAGAGGTAGGTTCTTCAGGAGTTATATTATGACATTCTACTTACATATTATGACCAGAGTATGTCGCATAGTGCTTACTGAATAATGGTCACAATCAACATCAACGCGTTCTGGGAGCCTAATCGTTTCGGTTCGAGAGTCGGCGTCAAAGGAACCGAGTGGTTCACCTTAAGTCATAACACGATCCTAGTTAGTGGCGATATACGTACGATATTTGTTCATTAATTTATGCATCCTAAACTTTTCATGACATAATAAGTATATTTAGTAAGAACACAGTGAGAAGTGGCATTGGCGGATGAAAAGTGGACCGAGAAAATTTAAAGATCCTAAGGAAAAGTCGTAGTCAAAGTTCACTGAGCACGATTTGATTTTTTTAGCAAATAATGTTACATGAGATTAAATTATCGATATATTATTTCATCCCATCCCTACAGAACTACTTCACCGCGGCATGTTTAAGCGATTTGTATAAAACACACCGCTGATGACTTTAATTTAAGACAAATTGAATAAACCATATCGTCGTTCCGCTGCGGCTTTCGTGGACTCAATTATTATAGTGGAGATAAACGTGTTAATGGAACACTGATGATAGACCATTTGGACGCTTCGCTTTAAAGCGTTACAAAGGCTTGTGGCATACAATTGTCATCTAATCTAAATAAAAGCTTTGTTTTATACCATTGCACATACAGTGTAATTCAATAGTTGTTTGAGTAAGTTTTAGTATGTAAAATAGTATAGTATTTTTTATTATGTAAAAAATACTCAAATTACTAAACTTAAGGTCCTACAGAATCAATGTACGAATAATTGTACTTCAGTTTTTTTTTTTCAAATAATTCTTTAAGGGTTAAATAATATACTTGATACGTAGTAAAATATATTTCCTATTTTAATTGGTATTCTAAGAGCGGATATCAATTTTTTTTGTTAGTTTCCTACTGCATTAAAATATCATTAAAATAAGTTTCAAATCAAACCTCCGACAAAAATCCAATTTGATATCCTAGGACGGGCCCTCCCATTCATTTTCGCTCACCGCCCACTGCCACGAAAGAAATATAATAAAGGTTTCACGGCAAAATTAAGAAGCCCACCTTTAGTCTACTGCGTACACATTTATTAAGACCAACTCCATTAGTCCGGACTGCTGTCTGCGGTAGCTCAATCAAGACGGCAAAAAAACGGCACCCGATATTATTTCGACCTTTCTCGCTACCGAATATTGCAGTATATAAATCAATAAACAAAGAGCCATTAGTTGTCAGACAATTTCCGTTGGATAAATCACAACGGGTAAAACCAGTATGAAGGGTTCCTAAAGGTACGCAAGGTAAACAAAATTATTGCGAGTTACTCGATAAAGTTCAAAAATCGTGGTATAGGTATACGCTTCCAGTAATATAATATAATATAGTAATTATAATGTAAATGACTACGTTGGCTTAATATTGTAAAATATAAAAAGTGCAAATAATATACAAATTTCGCTTTTTACATACGTACCTACATATTATATAGTATTAAACGTGTCATTAATAATATGTATGCAATATGAGTTACCTACTACTTTTTATATGTATAGGTACAGGCTGATAAAATCATGGCCAATGATCTTTTCGGCAAAAAAATCGTTGAAACTTTTATTACCATATTTATTATTTTCAGGAACTCCTTTTTTTAAAAACTTTTTTAGTGAAGCAAAACAACATTTGATATGATTATGTTCGAAATTTAAATTTTAAAGCAATTATTTAACCATATAATTTGGCTGCTAGACTGTTATTTTAATGAATAAGGTAGAAGAAGAATATTTTTTTTCATTATATTACCCAACACTATAAATGAAGCTTTGCGAGCTTTAGAGCACTAAACCGAGGCAATGTCGTCAGTGGAATCGGCTTCGATCACCAATCGACTTTACAATACCTATATTTTCATAATATAAAAGGCAAAAGCAATACTGTTGTGTTACAATAAGGTTCATTTTTCAAAAAAAGTTGTGAAAGTAGAGGTAAGCAGTGGCAATCCTGTAGCAGTGACGTATGGGCGAGCGATACGCCTCGTCCGCGTTATGGAAATCCAATGCAAATGCCGTGCTTCGGTTAATTTAACTAAATAAATTGATGCGCCAGTAACGTGCCAGTACCCTTATTCCGGTTTTGTAAGGATAAGAAAGGTTAAATAAAAAATAAACTTTTAAAAGTCTTCAGTACCCACTCTCCAGTAGCCAAACAGCCAAATAATGACCGCGTATAGTCTGGCAAACTAAATTGCGCAGTAGATGTGAATAAAAACTCTAACCGAGTATCCCTCTTTTTCGAAATAATAATACAAGTGTAAAAAAAAATTGTATGGCTCTTAGTTTATGATAAACTGTTATTATTCAGATTAATAAACAGTTAGTTAAAATTCAAGGCTTATAATATTTAAGATCTAACTATCTTTTGTTTTGAAACCAGGACGAATCATAATTTGTATCATACGCACTGATTTCCAAACAGAACTGAACTGCATTAATTCAAATCCATCCATTCAGACTATAAAAAGAAGTACAAAATGAAAACAAATTGAAATATATTAATATATGCAAATCAGAATAAGGCCGAGAAGGGCCTAATATGTATTGGTATTTTACTTCTTAGTTGCACAGTCTCGTTTCACGGTTTATCAGTTAGAGATATGGGTTGCGTGTTTATTTGCGATAAGTGAATTTTAATTAGTTGCAGAAGACGTTGAATTCATTTCATGGCTCATAATGACCTATTAGTGAAATTGGAAGCAGGGGATTCGATATAGATGCATCTTAAATAGAATTGCGGCCAAATAGGTTACAGTAAAATTATGTTATTAGGAGTATAAATACTTGAATAACATTGGGATAATGGCTTTTAACGTATAGGTATGTATACCTAATTAAAATAAAATAAAATATATGTAATTTGCTTAACTCAATTATTCTTAATCTTACACAAATCGACCTAAGCCCACTGGAAGCTTAATAAGACTTGTGTAGTGGCTACTAGACGAGGATATTTATAATATATAGATACATATAAATACTTAAATACATAGAAAACATCTATACCTATATAACTCAAGAATTCGTGATAAACACACAAATAAATGCCTTGACCAGGATACGGACGTGGATCCTCCTGTTTTGTTGGCAGGGTCACTACTGACTAGGCTAGGAGCCCGTATCGATTTTAAATCGATTTCTTTTAATTAACCTTCTAGCCACAATCTCGCTCAATGTAGGTACTCATAAATTGTTAAGACTCATAGGTGCTTCCCATTAAATGATTTTAGACTGCTTGTAGTAAAACTCTATTCACTATCTAACTGAATCAGAGTAATAATTCATAATTTATATTAATTTATTCCTATAATACTAGCCACAATTAATAACCATGCCCCAATTATCGATTCCGGACAGTAATCAATATTGTGGGTTCAATCTGGATCCAAGACAAGGAGCATATTAATTGGTCGCTCATATAACGACGGGACTGCGTCGTGATTACAACTGGTTTCAAATAAGAGACTATGCACACTGACGTTGCTTACCAATAGTACTTTGGCGATTATATATTATATTACATGCTGGAGAAACAACATTTCAGATATTATGTACTCCTTTTGATACAGGCCCTGTTTTCGCTGATGTTGTGAGACGTTTAATAAAATCCTAATAAATTAATCACACGATACCTACACAAACTCTGGCAGGGGCGAGATGAACATACCCCCGAACGCCGCAGTCGCTGTCGGATACGGCCACGTACAACTCATGGTAAGCACACTGTTTGCGAGTTCGACTGGGCGACAGATTATAGAGTGCAGGAAGGTAGCGGAGTGTGATATGCCTGCGAGTACTATAGTTTAAATCTTGTAATAAGATTAATACATATTTATATGTTTGTGCCGTTTTTGGCTTAGCTGTAAGGTATAAATATTATGTAACCAAATGAAAGTATTCAATAAATGAAAGTTAATCCTACTTCGCTGTTAAATAACATTTTATATTAAATGGGCACTTGTTTTGTTTACGCGACACGACTACACGTCAACTTGTTTGCAAACCAATTTAGAATAAAATCTAGTCTAGACCGTTCTAGTTTCGGCTATGTTGGATTTTCATTTAATTAATATTTATCAATCGTTAAAGTCCTAACGTCCGATATAAATCTACGACAAAACTAACGCGTACTCCAATATGTTGATTGTATTATAATACATTTTTTGGTTTCAGGTTTTAGACCTGTACGTCAATAACCTTTAAATGTCATTAATCATTCACACAAACTAAAAACTATTTCATTAAATAAACTTTAACATGAATATGAACATACCTTTACCTAGCTATTTCATTAAGTCACCTCTCAGGAATAATTTAATCAGTACGGTCAGCAAAAGAACGATAAAGCATGATTGATAGTGCTGCTGACGGTACAGATGCAATCGGCTGGGCTCTGTATGCACGATATTTTTGTTCTTGATTATATTTACGCATACGGCTGGGACAAAAACGCCAGGATATTTATACACTTCATTTTTTTATGAGTGATGTGAAATAAGCAAACAAGGACAGATTTATTTGCATAATTAGTTATGTAACTTTTAGTGTTGTAGACACTGATAAATCACAAATAATTATATTTTGCGTAGTAAGAGCTATTTAATTACTTCTGTGACGTAATAAAATCAAATTATAGTTACTCGATTACATAAAACACTTTAAAATGTCAATAAGAAGAGAGAAAGAAAAATATATTTCAGTGGGTATCTACCAATAAACATAAAATAAAGTTCAAAATTTAACGAATTTAGTTGAGCGTCGTATCAATTTTATCGTGTTTTTATTGAGTGAGATATCTGAAAGGCCGGTACTTAGCAGCCAACCAATATATTTTAATATTCGTTTGATGGAGTCGTGAGTGCGAGATAACGTCACGGCGGTATCATCTATTTGTTGCATAGTGTGTTATTATATTCATAATCGTTTGTTTTTTAGTAGTGCGTAAGCGTTGAAAGTTTCACTTTCTTGCTTTGGAATCCGTTGTTCCTTTTTTTGTGTTTAGTTTAATATTTACTATTGACATAGGTAGGTTCTATTACAATATGACCGGGTTTTCAGGCCTGAACATTCGAGAAATTATGAAAAATACAGTAGGTAGGTCCTTGCCTATAGATTCTAAGAAGAAAATATTGGATACAAAGACTATCAATTTAATTTACTTTAGTTTCTTAGCGCCAGACATTGCTAGGCTATAAGGGATTCTAGAAGTTATTTATACATTATGTAAACCATTGCAGACATGACCCTTAAGTACAAGTATTGCTACGTGTGAATTGCTGTGAACAAGACAATGGGCTCCAGTCCGTGTCATTAAGAAGTTTCATAAAATCACTGCCACAATAATTATTGACACATCCGTTTTTTGCCGTCACCATCGTTATTATGCCACACTTACTGAGGCGGAAAATAGCATTAACTGCACGCATTTCTTTGTGAAAAAAACCTTTGTTTAAATGACTTCTCGCACGCGCTGCTTGATTAAATTATGATTGTAAGTAATGTGAGTACGCCATTGCTCATTATTTTTAAATCAAGCGTATTGTTTTTTTTTTAAACTGCATCCGGATCGGTTGCAAATGTCGAAGACACGCGATCTTTATTATAAGGTCTGCCATATGTTGCCTATGATTAAGTTAGTCGTTATGCACGGATCTAAGACTAATCAGAGTAATGTTTTAAAGCATTTCAGTAATGATACTTAAGTTATTTGATATACACAAACTCACGCCTCCTGTGTTCCTAAAAGGGATAGAGTGAGCATATTTTATGAAACTAGTTACTTAAAATGTATAAAGATAACAAAATTGTGATATTGCAGTGACAACTTGCTAGTTTATCGGCCACAACGCATTTGACCCCATATCACACCGTAGACTTTTACGCCACCCACGGGAGACAAGAGGGTGGTGAATTTTTTACCCCGTCAACGCATAGTAGTACATTAAATAAGGCACTTAAGTAAAAGTAAGTATATTATTAGTAACATTACTACTGCTATTATTTCATGCTCAATCCACGCTCTAAAACATACTCCAAATACATACATCAATAATTGAGCACGATTATTACAGGCAGTCCATCACCAACTCGAACAATCCGCATGCTTTCATATCCGTACTTATTTTGTTTCATACCAAACTTTATGAGGCGATCGTGAAAGCAGTCTTTAATCATATCAAACAATACGCGATACATATATCTTTAATGTGGACCAAATGAAAGGCCCACAAAGCTATAGTGAATTGTTTATGGTTCGTGGTTCGATGGAAAATGTATGAGAAAGCATATGGATTTATGATACTAAATACACGAGGCTAGTTTCGCATGATTTGATGTTTAACCGTTTTATTGAAATTCATTGTCTGAGGGAAATTCCAAGTTTGTAGTATTTTATAATAATCTGAACGAAAAAATTGAAATATAAATTAATTTGATTTTAAGAACGACAGTTTTACTTTGGCTCTGCAAAAGTGATCAAGTAGTGACTTAATGATTTGATTCGTGCTTTACAATTAAATAGTGATCTGTCGCGTAAATACTTAAAATTATTCTGAATTTCATAATAAATATTATAAAATTGCACCAATAATCTCAGAACCATAGAAAGAATATAACAGATTTTTTTTTCTGTAAATTGGTTTAATATTTAATGTGACTACTTATCATTCCAGAGACAACTGTTCTTATTACAAAACCGGGACTCAAACATACTTTTTAACATGCTTAAATCTTATTTTAAATACCATTACATTTTAACGCTGCTACTTATCGTTATGCATGACTTATTTATGTGCTCTCTATTTTGTTCATTATAAACAACTATAGGTGTAAACAGCATTTCAAAAACCAGAAAATAACCAATAAACCCAAATAAAACGAATTAAGCATAGACAAATGTCGATTTCATTTCCTGATCACACCAATTAGTTGGTGGAAATGGCCAAAAAATATTGCCTTATATGTAAAGACACAGTAAATGTCAGGCAATCAGTAAACTAGTTGCACTGTACAGGTTACTTTGATCCACATAGAATGGAAAGTGGGTAATAAAATACATTAATGGAGTCTACTTCCTGCTGGCCAAAATGGCCAGAGGCTTACATGTTGTCTGATTAAAATTTGTCGAAACGTAAGTTCTATCACCTCAGGAAATTACTTGATTAGAACCAGTAACGCATGGCGATCGAAAACAAGATTTAATTGTTTGGGACAATATTACTTTTTTTAAGGTAGAGAAATGTGATGTTAGTCAAAGTTAATTTGTGCAACCTTTTTATAAACTACATTTTATTATTTAGCTACTAAAATATCTTTTAAAATAAAGAAAGTGTACAAGAATACACTGTTTAAAAAAAATCACTTTAAAATTATTGTACTTTGTTGCGTCCAGTGCCTTAAGTATTCTAACTTGAAGGAGATCATTTTTTTTTTCATAATGCCTACATAAAAAAGTGCTAAAAGTAAAAGTAATTAAACATCATACTTAAGACGATGTACGATAAGATATATCAGGTAAATATACTTGTATAGTACCTACCTGTTGTAGTAAGTACCTAAGAAAAAAATATTAATTATCTGACTGATTAAGAAATAGTACATTACTACAGACGCCGGGAAAGAAGGGCTTAACCGGTGAGTATGTATATAGACGAGCCGAGCGTTAGCGAGGACGGATAACCATACGAAGCCGTTAAAGCCCTTTTCACGGCAAGGCATGTATAGTGCTTTTCTCAAACATGAAATTAAATAAATAAAAAATCTCCAAAAATATGATAGTTTTATTTCTAGAAAAACTAAAAATTAACTTGACGAATTAATATATCTTACACAAATATTGCTATTTAGTTCGTGGTGATTCCAACACGAATTTAGTCTATAACGATAAAACAGATGATCCATAAATATTTCATGATGTATAAATATGTCGCAATGTAAAATGTACCAAACACGAACAGCACTTGTTATTCTGTGACAATGAAAATTATAACCTCTTTACAAATTTTTGTAATTCCTACTTATCCTTAGATAGACAGACACAGTTTTCACTAAAACAAGAAACCAATTTAGTCTAAACAGTTATCGTTATATTAACTAAACGCGTGCATTTTGGGTAGCCATATGCCTTCCGACATCTCGTTTGTCATTTGCGCCATCAATTAATTTAGAGCCAATACAATTTTACTTTCGCATTTCGCACTTAATTCTGGTGGGGCACAATGAATAGTAATTTCTTCGTCAAAACTCGACGACCACATTATTATTATAAATAACAATTGAGTAACAATAAAACCATTGAAATAGAATAAAAGAATCAAAGTTATTTAACTTAACCTCCAAAATTATTAAAAGACTACCTAGGCGTTTTTCACACGCGGTTTGAGTAGACGCTTTTACGTTTAAATGTAATATTTGAAATGTACCTATATTGTGTAAGTAAATTTGCAATAACTTGTTGTTACTTATGTTCATGTCAATGTCCATTTTATATAAATTATATATAAATTTAATAGGCGTAGTGGCAGAATGTTATCATGAAACAAAACGGCACGGTTTGAGTAGACACATTTACCGCTAATGTTAAAATTTATAATGTGTTATTTGCTATGTTCATGTCGATTAAGAATCGATTTATATTAATAAAACTGCAAAATATAATTTATTGGTTTTTTTTTATAGGCGTACTGGCAGAATCTCATCATGAACCATAGTAATGAAACTGTTATAATGGCCAAAAGCCATGTTGCTGTGTCACACATATTTTTAATTTTAAAAGGCGTAGTGGCAGAATGTTATCATGAAACAAAACGGCACGGTTTGAGTAGACACTTTTACCGCTAATGTTTAAATTTATAATGTGTTATTTGTTATGTTCATGTCGATATCGATTAAGAATCGACTTTTTTTTTTTTAATAGGCGTACTGGCAGAATGTCATCATGAACCATAGTAATGAAACTGTATAATGGCTAAAAGCCATGTTGCTGTGTCACACATTTATGTGGAATAAAATTTAAAAAATTTTACTTCCCGACCTAGGCCTTCAATTTTGTATAAAATTCCATTACAGGTCTCTCCAGTTGCCCCGCCTGAAACGTGGTACTTTGAAGCCTATTATAGTGAACGTTATAACAACATTTCATTGCATGTTTGAGAAAAATGTATTTACAATTTAAAAAAGTGCGCGATTACAGACTAAACAACTACATCCTGTATTCAGATTAATGGACCTTACCAGTTATAGAAGAAAGCGCATATTGTCACAACATTAGAAATAGTAATTGATGCAGTTCCTGTAATCTCAAAACTTTGTCACCTGTCACGATGTGATACTTCTAATTCATAAAAAAACCATTCAGCAGCGGCTAGCAATATAAAAAGCCGTTGCGGCGATTTCATTTTTTAACCCCCATACAAGGCAGGTGCATGGGAACATGCCCAGGCGCCGCTGCACCGGTCCCATATACCGCCGCCACAGCCCTAAAATGACGCAAGTATACATACAACACACCTAAACTACAACCTTTTTCTTTACGGTAATGCACTTTTAATGAGATTATGGAGGCAATATGGCTGTAAACCTGGGACTTTTATATTGTACAAAAAAATAATCCTTCGAATATGACGTACGTCGGAAAGGGTCAACATCGAAAACGCGGGCCTAAGTATATGTTTATGCCCATGAAAATTTGATTTTAATGACGACGTCAAATCGGATTGAAAATAATTTACTTGTTTTTAATATTGTTACTATAATAAAATCCTTGTTCAACTTATTGGAATAAGTGTTTAAAATTGATGTGTACCTATTTGAAGAAAGATTTTAAAATTCACCTAATTATAATAATAAATCAAGAATCGGACTTGTAACATGTAATTTTGATTTTGTAAATGTTAGTATACCTCTATTGTAATTTAATTTATTTCCTAATTCTTAATTATATGGACATGAATGTAGACTGAAATAATAATAAAGCTATTGAATTTGAATTTGTAACATATGTAAGAACTAGCGTTGAAAAAGTCAGGAAAAAATCCGTATTTTTCCCATCCACCTTGTTTTTTTCAGATTCTTTCGGAAAAAATCAATGATAATTTCCGCCCTAATTTTCAACTCTAAATCATGTATATTGGGTCTAACTTACACCTACAAATAGGCTACATCAATGACATTGAGAAAGAAACAATTGAAACAGACGGAAAGATTGACAGTGACAGCGACATTATTTATTTCTTAAAAAACACGATAAATTCGAAAATAAACGAGAGTTTCATTAAATAATGAAAAAAAACATTTGATTTTTCCGGAATTTTCAACGCTAGTAAGAACACACCTAGCAAAATTACGGACAGCATTGCGTCGTCCCCGTGCTAGTAAAACAAATGAAGGCGGAAGCATATATTTTCCAAGAGTACAAATCTCGTGCAATTTATCGAATGAAAAGTGTCAACCACCAAACACGTTGACAAACGCAAATCGCATTCTGATTCGAAACAACTACCAATCTTCGTAGCTCCTCGTTACTTTACTGAATGGTCTAAGTGTAGCGAGAGAAGCTGTAGGATCGATTGTAATACAGAATGAAATGTATCTGTATTAATATTGACAGAGGGTACACATGTAATTAGATTTATCTATCCTAGCAATTGGTACTTACATATGTATTCAGAAAATTATCAACCTTCTTCCAAAAAAAAGAGGTTCTCAATTCGATAAAATGTTTTTAATTTTAAGGGTTGATACGTGATCACTCCAACAACACGAAATCGATTTAGATTTTTTTTTGTTAGAAAGTAGTTGGGTCAATTGGATTTTTGTTCTAATCTTATTCATGAGGAGTAGAGACTTCTGTTTAATTTTTTAACGCACTCTGTATGGTGATCTTAAGTAGGTACTTAACATTTTTTTTAAACCACCGATTGGTCTATTGAAGTTGATATTTTTATAACAAAATTATATTCAAGCTATTCATATTTATCTACATGCATAAATTAAACAATAGGTGGTATTATATAAACTGATATATCAGCCTTATTACTATCATTAGGTTGTGATTAAATTACATTAGGTTACGATTATGATAAAAAGTAAATCATTATTATTTTTGTATCAGTAGGTACATAATCTTAAAGTTGAATATACTAGTCCTCCGGGTTTCCGCTACCCTCTTACAATTTAAATCCTTGGCGTAACGCTTTGTGTGAGCAGCAATTGTAGCTACCAAGTGCTGGGACAGATGGACAGACGGACAGTGACGACAAACAAACTAACGAGTGGAAAAGTGTCAAGTGAGTGAGCGAAGATAGCTCTGCGTTACTCGTATTTGTAAGTGACCCCAGAGACACGTGGTTTAAACAGTAAGTCAAAAATTAACAGTTGAAATAAAATGAGCTAAATGTTTCTTTAGAAAATTTTGAATTACTTTATTTAAAATATGTTAAGTACCTACCTACATACATGAGAAAGTTTTATGATGGAGGATGTAAATTAAAAATTACACCAACCTTAGCATTTTTTTACAGATAAGTAGTTGATTTTATCCAAATGTTATTTACCACAATATGGTTAATACGTAGGAAATAATGATCTTATCCAATAAAAAATATATAACAAAAAAATTGAAGCAATTATTCCATGGATAGGTACTATAAAAATATGTACAAAAACCAGCCATATTAAATTCATCTTTTTGAGAAAGCTCCAGAGACAAAGCTTGATAGAGAAACAATGCTCATTCGTGTCAAGATGTGAGGAGCCTTAACGAGCTATCAGTAAGCTATGAGTAGGGTTACCACCATTCGAAGATAGGCGACTTTGAACTTGGTAATATAAATTCAAGTAGGTAACATATTTTCTAAACGGAAAATAACGTCTGTGAATATTTTTGACAGAATATAAAAACACAATGCTGTGTTAATCCGTTTTAGGACAGAAAAAGTATTGTTTTCTGAAGTATTTAACTATCTTTAGCTTCGGATTTGTACTTAGAATATAAAAAAGTAATTTGTTTGGGGTGAAAGCAAATCGATCCTACTTAAGTACCTACCTATGCTGAATTTGTATTTACATTTGAAATAACTTTATTCACCTCTAAATAACTGTCATATATAAAACATTTGTTTTCAAGAATATTCATGTAATGATTGAATTATCTTACTAACCCTACTCAACCAATAATGTCTATTGTGAGCCGTGCACACATATCAGGCTATCGCACAATAATAGCGACGTAGCCGGCAACGTAATTCGCGGACAGCTCAAAAGATCCTTAAGCACACAGGCCTATCAATCAGCTACCCTATCGTATAATGCGCCCTCTTATTCTGACGCTGAGTAAAGACGCAACGATAACAATAAAAAACGAGCAAGCAATGATTTTAGATTTCTGTAAATATACATACTTACTTCAAAAGTCAAGACAATCTATAAAATAAAAGATTTAAACTATTATTCCAAAAAAAAAGTTCTTCATTTTGTCGTTTATTGCCAGTATCACCAGTTTTCTTGTCTTGTACGCCACTAAGTCCCGGTCCTGTGTTAACATAATCCAGAAGTGATCCACAATTTTTCGAATATGATGTATCCACAATTAATACGCATAAAAAGCTACCTTAAGAAAAGTTTAGAATGTGAGTAGGTAAACAAACTATTTCTTCATAATGATGGATTTTAATGTAAGAAGAACCTCATTAACTAATAATAATAAGTCAAATTAATCACCAAACGTTTGCCACCACTGCTACAGCCAAATTCTCGTTCCCACGACTGGCCAAGGAACCGTATCGGCCGAGACGATACCGAAGACGAGTCCAGCAGACCGTGGCTTCACACGGCCGTGTGTGAACTGCTATATGAGATGGCTACCGTTTTTTATTGTAAGGAATCATAACTTTTAATAGGATTGGCTTCTATAAATTTTGCTCCGATTTCGGTCCATCCTGTTTTTAGTTACAATTATATTATAATCTGATACTTATCTCATTTAACCAAAATCATTTTGGCAGGGACATATGAAGAAAAACAATGAAATCAGGATAAATAAATAAATAATATTGTGAGACAATCTTACACAAATCTACCTAGTCCCACTGTAACCTCCATAAACCTCCATCTTTTTTTATATATTATTATTGTACTTTATAATGTAACAATTGTGATATGGATGCATACCTGAAATAAAGAACATTTATTTATTTATATATTATTTATTTATAAGGCTTATTTCGTGGGTACTAGACGACTATATAATATAATAGATACATATAAATACTTATATACATAGAAATCATCCATAACTCAGTAACAAACTCAAATAAATGCCATGACCGGGATTCGAACCCGGGACCTCCTGCTTTGTAAGCAGGGTCACTACCACTAGCTAGGCTAGGAGGTCGTTAAAGGATATTACCATAACAACCTACGCGAAGAATACAAACTAATTTAGCATCAACTTTTTTTTAAAACTGTTTAGGAAATGTTTAGCACAATATATATTTTTCAATATTTGTGTACGTACGTACCGAATTGAGTTTAGGTTTTGTAAATAGGTCCTTAATAAACCCAATAAAAAAACCTAGTACCTACCGCAAACTAAAAACACTATTCTTCTTCCTAGCGTTTTCCCTGCGGATCAGAGAGCCTGGGGTTGGCTTGGGCAATCTGATCCCAAGGTTTAGTATAGGCACTTGTATTACGAAAGCACAGTTGCTTTCGTAATACAAGTGCCTATACTAAACCTTGGGATCAGATTGGTGGCAGTCCACCTGACCTTTCAACCCAGAGGGTTAACTAGGCCTTATTGGGATTATACTGATTTCCTCACGAAGTTTTCCATTACCGCAAACTAAAAAATCTAACAGCACTATATTATGATATAGAACTTCTACACTGAGTCTAATTTCTACAAAAAAAACTCCAATCACATGAAACTAAACACGTAACACGGTTCACCAACCCGATCCATGATAACCAAAGCATACAAAATCAAATTAACCTATTACGAACAATGTCGCCACGGTCTCCTGCGCAGGGGTGTTCCCACGATGACCTGACCCGGTAATTTATTGGCCCTTGAACGCCTTAACTATAACTGCCTGTGACCACAGGTGCGTCTTAAGGGTTGGCAAGGGAAGGTTTTTAAGACATCGCTGAATTTAAAAAATAACGTTATTCTAACTTAATTTATAATCGTTTGTGAATCATGCATTGATAATATGAAATGTAAAATGATGTTATGTTAAAACGAGTTTATTTGTACAATTGTAAAGCACGAATCAAATCATTTAAAATAAATGTTTTGATTCAACTTTTTTGTTTTTTTTCGTGACCGGGTAGCCCAGTGGTTAGGGCGTCTGCCGCGAAAGCAGGAAGTCGCTGGTTCGATTCCAGCTCTGCTCACTGGGCACTTTCTCTACAGTATATATGACACTTCTTTCAATTTATACGAGTTTATGTGTCTCAAATTAAAATATCCGTGATGAGAATTTAACAGTGCCATTTAGTAAGTTGAAACCTTTCATAGAACTCTTTTACTCTTATACTCTGCTTAATAACTTTTGAATATAACAATTCCTTAACCAAAAATCGCATGGTCTCGTTTGGGATCCACGATAGAGACTGATAGTGATAAATATGCATATTTTGCAACATTATCAAAATGGCATAATTCATTAACTACAAATAAAGGCGTAATTATTTCACTTAGAATTATATACTATACTTTAAGTTGTATAAAGGCTCACTAACCTATAAAACACTTTCACTTGCTCTGGAAGCGTTTATCAACTTTAAATGTCGAAAATATTACATAAAAGAAAATAAATGTGGCAGCCCTGTGCCCACTAACCGTGTGCACTTGTGTGATTTTCTTAAGTCGCCTCAACATGAGGTCATAGTTAAAGTAAAAACTCAGGTGGGGCGTTATGGGAAGCGAGCACGGTAACATCACCGTATAATGTGCTCCAAGCTTTGCCGACCAGTAATATAGCACTTTAGAATAAATTATCATCGCTTAGGTACATCACATTTTAAAATTAATTTAGTAAGTTATAATCAAGTTTTAGAATATATTTCAAACTTTATAACGTTTTTTCGAAACAAGGGTACGTAGCATATCGATCAGGTTTTTAAATATTACCACACTAACTAACAACCTAGGCTTTTAGATATAATAATATTTTTTTTTTTCATAACACAAGCATAAATATTATTTTTGTGGCCTCATCTTATTTAATTTACTTGTTCAATTCGATTCCAATAATAATGTAAAGGTTGAATTCCACTTTATTATATGAGGTAGCCGACTTATTAGACAGGATCTAATGTAATTATAAACATTACGAGTATAAACATGTCACCTTTTACGTAACTCTATAGTCTATAGTAGTTTATAGTCCAAGTAGTAGTAGTATACTATCATGCAACTAGGTAGGTAGTAACTACATGTAGTAAAAAAGCAATTGCAGTATCCTACAGTGACATGAAAAAGGATACGCCTAGCACGTGAATTATCAGAAGAAAAAAACTTTAATGGTAGTCTATTGTCTTTGCATCAAGGATAACCAGTTTTTTTTATATCGTATTGTAAAGTGTGGATGATTTCCGCAATGAAGCAAGACAGTCCCTACTAGGATGCGATTGAAAGGGACATTATATGGGTAGAAACACGGCAATTATGCTATGCACTATTCAGTAGGTACTTTTAATGACTCTGATAATCTTTAGTGTTTTTAGGGTTCCGTACTTCAAAAGGAAAAAAACAGAACCCTTATGGGATCACTTTGTTGTCCATACGTCCGTCTGTCTGTCAAGACCCATGATCTTGAAAACGCGTAAAGGCAGCAAGTTGAAATTTAACCACATACCTACACAAATCTGCGATCGCTTGAAGCTGTAAAAAAAAACAATTCTCTACGTCAACGCAATCAAAAGATACGGCCATTTATGGTCCATTTCCCATACATTTGTAATGGGAATGAAAATGTGTACGGTACTTCCCGTTGACCTAGAATCATGAAATTTGGAAAAAAAGTAAGAGCTTATAGCACAAGTATAGGAGAAAATCCGAAAATTGTATGATTGCCGCACATTGAGAAATCCGTGCCACCAGTAGTTTTAACCTTTCGAATACGCGTGTCAAATATTTGCTATTTAATAATATAATAATAAGAGTACCTAACGTCATAAATGGATGGAGCATCCTTTGAGCGGAACCCTCGGTGGGTGACTCCGGCACGCAAATGACCGATTATTTTATTACGTAAACAACATGCACTATCACTTATCTACATGTGCTATGTTTTCATATTTACTAGGTAAACAGTCAATGAACTTCAAAAACGGCTCCGACAAAAGTAAATCAAAATCAAGATATTTGTAAATGCAGAACATGTACAAATATCTTCCTATAATCAATAAAATTTATCGCGTGAAAACCTTCATAATTGTTTTCAAAACGTATCCCTCCCGCAGGTCGCTCCCACGATGGTTTAAGACACATGACTTTTCCGCCTCGCCGCGCTAGACCACGCGAGTGTTGTGGTCTTTATGATTACTTTTACGTACATACCTACACACAAATGCAACTGAGAACTTTACTTAATATAAAAAAATTGGGACAACACTAAGTGCCATCTGATTCAAGTAACATAATTGGCATCGTCGACAAATTATTGATGTAAAACCACTGTCATCCTAAGAGAGAAGCATTGGAAATTGTCTTGCATGTATTTTTTTTTACAGACTAATATATTGTGGTACAAACCTTAATGTGTGTCATTCGATGATAATACAAGTTGGAGCTGGCTGTAAATCTCTTTCCACAATGCTGACACTGATGTGGCTTTTCTCCAGAATGTATTCTTCTATGAGTGTTGAGACTGCTTGAAGTACTGAACCCTTTGTTGCAAACCATACACACATGTGGTTTTTCGCCTGAAATGAGCAACTATTTTAGTCTTATTCCACAGAATAAATATTACTAAGAAAATGTGTGGTAATTCACAAATTCAATACATACCAGTATGCGTTCTCATATGCCTTTTTAATAGTGAAGGTCTATCAAAAGCTTTTCCGCACACTTCGCATGGTAATAATGCTCTTTCAGACTTTGCTGGTTTTATTTGGATTTTTGGTGTCATGTCTAATAATTCACTAGATGAACCGGCGGATGATGACGTAAGGGAATCGCCAGAAACTGATTTATGCTCATCGTCAGGACCCGATGGTGGTGATATTGGTAAAAGTACTCTCGATAGAAGCGATGTTGAAAGGTCTAATGGTGAATCTGAAAGAAACAAGTTCAGTAGGTATATTTAAGATTAGCGGTATATTGAAGAAACAAAACTTGAAAAACGTATTTAAGTGAGATTAGGAGATATGTCATTGAGAATAGGTACCTATTTGTTAGTACATTGGAAAATTCAATGAAATTAAAATGGTATTGGGTTTAAATCTGTCTAAAAATAGTAAGCAAAATGCATTGACGGTTAACTAGAGATTCTATCAATGCCATCTGTCTGTTTGCCGCTGCAACTCCTATCCATGATCTTGAAACACATAGAAAACCAAGTAACTATATGCAACGCAAATGTTAAAGATATAAATGTAGATTTCAAGTAGAACGCGGCAACTAATTAATCCACAGCATCTGCGACACTGTATTAAAGCTATGAAGATTTATAGGCAATCTCACTAGATAACTTTGTACGCAGCCGCGCAATCTAAATGCAGACTTTGGGAACAAAAGTCAGAACATTTTTTCACGTCCAAATCAAAACGGGTTATAATATAAGACGAGCTATAAAATAAATTGTCTAGACTTCCTTGACTACGTTACGGTTGTTTGCCGAATTGGTTAATTAAAAATTTGCTTGATTGGATCAATTTCTAATGAATGTTTTTGATAATTATAATGAATGTGTTCACTATAAATTAAAAGCAACACGTGTGTGAGTATTATTGTGGAGCTTAATGTGTTCTGAGGGTAGGTATTGTATTGGACAAATGCTAATAAGCTTTTATTTTTGCCTAGAATAATTTGAATATTTTTGATACAATATTCCTCCACTATCACTTGTGTAATGTACTCAAATGTAAACGAGTATTTATTGCATGCTATAATATTACACATGGGAAAGTGTGTGTGTGTGTGTGTCTGTATGTTTGTCCGTCTTTCACGGCAAAATGGAGCGACAAATTGACGTGATTTTTTTAAGTGGAGATAGTTGAACAGATGGAGAATGACATAGGCTACTTTTTGTCCCTTTCTAACGCGAGCGAAGCCACGGGCAAAAGCTAGTATTACTATAAAAAAAACATATTCTTTATTTCAAACAGTACCAATATCACAATCTAATTTAAAAATAATACAATGAGAATCAAATAAAATAATGTAAACAATATACAAATCAATAAACTTAAAAATGCAATGATTTGCTTGGCTTGCAATTATTTAAATTTACAACCAATTTTACCTAGTTTAGTCGTTTGCACTATGTGAAAATACGTGTATTACTGAGATCGTACGTAGCCGTCCTCAAACGGATACGAAGAGCAGATTTACTGAGAGGATCTAGCTAAACAAGAGATGTAAAGTCGGGTTTAGTTTAAGGCGTGTAAATAAGCGGAGCGGATTTAACGACCCTTTTGAAAGTTGAATACATCAACATATTCTACAACTATGTAAATAATATAACAACATATATTTTAGTGTAACCAAATTAATACCTACTAATTGTACGCTTATTCAATTATATATAACAAAAAGGTGTTAACTACCTTGAAATAATGCCATAGGTGTGGACAAAGACATTGGAATGTAAGATAAGAGTACATGTTTATTTTAAGTAACAGTCCTTACTCAACCGAACTATATATACCTATTATGTAGAAAACTTTTCATTTATATCAGTTTCTTTATATTGTGTATGTATATGTATAAGGTGATAATTATATATTTGATATATTTAATTGTTTCAGCCTATATAAAAATGATTTTCATTTTTATTCATATCGTAAAACACCAAGCTGAATAAAGAATGTCAGTCAATCAGCAGCTTAAATTGTTAAAAGTGAAATTCTTTATTTTCTTCAAATGTCCTCTATAGTACAGGATCTTTTGAAACTCTATTCGTAGGAGTGAAAACGGGTTTCTATATTTCAAACAGCATTGTACACTAAATATTAATTTAATATTACACTAGATTACAAAAGTTTGCCTTATATTGTTGTTGAACTCGACCCGTTCCGCTTCTGCCGAAGCCCGCCCTTACACCGGCACATCAAAGGACATTCCGCAGCGCCCGCGCCGGTTCGGTAGTCGACGGTCGTGATTGCTTTTTTATCGCACTTAAGCAGCCAGTGAAATGGCGATATCTGTGTGTCAACGTGATTTATGTGTTTTTACTTAATTTAGTAGTGGTTTCTTAGCGGTGATTAAAGTCATGATGCCTTGTTTTTCAGAAGTTCTTCGTTGTCGTAGTTTTAAATAATTACTATCCCTAGGAAATGTGTTTAAACAAATAAGAAGTACATTGTTTGAAATAAAAACAATTGCTGATAGGCCTTGATCGCGTGTTATACTTTACTATAATAGACGCTACGGTATTAATAAAAAGTAGACAACCATTCAAAGTGCGCCGAACAATTCCAAAATTATCTCACGAAATAAAAACAGAATCTTTATACTCCTTAAGACCAGTTAAGTTACATATGAATCGATAACGCATTGCGGCGTCGTTTGCCGATCGGATCGCGAGACCATATTGATAACCGCTGCAGCTGTCGGCATGAGCGGATGTACACATAAAAAGTATTCACTGAGTATATATCAATGGCAATTAAATGAAAGTCCTGAGCTCAAATATTTGTGGAATTTAAAGTCAAAGTTTTATCTGAATAGTATTTTGAATACTCGCTCATGTTATTATTGTAGATCATCTTTTTTTTGTATAACTCACTAAACTTTGTGACCGAAACAGCGCATACTTTAATGTTCAGAAGACAAACAATGTTACAATGTATTAATTGAGCGAGTTTTGTTCTCTTATGGCGTTATTCATAATCTTAATGATTGTTTGTCCTTATCTGTCTTTTTGAAATTTGCCTTCGTAAAAAGGGAGAAAACATAATGTATTGAAAACGTTTGTTAACTTTTTTCAGGGAAACGGGCGGGTTAGAGTTCATTAAATTTAAGATAAAACGCAGCTTTCAACACCTCAGCACGAATGTATGATCCTACAATTTCGCCAAATAAAACTTTCGAATGGAATTAACATACTTTAGAAAACGTCCTAACTGCAATTCAATCAAAGCTATGTTAAGCGTTGCTATTTATAAACTGACAGCGATTTTATACGAATAAACGAAGTGAAAAATAATAATCCCATGGACATAAAAGGTTTAAGTTGACTTCCAATATGATTGTTTTTTTAAAGATATTGCATAAAAATCGCCTTTTAATAGGCACTTATCCGGAACGTGTAGGACCACATTGAAGCCTTGATATATTAATATTTGTAAGCTTATCTTTCAGTGTTATCTTATTCATATATAAACCTGACAATATAAATTCATAGAAAAACTTACCTTCTAGTATGGAATCCATCGTTTGTCTGTAAAGGTTGTTTCTCATTCTCACAAAGAATAGTTCCTCAGGTCTTTCAGGTAGATAATATACTACCAGTTCTGTGTGGGCTGATACTGGCTTCACTGCTTCGTAGACAGGCTCACCCTTGACTTTCGTGCAGACTAGGTTAACCTGAATGAAATTGTTTGGTTAAGCCGGTGATTTTAATTTAACTAACGGTGAGATGATATAAAGCATGGCAAAATATTTTCGCTAATATTTGGAACGTTGTTTGTTCGAACAAGATTCGAACTACTAATTTGACAGAAGGGATATCCACAACATATATTATATCCTCTATGTTTGACAAATGGGAAAATGATAAATTCGTAGAAATTCACATATATCTGTCAGTTTTGCGTCAAATTTTACTTCTGTACCGAAATATCATTTTAACCAATAAGCATATTATTATGCTTAACTTACTTGAGGGCCATAATTTTCAGAAACTCGTAGAAATCGAACCCAGTTGCAATGTCGAACCTGAACTCCTCCCGAAGAACATACTTCATCAAATAGTCCGAATCGATGGCGGACCTGTGAACAAAGAATTCGGTCTAAATACAGGATGTAACAAAAGTACCGAGCGATACTTCAACAGCTGATAAGGTCAATGACCCTGAGTACGATGCAAATAGATTAATTTCGAAATTTGATTTTTTTTACTGTCATAAAGCTTTTTTTTTCGAATTTGGATTTTTAAAAATGCTTGAACGGACATTTATTTCCATAGATAATTGAGTGTGCGTAGCGTGAGCAATCCTTAAAAGAGTTCATTCCAAATAGAAGCAGTGTTTCTGCTACATCGTTGTACCTACATAACATACCTACTACCTACTTATATACTCGTACATGCTAACGTAGGTTTCTTAATACGATTATTAGTTTTTATCTTATCAACCCTAATATCACTGCAAAGTAACCGGTCTATTTCCTAGATGACTATTCTACTGATCATGAATATGTAGAACTTACAAGATTCACCCGTGAGCTAATTTTTCGCCCATATCTATACCAGTTCTAAGCCTTTATCAGTGGTAAATTCTATGAAATATACAGCCTTTTTGAACTTCAGCGTTATTTACTAGATCTTAAGCGATAATAATTCGCGTTTCTATTAAGCGTAATGGTTTTCGTATCATAGTGCATTAATGGTGAAATTGCTTCAGTGCAATATGCATAAGTACATTATCATAACACGATGTAAATTGCATACATTTACTAGATAGTTTGAGATTTGAGACTAAAAGTATGAATATAGAAGCGAATGAAATTTTAGCTCGAAAATAAAATACTTCGTTTAAAATAAGAAACGTAATACGTTTACGTAAAAAATGCTGAAGTGTCCACATTTTATTAATTTGTCATAGACAAGTTCTGCGTTACCTTTCTAATGATAAAATTACGAGAATTTCAAATTTTATGACAGAGAAAGTAATTTATTGAGCTGTTTACAAAAATGAGAGCTTGCATATCTTTCCCATTAAAATTATCATCATCAGCATCATTTCAGCCGAAAGACGTCCACTGCTGGACATAGGCCTCCCTCAAAGATTTCCACAATGACCGGTCCTGCGCCACCCGCATCCAGCGGACTCCTGCGGACCACCTTCACTAGTTCATCAGTCCACCTTGTGGGGGGCTTACCCACGCTGCGCCTTCCGGTACGCGGTCGCCACTCGAGAACCTTTCCGTCCCAACGGCCATCGGTTCTACGTGCAATGTGCCCCACGTACTGCCACTTAAGTTTAGGGATTTGGAGATCTATATCGATTACTTTGGTTCTGCTGCGGATGGTCTCATTTCTGATACGATCTCGCAGAGAGACTTCTACCATAGCCCTCTCCATTGCCCTTTGGGTGACTTTGAGCCTTCCTATGAGACCCATTGTAAGCGACCAGGTTTCAGTACCGTATGTCATCACTGGCAAACACACTGATCAAAGACCTTCGTCTTCAGGCACTGCGGAATATTGGACAAAAAGATGTGTCGCAGCTTCCCGAACGCTGCCCAACCGAGTCGGATTCGACGATTAACCTATTTCTTGAAATTGGACGTACCTAACTGGACAGTTTGCCCTAGGTATATATAATCGTCTAAAACTTCGAGTGTAAAGTCTCCGATTGTAACTGGAGTTGGTGCTACATGGGTGTTTGACATAATTTTCGTCTTATCCATGTTCATCTTAAGACCAACTCGCTCGGAGGCTCTACTGAGGTTAACAAGAATCTCAAATCCTCCATGGTCTCAGCCAAGAATACTATATCGTCAGCGAATTGACCGATACGACCTTCAAACCTTCAAGAAAAGAGCGTACTCCCACCTTAAAGGCCGGCAACGCACTTGCGACACCTCTGGTGTTGCGGGTGTCCATGGACGACGTTAATCGCTTACCATCAGGTGATTCGTTTGCTCGTTTGCCCCCTATAGCATAAAAAAAAAAAAAAAAAAGAATTGAAGGTGAGTGAGGTACTCGCCGTTTACATTAATGCCTAGCCTTCTAAAATAAATAAATATTTTTTTATTATTATTTATTTATATAGCGGTAGTCTACTTGGCACCGTTGGAGAGATTGTAGTACCGCTCAGGTTTTGATCGAATCAAAGGCTTTCTCGTAGTCCACAAACGCTAAACAGAGGGGAAGATCTTCGGTCTTCTGTATAACCTGACGAAGCGTATGGATGTGGTCTACGCTACTACAGCGTCTTCGGAAACCGGCTTGTTCGGGAGGCTGGAAGTCATCAAGCCTGCGTGCGAGACAATACGTAATGACTCTTGAAAACAGCTTATAGATATGGCTCAGAAGTGAGATGGGTCGGTAGTTCTTTAGTAAGGCGTTGTTGCCTTTTTTGAAGAACAGTATTACCACACCTCCGCTTCATGCCTTTGGCGTTCTCCCTTCCAGTAAGACAGAGTTTAACAACTTCTGAAAACTGAGCGAGCTGGCTTTGCCCAACAGACAGATCCCTTTCAAAAACTTTGGAGCCCTTATTTCGCTCAATGGTCTCTTCAATACACTTAGTATTGAATTGGCGCATATCGCGAGTGAGGGACTTGGAGATCAGCTTGTTGAACCGCCGGTATAAAGTCGCATCAACTGAAGATTGTAGAATCATTTTACTCCTTTTATCGATGAGTCTCTGAGTAGAGTCTGAGAGTTTTTTGGTCTTATTGGCAGTTGGGCCTTAAATAAAAATTAAATCATAAGATAAACAATTAACAGGGCTTAAGCGCATAGGTATGTTGGCACTCATGTGTTATTAACAGAAATATTTTGCTATAGGTAAGCCGGATGACGGCTCTACGTAATTTTCAATGTTAATCTATGGCGTCAGCTACCTTTCAAGTAACCGCCGGCATAAAGTTGGGGTTACACTTAATGACATGAAAATTACGACAAATATGAGCACGCTTGCAGGCGCCAGGGAACTGGTGTGCTGATTAAATTTCAACTAGTTTTTGAACAGAAGTACTTAAGATAAAAATTACTCGTACTGGATAATGGGTATTGACTTTGAATTAATCTGCAGTTCTGTTATGTGATAACATGATGATAACTAGGGCCCGGAATTTTGCGTGCGGTTTTTGACTGGTCATAGGGAGAGAACACCAATGTTTATCGAAATATCGGTAATTCACTCATAGAGTTATTGAGATTAATTAATCATCAATTAAATAACACTTGCATTCTTACAAGTAAATGACCTATTTAAACTTTCACGATTTTCACACATTATAAATTTACTAAAACGGGGCTTAATCGTGTATAAACTTTGGAAACAAACCTCCGACGTTTCAAGGGCGACATTGCCCCCGTGGTCCCGGAGAAAGACTGGCTGAGGTTGACATCAACATCTTCTAGCTGTGCGGGTTTTACGAACTACCCGCACTTGGTCTTGATTATCAACTTGAACATTTTGCGAACTAGGGATGTGACTCTGTCGACACACTACACTCACGATGTCCGATTTTTGAGCAGGTGATATTCGATTACGCTTACATTTATCAATGACTGGATTCCATGTAGACGAGATTCTAAAACCGTCATCCCGATTGAAATTGGGGTATTTCTTGATTTCAATGGCTTCCCGTACTTTCCACACACGATTAAGCCCCGTTTTAGTAAATTTATAAAGTAAATGACCTACTCAGGCCATCAACTCTTTATGTATATCTATATCCGATATCCAACACTGGCTGTTACAAATGTTATATATCTTCTCTAACATGATAATGTCCCATAAAACTATCCTTGTCATACCGTGGTTTATAATATTTATAACAGCCAGTGTGGGAAGACCATAATATGTATAGACACTATCATAGCGGTATTCAAACCTTAATCAGTTGATATTTCATTTATACATATAACTTTTTTCATCATTGGCCGTTGAAAAGAGTACGTATCATCGGAAAGTTTGAGTTATTATACTACACTAATAAAAAAATCTCGATTTGTCGATATATCAACACGTAAAATTCCAGGCCCTAATGATAATCAACTTAAGAGCAATTCTTAATAAAAGAAGGTACCTAGTATGTACCAGGTAAGGTAAACCAACTAAAAACCTATCTGCGAATGTTTTTCAAAATAATGTGGCAACTACATAACTCCTACTTTAGTTATCTCTCCTACTCCTAGTTCTTGTTTTACGAAGTTAAACATAATCTCCTTTGTAGCATAGATACCTACTCATTAGTTATTAGAATTAGCACTGATTCCAAGAGCTTATTTATACATATACCTACTTGGAATTACAATAAATTGCACATAATTAGTAACGAAAAACTTTATTTTATTTTTAGTAAATATATTTTTAAACGTCAAAGCGTTCCGATTGTTATAAGTTATAACTGTTAAAAGTTTATTTTTATGACACTGGGTTTTAGCATAAATAGTTTATAATCAATTAGTCCTTTTTAAATAAAAATAAAAACAAGTTAAAGCGGAAAGTACTCATAGATAAAAAAATCGTATTATGTTATGCTATAGAATCGTGAGAACCTCATTTTAGTAGTAATAAAACATGAACGATATGATTGCCGTGTCGTAAAAGATATTTTATTAAATTAATTTAGTCGTTGTTTCAAAAGTGATTCATGATTTAATTAGGTACTTTAAAACCGATCATTAGTATATCCTGCAAAATAGTGTCTTATAAAAACTACATTTTATGGCTTACAACTTTTCAATAGATAGAATAAATAGAATTAAAATAAATAAATGTACATAGAAATGAAACCAACATGGAAAAGTAAATGAAGGCCTTTTGTATTAATACATATTAAGTAACGCAAACGAAATAATATTATGTCACTGATCAATAAAATTTGTATTGGTTTTAATTTATGATTAATTCATCGTTTTATAATTCCTCACTAATTTGTCTACATAAAATGACTATATCAATCTTATGAACACATATTTATTTAAAATTATTCAAAATAATACGAGAAAGATGTATTTAAATATAAACAGTGACTGCTACCATATAGTTTAATATGTTAAAAAGTTATAAAAATGTAAATTCACACTAATACTTAACGCATCAGTGGATTTGTAATATATTGGATGGCTATTAAATAAAAGTTAGCATTTAATTAGAATATAAACTCACATAATAAACGTTAGCTTATGATTCTATTATATCTTAAATCATGTGATAGGTCTTTTTGCAAGTTATAGTATTAAATAGCTATTCATATGCTGTTATCAGTATGTTTTTTTTCTTGTAAAAACTGATCCATTTTAATTTTTAAAACGTTAATTTTATAATTTTGCAAAATGAATACAATGAATCAATATAAGTCATTTAAATAAAATTGGGTCAAAAGTAGATAAGTATACAACAAACATTCAACCAGATAGCTCACAAGATAACACAAATAAGCGCTTGTGAAATAGATACGATGATAAATCTAGGGTAGTATTAAATTCAACAAGTGCAAAGCAATATTTAGTAGTATATCACTTTACTACACCAAACAAGTTCATAACAAACAAACATATTCATACAATAGGTAGGTACTGTAACTGAGTACAAAAACCAGCATATGTCTCGCTAACATGATAATTATGTAAATTATGTACTAAAGTATATTAGAAAAATGAATGGGAAATTATCCTATAATAATTTTCTATTTTATTTCATTAAACAATTATTTCCGAACATATTTCATAATTGCTTATTAATGATATATAGTTTTATTAAGTATTCTTATGATCTGCTTCGCGCGTATCTTAATTGTACCTATAATACAGATTATACTTCGTATCCAAATCGAAGATTACATATATTTACTAGCAGCAGTACACGGTTATGTGCTGTCCTTGTCACACATTTAGAGTTATAATATTATTCAAAAAAACTGTTCTCGCTCTCGCCCGCCGGGTAATTAGGAACGGCAGCGCTCCCAGCGGCGTGGTTTATCATTACATGTTTTTGTGTATGTCCGAGTCACACGTATTTTCTCGCAAAAATAGTGTTTTAGTGTATATCTATTTCAGATTGAAGGATTAGGGTGAGTGATTTTACACATCTTCAGAACGATGAATTCAAATTACAGAATAAAACCGCGGCCTAGTTGCCGTTTAACGAATCTTCTTTCGGAAAGTGATTTTGTCCAAATGTTTGATTTTGCTTTCAATATATGTGTGGTAGATTACAATTTAAAAACGAATGTTAGTGTGGTGTATTAATCATATAATAACTAAAAGAATAGATCAAGGAATATTTACTTTGTTCGAAATAATGCTTTTACATCTACCTTCTTTTTTCTAAGTAATATAAGTAAAGTACATGTTAAAGGCACGGGTTGTTGTTCGTAGATTAACATACAAATTTAAACCTAATTAAGAGAACTTTAAGGTTCGTTATGTATTTACGCGTTATAGTATTTACGCGTTATAATTCGTATCAGGTTTGTGTACCAGACCGTATACTAAAAATTGCGCCACACGCCATACTCGAGGGTTAGCCACTTACTTCTAACCCTGGTATTTAACGAAAACAAATGTAATCTCATCTACGCAATGATTTCATCTACCTTTCCAGAGTTCTGAGATAATTATAGTAATAAGTATTGAAGTATGCAATGCTAAAAAATTATGAAAGTCGACATGAATTTCACAAATTGTAGTAAATTCGGTTAACAAAATGGCATCTAAAAGTAATTTAAAGTAAAATAGCCATAGAGGTTCCCTCATTTATCTATAGTTTTGTTAATAAAAGCTAGCTTATGATCCGGATGTTGCCGTTTCGAATATCGTCGAGCCTTCGGGACAATATAGGTATTTTAGAGGTTCCCCATTTTATCCCTAAAAGGGAGGTATGACCTCTTCAATTCTTCATGTTTGTCTTGTATTATTCGTGAAAGACAGCCTCGATTTGTCAGCTAAGAAGTACACATACTTATAGCGCTTCTTGTACGTCGTCTACCTACTTCATTTATATGAACTGTCATAAAAATATACTCGCTTATAAAGAATCATGAGCTCGCTGAAATAAGTAACAATGACTACAATCAATAATTATCATCATAATGTTGTTGCAGAGAAAAATTGTAAAATAAAAATAAGATAGGTTTCGTATAAACTACGTTCCTATTTACGAGTAAGCCTATTTCAGGTTCTATCAAGGAAATACTACTTTAATGAGTCGGAATATATAATCTTGATCATGTTTTAATGAAGTCAAAATACTATGATATTGCGATTTTGAGTCAGTTAAGGCTCTAAACTAAAGGGAAGTGTAACCGCAGCGGCAGTGCCGTATTACCCTGTTCCGCTAAATAGCGCGAATGCTTGCTGTAGCCGCTGCAGGGGTTTAATTTGCGACCTAGTGTCTATACGATTAAAGAAGGATAATTTATGTTCAGAGGTGTATTCTTTGAGTATAGGTAAGTTATTTAAGGTAAAAAATAACTTTTTTGTTTTGTTCAGACTCGAAAGAGGTTATTATTTTTTTCCCTCATATTTTAGATACCGTAAACCGTTCAATATACAACGATATAACCAGGTCAAAAATATGATATTTTGGTTTATGTAAAAATTTACAAAATACAATACCTACATAATATGCGGACATTACAGGTTAGTATATTATGATTGGTGGTTCTTTAACAAATTGCACACCTAAAAGGTGTTCAATCGCTTTCCTGCATGCTCGAAGCATGAGCGAATAACGAGAAAACTGGTTAAAGACACAAAATAGTTAAAGTTTTTTGTGGTTTTTTGCATAACAATAATACCTATACTTACTGATTTTCTTTATCAACTTTACGTATCCCCATCACGAAACAAGGATAGTTTGGTTCCGGAATTTGAACCAATATCTGACGGCGCAGTCTTGCGAATTGTTGCGGTTAGTAAAAACGAATTACAATGCAATGCAATGCATGAAATTATATAAATCATATGATTTTTACATATACATATTATAATAGAAGTATTGTAATTTGTATATGTAGGTAGTGAATGTTGTGGATCACATTTTTATGATACCTACATATAAAATTGTAGATGATATCTTTACGATAATAGGACTCAACACGACTTAATTAAAATTAAGTCGGATATTAATATGGTCGTACGTACCTACTATTAAAACCTCACCGTTTAGGAAGGTGGTAACCAAAACGGAATAATTTTACGAAGCTGAGTGAGTTTGCTAACAAAAACCTCATTGGAGAGTAAATGGTTTTAACCCAATTGAATTATCACGAAACTAATATTCCTGTTTATTGAAAGCATGAACCGATATATACTGAAGTAATACAAACAACGACTTAAATTTTGATTTATAGTTTCCTAGAGAAACTTCATATCATATATATATATACGAAACGAAAATATTTTTTTTTTCGTAGGCTATATCGATGAAATAGGCTTAATCTTATTAAATACCCTACGCTGCTCCGCTTCAACAGCGCCGAGTTACGTGACATAAATCGCGTGTAAATTTGTATAATTTTGCTCCGTTTCAACAATTATGCCACAAAAATTGTGTCAAATAAGCTTGCTTTAACAGCGTTGAGCTTTAACACATTAATTATGTCAAGGATCGTCCGCTTTAGCAGCGTTGAGGTACTCCACATTAATTGTGTCGAGGATTCCAGAACTTTGCTCCGCTTTAACAGCGTTGAGGTACTCCACATTAATTGTGTCGAGGATTCTAGAACTTTGCTCCGCTTTAACAGCGTTGAGGTACTCCACATTAATTGTGTCGAGGATTCTAGAACTTTGCTCCGCTTTAACAGCGTTGAGGTACTCCACATTAATTGTGTCGAGGATTCTAGAACTTTGCTCCGCTTTAACAGCGTTGAGGTGCTCCACATTAATTGTGTCGAGGATTCTAGAACTTTGCTCCGCTTTAACAGCGTTGAGGTACTCCACATTAATTGTGTCGAGGATTCTAGAACTTTGCTCCGCTTTAACAGCGTTGAGGTGCTCCACATTAATTGTGTCGAGGATTCTAGAACTTTGCTCCGCTTTAACAGCGTTGAGGTACTCCACATTAATTGTGTAGAGGATTCTAGAACTTTGCTCCGCTTTGACAGCGTTGAGGTGCTCCACATTAATTGTGTCGAGGATTCTAGAACTTTGCTCCGCTTTAACAGCGTTGAGGTGCTCCACATTAATTGTGTCGAGGATTCTAGAACTTTGCTCCGCTTTAACAGCGTTGAGGTACTCCACATTAATTGTGTCGAGGATTCTAGAACTTTGCTCCGCTTTAACAGCGTTGAGGTACTCCACATTAATTGTGTCGAGGATTCTAGAACTTTGCTCCGCTTTAACAGCGTTGAGGTACTCCACATTAATTGTGTCGAGGATTCTAGAACTTTGCTCCGCTTTAACAGCGTTGAGGTACTCCACATTAATTGTGTCGAGGATTCTAGAACTTTGCTCCGCTTTAACAGCGTTGAGGTACTCCACATTAATTGTGTCGAGGATTCTAGAACTTTGCTCCGCTTTAACAGCGTTGAGGTACTCCACATTAATTGTGTCGAGGATTGTAGAACTTGCTCCGCTTTAACAGCGTTGAGTCTCTCCACATTCATTGTGTCGAGGATTGTAGAACTTTGTTCCGCTTTAACAGCGTTGAGTTTCTCCACATTAATTGTGTCGAGGATTGTAGATCTTTGCTCCGCTTCAACAGCGTTGAGTTACTCTACGTCAATTTTGTTGATGATTGTACAACATTGCTTCGCATTAACAGCGTTGAGTTTCTTCACATTAATAAAATCGTGTTGAGGATCGTACAACTTTGCTCCGCATTAACGGCGTCTCGTATTACATATTCTACAGGAATTGTGTAGAATGTAATAAAATTTTACTCCATCAGGTTGTTTTTACCATGATGAGACTTCTTTTCAATAGTAGCATTCCGATTATCAAGACACTCCACGTGTCTGTTCTTTATTATAACAATTATTCACAAAAATAGTAATTCTCTTGCTGCTGTAGCGTTGGTCAATATTTCGTTATCTTACAGTAGAATCGAAGACACCTGCCACTTTTTTATTACAACGTTCTACTCAAAAAGGAAAAACTTACCGTATTAACCATTACCAACCACTTGAATTATTATTTGGTCTCAGTATAAATCTGTATGTATATTTTATAACAAGATTTCTTTAGTACTAATCTTGCAATGAAGAAACTACTGATAGCTTGTTTTACTAATTATACAACTTGTTTTTGTCTTCCTTTTTTTACTTCGATATGAAATACAGGCATATCTATAGTATACAATCACTATGCAGGGATTCGTCAGTAGAGTTCAATTAAATGAACGAAGTATAATTTAAAGCAGGTATATTCAAGTAATGTTAAAATTATATCGACGATAATACACACTCCAGTGTTTTGTTTCACCTAAAAGGTTATTGAAAGTAATTTCATTCTTTATTAATGTCGTTCCTCACTTGGACACGCACAGCATGTTATGCATAAGTCCAATCTAATAAAAATATTCATATAATATTTACATAATAGTACCGTTTTATTTTATTAGGCACTCATGTATGAAGCTAATTATCAGGAACCCATAGGAGCGTACGGATTTGACTTCGATATTTTATTTTATTTTTCCTACTTATATGTAGTATTACAATTCTCTAAACATCTGCTAGTAAATATATGTAATCTTCGATTTGGATACGAAGTATAATTAATAATCAAACGAACTTACCTGTGAAGTTTGATTGGAATTATACGAGTATCCAAATCGAAGATTACATACTCCCACCCTCCCAGACCCTAAAAATTAAAATAAAATCGTCTCTGGTCCTAACACAAAAATATCTATGTGCTCTAAAATAATGATAAACCACGCCGCTGGGAGCGCTGCCGTTCCTAATTACCCGGCGGGCGAGAGCGAGAACAGTTTTTTTGAATAATATTATAACTCTAAATGTGTGACAAGGACAGCACATAACCGTGTACTGCTGCTAGTAAATATATGTAATCTTCGATTTGGATACTCGTATAATTCCAATCAAACTTCACAGGTAAGTTCGTTTGATTATTAATTATTATGTAACATGTATATGCAAAACTTGCAGATTTCGGATTCTTTCCGTCGTTCTTGAAATATGATACAGCTATTCGATATATTTTTTGTTTCTATTAAAAGGATTACCAAATACTGTAAAGTGGTCGATAGTTCGCTAATAACCTTGAAAGTGAAAAGGAAATTTATTCACAGCAAAAACCCTTTCTAAACCAGTATCGGTATTTTCGAAGACTCGCTCTCATAAATCTCAGTACCGTTAGCCGGGCGGATGCGCGGGAGTCTGGGACATGTCAGGTTTTTGTTCCAATGACTCAGACGAAGGGTTATGTCCTAATGTTCAGTAAAAAAATACCGTTTTCGTCAAATAAACGGTACTAATGACGATCATATACCCGCACAAATAAATAATGAAAAACACGGTGTTACATTAAAATTCTTCAACCAATCTATACATTTGCAAGTATCAACGTTATTATAGCTAAATACATACTTAATTTTAACAAATATAAGCTTTTTATGTACTAACTTTACTTTGTTAACTCATCCTTAACATATACTGTAATCACCTGGATGGACTTAGCACGTATTATTCTTTCGATTGAAAACAGGTACGTGTACTAAAATTGTAATTACATTTATTCCGGCACGAAACAAACTTCTTTGGTGGTCCTACTGGTAATTTCGCTTTGCCATATGGGGACCGATTCCTTACAGTACAACAAGCAATAATCGGTTCTTCTGAATTATATTCTTGGATTTCTTTTGCCGTTGAATTTATGAAAGCACCCTACAATTCCACTAGTTTTTTTATGATTCTTAATGTTATTGGTCAAAATAGGTATTTTTTTTTAAGATTTTAAGTGCATTTTCTACAAACGCAGGTTTCATTTTATATAAGTTTTAAGCAGATTTTTGGTTTAATAATCATTGATAATTTTATTTGAGGTAGAGTGCAATAAAAGCAATTAAAAGAAAAACGCTATTTGATAAAAAGTGGCTCAGTAGTCCACTTTCGACTGCATCACAATGCGAACAATCGATACGTATTCAACGAGCAATCGACTTTTAATCAATCTCCCAAATGGGCCTATCAAAATTAATTGACGTCAATCGTGAATCGGGACCTAAAAAACGTTCTTGTTTTGGATCGAGCGGTTATTGAGACGTACTGCTGTATAACGAGTATCTTACCAATTAAATGTTTTTAGGGCCTCTCAGAAAAGAGACCTTAGAAAGGAAAACTAAACGGTTTTCTAATCAATAAAATTCAACTGCTCTTAGATATAAGCAAACTGACATCAGCTTAAAGTACCTACACTTATATTTTTTAAACATAAGAACTTTACACCATTCTTGAAATAGTAGGAAAATAAAGGTAAAACTCTTAAATACACCATTTTGTACTTAATTTGTTTAAATCTACGGAACCGAATTAAAATATATGGTTTTCATTTTTATCAAATTGTATTACTGATATTGTAAATCAATAAGTTAGATTCGTTTACCGCAACTGACAGATAGTATGATTGTATTGAGCTAAATTGGACTACAGTGGCCATATTGGGCTCTTACTTGATTGGATAATAGTTAAATTTAAGAAATATTTAGCCCAATAATTCGTGTTCCATCAAAATAGTTTGATTAATCGCAGATGTTTGAACAGAGAAAACTATATAAACATATACGAGTAACACAGAGTAAGGCAAGAGTCACATATGATAATGTAATACCTTTTTTTTCTTTATACTTAATAAAATCTTACCAATTTAATTAGTACCTATACCTACTGCAATAATTAGTCAAATTGGTGTTTTATACTTATTTTCGGTATTGTCGCACGACCTACATCTTACAAGTAATTTTCTATGAAAGTACACGGTAAAGTTTAGTTAGTAAAACGTTAAGCAGTCTAGTCCAACTCATATTGTATCGAAAGCACCGCCATCTCTCGGGTTACCGAAGACAAGAGCCCTTTAAATAACCCCCAAGCCTGCGCGTGCGGCTGCCTGGTCACGATCTACAGAAGCGCGCCTGAGGCGTCAAATCGCTCACCGCGCACGCTCTATACAAAGATACTTGCACACTGACCGATTGAAAATACGAAGAGTGCAGTCAGCAGCAAAGTTGCTGAGTTCACATCAACAAGGTCGTGCCAAGATAATTTTGAACACCTTGCCAGCTTATCTACGTATACTGCTGTATGTATACTGTCAAACAGATGGTACCCCAAGCCGCTCTAAAACTACATATGTCAAAATGACAAGCAGTAGAGATTTCATACAATCTGATTTATAGCGGTCCTATGACACAGTTCTATAATGGCCTAGGGTTTCAATTGATTGACCATACAAGTACATACTTAATACCTAATGAAATACAAAGTAAAAAAAAACGAATGAATAAAATAAATGTGGCTGCAGAGACATGTATTTTAACGACACACAGTACCTACACATTATATTAATCGTTAATAAAGAGGTTTAGCATAATAACTAAAAAAAAATACCTTTTATTTTTAATTCAAAACATCTCTTCTCTTTATAATTTTCCAGAGATCAGGCAAGGAAACGTCTATTATTTGTCTTTAACCAGGTATCGACTGTGCCTTAATCCTCAGACTTATAATTCGTTCCACTCATTCTACACACTCCTTTACACACATAAACAGATGTGAAATACTGACAGCCGAGTCAGTGACTAGCTTCCCGTCCCGGCTCCACTCGAGTGAATAATCTTGATAACGAGTTTCATTGACAAGTACCTACTTAATCTCTTAACTAGTATTGCCTTGTGGCGTTACACGTGTTTCAGTCGATAGTCTCCACTATCATTGATGGTGAAGATGCGAGATTAGAATTAATGAAACGTTTATTTAATTTTTAGCCGGAAGTACACCACCTAACTACAAAATGTTAAGAATGTGTGTTTGGAACATGCTTAATATGGAGGATCTCCTAATTCTGGAAATTCCAACATTGTGTTGTAAGTAAGCAAAGATCGTGGAATTACTAATATACAGTCAGTCAGTGCATTTGTAATCTTGGGATTGCAATTGTTTTAAATTTTTTAATCAAATAATTACTTATTATTGCTTTTACATTATATCTATTTCATTATTTAGAAATTGTGAACAATTTTTTAAGTGAAATATATACAATTGAGCCGTATAGTATATAGTTCTTTCACCTAACTGTTCGCATGCCTCAAAATAAAACGGTTGTCTCTTTTACACAAAAATCTGCTTGCTTGCGTGACTTTTGGCTGTATATAAGACCCCAACGAATTACCAATCAGTAAGGGCCTATATTAAACGCTTTTGCAGTACGTGCATTCTTTAGTAATGCATTCATTCTGCAGCAAACAGAAGCCGAAACGAACGTCCGGGCCCCGGGCGACTCTTTTAAAGGATGCCACTAATTTATGCACCAAATGCCGTATTCACTGCACGCTGCGACCGTAAGGGACTATTTTGTAGGAATTTTCGAGCACATTATCGAACGAGCGAGCGAAGCGAGTGAGTTCTCCTAATCTACTTGGACACATTTCGGCGTTTGTATGTATGTATGTATGTTTGTTCGACGATAACTCGAGTATCGTTGATTGGATTGTCGTAAAATTTGGTAGGCGGTTAGATAAGATAAATAGAATTTATAAGTTCGAATATGAGCCAAATCGGTAAAGAGGTTGCCGAGATACGAGGGTCACGAGTTCAAGTTAGAGGCGAACCACTAGTTATTAAATATTGAGGTGCAGCTACAAAAGTGCAAAAGAGGTGAAACATGTCGGTAGGGTTCATTTCACATTATAAAAAAGATATTTTGCTACTTTTTGGCATAGAAATTATAAATATCAACAACTTTAATATAAATTTGTATGTTTCATTGTGCCCAGAAACGATTCAACATACGAGTAGGTACTTATATCTAAATTTAGAAATCTATGTATTTAAGTATTTATATGTATCTATATATTATATATATCGTCGTCTAGTACCCACACCACAAGCCTTATTGAGCTTACCGTGGGACTAGGTCGATTTGTGTAAGATTGTCCCACAATATTTATTTATTTATTTAGGAAAATATGTTTTTTTGTAGAAAAATAAATTAAAATCTACGAAAAATTTGTCTTGATACTCGTAACGTGAAAAATCCAAACAATTTAAAAGAACACGACAGTTGCAATCAAATACTTCTACAAATCGCTGTTCATTTGCCGCCCAGTACTTTCGCGTCCGTCCGTTCTTACTCTTACGTGAAAACGTTGATTGCGGCAAGCCCGGAGGCGATTATTTGCCGCACTTCCACCAAATTGAGCGCCCGTGCGCCTGCGCTCGCCGGCGAATAATGTCTGCAATATATGCCCACAACCAATTAGACAGTTGGCTTGATTAGACGCGAGTAAGGTTAAATGATGCCAAATTACTCGCAATTACAAATAATAGCACGCTAATTCTTACTGTTTTCAGGGATTTTATTGCAGCCACGGATACCTACTTAATTTTCTATATCAACAGCGTAATTGAAAGGGCTTCGTTTTATAAGTTACTTCGTAAAATCGAACTTCTTATTTTAACGGAGGTATTCGTTTATTAAATTGTTGGATTACTTGCATGATCATTACCTACCCGACTATATTATTAGTCTTTGTGATTTTTATGTGTTTGCCGAAAAGCACAATATTTTGATTGTGATATCTTTAAACCAAAACAGCAAGCAAATAATGTTATCAGAAACATGGAGCGGTAACCGCTTCCAATACCGCACGTGCTGGCGGTCAAGTAGAAACAATTTCTAAAACGGCGCGAGTTCGTGAAGGCCGGGGGTAGGTAATAACTGGGAATTACGGAACTGGACACATTGCCTGCTGTTGCAATTGTTCAAAGTGTAAGAGAAAGCGGAATATAAGTATGGCAAAGGCTAAATGGCGAAGGTACTAGCACAAATATACCCGCACAAAAAACAATTGGCAAATGCCGCATATGTGGGTAAGATGACGGAAAATAAACTAGTACTCAAATTTCAAAGAACTTGTTTGCAAAATTCCATTTCGTTTAAATAATACTTTATCGTATCGCAAGGCGACAGTACTTAAATTCAATCAACTATGACGGGAGTGATGCTATTATGTTTCTCAGATTTTTTCCGCTAACGGCTCTTGTATGTACCCAGCCTATCCCTGAGGCTCGCGCGGTCACAAATGGTACAGTCATGATCTAAAATTGCATCTCATTACTCCCCCCGCACAACCGCGGTGCACTGATTGTGTACCAATTTGACAGCTACTATAGGTCCAGACAGGTTGCAGAATGAATGGAACACTTGCGAGCCAGTTCTGGAATCTGTTTTGTTCGATGTACATAGGTACGTATACATAATATGTGCCTTCGTTAGGGTGTCGCTTATATTGCGATTTTAAAATTGCCTGAAAACTGAAACTGAAAACCCAAAACCCCCTAAAAATAAAACAATCCGGTAAGTAAGTTCATAAGTTTTTTTTTTTTTTTTTTTTTTTTTAAACTTAAATCATTTATTCTCGAAATATATACAGTAAGTGTAAATTACCTAACTACCTACCTCTACCTACCTTAAATCTAAAGTAGGTCCTTGAGGCATTGTACCTAGGATGCTGGCGGCATTTCCTCGTTGTATCGCAATGCTGATACGTTGTGCGAGGAAGCCACCAGCTCTTCGGTCACCAGTAACATCAACCAGACGTTTCGCGATTTCTACGAAAAATTTGCGTGCGCTGGGACCCCATGGACCAAGAGTTTCGACCCCGAGTATTTATTGGTTTTCTGTTGAAATCGAGTTTTTTGTGTAATAATGTATAAAGGACAGTAGTATTAGCGGTTGACACGGGAAAAAATATATATAAAACAAAAAATGTTTGGTAATTTTCATACTTTGTATGGGATAATCTTCGGCACGGGTTGCAGTTACAGTAATAGCCTGAAATTTAATTGTTGTGTGTTAGTGTGTTTAGAGTTTAAAAAACCGATTTAGGGGGTATGCGTTATTAATTTCAAAAAACTAATGGACACTCTCACTCAGCCCTTGTGGTCAATCAGTAAAAAAAACAGTGCAGTGGTTGTTTGCAGTTTTCTAATTAAAGTCTAAGTGTCACGTTAATAACATGTCCAGTTAATCTTATGCCTCCTCCATACTCGTAATGTGCGCAGAAATATTGTTTATTGACAAATAAGACAACTTCTTACTCAAAACAGATTTGTAAATTCCATGAATATTAAGAGATAAACTACAATCGTCAAAGTAAAACCGACTATATTTCTGATTAGCATCGTTAGCTACATGCATAACATTCGAAACAATGTTGTTAGTGATATACATGATAATATAATGAACTTATCATACACATTAATATGTCCAGGTTATCTCATGTCTCCAGCATAATGCGCACATAAATATTGTTTATTGACAAATAAGACAAGTTCTCACTTAAAACCGATTTGTAAATTCCATGAATATTAAGAGATAAAGTATAATTAGTAAATGTAAAACCGTCTATATCCCTGATGAGCATCATTAGCTACATGCATAACATTTCATACAATGTTGTCAGTAATATACATGATAAGGGGCTTATCATACTTACATGTTAACGATCAAACAATCTTCCCTAATGAAATAGGTACATGTGTCTACAATCATTAGCAATAACAAGGTGGTATCGTCATGGTTTGCCACCGACCCCACTCCGACCGTGCTATACCGTCACGGTCGGTATTGCACGCAAATACCGTGTAATCGGTGTTCACAGTGGGCGTGCGTTACCGTGTTATTAGGTGCGAATTGAGTAAGTGGGCATGATTTATAGCATGTACTATCGCGTTCAAAATTGCATGGTCAGTTTATGAATGAATTCATTCATAAATTGCCCAAACACTTTTGAAATCGTGTGTACATAATGTTGAATTAGTTGGTGCGTGTTGATCCTATGGTACTAGTTGTGGAGTAAATTAGATACGCTCGTATTAAAAAACTATTTTACAGATCATATCGTACCTATCGTTGAGTCATTTATTTAATAAGTAGGTACTTAATAATACCATTAATCTTACAAAAGTTTCTTATACCTACTCGTATAACCTATTTAGGTTCGTCATACCTATATCCAAACCGCATTAGTTGAATTGTCATGATGTTTAGTTTTTAATAATTTTAAAAAGTAACATCTTTTTTGTTAATAACATCACCACTTATCAAGTTATCACCCTAACCTGACCAAGTCAAATAGTGGCCCTGCATTCAACCTTTGTGTTCAGGTATTCCAACTAAAATGCCTCTACAATAACACTTGACGCGATACATTTATCAGTCTATCAAAACATCATAAAAGCATGCTATAAAATTAATTTGCTATAACCATAGGTGTTGACAGCAATGTTACGGTTCGCCACCCACCCTGAGCACGTGGTATACCGAGGCGTGACGTGCCATACCGTGCCACCCCTCCGTCACGGTATGGTACCTACGTACAATACCCGTTTTTAAGTACAGCATGCAGTTACACCTGTTTTTCTGATGCGAATGAACGTGTTATTTTTTGATAATGTATTTGTACTATGTCTCAGAAAGTTGCATAATATCCAATCATCTCGGACCCGAGAGAGCATTGATGGACCAGCGGTAAGGCGTACGACTTTAAATCGGAAGGTCGCGGGCTCAAATCCTGCCGGCTCGTACCAATGAGTTTTTCGGAATTTATATACGAAATATCATTTGATATTTCCCAATCGCTTTTCGGTGACGGAAAACATCATGAGGAAACTGGACTTATCCCAATAAGGCCTAGTTTACCCTCTGGGTTCGAAGATCAGATGGCAGTCGCTTTCTTAAAACTAGCGCCTAAACCAAATCTTGGGATTAGTTACTAAAGTGGATCCCAGGCTCATTGAGCCGAGGTATTAGCCGGAAAAACACAAGGAAGGAGGAAAAAGAGGGGACCCCAATCATCTCAGATTTTTAGAAATGTTAAAATAACAACTACTACAGTTTGTTCCATAATTTAATTATACTTAAGTTTGCTCTTTTAATCGTGTACGTTAATTTGTCTTATCACGATGATATTCATTCAAAATATAGGTATAATAAAAATTTCACAGTGATGCTTCGGTTTTGTCTGTTAAATTAGATTTGGATTTATAGTTGCAAGCACGCGCCTTTCCGCTCGTGATCGATGTTAAATGAAATCTTAGAAAAAAAACTCGATATTTAAGGAGACCAAATTTTTTCAAATTTGTTCCATGACGAATGTTAGACGACGACGAATTAACACGCTGTTTTTATTTAACCATTAACCTTTCGAATGCGCCTGTCATATTTTTGCTATTAAATAATTGACCTTGACACTTTAAATCAAGGTTCAAGTATTAGGGAGCAGATCTGCTCCTAAGCATACTTAGGTTAACTTGAATATTAGAGAACAAGTTCCAGGTAGCAACTTGTTCTCTCTACTTCTAGTTACGTTATGGCATTACATTTCAGTCCTTACGTACATTTATTCTGCGCAACTACTTTGTGCTAACCATGAGTTTTACTTAGCCACGAGTCGATAGCGACTGCGCGATTCGAAAGTATTTGCATCTCGCTCACACCAGAGTGCTTACCATGGGTTGTACGTGGCCGTATTCGATAGCGACTGCGGCGTTCAAGGGTTTGTCCATCTCACTCCTGCCAGGGTAATGGTAGAGTTAGAGGTGATAAACTAGAATTAAGCGACGAAACTGCAAGTTTTTGACTTTCAAAGAATCGTTGGTTGCTTTGATTTATTAATGTTATCAATAAGGAGCTCTGGACATTACTGAAAAAAAAACCTTTTTATTTAACACAGATTTCGCCGTATTGAGGTTTATTTTTGATTTGTTTTCTGATATAAATAATACCTTATGTACTTACCTATTTTAAAGACAATCATAAATCAACCGTATAAGCATATATAATTATATCGAGGGTTGCCTGGTGAAACCCAATAAGTATGAAAAACCTAGTTTTGAGAAAAATGAAGTTAAAGATTTATGGTCATCAAACACTAATTTGGTAAGTAAATTCGTAGTTTTATAAGTTCTCCGTGTAAAGTAATTTTATCTACTTTAAGCTAATTTGTGTTTTAGCTATATAACTAATTTAGTTTTCCTGTAAGAAAACGTTTTTTACCAAGGGGTGTCGACTTATTGGGTTTTCGCAAAAATTAAAAAGCTGTTAATGTTACTTATAGGTTTTATTACCTACTTATAAAACTTATAAAAAAGTTAATCTACCCTAGTCATCCGTATAGGTGTTTTATACGGAATGATTTTTGGGTCATGGAGCAACATTTAACAAAGTACTGGGGAGGGCCACACTGAGCAACTTTCACAACTCTCTGTGGACAACCACGAATTCGGGAAAAAAAGGTCTCCTAATGAAGAGCTAATTGATATTTAGTTACTCCTAAGTATTAGTTGATCGATATTTAACAATCAAAGATTTCTTTTTCACGATTTCATGGTTGTCGTAGTGAAAGTTGGGTAGTGTGTTCTTCCCCGATACCTACCCTGTTCACTCTTGCTCCATGACCCAAAAATCACCCAGTATGTACGTAATCTTCAAAATACTTACAAAAGTCTGCCTTACTATTATCATCGATGACAATATTGTGCATTTGGGCGGCAATATTAATTTACGATTCATCAAGATTGAAGGAGTCATTGTCTGAAATTGAATAAATTAAAGAATGTGTACCAAAAACGCAATAACTTAAAATCATATAAGTACGGGCAGTCACGGGATTATAAACTCGGGTAAGTACACATAAAGGCATACATGTAACTACATAATTATAATCTAGTCTAACATAGTTTAAGACACTTTGTTATTAACAATTTATGGACCTACGATGTCTGAAATAAATAAATTTGAATTTGAATTTGAATAATGATTGATCTTATAACACCATAGGGGAAAGTGGGTAGGCTTCGTACACTTTTTGCTCTGGGCCTTGTAAAATAAAAACTAACAGTTATTTAAAAATTAAATTAATGCTATTGCATGGTCCAGTTATCTGTTTATAATAACAGTGCATTTCTGATTTAATCCAAAACAATTTGGCCAATATAACGATTTTCCTAAAACGTGGGAATTGTACGAATTTATCCCACACGTAAGGAGGCATTCGTTTCTACCTGGGATTCGTCATTTTATGAGTTCCTGTTATAATCAATGTTTAGGCATATCTTACCCATAATAACTGTATTTTGATTAGGTATATTCTTGATTTTAGTTCCATGGGGTGCATTTGTACATTAAAAAATCACATACAATCGGAGTTTACGAAAGCACCCCAATAGACTCAAACGCGAAAAAATTCAAATAAACAAATATACGTCAAATAAATCCCAAAACTATTGTTTACATAAGAACCTGAAGCGTGTATTTACAAACAAGGTTGAAATACACGCAAATACAGAGCAAATTCTCCTTCAAGTGCAAGGTATGTAAAGACCTCTCTAAATTGCTCATTTGATAGATGTTCCGCATACTTATACTTGGGTACATTATTTATTTATGTATGTACCTATATGTAGGTATATTTATATGTGTATGTTTATACAATTATTAAAGCAATGTATTATTATTGATATTATGTGTTTCCTATCTCTTCTCGATGTTTACGATCCTGCACCAAATACAAGTTTCTGTTTTATCCAATGGTTGACTGGTAGAGAATGCCCCAAGGCATTAAGTCCACCATTTGTACTTTTTTGTAATTGGGCAATAAAGCTTAAATAAATAAATAAGTATTTTTTTCAATTCCATTAATACTTATTAATGACAGATGCATTCAAACAAGACAAAAAATTACTTTAGAGTTGCCTCTTCCAGTTGGAATGCAAAAAAATAATTAATATTATTTAATAATTTAACTAAACGTATTAATTTAAAGTACTTTTTGTTATTTCGTACCGTAAGCATCACTCAAAGTCGCGTAGTTTGATTAATAGATTGTGCTAAAACCCGATAAGTTCGCTCTTAAACGAAACAACAACAATTATCTACATATTAACGGTTACAATCTTACAATAGCTTACATTTATTGTTGGGTATTTAAGGACAGTACTGTAAACGCGATGTATACCTATCGTTCAGGCGATTATGTCATTTGTTTGTTTTGTTATTTTGTACCGTAAGCATCACTCAAAGTCGCGTAGTTTGATTAATAGATAGTGCTAAAACCCGATAAGTTCGCTCTAAACGAAACAACAACAATTATCGACATATTAACGGTTACAATCTTACAATAGCTTAGATTTATCGTTAGGTATTTAAGGACAGTAGGTACTATAAACGCGACGTATACCTACCTATCGTTCAGGCGATTAAGTCATAACATAATTAAGTACCAATCTTATTTTATACGACAATTCTAAATGTATTTCTAGGTTAGAAAATAAAATTTTACCTGTTTCTAGCATAGCTGCTGCACTAATTTTCTGCCTCGGTCACCCATCACAAAACTTTTAACACATACACAGCCATCATTAACACAATACGTCACAACTTTTAACAGCTATTTCCAATTAAATTTGCAACGACGCAGCGGCGGAGCGCTTGCGATCCTGCCGCTACTTGTCGAGGCAGCGCATGACCTTGCGGTCGTCAAACATATTTATTGGGTTCTTCCCGGGATTTTTTTTTAAGAAATTTGTTAAAGGCCCGTGCGAGAATTCGATAACTAGACTTAACATAATATTTCATCAAAAAAATGTTTTAGATAAGTACTATACATTTGTTTATTGGGTTTTACTTTGAAGTAGTTTGTACATTTAACAAATAATATCGTAAAAGTAAAACCCGATAAATGGTTTTAACGTATTTTAATTCTTACTTAAATCCTTTTTAGGTTCGAATCGTACTGAGGTAATACCCGATAAGTAATAGTATCTGGTTTTACGATGTGTGTTTAGTTTAATTTAGTATAAATATCTCTGCACTAAATACCTATAAGTGTGTATTGTGTGGTTCTTGCACTAAGTAATAATAAAAACTGAAGCCTTAAATGCACTTGTAGTATTTAGTTTTAAATTAAAACTTGAAATCAAGTACTTATCGGGTTATCAACTCGGCATATTTCCGTAATACATGTCAAATCTGCTTATCCGATATTACCATTAGATTGAGCGATACCGAATCCATCTCAAACTGTTTTTACTTTAAAATCTCACTTTTTGTCACTTATTGGGTTTCACCAGGCAACCCTCGATATATATATTCTTCGTTTTTGATCACGCCAAAATTCAACATTTGCCCGACATTTTTTTATTACATCTTGATGCACCAGTATGGTACGTAATAAACTTGAAGCATAAACATCGGTCCAATTCCGACGTTTAAATTACTTCCGAAACCAGGCATTACACCCACAAAAACCGTAATCAAGCTTCTGAAATAATAAAAAAAGCAAAGGCAGTATGCGTTGCTAACAATCATCCCGTCACAATTTTAATCAAGGGCCCTGCAAATTCTATCGCTTTTTTTGCTCGTGCATTCTTCCACGACGTTATAATTGCGCCAAATAACAGAGGGACGTTCCTTGGTTCGGGTGTATTATGGTTTCGGAGGAAAGATGGCTCGGATGCTTCAGATTACTTTTGTTTCCCATTTTCGCTACTTGAGCACCTATCTGGACGAAAGTAACAGGTAGTTATTAAGTGTGCTTACCACGATTTTGAAATCTACTGTAGAAATCTATAGTCACTTGTGTCTACGTCAACGCACTGTCAGTGCATCTTGCTCGCGCGAGATGCTGCGAACTGTATAACGTGTCGAAATCTACCCTTCGAAATTTATAGCAAGTCATGGTAGAGACATGGTTAAGTATTTATACCATAGTCAACCCGTATCGATTCCATGAATTGCTCTCGCTTTCGAATTGCTATCGACTGCGCGATTCGAAGAGATGCAAATACTTTCGAATCGCGCAGTCGCTATCTATTCGTGGCTCCGATTAACTCATGGTAAGCACACAGTATACTGGTCGGATAGTTTCGGAAATTCAGTTAGTTTGACTTACGGACAATCAATTTTATAGCTAGATAGAAGAGAATCATCGCGCGGGAAGGGATGAAGCACGAAACAGTAGAAAGCAAATTATTCTACAAGATGGTTAAGGAAGTGCATTATCCATGTTGTATAATATTCTTTGTTGCGACCAACAAAAGGTCAAACAGGTGAACAGAAAAGTAAGTGGACGTTAGACCAGTACATTCAGTTTTTAATCAATATAAATGAACAATATTTTAAGTAAATACAAATTAGAAACGGAAGTGATCAAGACAAGACCATTCAATAATGTACGTTACGTTTTTACTATTGAGTACCTACTTATATTTTCTGTAATTACCATTGTTCAGAGTTCTGAGAGCCTATTTTAATTTATTTTAATAATTAAGTACGTTGGTTTAAAGGCCATAAGAGTATACTATGCTGTTATTGTGTTATGATGTTTTAATATGGGAAGGCTTCGTAATTATTTAGTAATTGGTGGGCAGGTAGTGCCTCGGTAGCCGATATATCACGGATTCTGATTAAGGTTTAGAATTGGAAATCTAAAGTCGTGTTTACTGTTGCAATCTTTTGACAGTAGGTAGGACCACTTTTTTCGTAAGGAAAAGGGTACAGTGGCAATACCACATTCTCATTATTTCTCAAATATAAATACTTAACAATAAATCACGAGCGCTAAACTTTGAACTGTTGGTGATGTTTGCTTGTGTATATGTAACTCCGTAAGGAAATAACTGAACCGCATCGATCTAGAAATTATTAAAAAAGTATATAGGAGCAATTGATGGACGTGCACGGAATAAAAGGTGCTTTTTGGACAAGTTCCGAAAATCATCCTATGCCAAATCCAAAATCAGGATTTGTCATTGGAGCTAATTTTCCTTCATTCACAAAATGCTAGGTATATTTGAGTCCAACGCAGTCGTTGTGTCGTTTAAAAACGCAAACCTTCCACAGGACTTTCTTTGTTCAGCATAAAGTGTGGTGTGAACAGAGCTCAGGGCTTGATTGGACGCGACTGCCAGTAAAGGCGAGAACGCCGCAAGCTCCGATGTCGATATAATTTGTGCCGTTGTTTGCCTTAAATCAACTTCGGAATATGCTTCGAGAAAACGTGTTAAATAAAAATTATATAGGTAAACATTGGCATACATTGAACAAAAGTTTTATGAAATGAACAATTTTTACTATGGAGCCAACAAAATCTCGAAAGAAAGTTGCTCCGCCGAAAATACCTACCGAATACACACATGATAGGTATGTTTTTTTTTGCTCTTTTTTTGGGAACAGCACAATGGCTAACTATACTTATATACTGACTCGAAGAATCATATTATAAAACCTTAAAAAAATTAAACAGTTGATTTACGACTAAATACCAAATAATTTGTTTTAATCACGATACGTTGCAGTCGGTCTTATTTAAAACTTCCAAGAAGGCTTTACTTAATTGAACATCTTGGAATAAGACACTGCTTAACTTAAAGTCAATTTGAAAGCTTTCAAACTTACATCAACGATTTCCTAGAAAGCCTCTTTCTCTCAAATGTATGATCGCTTGTAGTTGGCTAATAAAATTGTTCGATTCTAACACGCTTAACACATTATACTTAAATAGGACTATTGAATGGTGCATACTGAGAATCGTTAATCCAATTAAAATTGCCATTAAGTTTTACCGAGAGACAAAAAAGGATTTTGCATTAGCGTCATGAATGATTCACACTTAACCGCACCGGGCCGGGCCGGGTCGGACCGATGTGTCAATTTCTAGAGAAAGCGTCCAAGCTATCATATGTCACCATCGTCTCAGTCCGGCGTCAAATGTGAGTCATTTCTCTAAATCGGAGTTAAAAAAGGAACGCATATAGATTTTTCCCAATTTACTTGCTGACTTGGTTTTGCAGACTATATTTAAATAAATAAATATTAAGGGACAGTCTTACACAAATCAACCTAGTCCCAAGGTAAGCTCAATAAGGTAAGCTAACCTAATAGACAGATACATATAAATACTTGAATACATAGAAAACATCCATAACTCAGGAACAAATATTCGTGATAAACAGACAAATAAATGCCCTGACCAAGATTCGAACCCGGGACCTCCTGCGTCGTAGGCAGGGTCACTACCAACTAAGCTAGGAGGCCGTTAACGTTTATTTATTCAGTAGAATTTGGATTCTTAGTCAACTTTAAGGTCTTTAACTCCGCTACAATGAATGTGTTGTCAGGAATGTGTTTTCTCCGTATCGAACAATATTAACCAGAACAAAGGTCGTTACTTAACTTAAAGGACGGCTAACACACGTTCAGTCTGATTCCGAATCTAAACACGAGAATAAAGTAGTGGTTTAATAGCGATGTTCATTTCAGATAACAGATCAGATAATACTTATTACTTATGTGCATAAGAGAATACGGGTATACCGTACCTAGGTTAGTTTTCGTAGGGAGTTGTTTACAACTTAGCGTTTGCCTAATATCATTCAGTATAAGTTTTTTTCTATCAGGTTCAATTGTCTGGTGAGAATGTACGCTTTAACATAGTCAAGTAGGATTAAAAATCACCCATTTCCGTTTTCAAACTATTTTGATTGAAACGTGACGCCCAATATTTATGGACACCAACCAAAGTGATCGACGAATTACGAGGCAAGGTTAATCATGATTAGTTTTGGTTCACTATCGTGTGTCTACTCTAGCCAGCTGTTAGGCGATTATGGAATCATTTATAATTTCATAGAGTCTTGTATGTGATGGCAAGTGGTTGGATTTTATTGGCTTCAAATTAAAGCGTACACTAGTTACGAAGCGACTTAAGTTGTAAGTGCAAAGCGTTTTGCTCAATTACAAAGTAAGAGGCAGATGAATTTCACATCTATATAAGTATACGCAAAGCCATCTATTTTGGCTTATATATCCATTTTTAATCTCTGTTATAGTCTTATTAATAATATAGCTTATTAATCCGTGTTTTGAATTACTGTTTACTAAGAGTTTACATTGTTCTACTTATTAAAGTTTCAATACATATTTGATGGGTGGTGACCCTACTGGCAAAGATTCGCTTGTATTGTGTTAAAATAATTGTGTATTAGCATGTTAGTATTTACAATTGATGTCTGTTGAGTACTTTTTATCCCTTGGAATGCCCGAATGCTCGCAAACGGTCGATTTAGTAAGCCAGATTTGACGTCTAAAACGGTGCGTAGCAAAGATGTCAATCTCTTTCTATCACTCTTCCTTATTAGTGCGACAATGACAGTTACGTTTCATTCGCGAGCGTTAGCGATTGGCATTTCGGCTACGCACGCGAACAGTTGAATATATTTTAGATGAAGGTTCGTTAACAATTGAAATTAATATTCAATGCTTGTAAGGTATTTATTTTTTCATTTAAATGTATTGTACTCATAGAAACGCTTGCAGCTCTAAACTTAAACCTTAAAGTCATGTTTAGCGAAGCGTCTAGTTGAGATAAGTGAGTATTAGGTCCGAACTCGTTACCAAACGAATTAGCATTCTGGACTGTACCGTTATCCGATACAGATTCTTTGTCAGCATTATTAATACATATACTGCTTTTTTAATGGCAATTTGGAAAAAAAACTGGATTGAACATAAAATAATCAAGAAAGAATTTTATGTACACGTCTAGGCACATTAATGAAAATTATGTAGGTAGGTAACTATTACTTGTATGTTATCTTCTGCTAAATTTGGATTTTCTTTATTCGATAATCGTTATAAGATAAACTCCCCTTTGCTATGGAAAGCGAGATCTCAAAAACCATTATCATTAAATAGTTTGACCGAGTCATTATTGATACTATAAATACCGATAAAATTAACTCAGCGGCCATTTCAAAAGTGTCAATGTAAAAAACGTGGTAAAAGTAAACATAGTGAGATGAAGCCATAAATTTCTAAAGGCGGCGCTTTTGGCCTCAGCTCTAACAAATTAACAGGCGATTAGGCTACCGATTCTGGATGGAAATGCTCTCGATGAAACATTAATGTGAAGTAACAAATAAAATTAAGAGGGCGCGTACAGTCGATGAAAAAATATTAGATTTTTATATTGTGCAAGTTTCTTTGTATGATATTATGATAATACATGAGAATATCTTTATAGATTTAACAATCTACAAATGTATCTCATTTGAAAATAATAAGCTTTTACTAACATAATCTGTGGTTTTTGATTGAATTAGAAATAAAACTACACGTTTTAAACTTTTTATTTACCTTAATCTTCAAAACTAAATAAATTAAAATTCTAAGACATTCTAAACCGTTGTCATTCTACATCATTATGTTGACAACTAAATGATAATAATTATTTAACAAATCTGAAGAATACTTCTTTATATAATAATCTAATCTAATAAAAAATAATATGCCACAGGCATTCATATGCTGAGTAGGCATTCATAAATGGACGCCGTTACCAAACAAATTGTACCTACTATTAAAATCATCTCAAAAGGTTTCTTTCTCCAACTGTACCCAATAAATAAGCCACCTAATGTCAGCGGCCTCTCAGATGTAACCGATAGTGACATTCAGAATCCAAAAATCGACTTAACAACGATTTGTCATGGCAAATATTGTGATAAAACAAGATTTATTCGACTAAAATATGGCTATCGATTTTAAAAGCCTGTCTGTTTTAAGTAAATTGGACGGTAACTGTTATTTTATGGGAATGTTTAAGACAAATGTGGCATTAATTAAATCTTTATTGCCTACAACTAGGTGAAATATAAGTTGTAGCTTTTACGAATATTTAAAAGAAATACTTTATTATTATGGCACTGAAAGTAAGTAACTTTGATCAGTTTATGTAGGTAAGTTAATAAATAAGTTTTTTTTACAAACATGATGACTGAATTATGACTTCGTAGACTACACTCTAATCGCTTTTTTTATCTCTTACAGATTCTGACTGCCATATTTTAGTTGAATACACATTTACTAAATAGGTACATATGTAATAAGCTCTTTCTGCATATTTACCTCGAGTTCCGATCAATATCAGGATTTATAATAAGAATGTATCTTTTTGTTTAAAAATACCTACTCTCCTCGTTTTTTATAAGTTCCAATACCATTAGTTATACTGTTAAAATTATTACCTAGTTGAGATTAATTATGACTCAATTTATCAACGTTTATCTTACAACCCATTCAATATTTCCCTTTTCTTATCACGTAGTAAAATAGATTTCATCATTAGTTCTGCTTCGACTGTTTATCAACTCGTTAATTTTTAATTGCAATATTTTTACAAGAACCAGTAAACACCGGATGTTTTTATTATTGGGACACGTAAATGTTGCTAAACTTGATGTAGACAGCAATCTATAAAAATGTGGGAAAGTAAAGAAATGCAAAATTTAATTGACACTAGAGAAAAACGTGGTCAAAAACTGGAACGGACGTTTAAACAGACCAAAACTCGAATATTTAGTCTAATAGACTATAAATAAGTGGGATATTACTTATTTACTCATTTATACTTGTTTATTTCTACCAAGATAAGATTTAAACCTTTCACCTGTTTTATAAAATTCAGATGTCTCGTTTTTCAGCCACATTTTATAGCTTTATAATTATAATCATTACATAAATAGTACGTCGGCGTAAAAAACAATAAAAACTCGAAGATATGCATTATGTTAGAGATAAGACTAAACTAGATCAATTGTTCGCCTCCGAAATCTTCCTAGAATAATGTACAAGAACTGAACGTTTTAACACATGCGATTCGAAGTTATTATCACTAAAAGATATTGCTAAATATCTTTAACACATGATATAAGACAACTCTAGGTGAGACACTATAATGAAGCAGCATAACTCATTCCAGCTACACTGCCGCGGTCTCGTTTATTGGACAAGATTCCCGTAGGACAGGTCCGGTATTTGCAAGTAATCCTTGGTTTATGAATAAGTATGACGCTGCGTGATCGAGTAGCACTGTACGGGCGCAGTCATACAGAAGGAGCAGTATGTATATATTATGGACATATACGTGTATGTCATACAATTCTAAAACGCATCAAGAGTTAAACCGTTTATAATGTCAGACAATATATTGATTAAACATTTAGGTAAAGCGGTAAAGTAGGAACAATGGACCGTTAGTACTGCTCGAGTTCAGCAATAAATACTACTTTTCGGAACGGCATTAATAAATTTATTTGAGTAAATACATTAAGATGATGTTTGTAACTGACGGTTCTATTTTTTGCAGATAAATAACGATGTTCGATTTATTAAAATAACTGTGAAACACTGAAAATATCTAATTTAAGCCAAACAAGCTTTGAGTGTCTACTGGCGTTTCTTTTCTGTGCCTACGTGTAGAGGAAATCCTAAACATGTTCCATTCACGACACTTCCACCCGTAATATATGCATGCGGTTTAAAACCCTAGTCAAACAGCAATTAACCTGTGAAAATAAAGCAAAACAGCTACTTATTATCTGAAGTACTGGACTTGTCAAGCTACTTACCTTACACAAAAATATAAATATTAATGTACCGCACGCCACCGTAGTTAGGTATGTTTATAAATGTTGTCCAAGATCTTTTTTTTTTATTCCAACCTAAACGAAATTAAATAGCATCTCTTTAAAAACAACATAATTTACTTCATAAATATAAAAAAAACTGTAAGTAAATAACGTAAAAGTATTACAATTGCTACAAATATTGGGTATAATATAGATAACACATATTAAACGTACTTTCTACTTAAATTGTAACTTGTAGTTTCATTTTTATTTTTAGACACTAATTTGGATAGCACCGATAAAACCAGATTAAAAAATAACACACCATCAGAGAAATAAGTAGCCACGATTAATAATGTAAACAAATGCGATAAAATAGTTGAACACTTTATTTTGTAGAAACCAACCGAAACTATATATCTCTCTAATGTTACTTTTTAGCTTACCGCGTACCGCTTCACTTCAAAGATTTTACTGCCTGGTTAGTATTCAAATGATTCGATTGATTTATGACAAAATTTATGAGATCGACTTTTCATTTGGAAAACAGTCGGTGCCAAAATCTACCGGTTTGTATGGGAACCTGGTCGTGCTATAATAAGAAAGACATGTAATCGATAAGTAAGCTAAATAATATAGGTTTATAAACTAATTTGGTAAGGGGTATGATCTCATCTTTTTAATTATAACTATTACATACTGATTAAAACTATAAACACGAAAGACACTTTTAGTGATCATTAATTTAATTTGCCATAATTATTTTATATTAGATTCAATTACAGACGATTGTCCGTGATTGTATTTTAAAGAGTTACAGTTACAGCTTCGTTCTTATCTGTTAAAGATATTAAAGGGGTTCGTTTACCGAGCAATGTTTACGACGCAACTCGTCACGACGCGACTTAGATTAAATTAGTGGCTCTTAACCTATAATATTGTATTGTAAGTGGATAATATACAGGGTGTTCTTGAGCATTTGCTTTAACTTCGTCATGTGGCTTGGTATAATTAAGGAAACAGAATGGCATAGTCAGTTTTATTAAATTCGCAGATTTTTTTTCTCATACAAAATAATTACATGTTGCATCAACCGCTAATGTAAAACAGGCATTAGAATTGACTTTACTAAGTTAGTGACAACTATGACATACCAATGTCATTTCGAATACTCATACCCCGTTTACACAGAGAGATTACATGAGATAAAATTAAATTAGTAGTTATTTTATAACTGGAGCTAATTAGAATACCAGTGTCTTTGAGAAATTAACTTAAGTTAAGCTAAATAATGCACCCTTGAATTTAAAGCAATTGCTCAAAAACCCGTTGTATACGGAAGGTACCGCAAATATATTGTGTTTTGTTTAACCATTTCAGATTTATAGTTATTTTTTTCTGGAATTTCTTAATATTAGGCCTAACTATTACAAAAGTAAATAGCTAATTATAACTTTTTATACTGAGGAAACTATTTTACATATGGCTTGCTATTTGGTCGAAATAAGATTGCAATAACCAGACTAGTGAAAATTACTTACATAAAAACGAAGCAGTGTTTTACTAACAAGTTAGGTACTATACTCTGACGAGGTCGTGCTCAGATGTCAATAATCACGATGCGGTGAAATATGAGTGAATGTCTGTGGTGTGAAAACGAGAAGTCTGCGGGTAAGGCTCGTTCATCTCAATGCTTTATTTTTAATTGTATTAAGTAACAAATATACATTGATTCTGATCATAATGTCATGTGAAGTCACAGTAAGGACGTCAGGTCTTCCGTAAAAAGCTCATATTAAACAACCGTTTTGATGTTTCTAAAAGACCAATGTGCCGAATCGGTCAAAGGAAAAGGAAATAATAAAATAAAGGAATAGAAAAAGTTGTACATTTTATTTAATTTAATTATTATTTAAAAAATAATATTTTGATTTCATTGCTCATTTCGATGTTAATAGGTTAACAGTCAGACGGAAACGGAGATTGCGGGTTCAATGCCGAGTGTATCGATAATTACTCGAAACCATACTGATTATTTGAAACCATTAATGAGCTTTCCTGTGTTTAACAGAAACGCCTAATATACACGCTTGCTAGTAGAGGTAAATAGAGAAGGGTTCTGCGTTCGTTATTTTTAAGCGTAATTGAGTCGCTTAACTTCAAACTTGGCTAAATCCATTTGTCAGATTATGCGAATTTGGTATTAAGACAAGTTAATAAGGTAGATATTTGCTGAGAGGGTCGAATGGATTTACCTGAGTGACACAATTATTGACGTAGGTATATCATTATAGAAAAATATCCTAATTATTCAAATAATTTATGTCTTAATGAATTATAGCTTTGTTTTTGGTTATTTGAAGTACATTTTACTGCCCTAGTTTACCTTTACTTAAGCAAAAGAAAAATGCGGTACGGTTAATACGGCCGCACCGGTGTTCAATCATTGTGATAAATACAGATATAACTATGTCCCCACTACTTACATTATTACCTATAGAAAATACTATTTATACACCTTTTTTTTTAAATATGTTATCGAAATTTGGTGTAAGTATAGGTAAGTAATGAACACTTCAATAAAAAATTCCCATGGGACTCTAAATCAAATACAACATTAAAGTTGTTTTGATTTCCTTTTTTTATCTATATATATAAAAGAGGTTGTCCTCATCTACGATCAACGCACAGCCGAAACGGCTAGGACTAGAAACTTGAAATTTTTACCAAAGCTTCCTTTTAGTACGTAGGCGAGAGATAAGAACGGATTTTTGGAAATTCTACCCCTAAGGGGGTGAAAAGGGGGTTGAAAGTTTGTATAGAAATGGACATTTTTTTTGAGATAGAAACTTGAAACTTTGTGTAAAGCCTTTTAATTACAATTGAAGAAAACTGTTTTCATGGTTTTTGGAAATTCCTTCTCTAAAGGGGTAAAAAGGGGGTTGAAAGTTTGTATAGGAATAGAATTTTGTTTTGAGCTAGAGACTTGAAACTTTGTTTTAAAACTCTGTATTACAATTGAAGAAAAGTGTTTTCATGGTTTTTGAAAATTTCACCTATAAAGGAGTAAAAAGAGGGTTGAAAGTTTTTTTAGGAATGGAATTTTGTTTTGAGCTAGTGACTTGAAACTTTGTGTTAAAACTCCTTTTTATAATTAAAGAAAAGTGTTTTCATAGTTTTGAAAAATTCAACGCCTATGGGGGTTAAAAAAGGGGTAGAAAGATTGTATGAGAATGGAATTTATTTTTGAGCTAGAAACTTGAAACTTTGTGTAAAGACTTTTAATTACAATTGAAGAAAACTGTTTTCATGGTTTTTAGAAATTCTACCTCTAAAGGGGTAAAAAGGGGGTTGAAAGTTTGTAAAGGAATAGATTTTTGTTTTAAGCTAGAGACTTGAAACTTTGTTTTTAAACTCTGTATTACAATTGAAGAAAAGTGTTTTCATGGTTTTTGGAAATTCCACCTATAAAGGGTTAAAAAGGGGGTTGAAAGCTTTTATAGGAATGTAATTTTGTTTTGAGCTAGAGACTTGAAACTTTGTGTTAAGACTCCTTATTATAATTAAAGAAAAGTGTTTTCATGGTTTTTGGAAATTCAACCCCAAAGGGGGTAAAAAAGGGGTAGAAAAATTGTATGAGAATGGAATTTATTTTTGAACTAGATACTTGAAACTTTGTGTAAAGACTCCTTATTAGAATTAAAGAAAAGTGTTATCATAGTTTTGGAAAATTCAACCCCTATGGGGGTAAAAAAGGGGTAGAAAGTTTTTATGAGAATGGAATTTATTTTGAGCTAGAGACTTGAAACTTTGAGTAAAGACTCTTTATTACAATTAAAGAAAAATGATTTAATGGTTTTTGGAAATTCTACTCCTAAAGGGGTAAAAACTAAAAAGGGGGTCGAAAGTTTGTTTGAGAATGGTTTTTTTTAGCTAAAGTCTTGAAACTTTGTGTAAAGACTCTTTATTACAATTTAAGAAACGTTTTTTTATGATTTTTGGAAATTAAGGGGGTGAAAAGGGGGTAAAATCTTTGTATGGAAATGGTGATTATTTTTGAGCATGAATGTTTTTGTAAAAACATTCTATTTAAATCAAAGAAAAGTGTATAATTTAAACTTTCGTGAGTCATACTGATATTAAATTGCAACGGTTAACACTCACGTATTTTTATCACAATAGGCGTGACATGATTCGTCTGCATCGGGCAGACATCGTCGGACAGACAGAGTGTTGTTATCACCTTCGCTGCCCGAGCCCGGCGAGGTAGGTAACGGTTCGCGCGGGAGGAAGCGGAAGCGGGGTGATTCGCGCAATCCGGCGCCGTCGTTGCGGGAGTCTGAATTGTCGGAACGTCTGACGGGATCAACGACAAGCACACCGAACTAACCGTGTCCACCAAATCGTCACCACACAAATTCACATTCCCTCTAGGAAGCACTGGTTTCCAAGCCGGTGGCAGAGTCCAACCTCCGTCGAGGTTGAAATTAGGGCGACGTCCGATTTCAATGGCCTCACGGATCTTGCGTGGCACGTAACATTTTTCCCGTGCCAACAACTTCACTTTATCGAACCGAATGAAATGCGTCGCGTCCGTACCGAAAGTATGTTCCGCTACCGCCGAATGCCTTACGTCCTGACGCCTATTGTGATAAAAATACGTGAGTGTTAACCGTTGCAATTTAAAGAAAAGTGTTTTCATAGTTTTGGAAAATTCAACTTCTAAAGGGTTAGAAAGGGGGTTGAAAGTTTGTTTGAAAATGGAATTTTTTTTTGAGCTAGAGAAGTATGAAACTTTGTGCAAAGACTGTTCATTATTAAAATATAAAAAAGTTGTTTGCAAAGGGGTTAAACGTTTGTATGGAAAAGGAGATTCTTTTTGAGCTAGAGGCTTGAAACTTTGTGAAAAGACTCTTTATTAGAACAAAAGAAAAGTGTTTTCATAGTTTTGGAAAATTGTACTCCTAAGGGGGTAAAAACGGGATTGAAAATTGATGAAGCGGGGAAATAAAGATTTTTTTGAGCTAGAGATTTGAAACTTTATGCATCGATTCCTTAATAAAAGAAAATAAAAGAAAACTGGTTTCATGGTTTTTTTGGAAATTCCACCCATAAAGAGGTGAAAAGAGTGTCAAAAGTTTCTATGGCGGAAAGTTTTTTTTTGTATCCATAGACTTCAACTCAATTTTGTTATTCAAGTATGTAACAAATGTGTTATTTAACCGGATGGTTGTCTGTAAGAGACAAATGTTGCCTTCTAGCGATAATACCGCCTGTTGCCAACATCTACCTAATAAAAACTTAAACGTAAACGCAATAGAAAATATTTGTATTATATATGATATATGTGTAGGTTATATCAAGTCACATTGTAAAAAGATAAAACAAGGTAAGAAAATCTGTAGGAAGAACCCTATTATACGCGGACGAAGTCGCGGGCGGAAAGCTAGTATAACTATAAAATTATTTAAATGTCAATGCCATTATAAAAAACGTTACCGATTTACATATTTCACCTGATTTGGTAATTTCCGGCTAAGAATGAACGTGAACGATCTTATTTTTTTTTTTAAAGGAAATTCAACAACATTCGTTTACCTTGTTTCATTTACTTAGGTAGGTATCTTAAAACAGTTACCTATAATGCGCGCACCATTCGTATTTCTTCTATCTATAACTCATCTCATCATGCATACTAATCCTTCATTTTCATATCTTTGTAATTAAGTGCACATGATATTATTTTTTAAACTAAACATAATTATTTTTGTATCAGACATGTGTAACAATTACTTACACATTTAAGAAAATTAGTTCTTACTCTACATCTAATACTACAACATATTAATCAGTTATACTAAGTACAGGTAACCAATTGAGACCTTCGGCCACTGTAGGACTACATAATATTATGTCATAGTGAAATTTCTTACTGCTTGTCATTTTGACATGGTTCTAGAGTGCTAGGCCACTCTAGAACCATGTCAAAATGAAAGGTTCAAATTGGTTGACTGTACAGTACAAGTAAGTAAGTCGCTTATCTTTAAACTCGGGTAAATCCATCTGTCAGAATATGCGATATTGGTGTAAAGAAAAGGTACTTAATAAGATAGATGTTTGCTGAGAGGGTTGAATACATGTATTTACCCGAGTTTGAAGTTAAGCGACCCAAGTATCAAACAAAGCTTTCATGGTAAAAAAAAACATTTATAAGTTTTCACGAACTGATTTAGACAAACTGGCAGCTAGCACTTCCGCTCCGATAAGTGACGTTCACACGCAGCCCGATATCCGGCCGCACGTAAGAGTTATGCAGCCACGAGTGGATATTTGTCGTAATTAATTTCACTAATAGTGCGAGATGCTTTGGTGCTTATGCTTATTGATCATGAAACGGAGGTTCAATCGCTTGAGCGTAAAATTTCAATTATACTTGTTTCACTCTTTTACCGTTATTACTTCTTTCAAGAAATCTTTAAACTTCATTTGTACTTTAATATTTTCTTCGGGTACGTACCGCGATCTTAGATCATTTCACCACCCGGGCTGGCAATTGACAGGTGTTCCTCTCTGCCGAAAGCATATTATAACCAACGATCATGTTCACTGTATGTTTATTTGACATAGCTATTGGTAAATATGTACCACTGACGTTTCGAGGGCGACAGTGCCCTCGTGGTCTCCCGGAGAAGGATTGTTGTAAATTTTGCAAAAAACATTGTGCGAAAATAATCAAAAATTAATTAGCTACCACAATCTGAAATCAAATGACCTATACTTTTAAACGCATTCAAAAGAAACATTAACTAAATTAATGTATCCAAATGAATAATGTCCAGTGCTAACCAATAAGTGACGTCCGTTACTTTACGATACGAGATCGTGGTATCACTAATAGGGTATTACGGTAAATAACAAAATCTCACGTTTGTCGAACACTTCCGATAATAAACTGAAGGAAGTCGGCTTTAATTGCCATTTTATTAGTTTCGGCAACAGTTTTGGGTGTTTGGTGTGATTTTTATATTTAATAATCAATGGGATGAACGTTGATTAGATATTTTGGCTTCTTGAAGATGGACCGGAACATAAAGTTGAAGACGCAACAATTGGTAATTTTGGTAGACCACTTTCACGAGCCAGTATCATTAACTACCTATATTTTTATTTTATTTCATGTCGTGTTATGTTTATGTTGTTATTTAAATTGTTTAGCTATTTCAATATCATATTATATCTCAATTTATTTATGTCAGCACTCACATTTGCACCAATAAAATATGTACTTAGGTACACAAATACATTTCTGTTTCTACAACAAACTGATTAAATTTACGAGTATCTTAATCTTATCTGTAAATGTCATCTAATATCGTCCTTCTGTGATACACAGATGAATTCCTTAATAAGTTTAATCATATTTATACATTTTATTACTAAGATTCAACATTTAATTACTTATAATTTTTTTATAATATACGTTACAAGATAACATGTTTCAATCCAGACGTTAACCTAAATTCAGTCTTAACCAAACAAGACATGAATGTTTTTGCTGTATCACATAAAGAAGTTGTTATTTAAAAATAACAATCTTGATCTATATAATATAAAGTAGTATAACTTTAACGGTAGGTGACAAAGTGTGTACGATAGCATCGCGATATTCACTGCTTCCGTGGCCCAGAGGAAATATTAATAAAGTTGATAGTATTAATAATATATAATGGGCCAAGATGATCGGGTTTTAGGCAAGTTTGAATAAAGATTACGATTGTTGCCTGGTTGCATATTTATGATGGGAACTTTTTGACTTTTATACACTGTTTCAATTTTTTATCTGTTTGTTATCATTCTGTGGAATAAATATCTTTCTTATTTTAAATATTAATGAATAACTACACATAAACAATCAAAACATTCGTTTTTTCTGAAAACTTTGAATAATTATTAATATAATATATACCTAATTAGAGGATGGTTTAAAAAAATACTTACTACTTACTTCTAAATTTCTCAGGCTCTACATCCGTGTCTTGTAACCTTAAAGTCAAAAGTATTACTAATATGTATTAAACATAGAACGTCTTGGTTTTGATGAAAGAAATGTTGGTCAACCAAAAAAGTCTAAGTAAGTTTGATTAATAAACGTTTGCATACGCGTACCCGCTAGGTGGCTAATGCATTTGACCTCCCATCCACGGGTGTTAGCGCTTGAACTATGCTCCTAATACTCACTCACAAATCACTCGCCAAACGTTTCCCATCACCCAGCGCGGTGTGCTCACGAAAATTAATAATAACAAATGTTCCTCTAATGTTTGACCACCATTTCTAAGCTACAATGAACTCACCGATGTCAATGGTATATTGTAGAAGCAGTGGATGATGTATGTTGCTAGTGTTATTTGATTAAGTGTATTATTAGTACGGGAAAGAGTGTGATGTATAGACATACGTCAGCCATCAAATCATTATAACTATAAACACTAGTTTCGCAATTAACAGACTATATTTGAATAAATTTACGTCAATTTTCAATAGCAACACCATAAATCTAATAATCAAATGGATTATTTTGTGAATACATCATATAATGCAGTGCCAATAAAATAAATAACGTTTCAAATGATGAATTAAAATAATATGAAAGTCAATAATGGGAATTTAGTTAATGCTAATTTATTTTTTATGACATGTAATGAGTTTTCTGTGATAAATGAGTTGGGGAAATGTAGGTAGTACACTTGTAACAACTGTAAGGAAAATATTTTTTCACACAATAAGTTTACATTCAGTCGCTTAAACTATACTAGATTTAAATAAAGTGCTGATATAAACGAGATAATGACAATAAAAACTAAAAGGCGATAAAAACCCGCGCACCGGTAGCGGAGCCACTCAACAACCATAAAAATTGACAATCGGGACAGAATCGATCTGATTTAAGAATACTAGATGTATGAACTCATGCCGGTTTCCCATGACATTATTATGTTTATGGTGTGAACCTCATCTGCGGAAGTCCAGGGTGTTTCTAAACTGATTAGCATATATTACTGGATTGTAATTTATTAGTCCAGTTTTGCACTTTACTTTTTTGTGATGCGGTCAAAATATTGGTTGGGATATGTGTCTTGACGGTGTAGGCTAACGACCCAAAAATTGCTTCCGCTGACTGTGAGAACTAGCATTGAGACTATGGTCCGGTGTACGCCCTCTAAGATGGGCTTGCCTAATAAGTCATAAGTAATTTTACATATATTATATACATATCACGTTTTTCGAACTCATTAGACACATCCACTACTAATTTTGTCGTATTAGAAAATCAATAAGGAAGAAAACCTATGACAGTTAAAATAAAACATTTTTTTTTAAATTAATAATCAACGAATAGATATTAATTTTAATTTAGATAACATGATGATCTATTAAAATTTAATAGATCAAGGGTTAAGTATATGTAATATACTTAACCCTTTTTTTACGTATCATCTGGGCCTCATTCGTACCCTAGTCTCTTAAAACCGGGCCTTATTATGGCATATCAAACCTCATTTCCAAACTTCACTTTTTTTAAAGCATGGCAAATCTAAGTCCCAGCATATGACTGGTGTATTTTTCTAGATTAGTTTTATTTTTTATTAATATTTAAATATTTAAGATTCTCTTATTCGAAATTTAGTAAAAACCGACTTTCGATTGCACGCGCAGCTTTCTTGTGAAGACAAGCTCCTAAAAGTTTGTCTCAGCACGGCGGTTACTATGGCAATGGAGGGCAAACCAGGTTACACATATAACGATGGTAACTCAATTTGTTTGGGTTTATGGTTTTAAATATTTAAAACACGTGCCTTCCTAGGAACCGGGCTTTCAATGGGTCAGGCATCTTAGTAGCTAAAAAATATACTCAAACTAGAAACTCTACGGTAGATTTCATAACAATGATTACTGCACATAAATTTTGCAAGCTTCACTCTTAAAGTCCCCAATCGGCGTCGCCGAAAATATCTGAAATAGTCCATTGCCAAGAGAGCTGGCGGCACCTGTTACTATAAACGAGGTGAAATATTATCTACAAGTAGGCCCAGCGTGCAATCCTCTGTGTAAAAATATTGTGCTTTACATCATTTATTTCACAAAAAACAGTTTTTAGTCATCAAAGTTTTTTTGTGTAAGTAGTTTATTCAGTTTACGTATGTTAGCTACGTATATAGAAGTATTGAAATTTGAGCAGAGCGTAACTAAAGTCGTCACGGTCAAGTTCCCGTGGCTTTCTCATTCCCATTCCCATCTCTCGTGTGACATGTCTGCAACGACGCGCTTTAGTGATTAGAGAAAATTAAGATAATATGTAGTACTAAGTATACTATATTTCGTACACATAAAATGTCTATGTCTGTTTATGATAGAGGTATCAAGGACAATGTATAAATAATGTAATTGCATCAACATTGCAACCGTATGTATCACAAACACAGCTACACACGTGTACACAAAGTTGTGATATTGATGCAATTGCAATTTCTTCTGAAAGCCCTTCCATAAACAATAATTGCCATGACAGAATTTTACTGCAAGATTTTTTATTGGATTATTTTCGCCAAACTACCTTCCATTTTGTAACTAACACTAAATTGACTTTCCAGGATTTGACTATGGGTTTAAGTATGAAGATGCACCCATAACAAAAAAAACCTGTTCATTCATAGTCGGGTGCCATTTTTTTCCACCACAAACTTTCATCCCATTCACAACCTCATATTATAACGCATTAGCGCAACCTTTTTTTAAGTTACCGCATGTCAATTTATATCCCTTTGACACAGGTAAAAACTTTTCAAATTTGCACCACAACATAATGTTCCTTTTTATAGTTTTATAGTAATTTGGCTAACGATGTGTGCTATCGAATGTTTCCGGTGTTTTTTTTTATTCTTATTATTTTACATCGGTATTTACATTACCACGTTTTTGTTCGATAGTAACGGAAATTCACCCATATGGTATATGGGATGAAAAGATAAAAGAAACTAGTCTTTAGTAATGCCTAACTTAACTAATTAATTATTAGATCGTACATATTGTATTCTTAGTCCTACTAAAATTTTAACGGGTATTATCGCCGCACGGAATGGTACATCACTGATCTGGGCCGCCATTTAAAGTCAATATTTAAAAACTGATTGTAGTTAGGTAGGTTCAGAAAGTTTACTTGTTGGGGCACTATAATCTGTCATTATATTCGACCCCATCGCTAAACGATGCTCGTATAGCTGGTTGTGACATTAAGTATTTGACGAGCATTTATTTACTTGAGCAAAATCGGTGACTTCTAAAAGCAAATAATTATCTGTTTTTTCGTTAGACTATAGAATAGCTTACATTAAATTATATAATAGCTGGTATAAATATTTTGTTTACATACGTTTTTAATAGGAATGATTATGTTATTACGATAGTCTTTCAAAAGTACATCCTTTGAACGTTCTGTATTTTGATTTATCTTATCGGAGACAATTAGTTGTAGTGCCCGAGGTTACCCGGCAGATCGAGAATATGTAGCACAAACCTTAGTTACCAAATACCACACTCTGCCCCGTAGTAACACGGAAAAAGTAAGTTTGGAGTAGTGTAACAGTTGTTTTCGTATTACTAAAAAAGGAAAGAACTGTAACACTACTTCACAATCAGTCATATAAATCGCATATTGTAACACCTAGACCATAATTGACTGGTCAAAATAGCGCCTACTCGCATATTTTAGCAAGCTAACAATGAATCTAAATAAGAAACGTCATAACTTAATCAAGTGACTCTACAATAGTGGCATACTTGGACAGAGAAGTAAAATACTAATAAATCTTAGCACATAAATCACCATTTCAATAGTGAAGAAACAAATTGGTTTTCCTACAAATAATATTTTATGGCAAAGCTTAAGATAAGGCAACGCACATAACTTTGCGAAACTCTAACTAACTGGTCCGACCGGCTGGAATCGGTGTTAAGTTTAATTTTAACAATTGTTTTGGAAATGTTTCAATAAATAATTTACCTACTGTGGTAATATGATATCCTAATAATAAGATATTACGTATTGTTAGGATCAAAGAATTCGGTAAAATTCCAATAGTTTTTAAGCAAGTAGATTATGTTATATCAAATTATATTACTTGTCATTTAAAAAACATATACGGGCACGAATATAAGACATAAAGAAAAGAGTCCGAGAACAAAAACTCATGTTTGTTTTTTTATTTGAATATTTCTTGTGTAAAAAATTGGATCAAAAATACCTAATCCTTCGTAATATTTTAAAGTAAGCTAACAATCATTTTACCTTTACATATTTTATACATTCGATAAAATTATGTCTACGTTTGGTCACTCTATCCATCATTTTGAACAGATTAGGATTTCATTATCATCCATTACGTGTTTTTATGGTTGCGCGCATAAGTCGTAATATGACGAATTAATTGCTTAAGTACAAATTATTCGTTCTATATATTTTTTTATTTCTTATTATGACAAATGGAGAATAAACGCAGTAAATATTTTGCAAGATAGACGTAGGTACTCGTATGTGACTTCTGCCAAAGTGTATCAATTGAAATTAAGTAATATTTATTAAAAGATATGAAATGACAAAGTATGTCTTAAAAAATATGGCATTTGGTAAAGTGTAAATATCAGTCAATGTTATTACTTTCAACGCGTAGAAAACATTCATATTTTAAACTACATTGTACCAAACCAATGGATTAGGGATTTACATCAAACTGTCAGGAAACTCAAATTCACAATATCCTTTGCTCCGGGCGCCGAATGGATCCAAATCAGCATCCGTGGGAATCCAAAGTCACGCTAACTACAACACTATATGTAAATTGGAAACCGGGCACATTATAAAAATGCTTTAAGCGTTAACATTTTATTATAGTTTATTTATGGTGGTATTTGTTGTCATTGTAAATTAAGTAAGTATCATTTAGATTGTCATCGATACAATTTGACGCGGCTAAAACGACTTTTTGTCGACATAACTTGCTGTATTATTTGTGTTAAACTCACACTTTGTAATACATGTATATTTATTTTGTACTATAAACATACTAACAGGCACAGCACTGTCTTTAAGTGACTGAGTTTAAGGTCGGTAGACAATATTCCGTTACAAATGTTGGCGATGGAATTTTTTTTCTACATTTATACAAAACCAACAATAAACATATTTGATTTAGTGCTTTTGGAAGGTTGTCAAAAACAAACGTTGATACTAGTGATGTAACGTCTATATGGTTATATTTTACCTTTGCTAATTAGAAGAACACGAGTATAATTCAATAATTACACATTTGAATCACATAAACATTTTTATCGTAGTCTCAGCATCAAATTACTTCTATACATTTACGTGGCTGTATGAACTTTATGAACAATAGTTGATTATCGACCTTCATAGAAAGTCAAAGGCGCAGCGTGTGCGCATTGTATTTGCGCGATCTTTCAAAAGATCATGAATCGCCTATCGATTTTTCAATTAAGAACCGATTCCGAATAATACCGTCGGTTAACAAGGTACCATCTGTTTTCGATTAATTAAATTTCTAGAAATAAAAACGACGAGTCGCTCAAGTGAAATGTTTAATATGATTTGTGAGTGAAATAAGTGTGTAATTGATTGAGCCTGTTTCAAATTGATGGTCCGTAAAAACGTGTAGAATAATTTAATTCATTAATATTATTATGAAGATATTTTTTTTCACTGAAAGGCGTTATGCTTAAATGACAAAGGCCTCTTAAAAACTGTGATAATACGATAATATTATGCAACATCTAGCCCTGCTACTCAATAAACCCCCGTCTTAAGATTCTGCAAATAAACAACCAAAGATATTGGTTCAGTCGTAAACTCGTGTATGGAATCGAATAACGGGGCACGCAGTTTATGACCTTGGACTATTACAGACGGACGGCGTGTCTACTTCTAATAAGACTATCAGTTATTGAATATCGATATTTAATTAATACAAGAATATTAAAAATAAACACATTAGATCGAATTAATCGCGTTTATTAACACCATGACCCTACGTTTCGAGCCCTTTACATCACTCGTTTTCACAGGGTGAAGATATGACTGAGAGAATGCAAATTCTCCCCGTCAATCAAAAAAGTTACTTGTGCAAACTACCTACATACAAAAATATAGAAATAAAAACAAAAACAAATGTTGGTCGACAATGCCCAGAGGCATAAATCCGTTCTAAAGTTTCAAATTTCAATGAATAACAATCGCGAAAATAGAAGACATTGCTAAATACAAGAATATGTTAGCATTTTATTCTTGCATTTACTGATATTTCTTTAGTTATTTTTACCTAAACCTCAGATTACAAGTAATTAGATTTTAAAAAAATCCAAAATAATAATATAACCAATTATAAATCATTATATTTTTCGGTTACCGCAATTAGTATTCATTATCCGTTAATGGAACATATTACATTTCTAAAATATCGTCAAGCACCGAAAAAGCTGCAAGGACGAAGCAGTATTTGTATTATAACCCCTATTACCATCGCGGGTGGAAGATAGTTACAATATGTGTACGCAAACACGAAACTTATGGGTCTGCTTCGAAGCGACGATTGGTTATTCAAATCTTTTGTCCTCCGGCTAGGTGAAACTGAGTTGGTCAACTGTACGCGCTACGAACCAAGGCATATAAAAAAAAATGGCAAGTGATACTTATAAATTACCTTTCGCGTATTTTATTTATTATAAATATTATTTGTTTAAGGCTTTTAGTTATTTGTATAGTATTTGTTAAAGGTATTTATTATATAGTATGATTTTATTATATTTTTGTTTATTTATTTAAGGCTTTTAGTTATTTTTATAGTATTTGTTAAAGGTATTTCTTATATAGTATGATTTTATTATATTTTTGTTTATTATATGATATTAATTAAGAATGACGGGAATAAAATATTTTAAGGAATAAAAACCTGTAATTAACTTTTTTTTTTAAAGTCCGGTTAAATTATTGTAAAACTACGTAAAACAATTCCGGTATTAAAATTATTAGAGCTGAAAATCACTAAATCAAATTTTTGTTTTCACAGCAAAGTTTTTATTATAGCTATACATTATTATGACATATTTAACATACGGCTATCTTCGGTTAAGCAGACACAGTCACTGTGTCAGCTGAAGGCCTAGTATAAAAATTGTACGACATTAACTTCTCGACCGCGTTAGCGTATCGAGGGGTCAAAATATGTTTGCCTTTTATTTAAATCATCCGGCAACTTTCATATCTTGACCCCTCGATACGCTAACGCGGTCGAGAAGTTAATGTCGTACAATTTTTATACTAGGCCTTCTGAGCCTTGTAGTCTTAGACAAAGTTTACCTATAACTCCAGCCAGCTACCAGCAAGTGAACAGCTCCTGATGTAAAGTGTAAAAGCGTAAAAGTGAACTTATGTGTTTTTAAGAGATTAAAGTTGACCGTAGTTACTGTGTGGATTAAACTTGTATACAGTGACCTCGGGTTTTATTGTGACTATAGTACTGCCAGTGAAAGCTGCTCAAGGACACGTGCTTAAACTGAACTGTCGAAGGTGGTGCATCTCTTTAGAGTCCCTGTGCGTCACATGGTGGCTGGAGTTCAAGTCATCACCCTCATGGCACACAACAAAGTGTACCTCCGTTTGATTCGTTTAGGTGGTGACATTTTACATGACTCCATCCACATGAATACCAAGTACCGGCCATTTGCACCGCTTCTGGGTCTTTTTCGCATAACATTTTCCATTTTGAAAGCTCTTGCCATAAACTTGTAATGATGTGTTTTGTATTATGTTAATATTGACTTGTTTATAGCACCCGTTTATATAAGATTCAACATTGTCAGTTGTTAAAATAAATATTGTTTACCGGCAACAATGTTGTTTACTTACAACAAAAAGTGAGACCTTAGATGAAAACAGCTCGTTGTGATGTTCTTTGGTCCGTTTTTATTCGGTTTTTGTTCATCTCCACTATTGATGAAGTAGTTGACGGCCGTTATAGTGATAGTTTTTTACGTTTACTTTTGAGGAATATTTTAATGGTCTTGAAGGAAGAAAAGAAAAAATAAAATGATTTTTTTTTTAAGAAACAAGATGTGCCTACTGATGCTGTATTAGTACCGTCGACGTAAATTAACTTTAATGTAAATTAACCAAATACTTTTAAAATATGTTTTTTTGCACCACTTCATCTGTTGTATAAAATTCACCCAGCATGCAGGCATCACACAAAAATATTCATATATCCATATTCAAATAAATCACTTCTGAGCGTTTCGTGATTCATCAATTAAACGGTTGCGGGCAATTACTGGGAATATTATGAATGCTTTTAATTATAGACCGATAAGAATTTTAAATGAGAATATGTTACAAGGTATATTTGTATTAGTTAATGCGACGTGAGGTTGCGTGAGAATTGAACTCTTGTTATATGTAAAGTAATACACCTCTAAATTTGAATGATAACTTCAATCATGATCAGAGATAGCATGATCAGTGCAGCTTGTTTTTTCGACCAATAGGTATTTTTGATCAGTAGGCAGTTATGTGACAGAAATTACAATTTTAACAATATATGATCTTCGGATTTCCTATCTTCTTAGTGAAATTGGTATAAGTTTAGATTTGTATGTGTTTGTATCTTCGAGTATCGCAAAAAAAAAGTTTAGATTTTAGTATTAGTATTTTGATTTAAATCAAATAAACGTACATTAGATAAATATTCGTATATGTATACCTAATAGTACGTACTTATGCTGGTCTATGTTTTATATAGTTCTTACGACTACAATAGTGTAATGATATAATCATGAAGCCAACGCAATGTCAAGCAGTGTAAAACTTACAATATCTTTTTTGAACACTGAATACAGTAGGCACTGGAATTAATCTCGCTTCGATTACTAGTATCGTCACAATATTTAAGGAAATGATTGCAACTCGCATAATTTCTTGCGATAAAAAGACAAAAGGCGGTAAACGTGTGAACTATACATAATTTCACTGCGGTATGGGCGAGAAAAATGAAGCTATTATGAAGGAGCGTTGACATGCGCTTGCGCTTTGAACTCGGTTATCTGGATCAAGATGGCATGTTTTTAAATTATAAAATTGTTAAGGCGGCGGTGTCATCAAAGTTACTTGTATCTCAATAATTATGTGCGTCGAAAGTGTATTACGAAATAATAAGAGTTTTATGATGAATGCAAAAGATGAAGTACCTATTTCTCAAATACCAATATAAACTAAAAATGTACTTTACTGTACCGTTACATAACTGATAAATTATTATAAAAAATACCTCAAAGAGGTGTATGTGGCTGCTCTCCACGGTGCATACCATACATTTTAGTAATTTTGATTTATATAAAATAAACAATAAATAAATATGTGATATTGTATCACACAGATTGACCTAGTCGCAAACTAAGCAAAGCTTGTACTATGGGTACTAGGCGACGATACATACTTATATAGATAAATATATACATATAAACATAGAAAATGTCCATAGCTCAGGACCGAAATATCCGTGATAAACACACAAATAAATGCCCTTATCAGGATTCGAACCCGAGGCTAAAGAGGCCCTTAAGGCCGATTTGGGTAAGCAAAGTAAAGTAAAGTTGATTAACGGGGAGAATTCGCATTCTCTCAGTCATCATCTTAACCCTGTGAAAACGAGTGCTGTAAAGGGCTCGAAACGTAGGATCATGGTGTTAATAAACGCGATTAATCCGTTCTAAAGTGTTTAATTTCAATGAATAACAATCGCGGTAACAGAAGACAATATTAAGCAAAGTAAATTGTATTATTGACGATAAGATAGAAAAACGTAATAACAGAGAAATTCACACACGGACTGATCGTTTGGAAATAAAATTCGGACATAGCTTTAATAAAAAAAATCCAATATTCAACATTAAGTTGATCAAGTTGAAGTTAACTGTTAATCTAAACAGTTAACTTCAACCTTTTTATCCAGAAAAATATGTGATGTGTGATTTTTTTGTGTATAATAATTAAAATGTCTCCACGCCAAAGCGCACTTCATACGCCCCAGGCAATAAATTAACCTGCATAGCTTCCGACACGTCAACAATATGACTATAAAAACTCTTTCCATACAAGTTCACTGTCCAATACAATTGAGGAAAAACCTCATGTGACGCAATCCATGCAACAGGTGAAACACCTAATTATCTCATAGTAAAGAATGAACTTTCGCTTTTGTGTTAAAACAATGAGATTTGCACTCTCTACTGTGGTAACTTATACGGTTTTTATACTTATTATACGTAGGTTAGCTTTGATAATTTGATTATGGAGATGTCATTGTCAAAACGGTTTTAAATTAATTAGGAAATGTTGGTATCATATTACAAATCTAAGTCATTACATGAAATCCTGTGTAACCTCTAAGTGCCCAGGAACGTATATTTTTGAGTACCGTATATCTACATGATTAACAATGCATACTATGCCGCACTTAGGCTGTCGAAAAGGCCCTGCAATTTTTAAAAGTCCGCCCATTTTTATAAGACATGAAGTTAAATTTTGAAACACCATTTAACGAAATAACGGCCTCCCTGGCCTAGTTGGTAGTGACCCGGCTAGGCTAGGCTATATATGTATGTATTTGTCTATAGGTATTATGTATATCGTCACCTAGTATCCGTAGTACTCAAGCTTTGCTTGGTTTGGGACTAGGTCGATCTGTGTGATATTGCCCCAAATGTTTATTTATTTACTAGCTTTTTCCCGCCGCTTCGCCCGCGTACTAAAGGTAAATTTCAACCGTCTATTTGTATTTGTATTTATATTTGTATTTGTATGTACATATGTATGTATGTATGATATGTATGTATGTATGATTGCCCACTATTTTCTCGCGCTTCGCTGAACTGATATTCGCTTAAATGAAATGGATAGTTTTTGGAAAAGTGATCAAACTGAAAAATTCAAGTTGGCGGCCGGTTCTCAATTTTGACCTCTCATTTGTTCTAAATAACCTCTCGAACCCTTTATGTGCCTGCAAAGTTTTATCACGAACTAAACTCTAGAAATTCAAGATGGTACCCGTTGATGGTGGCGTTGTTTCGTTAGAAAGAACCATTCGGATCCTCAGATATCGATTTTCATCACGATCATATCATAACTGAAGAAATTCTAGACGATGGCCGTTTCTCTCAGGTTTAACTTCAGATTCTTCATAAAATCGAAATATTTCAAGATGACGAAATTATAAATGGCAGCCGTTTTCGCAATATTGACTTCAGATTCTGAAGATTATGAAGAACCACTTGGATCTTCAGATATCGATTTTTATTACGATTGGATAAAAACTGATATTTTGTATTTCACGTCCGTTGTACTAAATATTACGGTAGATGGCGCTGTACGGTATGTCAAATTTATACATCGCACTAACGGTATTTTGATTGGGTTTGTATATAAATATGGGCTGCTTTCCTAATCAGCAACCGGCAAACTCTAGAAACAATACCCATGTTGACTTTTTCACCCCATTTCCCTCTTTTATGGGTTGATTTCGTAAAAAACCTGACGTATTTACTCATTTTTCGTTAGGAATACTCCTGTGAAGTTTTGAATAAAATAGTCTAATTAATCTTGTTTCAATCAATCAGCCTATTGCAGTCCACTGCTGGACGTAGGCCTCCCCAAGGGTGCGCCACAAAGTACGGTCTTTCGTGACCCTCATCCAACCACTACCAGCTACCTTTCTCAAGTCATCGGTCCACCTGGCAGGAGGGCGTCCCACACTACGTTTGCCGAGGTGTGCCCATTCGAGAACCCTGATTTCGAGAATCTTGTTTACCGATATAAAATTTCCAACCCCCCTAACAAATTCCATTTCACCCCTTCGGAGATGAATTTTAAAAACTCCTTTCTTTGTTCGTTTGTTGTTTGTTGCCCTACGCTTTATAAGGAACCTAAATGCTAAATTTGGAATTTATAGAACCAGTAATAAACAATAAAACGACACCCATATTGATATTTTAGATTTCGACCCCAGCGCGCCCCAACAGGGGAGATGGTTTTTCACAATCGGCACGTTAGATTTTAAAATCGTCGTTATTCTCGTAATCAGCGACCCGATAACCATAAAAACGATACCCATGTTGTTTTTTGACTTTTTCACACCTTTTCCCCCTTTTAGGGGTTGAATTCTCAAAAATCCTGAAACACATGCTAGCTCGTTCATATTTATAAATAATCCTGTAAATTAAATTTGTATTAAGCAGAGACGTCTGCAAACGAAAAAAATAATCCTGTAAAGTTTCAAATAGAATAGTCCAACTAATCTCGTTTCCCAACACAAACTTTGGACCCCCAAATCACCCCCTTAGGGGTTGAATTTCGAAAAATCTGTTCTTAGTGCATCTCTAGACTTTATAAGGAACCTACGTGCCAAATTTGGAATCTCTAGGACCAGCGGTTTGGGCTGTGCGTTGATATGTCAGTCAGTCAGTCATTCAGTCAGTCAGTTTCTTCTTTTATATACTTAGATTTGTTATAAATATGGTTAAAAATAATTACAACTAAATAAAACTTTTCAAGGTACCTGCATTTTTGACGTAGTCGTATAAAAATATTTTGTGTATTTTTAAAAATAAGATATCATTCATAACGGTAGTCAGTCTAACAAGTCCAATGGACCAATAATTTAGATTTCAACATCACAACACATTTTGGTCCAATGAAGGCTGTGTAAAGAATTATAAATGACCGTTGTCAAAATATTCAGTACAATAGTAATTAGGTTCTTGTGAGGAACAAAGTGGTGGTTATGAAGAGTAGCGCGTGCGTTGGCTGTACAAAAACGCTACTAGATCGCGTGGCCCGATTTAGAAGAAGACAGCGGGTTATATTAAAGGAATATGGTCAAAATGGTAGTCGATTTGTATTTATTTCCAACTAAGCAATACAGATAATAATATCTGTTTCTACTAATAGTGTTGCTATTAAGAAAATTACATAGACAACTGTAAAACAAATTTAATTATTTACTAAAGATATCCTATAGATATTCTATAGTTATATCTGTCTTGAATTACATTTTGGGCACTTTTTTGGTCAATATTGTGTAATTTCAGATTGATTAAAATAATAAACCTTGGTCCTGCCAAGGTTTATTATTTAAGTAATACAGTAAATTATCAAATATGCATCGTATTCTGCTTTATGTACGAAAAAGCTTAATGTATTATTGACATTAATTCTATTTTCAAATACATACTCATTAAAAAGTTCAGTAGCCCCCTACATGCTTAAGCTAGTAACTTGCGTCACAGATAAAGAAATGCGTTTAGATTCCTTGATACAAAGATTATAAAGTATCGGATAGAAACCTGATGTGAGTTTTTTTTAACTTTGGCCCTATGTCACAGCTTACTAGCCTACTTAGCCCAGTAAAGGGTTACGTACGTTTGTATGTTAGGTATATTACTTATCTTAGTATTTAAGCATTATGTCATAGTAACGTATGGGATTCAAAAAATTGCATTACCTGGTGTTTGTTTGGGTACTGCTGGTCAAATTTTACCTACTTATATTTTTAAAGGAACTATAATCTAGAACTATAATTGTGGAAAAAATTATAAATAATCAGAGGTAGACCCGAGGAACAAGAGATAAACTAACAGAATCAGATGAGACCAGACGTTACGTTATTATTTACCAATAGATCCTTATTTTGTATTGAAGTTTAACTAAGGTCTTTCTAACAAATTGATTGTATAATTTATGACGAAAATTTTTTGTTTGGTTTGTAAAAAAAAATTTTACCCAAGGAAATGACATAAAGGCATTTTTTTATACATTAAACCAAATTAAACTGACCCAGAAACTATAACATTTATGAAAGCTTATGAGACGCTATACAATTTGAAATTTACCATTAACTATTAAACAATGTTTGGATTAAATAAAGAAAGCATTTACGGCAAAACTGTGTGATGCAAGTTTGTGGCGCGAGCTTATTTAGAAAACCAACGGCCGCGAAAAGCACAATCATGCGGTTGCTTATGATCTGGTTTTTGTCCATCCGTCCGTTTTAAACTCTCATCTCGTTGGTAACCGAGGACGGACGTGAGGAATCGAGCACCACGGACTATGAATAAATGGAGATGACTATGAACACACGTACGTACAATGTGACTACTTAAAATCAGGAATCAAAACATTTATTATAAATAATAAATCAAAAAATATAGATTATAAAAAATCGTATGGCTTGTCAGATTTTTACGTGAGTAGAATTATTTGATTAGCGTTAACTATATTCTTGTAATCAATACTACTTCAAAATTAACTTTTTTCCAAAACTGTATTCTTTCTATTAAATAACGCAATAAAAACAATAAAAAAACATACAAGACTCAACCATCACATATCACCTCGTTACACGTACATCTGTAACGCTTTTAAAATCACTCACGTTCTGAAACCACTGCGGTTTTCTATAAGTTTTCTGTTTGTATTCATTTGAGCAGGTATAACGAGCAAGCCAAATAACACAGGAAGAGAGTCATTACTTTCAAATAACGATATTTACTGACGCCCTAAGTACGGATTATCCGTAATGAATGGGAAAGCTGTAGACATATTGTCTAAGATGCTACCGGATTGTTTCGTTAAAATTTCTGTCTAATGCTGATGATTTAACGAGTTTTAGTTATGTGAAAGAAATATGGTTTAAAAAATAAGTAGTTACGGTATAATAATAATGGAATAAATATTATTTACTACTCGTATGTCACTTGATTTTCGTAGTTGTAGTCTCTAGCCATTCTGACCTAGGCGCCATACCGTACACTATGGCGCCTAGGTTATAATGGCTAGAGACTACAACTCTTCTACTTATTTTTCATCACACTTACCGTTTGTACTAGAAAATTGAAATGGTATGAATACACAAATTTATCATGCCGACAAAGTGGTAAAATAAAAAGTGGAAAAAGTTTTATTTATAGGGTACCTCAAGGTGTGACATATCGATGGTTAGGTATTTGAAAAAGAATAGGGGTTTGCTAAAAACATTTTTTAGATAAAGTGAATGTTTTCAGAAACAATCGCCCCGTAAGTTCATAAAAAATGTGTGTTTAAATTTAGTGGGGAACGAAAACCATCAATTTGGTAGCGTGGACCTGATGGTCAACACCAAGGATTGCAAAGTGGAACTGCTTGGTAATTCCCAGCTTTATCATCCGATTTGAGACATTCATTTTTTGTTTGTAAGGAAGGTTTTAAGGTCCCATTTGATTGTAATTCTATTCTGATGGTAAAATTCATGAAGAATTGAGAGAGCTCAAATTTTAACGGCACATGCATGTGATTTGAGTGTTTTCTTAAGTAACTTGAACATTTTTTTGGGGGGACCAATATATTGGTGGAGTGGACTTGATGATGAAGACCAGGGATGGCAAAGTGGAACTCGTCGGCAAACCTAGCTCTACGTATGATCCGAGTTGACATTTATCTTTCTGATTTGATTTCTATTCCGATGATGGAGTTCCTGAGGAATTGAGACAACCCACAAATTTGATTGGCACGTTCATCGTCATTGGAGGGTTTTCACAATTAGTTGGGCTTGGGGCATTTACTGAAGCCTTCATTTTGCTGCAGTAGACCTGATGTTAAAGACCAGATGAGGGATGGTATATTGAAATTGCACGATAATTTCCAGCTCTGTCATCCAATTTGAGACCTTGTTATTTTGTTTGTGACCTTGGAAGTCTACAAGGTTCTATTTGATTTTACTGGAGATCTAATGATGGAAGCCATGCCCATGAGATATTAAGAAAGCTCCTCAATTTTCTCGTAAGGTGAATTGGACGTTTTTGAAGGAAACTGGTTAACTCAAACTAACTCAAAATTTAACTTTTACCTTTTAAAACTTTATTTATTGTTGTGACGAACGGTAAACTACGGAACCCTACACTGAGCATGTCCCGACATGCTCTTGGCTGGTTTTTTAATTTTATTTTAAATATTTATGTGATCCTAGTATTAAAGAAAAATTGTCCCAGGATTTTTTTCTCATTCCGTTACCATTTTTTTCACATTTTGTATGGTGGTGGTGAAATGGAAGGTTTGAAAAATGTATGAAATATTAGTTTACTTTTTTATCATACTAGGAGCGAAACAGCTCGCGATCCTGAGTAGAAATCACGAATCACAGAAAAAATTTGAGGCGAAAAGTTTAAACACTCAATTTAAGTTTTTGTTGAATGTTACAAATACTTCAGTCTGCGCCTATTGATAAATACTACCTATAAACAAATAATTCAATCGATTCGTCTACTTCCTGTCCATAGATCACCGTCTTTATTATAAGTCTGTCTGTGCCCTTGTATCTTATATACCAACTGTCACGGATAGTTGCGCTATATTATGCCTCAATGTCTAACCAATGCTCTTCTTTGAGGTGAAACGTTGATTCATTCTATCTACAGATGGTTTCCTTGTTTTGGTCTTAATAGTTATAGCAATATGAGATGAGACTCGTCTTAAAAAATGGCAAAATTTTCGATTGGTGAGATGTCATATTATATTTTAAAATGCTATATGGCTATCATTTAATTTAGATAGTCAGGAAAACATATTTAATGATTTATTCCAAGTAACGTGAATTCCTATTTAATGGCAATCTTCTTTTTATTACTCATAATCAGTTGCCTCAAAGAGATTAAATCGTTGGTACGCGATGCTAGGTATATCCTGCTCGGCAAAGTCTGAAAACTCTTTGAGATGCATAATATAAAATAATGCTTTTGTTTTTTAACATGTAGATGTACCTACCTATTCCTCAACGAGCTTTCATAAAATTTCACTGACTCATCCAGTCTACTAACGATTGCATCCCTGCCGACATCCCTGTCAGGGCAAAGCTTGGTCCTTTGAAATTTACCTACAAATTTCGTAGATAGGTACTTTGTATTAAAATTTTCTGCCTACGCAATTTACACGTGTTACCTAATTGCTACAAATCCGACTAAAATTATTATCAAATTGGAATAATATATGACATTTCCTTATTCAACAAGGACGTCCATATCCATCATCCATACCTACGTATTTACGACAAAATAAAATGTTAATGTCCAATCGTACTCGGATTATTCTAATGTAAGAAGCGTAATTACTGCCACTTAATACGCCGTTGAATTTCATTTTTAGCGTCTGATTAGAATCTTTATGGGATTTAGTGTAGAAGAGGTGGAAGTAACGCAAGTAACGTGTTTATTGAGTAGCTGTCGGACTTTTCTAGCAGTCTTGTATATATGCAAGTATATTGTTATGAGTCCTTTGATCCTCCTAACCTAGTTGAACGGCCTCTTGGCCTAGTTGGTAGTGACTCTGCCTACGAAGCAGGAGGTCTTGGGTTCGAACCCTCGACAGGGCATTTATTTGTGTGTCTATCACGAATATTTATTTCCGAATTATGGATGTTTTCTATATATTTAAGTACCTATTTAACTATTATATATATCGTCGTCGTCTAGTACTCATAACACAAGTCTTATTGAGCTTACTGTGTGACTGGGTCAATTTGTGTAAGATTGTCCCAAACCTAATATATATTTATTTATTAATATATTCTAGTAGGTAATTTATAACAATTTTATGAGTACCTACATAATGCTTGCATCTTACTTTGTACGCCTTTATCAAAAAGATAACAACGTTTGGCTATATGGGATGTGCACGGTGCGGGAAATAAAAGCTAAGGTAGCGCACGATATAAGATAAATGTAAATGTTTTCAAAAAATGATTTAATGGCTGTCAACTGTCACATAACTAACGTAATTCTCACCAAGGTGTTACCACAATCAATATTAATATTAGTACCTAGCTATTAATATTTTTCATTACATTAAAAATTTAAATTCTTCACACCAAGTTGAAAGTAAATACACCTATCCCAATTAAACCAGTCATAATCAATCAACGTGAATGGAATACCAAACTATTAACGCTTGATAGGGTTTACACAATAATATCATAATACGGCTTAAATCATTAGTAAAACTGTATGCCTTCTTCGACCAAGATAAGCAACATCTTAAACTTGTAAGTACCTAATTTAAACAAGGTATAATAATTTCATAGACAGTTTATTGAAATATAGATAATACACATTGCCTGTAGGTACATGTAATAGAACTAATAGATTACTCACGTCATGATCTGGAACGTAGGAGTAGACGTGAAGTTTGTCGATTCTTATAGTTCCTTGAAAAGGGTACAGCAGGGATCCTCTCTGCAGCTCTTGTGATGTCCAGACATTCACTGATGCCTCCCTCCCTCTGGCACCACCAGGCCTCAAAGCCAAGCTCAGTTCTTGGGGTATCAACACCAAAGTCTCCATCTTCGACACACACTTTCAGTCAAAACTGATTAATTAATTAGGATTAAATTTGTCCTCCCACAGTCATGCCACAAATGAGTAATCCCCGAGAATGTGACTGAACTCGTCCATCACAGTTAATGAGTATAAATAATTTATTACAAGAAAAAAGGGACGTCTCTTTGATTATCGGTCGCTGATGTCGCCGACAAAATATCGGTTGGGTGCGTGATCGATCGCCCAGTGAAACGTCAGTGTGAATTAATCACTGCATATACTCATATGAGTCAGACACTGCTATTTTCAAAGTTAAAGTACACGAAAAATTAGATGGTCATTTTTTTCAAAGTTCGTTCAACCCGCCACAATATTGTCCGTTTAGGGTACAATATCAGCACAGTACGGGAGTATCGGTAAGCGCACACGCAAGATGCGCGCGCCGTCTCTGAACGTAGACTGAAGGAAGCGCTAACATTGACCTTAGTAGCGGCCGTGATCGCGTTTACAGTTCATTTTTTGCTCGATAAAAAGGAGAGGAGTAAAGCCCTGCAAAAGTTTGTCGACGTAGTTTTTGAAATATCGGTCTTATGTTGCGGCTATTAAGTTCCACGCAAGATGCATGGATATATTTGTAAGATGTAGTAAGGTGCGCTCCCCTCCAAAGGCGGCACCTGCCAGGCCCGTGCGCCGCCCGTCAGAGCGGCGTAGAACCTCGCTCGGCACACGCGCACCTACCTGCTATAGAGCTTTTTTCGGCTTTATACGACAGGTGCTTTTTTTAACGTTCCGTTTTTAATTAGGTGGTTTATTGACGTAAGGTGCTTTAGTCTGGGGTATTGCGCAACAACATAATATGGATAACATGTTTTAAACTTGATTGCATTACTCATGTGAATAAAAAATAAATACGTCAACTACTTGTGAATTTCGTAGGTAAATAATGGTCATGATTTGAGTAACGACATGAGAATAAAGTAAACTAGCATCAAATACATTTTGTTCCTTTGTGATTTTTTTTATATTGGCATTTCATACGAAAATTATAAAACTGCTCGTTTTGAAGTAGGTAACCATCTACTTATTTACATAGATATTTCAGATCGCATTGAAATTGTATACCTATGTATATTATATTTCAATATCTCATTTTCGAAAATTAACGGTGCCAGATGTTATTTGTAAACATTACTTAAGAACGTACGGTATAAAACACTAGTTTTAATATATTGCAAAGTACTAACCGTCTAAACCTAAATATTTATACTATCTAACAGAAAGAAGGTAGTTCTTTAATAGAGCTTCCATTAGACGAGACACCTGCCTGTCAGTTCTTTTGTGACCTCACTCATTAATTGCACCAATTTGCACCTAATGCATCTGCACGGTCATTATGGCATACATCTTCCAGAAGCTACTAACTGGCATCATATTCCTATAATGATACGACGTTTAGTAAAGAATTTAAACAGACTAATAATTTGTTACAATGTAAGTATTACAAAAACTAGACAGATATTGTAGGTACAAAGTAACTTTGTAGTTACCTAACATTAGTTTGTAATATAAATTTTCAGACTGTTAATTTTTTAACTCTCTCTTACTTAATTTTTAAGTAAGAGTTAACCCAAAGTATTTGTAAACACTCATTAATTACTTTACTTTACACATATTAAAATAGAGCTGTCTAGTTTTTCTAAGAATAAATTGAATCATATAAACAGACATCGTGAATTTTACAGCAATGTTTATGCATTGAAAGGATCTATAGGTGTGCCATATTCTAGGAATTCTACGAATACTGGAATAGCTAATTAAAGTTAATAACAGTAAATTGAACCTTAATATCGCCCCAGAATATGGTTGTAATGATTCCCTAATTTCTACTATATGCTCCACCGAAATAGCTGAAAAATTTACTATCACTACTTAAAGACTTATGTCTATAAGCAGTGATCGTAAATAATAGACGAAATATATTATTTAACTTATATAAAATACATTCGTACCGTATTCATGTTAAAACTTACTAGTGTTGCTTTGAGCAGCCATTTTAACTACCGCAAGGTAGACCTTCATATATATATATATAATGTCATCAAACTATTGTAGGGCGAATTAGCCCACGCGAGTCACGACTGAGATTATGCTAAAGGTGCGACGTAGTGCACCGCATCAAATGTTGCAAAATACAAAATAGTTGGCTGACCCTTTCTGAGCTGATTCTTAACGAGCCATAGCGAAACGGTTGAGTCTCTATAAAGATGATGATGATCAATTTCGCGTCTTACGCATTTTAAGCGTTAGTGCGACTGAACACACTTAATGGCAAGTATCAAACAATTGATAATTAATTATGCAGCTTTAAAATCTATACACCCACCCATCTGAATGCGTGGTCGCATAATCTCTAGTTACCAACCTCAACATTGGTTTGTAAGTAATACAAAAGTTCTAAACTGCTTCTTATAATTTCCGCATACAGTTCATTTCTGCTTGTATCCATTTCTTAACCAATATGTTACAGATAGCGCCAACGACCTGCATGCACCTGCCGTCACCGCAATCGTACTACCTATGTCGCTGAAAGATGTATAAGCATTTTGATTAGCCTAGCTTTAGTACTTATTCAAGGAAACATATTGGAGTTCATGAAATAATTTACCCGTTCTAAATTAAGTTTTAGGTAAATCTATGTATGTACTAAAAAATGCGAAACGGTACCGGTGTACTGCAAGTAAATGCCTGCTTTCGCATTTTAGAATTACAATCAGCGATTTGATTTAAATTATGTTGTTAATTCAATAAAAAATACGATATTCTACAACAACAAAAAAGCTTCGAATAACTTTACTTATCTCAATATTTCACCTCATAGCCTTATTCCGACTCCGAGTATGTTGGTAGATACGAAGTTTCATTACAGTTTACTTACATTTTACTAGAGGAGTTGGACAAAATAGTTAAAGTTTGTTTTATTAGTGCTCTGTTAGTGTCTTTATGGCATACTAAAAATCTAGAAAAATCTAAGTAGGTATGAAAACTATACAGGATGGATTTTTGTGCTCTTTGAGTCAGTGAGAGCATCAATCTGATCCCATGCTGCTGCACGAAAGAGCGCCTTAAGAGACCATCCCTCGATTTTAAATTCATGTGTTATTGGCGTCCACAGATTTTGGAAAAAAACATACTTACAGGGTGCAAGAAAATCGACATTCTTGAGTAACTTTTTTAATGCCAATCGATTCCATTCCCATTCAGGATCAAACCCTAAAATTAATATAAGGGGGTTTTCAGCGGCCTCCTAGCCTAGTTGGTAGTGACCCTGCCTACGAAGCGGACCTCCTTCTTTTCTAATCCTGGTCAGGGCTCGAATCCTGGTCAGGGCATTTATTTGTGGGGTTATCACGAATATTTGTTACTGAGTTATAGATGTTATCTATGTATTTAAGTATTTATAAGTACGTATATATCTATTATATATATCGTCGTCTAGTACCCACATTACAAACTTTATTGAGCTTACCGTGGGACTAGGTCGGTTTGTGTAAGATTGTCCAATAATATTTATGTTTATAATATATTTATTAGGATCTATCCCTGACGCACAATAGTTTCAGCAGCTCCGACGCTGCAGGATGTGTAACACCACCTTGCGAATAAAGGCACAAGCATCCACGGACTCCTCCGCAGAGATTGATTTTTAGGGTTCCGTGATGAAGTCTTTCAGAGCAAGCTTGAGAAATGGTGGCAAAGACTGAAGAATGTTGGTTTTAAAATCAGCAGATCTAAAACAGATCACTTGTTCTGCGATTTCGGCGGTCTCTCAAGTTTTGCTTCCATAGAGCTCCAATATCCTCCATGTATTGCCGGCCTGCTCCGACTTCAAGTAACTCGGTTCGTTAGTACAGTATGGTTGTGATATTTACCGTGACGTATAAAACCGGATTAGCACAGGATAGGTAAAATGGTGACAGGTCCCGGGAACCATTTGCGTTGCCCGGATGCCCCTACGATTGAAGGACAAAACTTATAAAACCATAACCTGTCGTCATGTATGGATCAGAGTGTTAGGCCCTTTAGGTGACGGATGAGAAGAGATTGCATGTGACATATATTGAGAATGATGAGATGGATGCATGGCGTGACAAGAATGGACTGAATAAGGAATTAATACGTATATGTAAGAGGAAGTCTTAAAGTTGCACCCATAGAGGAAAAATAAGGGCAAACCGCCTAGCGTGGTACGGGCATGTGATGCGGAGGGATAAAAGTCATGTGACGAGGAAGGTAATGGGAATGTCTGTTGAGCGAAATAAAAGCAGAGGTAACCTAAAGAAAATATGGATGAACGGTGTGAGATATGATATGAAAAGAAAGGATGTGAATGATGAGATGTCGGGCGATAGAGTGATAACCCTAAAGTGTGAGGTATGGTTGAGGGGTTTGCAAAAATGTTGTCTTTATTTACGGAAATAATCGCTCCAAAAGTTTAAGCCGATGATGTCAGCGTTTATGTATTTGACTAAGCGCCACTTGCACCACCCAAAGTTGAAACAGCAAACTCGGGGTTAGCCAACTTACCCCAAGTTTGCTGTAAAAAAAATATTAACTCCTTCTTAGTTGGGGTTAACCCAGGGTTCGAACCCACTCCGTGGTTATCTTTTGGCCCACGAATCGTTCGGAATATGGTAGACATGACATGACCCGCCCAGTCCCATTTCAATTTGGCGGTTTTCCGAGCTTCATCTATAATTTGAATTGTTACCTATAGTAAGAGACACATTGATAATTATTTTTCATGAAATTAGTCATGATCAAACTTTAAAAAGACTTACGAGTAGGTATACTTTATAAATTCAAATTATGCACAAACATTAGCTATGTTTTATAATTATAATTAACAGAGTAAATATATGGCGGCTTTCTCAAATTATTATTCTAAATGTATACCTCCAATATTAACATAAATACGTACACGCTAGGTTAAATAAATAAAAAAATGCATTCATGTGAAAACTTATTCCATCCCAGAATACGGCCGCAGGGCGTGGTTTCGGCAAAGGCGTGGCGTCGATCGGCCCGCCCTTGCGCCGGCGTGCTTTACCGGCGCGCACTATTGTTTGACAACTCCGCTATTGGCCCGATGCTGATGTGATGTCATATTCAGTATTATTTTGGTGCTTTTGTTCTTGCGTATACTGTGTCGTGCTTATGAAATTACAATGGACCACTTGATTTTTTTTCAAAAGTTATGGTGCGATATCGATGCGCGCATATGTATAAATTTGTGCCCGGATAGATAGCCAGTGAATCTATAATTTCTTCCAATTTGGTGGGTACGTAAACTGCTTAGAAGTTGTGTTTATTTTAACAGACAGTAAGTAATTCAGTCAGTACCTAACCGAAATAATGCTCGTTACAGTAGGTACCTAAGTTTATTAGCTGCAAAAAGGAATGCCCTACATTATGAATTAATTAATTCATAAATTGGGTAGGTATGCACTCCTGCAGGCATGCAGCTCAAAATTTGTAAATAATTACGTAAATGGTATTCTTTATTATTGATACAGAAAACATCCCTGTTTCAATCTTAGCATGATTATTATTATAACCAGCACCTCAACCATCTTAATCCAAAAAAAATACCCTGAACCGGTGTCATTCCGACAGCCCTTATCCGTTTTGGAACGGACGTAAGCGGATCCCGTCACGCGCAAGCCCGTTTAGGCCAGGATTAATTGTTATTAATTTCAACTCGATTTGGTGTGACAGTAAAACACGTCAATATTGTACGGCTTGTATTGTAACCCATGCTATGGTCAATTTTGAATTCGTTGCGTGGATTTACATCAGTGTTTCATGTATTTTAAACGGTTCTTTTAATTATTCTTTACTGTTTATTTCTTGCTTTTGTGATAAGTTTATTTAAAACTGCCCGTTTAATTGAGGACCATTTAACTGTCATGCAGCTACATATAAAGGAAATACAGCTACACAAATGCATGCGAACATTATGCATGAGTTCGTTCATAAATTCGGTATCTATGCAATAGCCAATTGTCTAGACGACAGAAATAATTAATTAGTCTGTCTACAGGTTAGATTACCTACAAAAAAAAATATTAGACATGTTCTTTTTGTTCGTCAAATCAAAAGAGACGGAAATACAGTGCAGTAAAGTTTCACGTGACGTCACAATTAGGTACAATTCTTACCAAATAATGACGTCACCAGCCTCCACCCCGTAACTTTTATGTTCTTCATCTTCGTGGATTATTTTATCTTGAAAAAAGAAAAAATTACGTGTCTTATAATTTTGGATAGGTAATTCAACTGACGGACTAAATAGAATAATAGTTTCTCAACCTAAACGTCATCCCTATTCTACACCTGGGGCCTTACCATGACGTCTTAATGCGATTTAGTATAGGTTCAGTTTAGGTTCAGTTGTATAGAAGCGACTCAGTTTAGGTAGTCAAACTTAATCGCGTTAAGACGGCATGGTAAGGCCCCAGGTGTAGAATAGGGATGACGTCTAGGTTGACCCTGAAAGTACGTAGCATAGGTACCTATATTATTAACATACTTACGCAACATTAAATTCTCTTCAATTAAGTATACTTACCTAGTTCAACTGCTAGCGACCACCCGCGATTTTTGCGCGTAGAAGCCGATAACTGTTTCTTAGTGAAGCTTTCAACATTTAAAGAATATATACCTGTTCCTCAGGCTACGCACAATGGTTTAAAATAAACTTTGTCTGCGAGTTTCGATCCGAAATATTGTGTATATTTAAACTACGATCAAATGCGCATATTATGCATTACTTTTATTGTTTCTTCAAAAAGAAAAGCTCAAAATCATAATTTGCCCGTTTTTTAGCATAATTTTTTTGCAACGTTTTTGAGCCGTAATAAAACGCTAAGAAGAAGAAGATTAGGTACATAAAAACGGTAAATTAGCAAGTATTGCAATAAGTACACGCGTATATTTCAATATAAACGTTTGTATCATTAAATTTAATAATCAAAACCATTTCAAAGTAAAATAAAGTATATTTTAATTAAAAACTAATTCCTCACAAGCTGCGCCGGCTTCGAGTAAGTTCTAATCTTTACAAAAAAACAGACATGCCGACATCGATTCCTTTCCAATCGAGATAAATCTATATTTTGTGACATATTCATTGAGCAGGCGACATGTGACAGCGTCTGACATGTTAAATGAATGAGTATGTGTACTTATTAGATATTGTATTGAATTGTATGATAGTCAATACTCGCAGTAGGTAATCTTACAATATGATAGATATAAGTTCTGGTGACTAATCTGATTATTAAATAAAATAACTTGCCTTAACTGTTTTGCCCTGTTGGTCATAATCCCTAACGATCAATTGTCTCAAAGGTTAGTTGCCATAATTTAATCGTTGCCCAAAAACGACTCCACGCAGACCCGAAACGATTTTAGAAAAGCAGGTTAACTTAAAACGATGTTAGGGAAAACAATATAAGCATATGAGTTTAAGACAAATGATGAATGAATGATAAAAAATCTTTAGGGATTCCGATATAGATCCATTCAATTGGATGAGTGGAAGTTTTGTTTTGTTCGTTCTTCAATTGAATTCATGAAAAGCCTTGTCGCTCGAGATTTTTTCCCGAGATGTTGCTGTTTTTATTCTATCAGGGGATTTATTTTATGGAGTTACAATACAATATACAGAATTAAACTTTAAAATCAGGGTCTTGGTATCTACCTTAATATTTTCCTAGCAATAACAAAACGAGCTCAACAACAACTTCATTAAAATGTGTCAGGCAAGTCCACAAGTCCACTTTTTGAATAAATTCCATTCAAAACTTGCACCCAAATTACACAATTACCTAAACCCCAAAAATTATTATATCTTAAGCCTTTTTAGCTCTCCACAATTTAGTGCATGCGTGTGATGGCCTCTGCTATTACGCAATCATTTTGCATACCTCCGTCTCATATTTTCATCTGTAGTCCTACCATGAGTTAACAATGACCGTAATCGAGGTGACTCCGTTACCCCACTCATAATCCATCTCGTTTGTACTAATAGCATTTTAATGCTGGTGCGAGCAAGATAAACTGACTATGAGAACACAGGCGCTAGCGCAGACGGCCGCTCCAAACTTATGGTATGGGTACTGGTACTTTCATCTGACCTAGGGGCATACATACCGACACGCTCCTAATATTGGTTAATTTGTGCTTAGCCGAATATTGTAATAGTTTAACAGGTGTAGACGTTCCATTTACTTTTTATAAAAGGACATACATTTGTAATAAATTGTAAACTTCATATACACCATATGTTACGTTTACGTTGTTCGGTTCATTTTTTTATTGTGACGATGGTAAACAAGCGAATGGTTCACCTGATGATATCGTCGACCGTATGTTTAATTAGGGTTACGGACAGGGATACCCATGTCCCTAACCTAATTGAACCTACAGTCGACGTTATAGTATGGTATTGCGCTTCAATTCCAGTGCATTCAAAGCGTTTTGCGAATCTTTAAGTAGGTACATATGTCCATACAACAAGGAGTTATACGGTTAAAAATGGAATTACTTTCATTTGACTACTATTTATCTTTACCTGATGAAATAAATTCATAGGTAACTGTCACTACGCAACTTTGTCTCTATTCTCAAATACATAATTATTTGCATGGCTTATTATTTTGTCAGTGAATTAACCTTCACTACGAGTAAATGCCTTAGTTGTTTTATCGTGCATTGCCCTTAATCACCTAGAATTTTCAGATATTACGCGGATTTTGTTGTTTTTATCTTTACTGTCTTTAATCGCGTCAGTCCCGGATTAAGAGAGTCGACGCTTATACTGCCTAATCTAAAACTATCACGATAATATTTTGATTCATAACCCACACAATATATCATTTGACTGTTAATAACAACCTATTAAATGCTCCGATTCGGATCACCTTTTGTTTTGTTTGTGACATTGTGGTATGTAAACTGACTAACTGAAACTAACTCAAACTTTAACTTTTACTGGAACGGCCAGTTTAAGTCTGTTTTTTTCTTTAAAAAAAACATAAAGTGAATAATTACCTATTTAATTTCGTATGTATTTGACTTCTCTCTTCTACCTGTATTGCAATATTGCAATGTAAAGGATGAATATCATCCTCATGCTTGTTAGACTACGCCAGGCCGGATCGAACCGATTTCCGACTTAACGCGTACGGATATTGTATACAGACAGGTGCAACAAAAGAACGATACTTCAACAGCCGATAAGGTCCCTGACCCTGAGTGCGGTATACAAGTGAAAGAAAAACCAAATTAAAAAGAAGACACTTTGTATGAAACAGCTGATCAAAAATGCACCTATCTCCATGTAAAGTGAAAATTTAGATATTTGTGTTTCAAATTTTTTGATCTTGTAAGTATACGATACCTACAAGATCTAACAAAACTGAACAACAGAGTAACACCTATTACCATCGACTAAAAACAAAAACTACCGCTCTTGAAAAATCTCCATAGCCCCCGGTCGGCGCTTTAAATGAATTTATAATTTGCGCCGTCCGGCAGCAATTAGTGCTCCCGCATCGCCCCGGGAACGAATTTAAATGTTAAATCCGACGTCGTTTACGAGAACGGCCCACTGGCCAATGCGTTATGGTTTCTCATTACCGGGATTGTTAGAAAAAATTGGGATATCATAATGTTCATGTTCTACATTATAAAAAAAAACGTAACTACCGAAGTGTTACAAAACCATAAAAAGGACGAGAGTAGAAAAGGGCGGACAGATTTTTTTTAATTTACTTTGTACCAACATGAAACAGTCGACAAAATATTGAGAAAAGTTATGAAATTCAAGAATAAGCTTTATTTTTTAAACATTTATTTTTACCCTCGTAACTTATGGAGAGTTAAAAATATTATAGGTACTTTAATTTACACTTACACTTACTTTTTTAGAATTAATAACAGAACACATAGCAATGATTTTTAGAATTTTTGTCTGCCTGTTTCGAGCATCACGTGGAAACGGCTGTGTGAATTTAGATGCCACTTTCTTCTTCTTCTTCTTCATCTTCTGTCAGGTTATATGCTAATGAACAATAGTTAGTAATATACTATAAAAAAATGTATTAAGTATAGTTAGTTTAGCCGGCCTTTTCCGCAACTCGACATCCAATATGCCTTTTTTCAAATCAAATCAAATCAAATCAAATTATTTATTTTTCAAGTAGGCATGTTACAGTGCACTTTTGAACGTCGAATTAAAAATAAATAAAGCAACACACCGGCTCTAACATGCATTAATTTGAAAAAAAAAATACAGTTCAGTTCAATTTTAAATAGAATCTTTAACAAATTATAAATGATTACTTAGAGCAATTTATTGATGCTGTACACACAGATATCAAAATTAAAAATAATAATTTCACAATAGGATCGTCATCTTAAAAGTAAAAGTTGTATAAAAAAAAAAAACTTGTCTAGAAGTTTCTAGAATGAAATCTAAATGTCATAAAAAATATATAATTAGTTAAGACTAAAATTAAAATTACAGTTAATAACTAACTTTTTTAAACAAAAATAATAATAATCCTTAATCCCATGGTGCTGTATCATTCATGTAGTCTTGTGTACTGTAATAAGCTTTAGATATTAGTTTACGCTTTACAAAAGTCTTAAATTTATTAATAGAGAGTGCAATTATTTCTACTGGGAGTTTATTATAATACCTTACACAATTGCCCATGAATGAGTTTTTTATTTTATGGAGCCGAGTGGTGGGTACTGCGAGCTTATCCTTATTTCTAGTATTAATACTATGTATATCACAATTTTTCCTAAAACATGCATTGTTTTTATGTACATACATAATGTTTTCATAAATATATTGACAGTGCAGTGTCATAATATTAATCTCTTTAAACTTATCTCTAAGCGAGTCTCTACGGTTCATCTTATAAATCGATCGAATAGCCCACTTCTGCAGAACAAAAATTGTATTAATCTCTGAAGCACTGCCCCACAGTAGAATACCATAGGACATAATACTATGAAAGTAACTAAAATAAACTAATCGAGCTGTCTCCACGTCTGTTAACTGACGGATCTTGCTCACGGCAAAAACTGCAGAGCTCAGTCTATTCGAGAGATTAGCAATATGGGGACCCCATTGGAGTTTAGAATCTAATGTTATACCAAGAAAAGTCGTACTGTCAACTAGTTCCAATTCCTCATCTTTCACAAAGACACTCGCCAGCTCGTGCTTAACGTGATTCGTGACAAACTTAATACCTTTAGTCTTTTTCTCATTCAATAATAAATTATTAACATTAAACCAATTTACTACTTTAGAAATAGCATTGTTTACATTATTACAAGCTTGTTGCTGTCGGTTGACTTTGAAGATAAGTGGACGTATCGTCTGCAAACAATACTATATCATGGTGGGTCTTTACGAGGTATGGCAAGTCGTTTATGTAGATAAGGAAGCGTTTTTGCGTCATAAATAAATATATATTTATAAATAAATAAATAAATAAATATATATATATATATATATATATTAGGTATTAAATAGACACAGATACAGCCTAAACCTAAGATATTCCATACTCAAATTATAGACGATAAACTGCTAAACGGAATAAGACGAATTTTGGTAAGGGAATATTTTGACTCCTGGTAAAAAAGAGGTTAGTTTTCGTTCTAATTCTACGTAGATGAAGTCACAGCTAGTGACGTGACATGCTTGACTTTGGAGATTTGTAGTATTTCCCTAGACGGCTCTCCCTTTAAGAATCGACACTACGAAGATGGGAGAAAGGTGATATATGCTGTTGGGCGGTAGTGTAATACACAAATAAACATAAACTAACATTTAGAGGTATAATTATTAAAGGAACGTACGAGTAAGCCTTGTGGTATATTAATTACTCACAGTTACCGCATGACTTCAGGCACTTAATTACATACGCTGCTTTGAAAACTATTCTTAAAAACGTAGCGTCTTATTAAAAGCTCATTGTCAAACGAGAATGAGTATACTACATGTCCATATATAAGAAGGGACAAAAACATTATTTTCGAAATATATACAGTAAGTGTAACTTACCTAACTACCTACCTCTACCAACCTTAAATCTAAAGTAGGTCCTTGAGGTGCTGTCCTGTGCGGTCCTAGGATGCTGGCGGCAAGGTAATTCTATCCTCTTAAACAATTTATGTTGTTGATAATCGAAAAAACTTTTGATAATTGATAAACATATCTCGTATTTTAGGTAAATATGATCTAATTGATGCAGGGTGACATATTAGGGTGTGCGAGCGAAGCGTCTCCGTTTCAGCTTGGTCAAAAACGCTTTCGTGTCTCAGTCCATTTGTTCTCCTCTACGGGTCGCATTTATGTGAAATTTTGTAAGCAAGTTTGTTGATTACACTTTTTTTTTCTATTTCGTTTTTGGAAATTTTCAAATTGGCGGAGATAAGCACTAAGTTCATAAGCACCATAGACCTCAAAGGTGCTTAATACCTTTATGCCAATACCATCTCTCGAGGTATACAGCTCACAGAGCTACTAGTGGGTACTAGGCGACGATATAAATACTTGCTTATATAGAGCTAGTAGAAGACATACATATATACATAGGAAACGTCAATAACTCACACACACAATAAAATAAAACACGAATAAACGCCCTTACCAGGATTCGAACCCGGGACATCCAGCTTCATAGGCAGAGTCACTACCAACTAGGCTATGGACCCCGTTTTCGTACAATAACTTATCCTACTTCACAATATATCATACAATAACTTGTACTTCACAGTAGTAACTTCATATAAATTTCTTTGACGTTGAGTCTTGCCCGCAGAAACGAAATGGCAACCACAGTTAACCAATACGTTGATGGCCACTGCCCCGGGTATTCTAAATTAACAATCATATGTAAAATGGAAGTGGGAATCTCATATGCAAAGTTAGAAACGTTTATGGCCTAAATTAAGCGTTCTAAATTGATACAGATTTCAAATGTTTTTGAAATTGGAGGGAATCGTGACTTAAACCTTTTTGCTGTTTTTAGGGATCCGTGGTAGTAAAAAACATACCTAAGTATTTGCTTTTTCAGTACTTTTAAATGATTCTTTGTTTTCTTTATATTTAAAACTACCTTGTTTAAAATAACCTTAAAACGCATACATTTTGGACCATTTTTGGTCGAACATTCACGAAAACAGGCAGGTGGAGTTATTTCGAATACCTGTAACATTCCTTGGTTTTCACAGTAGCCCTATTTACCGTATTTATGAAAACTCACAAATTAAAAAAGGTACCGAATAAAAAGGAAGTAATGTAAAAATATCATTTTATACATATGCTCGTTTTTACCAATCACTTTTTTGGTGAAAGTACATCGTGAGGAACCCGAAATAATCCGAATAAGGCCTAGTTTATCGTTTGGGTTGTGAGATGGCAACTCAATTCCACATACGAGAGAGGTGTAATTAAGCAGCGCATCCATAATTTACTCGCTCTTTCAAAAGCACCAAGACAAAGAGTGTTAAAATTGAAGGAAATAAATATTTTAAGGATTGTACAAAGGTAACAATTAAACAAAAGAGCGTTAAAATAAGTTTGAGCTTATTTTCTGTTTAGGGCCAGTTATTAAGAAATGGTATCGTAAATCTACAGTAGTTTAGAAAGTAAAAAAAGACAAATTAACTTGGCTAGCGCACAAAACATTTGTTAACTGAACTTGGACCTTATCCTTCAGGCTTGAAAAGCCACTATAAAACAAAGAGACTGCTTGGTGTTATTGTAAAATTCCAGGAGGCTGACACATTTGCAGGCCACATGTTGAACCCCTAACTGGACACCATTGCGTCTGGCTATACACGCTATGATGACCCTTCGAGAGAGAGAGAGAGGGCAACAGCAGCTAGCAGATCCTGTCGTGCATAGGAGGGAGATAGCCTCACGACATCCACCGCATTGGCTTGAAGAAGGGATGGAAATTGACAACACGAACGCAACGCGCGGCCCGATGAAGATGTTCTTTATAATTATTGTAATAAAGTCTATATTAGCTTTAAGTAAAAATAAAATGCAGTTATATGAAGGTTTGAGGAGTAGCGACGGTAAAGCGAAAACACTTGGTTCGAGGACGGGGAAGGCGGCGCAACGACGGGAAGATTACGATTGTCAGTTTGCATTTTATTGTTAAACTAAATAAAGAATATACTAGAGTCAGTGCCAGAGTCAAGCAGCTTAATCCAGCTAAGTACTTTGTTATTAAATGTAGAACACGGGTTCGACTCCCGTGCCCTGGATAAACCCTATAATCTGGTATTATTAGGTTTGTGAAGAATATTACGAGTTATATTAATTCGTGTGTCCCTCATTAATGAAATTTAAATATTTCATTATCCCTCTTTAGTTGAACTCTTATGTTGTAATGCATTGTGTTGACGAGTTCTGTTATTTTTGATGACGCTTGTAAATAGTGATTCACTGTGTGAAATCTGTCTTGTAATTGTTGGATTAAACTTCAATTAATCCCATGTTTAATTGTAAAAATAACTTAAACGAGTTCGACTCTCGTTGTATGTAAATAGAAGTGAAACCTTAGGTTATGGGTTCGATTCCCAGATTTATGAAACAAGAATAAAAACAAATCATTTAATTTAATTATGAACAATGTATTGATCATAACATGACATCTGCCAATACATTTATTTTAGATTGTGTGTTCCCCACAAACATCTGTATATTGTCTTGGAAATTCTATTTATTAATTTGTTTTGACTAATTATGGTTATCGTATCTTAGAAGCTAGCTTAGTTCAAGAGATTCAAGCTAGGCCCGGTTCGATCTAGGTTTTGAGGTTTGTCCTAGATCCTAAAGCTACCTTTAGACGGAATCGTGAACTCGTAGTTAGGCCTCTTATTGCGATAATAAATCAAATTCTATAAATCGCCGTGCGACTTTTCCTGTATACACCCTAATCAACCCCGACTCAAATAAATTAATATTAAGCATTTTCTCATTTTTTCACCCTTATACATCAAGGTGGTAGCTAGGCTCATAAGTACGCAGCCCAGATGCCACCTCACGTGGCGCCGCGTGACCAAGGATCTAGTCTTTGTGTCTGTATTATATGACAAAAATAAATAAGACACTGCTAGAATAAGGACCTAATTTTGTAATTAAAAAAAAAAACACAACGTAGGAATATTTTATTCAATTTAAGTAAATTTGACGATCACGACTATATGTTATACTTGAGAAAAGGAGAATTATTTTGATGTTTACTTATACATTTTGATAAAGTTTACATTGCTATGCTGAGTCGAAAAGTCTGAGAGGGGTATTTTACTACTGACAAAAATAGAGATTACATTTTTGTAATCCTAAGCCTTATCAAGGTTTAGATACCAATGCTTAATTTAAGAGTCTGAGAGGGGTGTTTATACACTTTAGTTAATCAACTGAACGATGATACCTTTAAATATTATTCGATATGTAGAAATTCCAAGACATTGTATGTATTTTTATTTTGTTGATTTTATTGTGTGCATGTGTGTGCGTTGGCCAAGTATAATTTGTGTTTTGTTATTCAGACTAGTACATATTTTTCGATTTTAAAATCTTATATAATATCGGATTGACGGAAGCATTTTTTTAGCATCTTAATTGTAAAGATTTCTTTATAAATATTAATATCACGACATAGTGGGTTATAATAATTACTAGTGACGTTTGAATTGTATTAAAAAACGTGGTAAATACTTACTCTTATTTGTTTTACGCTGTCAAGTGTTCAGTAAGACGGATATTTAGTTGTATTAAACATGTCACCACAACCTAACGTGACACGGTCGAATGAATTTATCGAAATAAAAAGGCGAAATTATCATAGGACTAGATGAATGGGGGAGCTTACGGCGTCAGTGGGACTATATGAGTGAACTAGCGGTCAATCGTATAAGCCCTGTCCAAAACCCATCATAATTTCGAATGAAGGCTATCCAAGTACATAATTATATATGTGTTGAATGTAAAGGTAATTAATTAAACAGCGGGTAGATTTGAGAACACGAGTACTATAAATTAAATTAAATACTGAAGACACGAATCACGATATAATTTTTAAATAGCGTTGGTCTATTGCATTGAATAATATGCCTGTCGGTCAAATCAGAGTATTGTACATGGCAGTAAAATACTTATGAAAGTAAAAGTAAAGTAAAGTAAAGGTCTCTTAATCATTTATAGTGTGTGACTTAGATATCATAAAAAGGGAAGTGAAGTGATGAATGAGTTTTATGTGAGTTGTATGAATTTAAGGGATGTAATGAATGACAGTCTGGCCAGACTATTGAATGGATCATGATGAGGTGATGAATGAATTATGAACTTTAGAATGTGCACGATACGGGTTATAAGACGGATTAATGATCAAGAGACTTGGCTGCGTTTAAGAAAAAAAAAAACATATTAATTCTATAAAGTAATTGACTATGTCCTAAAATGGGAGAAAGGTTAAGACTATTCGCTAATAAAATTACTAAACATAATTCTTACTGTTATTCAAATTTTTGACACTTTGTTAATTAAACAATTTTATGGTAGGTATTATTGCTCTACGCAAAACATATAATATTCACTTATCATATAAAGCCCGGTTATTTACTTACTGTGCGGCAGTACTTATTTAAAGCCCGGCCAGAGCTGTGCGGCGTATCAATCACGACCGGCTGTAGCGCTGTGCGTCAGAATTGATTTAATCTATTAGTTTATCAGGTTGAAGCCCGGTTATTTACCTAACTGTGCGGCAGTACTTATTTAAAGCCCGGCCAGAGCTGTGCGGCGTATCAATCAAGACCGGCTGTAGCGCTGTGCGTCAGAATTGATTTAATCTATTATTTTATCAGATTGAAGCCCGGTTATTTACCTAACTGTGCGGCAGTACTTATTTAAAGCCCGGCCAGAGCTGTGCGGCGTATCAATCAAGACCGGCTGTAGCGCTGTGCGTCAGAATTGATTTAATCTATTATTTTATCAGGTTGAAGCCCGGTTATTTACCTAACTGTGCGGCAGTATTTATTTAAAGCCCGGCCAGAGCTGTGCGGCGTATCAATCAAGACCGGCTGTAGCGCTGTGCGTCAGAATTGATCTAAATTATTATATCAGGTTGAAGCCCGGTTATTTACCTAACTGTGCGGCAGTACTTATTTAAAACCCGGCGAGAGCTGTGCGGTAATACCCAACCACATAAGACCGGCTGTTATGCTGTGCGTCACTAATATTTACCTCTACTTTTGTTAAGCCCGGTGAAAACTGTGCGGCGAAATTACATAAGACCGGCTGTTATGCTGTGCGTCACTAATATTTATCTCTACCTTTGTTAATAAGCCCGGTGAAAACTGTGCGGCGAAATCACATAAGACCGGCTGTTATGCTGTGCGTCACTAATAGTTATCACTACCTTTGTTATTAAGCCCGGTGAAAACTGTGCGACGAAATCACATAAGACCGGCTATTATGCTGTGCGTCACAAATTATTCAAATTACTTTTTCATACAACTATGTGCCATTACTTATCTAGACCAATATTATCCCGATGTCAAATCGTAATTATGCTTAGGTTGACGAGAGTTATCTACTTATTTCGTTGCGAGTGTGTTCCGGAGCACTTTCGTTGCGAATGAAAGTTGATATGATGAAGGAGTACCTATTGCTATATCAATATTCAGTTGGTTTTTAAACTAGTTCAAAATAAAACAAAACCACGGTGAATAATTATGTAATTAAATATGTGTATATTCAAATTAACAATCTTGTAATACTGATTACAAATAAATAAATAAATTTACATTTTTGCTCGAAGGACATCTGTTTGTCAGTATTGTCAGTAACAGTGAGATAATTCCCAGGAGACGGGGAAGTGCCTGCAATAAAATTGCATTAGTTTATGGCCCACTTCGGATTGACAAAAGGCACTTGAGTCCAAGTGAGGTTTAGTCTTGTTTTTATAGAAATTTTGTCAATGGAGCATCGGCATACAAATAAATAGACTGTTAACGCCGAATAAAAGTCGTTTAAAAAGTGTTCCACCTTTTATGCCAATTAAATAATATTTTCTTCTAGTTAATCAGTCAAATATACACACATTGCTTATTTAAACCATAGTTACTGAGTTATACAATCTAATACCATAGTAAAGTGGATCGACACCACTAACCAGCAGCAATTTTTTTTGGTACACGTTTTGAGCGGAGATATAATTGCGCCATACTTATTGTTCTTCACAGTAAAAAAAAAAGGAACAATATACAAGTTCCTGAAAGTTTTGATGTCCCTAGAGTGTGTAGAGAGCTAAAATATAGGTTACATTTTAACTTTCTACAGAGAGGGGGGTGAGATGGCAACTCAATTCCACATACGAGAGAGGTGTAATTAAGCAGCGCATCCATAATTTACTCGCTCTTTCAAAAGCACCAAGACAAAGAGTGTTAAAATTGAAGGAAATAAATATTTTAAGGATTGTACAAAGGTAACAATTAAACAAAAGAGCGTTAAAATAAGTTTGAGCTTATTTTCTGTTTAGGGCCAGTTATTAAGAAATGGTATCGTAAATCTACAGTAGTTTAGAAAGTAAAAAAAGACAAATTAACTTGGCTAGCGCACAAAACATTTGTTAACTGAACTTGGACCTTATCCTTCAGGCTTGAAAAGCCACTATAAAACAAAGAGACTGCTTGGTGTTATTGTAAAATTCCAGGAGGCTGACACATTTGCAGGCCACATGTTGAACCCCTAACTGGACACCATTGCGTCTGGCTATACACGCTATGATGACCCTTCGAGAGAGAGAGAGAGGGCAACAGCAGCTAGCAGATCCTGTCGTGCATAGGAGGGAGATAGCCTCACGACATCCACCGCATTGGCTTGAAGAAGGGATGGAAATTGACAACACGAACGCAACGCGCGGCCCGATGAAGATGTTCTTTATAATTATTGTAATAAAGTCTATATTAGCTTTAAGTAAAAATAAAATGCAGTTATATGAAGGTTTGAGGAGTAGCGACGGTAAAGCGAAAACACTTGGTTCGAGGACGGGGAAGGCGGCGCAACGACGGGAAGATTACGATTGTCAGTTTGCATTTTATTGTTAAACTAAATAAAGAATATACTAGAGTCAGTGCCAGAGTCAAGCAGCTTAATCCAGCTAAGTACTTTGTTATTAAATGTAGAACACGGGTTCGACTCCCGTGCCCTGGATAAACCCTATAATCTGGTATTATTAGGTTTGTGAAGAATATTACGAGTTATATTAATTCGTGTGTCCCTCATTAATGAAATTTAAATATTTCATTATCCCTCTTTAGTTGAACTCTTATGTTGTAATGCATTGTGTTGACGAGTTCTGTTATTTTTGATGACGCTTGTAAATAGTGATTCACTGTGTGAAATCTGTCTTGTAATTGTTGGATTAAACTTCAATTAATCCCATGTTTAATTGTAAAAATAACTTAAACGAGTTCGACTCTCGTTGTATGTAAATAGAAGTGAAACCTTAGGTTATGGGTTCGATTCCCAGATTTATGAAACAAGAATAAAAACAAATCATTTAATTTAATTATGAACAATGTATTGATCATAACATGACATCTGCCAATACATTTATTTTAGATTGTGTGTTCCCCACAAACATCTGTATATTGTCTTGGAAATTCTATTTATTAATTTGTTTTGACTAATTATGGTTATCGTATCTTAGAAGCTAGCTTAGTTCAAGAGATTCAAGCTAGGCCCGGTTCGATCTAGGTTTTGAGGTTTGTCCTAGATCCTAAAGCTACCTTTAGACGGAATCGTGAACTCGTAGTTAGGCCTCTTATTGCGATAATAAATCAAATTCTATAAATCGCCGTGCGACTTTTCCTGTATACACCCTAATCAACCCCGACTCAAATAAATTAATATTAAGCATTTTCTCATTTTTTCACCCTTATACATCAAGGTGGTAGCTAGGCTCATAAGTACGCAGCCCAGATGCCACCTCAGTTGGAAGGTCAGATAGCAGTAGCTTTCATAAAACTAGCGCCTGGGCATTTTCGCGAAAAAGAATCATTTTTTTATGCTAGGTAATTTTAATGAGTTTCCTACTCAGAATAACGAGTTATTTCAATCTAGGACAAAAACTACGAGAAAAACAAGGTCGCAAATTTTTTAAACGTGTTTGAAAAATGGTAACGAAATGGAAAAAAAACTATTTTTTTCTCCTGGTAGGCTCGAAAGAGCTCGTGATTCTGAGTAGGAAAAACATGAAATTTAGAAAAAAAAACTTTTGGATCCCTTCTCTCTAAAATGCCTGCCTGTGCCAAAGCTTACTATGCCTAGCGGACCCCAGGCTCCTTGATTTCCGCCATAAGCCGAGAAAAACGGCAGGAAGAAGGAACACAACACATTAAATATAATATTGTGTTTAAACCCTAATCTCTTTCCATATCACGCTTAACTTTTGTTAATGTGATTCTCTTTGGAATCCTCGCGTGTATTTTAATGTCTGTAGCTTAGGGCTACTGCTACTGAACGGATTCTCATACAGTATCGATCGTGCTCAAATTATCAAATTTAAATATTTCTTTATAAGCTTTGGTGGGATAACTCTGTAGTAGGTAAGTGGTTCACAAACGTACCTATATATTTGTGAACTTATGTAAATGTACATGTTTTTTATAGATATTTGCTTACGCCTAAATTCCAGACTCTAAACCTTTAATTCCCAGAGTAAATTATGGTAAAATTAAGGTTTTTCTAGAGATGCCACGCAAAAAACTGCACTCGCTCAATCTCAGTGTTATTTATAGTTTTTTCGTTTTTCGAATTGACTTGATACTTCAACAAAAAAAAATCTAAGTATCCTTATTTCAATTATGCTCTTTAGATCCGTGTAAACAGCGTTATCTCTGTTTCTATGCACGCCACCGGTTTCGGACCGATACAACAATTATGCTCGCTCGCATTATTATTATTTGTTGCTTTTTGTGTGCATACCGTACACAAAAAAAAATACTTTTATGTTTAAGTTTTAAATAAGTGTATTTAGTTAATAAGTTCTTTGTAAATGTGCGCTCACCGATTATTTCAATAGTTGCATGGTATAGTATAAATTCTCATGTAAGTGAATATGTTCTGTATTCTTATGAGAAAATAAAGATCTTTAAACCTAATTATTTTGCTTTATTAAAAGAAATCTTGTAGATTAATTAGATCTACTTTGTTTTAAGGTAACTACATTTTGAGCTATAATTTAAAATGGAGGAACCAATATTTCACGATGGTAATAAAATAATAACAAGTCAAAAGTGGCGTGTATTTTCAGTTTGACATGTTCACTTGCGATATTACGTTCAGACATCTATAAGGTCTTTTATCTTTATAAAACAGTAAAATGTAAACAAAGATATTGGGTATTAAGGGATTTATTTCAAATGTAGAAATCGCGAAACGTCTGGATGATGTAACTGGTGACCGAAGAGCTGGTGGCTTCCTCGCACAACGTATCAGAATTGCAATATAACGAGAAAATGCCGCCAGAGTGGTAGGAACTATGTCTCAAAGACCTATTTTAGATTTAACGCAGGTGGAAGTAGGTATGTAGGTACACTTAATGCATATATTTTGAAAATAAATTATTTTCATTAATAATTATTTACATTTAATTACTCCTGCGTTACTTTAAAAACATGATTTAAAAAGTAATAGGTACCCACTTGTTGGTATTTCGAAGTCTTGTATTTTACTGAGGGTCAGGTTGCAAATAACTGTCTGACATTGTTCAAACTTTGGACTATATAGTACTTATTTCATAATTGTATGCTGAGTTACAAAGATTTATAGATTCTGGTTCATGCTGCTTGCCCTTAACAAACTAATCTGTCTTTAATATTATAATATATTTAGGTTGCTGAGCGGAACCCAAGCTCCCTGCGGGAAAATAACCAGAATAATGTTAGGAATATGGTGACCAATGAAATAAGTCGGGTAGGTTTGAAAATACTAAAAACAAAGTCTATGCTTTCGCAGCTCCACGTTACAACCCATTGTGGCGAACTCATTCAAATGACTTGATGAATACATCGATATATTTCCTAGGCAATTACTGGATATATTCACGGAGCATTTATTTAGATTTAAAAGGATATCATTGCCTTATTTGTAATTTTTGAGCCCGATTTGGTCTAATTGAACAAGTAGTTTAAATATATTGCTATCCTTTTCAGTACTCATACTTGCTGGTTTTCATTACCTGTGCCTTCACTAAAGCACCCGGCTTTTTTTCAGTTTTATATGCATAAGTAGCAGATGTTAAATATGACTGATAGAAAGTGAAATAAAAGTAACAGAATGTAAAGGCTTTATGGTTTTTTACTCCTTGGCTTGCAACCAAGAATTATTGCCTGCAAAAAGTTATTAACAATCTAGTATCACTTTAAACATTAACTATAGTCTGATATGGAAGCAGGCATCTGATATCTGATAACAAGTGATAATGAGGACATAGATCTCTATCTTGATGCCCGATTCAAAGATACAAACCCAATAAGCAGGAGGATATCAAGACGTTTGAATATACAGCGTATCCTTAGCATCTAATAAATAATAATGGCCTCTTATTTCTATACTATAAAATACATTAGAAACAGTTTCTTATTTCATAGGGATTTCAATTTAATTAATCTTATAGGGAATCTATTGGGTTAAAGCCTCTTCACACGTTTTTATTTATACCTAGGTATATATTTATATTTATACTGGTTAGTATTTTAACATTTTTGCATTTTGCCATACTGTGATGGTATTCCTTTTTTTATTCCTAACAAACTGTAATAATTATAATTTAAAATGACAAGAGTACTTTATTCTAAAAATTATAAATTACTATAACAATCGGTACAGCCTATAAAACAATGTTATTTCAACACCTTTTTAGGGTTCCATACCAATATTCTATATATACTCAACCAGACACATTGACATAAGATTTTTTAAATATTTTTATTAATTATCAATGAAAAATGTCCGATAAAAGAAGGAGCAAATATTAAAAGTTTAGTTACTTGGTCATGTGGGGTATCATTTGAAAGGGCTAGGCTATTTTTTATAATTTTTTTACAATGGCATAATGTTGATTTATAAACAAAAATGTTGAAAAAAATTCCATTACAGGAATAATATAACATTGACCCTAACTTCATTAGTAGGTATTATTTTTAGTAAAAAAAACTTTACTGAACTAAATTTGTAAATTAAGCGACTTAGATTGGTTTTTTTTTTCTTTAAATTTATACGATATCATGCGGTAAGTACCACCTTATATACAAAGTACAAAAAATGTTTTACGTGATAAATAATTGTCTAAAGGTTACTCATATTTTAAAATCAATACACTGCTATTTATAAACTGTGTCATTTCTTTACATAAAATATAGTCACATTTAAACTTACATACTTACATATCATAAGTACCAAGGTACTTACACAGTCTTTGTCCACTAAATTATATTTTATCAGAATAAAGTAATACTGATATCCTTTTGGAATCCAGTCCCTATATCGAGTGCTAATTGCAAGCAAAATATAAACATAAAGCCAGCTGTTCAGTGCAGAATTTTATCTTAATAAATTGGATTTTTTCATCAGTATGGGACTTTGATAGATTGATCTAAGCTAGTTTGCTTATAAATAATTATGTTTATACACAAATTTATATCACATTTAATGTTTTTATCAACAATCTCCATATAGGTATCTAAACTAATTCTAACGTCATGCCTGGTTTAACGTCCCATCATCATCAAGCATGTTGCTTAAAAGTATGAAAATCACACCGCATTAGGAGAGCGTCGCTCTACCGACTGAGGTCCCGAGGCTCATCCGTTGGTTGCGAATTCATCCGCTATATCCTCATATGCATAGGTGCCCTAAGGTTCATATAGACCATGGATTTTTCCACTTTTTTACTTTATGTCTAAGTCATTTTTGGTATCGTCACCATAAGTATGTTACTGGTAGGTAAAATTGGTTCATTACGGGACAAAATTTGTTGAATACCTACATTATTGCACAGGACAGGAAACTGCATTTCATGAATGAGCAATTGTGCTAAACGAATCCACGAAATACTATTCCTGTCGAGGTATATAGTGCTTATCTATAAATATTGAAATAAAGTTAACTATTTAGTTATATATTATCAAACATCATTCTAACCTTATCATCGAAAACCAACTACTTCTTTACGGACCACCGATCATATTCATTCAATCCATCAAGACCACTGATCAAAATCATCGCTCAAGTTAACAAGTTTAATTAATTCTACAATTCATATTTGTTTATAAGAAAATTATGTACTGCTACATTTACATACGCTATTTTGAAGCGGACTCACGGAGCGGTTGCGCCATACTAAATCCTTCCGCCGCGTGCATCCGCTCCGTGCACCCGCGCCAGCTAGCGTAGGCCCTAAAAAAAGTCGTGACATCAATTGAATAAAATGAAAGTTCCAAGAGTAATCTATTAGTAAAAACACTTTTTCTTAAACTCATTTCACAAGATCTGGGACAATTTGTTTGAACATAATGAGAAACAATCAATTTCGAAGTCCATCGAACAGCAGCCCTTATCCCGGCGGGGCACGGTCGGAGATAACGCGGACAGGCCAAAGAGATCCGCCTAAGATACCCCTAACAATTAACAATGCGACATTATACTCCCGTAATTACCGCGGTTCGGCCGATTTGCTTCGGGGCTTAAGTTATAGCATCTTGTTTTGTTTTAATTGACTATGCTTACCGGTTTGGAGTAATGATTAATGTAAGCGGATACGATACGGCACTGCAGTTTATGTTGTATGGAGTTAGTATTACTTATTCGTGTAGAGATTCAGTATTTCTAATTTTTCTTTCCTGAATCTTGTTCTCTTACTACTTATTGATTGCAGATTAAAAGTGTAATATACGATATAAAAAAGGGGATCCTGCTCGCCAAACATTTTTTAACCGAATTTCACTTCCCAAAATGTTTTTCCAACTGTACATTTGCCAATCCAAATAATTCCCATATACTTATTTCTCAACTTTGAATTTAGGCAAAGGATCACTTGCCAAATAATCAATAAAGCAACTTTTATGAGGCCGAAAGATTTTTTCCAAACGTTCTATTTAGACAAAAAATGTTCAATCAAATTAAGTTTTGTTAAATAAATTTGTTAACAAATGATTTTAACCAAAAAATGTAACATCTGAAAATGTTTGCTCAAATTAACGTGCAACAACAACAACTAAGCAAATAAAAATCTGGCAATGAATATTCGGCGATACATTAGTGACCCGTGTTAAATGATTGTAAAGTATAGAACACGTTAAAGAAAAGCAACTTTTACTTGAAAACTTTTTTCTAAAAAAATGGCAGAGATAGACCGCTCCAAAGATCGAAGGTTAAGGCAGGTCAGTGTAGGTACGACGACGAACGAAGCGAGGAGGAGTGTTAGGTAAAACCGCGACCTAACAGCGAGCGAGCCGAGCGAGCGAAGCGAGCGTGCCGCGGCAGCGCCCGGCAAAGCGCTAGAACCGACATTTTTCCAAAAATATAAAGGTCAAGGCAGGTCAGTGTAGGTACGACGACTAGCGAAGCGAGGAGGAGTGTTAGGTAGAACTGCGACCTAACAGCGCGCGATCCGAGCGAGCGAAGCGAACGGGCGAAGCGCCAGAACCGATTTTTTACATAACACTCTTTACAAAGTACAATTTTCTATTAATGATATAATGTTTGCGAAATGTATGATTTGTCATCTTTTGTTTTGGGTCGTTCATACTTTAACACTTAATGCATTCAAGTAATTAAGAATCGGTAAAATATTCATTAACGAAGTAAGGAAATGCCTAAACATTTAGTTGCTTAACGTTCAGTTGCGAATGATTTTAATGCGATATGATTAGTTGGTAAATGAATAATTGGCAAACATGTGTTTTGGGATAAATTGTTTGCGAAATGAAAAGCTGGTAAAAAATATTCGGCGATACATCAGATACCCAAAAAATAAGAATACTTAGCACCTGTCGACTGAGGGGTTTAACTCTACGTTACACGTACACAAAATGCCTACCAACTTATTTCGGTTAAATAAATCACCACTTTTTATTTAAATTATTTCACGTCACATTAACGATTCATTATCAAATAAACAAGAAAAAAATAATCTTAAAATTGTTGACGTCGTCTCTACGTCCGCTTATGGAAGCGTTGTCATTGTTATAAAAAGTAGAAATCCAGTCGTATATGTAACCAATTATTTTTAAACAAACACAGTTATTTAGATTAAAACCACGTTGTTTTTTATTTACTGTCCTACCAAAATTTATTAGGTCTCTATTTTGACATACATTGAATTTATTTTAGCTTTGTTTTGTAATATTTGTACCTCACGTTACGAAATGTATAAGATTAAACGATAGGCGGCGAATTATCTTTTATCGGTAAATGCATGACAAGTATTAAGAAACTAATCGCCAATCATTTTCCGATAAAAATTGTAGTAGGAATACTTTGCTATAACAATAATTTCGCGTCGTTGAGCTGCAGAACATAAAATCACAGATATCGTTTTGCTTTTTATAAACTTTGCGAAAACTATACCACGAGCATTTATATTATTAACACATGAATTCGATTTTTGTAAATAACAGTGTGTATCGGAACTTTTTTAATGACTTTCGTTCTACGGAACCTATCTTAAGTTATTTCGTTAATCTATACTGTTCAATATTATCAGTTTAATCAACGCAATGTTTATAACAATGCAAATCTTTGTAAAGTAGTAATAACCGTAATTCAATGATGTACGGTCGTATCAGGTTCCAAAAATGACGAAAATATTGTTTTTGACTATCTTCGTTGCCTGTTTGTGCTATGTACGAGCTTATATTGAGTTTGAAGTTCCTCGCCATGCATTCGATACTGAATTGTATGATAATATTTTAGATGAAGAGCTATGTGAAGCGCAATTGAGTTATTTACTGAGTAACAATACATTGCTGATAGCAGAATGTAAGTAAAATTTTAATGTATCATTGAACAAAAAGTGCAATTAATTCACACTTGACCGCGATTTACAATTAATGAATAATATACTATCTACAAACATAACCACTTTTCAGCTAAATCAAAAGCAAAAACATATTTTCTGATTTTATAATTAGTTACAGAAGGTATATACATGTATATATATCTACAGCTGCGATCTAACCCCAGGAGTTTAATTTAAAAAATAAAGGTGCATAATAAAATTGTAATAAGTACCATAAGTTTTTTCTTATGATTGGACCGGTGGTTTAATTCGAGATGACAGCTGAATGATTTGAATAAAAATTGTGCTCAACTAGTAGTAGTAAATTAGATTAGTACACAAGATAATATATATCACGAAATTTACCCCTTCGGCGTGAAAAAAGGGTTATAATATTTATTAGGATGAGAGTCGAGTCGAGAACGTAATATTTTTTCTATGACAATTGAGGCTCCATCCAATTGTCTATATGATAAATAATCATACCTTACTAAAATTTTACGTTTTTAACTCAAATAAAAAAAAAAACTTACGGAAGTTGATAGTTGTGATAAAAATATCGAATATTTATAAAAAAAAATGTGTTTTTCGTTTACAGTTCTCGATGCAGGCATTAGAACACCAAGAGGCATTTTACAAGGAAACTTCGTGGATCTCGGGAACTACCATCAATGTTTAGGAATCAGTGCAAACTTTGAGCCGTCAGACATAGAGGGCAAGTATTGTATGATAAATGTTCCGATGGTTCAAGATGAGTTAGCATTGCCAAATCTGCCAGAATGGTCTGAGGAATGGCTGGAATTTCCACTGCTAGATCTTTTCGCAAACACGAGAAGAAATAGTATCATGTTGACAAATCTTCAGAAGGTATCAACTGAAACAGCGAAGTACAGACGTATAGCTGAACCAGGTACAGATTTAATAAGGTTAGTATTAAGTAATGTTTTACTCGCACTCATAAAACAGTTAAAGAGCGGCATTAAAATGTTTAGATAGGGCGGCAGTAGTGTAGGTTAGTCTTAAATTTTATATATTACGTATAGTTAACATTCGGCATACAACAAACTTTATGTTTATATTCATTAATTATGATATTTGATTTATACGACAGATGATAACAAATTAACAAATACTCAATCCACAGAGTATCAGAAGACAGCGCGTTGGCTGGTCAGCTTTTCAAATTGGCAGTATGTCTTCCTAAAGCTTGTACACCTAGGCAATTTATCGACAATGTTTTTATAAACACCACTAGTGTGGGCTTCAAATTCACTGAGGACTTCTGCAGACTTAAAAATGATAAACCCTTTACACCCGGTGACTATGCTGCAATGTAAGTATTTTATATTATATCAATTTTTTATATAACGATTGCCTCATGATATAAAAGTATTATTTACTTATTTTTATGCAGTATCATTAAATCATTTATAACTAACAGATAGCCAAGATCACCAAAGTTAGCGGGTCATGAATATGATAATTACCAAATCTAACAATTAAATATAATCATTGTGTTAGTTTACATGTTTGTTTTTTTTTAGGTGAGGTTGAATTACGGTAGATGGGGCCGGGTCGTGACCGATCTGTCAATTTCTATAGAAAGCATCACGTGATCTCCGAGCTTTCCGAGCCGACTACGTGACGCTTTCTTTAGAAAATGACAGGCCCGGCCCGTCCCGGACCGGTCTACCGTGACTCATCTCATCCTTAGAGTAACTAAATTAATATTTTCAATAGCCCTCGAATTTTCGATTAACACCCCAGTGAGGGTATCTATTTGTGTGAAAACTAGAAATGTTTGTTTCTTAGGTAGTTTCTCGAAAAATGTATTTATAAGTATAAGTAATAAATTAACTTATTTATACTGCTATCATTATCTTAGTAACCTACAATTGTTTGATCACTCGTAGTGTCAAGTGAACAAACTCAGAGTTACAGTGGGAATTAGGTACTATACCTACAGTCTGTAAACTCACGAAAACCATTTCTTGTAACTTTTGGTGGGGAACTGGAGTACCTACATTGTAATGACGTGCATTTTACGTGCTTAAGTACATGTTGAATGATTAGAAATCACTTAATAAATTTATTGAGTACCTTCTTTTTGCCGTCGGTTAATGATCTTTGTAACACCCTGTGAGGTTTGTTTACGTTTTAGATTTGTGACAGTTTATGTGTATTGCGTACTGTTGATATGTAACTAGGGGAAACTGATCAACATCTAAGCTGTCGTGGGCAACGGCCATGCGCTTTGAATGCTGTTTAAGTATATATAACCTTTTTTTTTTTATGGGGAGGAAAAATCCGTTATGGATACTTCTGCACCGCAGGGACAGTGCAGAAGTTATGTCGGAGTCTCACCGACTAAAAAATCCCCCTTTTTCCTCTTCGACGCAATTAGGGTGGCTCTGGGATCTCGATAGAACTCGCCAGTGCCACCCTTGCGTCACGCCGCTGAGGGTTCCCCCTTGTTTTAGGACGATGGCAGTCCCTAGCTGCCATCGTCTACGACCCCGAGGACTCCTTTTAGTCGCCTCTTACGACAGGCAGGAGATACCGTAGCCGTATTCTAATGCCCGGGCTACAGGGCACAGCGGCGACGTTTTACCGTCGCCGTCTCCTTCTCCGAGCAGGATTTGCGCGTTCTCGTTCGCGCTCCGCCGTCTCCTTTTGGAGCATAACCGTCTCACAAAAGGTAACAGCCGCATCCCAAGCCGAGTTTCTTTCTAACATTACCGCTATAAGAGCGGATGGAGAAAGGTCTTGTCCCACTTCTTGCACCAGGACCTGCCGCTCGGGTCGCCACGCTGGGCATTCCTCGAGTGTGTGCTGCGCAGAGTCCAGGTTAGAACAGCAATGATGACATCGTGCCGTTCGCTCTTTACCTATTCTGTGCAGGTACTCACCGAAGCAGCCATGTGTGGTGAGCACCTGAGTTAATCTATAGGTCACCCGACCCTTCCGCTCCAGCCATTGGTCAAGGTTTGGTAGGATTGCGGCGACCACTCGCTGCCGCGTGCATCTGGGTTCTTCCAGTTGCTCGCGCCAGCGATTGATGGCTCGTTCACGGGCCCTCTTCCGAAGTGACTCTTCCGCCGCAGCATCCTCGTGCTCCGTGTGCAGCGCAATGTATAATTCGGCATCCATTTCCGCCAAGACATCCAGCGGTGGAGACCGAGCCAGGAGAGCAGCTGCCTCGTAAGATATGGTCCAATATCCACGGGCGACCCTAATGGATATCCTGCGCTGCACAGCCAGGACCTTCATTTTATTTCGTCGGTTGCGGGTCAACCTCTCTGACCATACGGGCGCCCCGTCGTTGCGATGGACCTCACCACACCCGCATATAAACGACGTACTCCTTCGTTAGGTCCTCCAAGATTTGGCAGTAGTCTGTGCAATGCACCTGCTGTTCTTTGAATCCTGGGGACTAGCCGGTTGAAGTGCTCGTCAAAGCTCCATCGGCTGTCCAGCGTGAGGCCCAAGTATTTCATAAACTGACCTACTTGAACCTCGACTGGTCCAACCCGCACGGAAGTGACTGGAAGATCGCGGCCTCGTCGAAATCCATGTAGCCAAATCGCCTCGGTTTTGTGTGGTGCAACTGCCAGTCCAAGACCGCGGATCTCGTTTACCACTACCGCCACACCTAGTTCTGCCAATCTTGTCGTCCTCGTGAAGTCGTCCCCTTCGGCTAAGACTAGTGTGTCGTCAGCATAGCAGACTATACTAACGCCATTGGGGAGTACTGCTCGCAGAACCACATCATAAGCGAGATTCCATAAAAGAGGACCCAGAACCGACAAGTATATATAACCTAGGTAATCATATAAATAACGGCAATGCGCAAGCGCTTTTCGTATTGTATTAATTTAGGAGATGTCATTTAAAATTTTGTGAACAAATAATTCAGGGCAGTTGCAAAACATTAATACTTAATAAACAATTGTAAAGCACGAATCAAATCATTTAATGTATGTAGTAAATGTTTTGATTCGTGCTTTTCGTGACCAGGGCTGGGATTTAACCAGCGACCTCCTGCTTTCGCTGCTGCTTTTCTGCTTTTCTGTTCGGTCGCTGGTTTGATCCCAGCGCTCTTACTGGGGGCCTAAGTCACTTTTTTCTGTAGTATAATTATGACATCTCTTTCAATTTATACTCATATTAAATAAATAATTTTAATATCTTAATGAAAATGTCCAAATTTATGTAAAATAGGTACCATGCTCATTTAACAGTTTTAATTAAACATTGATGGGTTTCATTAAATGGTTTCGTTACCTACTGTATAATCGATTTGTGCCAAAGTTTATAAGTATTTAAGTGGCATAATTTTGTCTGTTTCAGGGGAGTCTTTGGCTTCATACTTTTTATCACCATCCTTTCCACGACTTACGATCTGTATTTCAGCAAAACTAATAAAAGAGGTAAGTACCAAATAAACTACAATTTCACCACAATTTTGAATGTAGATACAGTCAACCAATTGGAACCCCAGGTCACTGTAGGACGTCTATGTCATAGTGACGCTATAAATCAGATTGTAAGAGATCTCTTACTGCTATGTCATTTTGACATGGTTCTAGAGTGGCCTAGGGTTCCAATGGGAGCTACCGTATTGTCGCTTCCCAGGCGGCGCCACTCATGCGTGGGTCCTGAGCTAGTATGAGAGAATTCTCAATGTGACGTATAAAATGGAAAATCGACTCGCGGTAATCCTCATTGGTTTACTGTTCATACTGTTACTACGTATTGTTTTGTTAATAGTAGGTATTCATATGAGATTGCTATTTCATGAATGGTGGCCCGTATCCTAACGAAAATCTTGCAAATCATTGGTCATCAGTCAGCACCTGCTCATCACATATATAACTAAATATTTTGAAAACCTTACGCCGAAATACCTAATCACTTTTTGATAAGTACCTAACCTACATCTGATCCAAAGACAGGGCACAACGATGCTCATGACATGAATTACCTGTATACTAGCGTGTAAAACAAATATGGACTTAGATCGTAAACTAATAGCTAAATTAACTTAAAACAACCTGTACATTTTGCACTATTCAAAGACGTCTGCTATTGTTGTGTGTTGTCTGTTATTACTAGTAATATAATCGCATGCAGTGTCTCGTAAGTGAATTGACTGGTTTATTACGCATTACTCTATTTTATTCTATTCTATTTATTCCAGTCATTGAATTGAAAGCTTGTATGGAAAATTTGATTGTTCAGGAAATAATTTATAATAGCTGATTTTTTTATCGTAACGTATGTATATCGTGAGTTTAGTATTATGTAGGCAAGAAAATCCAACAAAATATCGATACATGCTAATCGTCACAAATTTGTACACACATGTTACGACCGTTTTTGTTGTAAGATTTTTATGTACCTACATATATATGTTTTTTAGTCGTTTAAGGATCAGGGCCAGTTCCTACCTATTAACATTTGTTTCTAGTGTACAAACACATCTATCACCCACGCCGTGCATTTTGTAGATTTAACGGTTTTACGTGATTACCTAAATTATCTTCAGTTTCGCTTTTAACAGATAGAAGACAAATATGTCATCACGTTTACAAACAAGAAAAATATTTATTACCGTAAATAAACAACTGCATTATTTAAGTTTTTTTATTTTTATTATTTACCTACTTCCGGAAGAAAAGTTTGTAGGAATTTTGCATATATTATCTATAAATATCCCAGTCGAACATAATTTGCAGGGCCCGTAATTTTCATGCCCGGTTTCGTCATAATGACGTATATAAACACACAGGACGTTTTAATACGAAATGAGTTAATGACAAATAAAGTCTATCAACGTTCGATTCTAACGTCGAATGTAATAGATTTGACACTATTCAATGACAGCATTATTCTTTCAAACGTAAAACCTAAATCATGATGTATGAAGCTTGACTTCATTTGTCTGTCATCGGCCTGAAAATTACGGGCCCTGGTAATTTGAGAAGATCAGGCTATTATAATTTAATGTCTGTCAAAACCGTGTCTTTCCTGAGTTAATTGGCAATATATGTCATTTCGACTTATATTGTCGTGCATGTGGTTTGACATTTAAGAAACTATTTTAACCAATGAAAAGTTTTTTAGACCAATAGCAAGTTCATTGTAGTAGCGGGGAAAATACGTATTGACTTACGTATATTTCCGTGGACGGGAGAAAATTGACAATGAATTGAGTAAAATATCAAAATATTATGTTCAATTTCATCAAAAATACTATTTAAAGTGATCTTACATTTCCACGTAGGATATTCCTTATAAAAAATTGTATCGGATTTAAAAATATAACAAATTTAATAGAGCAGTTTTCGGCAATGGACGCTTTTGACACATATGGTACCAAATCTCGGAAATCTTCTTGTGTACTCTTATAATTTTTATGATTTTAGATACGAAAAGAAACATAATCGAAAAATCGTTCTCCGTTTATACAAATACTCGTCGTCTGCTCACATTCAACTCTGGGCCCGGCGCGTTAGAGAGCCTGGATGGAATCAGAGCCTTAGCCATGATGTGGGTCATCATAGGACATACGTATTCCACGAATAGGTCCGCGCATTTCTTTAACGCTCTAGATATGTACACGGTAAGATTTAATACAATACAATCGTTACCTTAGCATTACCTTTAGTTAAATAAATATTTAATGCATGCACTATTATGCTAGAATTAGCATTCTGTGCCCTATCAGGGTGTCATGTACCTACTACTTGCTACTAACACTTTTTGTAATGCACATGGCTTGTAATGTTGAATAAATTGAATTGAATTAATAAACTGCTCCAGTTTGAGTGCAATTTTAGCAACTAAAAGTTAAATGATAAGTAATTTTTCCGACTTCTATGACACCTATGGGATGTACGAGTAAGAGGGTGGTGAAATTCTGGACCCGTCTCTATAAGAGTGGGGAGCAATTAATTATATGTGCTCTATCTACAACTTTTGGTATTGAGAGGATTACAGTATGTAATCTTTGAAGTTTGAAACACACCTAACATCTTGGCACCGGAAGGCCTAGTATTACTTGTCATATTTGACATTTACTTCTCGACCGCATTAGCGTATCAAGAGTCCGATTCGTGCCTTGATGTTGTGCCAAATCGCTTGTAATAGTGGAGCGGCATATAGGCAGCCTCTGCCGAAATCTTAGGTGTGCGTCCATATTTAAGGAAAAGCTTATTCATAATTAATTATTTAACTTAATAACGCTCAAAGTCAATGATAAATCATTTTTTTACAGTGGATGACTTCACTATCGGCAATTTGGCTAGTATCGGCTACTATCACTGTCGACACTTTCTTCTTGCTAAGTGGACTGCTAATTGTGTATACCACCGTTGGGAAGCTAAGTCCAAGTATGTGCTACTGTAAGCCACATAGACAATACACTTTTGACATACCTACAGCGTGTTACATAATTACATATATTGCTAAAGCAGTACAAACAGTCTGTAATTTTTTTACAGCTGTATTGTTGTATAAAGTTCAGGTATAAATAAACACAATAGCATGTTTGTTTGAAGTTTAGTAGATTGTTGAATAAAACATAAAATTATTCTTCATCTTCCTAGCGTTTTCCCGGCTTATGCCATGGCTCAGGGAGCCTGGGATCCGCTTTGGCAACGAATCCCAAGATTTGACATAGGCGCTAGCTTAACGAAAGCGACTGCCATCTGACCTTCCAACCTAGCGGGTAAACTAGGCCTTATTGGTATTAGTTCACGATGTTTTCCTTTACCGAAAAGCAATTGGTAAATATCACCTTATATTTCGTACATAAGTTCCGAAAAACTCATTGGTGCGATCTGGCAGAATTTCTGCCCGAACCTTCGGATTGAAAGTCTTACGTCATACCGCTGGACCACCATAATAAAATAATTAAAGATATAGTATTAAGTTTTATGCCTATACATTTTATACAGTATAAATCAAGATTCTGTATTCTCTTCGAATTCGGCCTCACGGACTGCTCCCTCTGAAGTTTAGTGGCTTTTAGAATATTGCAGTTGCTGATCTACTCTCTGATGCGCTTTTTGATGGCTTTCATATCTATTCTTATTATTAAAGCAATTACTTAAATTGATATGACAAAAATGTATTTGTTTCAGAGGCCCTCCTTAAAAATCTCCATTTATTCTATCTCAATCGTCTTTTACGTATGTTCCCTATTTTGGCGACGGCAGTTTTCCTCCAAGCGACTTTATTTAACCATTTGTCTGATGGACCAGAGTGGTACATCATCGCCGATAAAGTAGAACGGTGCAGAACTTACTGGTGGTCTACACTCATTCATTTGCAGAACTTTTTAACAAACTCTTGGGTACGTTCAAGCATAAAAAATAATCATACTTTGAAATTAAACACTTTAGAACGTATCACGAACGGAACGGATCCCGTGCTGTAAAGGGCTCGAAACGTAGGATCATGGTGTTAATACACGCGATTAATCCGTTCTAAAGTGTTTAATTTCAATGAATAACAATCGCGGTAACAGAAGACAATCATTCTTTGTCGTATTAGCAATTTTGAAAAGAAAACTCTCGTGAGTCACAAGCAGTGCTTGGCTTTTTGGGAGGTAGGTGGGTACATAAACATAAGTATAGATAGGGTTTTTTTTTCAATAAAATTAGATCAGTTTCTTGAAACTATTTTAATAACCAATAAATAAAATACAACAACGCAATTTTGTTTTCAGTGTATCGGCCCGTCTTGGTACCTTGCTATTGACGTACAGCTGCATATCCTTTCACCCCTAGTTTTGTATTGGGTGCTTGGCAAAAGAAGACCGGCCTGGATCGCATTAACGTTCGTTATGTTGGCTGTAATGGTGGTATCTACAACGTATAACTATTTACAAAAGTTCCCGGCAGCATCCTTTGTACCAACGTACGTATATTTGCGGGTTATCATTTGATATTATCACTATTCATAAGGCAAGGACCGATTTTTGACATTCGAATATTGATAACAAAGAAACAGAGGTCTAAACGAATCGCAAAGTATCTACCTGGGCAAACGACCCAAGCTCGGAAAAGTCATAAAAATTCAAAGAACCGGCGTAGATAGGTACTTACTCAATTTATCGTCACCAAAAGCCCATACCAATTGTCATCGAAATCGTTCGAGCCGTTTCTGACATTGTTCATTTAAAGATAAGATAATTGTTGCTATTACTTCGCGCGAAATTACAATAATTAATTCCAATTTTCAAGATTAGCTATTGAACAAACGCACACAAAATAATATTAATATTGATTATCACGCCATCTGTTACTAGAACACTACACTATTACCGACATCGTTTAAACAAGTTTTAGTAATCGGTGTTGCAAGTTGGTGCAGAAGTTGGCATCAGACAAGATAGATGGCGCTTTAATCAAACCTTATTGTTCATGTTTAGCTTATCAAACCTAGATGGCGCTGTAATAAAATATTTGAATTTCAGGAGGTCAGAAGATTCCTTCCATTATACACGATACTATTATGTAAATACTTTGACAAGATGCTCGCCGTTCGTCGTTGGGATGTTGTTTGGCTATCTCCTTAATTCGTGCAAAGGAAAAGAAGTTAATTTGCCTACAGTAAGAAATTAGTAGATTACATACCGAGGCCTGTAAAGTAAGAAATATGTATCTCATATCCCGTGTTATTTGTATGATGTGAGGCTTTCTTATTTACTGGCCAAGGTCTGTACCAGGTACCTACCTATATAATTTTTTTGTTCGACGAATTCGTTTAGCGTAGCGGCATACACTTGGCCACAGAGTATATTTGAAGTTTTTTTTTTAATCTATGACTTGGCTGCTTGCCGGCCGGAGTGCAGAAAAAAATACTATGTTTACCTTAAATTGCAACGGTTAACACTCACGTATTTTTACCACAATAGGCGTGACATGTTTCGACTGCATCGGGCATCGGCGATGCCCGGGCCGCGAAGGTGACAACACTCTGTCTGACCGACGATGACTCGAAACTCGACCGATGCAGTCGAATCATGTCACGCCTATTGTCATAAAAATACGTGAGTGTTAACCGTTGCAATTTAATGTCAGTATGACTCACGAAAGTTTAAATTATATTACCTACACCTACCTGTTTAAAATATTATATAGTACAGTACATGTATTTAGAATTAATTAAATTTATTCCGTTAAGAAAACTTTATCTACTGTTTTCAAATGAAGCAGTGCAAATATAGGTAATTGATTAGTTACCTAAATAATGACTCTGTACCTACTTTTTCAATTAATTCCGAATCCATTTTGTTAGTGATGTATCTCGAAAATCGAATCGAAATCATACCTACATTTCTTGTAACACTAGCCTGCGTGTTATCTAAAGCCTAACTAAAGGACTACAATATGGGGTTCTTCAAAAAAGGAGTATTAAAGTTTTTAAAGGGTCGGCAACGCGCATGTAACACCCCTGGAGTTGCAGGCGTCCATAGGCTACGGTGACCGCTTACCATCAGGCGGGCCGTATGCTTGTTTGTCACCGTCGTAGTATTTAAAAAAAAAACCTGGAATATATGACGAGAAGGTGCTATTATTCTCATTTATATGGCAACAATTCAATACACTTCATGTCATACTGCCGCGAAAATTGATAAACGGAAATCTATATCTCCCTCTTTAACGCACTTACTTCGAGTGAAAGAGATGCATAACGGAACGGACTATAAAATTACAGTGACAACCTGCCATTAAAATTATTCCCAGTGCAAGAGATTAGTTTCAATGAACTTCCGCAACATGGCACATGGTCACATATTCCTGGTTAGGCTTTAAATGAGTCTGGTACACAAGGAAATAACTAGGAAATCATGATTACGAGGTTATTGGCAAACTTAAAATATTACTATAAGAAAAAAAAACATTATTCACCTTACCTCACTACAGCATGAACATGGAGGTAAGTACCTATACTAATCTAAAAAACAATTAATTGACGCAACCCTTAACCCTTTTGTGTCGTCTGAGTGATTGGCATCGCCAATTTAAATGTAGGCATCAGTGGGTCAGTGTTCACTTTTCAACTAACTTCGACAAAAAGAAACCAATGGATCTCCAACGATTTTTGTTCTTATGGTTGACATCAACATCATACAACATTCCTAAAACCAATTCAGGTCATTATTTTGGTAATACAGTTTCTTAGGCTAGTCAAATAATATAACGCATACCTACTGTGTTAAAATTATCATTAAATATGAAAATGAAAATGAAAATTAAAAAATATGTAAAGTAATCAATCTAAATTCATGGTCTCATGGGCACGATTACGTCAAGTCAAATGATAATAAAATAAGTAATCTTATTTTAACCTGATTTTCTTAAGACAGCTGCTTTGATTTCCTGGTTTACTCGGAACAAGCAATAATTTGAATATTATACACATACTTACCTAGCCTAGTTGGTAGTGACAAGTGACCCTGCCTACGAAGCTAGAGAACCCCGGTTCGAATCCTGGTAAGGGCATTTCTTTGTGTGTTTATCACGAATATTTGTGCCTGAGTTATGAACATTTTCCATGTATATAAGTATGTATGTATATACATGTATGTATAAGTATGTAAGCATGTATACCGCCTGAACAAGCTTTTGCTTAGTTTAGAGCTACGTCGATTTGTGTAAGATTGTCCCAAAATATTTATTTTATTTATTTATTATTTATACCTAGCAAAATTTGAAAAACGCATCAATGCTCAGAATACCCAATTAGTCTCAGAGATAAGACTAAGTTAAACAGTAGCCCTAGCACAACCTAGCGGTTGAGAAACTCGACTAGAAACTGCCATTGGCTAATCTAAACTGTTGGAAAAGGATGGGTATCGATCTCGACCACGAGATACCGTCGCAGCACTCTTTACTCGGGCTACTGATCAATAGTTCACCTCCAAAAAACCCCATAAGTACACAAATTTTCATCGAAATTGTTAGAGCCGTTTCTTAGATCGCTGACATTAAATAAGTTTAAGAATTGCACGTTAAAAGACATTAGTTGGATAGATAGACAACTACGCAACATAATAGTTTAAACCGCTTATTAGGTGTAAATATCCTCTGCTATCTACTATGTATATAGGTACTTATGTAGCTTACCAAAATTATATGCACTTACCAATTGCATAAATGTATTTTCAGTCCTCCGGCCGGTAAGCGCCACTTTACGCAAAACTAAATTGCCACCTGCCGGCTCCGTCGGGCTGAAAAATAGTATACAAACCTCGGCCGGTAAATGGGAAAGCCTCGGATCACATGTTAGTCGACCTCGGCTTCGCCTCGGCCGACAATTACATGGAATCCGAGGCATTTCCCACTTAAACGGCCTTGGTATGTAATGTACTATTTCTTTCTTCTTTCAATTTGTGACTACTTTCAGTGGTTCGTGACATTATGCTGGTCTTGCGCCTTCGCGGTTTCGGCTGGTATTATCTACTCTTCATACCCAATTCTTCAGATGGACTGGGACAGCCCCTTCTGGGACGGCATCATTAATTCCTTTGCCAAGCCCGGGTGGGCTGCGTGTCTTGGCTGGATGATATTCGCATGCACGCACGGTTATGGAGGTAGGTTTTACCTTGGAGTTACTTGTCGTTCCTGAAACATACCCGCTTATGTAGGTGACGGTTACAACTTCGGCTAAACCCAGTCTTTATTGAGATCAGGACTGACGTGCTATAACGTCAGTACTAAGACCACTGCCTAGCCTACCTAGTCTGCAGAGCCCTGGGGATGACGACGGTGTTCTAACTACTCGTGACTCCTAGTCTAACCTTCACTGATGCAAACATTGGCAAGTCCGAATTCGTTTTTGAAACTTTTGCACGAAATATCATTTCACATTTTACCAATCGCTATTCTATGTAGGAAAACATTGTACTAATTGCAATTTTATAAAGGAAAACTGAACTTATGCCAATTAACCCTTACCTTATTTATTATAACTATTATGCTCTCTAGGTTGGAATAATTGGAAGCTCAGATGGGAGTCGTTATCGGGAAACCTAGTACCTACACCTAATCTTGACATCAGGTTACCAATCGCATAATAATGACGAGAATGACTCTGAATAATGTAATTTTATACAGCTTAAATCCTAACTTTATCTAGAAACTGCGTGAAAAAGTTGAGCTGAGGCGTGAAATGTAGCCATTTAATGACGACACGTCACGCTTGAATTGCCGATTCTATCAGCAGGTTAATTGTCTAGATTCTCTACTGTTATTTTTTCTTCTCCAGCACTTCTATTTGTCAATTAGATGACTGACAGCGATATTAAAAAAGTATACATTATAAGTTGTCTGCACAAGTTGTCTGTTGTTGCACGTAGAACCGATGGCCGTTGGGGCGGAAAGGTTCTCGAGTGGCGACCGCGTACCTGAAGGCGCAGCGTGGGTAGGCCCCCCGCAAGGTGGACTGATGACCTGGTGAAGGTCGCAGGAGTCCGCTGGATGCGGGTGGCGCAGGACCGGTCATTGTGGAAATCTTTGGGGGAGGCCTATGTCCAGCAGTGGACGTCTTTCGGCTGAAATGATGATGATAAGTTGTCTATGGTATTCCACTGAGACCTGACCACTAAGACCAAAATGCTGGTCTTTCAGGCTTCTGTATTGAGCATACTCTTGTACGGAGCTGAGACATGGACAACGTATGCCAAAGTTGAACGTCGCATCAACTTCTTCTATATGCGTTGCCTACGTAAGATCCTGGCCATATCGTGGCAAGACAGGGTAACAAATCAGAGGGTTCTAGAAATTGCGCAGTTGCCCAGCCTGACCGCGCTGCTCAAACAGAGGCGACTGCGTTGGCTGGGGCATGTGCACAGGATGGAACCCTCGCGACTACCACGCCGCGTTCTTCTGGGTGCGGTAGCGAATGCCAAAAGAGATGTTGGGAGGCCATTGCTTCGCTTCAAGGACTGCGCCAAGAGGGATATGGCAGCCTTTGGAATTGATCATCAAAACTGGGAGAGGCTTGCGGAGAAGCGAACGCAGTGGCGCAAATTCGTTGGGGATGGTCGCAAATTCTGCGATGAAGCCTGGTTCGTGGCACTTGCTGACAAAAGGGAAAGAAGGCACCGAAGCGACACATCGCAATCTGTCGCGAACTTCCCTTGTCAGTTCTGTGGCAAAATATGTCGCTCTCGCATCGGTTTATTCAGTCATCAAAAGCGATGTTCCACGGACGTTGCACCATAAATCGTCTGAAATAGACGTCAAGGCCAGTATGTATGGTATTCCATAAGAACACTGATAAACGATGCTCCTATGGATGTTCATACAATGTTGATTATGTTTTAATTTCTCTAGGATATCTTTCACATTCTGCCACCTTTCGAGAGTTTGCTGTTTTTCGCTATCTTAGCTATCGTAGAAAAAACTAGCGTATGCAACAGCTCAAAATTGGTTCTTAAAACTCTCGGGTCTGTATAACAAAACTCGACTTCGTCTCGTTTTGTAACGGCGACCCTCAAATTTTTATTGAGTTAAATTATGAGCTGTTGCACACGCTACTTTTTCTACGACAACTACAATAGCGAAAAAAGCTAAATACAAATGAGCAGTGTTCTTATATGGAATACCATAGACAACGTTATAATGTGTACTTTTTTTATTATGGCTATCACTTCAGTCATGTAATTAACAAATAGAAGTGCTGGAGTAGAAAATCTATTATTTTAGATAGCTTATATCCTTGTTTGATTCCATAAGCTGCTTTGCTGTATAACTAGATATGCCTTTTATCTTGAAAGACATATTATTATGATTGTAAATAGCACAATATCACAAACAAGTGATAATAGTGGTAGAAAATGCTAATTAAACTAAACGTTAACCACACTTTGAGGGTTTAGCTTCAATATTTGCTAAGATACTGTCACTTGTACCAATTGGAGCTGCTAAGAAGTTCGATCAAAACTTTTGATTTAAAAACACACTCAAATTGATTCAACGGTTTGGAAGTTAACAGAAACATATGCAAACATAAAAATTAAAACCCCTCTTTTTCATGAGGAGTAAATCTATTACTTATGTTTTTCAACCGACTTCAATATTTCTAAAGGAGGAGGATAACTCCGTCATTACTGAACCGATTTGAATTTTTTTTTTTGTTTTCTGAAAGTAGACGGTTCCTGGTTGGTCCCGTTTTTTTCAAAATCCATTTCTGATGATGGGATCCATGAGGAACTGAGGGAACTCCTCAAATTTGAAAGGCACATGCATGCTGATTTGAGTGATTTCTTAAGAAACTCGAGCATTTCTTTACGAAAATCATCAATTTGGTGGAGTGGATCTGATAATGAAGACCAGGGATGGCAAAGTGGAACTGCTTCGTAATTCTCAGGACTATGATCCGATTTTAAATATATTTTTTTGTCTGTATATAGATGGTTTCAGGATTGTCCCGTTTTTTTCAAAATCAATTTCTGATGATGGGATCCATGAGGAACTGAGGGAACTCCTCAAATTTGAAAGGCACATGCATGATGATTTGGGTAGTTTCTTAAGACACTCGAGCATTTCTTTACGAACATCATCAATTTGGTGGAGTGGATCTGATAATGAAGACCAGGGATGTCAAAGTGGAACTGCTTGGTAATTCCCAGGACTATCATCCGATTTAAAAAAATGGTTCCAGGTTTGTCCCGTTTTTTTCAAAATCAATTTCTGATGATGGGGTCCATGAGGAACTGAGGGAATTCCTCAAATTTGAAAGGCACATGCATGATGATTTGGGTAGTTTCTTAAGACACTCGAGCATTTCTTTACGAACATCATCAATTTGGTGGAGTGGACCTGATGATGAAGACCAGGGATGGCAAAGTGGAACTGCTTGTTAATTCCCAGCTCTATCATCCGATTTGAGACATTCATCTTTTCTTTGTAAAGAAATACCTTCAAGATAGTCCTATTTGATTATAGTTCTATTTTGATGATGGGCTTCATGAGGGATTGAGAGAACTCCTCAAATTTTAACGGCACATGCATTCTGATTTGAGGGTTTCCTTAAGTAACTAAAACAGTGTTTTGGTGGAGCCAACATTTTGATGAACTGGATCTGATGATGAAGACCAGGGATCGCAAAGTGGAACTGGTTAATAAACCTAGCTCTACTTATTATCCTAGTTGTGACATTCATCTTTTTGATTTGATTTATATTCTGATGATGGAGTTCTAGAAGAATTCAGAGAACTCCTCAAATTTGAACGGCAGGTTAATTGTGATTAGAGGGTGTTCATAATTAGCTTAGGCATTTTCTTACTGTGGCCATCATTTTGCTGGAGTGGACCTGATGTTGATAATCAGGGATGGCATAATGAATATGCTCGTTAATTTACAGTCTGTCATCCAATTTAACACATTGTTATTTTGTTTGTTTAAAGGTCTACAAGGGAGTTCCGTTTGATTATACTTCAAATGTAATGATGGAAGCCCTAGGACATTAAGAAAGCTCCTCAATTTTCAATCGTACACGTGCGGTGTATTGGATATTTGTGAAGTAAACTGGCTAACTCAAACAAATTCTTAATTTCACTTTTACCGGGAACGAAATGAAGTCGGTTTTTTTTTCTTAAAAATTATGTTTATTTTTAATTTTGAATTTAGTTATATTTAGATATATATGTTAAAACTTTTATTAAAATAAACTTATCAAATTCCTAATGGATCTTATTAATTCCTTGTTTATGTGGTACGCAGGTCCCATCAATTGGTTTCTATCGCTCCGTATGTGGAAGCTGCCTGCTCGGCTTTCCTTTGCAATGTACATCTTCCACTACCCGATCATGATTATTGTCAACACTACTTCTGTATCTGCGAGTTACTTCTCAGTTGAACGTTATGTAAGTTATTTTAATAAACCTTATAACCGTGGGTACTATTTCATGACAATCTAGAAGGATTTATTTAAGGAATTAAATTTTCTGTACCTAACTACTGGTCAATTAAAACCTACATAAAGTAGGTAGTAAAATATATATATATATATATATATATATATATCCAGGTTTAATTTTGTATGAGGAAATAGGGAATATAATAATACTATAATTACTATTTAAAACGAGATATTTACCATGTACATTTGTTTTTATGAGCTCCCGATAATAATACTTACAATAAATCTGCTAAAGGGAACTAGACTTTTTCTCCGTATAGTTTTGGATGGATCGAGGTAAGAACATTGATTGCGACCTTCGTTATATACAGAATACATGTAGAAAAGTGTAGTGTAGACACAACATGTACAGTGTAGAAAAGCATACTCAACTAAATATATATTATTTTGATCAATAACGACTGTTTACGAAAAAGGAAAGAACTTACTTTACGATCTATTTTTTTCAAATTATATATAGTTTGTTTTTTACATCCCTTCGTCTTCCAAAACGCTTATCTTAGTGTTGTTAGTATTTGATTCATTATTTTTTTCAGTTTTTCAGGTTTTTGGCTGATTTCACATCGACGTTTATAATAGCATTCATAGTGACCGTGGTAATAGATTCTCCTTTCTCCACACTCATAAAACTGGCGATAGGAGGAAGTAAGTTTTTTAAATCAATTCATAGTCATACTTACTTACTTGTATGAATGTTATTCAGGAGATGGGAGGAGTGGGTTTTCATAAAATTAATTTTTCTTTTTCTCTGTAAGCTAGAAAACCAATGTCAACATCCGAAGTTGATGTTTGTTCTATAAATGCAAATGTTAGGTATCAGACCTAATAGTATTTAAAAAAAAAACTGAATGCTTTACGAATGGGTGAATTTCTCAATGAACATAATAATAATTTAATATATTTTTTAATTTATTGCAGGTAAGCCTGAGAAAAAGATGACAAAAGGTGGTGAAGACGAAGAAAAATGATAAACATGAATTGTACCTGGGGATTTAATTTATTATAAGGAAATAAATCGTTATGTTATTTTATTTATTTATTTATTTAACCTTTATTGCACAATACAAGAAAGTACAAATGGCGGACTTAATGCCTTAAGGCATTCTCTACCAGTCAACCGTTGGGTCAAACAGAAACTTACAAAATTGGTGCGGAAGAATAAAACAGAGAGATAAAATGTCACATTCTGGAATAAATACAACTAATTATTAATATACATACACAAATACATATATACACATGTACATACATATTATATTCACATAATAAAATACATATTGTTGTACCCATGCATAACCGTTATACAGATTATGAACGTTGAACTAAATTAGAAAGGTGCTTTCGTAACTTACGTTTGAAGGAAAATTTGCTCTGTGCTTGTCTTATTGATAGAGGGAGATCATTCCAAAGACGAATTGCCTGAAGAGCGAATGAGTTCGTCATGAAACCGGTGCGGTATAGGGGAAAGGTGAGTTGAAGACTCCGCGAGGTACGAAGCTCGCAACCCGGACGCTATGGTGTTATGATAATTTCCTGATGTTATGATAATTTCCTGAATGAAATATGTGTTTTCACTCTGTTAGAAAATATAAAAACTTAAAAGAAGAAAACTGTCATCAAAATCTGCCAATATATGTGTATATGTGCTTTCACTACTATTTATGTGGTTATTGCTTGCAGTAGGGTTTCAAAATAACAGAGTAATACAAACAGACTTCACAAACACAACATTTTGAAGCGTTTACAAAGAAAATGAGGTCACCACACCCATGCATAGTTTTACTTGTAAATTACTACAATTCTATGAGCATAACAGACGGTAACTATGGTGGTAACTTTACACCAATTTACACCATAAAAACACAATATTCCAGATTCACTCCTTAAACACCATAATTGTAAATCATTTTAAATTTTACGAGAACAGACCGTAAACGTGGGTGCTACTGAAATAAGCGGTCGCGGTTGACTTCCATACTAAATGAGTAAAGGACTGCATATATGTGCGGTAACTGCGAGTTGTCTTGAGGTGGGCTGTGAGTACACATTAATATACAATATCAATATCAATTAGTACAAGTATCAAAGATATAAATTGCAAACTCAATTTTACGCAAAATACTGTAAACAATGATTACTAATCAAAGTAACATAAGTTTATCTCATTTAAGTATCAAGGTAAAATGCACGCCTTGAGCGCGCTATAGTATACCCGTCGCACGCGCGGCGCTCGTCACGTGGTCGATGCGGAGAAATACCGAAACTTGGAAAGCGCGCTAGGCCGAGAACGCTCTTAAGAACATATTTTTACGTATACTTTGGCCCTATTTCATCATGCCTGGGATTAATATAGAGTTTCAGAATAGACTTTCTTCAACATGTTTGCTATATTTTGTAACAAGGCATTTAATCCGTTACGAGTATTTCTGAATGTGCACGTACTCGTAATTGTCAATAACAAATCAAAAGATATGAAACATCCCTTCTCAAGATGAAATTGACGTTTCCATGTAGATTTAAATATATTTATTATTGTTAGTAAGTAATATAGCTACATATCATTCGTACCTATATTACCTACATAACAGTTCAACTATACCTAATTATGTATTGTGATCGTTTTTCATATAGGGTTTGTATATACATTTAACTCTACTGACTGAGGTTGGTAGTGATTGCGATTAAGTAGATAAACGGTTTGCAATATAAAAAACAAAATAATAAATAAATATTTTTGGACAATCTCACGCAGATCAACCTAGCCCCAAACTAAACAAAGCTTGTACGACGGGCACTAGGCGGCGATAAACATACTTATATAAAAAAATACACCAATGGCGCGCTGCGGTAACTTATTTACTTAAAACATTTTTGATTGTTTTCTTGATTGTTTATTATGATAAAATGCAACTATAAGAGAATTAGAAGTAAAACTATAACAATATGTGGATTAGGCTCCTCTGAAACTACAAAACGCGGGTGCTATCATGAAAATCTAGTTGTACTTATAGTAGTGATAAATATACCTACTTATTTGTGACGTTTGGGCCTTAGCTTCGGGATTTATTAATTGAAAATGTAAAATATTGTCATCAACCGACGTCGAAAAGGCATCGCAAGAAGCTTCAAGTAGTCAATAAAGGTTAGTGAAACTCATATGCTAATTACCATGTAGGCATTCTGACATGATTCTGACAATTAAGTTAACGTATTTAACAAAAGTTAATAATCTCGAATTAAATTTTGATTTTTACTTACAAGTGTGTTGAAAAATGTCGTATGACACGTGTGTGCATGGTCATTATACACATCGGCTTCCTTATTGCGCACTCGCTTTCAGCTCGCGCGCACAATACCGCCTCGTGTATATTGACCATCATAGCACACGTGTATCACAATGTACTATTAGAACGGATGTTAATATTTGCACGTAGTTTTGGTTTAATTATTAGCCTTATATCAGCATGTCTGTGAATTTATCATAATCAGTCGTTAGTCATATATTAATTTAGTTCCATTAACTGCTTATCTTTTTATCTATTTAGTTAGTAATGTCTTTCGGTAGTCATTATGATAAACTTTATCCTATAACATTTATTGAAAAAAAAAACCGGCCAAGAGCATGTCGGGCGATGCTCAGTGTAGGCTTTCGTAGTTTACCGTCCGTCACAATAGGCAACCTTAAAAAGTGTTTTAATAGATACCATGCTCAATACGCTTATAATAATTAACATTTCGATGATACTTTCGTTTCGATCACACCCGTCCCGATGTGCAGCGTCATCTCTCGGGAAATTGGGTTACTAATTTATACAAACTAGACGGGTTATGTATGTTGGGTTTTCGGGGGTAACTTTTGATCGCGAGAATCGATTTGAATCATTCTTTTTTTATTAGATGGAAGATACCTGCGGGATGATAATTTAAGTAATCAAGATTTTTGTACAATTTGTCAAAAAACGTTCAACCAAACAAGTTCAAAATAATTTCAAACAAGTTCAAAATAATTTTTCAATAAAGTTCTTATTAAGTTCTACTTTCGTAATTTTTTTCATATTTTTTGAACTCGTAGTTCAAAAGTTCCCCCTCTAACTTTTTTTTTTAAACTTCTGGAGCAATTATTTCCGAAAATATTAACTTTATCAAAAACTTTATAGAAAACCCTCATTATGTTTCAAATATACCTATACAATGTTATGTCACACTCTAGGGTTGAAATGAAAAAAAAAAACACCCCTCACTTTACGTGGACGGGAGGTACCCTAAAAATAAATTATAACTGTGACGAGTGGCAGAGCAGAGAGGTTGCCTTTGCCCAGTACATTTCAACGATTTGAAGTGATATAAAACCTAATATTTTCCTTACAATCGAAGTGAAAAGCAGAGTTTATACCTAGGGCATAAGTACCCATTTTATCCTCGGCTACTATATTGGTCCTCGTTACACTCGGACCAATAAATAGCCTCGTCTAAAATGGGTTACTTTATGCTCTTGATATACAATCTACTATTTTTTAAATAAAAATACGATGCTGATTACGCGGTTAAACGGGTCACCAGCATTTTGTTACAATCTGTAGATAAGGTTTCGTACCTCAAGGGTGACTAATGGAATCCTGTTACTTAGCCTCTGCTGTTCGATTAGTCCTACAGAGGTTATTATTGTTATGATACACCTACAGTACGGACCAGAATAAATTATGAGAAAACTAACCACACACACATCAAAGTTATGTCTGCATGTTACAGGTTGTACCTAATCAACAACTACATAAGATTAAAATGATCCACCTACAGTATTTGAACGATTAAATCTATTTTTTTTTTTTATGCTATAGGGGGCAAACGAGCAAACGAATCACCTGATGGTAAGCGATTAACGTCGTCCATGGACACCCGCAACACCAGAGGTGTCGCAAGTGCGTTGCCGGCCTTTAAGGTGGGAGTACGCTCTTTTCTTGAAGGTTTGAAGGTCGTATCGGTCCGGAAACACCGCTGGCGACAGTTCGTTCCACATTTTAGCTGTGCGAGGCAGGAAGTTTCGGGAAAAGCGCACAGTTGAGGACTGCCAACCATCTAAATGGTGAGAGTGGAAATATTGTCGCGTAGGGCGATGGCGGAAAGAAGCGGCAGGGATTAATCCGAACAATTCCTCGGAACACTCCCCATAATACATGCGATAGAAAATACAGAGTGAGGCCACATCTCTACGCAGCGCCAAGGGATCAAGCCGATCAGAAATACGTTGGCAGTTGACAATTCGAGCTGCTCTCCGTTGGATGCGGTCTAGAGGAAGAAGCTGGTACTTAGGTGCCCCTGCCCACCACCATACACACCAGTAGGGGTGACCAAAACAATCCCAACAATAGGAGACAATGTATGAAAAGCAATCCAAACATCCCCATGATATTGTAATTTCGCACGCACATGACTGACTGATATCATACATACGATTTTTTTTTGTTATATATTTTATTTGTTAATTGATACGTCGGTTGAAGGTAACAATTGAGGATTCATAAGTAAACGTTTTTGGTATAACAAAGGATGCAGATGAAAAATATTAACTTCTTTGACGTTATATCAAAAGTCATTCGCCATTTCATTTGAATTCGTGTCCTTAGAAATTATTGAGAACAAATTCGTGCCCAATTATTTTAGCCGTAATATACAAAAGTAAATTAATTGTAAAATTGTAAGTAAGGAGAACCCTTCATTATTAACTTTAATGTTATCAATTAGATTAAAAATGAACTACGGATTATCAGAAATGTCAACTGAAAAATAGCCACTGATATCAAATATAATCAACCGCAATCTCAGCCAATTAGTAATATAGGCGAAGCCCATGAAAGTGGTACAAATCATGATATAGTGACTTATTTTTAAAAAATATGGCACAAGTGGTGTTTTTCGTTTTTGCCAGCGTCTGTTTACATTCAGCTAGAGCATTTATTGAATATGAACCTCCTAAAAATAATGCTTTTGACATAGAATTATATAATAATGTGTTAGACGCAGAATTATGTGAAACACAATTGAGTTTTATACAATATAATAGCAGCTTGCTGAAAGCAGAATGTGAGTATACTTTTTTAACAATTAAAAGATTTTATGACATAAGGTGTAAATGAAATACACATAAAAACTCATAAAAATTCGCACGTCTTGATGACCTACTCCTTTTGAAATTTTGAAGTCTGTTGAAAACAATTGACAATTCCCTACAACACTCACAAAAATTTGAGGGAGTCCAAAGAACCTGTACCTATAGTACAGACTCGAATAGACTAATCTGATTCGCACTCGCCCACCGAGGTTCCGCACAAAGGATGCTTATATTTTTGCACTTAGCTTGCGGAAAGTATAGGGTTTTTGGATTTTTTTCCGTACTTGTGCTACAAGCTCTTGCTTATTGCCAAATTTCGTGATTCTAAGTCAAGCAACGAGAAGTAGGTACCCTTTACATTTCGATTCCCATTGCAAGTGTATAATTATGTGGTATTAATTTCAACTTGCTAACTTTACGCGATCCCGAGATAAAAGCTCGTGACAGACAGACGGACGGACAACAAAGTGATCCTGATCCCACAAGAGTTCCAATTTTTTTTCCTTTTGAGGTACGGAACCCTAAATGGATTGTAAAAAACCTCAAAATGAATTGAAAAGGTCAAAAGATTCGAAAGAACTGGTGAAGACTAAAAAACTATTTAAAGGACGCGAAGAAGTTGGTAATTAGACTCAGATATATTCCATTAAGACTCTAACATTTTGTTATGTAATACCTACCTAAAAAGTAATATAATGTTTACCTAGCGGCTCTGCCAATTTTTTTATAATATTCTATTAAATTAACGTAATATTGTGTTGTTTCGCAGTTCTAGATGCGGGTTTAAGAATGCCACGAGGCATTTTGCAAGGTAATTTTGTGGATCTCGGTAACTTTCATCAGTGTATAGCAATCAGCGCCGACTTTGAACCTTCAAATATAGAAGGCAAATACTGTATGATCAATATCCCGATGTCACAAGATGACTTTGAACTCCCAACTGTACCTGAGTGGCCAGAGTGGCCAGAGGGCTGGCCAGAATGGCCGGAAGAATGGCCGGAATTTCCATGGCCAGAGCTTGTGCCGAATTCGAGGCAGCATAGAGAAATGATGAGAAATCTTAAAAAAGTTCGGGAGGAGTCAAAAAAATTCAGTCATGTAATTGGAACGGATATGGATTTAATAAGGTAAATCAGTGGTATGTGCGAAAAATATAATCACCAATTGCACCGGTACTAAAAAGTATTTTTAAGACTGCAATAATGTGCAACTTAGCATACAGCCCTATTGTATTAAGTGTTTATCCGAAAAAACACGCGTTTGTGCTTTCAAATTATCAAAGATAATAACATGGAGAATCAAACTGCGAAAAATAATTTTATTGTTAATAATACCTCTCTTGCAAATTAATTTGCATTAAAGTAAAATGGGCAGATTTATTTTAATTATTTATTGGCAGAGTTATGCAAAATACATCTGAACGTTTCCATAACGGCCAGCGTAGTTACTACTACCATTGCACTTTTTATTAAAAGTGCAATAAAAAAGAAACATGCAAATCAGTACTCAGTAGTCACACAATCACACACAATCAGTAGTCACACATAATTAATGCAATAAATGAATTAAAGAATTATGAATTACTATAAGGTATTTATTCTCTTAAATAGTCGAGGGAAACAATGTATACAATCAAACATTGACTATACTATCATTCAACATTTTTTAACATATGTATTTGTCACAGGGTTGCAGAGAACAGTGAATTGGCAGGACAAGCCTTTAGATTAGCAATGTGCCTTCCGAAAGCTTGCACGCCGAAACAGTTCTTCGATAGAATTCTGATTAACAGTACTGCTCTGGGCTTAGAATTTACTGAAGAATTCTGTCGGCTGAAAAATGATAAACCATTTGTACCTGGGGATTATGCTGCAATGTAAGTATAAATAAATATATTGCTTGTACATACGAGTAACCTATCAGAGTACCTACTGATTGGAGTAACATTGTTAATGTTGGAAGAGGATCAGATGAATCAGATGAGAAGGTAAAATATAGCTTGGACTTAGCTTATCAGTTAGCTGCACAATTGATAACCATGCGTTAAAAAATCGCAAATTTACCACAGATTTTACATAACCGAATAATAGACATAAAGCATGTCAATGAGTATATATATGCTTAATTTTCTTATAATCTTTTTACATTTCAGGGGTGTTTTTGGCTTCCTTATCCTAATTACTATACTATGCACGAGCTACGATCTATATTATACTCATGTACTTAAAGGAGGTAAGATATGCTAATGCTATCATTAGAAACTATAATTATTCATTCTATTTTTCTTCAAATAAACTGATAAAAGTATCTACTTTTACGTACCTACTAAAACGAAACTTTCGTTTATTTCTGAATACTACATTAGAATGTAATAATTAAAGTCTAAATATTTTAATCCAACTTTTAATAAATATATCAGATCCAGTTATGAGCTGTAGCATACACTAGTTTTTATACAACAGCAAAAACGCGAAATTTTGAATGGTGGCAGATAGAATGCTGAAGTACAAAACAGCACTGCTATCTGTTAATTAGATGACTGACCGCGATATTAATATAAAAGACATTATAACGTTGTCTATGTTATTCCATAAGAACAACGCTCCTATGGATTTTCATACAATATACCAATATATCACACTTTTTTCTTTCATTTCCATACTAGCATACGATATCTTCCACATTCTGCCACCTTTCTAGATTTTGCGGTTTTTGCTATTTTAGCTGTCGTAGAAAAACTTTTTTTCGATTGCGACTGCGGCATTCGAAAGTATGTCCGTCTCGCTCTTACCACTACGCAGTCTAGAAGTGGAAATCTAGGAAGGTGGCAGTCGCAATCGAATGCAACTCATGGTACGCACACAGCTCATAATTAGTTCTTAAAACTGGAGGGTCGCCGTTACAAAACGAGACGATATCACTGTTGCATAAACTATTAACCATCTATGTGTAACAATAATTGCAAAACCTCAATTATATTAGTCTTCAAATATGAATATATAGGTACTTCTGATTCTTCTGAGACATATTTTTGTCTCTGTTAAAGTTGAATCCGATTCTAATTATTTGTATATAATTTTATCAAACCTAACATCTAGTATGATGACAACTGTATCACATTCCTACTTCGATTTAGTGAAATCGACCTTTAGATGATAATGGCTTATTCTATCATGTATAGTTATAGATTATTTTGCGTGATTGAGAATTTGTTTTTTTACCTTGTCATTACTGATTACAATCGAATTAAAATATTGAAAAAGGTAATTACAACTAAGAATTTAGACATGACGTAGAAAAATACCTAATGCGAATGGCACATTTATTATCATGTTTATCATGTGTGATAAATGATAAGTTTTGATTTTTATTGTTCTATTAAAACCTTTGATTTATTCTGTAAGAAGGTAGTATGTATATGCCGGAATGAACTATAGCGCCGCTATGAAGATTTCCGACTAAAAGATTTATTTAAGAATGTATTCAAAAATAAAAAACGGTCAGAATAGTTCAAAGACATCTTTCTCAGATATTATTATCATCCTTTTGAACAAAAAATACTTCAAAATCTATTAAAAAATAAACTAAATGAAATTGAGAACCGTTTCTTTGTTATAAATTCCATTGTATAAGGTATTAAAAAAAAAAATATTAGTATTAGAAAAACAATTAAAAATTAATATAAAAAACCCACGGCGGTATTTCGCCACTAACATTCAATATTTTGATTTGAACATTATCTTCCACGAGCGAGTGAAATCTAATGAACTCTCTCACACGGTGACACCCGTCAAGCGAATTAACGTCCTTACCATGAGTTGTACGTACCCGTATTCGACAACGACTGCGGCATTCGAAAGTATGAAATAGTATAAACTCATGGCACATAGGTACTCGTATCGTATACATAAATCCGCTTAAAAAAACATACCCTTCCTTCGATAATGAGGTAAAATAACATGCTTTGAGCTTCTCTTAAGAAGGCTTTATTGTTTTCAAGTTTAGGTACTTCACTTCAACTCAAATTAACTAACTATTGACTAACATTTACTACGTTAAGTAACATATATACAGAATAAACTGATAAGCATTTTTAAAGGCATAAAACCTTTCAAGGCGTGGTTTCTAATAGTATAAAAAATAAACACATCGAGAATGTGAAATTGAATTATACTTGTCACTAAAAATAATGAGAATAAGAGCTAATCAGAAGCTTGCCCATACTTAAGTCATATTTGTTAATTTTTGATAAGTAAAGTATCTTATATAGATTAGACTACTTAATCAATTATTAATTATGAATTGTAAGAACTGTTCGTTCTGCAGTTTTAAAAATAGGCCGCAATAGTGATGATAGTTTAAATTTAACGACGAATACTATACCTATTCTTATCAATGATTAACATTTGAACATTAAAAATAAAACCTATTTTAAAAGTAGTTTCCATCTCACAATATACAAACTATACAAAGCCACTTATTTAAAACTACACATGGTACATTCTCAGGAGAATATAATGTGTTTGTCAGTTTCTTAAATTATGATTGAAATACTTTCAAAATGTCAAAAAATATTAAAGTTGTATTAAGATAGTAAGTTATGTCATCAAGTTAAATATTAAACAAACAATATGAAAGACCCAATATTAACAAATTACTTAATAGTTAAATTACTAAATGAAAACATTCATTTTAATTTTGACTTAAGTATTTTTCAAAAAGTAAGTGACGCAACAGTTTAATAAAGAGAATAATTCCAATTCAAAGTCCTCTGGTAATCACAGCTGCGCTTTGTGGCGATCAACATTAACTAAATAAAACATATATAGCTCAAACTACTCTTCGAAAATGCTCTAAATTCTCTTTGCAAATAAATGCGCTTTCCGGCAAAAGTACTGCAATGTCGATCGTCAATAAGGTGCTACACCCGTAAAGATTCATTCACCTTATCAACAACTGCCAATATGGCTCCTTTAATCTGCAAACGTCATTAAAGTTCCTTTATGAATCCAATGAACTCATTGATTCCAGATCCTAAAAGAGCGAGTATTCTTGGGAAATCTTTCTCAGTGTACACGAACACACGCCGCTTACTCACGTTCAATTCTGTACCCGGTGCTTTGGAATGCCTGGACGGCATCAGGGCCCTTGCTATGATGTGGGTCATAGTTGGACACGCATACTCAACGCATTTAAATGCGCCCTTCTTTAACCGCTCAGAGTTCTTTGAGGTACGTATTTTTTCCTTTAAGTAGTTTGTTGGTGACAGTTTGATTAATCTACTAGCATTCAATATTTCAAAATATTGTTATGCGTTATGAATTTGTACTTTGTAACATGTAATCGAGATAAGTGCAACTTAAAAGAGGTGAAAAACTTTATCTTTATTCGAATTTTATTGTTGTATGGGTAGTATCATTTTTCTACGAGCAAACTCATGTTCCCGCCACTAAAACGCGATCGCACTTTCATTGTTCGACAGAAACATGAACATCACCCACAACTTAACGTTATATCTACAAATCATAGTATTTTTGTCAACAATTCTTAACGTAATTTAAAGTGTTAGGTTTTTCGTAATAATTATAATGCACTACTAAATCAATTGCTGGAATCTGTTTACCATACTATTATATCATATTGCATCTATTAATAAACAAAACAAATTAAAATGCAAGTAGCTGCAGCATACCGGGTCTTTGTAAATAGTTATATATGTCTGTACCTAGCATTAACTTGCTTGTTAGACATAATTTTATTTGCTACTTTGAGAGGATTGTATTAGACATACAATCCTCTCAAAGTAGCAAATAAAATATAAAACAAAGAAGAAAATAATATGTAATCAACGCCCAACCAATCGACCCCATATAAAGTACCCTCCACTAATTAACACAATAATGGACGGCACTTTATTAATCCGCACACAAAACCCCTTCACAAAACTTAAATAAAACCATCCACGTGAAGATGATTGAATATATTTTGATAAATTGATTGATTACAATTTTAAGATTTACGTTATAACTACTGTTTAAACCGGCGTATTTACTTTGTGCGATATTGCGGCACCGGCACACGGCGTTTGTAGCAGTGCCAACATATTGGGCGCTCTTTGATACAAATAGGTATGATGGTTAATATACCCCGTTTAAAACTGTACTTAGTTATCGTTTGTTTATTTACAGTGGATCGTGTCATTTTCTTCAATTTGGATTATGGCGGCTCCAATTACAGTAGACACTTTCTTCATGCTCAGCGGGATACTGATCGTATATACTACTGTGGGAAAAATGACTAGTAGTAAGTTTATGGTTTGGCTTATTCTAATTAAAATTATTAGAAGAATCAATGTTTTATTGGCTTCACGTGCTCGTTGGTAGTCAATACCTAACATTCTCACTGGCTCCAGATTTTCGAGTCCAGTCAATACTGGTGTATCTCAATAGATTACACTCGTTTTTGCGATTCAAAATATATTTAGCACCACTTGCTTATCGTTTACCGCTTAACTCTGGGTCAGTTGGGTAACCCTGGATGGAATATAACACTTGAAACTTTCGCGTTTTGTACACATTAGTATTATAAACATAGAACGAAGAATCAAGGCGATTGAGATCTCAATCGAGGTCTCAATTTATCACCTGCTTCATCACCAATGATTCAGAAATTCAAACCGCGAGATCTATCTTTGGATTTGGAACATTTAGTAAAAGGGTTTTTTTTTTAATACTACGACGGTGACAAACAAGCATACGGCCCGCCTGATGGTAAGCGGTCACCGTAGCCTATGGACGCCTGCAACTCCAGGGGTGTTACATGCGCGTTGCCGACCCTTTAAAAACTTTAACACTCCTTTTTTGAAGAACCCCATATTGTAGTCCTTTGGGAAAACAGTGGCAGGGAGCTCATTTCTTGTATTTCTTGTATTTCTTTATTGCTATTCACATGTACATTACAGACATTACACAACAAACACACTGTTTAAGAAGGTAGGTACATAATGCCACATGAAACCCTGATGGGCGCAGCAATGAAGGTAGAATGCTTACTACCGACCAGTCCGAGCGTAATCTTATATCTTTCTTGTACATAATTTCGAGAGCCTAGTAACAATATTATTATTATGTTTTGGTACATTGGCGTTCGGAAGGTATTAAGCTATATGTTTGAAATTGGGTAAATGCATAATCTGATATCTCAGTCACAGATACTCGTACATAGATATAATGATAAAATGATAATTCGTTTATTACAGCTACATTTGCCTGAATACTAATATTTACAGTACTGTAATTCATTCAAATAATCCTGTAAGTTATAATAACTTTTCTTTATTAAATAGTCTTTTAAGGTGTTAATAAATTTATTTTCCGATTCTATGCTTTTAATATCGTCGGGAAGTTTATTGTAAATTTTTATTGCCATATTTTGTGGGCTTGTGCTGTGTAATTTTAGTTTTGAGTTCGTTGTTTGTATTAAATTATTTTTATACCTCGGTTCATAGCGTCTGTCTGTGTCTCTAATTGTTATAAACAGGTGAGGATTTTTTCTTACAAACTTGCACATTTCAAATATGTATATTGAATGTATAGTAAGGATATTCAGTCTTATAAAGTGTGGTTGACAATTTTCAGGCCATTTAATATTTGCTAATATTCTTACGCATTTTTTCTGGAGAATAAACAGGTCATTTACGTCCGTGCTGTTTCCCCATAAAATAATGGAATATTTTAACCATGAGTACGCGTACGCATAGTAAGCTGCAAGGGCAGATTTTAGATCTGTGGTTTTTTTTAGTTCCTTTAATGCGTATTTAAATGTGGACAATTTAGTGGCAATTTTTTTTACGTGTACTTTCCAATTTATATTAGAATCTATATTTAAGCCGAGGAGAGTAAAATGATCTACACATTCTAATTTCACATGATTAAAAGAGAAATCTATATCTAACGGTGATTTTTGGTAAGGCCTAAATTGTATTAACTTTGTTTTTGCAAAATTTATTTCTAAGTTATGATCGTTCATCCAATCGGTTATGTTTGTCAATATAGCTTTTAGGTTTAAATTAAGGTTTTGGTCATTCAAACAAGTGGTAAGAACGGAGATGTCGTCGGCAAAAAGAACACAGGTTTCATTAATTATCTTGGGGAGATCATTTATGTAGATTAAGAATAACAAGCATCCTACCACACTTCCTTGAGGGATGGAATTTTGTATGCCTTGGACACTCGATCTGACATTTGTTATATTACCGGTTTCGTAATCTATGTTTTGTAGTTCAACGTATTGCTTACGATTCTCTAGATAAGAAGTAAACCATTTATGGGTTATTCCTCTTACGCCTATTCCGTATAATAAAATAAATAAAATAAAAAAGCCTTTATTTCTACCATAATTTCTTTACACAATAATTAATTTGCATGCACTGTATTTTTGTATCTTCAGTTCATTTTTTTTTTCTTGTTTGCCAATATTTAGTTTTTATTCTTATTAGTTTATATTTTATTATAATCTTCTCTTTTATCACTTAAGTCATTCCGTTTAACACATTTTCCATTTAGAAGTAAATAAATAAATAAATTAATTGATTTTTTTTTCTAATAATTGAATATGTCTATATTAATAATAATAATTTGTTATTGTACTAATTAATCATATCTCTGTTTATAAAATGCAAAGTCTGTAATTTCACTCCTAAATTATGGAAGTCGCCTCTTTGGCGTAGGCCTCCCCCAGTGTCCTCCATATTGCTCTGTCTTCTGCTATTTTTTTCCATTTATCTCCACAACGATTCCTAAATACATCGTCCCACCTTTTTTTCGGGCGGCCTTTGTTTCGTAGTCCATCCCGTGGTATCCATTGTAAGATTTTTCTTGTCCACCTGTTGTCGTTTAATCTACAAATATGTCCGGCCCATTTCCATTTTAAATTCCTTATTCTCTCTATGACGTCTGTTATCTTGGTCTTTTTTCTAATGTCACTATTTAATATTCTATCTGCTGTGGTAATCCCTAACATGCTGCGCTCCATTTTTCTTTGGTGTATAGCTAATTTTTTCTTCATCTTTTTTGCGCAGAGACCAAGTTTGACAACCATAAGTTAGGCAAGGTAAAATTGCTACTTCATAGAGTTTTCTTTTTATGTGAAAGGGCATCTCCTTATTTTTCATTATTTCTTGTAAACTCCAATATTTTTTCCAAGAAAGAGCGATTCTGCGATTGATGTCTTTTTCTGTATGGTTTGAAAAAGAGATTAACTGCCCAAGGTATACATATTCCTGTACATATTCAACTTCTTCTTCGCCTATATGTATTGTCACCTTTTTGTCGTTTGTCAGTATTTTTGTTTTGGTTATGTTCATTGACAATCCAACTTTTCTGCTCTCGTCAGCAAGATCTTGCAGCATGCTCCCCAATTGCTCAGGTGTTTCTGAAAAAATGACTATATCGTCCGCAAAACGTAAGTTGCTCAGGTATTCCTCTTCAATTTTTAGACCCCTTCTCGACCATTTCAGGTTTCTAAAAATCAACTCCAATACTGCACAAAATATTTTTGGTGACATCGGGTCGCCTTGGCGCACACCTTTTCTGATTGGGAACACCCTCCCTTCTTGTTCAAGCTTAATTTTTGCCGTGAGCTTTGTGTACATGTTGCGCAGTATTTCTATGTAACTTGTATGAACTCCTTGTTGTAACATTGCTTTCCAGATTGCGTCATACTCCAACGAGTCAAACGCTTTGGTAAAATCTATAAAGCACAGGTAAATTGTTTTCCTGTATTCTCTGGACTTTTCAATGATTTGAGTGACAACCTGTATATGATCCATTGTAGAAAAACTTTTTCGGAATCCAGCTTGCTCCCTTGGCTGGTTTTTATCTAAGATATTCGAAATTCGAGATAAAATGATCTTTGAGAATACTTTATATATATTAGACATCAAGCTGATAGGTCTATAGTTTCCTAAATCCCCTCTATCTCCTTTTTTGTGTAGTAGCGTTATTGTGGATTGTGACCACTGCCTCGGTACCTCTTTTTTAAGTAAAATATTATTGAATAATATTTTTACTGGCAGTTTTAGGAATTCAAGGATACTCTGTAAAAATTCATTTGTAATCTGGTCTTCTCCTGGTGTTTTATCTTTCTTTTGTGTTTTGATGGCATTTTCTATTTCAATTTCTGTTATTTCAGGTATGTTTTCCTCATTAGGTTTGTCTATGCTGACTTCTTCTAAAGTACTTGTTTGTGATGTGTATAAATTTTGGTAGAACATTGTTGCTTCGTTTAAGATATCTCTTCTGTTTGAAATTAGCTTTCCTTGCTTATTTTTCATATTTGTTGCCCATTGGGATGTTGTTTGTAGTTCCTTATATGCCTTTTTAATTCCACCAGACTTGTTAATATGGTACTCCAATGTATTCAGTCTCCTTTGTTTTTCACTACTGCTCAATTGTCTGTTGATTTTTTTGCTTATCAGGGTGATCTCAGATTTAATTTCCTTTGTTCTTTTCTTTTTATAAAGTTGATTTCTCATTTCTAGTAGCCTTTGAGTTTCCGCGTTTATAGATTTAATGCGTTTTTCCGTTGGTATTTGTTTACTTAAGTTGTTTATTTCTTTTTCAAACTGATTGTATTGTGTTTGTATATCCGTTGACATTTTTACAGCATCATGTAATTTCTTTCCAAAGTATTTAGCTTCTTCTGTGGTTATTTTTGGTATCTCTTTGATATAAATATTTTTGTATACAGTATTTCTTCCTGTTTTTCCTCCCTGCGACTTAACTTTGCAACGTATCATCCTATGGTCGGTATTAAAATTTATATTCTTGATAATGTCGAAGTTTTGTATTTCACGGTAATTGTTTGTAAGTATATAATCAATTTCGTTGTGGTGTAAGCCATTTGGCGATTCCCATGTCCACTTATCGCTGTCTTTTCTTTTATACACACTGTTTATGATTTTCAGGTTGTGTTCCAGAGCAAACTCTACTAGTCGCTGTCCATGTTTTGATCTTTTTCCGAATGTATATTTTCCAAATATTTTTTGCTCTCCTAACTCAGCACTTCCAACTTGTGAATTAAAATCGCCCATAATTAGAAGTTTCTTTGTCTTTGAATTTTTTATGGTTGCATCTAGTTGTTCGTAAAAATGGGTGAGCTCTTCCTCTTTACACGCTTCTGTAGGAGCATATGCTTGAATTATTGTCCAAGTATTTTTCGGGCTAAAATTAATTTCTAAGATAGCTATTCTGTTTGAGTAGCTACTGAAACTAATTATGTCTTTTTTAAGCTGTTTTTTAACTAGAAACCCAACACCGTAGTTGCCATTTCTTCCTTTACTATGGTATAAAATGAAATCGGGGTATTCTGTTATAGCTTCCATTTGTCTCCTCGTTTCACACAATCCAAGTATGTCCCATTTTATGTTCTTTAAGGCAAATTCTAACTCTGTAAGCCTATTTTCACTTAAAAGTGTTCTTACATTTAAGTTAGCTATATGTAAGTATTTAAGACATTTTTGTCCTTTTTTATTATCATCCTGCTTTTCAGTTGGGGGGTATTGGTCATACTCCTCCGCGGTGACCAGCCGACTTGGAGGAGGGGGAGGGCAAGTTAGTTTTTTGGATCTTCACTGATATTGTTACTTGACGACGTCTGTGGATTCAGCAGTGGTGGGCGCAAGTAGTTTATTATACTCTGCGGTCTATTTTTCTTACATTGCTGTTTCAGTCTTTCTTCACTGTTTTTTACTACTTCAAGGGATTCGGGAGATTCGGAGATTGATCGTTTAGAGTTTCTTTCGGGAGTGGCGGGTATACTTTTGTTATTTTTCCCCTTTTCAGGAGATTTTAATGTGATAATTTTATCGTACCGTAGCACTACTTTTTTGCCGGCTTCCCAATCACGTTTAAGGTCCTCCTGTAACTCTTTTCTTCTTTGTAAAACTTCCGGGCTGTAATCTTCTTTGATGTAGATTCCCGAGTTTTCTAATTTCTTTTTGCATTTAAGGAGCTCAATTTTTCTGCCAACTGTTGTAAAAGTTACGACAATAGGCCTGATTTTACTGCTTTTTTTCCCGATCCGATTCACATTTTCAATTTCCCACCACTCACATTTTATTCCCATTTTTTCTTTTACGACGTCTAGTACCAAGGTGACTAATGACTGGTAGTTTCGTTCTGATTCTTGAACCCCAAAAAATATTAAATTCTTCTTCCTTAGCTTGTTCTCCAAGAAATCTATGTTTTTTTGTTGTTTTTCTATTTTTTCCTGTAGCTGGTTCGTTTTGATTTCTATTTGGTCGAATTTTTTATCTATGCTTTCTTTAATTCTTTCTTCCATGTTTTTCATATCATCTCTCTGCGTTCCTAAGTCTTTTTGAATTTGTTGTAACATAGTTTTTAATTCATCCATGTTTGTGCGCTACTCAAACTTACTGCTTTAGCGAATGCGTACAACGGAACGTTAACGTTGTGCTGTTTCTGAACGCACCTTGATTGACAGGTAAGTGTCGATGTCTATGCCGTGATTGGTGAATGTTATGATGACACTTGCAAATATGATATCTAACCTCTAATCCTTTCGGCGTTCCGATGTGATTTTTACGTTCATTCCATTAGTTTTCACTCTCACTATCAACTTTCCCGAAGTATCACGGCCTCGTGCTTGGTCTAAAGTGAGTTTTACTTCGAGTAAGCTTGTTTTCACTGCTATTTTGATTTAAAATCGCGTACGGTTTAGATTTGCGTGTTGAACCAGCTAGTGTTGCCTATTCCGTATAGTTTATCTAAAAGTATATTATATTGTACTTTGTCATACGCTTTGGACATGTCTAATAAAATTCCGACGGCATATTGTTTGTTATTTAATATATCTAGTACTTTTTGCATATACGTGTAAGCGGCTAGTGTGGTCGAACGTTTTTTTCGGAATCCATTTTGGCTGTCATCGAATATTAAGTATTTCTCACAAAAAGAATAAAGGCGCCTGCATATAGCTATTTCGAATATCTTTGACGATGTTGAAAGTAGTGAGATGGGGCGATAATTGCTAGGGTCTGTTCGGTCACCTTTTTTTTGTAGATTGGTTTTATTAGAGATGTTTTTAAAAGATCGGGAAATATCCCATCAGCAAACGATTGGTTAATGAGCATAAAGTATGGAACTGTGAGCTCGTCAGCACATTTTTTTACTAAGATAGGGGGTATTTCGTCGATGCCGTGGCTCCGTTTATTTTTTAGGGATTTTATTATGCTGTTTACTTCTTTGAACTCCACCGGGCGCAGATACATGGTATTAGTGGTCGAGTTTAGCACAGGCCGGCCGCGTGGGGCCGTGCACGTACCCCCGCCTGCCTTCCCCACCGATGCAAAAAAACTGTTGAACGCATTCGCAACCTGTTTCGGATCCGACGTGAGTTTAGTATGGATCATCAACTCGATATTGTGATTTTTCTTTTTTTCGTTTTTGTTAGTATTCCACAGCCGGAGCGTCCGCGGGAGGCAGTTCCTCTTAAACCGCACGGTACGAGACCATTTAGGCTCCAGGGTATGCGGGTGAACACCCTGCCGACGGCGAGCGGTGCGGTGGTAGAATGCAGCCGTTGGCATCATATCAAACAATTCCTCAGAGCACAATCCATTGTACAAGCGATAGAATAAGGAGGCGAAGTCTCTCCTTAGACTTAAGGGTTCAATATCGCTCGTGAGTTTGGGATCGTTGACAATTCGGACAGCACGTCTTTGGATCGAGTCAAAGGGCCCCAGCTGGTATCCAGGTGCTCCCGCCCAAAGATGGCAGCAATACTCCATATGGGACTTGAGACTTGTATAATAACAGTCTTTGCCCCGGAGAGAAGTATTGCTTAGCTCTATTGAGCACACCGAGCTTTATGGATGCCAGCTTGGCCTTCCCTTCCAGGTAGCTACGGAATTGGACGTCACTGGAAATGTCAACACCCAGGATCCCAATACTCTCTGACATGGTAAGGACTGTGTCTTGGAACTATGGGACCACAGTAAATGGGGTTTTTTTAGCGGTGAACGCGCAAACTTGTGTCTTGGTGGGGTTAAATCGGACAAGATTTTCCTGGCCCCACAGTGAGATATCAGAGAGAGCACTCTCGATGTCTGACACAAGCTTTTCACGACTCTCTAACACAACGGGACGAGGGATGTTAGCACGGCCTGTGTAATAGGCATCCCCAGTACTGTCGTCTGCATAACAATGAATATCGCCAATGGACAACATGTCATTGATATGCAGCAAAAACAGTATTGGGGATAGCACAGAGCCTTGTGGGACACCAGCATTTATGTCCATGCTATCGGAGCAACTTCCGTTGACAACGGCTCGTATGCATCTGCCGGACAAAAAGCTGGCAATCCATACGCATAATCCCCCGGGAAGTCCGTAAGATGGTAACTTCGATAGAAGACCCTCATGCCAAACCCGATCGAACACCTTCGCTATATCCAGGCTGACTGCCAATGCCTCACCTTGACTCTCAATAGCTGAAGCCCAGCGGTGGGTGAGATACACTAGAAGATCACCAGTGGAGCGACCATGGCGAAAGCCATACTGTCGGTCACTGATCAGATCGTGATCCTCTAGGTATCCCAGGGAGCTTTGCGTTGATTATGCGCTCCATCACCTTGGAGAGAAGGGAGGTTATAGCGATTGGCCTGTAATTCGACGGGTCTGATCTGTCACCCTTTTTAGGCACAGAGTACACAAGGGCGGTCTTCCACGAAGACGGCACCTGCCGTTTGTGATATGGTAGACCTAACTTTTTCTACCTGCCCACACGTTTCAAGTGACTTTCCTCCGGGTAGGCGAACATTTCTAGCAAGATCGCCGCTGACACTTAGCTGATTCATCAGTCAATCCGAGACCATGACACATGAAACTGTCGAAACGTCGGTATATTAAGGTAAATTAACTACATTCGCGATTCCCGTTCTATGTTTATAATAAATCTGGATGGTGCTAATTTCAGTCTAGGGAACTTTAGCGATTAGATTTCACTTCGTCTATATTAAATTATTGCGTTGAAATTATGTGTCATAACTAGCACGCGATTGAACCATATGTTCAAAGTAACTTACGTATTTTAATTTGTATATTCCAGTGGGCCTCATTAGAAACATCCACATGTACTATCTCCATCGGCTCTTAAGGATGTTCCCAATTTTGGCCGCCGGCGTTTTTCTTCAAGCGACGTTATTCAACCATCTGTCTGATGGACCACAGTGGAACGATATTTTGGCCCATAAAGTTCACAAGTGCAGAAAATATTGGTGGAGTACTTTGATACATGGTCAGAATTTGATAAATCCTGAAAATATGGTAAGATCTAGTAGGTTTTTTAATGTTTATCAATTTGATAAACACAACATAGAACGAAATCCCAAGTTACCCAATAATTAAGTTATTCACCAACAAATCTTATTGTGAATTTTCTATTCTGGTCGGAAAATAATAACTCACCCCCTCTGCCTGCCAGCCCTACTCTCCGCTTTCACGACCCAACTGCCCTCGCAATCCCCACTCACCCCATTTCACGGTAATAGCAAATATAATTTTTTGTTAATGAATTAAACATAGTTTCGAATAATACTTGGATCTATTATCAATTTTATTAGTATTGTCGTGTTATTTCAGTGTGTCGGCCCAACCTGGTACCTTGCCGTTGATATCCAGATGCATATCCTTTCACCTCTCATCCTGTTTTGGGTGCTTGGAAAAAGAAGAGCAGCTTGGACCGCCTTGAGTTTCACCATGCTAGTCGTGATGGTGGCATCCACAACATATAACTACTTGAAGGGGTTCCAGGCAGCACCTTTTGTGCCCGCGTAAGTTCACTACTCAAGTTATTAAAATTTGTCCAACAAAACTAATTGGATGTGAGGGTCGTAAATTTCACATTTTTAATTTTACGTGGACATTGTCGACGAGTTTCTCTGTGAATACGATGAAGAAAAATGTAGGCTTTTGGTATTGAATAATGGTCAAATAAATCTTATAAATACCACAGTTTAATTCATAATAAGCCACAGTTACGATTGCTCAATGTAGATTTTACGGCTGCTCATATTTCTTTTAGAAGTTTGAATAAGATTTTACAGATGACGCAGTTTAATGAATTCAAATTGTAATCGAAAATAATGAAAATGGGAACGGTACGTGTTTATAATGGTATATAAGAGGTTGATTAGGGACTTTGGTGCTCATAATTATCTTTGTGTTCGATAGTTAAAGACGTGGCTGATTTCCAAGCTATATTGGAAATAGTAAGTTTATGTAATAACTATCCTATCTAACAAACTTCATTATTAACAAAAAAAACTTACATACAATTGTATTAAATTGCAAGGATGACTCTGGGTTGAAAGGTTACTTTGAGATCCGATTTTTACAAACATAAAGATAGTAGAAAAGGTTTTATTCTGTTTCCGTGATTGCTATTCATTGAAATTAAACACTTTAGAACTGACTAATCGCATCCCACAGGGAGGTTGCGCATTCTATCAGTCATCATCCCTGTGAAATCGAGTGCTGTAAAATGTTTGACACGTAGGGTCATGCTGTTAATAAATGCGATTAATCTGTTCTAAATTGTGTAATAACAATAAAGATAGTAGGTAGGATAGGATAGGTAGGTAGGTACTATCTAAAACCAAATGTTAGTATAACAACTGAAACAATGTTTAAATCATAAACAGACCTGCCATCTGTCACTGTTTGTTTGTCAATTCAATTATTTTTCTCAAACACGCAATGAAATATCGTCATTACTTTCGTTAAAATAGGCTTCGTATTGCCGGCGGAACAAGACGAGAGAACTGTAAAGGAATTTCATATAATGTTTTCAAGTAATGTCTTTCTAATATTGATTTCGCATATACATATTTGTGACACAGCCGCATGGCTTTTAGCTATTTTGATATTTTGGTTCATTATGACATTTATGACATTCTGCTACTACGCATATTCAAAAACTAACAATCACCACATAGTATAAAAACAAAGTCGCTTTTTCTGTCCCTATATCCATATGTATGCTTAAATATTTAAAACTACGCAACGGATTTTGATGCGGTTTTTTTAAATAGATAGTGTGATTTAAGAGGAAGGTTTATATGTATAATAATAACCCGTGCAAAGCTGGGGCGGGTCGCTAGTATATAATATTTTGCTGTTTTATTTCATGAAATCGACATCGATAAGAACGTAACAAATGACGCACTATTATTAACAAGTTACAATAATTCTAATATGCGAATTTACTAACACAAACACACATTCACAGTATTTAATTTAAACATTAGCGCGTCCTGAGAAAAAAAGGCGTAGGTATTATTTCGATTCCGTTTTTCTTATATTCGTTTTATTGTTCGTTGTTTAATTAAGTTCCGTTAAGTTAACATTTGGTTTCTGTAGAAATATAAAATAGTTTTTATATATTTTATTGGATGTTTGAGAGAAAGCACTATACATACATGCCTTATCGGCTTCGTATCCTATACGATCTTGCCACGCTCGGCCGTCTATACCTACATACTTCGCAAGTTCTTCTTTCCCGGCGTCTGCAGTAATATTTTGCTTTCAGACGTACTATACCTTAATATTTTGCTTTCAGACGTTCAGCTATATCTCCCGACTCATCGCCTTACTATATGAAATACTATTATGTGAACACATTGACTCGATGCTCTCCTTTCTTTGTCGGAATGATATATGGTTATCTTCTAGTTATTTTCAAAGGCAAAGAAGTTCACTTACCAAAGGTGAGAGTAAAACGCAAACAACTAGCTAAACTATATTTTTATGTTATGAAATGTGGGCATGGTAATGTTAATGATTAGCCAGATTACAACTACTTACAGTACGATAAAAATTAGTTAACGATTCGGTAATTGTCGTGAATCCCTCGTCTCTCACCTAGAGTTATCAATTTACAGATATGAAATTTAATTATGTTACTCGGTGTCTTATTGAATACAATACAAGAACAATATGATCAACAAAACCTCCTTTGTAGCTCAAAACTAACACAGGCAGGAGCGAGACGGAAATACTGTCACATTATCCCAGTCGCAATTGAATGCAACTCAAGGTACGCACACAGGATAGCCGGCTGCTTATCGACTGAGTCGGCAGCGCTGCGTACTGTGCTTCCATTCCACACAGGCAACATTAGACGGAACATGACCTATGGTGTAATTAACTAATTAGCCACTTACAGTGGAGCAACTTACCATTTTTCCTATATTTTTAGTGGTTCGTGGCTCTAGGATGGACTTGTGCCTTTGCGGTCTCGGCCGGCATCGTCTACTCCTCATACGCTATTCTCCAGATGGACTGGGACAGCCCGTTCTGGGACAACGTCATTAACTCGTTTTCGAGACCTGGGTGGGCAGCCTGCGTCGGTTGGATGGTATTTGCATGCACACATGGTTATGGAGGTTAGTATAGGTAAAACCTTCTTTGAAAGGATTTTGCTTGGATTGTTAAAATTACACTGACTTTAGAAATATTACTGACATAACTGCCTGGAATGTGCCATTTTATATCCGCATTTATAATTAAAAGGAGGTAGGTATACATCATAGAACTAATATGCCACGAATGCTTGTCAAACATTGAAAACGTGACCAAAAACGCAAAAGTGTCAACTGTCATTGATAAAATTGAAATCGAAAATAGTATATGATTACCTAATTTATTTTCTTCAGTAATATTCCAATATCCAAAACGTATCCACACACCGCTAATATGCGTAAGGCCGATTACCTTATATTCTTGTATCATCAGAGGGGAACATGCGTATAATAATATGTAAAAGCTCAAAAATTATTACGGTTTTCAATTGTTGTAGTTATGTCCCTTTTACACTCATGAGTATTCATATAAAGATGGCTTCTATTTTGCTCACTTTGTTACTTTTTAAGCGTTAGCGCGAAATCATACCACTATGGCAAACCTACATGCATAAACGCGTATACACGCTACATGCGTATATGCGTTCCCGAGATAAAGGGTCTTGACAAACAGACGGACGGACGGACAACAAAGTGACCCTATAAGGGTTCCGTTTTTTCCTTTTGAAGGAAGAAACCCATAAAGATAAATTAAAAGGCAAAACAAAGTGTCAATAAAATGAAAACCCGCTGTAAAAATAAAGGTCTAGTAATAAAATAAACCAATAAACCATTAATATACTTGAACATTCAAAATTTATCAACTGTAACATTTACAATTATATCGACGATATGTTAGATACTCTTCTTCTTCTTCTTTTAAATAATGGCTTCTGTCCTAGAATTAAACAATTTTGACAGTGTCACGTATTATCAATATTTCAGTATAATATAAATATAATACTATATTGCCACTTGGGTGACGTTGTTCGGTAATTGGCCTCGCTATATGTTAAGTTTATAGCTATAAGACTTAAAATATAGTTTCTCGGGGGCCCAGATCCCGGGATTTCCGCTTGATGACAAAATATATGAATATTGACCACATGTCAGTCGTATCATACACAGTTTTTTGGATGGCTATAGCCGCGGAGGGATTTGCCAGTAACTATAGTAAGTAATTATACAAAAATTTAGATCTTAATTTAAATAAAATCGACCAAGTGCGTGTCGGACCACGCACAATGAAGGGTTCCGTAGCTGTAAGTACTTATAGTAGGGTGCTGAAAGATATTAGACAACTATTTAGAACACTAACTGAAGCTACAGAATGATTTGCTATTATGTAATTCACACACGCGCACACACAGAACTACAATAGCTCTACCATTAGGTTTAACGATACCAGCAGATTTAAATTACACTATCTGCTGTCACAAACCAATAAAAAAAAAACATGTCCAGTGCCCTACCTCACCTAAGTTGCCAACGTCACCATCATCTCTCGGGACAAGTTCTATCAGCTCTGGTTACTTAAACAACGCCACCTCGCGCGGCCGGAAACTTCTAACTTATCATGGAATAAGCGCACAACATTATCAGGGTTATACTAACATTCATAGCTACGAGTATTTGTTCATTACGTACTCGTATATATAACCATTTGACGTCCCTCTCAAAATCGGCAGACGTTTTTGTATAGAAAATTACAGATTTTCTCAGTCGGGCTGATTAAATAGTCAAAGAACCTGAATGTACTCCGGACCGAGTATTACGGCTACAAAAGTGTGTCCACATGAATTATTAAATCCTGTCCGATTCATCTCTTTCTAATTAGCCGAAGCAATGCCGTATGATGCCGAATGACGCACGACGCCATTGGCGTATTTTGAAAATATATTAATGCTGGGAATCATATCAATCAGTTCATATTCAAAGATAATAATGTCGACTATATTTGTTGAAATGTTTTTAGGGTTCCGTACCCAAAAGGGTAAAACGGGGCTCTATTAATAAGACTCCGCTGTCCGCCCGTATCTATTTGTCTGTCCGTTACCAGGCTGTATCTCATAAACCATGCTAATTATACAGTTTAAATTTTCAGCGATGAGTACTACAAACAGAATAAAATAAATATCCATACCACAAACTTGATTTTTTCCTTGTATTTGCTCGATATTGATAATGGCAATATCTAGACATTGTAGACGCTTTAAATATTTACAGAATATTAAGTTATATATTCATTTTATCAAGTAATAGTTAAAAAAGAAAACAAATAATTAATTTAAATCCCATTTAACAAACGTGATTTTTTTGCCATTTTTATGAACAGTACATGCGTTCGTGTGTCCGACTCGCACTTGGCCGGGTTTTTGTTGTTATCCACATCTTTGATTTAATATGATAATAATATTATAATCACAATTATTTACAAATTACCTACTTAAAAGATAACTAATTCCTTATCTGATTATAGCACTAAAATAAAATAACATGGTGTTGTTTTTATTAGAAAACTGATAAAAATACTACCTATACTACCACAATAGTATCTATTTAACGTTGGCAACATGTGCGAGTGAGAAAAAATCTTAGGGTGTTTTGTCCTCATGTAGTTTAGTATGGCTAATAGGGGAATAGTACTATCCCCTTAGATCGATATAACATTATCATATTATAGATATATGATAATTTAGGTAATTACAGCGTGAGTAGCCAAGGTGTCAATTGCTCACGCCTTGTACCCTGTCGTAGTTATCTCTCTCTCTCTATGACTCTTCCTTATTAGTGTTACAATGACAGTTGCGTTTCGTTCATGACGGAGCGTTAACGATTGGCATCTCGACTACTCATACAGGAGACCAGAATTGAGGCTCTTTGCGCGAATCAAATTACACTTTTTACTGGAAAGGAAAGAGTTTTTGGAGACACTGGAGCTTGGGAGAGGATTTGCGTTCCGTAATCACCTCATTGATGGACTAGATACAACTGTAGGTATATCAGAGCGCATCATTGATCTCCGCTTACGCGCGTTATATTACTTACATTTTACGAAGAAAAATAGATGTGAAAAATCTCTCTCTTTTTTAGGATTTTTTAGTCAACTAAAACCCTTATAGTTTCGCCATGTCTGTCTGTCCAACCATTCGTCTGAGGCTTAGCTCAGTGAGCGTTAATAGGTATTAGAAAGCTATAAATTGGTATGAATATACCTACACATCAATCATGCCGACAAAGTGGTAACATAAATAAATAAATAAATAAATATTGTGGGACAATCTTACACAAATCGACCTAGTCCCACGGTAAGCTCAATAAACCTTGTGTTGTGGATACTAGACGACGATATATATAATAGATAGATACATATAAATACTTAAATACATAGAAAACATCCATAACTCAGGAACATTATTCGTGATAAACACACAAATAAATGCCCTGACCAGGATTCGAACCCGGGACCTCCTGCTTCGTAGGCAGGGTCACTCTGCCGTCCACAAACTAAAAGGCCGCTAAATGCGTGAGTACTGTTTTGAGTTATGAGCGAAAAACGCGCCGAATCATGCCTCTAGATATATTTAGGCGATCAACGTATATTTTTTTGATATTACTGTAGATCATAATATAAACAAATTTTTAAGTAAATTAAATTAATTTTTATTGATTATTTTATAGGTATAATCTTCAGTTTTCCTTTTTTGTTTTGTGTTGGAAGAATAAAAAATTAATAATTACATAGCTATAAAGCCGTTAAGGTATGTGTAGCTGCCTTTTAACCTAGTAGTTAAGATTAAAGTGTAATGAGTTGTACAAGTGATACAAAGTTAAATAAAAAACAAGGCTAAAAGGCGGCTAAGTACTTATAGCTGCTTTTTTATATGTATTTTATAACCATAATATGAATACATTCAAGTTTGAAAGGCGGTTACTTGTGTTTAGCTGCCTTTTAGTTTTTGAAAAGCTGGTATATTTGCATATTATTAGTACGTTTCATAACTTTACCTAGACAAAAAAACAGTTATTTGCAAAACATTATCCAATAACCGCTTTTTAATTTGGTATTGTGTTTATAAAATCGAAGCATTTACAATTATATTCGGAAATTACCAAAAACAATGGAAGTTTGAAAAATAAAAAGGCAAGAAATATTGAATTTTAAAGTTTAATCAAATGAGGTAGCGTAAGTAGTTAGTAAAAAATCAACAAAAGCTAAACAATAAAAAAAACAATTAAGAAGTCTTAACTGAAGACGTTTCGCGAAATTCATATTTAAAAAAGTACCTACCAAACCCAATAAGCACAAACGCTGTATTATACACGTCGTTTCAACCCTTTTAAAGCTTTAAGCTGTAAAAAGTATATTAGAGAGTAGTTTCTGTAGGTAAGGCTCTGTTAGGGTATAATATTTAGTTTATTTTATAGCTTTTAGCATTATAGCTGTATTATATTGTATTATAGTTGTATTGGAAGAGAAAAGCTTGTTAATTGTCTACATCAAGTCTCTTTTGCAGATTTCAGATGCATAATATAATGTTTTGGATCAATGAAGCTGATAAAGTGTGATCGTGTTTTGAATTACGGCTCTCGACTCTCTTACAGTCTTAAGCGTCTTAGCTGTATAATAGTTTCATCAGAAGGTGTTAATTGTTGGCATTGGAAAGAAAAAGCTGGTTCTGACACATGTTTATTTGTAGGAAACTAAAAGCAGAATGAATACAAATAAATCAATAAAACAAAACATCAAAAAATATATAAAAATATTAAAAGTAAATATCATTCCAAAAAGGCGAATTGTCCAAGGAGTTCGTCACATTTCCTCCCTTTTTTTAGTTACGAGCGCTCCATTCATGGGCGGCTCATGGGAGAGGCTCGTCAAGAGTGTGAAGACAGCGCTGAAGGTGACGCTGATTGAGCGAGCCCCAACCGATGAGGTACTACGCACACTCTTGGCAGAAGCAGAAGCTTTGGTCAACTCTCGGCCTTTGACACACGTTGCTGTAGATCCACTAAGTGAAGAAGCACTGACGCCCATGTTTAATTTTTGTTTCTCTGAGTTCGTCACAGAAGGTTTAGGTTTAGGTTTCTACAGCTTTTAGATGCATAATGGTATTTTTGAAAAAAAAAATGCAGTTTAAATAAAACAAGCTTAATGAAGGATATTCCGACGCTGTTATGCAGCCGAAGGTGTTTAAACTGATTACTTGATTACTGCTCTTAAAACAAATACGCCATTACCGAAGCCAACTGATTTGAGTAAAATGAAAAATTTGATGTAATATAAATCACAAATATCATTATATTAATCATTTTACAGGTTAAGTATACATTATTGGGAAAAATAAACACCAACATCAAAGGTTTTGGCATAAAATATCACAAAATTAATAATGAATGCGTTTTGAGACATTTTATTTTAAATAAAACAAAATAAAACAAGTTTAAATAAAACAAGCTTAATGAAGGATATTCCGACGCTGTTATGCAGCCGAAGGTGTTTAAACTGATTACTTGATTACTGCTCTTAAAACAAATACGCCATTACCGAAGCCAACTGATTTGAGTAAAATGAAAAATTTGATGTAATATAAATCACAAATATCATTATATTAATCATTTTACTGGTTAAGTATACATTATTGGGAAAAATAAACACCAACATCAAAGGTTTTGGCATAAAATATCACAAAATTAATAATGAATGCGTTTTGAGACATTTTATTTTAAGCGGATTATTGCAAAAATCTTATTACGAGTATATCCATGGCTCGTGGGAAAATCAACAATAAAACTATACACATTCACAATGAACTTGCCGCCGCACATCAAATTGATATAAAAATACTTATGTTGTAATAAGTTTCTTATTTCTGAGTTCGCAATTAACATATTTAGGAAACAGTGTACGTATTTCTGTAATGCTGTTGAAATACGTGCTATTTTGGAACTAAGAAAATATCCCAACATTATTTTAAGAATCACACTAGTAACTATTTTAAGATTCACAGTTATATCAAATATGACACGTGATTATGAGATTCCTATTTTAGCCTATAGGATCTTTACTTACTCAAGGACAATGAAAGCGGGTCACATTGTACTTATAGAGATTACTGTAAAACCTACTAGTGAGTTTATGCTGCGGTATGTTGGTATTAGCAGGAAACGGCGCAGGCACTGCGCGTCACGGCTACCCTCGCTAAAATCTTTTGTGCAACAAATTGTGTTCCTCGAAGCGATGATAAAATAGCCGCCTTTTTAATATGCAATGTCGAGTAACCGCGATTTGACTAATGATTGGTGTAGTTTTGGTTCCGTCTTTGCCTAGTTATAAAGCCGTGACCGTCTCTAAATTATGGATTTTGATTAATTTATTTTCAGAAATACAAATTAAAAGGCGGCTAACGGACTTTAACTGTCTTTTAATTTTGTATGTAAGTAGACTAGAAGGCAGTTACACTACAATAGCCGCCTTTTAATCGTGTAAATTAAAATTACTGCTTTTAAGACTTGTACATTACATCAGGTTTCATTAAGAAAAAAGCGGTTATAGACTTTTGACGGCCTTTTTGTTAGTTTTCAGTTTCTTAACGGCCTTTTCGCTAGTAAAAGTCTCAAAATCGTGTACTTAGCCGCTAACGAGAGTTCTGTATCTCAGCTGTTTATAAAGATATGGCCTTGAAACCTAGATAGGTCGATAGAGAATTTTTCGCTGCATCGCGCTGTGATATTAACTCCAAAACGTCGTAAGAGCCTTTAACGGCCTTTTAGTTTGTGGACGGCAGCACTACCAACTAGGCTAGGAGGCCGTTAAAAAAGTCGAAAAGCTTTAATTTTTAGGGTACCTCCCCCTATACACGTAAATTGGGAGTGATTTTTTTTCTGAGAAAGGCCCGACATTATCTTAGTCATGAGAGCTCATGATGTGTGTGTATATAAAGCAGTGTATGTAATTGTAAATAATTAGGCATTAAAACTCTCGTGTGACGTTATTATGAAACGAGGCGGCAGCTGACACCCACACTCTAGTTTTAGTGCCTTTCATTATATACAATCACATAAACTACTATAATAAAAGTTTTAGCGTTTAAAACAGTCTAACAATTTAAATACTGATACAAATGAGAATGCTAAAATGGCAATTTCTGGAATCGATTATCTCGAAAGGACAATTGGACACTGTTTATATATTATTTTGCGAACTATTTGAATTTAGTATTTTCAGCATTTGTCTTCCAAACAAAAGTATCTTCTAATAACCCATTAAACATAAGATTCAAAGAAGTTTTACAAATAGCTAATTAATAAATCTGGTGACTCGAACCCTAGTTGACTTTCCAGAAATATTTTGCTGCAGGGTTAGCATGGTTGCCATTTTATCGCTTATCACGCTATGCGTCACTTTCGCACATACATACACGTACTTGTTAGAACGTGACAGCAACGTCGGTAAACGATAAAAACCCGACCATCATAGACTAGCTGATATCACTACATAGTATAAAACAAAGTCGCTTTCTCTGTCCCTATTTCCCTATGTACTTACTCGTATGCTTAAATCTTTAAAACTACGCAACGGATTTTTATGCGGTTTTTTTTAATAGATAGTGTGATTCAAGAGGAAGGTTTATAATGTATAATAATAACCCATGCGAAGCCGGGGCGGGTCGCTAGTTACAAATAATTTTATGTATAAAATAACGATTAAATTAGGTATTTGAAATGTTCTTTGGTTTGCAGGCCCAATCAACTGGTTCTTGTCACTGCAAATGTGGAAGTTGCCCGCGCGGATCTCCTTCGCGATGTACATCTTTCACTATCCCATCATGCACGTGGTCAATGCCACTATGGTATCTCCGACTCATTTTACCCCTATCCGTTACGTAAGTGATTTTTATAATATTTTTTAGTATAAGCTAGACAGGATTGAATTACCAGTTAAGTGACTAATTAGCTAGACCTTTTAAAGCACATTTAAATTTTTTGACAATGCATGAAAAATTGAAATTAGTCTTACAAAAACCTAATTTATAAATGAATTTATTAATTATGTAAGTAGGTAATCGAGGGGTAAGCGGTCAAATCCGATAAGTCATACAAACCGATTTTTGAAATTCGAACTAAGTATGTGCAATTTACGTAACGTTGTTATTTCAATAAAAAACACCTCGACTTATCGGGTTTGACTGCTCACCCCTCGGTATGCTCTTTTGCAGCCAATTATTTCATGTATTGTATAATTGGCACGCAACTCCAGGACCTTTTAATGTTCTAGATGTAAATGTTGAATAGGTATTAATATTTTGCTTCTTGGATAGGTACCTATTTGCTATTAAGGAACAAAATAATGAATTAAATATGGATATAATATTTCAAAATATGTTGAGTCATGGTACGAGAAATGTGGGATGGGTTTATTCGTGTAAAATTCTACGTTGACGATGCTGTTACGTGAAGGACGAAGGCGAAGTTAATAATTATTTAAGCATAACATTGACTGATACTAGGTATTTTATGGGTTATTTTTACAGTTTTTCAGGTTCCTGGGTGACTTTTCCTCAGCATTGGTTATCGGCTTCATAGTAACCGTGGTGATAGACTCGCCATTCTCTACTCTTATCAAACTTGCTATGGGAGGAGGTAAGTTATTAATTTAATGACCGTTGGTTGTTTTTTATTTTTATCTTTGACGAAGCGAAAGCGAAATAAGATAAGATAAGATAACGATACCGATACCTATATTTCGTTTTGTTCATAGAAAAAGCATTTGCCTAATTGGATTGCGTTATTAATATATTATTAGATTACCTACCTAAAAATTGTATCCTGTGTGTGTAATTGTATTGTATTATATATGATATTATACAGTGGAACCTAGATAACACAAACCTCAAGGGAAACGATAAAAAGTTCGAGTTTTCGTCTTGTAGGGGCTTCTACTTACAGAAGTTTTTATTGGTGTTTGATCATCTTAAAGAGGTTTCGAGTTACAAAGGTAAAACTAGTCACAAATTCGTATTATAAAGGTAAATAATCAAACAAACGCATAAAGTATAGCCTACTTTTGTTTGAATTACAGACATTTAGAGGTGACAAAACATCCGTTTTTTTTTTCTTACATATTTCTTTGTCTTAACAAGGTCATTTCAGGTTATATATTACAGGTTTGGCACTGTAAAGGAAACGGAGTATCCAGGTTCCACAGTATATAGTAGGAATGCGTTAATTGATATATAAATTAAATATTACACGAGATCTGAGGTGTTTCTTACTTTACAGGCATCGGTACATAATCTATAATTTGTTTACAGGTCCAAAGAGGCCGGAAAAAGAAGAGCTAAGAGAACAAAATGGAAATCTTGGAGCAATCAATCCAGAAATCTCACAGGACTACGACCGATACCTCACCAAAACTAAACTTTAAGGCGCCTCTTTTGTAAAACAGAATTGTTTATTCCACTTGTTATAGAAACGCTTTTAGTATCTGGCAAACGATATGTTGTATTTAACAGCTAAGGTTTTTATGTAGCCTCTAACGTCTCACGGGTTTAAGGTATATTTACACGTCAGTACCAACTTTAATACAATAGAATAATATTTAATTGGAACAGAGCTGAATTGTTTTTTTTTTTATAGGTACCTATATATTTTCGAACAAAACATTTCCATTATTATTTTATAACGATTGATTCAAATTTCTCTTTACTTTTTCCTTGTATGATGAACCGCATGACCAGAGACCGCCAAATTAAAAGTTCCATCACAAACAAGCTTTTGAAATGAGCTTCTTACTTTTCAAAAAACCATACTAAAGCACTACTTAAATAGGTACGCTTTAAAAGAGGAGCTTTTGCTTGAACTCGGTCACCTATGTAATGTAGGTTTACTCAAAGCTTTAGGTGCCCGGGATCCTGGCTCATAAAATATTGAATCACCTTTACATTAACTAACGATCAGAGTCGTCCGTGGGATGTGTCGAATGTTTCCGACGGATAATTAATTTCAGGAATCAGATGCTCGCATTAAGGATGATACACTAGAACGGGATGGGATGGGATGGGACGGGGCGGGGCGAGACGGGACGATCTGTCAATTTCTATAGAAATAATCACGCGATAGCTCGAACCTGACAGATCGTCCCGTCCCGCCCCGTCTCTTCCCGTTCCGTTATAGTGTGAGTGATCCTTTAACTTCAATAAAAAGAGATGGTATCGTACTATTTCCCCTCTGGCTAAAAAATATGTAGCCAGATCATAATATTATTAATTGTGTCTCCGTTTCAAACTCTCGGGTCTTTCGAGCCCGGTAATTTTTAAAGCGTACGTGGGGATACAGATCCAACACGCAGAGGCCGTTTGGAGAGCTTTGATGTCATATGGAACGCCTGTTGCTACCCATTCACGGGTACAGCAATACATTGTATACCCATGAACCGGTCTCAGGGCTCAGCAGGCATTAGAGCTATTGTAAATGAAATGGAAAGAGTTCTGGTCTATGGATTGAGTTTGGATGGTCAAAATAACTGGGCTTATTGTAAAGAGGTCCGGACACCTGCCATAACATTGCGATACACAGTGTTATCTTATTATTATCTTTATATGAGCTGACAATGGTATTACTAAATAAATAAAGTAGTAATGTTCTAAAATTATAATAATATCGTCATAAATTTGTTTTTTTTTTTTAATTGATAATGAATACGAAATGTACAAAAGCTTGTTCTGTATTATTTTATCAAGTGTTTTCAGCTCGGGATCCCGGTCTATAGTTCATTCTTAGTCGAGAGCCGAACGCATTACGAGCCCTTTGTAGCAATGCAAAGCCTTTGTTGCTTCAGCAAGGACTCTCAAGTTATGGAAATGGGCGAGGAATGGAAATTTATAGATTTTTAATGTAGTTGGAGACTAATTAAAACGAAGTTATTATACATGTTTATTTTTTATTGTACGATACATTGGTAACTTAGAATAATACTATGATTTATTTCGGTGCTTACAAAATAAATATGATAATAACGTGGTACATGCTAAGTATCTATATTTTAAAAACCTTTTACCCCGAGTTCCTTTTCCATCTGATTTCTTGTTTTTCAAGTATTTTAGTCTTTTTTATGTAAGTGGTATTGAAATCTTTACAGTTTAACACTTAACGTTAGTACCTACGCCAATTTGAAACTTAACGAGCAACATTTATTACATTTCGTGACATCTTTAACCATTAGTAAAGACCTTAATTAAAATTCTTCAAAGATTTCGGAACTTAAGAGAACGCTAATTATTTGGTAAAATACCTCTTTGTGGCGTAAATTAATTCAGGTAACCTTTACAATAAATTACGACAGTAATTTATTATACGAGTCGCTTTTGTTAAGTCTAATGACAGAAACCAAACTTTAAGGAAATTAGGGACGATAGGAATAAACTGAGAGAAATGTTAATTAATTTACGTCAAATTTTACTGTTGTATTTATACGTTAATGAAATATATTGAAAATGTCTGTCCCTAATTATCATAATTTTGATAAGATTTATGAGGTAACAATCTAGGTAAAATATCCTTCTAGTCCAGACGGTACCTAGTAGCCAGCCATATACGTCCGTGCATGCTTGCCGGATCTGGGCCTATACCACGAAAATCGAACGATTGCGGATTTATATCTCCATCTCTGTCACACCTGTGTATTGGAGTGACAAAGAGGTTTCCCCTTCAATGCCAATTTTCGATGTTCGTGGTAGGCATGCTGCCTGGCCCCAATTTCACCACGGCGACAGGTCTGTCAATTGCCAACATCATTATTACTGATATTATACAGCCGTCTATGGGCTACGGGTGCCACTGACTATTGTGCAGGCTGTATGCTTGCTTGCCGCCAGCATGTAATTTATAAAAATAAAAATATCATTATTACCATTATAAACGAATGCTTTTATTAAGAACTCTCGGCACTTGTCACAAGAAACACGACATGTTACGAAATTCCGACACAAGATCATTTTCAGGTCAAAAACTATCGAACATTATTTAAACACTATTAGGTATATCTCGTTACAATTGCCAAACAGTCTTCGTCAAGATAATTATGATCTTGTTACTGACGATACATTACGATTTCATTTAAATTATAGAAATGGTGGTATAGTGTATGTTTTAATACTATGTACGTATGATATTTTACCCCTGGAACACTTCACACTGGCTCGACAATGCTCACGTATTGGTAATCACTTCACTTGCCCTCTGTCTCCGCGGCCATCGTATCATAGACAGTGACAGTGACTTTTTCTAGGCTTTCCCGCCAACACCGTGACACACGAGACAGCGTATGTATGCTATTAGGTACTCTCTCAGACGCATACACTACAGGTGGCAAACAAGCACATAGCCCGCGCGATGAAGAGCGGTTTCTGTAATCTATGGGCGCCTGAAACTTGGAGTTGTCATACTTGTCAGTGTGAAGAAATTAGGGCCTGGTGGGTATGCCCGCCGGTCAGGTCCCTTACCATGACGTCTTCGCGATTCGGTTTAGGTTCGTAACTGTGCTCAGTTTAGGTCCTAAACTGAATCGTGTTAAGACGTCATGGTATGGACCCAGATCTGTCAATGTATTGTAGAACTTACCCTACATTACATCGCAAATGGTCTACTATTGCCTACTTAGGTCCTGAGTTTGTAAGGGCATTAAATTGTGTTGTTCTTTTTTTATTTGTTTATTTAGGTGTGGTAACAAAATGCAAATTATTACAGTAGCTCTTAAATCACAGCAGTTCTTAAAGTAATTATACTATTTCAATTTACATTTCAATAACAATCAAGCACAACTTTTTCTGAATACAATTCATGTATAACTTAATCTATCTAACTATCTATCAAAACATTTGAAGTATTACAAATTTGAACGAGAACAAAACTATGACATCTTGTTAAATTAGTTGAACTTATAAAGTAATAACAACTAACCGACTGAGATTCAGTTAGGTGGGTATTAACCTATATTTTGTAACACAAATTTTGATTCTATAAAATAATCTACAATATATCCATTATAATCTATCTAAGATGAAATATATCTAAATCGTTACATATTCTATTACAAGAAGCACACACACGAGCTATAGGACTATTTTGAGTAACATTATTTGATGCGACAGGTTATATGTACCTAACTATGAAAGTGAGACGCAATGACAAACTTCTTCTTCCTAGCGTGTTCACGGCTCAGGGAACCTAGGGTCTGCTTTGGCAACTAATGCCAAGATTTGGCATAGGTGTTTTACAAAAGCGACTGCCATCTGACCTTCGAACCCAAAGATTAGTCCGGTTTCCTTCACGGAAAAGCGATAGGTAAAATCAAAGAAATTTCGTACATAAATTCCGTTAAACCCATTAGTACGAGCCGGATTTTAACCCGCGACCCTCGCATTGAAAGTTGCACGCTCTTACCGCTGACCAACGCTTCAAACTAATCGATTTAAAAATATTTAAAACCGACATTAGTACGAAACAACAGTTAAGCATTTTTATGTATGAAATTTGAAACCTGACTCCGGGTTAGTTCGTTAACCCTGGTCGCGCAAGTGGCCCTTTAAAGATTAAAAACCAACATGGGTGTCGGCTGCAGATCAACTATCTTGATTTTTAATCATTTTAACACATCTTATGCCATTCCCATGTCAAAATCTGTTTTGGTCTAGCGCAATGATGAAGAACTTGCTCAACAATTAGATTTACAAACACTCGAAAAAGGGTACTTTCATTACACTCGTGCAAAAATATTGATGACCTAGTCTACTACGAATGTATCTTTTAAGAATTATTTTCTTATAGCACTTCACCTACACATATTTAGCTGAATATTGATCACACTTAACCTTTTTACTGGCATTACGGCAGGGCATAAATCAAATAACTTTTCAAAGCACGTATACGTAAGTTGTTACCGAGTTCGAGCCCGCCCATGGTCTTAAGTTACAGGCCGTGAAGAACAGCTATCGCAGAATGATAAACACAAGGGAATGTAGGGTATTTTTTTATTTATATTATGATATTTATTTATAATATAGTATCGTGATTGCAACTGTAGTAGTAGATAGTTTAACTATACATTTTTGTTTTGTCCCTTTTTATAGATTATTTTCTGAGTGAACTCCACCGTCGGAAACCACCGGTCAATTGTCGTTATAAATCTCTTGCCTTTTCAAACTTTGACGTTGGGGGAAATTTCCGCAATATCGATGGGCCATAATATTTAAAGATAGAATAGATTGCAAATGTAACATGTGATTTTTAATTTATATAATAAGCAGTAATGCCAGTAAAATAGCGAGTTTCAAAGTTTTAATAGGTAAAACTATCTATCTACTGAAACAAAATGCTTTAAACCAAATAAAATCGCGCGTAGTAAAAATAACAAATATTTAGTCGTACAGTCTGCACTGAACAATCTTAAGTACCTACCTATACAAATTGACATGTGGTACTAAATCGATCCTCCAAAACTTGAGTTTCAAAAAATGCCTATAGCGAAATTCAAATAAAGGCCTACTTATGTATACAATAGTTTCGTAGACTGAGTCACTGCCGCCGTCTTAGCTGCCGGTCTAGTCCCCCTAAATCTGCAATGTACGGAAAATTATTAACAAGAAAATTTCTTTTGCATAAATAGTGGCTCTGTTTGACTTTGTTGTCATGATTGCTATGAATATTCATACTAAATTGCAGCTTTCTACTGCTACCGGTCACTGATCTAATCTACCGATATTGTTTATTATTAAATAACTTTAAATAAAATTTGAAAAATAATGATTTTGCTGTTTTACTAATCTGTAGCCTGTCAGGGTGGAACTGCCAAGTGGCTGAATATGTAATCATATCAGGCTACCCTTCAATATCTCGAGTCACTCACTTGATTTCTGTAATGCTATTGCTTACATTTCAAGCAGGGATTTTTGTATTAAAAGTTTTTGAGTTTTTCGAAATATGTAAACAGTGTTTAAGCAAATATGATTTGCTTAAACACTGTTTACTATTTGAATATTTAAGAAGATCATCCGAGTATAAAATCCTATTCTTAGGCCAATGTATGTGTAAAACTAAAAAACCTTGTGCTTTGACAATATCTGCAATATACAGTCTCTATTTAGGCAGTAGTTTTAGAAACTTGCCAGTATGTAGTGTCACGGTTACTTGGCTGCACTCTTTTTTATTCGAGATGGTGTCTCAGATTCACATATTATTGCAATGCTTGTCTCGTCTGCTCTACACCCGCAGCACGTACGTCCTAAAACTAGCACATCGTGCCCATTCAAGCATTACTACCCGATTCTGCTAATAGTTTGAGGAAGCTACCGAACGAAACATAAAATAGGTACCTAATGTACCTATACCGTACCGTACCTGTTAAAGAATGCAATAATTGCAAACGTTCTATAAGTAAAAGCATGAATGTTCAGTACTCACAGTGCCCGGATCAATATTAAGTACCCAGTAGGTGTTCAAGATTTTTTTTTAATCCGTTTATAACCACGCTGTATTATGTTCTCTCGTGAAGAATAGGTATTTTAGCTCACCTGATTCCGATCACTGTTGAGTTTCCCTTGATTTCTTCAGTATGTTCAGATCCTAAACAGAAGATAATGAGATTGAGTTGAAAGTGGGCCTTGCGGGGGCAGTCCACAAGAATGTTTCTCTTTGGGCATGCCTTATTACTAGCATTGTGGCGTGAGAAAAATGGCTCCATACTAACCGTCGTAGCAGCGTATTCTATCGTAATGCCTTGTCGAGCTCGCGTATTCTAAGTATGGACGCTGGCTTTTGGCACTGTTAAGCGTATCAACGCCTCGTATCATTTTCGAGATCGCTCGACAGTGCAGAGCTGCGTTCTACTCAATGTCGCTGAGATTTCATTGCTTACCAAAATATAATTATAAGGACGCTGCATCGAGCAGCTGGAAGCATGCGTACGCATATACATATGAACGAGCGATTTCTCATATATAAAATGCGACTCAATGCTGACAGATGCTATTTCACCCTAAATAACAAATATGAAAATACATTTCTGATGTTGCGACAGGACTACAATAATCTGATCGCTCTGTTCGGATCGAAACACGTACAAACTTTTACTTAGGATATCCGTATCCTCTTTGATGATCGGGGAAAAACCGACTCTAAATGGATTGCGGCATATCACGAACAAATCAAAACTTCGTATCATGATACGGGATCAAATGAACACGTCCATACTTACCGATATTGATACAGGTATTCGATAGCGACGACGACGAAACGGCGGCACTAGTGCGATAATAAGCACTTTTTGTGCCTATGTGAAAAATTCAAAAAGCCATAGGTATGTACTATAAAACGTTGTACGATACACGTGCGAATAGGTAATTCGCAACTCCCTCTCTTCGGTCGTGTTTTATTCTATGGCCACTCATTACGGATTTTCTCCTATTCGAACTTGTATCGTAAATAAACAAAATTCATCATTCTGTTTTGTTTACTTGTAAGTACCTACGTAGTTTATTTGTAAGTACCTATTTAGATTATTTGTGGATAATACTCGCCCATATCTCCCCCAGGCTCTGACGCAGTCGCCACGCCCCCGTTCTAAACCAGACAGTAATAGATGATAACAAACCGCCACTCGACATTTCTGCATAACCGCAACACATTTCCCGGCGACAACGAAGTTACTTCAAAGATATTTTCCAAGGCGCGCAACCACAACAGAAATTAGTCTCAAACGAGGCACGTTCTTTGAGAATCTCCCGGCAACCGTCAAAGACAGTACGTGGAATCAGGTCAGAATCTATGTTTAATATTTGGGGCAGTAGTTAGTTACTTTTTGAAAGGAACGGGCAAAATGTGGAAATACCTACACGTACCTAACTGAGTTGCGATAAATAAATAAATAAACAAATCATCCATAACTCCGGAACAAATATTCACGATAAACACACAAATAAATGCCCTGTCCAGGATTCGAACCCTGGACCTCCTACGTCTTAGGCAGAGTCATTGCCAACTAGGCTAGGAGGTTGATAAAATAATATACCTAATATGATAATAATATGGGTTATTCAAGAAACGAGTTTTCAGATCTTTAAGGTTCAAAGGTCAACAATGCACGAGTGGCTCTTCCGATTTGCTGATTCACTTACTTTTCAAAATGCCTTTAGGGAGAAAAAATATTTTTTACTCATCGTTTCAAATAAGTTTCCTTTATAACAGCTTTATTACTTAAACGCATACTTTTTAGGATTCCGTACCAAAATAGTAAAAATGGATCCCTGATAGCGATACTCTGTCTGTCTGTCTGTCACAGCGTTAAATATCTCGGGAACTACTTAAGCTATCGATGTGAAATTGGAATAGTTACCAAATTATTAAACATTTATTTTCTAAAAGAAATGCCTTAAATTTTAGAATCAAGATCATGTGGAGTATTATTTGAAAGGACTTGATTTGCACATTCTCTTATTCTTATATTTTTACAGTGAAAAAAATTCGGTTTATGAAGGAAAATGTAAAAAAGTGATACTATCCCCTCCCCTATTACACAAATATGAAATTATTACACAACGTATTATATATGATACTACGATATTATCCTATAACTTTGTTGCCAATTCATAGTTTTTTTTATAAAAATAAACTTATTTTGAACTAAATTTGAAAATTAACCGCCTTAAAATGTATTTTCTAAATTAGTATAATATAAGCTTGTAAATACCTTATTTCACACTACGATTTATTACTTCTTTAAACCTTACTTTCATACTACACTTCAAAATACTATTTAACACTTCAAACGATATACCTACCAAGCGGAAATTTGGTGCCCCCTGCCATCTCTTACAGAGACATTAATGTCTTGACCCATTTCCTGTGATAATGGATGATGGTATTTTTTAATCTTACGGGAATGGGCACAATCCGAACCAAGGGCGGTTAAGCTATTTTAGGTATTTTAAATTCGTTAATTACGTTCCATGTTTAATAAATACACAGTTTTAAGTCAATTTATTGGTTCCGTCCGTTGAAAAGCATTTAAAAAAATACACGAGGGTAACCATTATTATAATTATAAATGTAGGAATAAAAACTAAAAATTATATACTAATTTGCAATATCTGGCAAAATTTTATTTTGTTTATATGTGTTATAATTTTTGTATTTTACTTAATTTATAGATATAGTACAAAGCTAAAGTTACATTATGAGTGCAATAAAAAAATCTTAAAGCTTTACAGAATAACATGGTTTACAGAATAACTTACATATGTAAGTTAGGTACCTTTCCCATCACGATGGTGGTCCGGACCTTCGAGAGGCGTAAGTGGAGCCAAAGCCAACACTCAGAGACTCTTCGACAATTTAATGAAATGTTAGGAGTACTTACACCTTTTTATCATTCTTATTCGTCATCGTCAATCCTATCCTTACCAGTTTATGAAATATCGCATTTATTTATTTATTTAAACTTTAATGCACAAGACACAAAAAATTGTACATATGGCGGACTTAATGCTAACTGGCATTCTTTACCAGTCAAGTATAGGGCTAAACGGATTTATGATGATATTGCTAATATATATATTATTATATGAGGCGACAAAGTATAAAGTTTAAAATTAAGCTTAGCGAAGAATCCACAAAATTGATAACTGTAATTATTAATTAAGTTAAGTTAAGTTGACATGTAATTTATAACTATCAATAAATAATGAGTATGAGTATGAGTATGAGTATTTATAGTGATAGAAATAAAAATCAGGATTATTCTATAATGAATGCAACTTCGTTCATAATAAAGAATTCAAACCAATTCAAATTAAAAAGGCTTTTTTTGGCAATATTTTCGATTGTATTAACTCAACACGTTCAATAAAACATTTTATATACTTACATATAATTAGCCCTCAATAATGCGTTCAAAAACCGCATATAGGTAAAGGCCCCCATAGTAATAAACTTTTCAGTCCCCCGGCCGGTAAGCGCCACTTTACGCAAAACTAAATTGCCGCCTGCCGGCTCCGTCGGGCTGAAAAATAGTGTACAAACTTCGGCCGGTAAATGGGAAAGCCTCGGATCACATGTTAGTCGACCTCGGCTTCGCCTCGGCCGACAATTACATGGAATCCGAGGCATTTCCCACTTAAACGGCCTTGGTATGTAATGTACTATTTCTGTACAACAAATTTCTTATCTTTTTTTTTTATGCTATAGGGGGCAAACGAGCAAAATCTGTGAAAATGTTATTATAACTAAATAATATTATGTATTTCGATAATTTTTTTTCAAATTTCGAACACATCTGACACAAGGAAATTTGATTTGACCTCTATTCTAAAAACTTGAATGTCAGAAAAGTTTTCATTCCTGAAAGTCGTAATGGCGGTCGATATATATCATAGAGTAACTTATATATATGCGCTTTGAACACATCATGGATAGCTCATGATATGTGTGTATAGAAAGCAGAGTATACAATTGTAAATAATTAGGCATTAAAAGTCGAATGTGGGTCATAAGGACTGATTCGTAACGGATTTGAAAAATTGAATTGAAATGTATAACTGTCAGCTTAGTGGTTTAATTGACAAAAAAATAAGACTATACTTAAAAAACAGTATAAAATTATCATCTCGTGTATCATTCAAATTCTACTTTTTCTCCCACTCCTGCCGCAATTTTTGTCGAATGCCCTCCATCGGCCGTGCGACAGTGTAATGAGCAGGAAAGTGGCTAATGAGCCACTTTCCTGCTCGCTGCGTTCCACTTTCTCAGGAAGTCTTGCTGATTGCTGGCTTACTGTCTTTCGTAACATTCCTTTGACCACAGCCCAATACCTTTCGATAGGGCGGCACTGTGGAATAGTTGGCGGATTCAGTGCTTTAGGCACGATCTGGACGTCATTTCGCTTGACAAAGTTTAAGGTATTTGTTGCATACTGGACTGTAGCTAGATCTAGCCAAAATAAGGCCGAGGAACCGTGTTTTTAAACGAATGGTATTAATCGTTTCTTCAAGCATTCATTAATATCTTTATTGATTGTGCCTGTTGTAACATATGCACTGCTGCGATGGCCAAATTGCCTGCCAAACCAGATACTTGGAGCCAAACTTCTCCATTCCGACAGTAGTTTCCGAATCTAGAAGAATTTCTCCATCAGCTATAGCATAATACTGATTGCCAGGAAGTGTTAAAAAGTCCGCCTTCACATAGGTTTCGTCATCCAAAATCAAGTGAAAATTGTCTGTACCCAGAAACTCGTACCGCTTTCGAGACCTGATTTTGATTGTGTATCTTTGCTTTTCTGATGTTTTCGGCAATTTTTGCTTCTTTTTGTCTTCATAGCAGCCCGTTTCTTGGCACGTCTCACCATTGATTGACTTGTAAAGTTTTTTGAGCAATATCCCGTTAGGACATACTTCGGTTGTTGCCAATCGTCTTAATTATTTTCCTGTCTAGCCTAGGATCACGAGCACCGCCATGTTCTACGTTTCGAGTCTTCTGAATGGTAGAAAAGGTCTCAAAGTATCGGTTTAGAACCGTATCAACTCTATTTCTTGGGATTTTTGGGTTCGGTCGCCGTGTATTTTCCTTCCATTTGGCGGGAATCTGTTCACGGCGTTCACATTGATTCATGTTTTATTTATTCTGCTAGCTCGTACGCAATACAAAACAATGCCTAAATAATTTTGTGACATTAGTAATGGCAATATTAAAAACAATATTGGTCTTTATTGCTACGTGCCAGTACTTTGAATTTTTCACATCCATTACGAATGGGTCCTTAATAACATCACACATTGCATTATATACAATCACATAAACTACTATAAAAATACGTAATATTATACAATGACCAATGACAAAAGAATAGTATTTTATACAATCGTGATACATATAATGAAGAGTTTTTCAGTCGAGTACCGTGTTTAGGCCACGAAGCTTGCTGAAGGCCTAGTATAAAAATTGGGGGGGAGTTCAAATTATGTTTGCCGTTTATTTAAATCATCCGGCAACTTTCATATTTTGACCCCTCGATACGCTAACGCGGTCGAGGAGTTAATGTCGTACAACTTTTATACTAGGCCTTCTGAGTGGCCTAAGTAAGGTACGAGATTGAAAAATTATGTTACGATTGTATACAATACTTTTTCTACGAGTCATCATCATCATCTATGGAGGAACAATTTCATCATTCAATTTCATTGACTAAACACGGATGTAACACAAAAAGATGTAATTGCGCGCGGGGGGCGCGGTCGGCGCAGGCGCGGGGGGCGCGGTCGGCGCAGGCGCGGGGCGCGCGCTCCGCACAGGCGCAGGCGGCATCGCAAATAAGTATAGCATTTGTATGAAGTTATATTATAGTTCCGTATCAAAATGAGATATTATAGTTGAGTTGGACTGTCTAATGTCGAAAAGTATGAGCTTATAGTTTTGTCTATGTACTCGTTATTGACAAATTAAAGTAGGCGAGTAGAAAAAAGGTATTAAATAATTAGTCTACAACCAAAGATTTTTTTTAGTTTTTGCTTTTCAGTACCTACCGGAAAATTAGTTTGTGTAGATGTACAAATAATGTAGATCTGAAGAAATAGAAGGTCTATTTGATAAACACTTCGTTCGTTCGCTCGTTAAAAAAAAAGGTTTTGGTATTTTCCATATTTCTGTACGGCGCAGATACCTGGATACATACTAAAAACAACTTCCCGAAAGAAGATTGCTGCGTAAGAGATGTGAGTGTGGCGAAAAATACTCCGTAAACACTGGGCCGCACGCAGCAGACAATGTCTCGATAATAGCCGAACTCAAACTGGGAAGTCAGCCTAGGCTATCCAAGTATCCACCATCTGCCTCCAACGTGTACTACAATACTTTGGCCCAAACCTGCCGTTATAATAACAAGCGAAAAACATATACACCCGCCCTTTATTTCCTTACCAATTAAATAATGTGTCAAAAAGCGATGTATGTCTGCTTGTTATTTATTCCATTTCGTAGGTTGACAACAGGTTGAAACAAGAAATGTCAAATTGATGTAATTCATAAATTTCATAATGCAACCAAATTAAATATATCAGCTGGCCTAAGATGGTTATCCACGAATGTCATAAGATAATGCTATAAGTTGATAAACTACGGATAGCGCGACAGAACTGTTTAAAATTATCAGAAATTGTCAGAACGTGCCGACAGGATATCAGCTTGGCATCTTAGCCCCGCATGTATGTATAGGTTTCCAGCGGGCCACCTGATTGGGCCAAGCTGATTTCCTGATAATTTATAAGACGATAGTTTGTCGATTTTTCATACCGAAAAAAAGGGACGCACATAATTTAAAAACGAAATCTACTGCAGCCTTGGCTTGTCAGACTATAGTAAAAGTGTCATCTACGTATCTTTTAAATATCTTCGGCTAGACAGGAGCCACAGCAAGCGCCTTCTCCTCGAAGTACTCCATGAAGATATCCGCCACGACAGGAGACACAGGAGACCATTGCTGCACCGTCTACCTGTTTGTAGAATTCATTGTTCTATAGCAAGTAACAAGTAACCCAATGTCAGGCAATGTTCCAGTAGTTCAGCATATTCCAGAGGCATGTTGTGCTCAGCTAACCTCTTCTTAACAATTTCAATGCAGTCTTGCACCGGTAGGCAGGTAAAAGTGACTGAACATCGAAACTGACCATGGTTTCATCATCAGTTAAAATCAGGTCTTTAATTTCACTGATGAAATGGTATGAATCCTTTGTGTATGCCCTAGTTTTACCACGAAGCGTCGAAAGCACCTCAGCCAAGTGTTGAACTAATCTATAAGTCGGAGCATCAATCTGGCTTACTATCGGACGTAGGGGGGCATTGGCCTTGTGTATCTTTGGTAAACCATACAGCTTTGGAGGCAACGGGCAGTCAGGAATCAAGCTTTTCACATCCAGATTAAGACTATCCGAGTGTTCACTGACCAAATCGTTCGTCTTCTTCAGTACAGTCGCAGTTGGGTCTTTGTTTACTTTGCTGTATAATGTAGTGTCCGACAAAAGAACCTCGATTTTCTGGTTATCTGTGGTATTAAAAACAACCGTCGCATTACCCTTATCAGCGTGAAGAATAGTCAGGTCTGGATCCTCATCCTCACGTAAGGTCTTCAAAGCCTTGAATTCGCTAGCAGATATATTTGGTCACGGTGGTTTTGCACTTCGCAACACACACGAAACATCCTGGCGTATAGCCTCCAAACTTTCCTTGCTTGATTTTTCACCAGACAATCTTCTACACCAACGATAATGTCTTCATATGGTATTCTACGCGGCGCAACAGCAAAGTTAAAACCCCGATTAAGCACAGAAAGTGTATCAACATCGAGCGGTTTGGATTACAGATTAATCACTGCGTTTGCGCTTATCAGTGGCGTTTCGTTCCTGCATTTGTCAGTCAAAAGCGTTCCGTTACCACTGCGCATCGATCTTGATTTCAATCTGTCAAACTTGGCATTCTGGCGTTGCATGCATGTTTTAAATTTAAATGCATAACGTTTGTCACCTTGTTCAACAATATCATCAAAATCGCGCACAATAAATGCTGCCTGTAACTCACGGTGGTATTAATAAACGCGATTAATCCGTTCTAAAGTGTTTAATTTCAATGAATAACAATCGTGGTAACAGAAGACGTAATTCTCATGATATTACTTTAAGGTGTTAATGCAAAAACCTAAATGATTCTTTTCAAAACGTCAAAAGTAGCGAATCTGTTTGAAAACCACATAAAGTTGGAGTTTGGAAGCTATCAAAGAAGGCTTATTATTAAAGTTGGGAGATTTTTTTGCTTGTCACAGTTATTGGCAAAACGTAGTTCCTCAAGTGGACAAGTTTTTGTTGTTGTTACAGGCTTCCTGGACCGAAGGATTTCATGATCTTTCTTTTGTTAAACACACTTTTGATTTATTATTCTTTTTAACTTTTTTTCATAGTCTGCGTTGTGCTGAAATCGTTTTCTTTTTAACAACAGGGTGAATGGGAATCTTGACATAATAAAAGGTTATCTTGTTTCAAGATAGGTATTAGTCTATTTATATCTAAAATTAATAGTCTATTAAAGGTATACTTATTACTAAGTATCCTTTGGATCCTCTTATTTTATTTAAACTATAGGTATATAAGATTATTTATACCTTAAATTCTCCGCTTAATTGTATTGTACCTTGATGATGGCTTGATGGCACCATCGGTGGAAACTTCAACGACATAATTGCTGTCCTAAAAAACCAGCTGAGCACACTGAGCTTCCGCTGTTTACGTTCCATGGCAATAGGCTACTTAAAAAGGGTTTTAATAGTTAAAAAAGGAGTATCTTCGCAGCTTTAACGACTTATACACGTTTTTAACCGAGAAGATACGCTTTTTGGAAAAACTCAAAAATGACCCAAACTCAAAAATGAAACAGACCCAGTTCAACATATTTTTTCTTGAAAGTCTTCATGAAGTTATTTTTATGATTTGCGGTTAAAAAGTTATGGCTTTGAAAGAGCTTGGCCTCTAAGTAAATCCTGCAAAATGTGAGCTTTTCTCTCCCATAGCAGTACCTGTAACCTGCCTTGCCAGCACTTGAAAATTTGTTGCCTGTGTGCTTAACATGAGTTGTACGTTAACGTAGGCGTTAGCGACTGCGCGTTTCTAAAGTATATCCATCTCGCTCCTGCCTGAGTAGTTTTGAGTAATTACCCAAAACACATATATAGCCCCGCTCACCACTGTCATACCAGTATAAGCTAAAAAACTTCGTCTTAAGGTTTTATACTGGAAGCAGCCTAATATAATGTTTTTACTATTAAAGTCGTCTAAACGATTCTTAAAACCGTTTAGATGCCGCTCAACTTTCAGCAATTATCATTAAATAAATAATACAAACCAAATTTTAGCGACGTTATATTGGACTTTTAAACCCTGTAAGATAAACTGATTCGAAACTTAGTTTGCAGTAAAGCTGGTCTCGCAGCCTTTGCCAAAAGCGTGGCGCAAACATTTCCATGCTGGCGTAGTTGCAGAGTTGCTTTTTCCGTATTGATTGATTTAATTTAAAATGAAATGAAATGAAATGAAATAAATTTATTGCACAAACATTTAAACGTAACTTACTTTATTATGAAGAAAAGAAGCACAGTGCGAAAGTAAAATGTAGAAATTAAAAAGTGGCAACATCGTAGTGTCGTCCCGTTTTCTTACATAATATATTGATTTGAAAGGGCCTACTACACTACGATTTTGCTACTTTTTCATTCCTACCTTGTTCTTTCGCACTGTATAACTGGCCAATTTAACCCGAAAAGTTTAAACCATCATTGTTGTTTTAGAAGGCTTTTAGACTGAGGTGCAAACCGTTATATTTTTTTAGTTTTAGCACATATAGTTTTAGCTTAATATTTTTTTTTTAATTTATTTATATTAAAAAAAAAGAATACACATGACTTAAAAACTAAGATGCGCCACAGAAACCTGTAGAGGTTTATGCGTGGTACAAATGCGTCACTACGCTTACAGCTAATACAGTTATTCACATTTAACAAAATAAAATAAAAAAGGTAGGTAGGGTGCAACAGATGAGTCAGACGCCGTCCGCTCTTGATATATACAATTTTATAGATATTTTCAATAGAGTGTATGTGTGCGAAATTAGCACATGATGGAATCATCGTCTGTAATCGAGGCAATCATTCTGTTTATCAATTTTATTCATACCTTGAACCATAGGGCCAGTCAAAAGCAAAACAGTGCAATGTATAATGTTCTGTATAGGTTACAAACACTTTTCAACAAAAAAAATTAACCGATTTCTTAAGGTGAAAAATAATTTATTTTTATTTGCTGTATGGTTCGAAAAGGATGAGTAATCAAACAAATGGAAGTTGCACCACATAGCGCTGCCAACTGATACGTTTGCAGTCGGTGCCAAGCCAAATAGATACATTAACGGTCAATAATGAAACTCGCCGTTTTCTCTGAAATATAATAGTTATACCGGATGGGCCAAAAATTAATTAACAGTGTAATTAGTACTCCCCAATCTAAACTACGCTTTTCAGCGAAGGGTATCAGAACCAAATTCTTATGGGATCAACTTGGAGGTGACTGCTTTCTAACGAAAAAGAATTGCTCAAATTAGGCAAAGGAGCTCAGAATTATCGGCTTATGTATCTGAAGTTCCTATGCCCACCCTGCTCTTCATCATCCGGTCTACCTTCCCAAATTTATGATTTTCGCAAAAAATTGCTTCATTTACTTAAGAAAACACCGACATGTGCCTTTTAAAATTCAGGAGTTTCGTTAATTCCACATGGATCCCATCATCAGATCAGCACCACATTGCTATGGGATCAGATTGGAGATGATTTCTTTTGAACAAAAACAATGACCCAAATCGGTACATAAAATACATTCATAAAAAAAATACAAACAGACAAATATTATATAACCACCTCCGTCGAATTCTCGAAGTCGGTTAAAAGGAAACACAGTCATCAACCGCTTTCGTCCCGTCTTTGTGCTGCGGGCTAAAGACAGTTGATCGTTCCATTCTTCGTCTGGAATTAGTTTCTCGTTTCTATTTAACAGCTCTGTAGCCAGTTGAAGAATTCAGAAGACTTCAGGAAATTTCTGGCTCTGTAGTCATTTGAGGAATTTAGCAAGACTTTAAGTTTCTCGTTCAAAATTAAACCTAGGTACATACATCTTTCATTAAATAGGTACTATCAAATCCCAATTATACTGATTATATTTTTGTGTTTCTTTACTTCAAATATGAAAGAATTACTTCAATAATTTTATTTTAGTAATCTTTTTTAACTAACGCCAATTTATTCGTATATTTGTACTACTGTAACCCAGCTAGGCCCAGCTTAGTTTAGTTTTGCTGAGCTTTTTCCACTAATCGACATCCATTGTGCTTTTCTGCGTAATATATTATAACGAGTCAGCCCAAACTGTGCCCAACTTATTCTATTCCAAAATACCCCTATGTAGGTACCTTACAACATACCTAATATTAATAAAAGTAACACGGTACGAATCGTGTTTACCAACCGTTGTTACAGTGAATGGGACAAAGGCATTTTTCATTTTTGGCTCCATTTTTGTATAACAAAGTGAATATAATCCTCAATATGTCAAAATTAAGTCATTTCCAAGTCAAAAAGAATATAATTGTCTGGTCAAAGTCCTTAAACTAGACAGAAGCTGAAGACCTTTTACAAATATTAGGTATCTTAACTCAAGCACAGTCACACAAACACACGCACACATGTGTGCGTTTGTGTGTTTATGTGTGTGTGTGCATGTGCACACATAAACACAAAAAATAATAACTTTTTTCACTGCATTTAATTAAGTAAAAAACAAATGTCTAACATTGTATACTTATGTAACGCCTTTCATAGGGAAGGAGCTGGCTCTTGAGTCACAGGGTAACCTTGTTTGATAGACAGGTACCAATTATTTATGTAATACCTTAAGTTGCAATAAAGATTTTATTAGCTATTTATTATTATTTATAATTGACGACCATATACGTTCGGGTAATCCGTCAGATATCTATAGTCAGTATGGCTGACTGGCTGACTGGCAGCGCACTTTCAGACTGCAAAAAAGAGCTGTACGATCAGTAGCGCAGGTGCCTCGAGACGCCTCAGCGAAGCCTCATTTCAAAGAGTTAGGTATCCTCATATTACCATCCATACTGATATACCAAATTGCGACCTACGTTCGCGGTAACCAGTCGGAGTACAAAGCGCGCGCAGACGCCGGCCGCCCTTTACGGAATCCAAGCTGGTTACTTCCGATACAAAGGAGACTCGCACGGTCAAACAAGGTGACCCATGTAATGGGTCCAACTATTTATAACAAGCTGCCCGACACAGTCACCTCGGCTACTTCTTTACCTAGCTTTAAGGCAAAACTGAAACGTTGGCTTCTTGAGCACACGTTCTATACTTACGAAGAATTTTTAAATATTTAGCAATCTAATAATGACTATTTATTTACTTATTAGTACTTTACAGTTTATTAAGTATTTATATGTATCTAACTATTATATTGCCCCTTACTTTATTTAAACACGTAAGTAGAAAAACACAAATATTAATAATCATAAAACTTAAATGAACTAAATTAAAAACATAGTAATTAAATTAAGCTAAAAACTAAATAAAAGAAGAACCTACAAAAAGAAAATACTTACCTACCTAGAAAAAAAAAACTAAGCTATAAAAAGAAAACCCCTTCCAAAAGCTCATCCTGCGGCATCGACCCCAACGCTGGCAGCGTAGCGTTACCCCTCTATATAGCTAGTGAGATACGCTGGGAGAGGTAAGCATAACACAAGTACACATAACACAAGCCTTATTTAGGTTTCTGTGGGAGTAGGTTGATTTGTGTAGGATTGGCCCATAATATAAAAAAACCGCTAAATAGATCCACTGCAAACATTTACATTGTTTCACCCTGAGTAACATAAAATTATTAAATACAACTAGGCAACAAACACAAATTGTATTCAAGTGTGAATCGTCGAATTTCAAAATGTAATGTAATAGTGCGCAATTTCTGAAAGCAATGCACCTTTGACCAAACTCTAAATGCAAGCTGTACGTGCCTACACTGAAATGCTGCGTTAGGTACTTTTCCTTCTTGAGACTCCGAGGTCTCCGAGCTATCACGTGATTCTTTCTATAGAAACTGAAAGACCGTCCCGGATCGGATCGGATCAGACTGGTGTGAGTCATCTTTTAATTGTAATTTGTTTAACTATCATGAATTTAACAAAAACTAAATTATTAATTTATTTATTTATTCAATAAGTTAACACGACATTACAGCATACGCCAATGCGTCATGAAACTGAGACTAATACAAATTATTAAATATAAACAACAAAATATACTAATAATTATGCTAATAATTTGCTTTAATATGCTAATAATTTTTAATATACTATTAAATATAATAATTATGTATACTTTACAACAAAATTATGTCAACGCATTTCAACTTGACACTAATGATCACGATATAAAATTTGTGGTTAATGGCCATTAGGATAAAACTTTAATAATTATGCTCCGTTACATTAAGTATGTGATGGTCTCCCGCAAATAAGGAACAACCTACACATAGTATAAGATATGAAATTCCTAGCTAAAGTAAACCACAGAATAATTAACCACAACAAACCACAGATTAATATTAAAAACAAACTGAATTGACGTTTTGTATCAATAACAGTTTTAATATCTGACAGCTGATCCAAATTTAAACTCATAACCTCCTGTTTTAAGGAGGTAATAGTACATTATTGCAGAGGCCGGGAAACCGAATTTCGTGGATGAGTAATAATAATTTGTCGGACGAAGCGAAAGTGAGTCCTACAAGTACATACGAATCCACGAAATTCTATTTCCGTCCGAGGCATATATAGTGCTTTTCTCCAAACATGAAAGGAAATAAAATGTATTCTTGCATAAGATTTGAAAGGAAAAATAAGGTTCCCACCTAAACTTTCTTTTAATGCACGGTTGTGTTTATAAAAAAAGTTGAAATGTCTTTAGTTTTATTAAGCCGTATCTACACGACCTTGCACAGTGAGCCGCATGCAACTCGCGATAGAACGAGACAATCAAGCATTTGATCTCCTTCTCTCTAGAACTACTACACTACTACAAAGCCAGCCCAGACGGGGCATTTTTAAACACGATATGATCAGATTGACAATTTGATGTCAATCAGATTGTCTCGTCTGTGCAGACCGTTTGGTCGCGGCTAAAGTATATTTGGCTATTTGCAATATTGATAGTCCAAATATTTTTTTAAAAAGTAAAAAACAATACAGTAATGGATTTTTCAGTCCTCCGGCCGGTAAGCATCACTTTACGCAAAACTAAATTGCCGCCTACCGGCTCCGTCGGGCAGAAAAATAGTATACAAAACAAACCTCGGCCGTTAAATGGGAAAGCCTCGGATCACATGTTAGTCGACCTCGGCTTCGCCTCGGCCGACAATTACATGAAATCCGAGACATCTCCCACTTAAACGGCCTTGGTATGTAATCTACTATATTAATACAAGTTCCTGGACGCTAAAACGGTAATAGTACATTACATGCCAAGGCCGTTTTAGTGGGAAACGTCTCGGATCTCATGTAATTGTCGGCCGAGGCGAAGCCGAGGTCGACTAACATGTGATCCGAGGCTTTCCCATTTAACGACCGAGGTTTGTATACTATTTTTCTGCCCGACGGAGCCGCCAGGCGGCAATTTAGTTTTGCGTAAAGTGGCGCTTACCGGCCGGAGGACTGAAAAATAATGAATTCGATTTTTTTTAATTTGAGTCGGTACATAAGGAGGTTCTTTTCGTACCAATTTTGCTACATTAATGTGAACATTTCCGAGCATATTGGAAAAAATAATATAAAAGGTCATTTTAAGTATATTCTGATAAGGATCTGTTCTCTTTCGTGCCTAGTCAGAGAGAGTCACACTGTCTCTTTTTTACGCTCGTATTCCTACTCCGAAAACAAAGGCGACGTATAGAGTTTATTTCTTAGTCTACTGTCAGAAATGATTTGTCAGACTACAAGTTTAGTAGTGTCTAACCCCTTATTCATAAAACAATTACCCGGCTAAATTATGTTTTCTCTCGTTCTGACAAACGCAAACATCAAGCTGACTGATGGACAAACAATCATTAAGGTAAACTGTGTTTGATATATGCGTTTATGAATAACGCCATAAGTGTCTATAAGTACGTATACGTTACGTACATGCCGTTAACTTCAGTTTGCCCATATTATAAATTTTATTTTCTCTTCCGGTGTTTTCCCTTTAGAAAAGGAATTAGCTCGTGTAATTCCCCTTCAGAAAGTTAGTAATCCTTTATCTATTTCAGAATACCCACCTATTTTTCCAAACCAACGTTGTAGAGCATTTTTTAGATTAGACAAAATATTTTTCATCGCACCTGCTCGTAAATGGTGATATTATATGTAAGCATACTTACACTTAATGAGCTGTATTAATCCCATGGTTTTAAAGGATTCTCATACTACTTTACCACCCGCCCGGAGCTCCCGGAGCAACTGCCCCCCACGCGCTCGCCGCACGTAGTCGCCGCTCACACCGGAGTACTGTGGAGTGTGCTACTACACTACTGCTAATATTTATTGTTTCTTTATCTGCCTAGAAAGTTTATTTATTTCCTCGCAAATTTGATGAAAAACATTGTGTGTACCACGGTCAGTAAGGGGATTACTAACTCGGGTCATTTAAATCCCTCCGCCTTCGGCGTCGGGCTTCAATAGACCCTCGTAAGTAAAGCCCTTCTTACCGCCCTAGATGCACAATGTTCTATTAAATCTTCTTCAATCCGGGTTTCAGCCAGAGGATAGCACAGCAACTGCTCTGATTAATGTCACCGACGACATTCGTCTTAATATATAAAGTAAAAGAGTATAAATTTTTGTAACTACTGTTAGACTTCAGCAGCGCATGTAATGCAGTCGTTATCGATATACTCCTTGCTTTCCTTAGCTTACTTCATGTTTCACCCTCTGTTCTTTCCTGGTTTTGCAGCTACCTCTTTGAGAGGCATCAGCGTGTTCGTGTTGATAACAATGTCTTTTAGTGGTGTAAACTGTCTGCTGGTGTCCCCGAGGGGGCGTGCTCTCTTTACTGTTGTTTTCTATTTATCTTCTCATAATATCACCTTTATGCGAATGACCTGCAAATTTACTCAGCGGCAGAGCTTGGCGATTACGATTCGTTTGTTAAAAAGAAAATTACGAAGAGTTATAATTAATTTGTAATTGAGCATTTTGATCATAAGTTAATGCCAAGAAATCTCAGGCAATCGGATGTTGCCCAGAATTGTCTTCGATGGAACCCCTATTCTTTTCACTCCCACAGCAAAAAAATCCTGGCAATGCAATGGACTCTATCCTGGGCACCGCATACACTCGTAGTTGAGGTCAGTAAAAATGTGTTTGCTTCTTTTCTTTATTTAAGGCATCTGCAAAACTTTCTCCTTCTCCATATGAACTCCATACGAAGAGTATGTTGGCATGGACATTTAGTACCCTGAAATTTTAATTTATGGGTGTAGGTAGTAGTCACCGCTTGCGGTCCAGTGAGAATTAGTTACCTTTAATCCCACCTCATAAATCTCGTGGCTACGATTAGTTGTTTGCGGTACGCTCGGTCAGACTGTAGAATTACTTGCCTGTCGAAGTTAAAGAAGTTGTGGTTACCCTTTCTGTGTGAATGGTTGCTATTGTTTCTTTATTGCACATTTCCTTGTTAGTGTGATATATATGCTTTTCCTTTATGTTTTGAGAATATATATTGTTTATATTATTATCTATCTGGTACCTTATTCTACTCACGCGTTTATAAGTGCATGGTCAATTTATGAATGAATTCGTTCATAAACTGCCCATGCAATTTTTAACGCCATTGTACATTAGGTGTATTTGTCTACTTATTTTCAATTCTTCCCTCATTTACCTACTCAACGGTACGTACAGTTAAATATCGCCTTTGTACTTATTGTACTTAAATTAAACGAATTGCGAGTTAATAACATTATTAAATTATAATTATTTAATTACAGTATACATGCATATCATTTCTGCGTAGACATGAAAAGGTTTGATTGGAATTTACGTTATACCTACTCTGTACAAATTTTAATAATCCATTATAAACTCTAATGAATTCGGTTAACGCCCTCACAATATGAGTTAAGGCATGCAGTCCTGAAAGGCAATCGAGTTTTCAAATTAGAAAATTAATTAATGACAGACAGTGAATTAAATATTTAACTTTACTTAATACCCTTTTAAGGGACTTTCGTTAAATTAACATGACAATGTATTGTACCTATTATATAAGTACATATCAAAGATACCGGGCGTATTATGTCCTTATCCTTAACAACCAATGATAAATGTAAAAAGTTACATCGCATAATAATGATGTTGATGACCAGTGATTATCGAATGTCAATCTCTCGTGAGCCATATCAGTGTTATTTATTAGTAAGTACATTACGCAAGTGCGAAAAAGAATGAATTCGAAACGAGTGGCGATAAATTAAAACATGACCGTGGGGAGGCCCTTCAAATTTTCAACGCAGACACGTAAAGTGCTCATTAACGCTCTACGGCGGTAAAGTAGTACCATGTGTACTGTAATAGTACATTACAATACAAAGGCGAAAAGGAGAAATACGCAATGAGGGGCGATAAATTAAAACACGACCGTAGGGAGTGTTTTAAATCGACACGAGGTACGAATTACCTCTTCGCACGTGTATTTATTGTACGACGTTTTACAGTACACATGGCCTTTTGAATATTTGACACAGGAAAGTGAAGTCCTCATTATCGTCCTAGGGCGGTAAAGTAGCACCATGTGTACAGTAAAATAAAATGACGGATAACACTCACGTATTTTCAGTCACTACGCGCGACATGTTTCGGAGAGCCTAGGTTCCCATTCTCAAGCATCGAGTACAGTTCGCATCCGCGCCACCCTTGATGATAAATCCGGTTGAGGTGAGGATGATTCCGCGACTAAAATACGTGAGTGTTCTCCGTAATTTTATTATGACAACCAGTAATCGTAAATTTTTCGGCAATGTCATTGCAGCATAGTAGAAATAAATAAATTTCTACAAGTATTTTCCAGGGAGATTATTATTTAAGATTTAGACTGCTATTAACTCTAATTATAAACGATAATGAGGACTTACATTACCTAATAGTTCAGTAATGGACTATTTTTAAAAATATTGTTACTGAAGCAAACAAATTTTCAGTGCAGAAATCCGGAAAGTCTATGGATTTGACTGTTGACGAATTTCGAGATTTTTTGGCAATAAAATTGTTGTAATGCTGTCATATTTAAAAGACTACTGGTCTAAAAAATAAAGATACCCGCCAATAGCTTATCTTTATGACCCAAAAAACCATCGATATTTACATTTTGCGGACAGTAATTTTGAAACTTCAGATAGGTACTATAAAGTTCGGCCCCTTGTTGAAAAAAATTAAGAAAAATTGTCTTGTTCTAGAAACTGAGAAGGGATTTAGTGTGGACGAGATGATGATTCCTTAAAAAGGTAAGAAAGCTGGTAAACGACGCCAATATATGAAAAAATAAGCCAAATAATTGAGGTTTCAAAAAATTCGTCCGTGCTGGCGTAACTGTTACCTATGATACGAGTATACGACTTTATATTGTACGGCGGAGACGACACATTCCATTTTCATAACTTCACCGACGACGAAGCAACTTTAGGCAATGGTGCACAAATAGCGTTAGTTTTTTGTCAGATAATTAAATATACGTCAACTGTATGTTTCGACAACTTTTTTGCATTACCGGAGTTGGTCTATTCTCTTTCAAACTGTAGTATATTGTATTTAATGCAATGTACGAATATGTTTCGTTACAGGAAAACACCCCAGAAATTGCCAACTAAGCCTTCATACAATATAATGTATGAATTGAAATTTTAAAGCAAATGTTTTGTTTCAAAATATTTTTTTATTTTCTTTAGTCTATTACGAGTATATTCTAGGAATTTGGCAGTGTCCGGTGCAGCAGACATAACTTTCCGCGAAATATGGAAAAGTTGGATTTTTATTTTTATTGTTTGGAATCTTCTAAAGGTGTAATTATTTAATTTTATTAGAAAAATATATTAATTTGTATCATCAATTACTTTGCCAAATTAATTGTTAAGGGCGTACCCGAGGTTTACATGTATGAAATCATGATTGGGTTCGCCTTTTGACGTTCCTAAACATTTGTCTAAAAATAAAACTGGATTTTTGACCTAAAATTGTTCAACTTGGATCCCAAATATCTCAGAGACAATGAAGTCATTAGGGGATACCTACTGTTGACAAAAAATGCACCGAAATCGCTGATAAAATTACTTTTGATGATCACGTTGGGCTAAATTGACAATCCTAACAGAGTTTAAGTTATTCAAATTAAACACTTTAGGACCGATTAAGGATGACTCACACTAGCAAGGGACGGGACGGGAAAATTTGTCAATTTCTATAGAAAGAATCACATGATAGCTCGGAGCTCTCGGATGTCACGTGACGCCTTCTATAGAAATTGACAGATTTTCTCGTCCCGTCCCGGTCTAGTGTGAGTCATCCTTTAATCACGTTTATTAACACCATGACCCACGATGATGATGAGAGTTTCATCATCATCATTCATCCGAAAGACGTCCACTGCTGGACATAGACCTCCCCCAAAGATTTCCACAATGACCGGTCCTGCGCAACCCGCATCCAGCGGACTCCTGCGACCTTCACCAGCTCATCAGTCCACCTTGTGTGGGGCCTACCCACGCTGCGCCTTCCGGTACGCGGTCGCCACTCGAGAACCTTTCCGCCCCAACGGCCATCGGTTCTACGTGCAATGTGCCCCGCCCACTGCCACTTAAGTTTAGCGATTCGGAGAGCTATATCGGTTACTTTGGTTCTACTGCGGATGGTCTCACTTCTGATACGATCTCGCAGAGAGACTCCTAGCATAGCTCTCTCCATTGCCCTTTGGGTGACTTTGAGCCTTCTTATGAGGCCCATTGTAAGCGACCACGATGAGAGTTTAAGTAAGTTTAATCATATCGATGCGTTTAGAACAAGGTTTAATAAAACGTCGGAGATTAATAGATCGCATTAAAAAATATTTTATAGTGTTTTCCCTATTATTAAAAAAAACTTAAATAATTAGCTTAGTGGGTATTACCTATAACATAACTGCCACACATGTGTTTAAAAGTTTCACTTTAAGAGGGTTTTAGAGATTAGATTTAAAGGTAATAAATCTTTGAATACCTTCCATAAGTACCCTTGATTTTGTGAAGGTGCGTAATGTGCGCTCGAGTGAAAGGTGAGGTGAGAGAAGGGTCAGTAAGGGGTTGGACATTGCAATCGCTCATTGATCGAAAGCAACTAAAGCGTCCAGATTAACCATTATAGGAATGCTTTTACGCCACATTGCCATTCCTACGTTACGACTGTGCAGGGCAATGTCGTCTACTATAGTAAGATCTACCAAGAAACAGTAGAAATTAATTGAGGTTCCCACTGAGCTTCAAAGTGTAGTTCATGTTTTTCAGTTTCATGTTTCATGTTTCATGTGTCATGTTTTGTTTGACGGCCTCCTAGCCCAGTCGGTAGTGACCCTGCCTACGAAGCAGGAGGTCCCGGGTTCGAATCCTGGTCAGGGCATTTATTTGTGTGTTTATCACGAATATTTGTTCCTGAGTTATGGATGTTTTCTATGTATTTAAGTATTTATATGTATGTATCTATTATATATATCGTCGTCTAGTACCCACATCACAAGCCTTATTGAGCTTACCGTGGGACTAGGTCGATTTGTGTAAAATTGTCCCACAATGTTTGTTTATTTATTTATTTATTTATTATTCAGTGTATAAAAAAGTGCTGTTTTGATATGGCGACATATCAAAACTTTCCAAAAAATATATTTGCCCAATGCTAAGGATCTTAGCAAAATCGTAAACATATAGTAGGAAATGTTAAATCAAAGTTATAAATTACAATACCCGCTCCGCTGTCACAAGCTTAGAGTATTAAACCAGATGGAGTAGTAATTGACAGTTTATCTGGCATTTATTTATTTATTTCAAAAAAGACATAGCTATTTGTACCCTGCGTACATTTGATGTGTCCCTTCACCGCAAAAAATTGGCTTTTTTGTATAGAATTTGACAGTCATTGCCAGTCCGGCTGATTAAATAGCTCTAATGCTGCTGATTAAATGGCTTCTAGTATGGTTCGGATATGGCTCTTTCCTTTGTTTTCAGGCGCCTGAAACATGTTTTCAGTTCGTTTCAGGCCACCCTCTACCAGATGGCACAATAAACTAAAAACTCGTTTTAAGACGTTTTCAGGGCCCCTTATAAAGAGATAGCTATACGGAAAGTTCGAGAAGTGTGTGAAATCTCTTTCACACACTTATCGGATAGAAAGAGTCGGCAAGAGTCGATAATGTTCTGGAATACTCGCGGACACACCTGCCTAGTACCGAGCTGCGTCTGTAAGTATCGCGAGAAGTACTTAGTTACCTACATGCGAACTTACTAGAATCGAAGCCAACCTGTCGAGTCAAGATTTGGCTGAAACATTCTGGGACCATCATGAGTGCGGCCGGCGGTTATATAAGCCCGCAGCCCGTCGGCCGCCGGGTAGTTCAATTCGGAATGCGATACAGTGCGGATCAAGAGCGAATCCGAGCGAAGTAAAAGTGACGAGTGCGTTAAATTAGTGTGTGTTAAGTGTGTTCAAGTACAGTGTTTAGTATCTTGTAATTAGCAATAAAGCCTCAGTTTTAATTAGTGCATTTTTAATAAAGTACCGACCCCTCAAACGTAACAATGTTAAGTAGATTTTGAGTAACAAAGTTGTAAAAGTGCCCCCGATACACACTGAGGCTGCGTCGCCTGAACATGGCTGGAAAAGTGGAAACGCTACCCGTGTGTCTAGATTAGAATTTAATTTTGAACTAAGCAAAGATGTCTGCAAGCGAAAATTTAGATTTAATAATCCAAAGAAAAAATTAAAACTTCACTGCTACAAGAAAAATTCTAACTTGCGAAATACCAATCCGAGGGCTACTGAAAACTTATTTAGTATGTAGCCTCCAATATTATACGACTTAGAACTTTGATGCCATTTAATTAAACCTACGCACTAAGAGACGAAACTGCAAAAAAGAGCACATCCGCAGTTTTCTTTTGGAAAAACCTACTTTAAAAAATGTTATAAGCTAGAAAATTTCTCAAGAAACATTAATTGTGGTATACAATTTTTCGACATAATGCTTATTTTAGGTGAAATAATATAATAATATAAAATGAGATGTGATACTGGAGACAATTGCTGGGCATATTGTGGACTGAGTTCCGCAGAAACGACGGATTGGCATCAACCAGCGCCTATCCTCTATAGTCCAAGCTTAAATCCTCACCTTCTTTGGGTACGTATCTCGACGAGGAAACCTCTCCATTGAGCGACTTGTGGTGCAAGCCAAAAGTTGCGAGGACCCAAACTCGCAGTAGATCCCCTATGAGATGGACAGACCAGGTGAAAGCAGCGATAGATGGCCCATTACATGTGAGCACTCGCAGAGCCGCTGTCAGAGAAGAATGGCGAAGAATTGTAAAACGTGTCTCTCAGGACACAATATCATGATCACCACGACCACTCTTTTTCGCCGTTTCGTCCCATAGTGTTACGGTTTTTCTTATTCATATAAATAATAATTACATAAAATTTTATATGACAGTATCGTTAAACTAGATCGGTTTGTCTCGATACCTCGTTCCGCAGTATTTAATTAATCTAACACGAAATTTAGTGCAACACAAAAATGCCGTTCTTCATAAACGCTCATCAAACTTCTGTTAACTTATACGTATTTATTGTTTGTTCTTATCTCACATCTTAGCGTTTGTTAAAAAGGGTCAAAATATAAGTTAACGACTTAAGGTATGTTAAGTTTCCATAAATAAGTCTCCTATCTCAATTGTAACACATCTTACATATCAGACATCATTACACACAGCTATATATCACACCGCATGGCCCTAAAGGTCCGTTGCACAAACCAGGGTTACCGAACTAACCCGGAGTTAGTTGTCAAATTTTATACTAAAAAACGCTTAACTGCGGGTTAGTTGGCTAATCCCGGTTGTGCAAGTGGAGCTAAGTGTACGAACTGAATGGCCGCTCGAACGGGGCGCGCATTGGGCCGGAGCGCGCGGCGTTCATGTTAAACACAAGCAATAGTAGGTACATTAAATCAATATGAACCCTGCAAATGCCTTTCCATCCCAGTCAAGTATAGCACTATTGTCAAAAATGATGCAAATAAACCAAAATCTAATAAAATCGCAACCTTCAATTTCATATATGCGGCAGTTGCGGCGGGCGGTTTGATATGCCCTTTTCAACCGACTTTAATATTTCTAAAGGAGGAGGTTCTCAATTCGTCTGAATTTTTATTATTATTATTTATTTATTTTTAATCTTCTACGTATACGCTATTCCAGATAAAATGTCACTGTACAGTTAGCCACACAGCTAACAATACACCCAAAGGCGGGCGGTTTGATATGCCCTTTTCAACCGACTTTAATATTTCTAAAGGAGGAGGTTCTCAATTCGTCTGAATTTTTTTTTTTTTTAAATCTTCTACGTATACGCTATTCCAGATAAAATGTCACTGTACATTTAGCCACACAGCTAACAATACACCCAAAGTGCCAAAAATATTATGTATACACGACCTTAATGCTCAGACAATAAAGTCCTGTATACATATTTTTGACACTTTGGGTGTATTGTTAGCTGTGTGGCTGACTGTACCAATAGTATAATTATAACCGTCGACCTTCCGTTTTGGCTGTTTAGGGCCAATTTCTTCATTATATATGACCTTTTCAACTTTACAATTTTGGAGCTCGATTTACTACCTTACCTTATTTAGGTAAATTGTATTGTTATTAAAAACATTGGATAACAATCACTTTTTAAATGATCATCAAATTTGCAAAGTCCCAATTGTAGGCATTTGTATTTAAAAAAATCGTGTTCTTAATTATCGGGTCACGACTGTACATATATGTAAGCGTCCTGAGTGAAAATACATAGACGCTGCACGCTACGCTGCAAGCCCCGCCTTACGCACCGCCGTACGCTCGCTACTTAGGCCTTGGACTACGTTGTGTAAATAAAGAACAAAACAATAGAAAACATCATTAAGGGTCGAGTAAACGTCGATAGCTCAATTAGCAGAGCGATAGGACGTTTGTTAGAAGAGGTCGCAACTTCCTGTTTTGCGCGAAGTAATAATACATTTTTCTTTTAATTATATTAGGTACAAGTTTTCAAAATTTATTTAGACCCTTTGGTTTAACCAAAACGATATCGAGTACATAATAATTACTCTTTACATACACTTATATAACTTGTATTAACTTTACTTGTTTTACTAAATTACAATGTAGGTAAATAACGATGTATTAATTTTGACTTAAGTTAATATTCTAATCTACTCTTTATAGTCGTATCATATTTGGGTAGCATCTAGTACAGTTGGCAGTAAATATATTGACATATATGTACAATTATAGTTCGTAATTTAAGAACTCAAACACTGGTGCGGTCACTTTTTATAAAATAATACAGTTTGTAATAAGCCAGACACCTTCTGCCTTATTTCATTGAATATAAAATTATATTTTCATAATTTTAAAATGGTAAATAATATTTGGTTTCACACGATAATAAATTTTGTTTAAGTTCGCACTCTTCAAACCATATCTTAATTGCTTCTAGAGAGCTTAGTGATTTATTTTGGACCAATGATTCTAGGACTTTGAAATCAATGTAAACAAACCAAAAATTTAAACAATTTGAACTTTATTTCGAAGGGCATAAGGATAAATAATAGTTTAGCAAAAACGGCAACGTGTTTTAAAAATAGAATGGTCACATTATTGTCAACTTGAGCCTATTGAAATTTGACTAGCCGCCTTATTACCATACCAGTTTATATTTTGTAGCCATATGCATAAGGTCGAAAAGAGACTGACTGTAAAAAAGTATCCCGGGTGTTTTGTGGAGACCAATAATAGAAATAGACAACCATTCGCTTTTGTTCCTGTAAAAACAATACAAATACATGCGTTAGTCTTTGGGTTGATGTGTCTTTTACGTTAACTGGTCTTTAGTTGTGATAATAAAGAATCACTGTGTCAAACTAATGAATAGGTTACTATGGACTCTATTTTAATTAGAAAATAAGGTGTGATTTTTACTGGGTTTACTAATTGTGAGAAATGTTTCAGGAGAAGGGACGCGAGGGGAATCTGTAGACAGGGGTTTTCAACCGTATCTTTGTAAAGGGCTACAGCTTGGTTACTTTGATTTATCCTTTTACACAGCGGGCCGTGAGATGAAGTTCCATGCTTTAGATGAATCTTGGTGAGGATAGTTCTACGAGGTTTTCAGTTGTGGTTTTAGGATTATTGAATTTTTAGATTCCGTTCGGGTATCACTCCTGAGATATTCATATTTGGGATTGATTCTTTAACGGTTGCGACAGTTGGTCAAGTTCTCTTAGAGTTAGCGTTGGGGTTAATTTAGATTACCTATGTTAAGACCTAGCCTGGACTTTGCTAGTATTAGCTGAAGCTAGTAAAGTGTAGACTGGAAAATAGCATAGTGTTATTTGTTGTATATTTTTATTTAGAATTGTTCAGTGAAGTACCTTTAATCAGTGTAAATTTTAGTGTTTTTGATTAATTTAAATGTTTGTTGTTTTCGGGCCTGAACTATGTTAGTGTTTTAAAATATACTGATATGGTTCTGGTTTTAAAGCACTAAACTTATAAGGGGTATACAGTACGGTTTTAACAATAGAAAGTTTGTTTGTGGGTTTATTTTATTACATAGTGAACTAGTAGAGTTTTGTGGTAGTGAGAACTTGTCTGATCTAGCTAGAGTCGAGCTAGTCTTTTAGTGGTTTATGCGGGTAACGTAACAGTGCCAGACTACAGCATAGATACTCTAAAAGATGAATTAGTTTTTGTGTATTGTAGTTACCTGATATGGAGGTCAGGCAGTTCCCGGGTTTATAAGGACGGGCAATCTCCCTGCGGCACTAGACGATTTGGGTTGTCTTCTTAGACTTCTTAAATTTGCCAGTGTTGCTGTCCACTTATATATTTATATATTATATTACACCGTTAGCTCACCTGCTGTCCTAATCCCTAGTGTGGGAGAGCTAACAAGCACACGAGGAAATAGGGTGTTAGGGTCTAATCAGAGTCTCCTCATCTGTCTTAGGGTAGCTTTAGCTTAGGCTTTCTCACATAGAGAAAGAACGCGAATAACTTAAATGTGAGACCCGGGTCTCTAGTTTGCAAATATATCGATAGAATAGTTGGTTAGTAGGTATAGCTGCTAGGGCTAGTTTTCAAATACGTGAATAGCATTAATAGGTTTACATTTTATTACATTACATTTCATTATTTTACAGCCATACAATATTCTTATTTGCTTACATGTCCCTAATTACATTTGACGGCTGTTTGTTTTCAGTAATAAATTGGATATTGGGTTTATGGGTTCTAGTAAATTATAAATTGTTATAAAGTTGGGGTTAGGGATGGTTAGGGCTATCTTACATATATTTATGTATGACGTAATTGACAAACACAACTTGTTTGCAATGACTTTTATATTTTGGTCCTTTTCTGCACTACTGGTAGAATAAAACATTGTGGGAACAATATAATATATAACTCACAAAATTATATTAAATTTAGAGTCCTTTGTTTTATTTTTATAAAGAAAAGATCCTGCTTCTCTTAGCAGTCAGTATTTTGATTTTATTCTGCTATCTACGGATCTGTAATTTTTACACGACCTTAAAAATACAAGGTTGTATTATTTTTAAATACTGATTAAAATTAAATATCAGTGAATATTTTTATCTTACCTTGATCGAAGCAAAAGCATGATCGTAGTTTATTTTTGGTCCAAAAGGTGATCCGAAATGACTACAACTTTGGGTTTGGATGAAATAATTTCATTGATTACTACAAATACCTATATCTGTTACAAAATTACAGAAAGTAGAGAACCAGAGTGGATCTAATACTGCTGTTACTACCAGTATTTGGCTAAGTTAACGGTCCCTTTGCTGTCCTCTTAAAACGTTCCTTCAGAACAAATAAGGAAACACCATATGCAGGCATGGGGCGGAATTCTGTCCAGCAAGTGGTCTGATGAATACGGACTGGCGCGGAGGAGGGGCGTCGTCTCAACCCCATAAAATAAAACATTTTAATTACTAAAATTAATTAATTTCATTATTCAATTAAAAGGTGACATTTCTTATTAGAATTTCTCAGACTAAGGACAAACTGACTAGACATACATAGGATTCTACTTGATATAACATAACAATAGGTTTTTATTTATTTATTTTAAAGGTTTATTAGGATTATTCGATACATGACTCCATTCTACTATGCGAAAAGGATTTCGGTTACTATTAGCGGTTACAACATGGGTTCTACGTACACTAGCGATCATTTGGCCAAATCAACGATCCAATTCAAGATATTAACTTATTTATTTGATTGACTTCTATTTTATTTTCCATATTTTATTTAGATTAATGACGTCATTATTAATTAGAATTCATAGATATTATTTTAGACATCCTAGATTTTTAGGTCATAATTTAGTATTTTAGACAAGTCTAGATTTTGCTAGTAGCTAGAATAGGGTAGTTTAGGAGAGTGGAAGTGGGAGTGTTACAAGTTGTAATTGGTAAAGCTAAGCAAATATTCTGAAAATATAAATGTCATCTCCTTAACCTGCATTCCATTTAGTCCCGTGCCACTGTTATCAAACACCCGGAGGCCGTGTTTGTTTACTAATATCGCGAGCTGTTATTGACAGCGCTAGTTTATCGCTCAACTTGCGTTTTGTCTACATACTGACTAATTGTTTGGTGTCAAATCTCATCGGGAAATAAATTAGATGTCTTAACGTAACTTGCTTCTAAAGAAAATGTTAATGCCACGTATGCTAGCTTAGCTCTATGAAAAGTCGCTTCCCTCATCTTATTTTTCAGGGTGTGTTCACCCACCTATCATAGAAATGTATGAGTATACGCCTCTCCAATCTCTCTTTAAAGCGATTGTCGGTTGTCCCTTATTCAGACTGGTCCTGCTGTCTTCTTTATGTTTAGTTACCATTGCCCTACAGAGCTGGAAAACTAAATCTTAACCTATTCTAACCTAATGCCAAAATATTTTAGGCAATTATCTTTTGTCAGTTATCTTTAAGCAGATAATTAAATACTAAAGGAATTTAGTATTACCGTATTCCGTATACCGTATTCAATTATCTTTTGTCGGTTATCTTTAGGCAGATAACGAAATACTAAAAGATTTTAAAACCCTCACATTTATTAGAAGGTGAAGGTTCTAAATCTAAAAACAATAATCATTTGAGGAATCATTTATAGACGTGAGTAACCCGGTCTAAGTATATTAATATGTCTAATACTCACGGGAGTTTTCTATTTAATAATCATTTGCTTTAAGACTTACAGACCAACTTAATTTGAAAAGTTAATTAGGTACTAAAAAAGAATATGACATGCGTTTTACATTTAACGGATTTTATCTAGGTACACACGTATTGTTATTACTCTAAAAGTGCGTTCAGAAACCGAAGGAAATGACCAGCATCACTGCAACCAATATTACTATGACGGCAGCAGGACTTCCGGCGAACCTCTAGTATGAACATGTAACAACTTTAATGATATCATTCGGTATGTTTTGTAATATAAATCGGACAGCATTTTTACTCGAACGAAATGAAAATTAGGATTTTCTTTCGTTCATTCACTCGTTTGTCTATAATTTTAGGAAAAAACATTTTTGGCAGATTGTTGTAATGGCGCCATCGCTATTGACGCGGGTCATAGTACCTTCGGCTTCTGAACCCATTATTAAGTACTATTTAATAATATGTGTGAAGAAAAAGTAGTGTATGCAACTGTACATAGTATAGGCCTTAAATCATATGCATTTATCAAACCACACTCGTGTTTCAAGGCCTCTTATTCTGTAGCAGTAGCATAAACTACTATTGCTGAATTGGGGAGCTGGAGCAAATACGTTGAAAGCGCTAGGAAGTCCCGTTTTTCCATTTGTAACCATCATATACCTTCTACAGTATACCTGCCCTGCAATGTTGAGGACGGTACCACAAGATCGCAACATTCAACTACGCCAACTGCCTGCTGTAACAGTCAAAGCTTTTCCGCTATAACTGGGGTCGAAACCCTTTTCCAAAGGTAACTTTCAGGGTGACACCATACATTACTCCTTTCATTTAAACCTTTTAGGATGACTCACAGTAGTCCGTTCCGTCTCCGATCCGATACGGGACGATCTGTCAGTTTCTATAGAAAGTATCACGTGATAGCTCGGAGCCCTTGAGCACAACGAAACTGACAGATCGTCCCGTATCGGATCGGAGACGGAACGGACTACTGTGAGTCATCCTTTAAGCACCTGCAAAATAGGGTAACTTTCTCTTTGGAGCTACGGTTGGCTGGTAGAAAAAGCCTCAACACTGTCGTTTAAATCGATAAAAAAAAAATCCTACCTATTCTATTTTACTCTAATATTATGTATGAATGAGAGTATTTACTTAAATGACATGCTAGGCCGGACCGGAACGTGACTAGTCCTTGCCTATATGTGTCAATTTGAAAAAAAACCGTCACGTGATCTCCGAAATATCTCTCCTACTTCTTACTAGCGTTTTCTTGGCTTATGCCACGGCTAAAGGAGCCTGGGGTTTCTTTGGCAACAAATCCCAAGATTCGACGTAGGCGCTGGTTGTACGAAAGCGACTGCCCTCTGACCTTCCAACCCAGAGGGTAAACTAGGCCTTATTGGGATTAATCCGGTTTTCTCACGTTTTCCTTCACCGAAAAGCGATTGGTAAATATTAAATGATATTTTGTATATAAGTTCCCAAAAACTCATTGGTACGGGCCGGTAGAATTTGAACCCGAGACCTTCCGATTGAAAGTTTTGCTGAGCTATTTATATGTATCATAGAGCGGTAATAACGGGAGTACGCTTGTCTGGCATTAACTATACAAAAAAATTATCTGTATATTTTTATTGGGTGTTTGGCTGTTCGTACGGTTGCTTAGTACCTACCTGATAGACTTGTCAACCCATAGTTAGTTACGTTATCCTGGGCTTTTTCCGAAAATCGACATCCATTGTGCCTTATATGCGTGATACCGAGGTAGCTCTACTCTAACCACCCTAGTTTATTTCTAGGTTGCTAACTGCCTCCTGTAGTGTGGTTGGAGTCCTTAAGTATTGACTTCTGTGTACTTCTACGTATTTACATTCTGACAGAATATGTTTCTGCATATTTATTTATTATTTATTTATTTATTTTTCCTTGAAGATATTATATACACCCTGTTTTTTAATTTCCGTTTACTTAAAGGCGAGATTCATCTTTAACTCGAGTAAATTTCTCTAAGAAACTAGTGTCTAAACTATTACAGTTTTTGAGATATTCGATAAATATATTGTAAGCTAAAAATTACTAAGCCATCTACTAAGCTGTGTTTTGGGCGTAAACTGTCATGTCTAAAGTTTCAGCTTTGTCATACTTGATACTTACTTTCATGTTACTCTGAAGGAACATATACCAATATAAATTTACAAAAACGGGGCTTAATCGTGTATAACTTTGAAAACTAACGTCCAATTTTTTGAAGGGTGACATTGTCCCCATGGTCCCTCATCGACATCTCCATCAACATCTTCTAGCCATACTATTTTCTTCTCTATTTTCTTAACCATATTATTTCCTTTACTCAAAAAAATACCTTCGTCAACAAAAAATATGAGTAAACTAACTTTTGCCTAATAACCTCACAAATTACCCATTACATTTATCAAACAAAGGGTCCAATTTATGCATCATCCTCGAAAACTCAAGTCGTATAATAAAAAAACGTGTCAGGTATGACGTACAACAGTTAGCAGTTCGGAACGCCGTGCAAACTGCCGTCCGAGGTGCCCTTAGGCAAAACTTCACGGTATAAATACAGCAAACAACATTTACATCGGCCGTTAGTATTCCGACAGTGTTGCTAACTTCAGCAACATTTCACGGAGTAAGACACTTCTCAGACTTAATCATGCGCCACTGGGAGCGGCCACTTGCCAAAGTATGTGGAACGTGATTGTAACTTTTACTCGTGTGCGTTTTCTTATGGAATAACAATATTGTACTGCATCACATGAAACATATGGTAAGGTAAATTACACGGAGAAAAACGTGTGAAATATATATTTTTGACTAGTGACAACTATATTTCTGTTACTCATTACTCTCTTTTTGTAATTCATTATAATAAGTAAAAAAATGTAGTTGTCACATTTAATACATTAAATCTGCAAAAGGGAACTAGACTTTTTCTTCTTGTACTAGTGCTCAAAGCTCTAAGGGCATTGTGGATAAGATCTGTCTACCGACTATTTCATCTCATTTTACTACGTAAACAACCTTTGACAATTAATAACTGCCCTACTGACTGACTGATCTGAGCGGGTGTAGGTATACAATTTTATACAAACATGGGAGTTCTTGCCCTTTTTGACGGACTTCCCTTAAAATAAGATATTATACACATTGACCTTGATGCCCAATATGTAGTTAAACCGTATGTCATTCGACTTTCAGGACTATGTAAACAAACGGCGTAACTTTGATTTATCACTGTTACTCCTTAAAGTTTCACACCACATACACTATGAAAATAGCCTTTGTCGTAAAAAACAAAAAAATATAGGAAAAATTACTTAATCTTGGAAATTTCATTGAAAATTCAATATTATTTAAAAGTTAGATTGTTCTGACACAGTGCAATGACGTTTTTGTTTCTTTTATATTCTACGTTGTCTATGACGTTTAGTGATGTGCCGGTACTCACGGTATCTACCTGATATAGGCATTGTGTACACTACACGGTAAGTAAATGAGCAAAGGATCGTAGCGTTAAGGTATAATATAATATACTTAAAATTAAATAAATATCTAAATTCAGATGCGGATGCATGCAGTGGAAGAAATGCGTGGATCATGTAATAGGAGAAGAGCATAAAATGAAAAATTTAGACGGCATCATCGATAAGGTGGTACGATGATGCCGATGATGCCACATAACGCCACCTTTTATAATTAATACTGGTGACTCTAGTAAAACTTCAAGCACCGATTTTTCAGGAGATTAAACCAATTAAAAATATGAAGATGAGATGTGTTTTACTTTCGGTATTTTAGTAATCGATTTATTTTGACTTAAAATAGCACTTCCCCATCACTAGTAAATTCATCATTCAAAGACAATTTCAATATGACGGTTTGTTTACACAGCCCTGAAAGTCGAATGACGGTGACTGTAAGACCTTGCTGTTACCTCTGTTGCCCTTTATGTGTATCTACAAACCTTTAATAGGTGGCAACTAAGTATTAGGACGGTAAAAATAAAAATACATCATCACAAGTTCTTAATAAATCGTAGATAAATACGGTTTTTACTTTTTTATTTGTTGCCTTGCACTACTAGTTAAAATCAAATATTTAAATTATTTTTTCTACTCCAGAACTTACATCTGTCAATTCGATGACTGACAGCGATAATGAAAAAGTATACATTATAAATTGTCTATGGTATTCAAAACACTGCTTATATGGATTTTCATACAATATATTGGCACTGTTATTTTTTTTCTATAGTGGGCAAACGACGTGTTCCACATTCTGCCACCTTTCGAGATTTAGCTTTTTTCGATATTTTAGCTGTCGTATAAAAACTAGCGTATGCAACAGCTCATAATTGGTTCTAAAACTCTCGGGTCTATTATTACCTAACCTGATTATATCACTGTTGCATAAACTACTATCGATTTGGTTGAAAGGCTCAAATTATCTTATCCAATTATTTTGGCCTACTGTATTTGAAATTCAGATTTGCGTGTGCTCCAAATATTGGACTAGTTTATTTTTAATTAAAATACAATCTTTGCCATATCACGTTAAGTTTGCCACATTATACGAGTATATACAGGCTGTTATTTTTTTCACCAGTCATACTCTGCGTATTGGACATACTGGTCAACTATTACTATGTAACTAATGCCGAAAACGCAAAAAATGTGTAAAATAAACAGAGATTTTTTTTTTTATAAACTCGTTAAATGACAACCTTAATGGTGGATTAGGGACAAAATGTAAGCTTCTTACAAAATGAAAAACCGTTGAAGGACTTTCATAACGATGCTAAAAAAAGACGCCTCTCGTTGACCCTTCAGAAAAGCTACTTATAGGATATGTATGTTATTTTTAGAATTCGCTGTTAGTGTATATAAATTAACTACCTACTTAAAATTATATAGGTAAGTACTCATTTTAATAACAGCTTACTTGAGACATAAATATTGCAATTCAGTTTATATAGACAATATTTTTACTACATTATCTACTTTTTATCTACGTTATAGGTACCTACTTATACATTTTCTCTCTGGTTCAAACTTTTATTCTCAACCAGAGCTTGCACAGTAAATGAATTCCATTTATCAAACAAAGTTAAGTAGCAGAGTGTCTGAATTCCCTTACAAGAAGATGCTAAAGTGAAAAAGCGATTCCACTAACTTTCGGATACTTCTACTAAAATATGCGGCGAAGAGAGACCAAAGCAAAAATACTTTAGAACAGATAAGGATAGAACGGACTATATTACCATAAAAACATAGTTTGACTCGGATAGCGACTGTAAAATTTGAATAAGATGATAAATATATATTTTGATATTGATACTTTAGCTTGTAAAGTTAACAGGAGCATTTTTTATATGAAATATTGAGCGAAAATAATAATATTATTTTCGCTCAATATTTCATATAAAAAATGCTATTGTATACAGTCGTTACATAACGATAGCTCTTAAAGTCGCGTACAATGTTTTGGCCACGTGACTTTATGAGAGGGTGCAAAATAATAATTACGGCGAGGGTGTGAATCTTGAATAATATGAAGTTTTAAGTTTGCGGACATTATCTTTGTCAGTATGTATTTGCCACGAAAATCGAACGATTGCGGATTTGTATCTCCATCTCTGTCACACTTGCATATTAGAGTGACAGAGGTTTTTCTGTCAATGCCAATGTTCGATGTTCCTGGTAGGCATGCTGGTAAGTTTAAAGTTTCAATATAATCAACGTAAGACCACTACACTAGTATAAATGGACCTTTAGGTAAAATGTGTTAATCTTGATAGCGCGGTTAAATTAAATTAGCTATTTTAGTTCTTATTATAATATATTCTTACGGCCACTTGCGTCAACTCGCGGTTGACGCCAGTGGCCGTATTTTAACTGTCAAATGCCATACTAGAAAACGCCTAACCCTGGGTTGGTTGGCTAGTGCAAGTGGCGTTCAGTAAACTTATGTTTAAATGGACAGATCTAAGTCTAACCGGATTAAACCCCACCAGCATACTTAGCTAACCTTATTCTTTTTAAACTAAATCAAAACGTACATATGTACAATTTTCTGTGTCTTGTGCACTAAAGTTTAAATAAATAGATAAAACGTCAACCATACTTATTTATTGTCAAAAGAAAAATATGTATTTTCTTTTTGTTAAATGATATCACTAGCGTAAATAAGGAGAAAGCATGATTATCAATTACGTAGTTATGCTTCATCATATCCCTTATCAAAAGGCATACAATTACTAAATATTTAGGTGCTCTATGTCTACATTTTGCGATCCTATTTGGACCGTAGATATACAAGAATACATAGAAAAGAGTTGTGTGCACTGTGCCTTTGATCCAAAAATCGTTAAATAGAGCGTATCGAAATAATGGCGTGGATGACGTAACGTACGGTTATGGACAGTTCACACTGCTATTATACTCGTATAGTCGGGGTTCTATTGGACGACACCTTGCACTTTGTGAATATGCGCTGAAACTTTGCACAGTTGAGGTGTGGGTGATCCTAAGTCGATTTAGACCAGGAGCCATCGAGAACATCAATAGAAATCCCGGAAAATATGCTTTTGTGAAAATTGTCTAACAAATCTCCAATACGGTTACTTGTTAGCCTTCTGTCTTCTTAGACTGTAACTTAAACAAGACAATTAAAATAAGCTTAACCACAGAAAGGCAAGGTATTGTATATCAAAGTTCCAAAAATTAATTTATGGTCCTTATCATCTGATCTGTTTCTCCAAATAAAATAAGTGTTTCCTTATTTATAACTTACTTTGAAAAATATATAAGTAGATTTATATGCAGCTGGAATGGCAATTGATGATTTTTTGTTAAACGTAAAATGTAAACTGAGAAAATCACTTCCTACTTGGGCAACGCCTATACGTTTCACCTTTCACAAAGCCGCGTAAAAATATTCATCTTTAGAGACAAACGAAGGTTGCGCTGTAAGCCAACTTTAACATGCTGCCTCCGTATTACAAATGTATACAGAACTCAATCCGATACTTTTACTCGTATTTACAAAAAGCGGCCTGGGAAACGGTGGCAGTAAAAAATACGGCAAACAAGCATCAAACAAAATAAAGATGAGTACTTAGTTTTAATGAACGCTTCGAACTTTGGCACGTGTTATGAGCACAGTTATTTGGATGTGATGCCATGTTTGACGACGTGTTTGAATAAATATGGTATGGTATGGTGTGGTGGTTGGTATGGTATGGTATAAATATGGTTCATAACTTTAGGTACCTATAATTGAACAATGTTTATATTCATACCCATTTTTTATGTTAAATAAAGGCATCTATTTTAATTTATACCTATGTAAGAAGGATCATGCGCAAAACCAGGCTGTTTTACATCTTCAAATGACTGAGCTAACACAACTTTTTTTGGCATGGGTAGTTGTAATCTTGTTATTTAATTAATTAACTTTCAAGTGATTTTATTTTTTCTTTCAATTCTCGAGCGCAAGATACTGTCGCTACTAATATACCTACAAATTGCTCCCGGCGTTCATACCGATTGTAATGTTTAGACTTGTACATACGTAAGTTGTCACATTGGCTAGCATTGTACAATATCCTTTAGAAAAAACATCCGTCATGCACACTACATTCCATACATACAACAATCGTAAGTCTCGCCTAAAGGTAAGACTAGCAGGACGGCTGTCATTTTTATATGGTTTTTGTGAATACAATAGTAACCGTCAAGGAATTTAACTTCTGTGCTACGTCGTAATAGTAATAATTACCTTATCAACTTTCATATTGATTGTTACTGTGACAAATTAACAATGTATGTATGGACCCACGATGTCTAAAATAAAGAAATTTGAAATTTGAAAGCACAGAAATGAAAATGACTGTATCCGCCATAAAATGCTGAAGAGCATAAACAAACCCCAGTATCTGGTTGCAGTCAGAACTCTGCAATGGCTTCCTTCCGGCCGCGTTCGTGCCCTGAGTTACACGAGTTAACAAAAATGGAAACACTCGGCCAATTTGCTACAGCTGTTTTAGCCATTATAGAGACATATCTGGCCAACTTTAATTTTTGTCGTATTAAATGCAATTTTGTTGACCGCCCCATGCCACTCGTATTTAAAGGCCCCTCTTTTACAAAAAAAATTATTATTACATTTTATAATTTCAAAATAAGTAATGAATTACCTTGATATCGCTCTTTAAGCAAAAGCAGACGCAAAAAAATATACTATTGATGAATAATATGAAAAGGTATCTAGTACATTACAAAAACTAAACTTAAATTATCGTTCGAATTTTTATCTTTCAAGTATAGTCTTGGGTTATTTTCTCCTGCCTGTACAAAGCTATTCCGGGAACCTAACATGACATGTCAGATAGTAGGTACAAGTTTGAACTGAACTGTTTCCTTCCGTTACAACGTCGGTGCTGTACGGAGCATGAGCCAGAATCAAGTCAATCTAGATTGTTTACAGTGAAACCGTCTTATTTATTGCTCTTCTATTTTATTTAGTAATAAAAACAATTAGGTTTATGAAATCGGAATAGGACGGGGATGGACCTATATTGTATTTTATTTAAGAAATAGGAAGAAAGGATTGATTAGTATTGGCTGGGCTCAGGTCTTCAGTGCAAATGCAAGCAGATTGGGCTATAGTCCTCACACCGGCACAAAGGAGGTTGGATACTTCATAGTCACGGTTGGGTCGGATTCTTCACGATGTTTCCCATAATCAAAACGTAACTGGTAGATGACAAATAATGTTTACTAATTACGAGTACTTTTTGGTAACGTTTGTGTACATAATGCCCTAGAAGTTGAAATGTACGAGCCGGGATTTTAACCTAAGGCTTCTTGATTAAAAGTTTCTGAGGTTTTACTCGTACCGCTAGGGAGGTCACCCGTGCGATCAACAAAAATATCCACAGATTATAAATTAAAAGTGATCGGTGGTCATAGACGTTTACTCAACGTTGAATAGGTACACACTTTATTTAAATAAAATACTGGGGTCTTACCATGACATCTGAAAGCGATTCAGTTGACGACCTAAACTGAACTGCATCGCTATTTCCTACCACAACATTGTTATTGCGATCCAATTTCTACCGACCGAGCGATAAGCGACCCAGCTATTTCATTCACTCATTTCAAGTGTATTTCGTACCACGACCGGCCACTTGAGCCGAAACTGAGTCGCAGGTATGTCAGATTTAGCGATTCATAAAAAGTTACTCATTTGGTGCATTTTTCTCAATCGCTAGGTTGTGTGGTACTTTTCTACTAATTTAGTTTCGTGTTTTTACAAGGATTAGGATCTGGAAATTGTAAGTACAGCTAGTTTCTTCGTCTAATTATTGAAAGCAAGTGCTTTACGATGGTTTTACGTTTGAATAACAAAGTTGAACTTGAATGTTTGTACCTATTCCTTATGTTTTTAGATGTCGGACGAACTTCTAGATTTTGAATTTTTAGAATGCGATCTCGCAGAGAACGCATCTAAAAAAAAACGAAGACTCTCTACACGAACTCAGTGTGATCCCTTTGCGTTGAGTGACATGGAGTTCATACGACGGTATCGACTTTCAAAGGAATTAACGCTTGCAATATGCGACGAACTTAGACCGATGGTTAAAGAGCCAACTAGGTCCAGCGATATAGATTTAGAGACTAAGGTAACTAACCTAAATTATGCATTACTTCGCTTTCAAATTAAAGAAATTTAATGATTGAATAGTGATGAGATGACTTATAATGACATTTAGGTACCTACTTAACTGTAAAATACATCTTAAGAACTATTTGCTGTCGCTACTTATTCATGATATGAGAAATTATTTTCCTAAATTTGACTAACTTTTGTTGTTCAGATTTTTTTTATCCTAGCAATAAAATGACCAAATGACGTCAATCTGCGTTTAAAAAAAAATCATCAATTTTATTAAATTTTGGGGACAGCTCACACTTGACCAAAATATTGACTACTCCAAAATTGTTTTCCCAAAAAAATACCTAATGTTTCCTTAGACAGTTTCCCTGTGTCTTCTATAGTTTCCGATTTCCCCATACTGTCCCACTTAAAAAACACTCTGTATAGTTATTTTGAGTCTTCTAAAACGTCTACATATGTATTCATCTGTATTTACCTATCATTTTGAACATATGATCACAATTACTAGTAGGTACTCTGACTTACGTATACTGAATTATTAAATCTCATTGATATTTTATCCAGATGGTGACTGCTTTGTCGTTTTATGGTGTTGGGTCTTACCAGAGGCCTGTGGGAGACATAGCTGCGTATTCTATAGCGCAGCAGACAGTTTCAAAAGCAATTGCTCAGATAACGTCTTTATTAAATAGACAAGAGATAAGAAGAAAATATATATTATTTCCCAATACTCTTGTCGTCCCCCTAACTATATATGTATTGAATAGTATACGCTGGGTTCACCTGTTTGAATCGACGACATAAGGGGTACATAAATATGATATATGAATACACATTTAACATGAGAAGTGGAAGGATGAGTCGACCAATTTTACTCCACTCCAAATGAAGTATGTGTTGCTCGGTGAGGTCTTGCCTCTCTCTTGTGGCTGTGCCACTTACATGCCTATTGTGGTTTTACCAAGTGCCTTTCCATCTCTAGTTACCTTAGCGTGGTTGCACACCCACGAACATCATACAGGTATCTCATTGCGGTGTACCGCTTACCTAATGGCTATGCACTCTCAGTTGGGCAACGGTCGACTGCCTCCGGTCTATACAGGGGCCAACCCTGGTGACTCTAACCATATTAGTCACTAAGCCGGACGGGGGGCCTGTGGCCCCCCGGAGACCTCCACCATCCCCATAGTCTCGCCACGGTTGCTCCAACTCAGTCGACCGTGCCCTGTGTGTTTCCGGACACACTCATAGTAACCCAATGTCCTTGACTACCAAATGTGCTGTGCACTGCAAGATTGGGTTACTGCCAGTAGAAAGAACGTTATACTTATACGGTCTCATCATCTTTCCACTATATCATGCACTTTATAGGTCGACAATTATATCATAGTAAAACACTCACCCGTGTTCTCAATGGGGCGCAGGCCTCCTCGGAGCTCGTGGCTCCGCACTCGTCTATTAAGACCACGACTTAACCTCACCTCCATTCGTGTTCGTGACAGCTCGACCTTTTTCTGCCGCCATGACTGTGCCACAGTACCAACATAAAAGTTAGTCAAACCAATATGGTGTTACCATACTCCAAAATATAGATTGACAGTACTAGTGTTGATACATACCGATTTTACATGGCGACTCGCGCTGCGCGCGACACTCCCACAAAGGAAAGAAAGTCATTGGAGTAAGGTGAGCAGGTGACGCGTCCACTCCAGGATTTTCTCTCTGGCCCGAACAGCAGCGTCTCTTTTAGCCTTGGTCTCTGGTTTCGTTTTGTCAGGGTTGGAAGTTGCTTCCTCTGCACTTGTTGTCTTAGTACAGTCAATGTCCATCATAGCTTCCTGCAATTGCATTGCTTCCTTCATAGTAGCTATCTCACTCGCGTGACTCTCAGGTACTAAATCAGTTGGTGGTGGTGATTGCATACCATCAACGCCATTTGTATCCAAGTCCAAATACTCAATTGGTGCATCCAGAGATGGTACACTTGATTCCTCCTCTGCTAGTGTTGCTTGTGCAGAGTTGTCTTGCTCTGTCTCCAACGGGTAGAGATGACCTACCGACCGAGTCATTACAGAGTCTCCTATTTTAACAGTAGCAACTCTATTTTTACCATCTGCACTTGTTATGAGTTCCGCTATCTTTCCAACCTTCCATAACTCACGGTTTCTCAAATCCGATTTGACTTGCACAATATCCCCAATTTTTGGTTCACACTTAGAAACAACTCTTGGTTGTTTAGGAGAGTTGTGATATCTCTCTCTCAGATTCATCAGGTATTGTGCCATGAATATCTTCTTAAATTCCTCCAGAATTATCAAGCCTCTTTTCCAACTCTCAATCAAATTAGCTTGAAGTTTGGAACCATCCACTGTACACACACTATCTGTAGCTGGAGTCAAGGTTAGGCATTTTCCCAGACTTAGAAAATCAGCAGGTCTTAATATGTGTATTACTTCGGTTCCAACCTTTGTGAGTGGTCTCGAGTTAACAACCGCCTCTATTTCTTTCAGAACTGTTAACAGTTTACTGTCTCCAAGAAGGTGTTTTTCCAGAGTGCGCGAGAGAGAATGCTTGACTACTCCTATGAGTCGCTCGTAGAAACCGCCATGCCACGGGGCCAGCTGTGGTATGAATCTCCACTGGATACCCTTCTCAATGCAGTATGGGTTTTTAACGACTTCTGACGTAAGCTTGAAGCAAGTGGCATTGTCTGAATATAATCTCTTTGGAGTATTCCTGGAGGCAGCAAATCGTCTCAGTGCAAGGAGACATTCTTCTGCCGTTAAGTCACTCACAACCTCGAGATGAATAGCTCGGACAGCAAGACAGGTAAAAAGAGCAACCCATCGCTTTTGTTTACCATTTTCTGTGTTGACATACAGAGGTCCAAAATAATCTACTCCACAGTAGGTAAATGGAGTGCTATAGTTCACCCTCTCATTAGGTAGGTCTGGTGCAGTTGGCAAACGATAAGGACCACCTCCATGTCTGACGCACTGCTGGCATCTTGAGACTACTTTCTCCACTTGACGTTTTCCTTGTGGGATCCAGTATTTTTCTCTAATGAGGCTAAGTGTATGAGTAGCGCCAACATGGTAATTAGCCTCATGAGTGTCTTTGATCACCTTTACCGTAAATTCGCAATCTCTGGGCAGCAAAATAGGATGTTTCATGTCGTAATTCCATGTGGTGTTGACCATCCGTCCCTGGCATCTCAATACACCATCCACATCTAGAAATAACCCGAGATTCCTAGTCAGGTGTGTTTGCTTTCCTGCAATCTCATCGGCAAAGTGAAGTTGTTGCAGTTTTTTAATTTTTGCAATTGGTGTTTGAGTTTCCTCTATTAAGTTGGCATCTATCAGGTCATTGCTCAACTTCTCATTTGCTGACAAATCAACTTCATCCTCAATTTCCATTTGAAGGTTGTCACTAGGTTGGAAATCTCTGAGCTGATTCCCTGGACCATCATCATCTTCTGGAGTGGTGCTGTGTTCGTCCTGGTCCAGGCCCTCCCCAACAGAAAGGATTGACTGTGTCATGTGGTTCATGTAAAATCTATCTGCTGGCCACATTGATTCATCCTCTTTTAAAAATGTGGGGCCATTGAACCAGAGTTCCTTAGACTGACTCCATCGTTCTGGTCTTGTTGCTATATCAGCTGGATTCATCTTAGTGTTGACATAGTACAACTCTGCTTGCATCTGGTTTTTCCTGATTTCTTCCACTCTGTTGGATACGAAGGGTGGTAACAATTTGTTGGACCGCATCCATCCATGTACAACCAAACTGTCGCTCCACAATGTTTCTTTGTGTATTGGAAGAGATAGGTTCTCCCTTACATATTTCAAGAGTCTACTTGCTATCAGTAAACCCATGAGCTCTAATTTCGGAATATGAAGCTCACTTGCGTCATCAGGTTTGGCTATCCTAGATTTTCCCATTAAAAATGCGACTGATGTTCCTTTATCGCTTCTCGATATCAGATAAATGACAGCTGCGTATCCAGCCTTTGAAGCATCAGAAAAGCAATTTAATTCAAATTTTGCTTCGGGTTCTACTACACCATTTGTGACACATCTAGGTAGTTCCAAGTGTATAGCAGTCCTCAGTTCCTTCAATGTTTCTTGTACAGACTGGGTCAGGTCGTCTGGTAAGGTGGTATCCCATTTGCATTTTTTCTCGCAGATACTCAGAAACAAGGTCTTCAAAGGTAAAGTTAATGGACATATGAAGCCACACGGGTCATATATTCGCGCTAGGGTGCTAAGTACTTTCCTCTTAGTATCGGCTGGTGCATCTATGTCAAGATTTTGGTCATTTATTTTCAATTGTAAGGTGTCCTTTTCGACGTTCCAAGACAATCCAAGTATTTTGACCGAATCCTCCCGTTTAGCTTGAAGTTCTACTGGTACAAGATCAAGGAATTCCTTATTGTTTGACAACCAGTCTCTTATATTCATTGAAATCTGCTGGAAGGTTTCTCGTGTCCGTTCATATATCTCCTGTGCTTCCTTTACAGAATCTGCCCCAGTTACCAAGTTGTCCACATAGCAATTATCAGCAATCTCTTTTAGTAAGTTTCCATCCGTCTGTGCCATATGATACCTGATAGTAGCTGTGAGTAGGAACGGGCTTGAGATGATGCCGAAGGGCACTCTGCAAAAACGTAGATATAACAGATTGTCCTCCGTTGGATCCTTCGTTATGTCTTTGAGCCAGAGAAATCTTGTTACATCACGGTCTTTCTCTTGAAGGCCAACCTGCAAGAATGCCTTTTCCACGTCGGCTACGATGGCTATCTTCTTCGTCCTGAATTTCAGAAGAAGTGCTGTAAGATCCTCTAGCATTGACGGTCCGCTATAAAGGCACTCATTCAAGCTTTTCTTGCCAATTCCTTTCATAGAGCCATCATAGACAACACGCCCGCGCTTCTTGCCTGCAGATTTCACAATATGATGGGACAAATAGAGTACCGGATGTTCAGTGTCAGTACTATGACGTTCAACAACCTCTATGACGTTGTCATTTAGTTGTTCCTTGATAATGTTATCATACTCTTGGAGTGTCGTCGGATCTAATCTGTTGGCTAAACTCTTTAGCCTTCCTAAAGCCATGCCAAAGTTGATAGGGAGCTGTGGTGGGTACTCAATCCAAGGCCAGGTAACTTCATAACGTCCATTTTTATACTGAATTGTATCATTGAAGTGTTTCACAGCTTCTTCCTGTCGTGTGGCTTTAGGAGAATCAGTTATTCCAATACACTCCATAGACCATAGAAACTTAATGTCAATATTTCTGAGTGGTAAATCCGGTTCTGTGAAATAAGGGCAGCTTGATTCATGACAGTGGCAGTAGGTAGTTACAGTTAAAATGTTTTCCTGTTTTTCAATGCGTCTTCGATTCTCATCTCCTGAGTACAGCCAACCAAAGTCAGTGTCAATTAGATACAAGTTGTCTTTCAGTTCTAATTTGGCTTGACGCCTGAAACCTTCACAATAGTCATTCCCAATCAATATATCAACATTTTCGCCAGTAGAGTCATCGTCGGCCACTAAATCCACCATAGAGTGGTCAAATTTTGCCACTGGCAATTTTCCTGTGATATGGGGTACTATATTGACATGAATTGTTTTTTCAATGCCACGTTTGGTTTTCAATAGTACATCTACTGATGGACTGGGCATTTCCTTTGGGTCTGTTGCCCCAAATGTGAACACTAAAAGTCGGTCTTCATTGTCAGGTGTCAGCTGTAACTTAGATGCAATCTTTGCCGTAATGTAACTTCTTTGTGAGCCACTATCTAACACCAATCTACACTTAATTATCCTTGGTTGATTGTTGGGGTTGATCACGTGTGCCACGGCTGTCTGTAAATAATTAAAATTATTTGCTATAAAGCATTTAACTATATTTTTCTTATCCAGGACATCTGACTCACCATTAGCTGGCTTCGGGCACAAAAGTTGCATGTGACCTTCTCCACATTGGTAACATGTTATCCGCTTTCGGCATTGTTCGGCTTTGTGGTTCCGCCTCAGACAGTTGTGACACCGGTCTGTCAATTGCCTTTTCCGTGACTCCACATCCTTATACTTTCTACAGTCCATGCTGCTGTGGTTGGTCATTTTACAGAATATGCATGGTAGCCTAGTTTTCTTTTTTGGAACACTGCTAATTGTATTTCCTGCCTTTCTTTTGAGGATTTTGCGCTTATGGCCAATCTCGCTCCTGGTATGTAGAGCGCCGGTGGTGATAACTTCCTTTGTATCCACTTCCACTGGTCCTGTCTGAGCTTTCTCCATTGCTATTACTATGCCTACTAGAACTTCTCTCACTGATGCCATAGTATTTTCTTTTGATAGTGGCATCAGGTGATACTGATGCAAGACTTGTTGAGGAAATTTTGAAAGTATTGTGGCCCGTAGATGATTTCCAGTTATATCTTCGCCTAGCATCTCCAGTACTCGCAAGTGACGTTCCACTTCATCTAGGATGCGCCTACAACTAGGTGCTGTATATTCTGCTCGGCCTAGAGTAGAGATAGCTGTGTAATGAGCATCAATTAGCGAGTCCGTAGAACCGTACCTTGACTTTAAAGCATTGACTGCTACAGTGTAATTGTGATTGGTGATGCCAAGCCCTGCTACTGCTTCTAAAGCCTTTCCCTCCAAGCAACTTAAGAGATACGTCAACTTGTCCGCGTCGGCCATAGGCTGACCGTCAACATTTGAAGCGAACCGGTCCCAAAATTCTAACCATCTCAATTGATTACCGTCAAATTTTGGTAGTTGTAGTTTCGGCAACTTAACGTTCACTTGTCCACGCGTTGAGGCTAACGAAGAATCCCCTATTGGAACAGGAGCCAGTAGTGAACTTTCCAAGTCCGAGACAAAATCCTCCCCCTCCAATTGCACCTGCATGGCTGATGAAACCACCGTTGCTTGAGGGTTGGACGAAGTCGTAGTGTAATGGCGAATTTCATCCTGCAACTTTTGCACCATATTTTTAAGACGCGTAACAGCAAGTCTAGCGTTTTCGACTTCCATTCCACCTGACTCATACAAAGGCTTCGTAGATCCTACATATTCTTGCAGCTTCTTCTTTCTCATATCCACCATTCCAATAAGAATTTCTTCCATGGCTGTGACCGAGAGCCGTTTCTATCAAATTTACGTAAATACACCACTTTAGCCACTAAAACTGTTTACTTCTCACGAGAAAACTTTGAAAAAACATCAGTAAGCCAAACAGTGAAAAAACTATAGACTATAGAGCTAAAAGTGCCAAAAAACCGATGAAACGGCGGGAAACGAAAACGTCAGTGTTACTAGTGATGTCACGTAGTAACCGAATAACCGATTTCATGTAAGTTGCTGCGCTTCACAAATTATATTTCACGCGATAATAATTTATTATAACTGCATAAACATAACCTTAATGTTATTTTAAATGAGTGATTGGCGATTATTATGCAATAACTACACGAAAACAACAAAATTGTCTCCAGATTGGTCTATTTCTGTAAAACCGATTTCCTTGGTACCGCACTAGAATAAACCATAGACATTTGTAGACACTATTGGTGTCATTGCCAACTTAAAATTTATTATTTTACTTAAGCATAGTTTACACGGTTTGTTCATCGAAAACTAGCTTTTAAGCCGTGTATACAAGTGTTGGATTGCTGGAAGCCGTGCGCCTTTCAGTTCACTCATTTATGAGATACTGACAATCACTCAGCTTTAAAAAATAATTAGCTTAACCAACAAATATGACATGAATTATTCATTAAAACTAAATAAATTGTAGTAAATGTAGTAAATTGTACGCAGGTCGAATTTCTTTATTGATTTATTGTACATCAAAGAAAATATCTGCTTCTGTAAAAAACTAAATAGAACAAAAGTACTAACAATATGTATTTGCCCTTACAAATAGCTGTAATTGTGTACTATGTTCCATTCCATTAGCGTGATATTGATATAAATAAGTTCCATAGCTTATCCTGCTCATTAATATCAAAATCCCAGTATCATCTCCACCAAAATGTCGTCCCCCTAACTATATATGTATTGAATAGTATACGCTGGGTTCACCTGTTTGAATCGACGACATAAGGGGTACATAAATATGATATATGAATACACATTTAACATGAGAAGTGGAAGGATGAGTCGACCAATTTTACTCCACTCCAAATGAAGTATGTGTTGCTCGGTGAGGTCTTGCCTCTCTCTTGTGGCTGTGCCACTTACATGCCTATTGTGGTTTTACCAAGTGCCTTTCCATCTCTAGTTACCTTAGCGTGGTTGCACACCCACGAACATCATACAGGTATCTCATTGCGGTGTACCGCTTACCTAATGGCTATGCACTCTCAGTTGGGCAACGGTCGACTGCCTCCGGTCTATACAGGGGCCAACCCTGGTGACTCTAACCATATTAGTCACTAAGCCGGACGGGGGGCCTGTGGCCCCCCGGAGACCTCCACCATCCCCATAGTCTCGCCACGGTTGCTCCAACTCAGTCGACCGTGCCCTGTGTGTTTCCGGACACACTCATAGTAACCCAATGTCCTTGACTACCAAATGTGCTGTGCACTGCAAGATTGGGTTACTGCCAGTAGAAAGAACGTTATACTTATACGGTCTCATCATCTTTCCACTATATCATGCACTTTATAGGTCGACAATTATATCATAGTAAAACACTCACCCGTGTTCTCAATGGGGCGCAGGCCTCCTCGGAGCTCGTGGCTCCGCACTCGTCTATTAAGACCACGACTTAACCTCACCTCCATTCGTGTTCGTGACAGCTCGACCTTTTTCTGCCGCCATGACTGTGCCACAGTACCAACATAAAAGTTAGTCAAACCAATATGGTGTTACCATACTCCAAAATATAGATTGACAGTACTAGTGTTGATACATACCGATTTTACATGGCGACTCGCGCTGCGCGCGACAACTCTGGAAGAAAGGAACGAAACGAGAACTTTGTGAGTACATAACTATCTTTTACCAAACTTTTATAAAAATATTACTTAAAGAGAAGTTAGTAAAAATATTAATTTTTACCTTTCCATTTCACACCTAAACTGCATGTGGACTTTAATATAATACTTTCTTGCGTAATTTTTCAGATTTTTCAATAGATTTGGGATTCCTGGAGTTTTAGGATGTATAGACTGCACACAAATACCCATTTTACGACCATCCCAGCATGAGGAGCGGTATTACTGTAGAAAACAATACCATTCCTTAAACGTACAGCTGGTAAGTCGGTTTAAATAAATAAAAGGGGGCAAGGTTGTTGTTCAACTTTCGTGCTTATAGATTGAAACATGAGAAAGCGAAAGATTCCAAAATTCAAACACTGGAATCGACTTGGATCAACTTTGACTGGGTTCGGCTTTACGAGGGTCTCAAGGCACGAGAACTGAACAAACTTTGCCTATTTCCCCTTACTTTCACGAGGAAAATTCAGTCAATACTTCCAGTTAAGTAATTTGAAGAAACCATGCAAAGCTCAAGGTCGAATCACTCTCCCACCTTATGAATAAAAAGCACGTTCCGAGCTAGTAAGGGAAAATATATTTGTTATTGTGTGAGTTATATATTAACCCAATAACCACTTCAATTACAGATATGTGACGCAGATATGCAAATCATCAGCATAGACGCTAGTTTTGGTGGGGCTACCCATGATTCGTTTATTTGGAACTCTCATCCTATAAAAAGTTACATGGAAGGTTTGAACGAAAGTACCTACTTGGCTTCTTGGTAAGTAATAATCTGTCTTTAATTTACGTACTTAGGTATCAATCAGGGATGCTACGGATCTCTGCTTCTGCTTCCATTTCTGTGGAACTTTCGTTTTATATTACACATCCACTTCGGTTCTGGGTCTATTAATTAAAAAAAAAGAAATTGTAACGAATGTAGCCTAGCGCGACAGTGCGGCATGAGCGGCGTACCTACATGAAAAACCAGCAGGTTTATGCCTGGATTGCACGTAGCTCTCGAAAACCCAGATTCCTCTTTTGTTTCTGCTTCCGTTAAACTATAGTCAAAACTTCTGCTTCCGCTTTCTGTTTCGATAAAACCACATCTGGTACATCCCTGGTACCAATATTGTAGATTACATAAATATAACTATAACTATAAATTAAAAGAAAACCCGAAACTAATAGGTACCTAAGTTCCCTTTTTGTTATGTGTACGTGATGCGCTTTCATTTGTTGACCCCACTTAGAGTATATTCGCAGACATTTGCTTATTCTTCCCCACTTTCAACTCCCACAACTTTTAAACGTCTCAACCGATTTTTATTAAACATGTCTAAGAACACTCGCATGTTAGTCAGCTTTAAAAAAAAAACTAAATAGAAATCGTTCATCCGTTCGGGGAGCTATGGAGAACAGACAGACACGTCAAACTTATAACACCCCCCTTTTTGCGTCGGGAGGTAAAAATAATCAAATGTTTATAGAAGGATAATTAATAACTAATTAAGGTATATAGGTATACGTACATATGTATGTACATAGGTATTTAACTTGAAAGTGCGTTCCACTGGATGCGTTTGTATGCTCAGGTGCATTTTTAACTAACGAATTATATGACGTCATAAAATAAAGTTGAACTTAGCCAAAGATACATCCAGTGAAATATTGTAATAATAAAATGCATTATTTTAATGATTACAGGTGATTCAGGATATCCCCTCAGGAAGTACATGATGACTCCCATTGTCGATGCTGCAGATGGCTCCCCCGAGCACCACTACACCGACAAGCACGTGCGCACCAGAAACGTTATTGAAAGAACAATCGGACTACTTAAAAGTCGGTTTCGATGCGTTTCCGGTCAACGAGGGGTATTACATTATACCCCAGAAGTCGCCGCGTCTATAGTAAACGCATGTGCCATATTACATAATATTTGTAATAAAGCCAACGTCCCAGTATTAGAAGACGAGGAGTCGTTGAGCAGGCTCCGCGCCCCGGCGCGCGCCGTCGCCGGAGCCCGCGCCGCCCGCGCCGGAGACCGCGCAACACAACCCCGCGCTGCGGCTCGGCCAGGCAATGCGGCGACGATGCGTGCAAAGCGTGTGGCCTAGTAATCCTAGACTAGATTTTTATTACAAGTAGTGATTTTATGGTAATTTAATTTTTTAATAGTCATTGTCTATTCAATTATTGTAGTACCATATTAAAGAAAATTTAGTAAACCAAAATTATACTTATTTTATTTGGATTATAGTTACTCGCTACCAAGGTTGGCCTATGCCAACTCTGACTGGCCTGATCCAAATTTAGATGAATTTGACACAGAGATAATTTATGTCGCTGGGAAGGAAATACTTAAAATAACTTATAATACCCACACACAATTAGCCGCTTACAATGCTTTAAAGAAGTCTGCCAAGTGCGGATCCGACTCGCGCATGAAGGGTTCCGTGCCCATACACATCTATAATATATAAGTATACATTTCTAAAATGAGCATAAAATAGCAGTACAAAATTCGCCGGGAGTACCGGGACAGCTAGTTATAAATAAAACATGTGAAAAATCATGTTCGTAATTTAATACTTAAATTATTTCCTTTGGTAACATTCAAATAAATGAGAATAAAATTTCACTACGATCCAATCAACGAGACTAACAGACAGATTGTCCAAGCAAACTGGAGAACTTGCTCCCTTCGTTCGCTCGCTCGTTCGATCAAGTATATACAGGGCAACATTATCTTATTTAAGTCTTAATACCTATCATCTATCAATAACTAAGTGAATATGTATAGATGTAGTGCATAAAGTTTTGCTTTCGTATTTTAACAGAAACGTTAACGTCTCTGTTAAAATCATGCTACTTCAATCGACCTCGGTACTTTTGGTACTGACACTGACTGAAATAATATGACACGTTCGGCCGTTTGAAAATACGAAGACAAAACTATTTGCATTGCATCTGTAAGTATACTAATTAAAAATAAACTAAATAAAAAGTAAAGGGATAAGTTCGCCTTTTTACTTACTGTTTTCCTTTTGTCAATTTTAATTTATCAGTGTTTTGTACAATAAAGAGTTTACATACATAGGTACATTTAAATTTTCGATTATTGAAGAGTACTAGGTGTGTACCTCTTCCTACCGTACCTGTACCGTACTGCACCATGTATACTATACCGTAAGGTAGGGTTCATAACTACGTATGATAGCATTAACAACACGACAGTATTCTAATTAACTAAACCCACCTTTACATCTACAACTTCTGTAATCGTTATTTAGTTTTTAACCTTAATTTGGCGAATTAACATCTATTACGTTATAGTTTAAGTTCTATAGCATATATTACGAGTATGTCAGAAGAAAGTTTGTTGAACATGTTAGGATCAGGATAAATTTAAATTTGGAGTTTCCTGGAGAGCTGGCTCTGGTAACCTGAAAACAAAAAACATTTTATTTTTGAAAGAAAGAAATATATTTATTTGTGACGTTCACAACAATCAGTACACATACAAACATAAAGAAAAATAAATTAACACTTAAATTACGTGCACATCACAAAATGGACCCAACGCAGCATATTGCCGGCTAAGAGCCGACGCTGGTCTTCCTTAGGGCTCATTCAGTGATGCCACGACAGATCACGCAAAAAAATTAGGCCATCGTTAGGCCATGGTATTATTATTGTAGTCATACTTATTCCTGAACTTTTCATGTATATGATATATATTTATATTAGTTACTTTTGGCTTTATCGCCTTAACGGGAAAAAGTGGCCACTATTCACCTTCGTTTAGGTGACTAAGCAAAAAAATAGTATTGGACCAAAAGTTGGGGGATTAGTAATAGGTACAATACTATGACTATGGCCTAAAGATAAATGTAAAAGTTTACATAGAAAACACAATCCTCACAATGAGGGCGCCACTTGCGGGTGTTACGCCCTCTTAATGAAGTAAATAGTTTAGAGGTGGCTGGGCCTCATGACATTATCCTTACCTTGTTCGTAAAAGCTGGTTCAAATCTTTTATTTCTGCGACCATCTGTTGCAGGACCTCATTTTGCAGTTGGTGTTGCCGCGCTCTATCTTTCGCTATATTGATAAGAGTTCGCCTCGCTACTTCTTGCGACATATGAGGTTCTCGGAGTCGCCGCCTTCTGTTTGGTTCGGTATGTTCGATGGGCTCGGCTAGCTGGCGTCGCGCCGCCGGCGCTCTATTTCGCGGACTTCTCCTCGGCGTGGTCGGCGTGATCGGCACCCTCCGTGGCGTATTTCTCCTCGGCGGGGTCGGCGTGATCGGCGCCCTATGTGGCGTACTTCTCCTCGGCGGGGTCGGCGTCATCGGCGCCCTCTTTGGCGGACTTCTGATAGGCGTGGTCGGCGGCGCCGGCAGCCTGTGTCGCGGACTTCTTGCACTGCGCGGTGGCGGTACCGGCTGCGGCGGCTCATGCACGAGAGGTGCGGGTGCCGGTGCGGGTGCGGGTGCCGGGTCAAACGCAGGGAGGATGCGCAACAAAGAGGGCGACTGCGACAGCCAAGGAGAACTCTCATTTGTTGAGAAGTTATCTGTTAAAATAAAATATACTTTTAAAAACATTACGAGTACATACTTAATCAAATCTGCCTCCTTCTTATCAGAACTTGTGCTGTGTATTTAATGACGAAATTTGGAATATTTTGAAGTTCTAGTTTTGAAAACGAATACTAGGGATAGATATATTATTATAGTTTATAGTTCGTAGTGTAGTTATTTATAGTTATTGGATATTTAATGGATATGGTATTATTAACTTCAGTTAAACTTTTTTTTTTATAAAAAATCGGGCAAGTGCGAGTCCATACCCGTAAACATCTATAACATACATATACATAATACATCTATCTAACGAGCAAAAAATAACTTCTTTTAGATGACAGCATTCTAAAATATTTATTTTATTCTGTTTTTTAGTATTTGTTGTTATAGCGGCAATAATAATAATAATATCATTTATTTCAGGCAAAGCCCATAAAATTATTAGTATTCTGTAAACTATGTACAAATATTATAACTTACAACACTATACATAACCTGTGAAATTTTCAACTGGCTAGCTATCACGGGTCATGGGATACAGCCTGATAACAGACGGAAAGACAGACAGTTTTTAAGTAAAAATATCATTCTGTGTCAAAAAAATCAATCAGATTCAAAACCCTAACAGAAAACAGTAGAAGGTATGGAGATTTTATGGAGAAATTACTACTCCCATTGCCTTCAAATGTTCTCAAAGTTTACCTATTTTGTTCATAACTTAATTTGGCACAACATTCTTCCAAATAAAAATTAAATATTACAGTATAAATGATTTACATACCTAATATAACACCTCCCACCAGATTTTCCATAGAGTCTTCTTGCTCTAGCACCTAAAATCAAATAAGCAATATAAATCACTGTTTTTTTTTACGTATAAATTCAAATATGTCATGTTTGTTTTGTGTACCTATTGGTTCTAACACCTAACTCTAAAGTATCACTAAACAATGAACAAAGTATACTTTTCTCGGTGAACCTACTCGTATTTACAAGTATTTTATAACTTTTATAACTTAATTTTAGGTCCCTATCGGGTAAAGGTCTCTTCCAACTTTGACCAGCAATTTCTGTCTTTAGCCATTTCTATCCAGACTTTACCAGCTACTTTCATAATTTCATCTGCCCATCGTTCTATTGGTATTCCTTGTTTTCCGTTTCCCACTGGGCATGTCCAAATTATAGCTGTCTGGTTTTTGTCCATCTCTTATCTTAAAATTTATATAATGTAACTAAATAGCTTACTTGATTGAACGGCTCCACTCTGACACCGGGGAGCCCAGACCCAAATGAGTTCCCCAGTATTTGTAGGAACCTCTTCTCTATTTCAGACAGAGGTGTAACTTCACTTGGTCCACCTCCCGTCCTTTGCTGTGCTCTATGATTGGAAGATACATGTTTTTTCAATTTAGACTTGTAATCATTCCAGTACTGTAAAAAGGGAAAAATATATATATAAATATATTAAATGCAGTTCATTTTTAGAGTTCTGTAGCTGTAGTCAACTAGGAACCCTTATAGTTTAGCCTGTCTGTCCGTGCGTCCGTCTATCCGTCTGAGGTTAATCTAAACAGTATTAAAATTGGTTCATGCATTCAAGTATCATCCCCAAAAACCTATTAAAAATATGTCCCCCGCCCTCTAACTTTTGAACTTTTTTTTAACTTCCAATAATATGAAAAAAATAAATAACTTGATTGATTTAAAAACTTTTTGAGAAACTTTACACATACAAAACTTATTCAACTTACTTTGCTCCATGATTTCCAATCCTTAATGGCTCCGTCTCCGTGCGCGTTTAGGACCTCGGATATTCTCAACCACATCTTTTTAGAGTGGTCCCTAGCCCTTGCCGATTTATTATACCCAGTTGCGATATCTTTGTGTTGGTCCAGGAAATCGCAAAGCGTTTCCAACTGGGCATAACTTACTCTTCGACGTGCTCCTTCGCTAAAATAATACAAGCCAAACACTTCAAATTCTGAGGAATTTTAAGTGATTCTTATAGTTTAAACTTTTAACACTCATTATCACTGAAATATATAAATAAACAAAAACTAGAGGTAACACGACTTAAAGCAATCAGTACTTATTTTTAACGAATTAAAGGTTAAATACTCACGACATAGTAAAAAATTACTTGAAAACTTTACTCTGGCACTGCGACACTCGGCGAAGCAAAACACTTTAAACCTAAACAGTAAACACTTCAACTTATCAAAATATTTCTTGTTTTTTTTATTACGAGTCAAAGGCGAGATGTTCTGAACCTCAGCTGTAAAGACCTATTATGAAACAATTTTTATGTTTACTTAAATTTCTTTATAAAAAAATATTAAATTTAATTCACAATTAGAACTATTATCATTATTTAAGTATTAAAATGTTTATTTTTTCAATCGCAAGTAAAATAAACTTATTAATTTGATAATTAATTATAGAAAATAATCTAGTTTCCGAACGATCCTGCACAAGGATAAAGCAAGATAGACGTATACGATTCCTATAGCGCCATCTTTTTCATGTCAAAGCTATTCAGTTGCAGACCAGAGACAATATCGGTCTTTCATTCACTTGTAAGCGATTGAGTTTCAGCTGACAATACTTGACGTCGTGGTAGCAAATCAAGACGCTCAGTTTAGGTGCCTAAACTGAACTGCCCTGCGTTTGGATAGTTTATCAAAACGTTGTGGTATGGCCCCAGGGGCCTAACCATGACGTCATAACGCGATTCAGTTTAGGACCTAAACTGAGTCGCTGCCATACACTTGAGCACAGTTAAGAACCTAAATTGAATCGCGTTAAGACGTCATGGAAAGGCCCCTGAGCACAATTATGAACCTAAACTGAATCGCGTTGTGACGTCATGGTAAGGGCCCTGAAGTTAAAATAAATCTTGTAGGCTTAATATACACATTACATACATTTAAATCATAATAGTCAACATTTTAGTAACTTACGATCATTAGACAAATATTATAAGCGAAAATGTATATTTTACAATATGAAATTTGTATAATGAGGTAAATAAAACTAAAACTATTAGTTTCATTCTTTTAAGGGATGATACACTAGAACACGACGGGACAGGGCGGGATGAAAAGAATTACGTGATATCTCGGAGCCCTCGGATGTCACGTTTCCTATTGAAACTGAGTCGCTGCCATACAACTGAGTACAGTTAAGTACCTAAACTGAATTGCTTCCATACAACTGAGCCTAAACTGAATCGCATAAAGACGTCATGGTAAGACCACAGGGTCGCTCACGCTCAGTCGCTAACGAAACGCAACTGTCATTGTCACACTAATAAGGAAGAGTGATAGAGTGAGGTAGCTACGATACGTTATTAAGCGTGAGCCATTGGCATCTTGGCTACGCATGCAGATGTCTTTAACGATCCTTTTCCAAAACACTATCGAAGTCACCTCAATAACTAGATAATTCAAAAATATATTTCAAAACTTATTCTGGTTATCATATCATACCCCGCCAACAAATATAGGTAGTGACAAACACGTCTTCACGACTATTTTAACACTGAATTGCAAAATCGTGGCGTTAAACCGGATGCATTCAACGTCCAGAGCTGGAATTTTAATATCCAAGAAATATTTCTTGAACACTGAATGTTGTTTGAATGGTAAACTTGCTTGGTAATAAATAAAAATATTCAATCCGCCGTGGAAAGTTGCACTTGGTGAGGTGTGAATTCTTTAGAAACGAAGAATTAAGCTGTCTTCCAAATAGACTTACATGCTGTTGTTTAATATATTGTATTGGAACTTATTCATTTATTTTTGAACATTCAATATTTGCATATTGCGCGCTTAATAAGTAGGTATAGCGTATATCGCATTAACTAGGTATGATAACTTTCATTCAGCGCTAGTCAAATTAATAATAAACGATTTTCATTTGGTATTTGCCCACACAATCATTTTTTAAACATTTTTAAAATACATTTTTACCTACAACAAAGTTTTTCTCTCAACCAAAATAATCGAGTGAAAACAAAATTAAGGATTATTATTAGACTTCTACGAATACATATTATTTTCTAAAAGCTGCGTTAAAAAATTCGCTAAACAAAATAGCCATTCTTACCTAAAACCTTAATTAATTTATAAACAAAGTCAACCTTTTATTTGGACCCAGCAACAGCCTAAAAGTTACGCACATAGCACTAAATAATTTACTCACGCGAATTATACTGAGAGACTGTCTCGACTGCTGCATCATCAAAGAAATAAAATGCTGGATGTCTCAGTCATCATCTTAACCCTGCGACAACGAGTGCTGTAAAGGGCTCAAAACGTAGGGTCATGGCCTTAATAAACGTGATTAATCCGTTCGAAAGTGTATAATTTCAATGACAATTTCCTATTTTTTTTTAATTTTGAAACCGGTTGAAAAACAGCAAAATACCGCTTCAGGCGTAATATCGCGCGCCTTAGCCAATTTGCGTCCTGTAACTCGATTTCGATACGTTACCCCGCACCCCTGTTACTTGTCTATAAATCGCTTGCATAAGCCGTCCGTTTTCTACCACTACCTTATTTATTTTTAACCAACATCAACACCCTTTTCAGCATGTAATTTCCTATAATTTGATATCTTCAACGACTTCTTATGTCATTTTAAGATATCTAAAGATGGCGGTCAAAAAATGTGTTTTCTGTAAGTACACAAATTCCGTCTCTGTGCGAATTATTATGACCCCCAGGGCCATATCTCCTCTACTATAAATGTAACGCGAGTTACCATGGAATTATCCGTATTGTTTTAGACCCCTGCGTCAACATTTGTGACTTTTATTTAAAAAATTGGATTAAAAAGATGTCTACCTATATATTTTTACAAAAATATTGTAATGATCCAGTGTAATTAAAATAATTGCCATCCTATTTATACCTCGTTTGTCTTGCACTAGGCAATTTAGCAGGAAATAATTTCACAAGACTGAATAATTATTTGAATTAATTAACTGGGCAAGCTGGGCAACAAAAACACTAAACTAAAACCCACACTCGAGTTTTAATGCTTTTCATTATAAACAATCACATAAACTACAATTAATGAACGTCAATAACAATACAATTGAAGCACTTGCCAAAAAAAGCCTTTTTGGTTTGAATTGGTTAATTATTTAATGTGAACGAAGTCGCATTCATTCTAGGAAAAGTTCCGTTACATCATAGTTTCGTGATGGGAATGGTTACTTACATATAAATATCTAAATCTGAACAAAAAATAAACTTAAAGTTCCTTAAAGTTTAGGAATCATACCTATGCAATTAATATGTCTGATACTCGCCGGTTTTCTATTTAAAATTGGCAGGGGTCGTCGGTTAAATGTGAATATAACCATGTCGATCTGTAAAGCTATAATTTTTTTTAATTTGAAAATAAAGCATCGTCCTGTGAAGTCTACGGGCCGGTATCCGGCAGACATATTAGTGTCTAATTAGCGCCATACAATGACCACACAATGACAGGCTTGTCCGCCAGATTCTAGCGGGATCTATGCGTTCATAGTAAAGTCTAGATGAAAACTGCTGTGCCCGTCCGTGTGTTGGCGGATCCGATCTGAGGTACACCTGGCGGACAAATCTGTACGTATATGGGCTGCTAATATTTAACTTTTGAGATCTTTAGGGAACTTAATTTTTTTTTGTTTTTTATTTATTTTAGTCCAACAAGTCTAGTATTGACTTGTGTTGCGGAAAACGAGCTGAACAACTTTCAGCTGTTTATTTGAAAACCAAAAATTTATGAAACAATAAAAAGTCTATTAAAAAATAAGAAATATTTTCTGTAAGAAGATAAATTTACGACGAATCGAATGACTTATAAACATTAGATAAAATTCATATTATTTATCGCACTCTTACACTCGAGTTACCTCAACGGCATTCAAGCAGTTATCTACTGAGTGAATTAATGCCACCACCCCACCCCTAAATAAAACTAAACAATGTTGCTTACTATTTTGTCTCAGTCGTTAACGTTGACAACTTGGTTTACCTCACAAAATTAACAAAGGCCCTTCATAAAATTAAACTGATAAGTGTTATAAAATATGAGGAGATTTTATCACGATATTAGAGACGTTTTAATGGCACTCCGCTTGCATGTCACGTCCCGTTTAACCTGTAAGGCTTTTAGGGTCCCTTGTAACAAAATATGTAGAGCCTAATATAAATCAAACTTACATAATGAAAATGTCACTTAACATGATTTTGCGGCCATTATACTACATTAGTGCTGTGGTTAAATATCAGCGATTATACTGCTTTGAAAGAAGATAATTAGTCAATCGGGTAATAAAACGTGTTGGCTTAAACACAAAACGATGATCGGAGTCTTTCCGGTGGACTTTCCAAAAGTTAAGGGCTATGAAGGTAGATTTTCTTAATGAACCCTTCTCCACATTAAAAAGTACTCCTGTCCTATTTAATTGTATGATATAAATCATTACTACATGCTCACAAGCTGTTAACTACATATTGGTCACAGGAAAGAGTGGCTCTACAGTCCAACTGAACACACACTTTTTCTTTCCTGTGGTCAATAGTTAACAGCTTGTGGACATGTATTGTAGTAATGACTTTGATTATACAAATCAATAGAGAAGGAGTACCCCTTAATTTAGACAGGGCTTTCATAAGAAAATCAAGCTTTATAGCCCTTAACTACTTATTGAATAATCAACCCAAAAGACTCCGAACATAATTTTGTGTTTGACCCCGTTACCAGATCTAAACGGCGGGTGTACAAGAATCACACTCAAGGAACACTTCATTTCCACGATCCATTGATCCAAGGATAATCATTATCCGTCAATGTTGGTAATCATGAGTCGCTTAATTTCAAACTCGGGTAAATCCATGAGTCAGATTATGCGATTTTGGCATTAAGAAGAGGTAATAAGGTAGATATTTGCTAAGAGGTTTGAATTTGAGTGACACACATATCTTACTTTGTTTCTGCCTTCTTAAGGTCCCAAAGCAATTCTTAAACTTTTGAGGAGGTACCACAGAATCGAATTTTCCGCGTCCATTGGATACAAGTGTAGTGTATAATATTTTGCCCTTGTATTTTCATGGAAACGCCTGACCGTGAAAATACATATAGAGACTGACCAATTTTTGCAGTGTCAGCACTATTAAAATTACCATGATAAATACGAGCTTTTCTGACAAAATACGAGGGCAAATCATTATGCACTACAGAAGCATTCAATGAAAAGGCTAATATTAGTATAATAGGCTAATGTAGTTTTTTATTTAAAAAAACATTATGAATGCAATGTTTATCCGTAGCTCAATGTATTGGCGTCATTATGAGGACGAGTCACTTACGAAATGTTTGCTTTAATGCCGGATTTTTTTATCATCATGGACAGGACTATTATAGCCAATAGGCCTAATATCGTTATGATAGATCGATCGCAGCGCAGCGCCGGGCCATGCTCGTAACATCACCATCCCCCATGACGAGAACCTCGTGAAGGCCGAGAAGGACAAATCCAGCAAGTACCTAGACTTGGTCACAACGAAGTAACCGCCATGTGGGAGATTGATTCGGCAATCATTGTACCGATAGTTGTTTCGGCGAACGGTCTTAAAGCGAAGAGTTTCGACCAACATCTTGAGAGGTTCTCGCTACGAAGTTGTGGTTGGATCAAGGGTCAGGATGCAGAAGACATCAAAGCTCTCCAAACGGCCTATGCGTGTTGGATCTGTATCCCCACGTACGCTTTAAAAATGACCGGGCTTGAAGAACCCGAGAGTTTGAAACGAAGACATAATAATAATAATAAAAAGATAAAATAAATATTTACACGAGATGAAAACACGATAAAAAGACGAGCCAAAAGAGTATGTATAAGCCAAAAGGAAAGTCCAAAAAATTAGTGCGAAAGTCGTTTTCATACACTGTGGAATACTGATACATCTGTATTCGCTTATATATCAGAATTAAAATTCAGAACCAAGTACTTTATTGATATTATGTGTTAAGGATGACTCACACTAGTCCGATTCGATACGGGACGATCTGTCAGTTTCTATTTAAAACGTCACGTGACCTCCGAGGGCTCCGAGCTATCACGTGATTCTTTCTACAAGAAACTGACAGATCGTTCCGGATCGGATCGGACTGGTGTGAGTCATCCTTTACTGTTGTTTCGTCTGGTTATAGTTAAAATTTCTGTTTTATTACATTTTAGTTAAAACAAAATTAAATTACTTATAATTACGAGTAATTAAAATACCTGATTCATACAGAACCTTTGAACTTAGAGTGCTACTTTTCTTAGAACGTTTTGGTTGAGTCGACTAAAATTAATTCATGCCAAAGGGCGGCAACGTCTAAACGGGCATTACCTTATCATTCGCATAATTATACGCCTTTACTACAAATATAAAGGGATATTTTTCTACCATCGGTGACTGACAACGATTTCTGGAAAGCTTATTTTCCTGATTTGTATCAAATGTGACGTTCTTTCAGCCACATATACCTCTTTATTGGTTGTCGATAAAGCGCTAATGAATAAGATTAATTTCGAAATAAACATTATCAACGTTGAATGCATTAGCTTTAAAAGCCAATTTCAACCTGAAATGCCAATGCATTTAATATAAGATCATCATATCAACAACAACAGACACCTTTTTACGCGTAATTAAATGTGTAAGATTATCCTATTTATCATAAGGTAAGCAATCACAACTGACAATTAAACTATCTACATAGGCGAACATTTAAGGTCACATTCTTGTGATGTCACTTTGACGTTTAGGAATATTATCATATGATATGCCATATGCCTTCAACCTTCAGTAGTACACTCTAAATTCGGGATGACTCACACTAGAACGGGACGGGACGGGGCGGGACGGGACGACCTGTCAGTTTCTATAGAAAATGCCGGTGACATCCGAGGGCTCTGAGCTATCATGTGATTCATTCTTTAGAAATGGACGTCCCGTCCCGACCTAGTGTGGGTCATCCTTTAAAGGACATAAATAGTAAATAAAATTACTGCAAGTGAAATTATTACATACGAGAGTAATAAGATTAGATCACCATACTTATTTCAGCTTGTGCGCAAGCTACTTTACAACTTTCGATTCTTGTCCCCTCTACGTAAAGGTTGCCTGGATGAGATTGCTCTTAAGCAAAATAACGTTGTTTTCCTTTTTCACTTACAGTCTATACTGTAAGCTTTCTGTTTACCTGTTTGAGGTGAATGAATAAAGATATATTGAACAAATACAGAGTTATTGTAGTAATACAGTAAGTAATGCGGTATACGATTAGTTAATAATATTTATGTAAATAAAAAACAGATGGTGTCCAGCTACAATCTATCAAGATTAGAAGTGGCAACAATGGAGCCTACAATCAAATTGATACAGATGGTTTTGATGGCTGTCACGGCCTTGCACCTGAACACAAATAACTACCCTCCACAAGCCGCAGTTTTAGTAAGCTTTAAAAATCTTCCAGATACTTCTCGTGGTTCTTGTTTGTATGTACGATTGCGTTCAAAATTGCCTGGGCAGTTTATGAATGAATTCATTCATAAATTGCCCATGCACTTTTGAACGCGTGTGTACCTGTATTTTTTTTTATAATTACTGATACATATATGTTTTATAAACAACCGACGTCTCACGCTCTCATTTATACTCGTAAGTAATGACGTATTCTTACAGCATGATACCGTTGATTTTTTAATCAGCCGGGCTGGCAACGCCTGTCATGTTCTACACAAAAAAGTCTACCCATTTTTGCGAGGGAGGGGAACATCAAATGTACAGCTACATTTTGAACAATTTTGAACAATCTGAGAGTTCTGGGAGCCTGCACCAGCCACCGCGACCGAGTACTGTGCCATCATCAGCAGTACGCAAGGTGAGTGCTTCAGCTAACTGTTCTAGCCCCACTTATTTTCCACAGCTTTCGTGTCTCGTAATTTTCGTCCAATAAAACCCTTTCGCATACAGTCCGCTTAAATTGAAATCGAAGAAATAACACATACATTTTTTGGTACGGTTTCGTACATAGCGTTCAAATAGCTATGTCAGATAAACGTCAGTCCATACAATGAGTATGATACAAGATGCTCCCTTACTCTGCCATGGCCTTTATTGAAACTACTCGTTGGTATTGCTATTGGCGCAAATTTTTGCTTATTTTGTAAATTTTACATGCCTACAGATTAATATTTACTACAGGCATTTTAAGGAATAATATATCACCTCGATCACCAATAATTGAGTTCTAATATTAAATGTTAATTTACTACATATAAAAAAAAATACAGATGGTGAAAAGTTTGATTTCATCATAGTGGGTGCCGGCTCAGCGGGGGCGGTTATCGCCCACAGGCTCTCAGAGATAACGAACTGAAGGAGCTTGCCCATCGAAGCTGGAGACAATCCTCTTGTTGATTCAGTGGTATACTTATTATATTATTAATTGATATATTATACGCGGTGAAAGTGGAAAAAAATGAAAACATTTATTTACCTCGTTGTAATTTTCGTAAAAATATAAACACTGATAGAAAACAGTGCTTTTAATTTTTTTTATCACAAAAGAAACTTACGTGGTATGTACATATTTATATTCCGCCAAACTGAATACAGTTTGTTGGCAGATAAAGATAAATTGCTTCATTTGTTATTCCAGATTCCTGGCCTTTTACCTTTTGGGGACTATTCTATGGCTGATTGGAACTACTACACCGAACACACGGGCACTCTAGTCAAGCTCAAAGGATAAAAAGGATTCTCTTAACCCGGGGCAAAATGCTTGGAGGGTCTAGTGGCGCCAACTACATGTACTATGTGCGAGGAAACAAGGCTGACTTCCAGAAATGGGTAGATATGGGAGGTACTGGCTGGGCTGGGACTGGGACAATGTGACACATTACTACAAAAAGAGCGAAGGACTTAGAAGCTAGGTCAGGTGAATTGCACAATGCTGCAGGTCACTTAGGAGTTACGCGACTAATCTGGGACAAAGGAGTTCAAAATTATCTGAATGCATTCGGTGAAAAACATAAAATCCTTATAGACACAAACGGGCGCAAACAACTTGGTTACTCGTTTCCACAATTTACAATTGCTGACCACAAACGACAAAGCACTGCAGTTGCTTTTCTCAGGAGAGTCATAAACAGAAGGAACCTATTCGTTCTCAAAAACACTTTATGCAAAAAAATACTATTTAAAGGAAACGAGAAAGTTTGGGATGAAGGGCAATATTAGCCCAACTAGCAAAATATCAGGCTTTACGCTGCTAAAGAAGTAGGGATCGGACAAAAAGTGCGGATGACGTAAAAATGACGTAGTCTTGCACAGATGATGATGTTTGTATTCAAACTTCCGTGTGATATGTAGTAACGAAATAGTATTGACGAAGTAACAAAATAATCGTAAATAAATCTATGAAATTAATAATACAGGTGACGCGGTAATACGGGTGATGTAGTGAATAAAATAAATAAATAAAATATTAAATTCACTTTACCTTTTTTTCTACGTTTCCGACATCTTTGGTTGACTCCAAATGTCTTTTAATATTGCTTACCTTCGTTGGTATATCTTGATTACAGCAAGAGCAGTACACGTGTTTGTCACGGTACATACCTCCAAAAACGGAAAATTGCCACAATATTCGAGTTAAGATGACATTTTACAGCGTTTTTTTTATACATTAGTAAATATAAATTTTAGCTAAATATTATAGTGCAATACACAACTACACTATTATAGTTTAATAGCTAAACAATAAAGAAAGTCAATTTATTGTTCATCTGATTGAAAATGTCAGTTACAAAATTTCAAGTGGCGATATCGTTTAATAAAGAGGTTGATAAATGATATGTGATAATTGTTTATGAAAATCAAAAATACTATTTTAAATCAATGATTTCAAATCATCCTATAAGTGGTTTGACGTCACCCGCACTTTTTGTCCGACCCCTGCTCCTCAGTTATTGATGCTATCAGGTATTGGACCAAAAGATCATTTGAATGAATTTGGTATTAATGTATTGGTAGACTCGCCATTGGTCGGCAAAAACTTGCAAGACCACCCCACACTACTTGTTTCACTAACAGGTAATAAAGGCATTCAATCAGCACCTAAAAACTTACAAGTCATTACGAATCTAGACCGATTTCCTACTCCTACTGTAATAGGACATGTGGTTTTGTCAAATCATAGTTCAGTTCCAGATTACCAGACCATAGTTTTCCCGCTTCACTTTTGTCAACGTTGTTTGGTTTCTTCGTATTTTACCTTGATAATCAGATATGCACTGCATTAGCAAATGTGGGGCAATCCCAGGAGACCCTCTTTACGGTATTGACACTGATGCATCCGAATTATACAGGGCACATCGTATTACGAAGTAAAAGTTCTAAAGATAAACCTAAGATTTCCCTGATAAGATAAAAAAGATAAAGATAGGGATTTAAATAAACACACGAGAATCATAGATTATATAAGTATTTTAGATATCAAGTATATGAAAAACATAAATGCTAAGGTTGTAAACATGCAGATACCTCAATGCGCTCATATAGAATTCAACACACAAGAGTACTGGAGATGTCACGCATTAAATGTAGTTACAACTTTGTGGCACCCCGTGGGAACTTGTGCAATGGGTGTTAAGGGGAAGGTTGGTATGAGTTAAGAGTACGAGGTGTTAGAGGATTCAGAATAGGAGATGCTAGTATTATGCCGACTATTACCAGTGGCAATACTACTTTTGCATGGCTATTTTTGCATGGCTTTCACCGTCATATATTTATGCTGGTGACTGTACTGAAAAACGTTTGAGTTAACAGTGATTTTCAAGGAATGAGCCCCAAGTTTATTTTTTCTATTACCTGTTCTTAGATATATTTTCTATTACATTTCAGGGTTCCCTATAAGGGTCTGAAACTCTATAGCTAAGCCTCCGCTGCTGCAAATTTACTTCTTGTAGTTATAGGGTTGGCGTTTGGCGTAGCGTGGTTGGGTTGCGTTATTTTCCTTTTAAATAGAAAAATATACAACATTAACACTTCGGAAATTTCTATATTGGTAATATAAACACGTCAACTGCTGAACAAAAGCTCTCCCAAGGATTCCCTTGAAGACTAGATCGTCAGTCTACTTTGATAAAATGACACGTTGCGTATTCCGGTGCGCGGTCGCACTTCTCACTTACCTTTAAGTCCTAGTTGCCATCAATTTTATGAACAAATTACCTTTTCTGACTTTCAATAAAGGAGGTACTGTCCGCATATTTCAAATTTGTTTTTCATAACAATACACGTAGTAATTCGGTGGCATTATGAACCAAAAAAGTAATAGTAAATCAGAGTATGTACTTCTATTAACTCTATAACAAATGAGCCCCTGAATCAAATGGTCGCATGATTTGCAAGTAACCTCACCATCGTTGCCGTCTGTCTCCACAAAAGCTCCATGCAAAAATATGAATATCAGAGTATTTTTTCGATATGTATGAAAAACGATGACAGGACCTCCGTCTTGCGCGGTCCTACTCAGACTTGACTAGATTTTTTGCATCTGCCGTCTGCGTTGACTAATGGACGGTCGTTAATCACGGGCTTTTTCTTACAAATGTATCACTTCCTCAGTAATTGAGGCTGGCATTGAAAAAACTGTATTCTTGATTTCATGAAAAAAAAACCAAAAGCGCATTATTACCTACAGTTTTTTTAATCTTCAGCCAAATCAAGGTTTCATTAAACGATCGGCCCGTTTAAAAAAAATGATTACGACATACCCCTATTATTTTTCAAATAGATACCTAACTAACGACACCCAATTTAATTTAACAGTCTAAGGTTGAAACGATAAAAAAGAAGAACGGGAGGTACCTTAAAAAGTTTTTGTTTCCAATTTTTATGTTGCCACTTGGCGGCGTGATTGATATGTATAATAGAACCACATTGCAGGTTTTTAATATTAACGGTCTTTAAGCATATCCGTAGACAGACAGACGGTTGACAATGGAACCCTAAAATATATATAGGTACTATTGCGTTCAAACTTGCATGAGCAGTTTATGAATGAATTCATTCATAAATTGCCCATTCTCCTCTCAATTACTCAAAGGTTAGCTGGAAGAGATCCCTTATAGGGATAAGCTCGCCTTTGTACCTTTGTTCTTATCAAAATGTTTATTTTTACTATATTTGTGTACAATAAAGTGCTTACAAACAAACAAACAAACTTTTGAACGCGTGTGTACAATATTGTAAGTTGAACTTGTCTATAAATCCGTTTAAATTATTAACATGCCAACAGCCTCTTAGCCTAGTTGGTAATGACCCTGCCTACGAAGCAGGAGGTCCCGGATTCGAATCCTGGCCAGGGCATTAATTTGTGTATTTATCACGAATTTTTTTTCCTGAGCTATGAATGTTTTTTTATGTATTTATCTATTGTATATATCGTCGTCTAGTACCCATAACACTATCCTTATTGAACTTACTGTGGGACTAGGTCGATTTGTGTAAGATTGTCCCATGATATTTATTTATTAATTTATAGGTCCTTTATTATAAGCTTTAATGTTTCAGCTTAACCTAAGTCCACAGTTCGATAGTAAAGGCAGGCAAAATGTAACCAGGAATAGCAGAAGAAAAATAGTTACGATTATGTGTCGATAACAATATATCGACAATTACAGCATTATATTCACACCAAAAACCTTTTTCAATAAAAAAAGGCCTAATCAAAACGTAATCATTGGTTGACTGATAAGGAATGCCCTAAGACATTACGTCCTCTTTTTAAACAGTCCAAATACCGGACTAGTTTGTATAAAAATAAATAGATTAGATTGTAATAATAAGTATAAATTCCCTTGATTACGTTAGTGTGATAGAAAAGGAGATACAAATTGTAGTTTGTTCGATTTTATAAGGCAGTGGATGGATAAAATGCGTTCCTTAGCTAGCTCAAAAGGTTAAAAAGGCTATCCGAGCTTTTAAGAAAAAAAAATCTGTTCGTTTGTGTGCCCCTATTACACTATCATAGGCCTTCATGGCCATATTTTTTATCTATTATTTATTTATGTGAACTTTATTGCACAATAAAAAGGAGTACTAATGGCGGACTTAATGTCTTACGGCATTCTCTACCAGCCAACTAATGTTTAAAACCAGGAAGAGTAATATGTGCAGGGTATTGGAATTAAACGGACATGATTTACTAAAGTAATATTAACATACAGCTATATTGATGATTAGATTAGATTAGATTAGATATATTTATTTCTTATTGAAAATTACATGTCATTTAGTGTTCTAAACATCACAAATTCACAAAAAGATCGTCAAGTGTATAATAGATTAATAATAACAAATAGATAATAGCAAAGACAATTTCTAAAGACAAATGTCAATAGCAATAAGTACACAATCAGATAATAAAATAAAAAATAACTTAATAAAGAATTTAAATGTCTAATCTAAATTTATGAAAAATTCAGTATAATTATTGTATATACATCTAGGTCATACCTAGTTAATATAATGTCAAATGTCAAGGAAAAAAAATAATAATTAAAAAATGTCAAAAAATTAATCACAATAATAAATGAATATATCATTAATAATCTTGTTTTTCACTGTATTCCCTAACAGAATACAATGATTTTGTTAACAAGAATTGTTTCAGTCGTCGATCAAATATATCGTTGGAGGTTTCATTTCTGATATCGGCGGGTAGGCGTTCGTACAGCGACGGGCCTATTACTCGCGGACTCTTGTCGAGCAGCGCGAGTCGCCGCGGCACGGGCAGTAATCGCCCCGTCCGACGGGTTATTCCGCCGAGCATATTCGACCGTTTAAATAAGTTAATATTTCTGCGCGTAAACATTATAATCTCGTATACGTATAGCGAGTAATAGGTCATTGTGTTAAGTTTTTTGAATAGGTCTCTGCATGAGTGCCTTCGATTCACGCCTGCCAATATTCTCACGGCCCTTTTTTGCAATATAAACAATCGGTCTGAATCCGTTGAATTGCCATACAAAATTATGCCATAGTGCATCAGTGAATAGAAGTACGCATAGTATATTTGCATCAAAGCATGACTTGAGACAATTGGTTTCAGTTTGCGCAGTGCAAATATGGCACTGCCCAACCTATCACACAAATTGTCTATGTGCTCTTTCCAATTTAGCTTGGCGTCGATGGTGAATCCAAGGAACCTGCACGAGTCGCATTGCGGTATCGGACTCTGTATCAGTGGCATGTGTGTAGTGTGAGATGCTGAAAATAACATGACGTTGGATTTTGAAGAATTCAGTATGAGACCGTTCGCTGAAAACCACTCGTGAAGCTTATAGGATGATAACTATAGGATGAACTAACTTATAAACATACGCACATACATATAAATAGGTGTATATATATAAATATATATGATATATCTGTACCTTCTGTTAACTATAAAGAGGATGATTACGTAAGTAATAATAATATCGATAAGAACGGCATTGGCCAATCTGTGGCATTATTTGTGCATACTGACTTACTTGTCAATCTATTCCGTCAAACTGTGGGTAAATGGTAGGTATCATACAATTGCAATCAAAAGATTTAAACTAATAGCATAAACTTTATATAGACTACAGGAAACTAAAACTATTCCTACGATTTTTGTACTGAAAAAAATATTTGGATTCTTAATTGAAAAGTTTTATTTTTTGAGAATACACCACACACACAGACATTCAGTACCCTTAAGTATCTACAAAAAAGTGAAGCAAAAGTATATGACGCTGGCACAAGACCAAATACAGTATCGTATTTATCACGTCATTTATCATCCTATAAGCCTTATGTCAGTCTTACCGATAGCGAGCTTATTTGGTGGCTAGTTCTTGTTTGGAACGTATACAAAACAATTTCGGCGTCTAGGGCCACAAATATTTTCAACCGACTTCAAAATTTATATAGAGTGGAGGTTCTCAATTCGTCTGTTTTTTATGTTTGTTACCTCAGAACTCCCTCAACACTGAACCGATTTTAAACATTATTTTTTATCTGTATGTAGGTGGCGGACCCTTGTCTTCTCGATCTTTCTCTACGCGTCGGAGACCTGGACCATTAAATCTCGCACCAGCCGAAGGATAGATGCATTCGAAATGTGGTGTTGGCGCAAAATGCTCCGGATCTCATGGACTGAACGCCGCACAAACGCGTCTATCCTTGATGAGCTCTGTATTAAGACGAGACTCTCTACTATTTGCACCCAACGCGTGCTTAGCTTCTTCGGCCACCTGAGCAGAGCTGGTCCAGAGAGTATGGAAAAGCTTATACTCACAGGAGGCATGACAAGGAGGAGAAGGAGTGGCCGTATGGCTACGCGTTGGGTCGAAAGAATAACATCGGCGACCAAAGCAACGCTACAGGCCAGCATGCACCAAGCCCAAAACCGTTCGGCTTGGAGAGCGTTCGTGAAAAGTGCTCCAGCTCGTCACGTCCCTCAGACATGAGGATACGACAAAGAAGAAGAAGAAGGTGGTTCCAGATTGGTTCCATTTTATTCAAAATTAATTTCTGATGATAAGATCCATGAGGAATTAAGGAAATTCCTCGATTTGGATGATTTCTTAACAAGCTTGAACATTTTTTTACGAAAACTATGAATTTGGTGAAGTAGAGCTAATGATGAAGACCAGGGATGGCATATAAGAACTACTTGATAATTCCCAGCTCTATCATCTGATTTGACACATTAATCTTATGTTTGTAAGGACCTTCAGGGTAGTCGTATTTGATTACAATTCTATTTTGATGATTAAGTACATTATAAATTGAGGGAATTCCTCAAATTTTAACAGCACATGCATTATAATTTGAGAATTTCCTTAAGTACTTTGGACATTTTCTTACTGAAACTGAGGGAACTCCTCAAATTGTTAATGGCACATTCATTATGATTTTAAGGGTTTTCTTAAGTAACTTAAACATTCTCTTACGTAAACCATCATTTTGGTGCAGTGGACCTGATCACCGAACTAATGTTGTCATTTCGTGAACCTTACAACAAGAACTTGAAGCTCTTACCTCCTACAGTCCACTAGTCTTCAAAGTCTCCTCGTATCGAGGTCGCCGTACCTCCGAGTCGAGCTGTGCGCGACCGTCTTAAGGCCGCTGAAATAATAGTTGGCCAGACGGCCCGCATTAAGCCCGTCGTTCACGGCAGTCCGCCGGCACTCCGGCATGGCTGGATGTAGCGGACACACGGTGTGCAAGTGGCCCAGCCTGGCAGTCCAATTCGCACTTATTCGTTGAAAGATGCGCAGCGCTGCGTTTTAGCGCATACACTGTACTCGAATTAAAAAAATGCCGCCATCTCTTATATCATTTTTAATAATGAATAATTAATATTTTTTGCATTGCCGCATTTCTCAATTGTTTATTACCGTAATTTAGTGCAATTCGGACTGCAAGGAGGTGGGCGGAGCTAGCAGGATGTTGCCGTACGGCACGCATCCGGCAACGACATTCACGGTACTTTATTACGTGCCGGAGGTGCCGGCGGACTGCCGTGAATGAGGGGCTTTAAGTAACATTATAATAATTTTTGGGCAAAACGAAACTAGTTTACTGGTATTATTTATCTATATATATAAAAGAGGTTGTCCTCATCTACGATCAACGCACAGCCGAAACGGCTAGGACTAGAAACTTGAAATTTTTACCTAAGCTTCCTTTTGGTACGTAGGCGAGAGATAAGAACGGATTTTTGGAAATTCTACCCCTAAGGGGGTGAAAAGGGGATTGAAAGTTTGTATAGAAATGGAATTTTTTTTTGAGCTAGAGACTTGAAAATTTGTGTAAAGACTTTTAATTACAATTGAAGAAAACAGTTTTCATGGTTTTTGGAAATTCCACTTCTAAAGGGGTAAAAAGGGGGTTGAAAGTTTGTATAAGAATGGAATTTTGTTTTGAGCTAGATACTTGAAACTTTGTGTTAAGACTCCTTATTATAATTAAAGAAAAGTGTTTTCATAGTTTTGAAAAATTCAACACCTATGGGGGTTAAAAAAGGGGTAGAAAGATTTTGTTTTGAGCTAGAGACTTGAAACTTTGTTTTAAAACTCTGTATTACAATTGAAGAAAAGTATTTTCAAGGTTTTTGGAAATTCCACTTCTAAAGGGGTAAAAAGGGGGTTGAAAGTTTGTATAAGAATGGCATTTTGTTTTGAGCTAGATACTTGAAACTTTGTGTTAAGACTCCTTATTATAATCAAAGAAAAGTGTTTTCATGGTTTTTGGAAATTCAACCCCAATAAGGGTAAAAAAGGGGTAGAAAAAATGTATGAGAATGGAATTTATTTTTGAACTAGAGACTTGAAACTTTGTTAAAAGACTTCTTATTAGAATTAAAGAAAAGTATTTTCATAGTTTTGGAAAATTCAACCCCTATGGGGGTAAAAAAGGGGTAGAAAGTTTGTATGAGAATGGGATTTATTTTTGAGCTAGAAACTTGAAACTTTGTGTAAAGACTTTTAATTACAATTTAAGAAAACTGTTTGCATGGTTTTTGGAAATTCCACCTCTAAAGGGGTAAAAAAGGGGTTGAAAGTTTGTATAGGAATAGAATTTTGTTTTGAGCTACAGACTTGAAACTTTGGTTTAAAACTCTGTATTACAATTGAAGAAAAGTGTTTTCATGGTTTTTGAAAATTTCACCTATTAAGGGGTAAAAAGGGGGTTGAAAGTTTTTATAGGAATCTAATTTTGTTTTGAGCTAGAGACTTTAAACTTTGTTTTAAGACTTTTAATTACAAATGAAGAAAACCGTTTTCATGGTTTTTGGAAATTCTACCCCTAAAGGGGTACAAAGAGGGTTGAAAGTTTGTATAAGAATAGAATTTTGTGTAGACTCCTTATTAGAATTAAAGAAAAGTGTTTTCATAGTTTTGGAAAATTCAACCCCTATGGGGGTAAAAAAGGGGTAGAAAGTTTTTATAAGAATGGAATTTATTTTGAGCTAGAGACTTGAAACTTTGTGTAAAGACTCTTTATTACAATTAAAGAAAAATGATTTAATGGTTTTTGGAAATTCTACTCCTAAAGGGGTAAAAACTAAAAAGGGGGTTGAAAGTTTGTTTGAGAATGGTTTTTTTTAGCTAAAGTCTTGAAACTTTGTGTAAAGACTCTTTATTACAATTTAAGAAACGTGTTTTCATGATTTTTGGAAATTAAGGGGGTGAAAAGGGGGTAAAATCTTTGTATGGAAATGGAGATTATTTTTGAGCTTGAATGTTTTTGTAAAAACATTTTATTTAAATCAAAGAAAAGTGTATAATTTAAACTTTCGTAAGTCATACTGATATTAAATTGCAACGGTTAACACTCACGTATTTTTAATACGCGTGACATTATTCGTCTGCGTCGGGCAGACATCTTCGGACAGACAGAGTGTTGTTATCACCTTCACTGCCCGAGCCCGGCGTAGGTAACGGTTCGCGCGGGAGGAAGCGGAAGCGGGGTGATTCGCGCAATCCGGCGCCGTCGTTGCGGGAGTCTGAATTGTCGGATCGTCTGACGGGATCAACGACAAGCACAACGAACTAACCGTGTCCACCAAATCGTCACCACACAAATTCACGTTCCCTCTAGGAAGCACTGGTTTCCAAGCCGGTGGCAGAGTCCAACCTCCGTCGCGGTTGAAATTAGGGCGACGTCCGATTTCAATGGCCTCACGGATCTTGCGTGGCACGTAAAATTTTTCCCGTGCCAACAACTTCACTTTATCGAACCGAATGAAATGCGTCGCGTCCGTACCGAAAGTATGTTCCGCTACCGCCGAATGCCTTACGTCCTGACGCCTATTGTGATAAAAATACGTGAGTGTTAACCGTTGCAATTTAAAGAAAAGTGTTTTCATAGTTTTGGAAAATTCAACTTCTAAAGGGTTAGAAAGGGGGTTGAAAGTTTGTTTGAAAATGGTATTTTTTTTTTGAGCTAGAGACTTGAAACTTTGTGCAAAGACTGTTCATTATTAAAATATAAAAAAGTTGTTTGCTAAGGGGTTAAACGTTTGTATGGAAAAGGAGATTCTTTTTGAGCTAGAGGCTTGAAACTTTGTGAAAAGACTCTTTATTAGAACAAAAGAAAAGTGTTTTCATAGTTTTGGAAAATTGTACTCCTAAGGGGGTAAAAACGGGGTTGAAAATTGATGAAGCGGGGAAATAAGGATTTTTTTGAGCTAGAGATTTGAAACTTTATGCATCGATTCCTTATTAAAATAAAAGAAAACTGGTTTCATGGTTTTTTTGGAAATTCCACCCATAAAGAGGTGAAAAGAGTGTTGAAAGTTTCTATGGCGGAAAGTTTTCTTTTGTATCTATAGACTTCAACTCAATTTTGTTATTCAAGTATGTAGGTAATCATTTATGCTATTTAACCGGATGGTTGTCTGTAAGAGACAAATGTTGCCTTTTAGCGATAATACCGCCTGTTGCCAACATCTACCTGATAAAAACTTAAACGTAAACGCAATAGAAAATATTTGTATTATATATGTGTAGGTTATATCAAGTCACATTGTAAAAAGATAAAACAAGGTATGAAAATCTGTAGGAAGAACCCTATTATACGCGGACGAAGTCGCGGGCGGAAAGCTAGTTTCCTATATAAATTTAATTTAATTTAGCCATTTTTTATGCATGATCTTAAACCCTGAAACCTGTGAAACCTGTGTCGAAACATCGGTAAATAAGGTAAACAAGTTAATTCGCGTTAGACCCGTTTAATAACATCACAAGCAAGATATACCTGCTAGGTATTTATTTTGTTGACGTCCAAGTGTTTTCTACGATAAATGATGGAAGTATTTTTATATGCGGTAAGTAAGGCATTGCTACATTTCTATAGGTTTATATTTGTAAAGCTAAGAAGATAAAGGGCAAAAAACATAAACAGTCGAAAATAAAGGTTGTAGAATATGGTGCTGGCAGATAGTAGAAGCTTGGTCACCCGAGAAAGGGTCAGGAACTGATTGCGTTGATAAAGCTATGAACACACTAAGAGAAGCTCGCGACGTCCCTAAAGATGAATGGTTTGATTTTTTTTATGTTTACTCGTCACTTTCTATTTTTTTTAATTTAATTTATGTTTTATTTTTATGCCTATATTTTATGAAACTTAACATTTTTTACACTGTACGGATGCTGCCCCTTTGATTTTGCACATTTTTGTGCGATTCTGAAATGAATTGTAATGGAAATTATGATATTATATTTTGAGGTAACTAATATCTTATAGGTTACAGAATTACAAAATATATAAAACACATAATTATTTATAATTTAATTTTTAAGGCTTATCAAGGTTTTCTGGATGCGGTCGGTCGGTCCTTTTGATTCCTAAAATGCTGCGCTCTCTCCAGAAAGAATAATTCTCTATGAGTGATGAAGTTTGAGAACCGTTTTTTATGAATTTTTTCTCCATTTACAGTTTAAGGTTACACTTCATTGGTTATTTTATGGGCCAGTAGCTTTTCACCCGATGTTCGATTTCCCTGTCTTGCATATTGATAACGATACGAGTACAAGAATAATTTTGCCACTGCTTCTCAATCATAAACACTGACAAGTTTCCTTAATTTGTCGTTCCCATCACCAAAATCAAAACCAAATTATTTTCTTTACCTAAAGTTAAAGGAAATTTCATAGAGAATATTTAAAACGTAACATCACAAATAAATTTTATATGCCTATTATATTAGGTACATTACTTAGAAAATGCCTTTTGGCATGCCACGCCATGATTCAGTTTTCTTAGGTAATCCAGTCTTATCCTATATGACATGGTTTTGATTACAAATTCATCCCGGCTCATTGCGGGGTTAGAATATTAATATGGGTTCCAATCTAAGACGGTAACACAATTATGCCTCTAATGTGCTCGGTTTACTTGTAGGTACGTAAATAGGTACGTTTTAATACGTTTGATGTATAACATTTTTAGACGATCAATCAATCAATCAGTTATTCATTTCTTGAATGTGGTACAGTATAAGATCATAAAAACATGTTTTGTTCAGCACAAACTTCCATTATTGGCATAGAAATAATAGGTAGATGCATGTCATAAAAATTTAGATTATCTACAGATTGTTCTTGAGCATTTGCTTTAACTTCGTCATGTGGCTTGGTTAAGGAAACAGAATGGCATAGTAAGTTATATTCAATCCGTTAATTTTTATTTAATTTTTATTTCTATAATAAAGCAGTTGATCAAAAACACGTTGTATAGCTATTTAGCTAACAATAACTAAACTATTATAAATTTTATGAGAATAAATAGGTACTCGTAGGTACATGCCACTAAGTAAGAATTAATTCACGAAAATGTCAGCAATGGCATAATTTTAAAACAGCAAAATAAACAAACTTAATGATCAATTAACATTATAAAGTAGAACAATTTTATCATAAAGTAGATATTTATCGAATACAATGTACGACATATAATGTACAAGATATTTATTCTGTTCAGTTCATGGCGACCATGGTATATATATATTTTTTTAATATATATCTTATGTATGTACTGTGATTGTTAATGTACCTTTCCAAAGGTTTCATCCCAAATAAATCCTTATGAAAAATGACAATATATAAAATAAAAAACTAAGGCTCTAAAGGTACGTTAATATTCAAGGACCAATGAATGTAACCCAGCCTTTCAGAAAATGTTGCTTTTTTTGTTGAGAAGGGACTTAGAGTGGGCCTCTGCCCTCTGCCAGCTGCCCTTAAAATGACGCCGCGATGGTCAGGGGAAAATATGGTGCAATATTATTATACGCTTATTTGCTCAACTGACGAAAAACTAAGAAGCTTGAAGTAGTGATTTTGAAAGTTCGAAGAAAATAAGAAGTTCGTTATTTGTTAGTGACATGAACATGACACAAAGTTGACAAAACTTTGCAGAAATAAAACAACAGTAAATTTGAGCTCCCGTTGCACTAAATATTAGTTGTGTATCTCAAACCTTACAGCGGCAATTGCTACACTTCACTGAACTTCTCTTACTTATATAAAAACAATTTATATTAAAGTAGGTAAAAAAATACATTTATACCAGAATTAAAAGAAATGCCTATTGTATTATAATTCGAGAATTTGACGGAGGTGGTTATATATTCGTCTGTTTGTTTTTTTTTTGTATGTTTACCTGTTATTGCCGACATTTGAAATGAGTATGCATGGCATTAACATCACCATATAATATTTATTATTTTTCAGAGGGAACGGTGAGTTTTATTATTGACCTGTAAAGTGTTTGTTTGGTTTGGCACCGATTTCAAACGTACCGGTTATTAGCGCTATGTGGTGTCAGCTCCATTTGTTTGATTACTCATTCTTACCGAACCTTACCGAACCTTGAATACATTTAATTCTTACTGTTTGAAGTCTTTTTATTATTATAACTATACAAGATGGAACTATGTCTATGATTCGTCAATTGATCGCAAAGACCTTCTCTTTTCCTAAATAACATATATTTGAAATAATACTTAAATCATTTTTAACATATACCATCATAGAATCTTATTAAAAAAAAAAACGATGTATCCCTTATTTGGGCATCCTGTATAAATATGAAATAGGTAAAAGGGTGCCTATCTTTGGTCCATTATATTATACATAAATTAACATTTCAAATCTATTATGCTTCAATTTATATTTATTTTTACTTACTTACTCAGAGCACTAGTGAGCCGCTATAGTACATTTATCTCAAGCAAGAGACAGAGTACCCGCCTTTTATCAACAGTATCAATTAAAAAGAGATGGGTAGTCCATCTTGCGCGCAAAGTACTGTCGTGGTGCTCTATTGCTAGGAGTGTTGAACCCACTTCACCATAAAAAGGCAAAATACAATCTATACAAATGCATCTACATAATAATTAAAGTTAAAAACCAACCGGACTAGTCTTTTCTCCATACAAACATAAAATAAATGCAATAATAAACCAAGCACACAGCCTAAAATATGGTAAGCCAACATGCGATAAATATGATAGCATGCATGGTAAAGAGATTAAGTTATAACTTTTATTTCTCTCCAGTTTTTTAGTGCGCAAAATGCATATCTGATGCGTGAAACATTGTGCTTGTGCACATTGCATATAAAATGCTTTATTTTATGCGTCAAATTCAAAATGCAAAGGATTTTTTCTACTATTAAGAGTATACGTACTTAGTGTTAGGTAATTTTCTTTATAAAACACGTAGCGGGAGTGGTGTTATGCATTAACTTTAATGATAACTGTTTTTTATTACTTAATAGGTCCTCATTTCGACGCCTAAATTCTAGCGTTATACAAAACCTTGTAAATATGTAGGACCGAGTTGGTATAAAAATAACACGATAAAACTGTTTTATGCTACATACGTATAAAGACATAATATTTATGAACGAAGAGAAAATACTTTGAGTACCTTATTTATGTGACAAGTTACTCTAAGTATTATTCTAATTAAATATAGTAGTATTTTTTATTTAAACTTATAAGATACAGTATTGTAGTAATAATTAACGCTGCGTAATTACTTTCTGTCTCATTTAAGAAGCCATTTGGGTCCGACAATTAACATTATAATGGCAGGGAGTATACGACAAGAGGATTACCCTAAGAAGGCGCAAGTAAGTGTTTCAAAGAATGCCATCGAAATTTTAATTAAGAGATTATTACTATGGCTTTGTGAAATACGTAATTAGAGACTCGAGCCACCGAAAACAAAACGAAAAGGGAGTTTTTTTTTAAATTAATTTTATTTTTCAACATAAACGTCTGCGGACGATACCAACTTTCTTAGAAAGACAGGAAAAGTGGAAAGCTCATGACCTCGGGTGAGAGTCCAAACGTCCAACGCACGACTTTGGGATACACGCCCACCGCTCTACCAACTGAGCTACCGAGACACACTCGGTGGCCGCGCATTGCTCCGCTATCAATCATCAAGAAGTACTACTTACGGTAGATGCTGCTAAGCACACCCCTGAGACGCGTACGGGGGAAATTTTCGGCATTTCTGTCGAATATTTTTTACTTAAAATATTGTAAGAATTAGTTATGCCTAACTTCTGGTTAAATCAATAAATACTGTTTCTAAATTTTTTACTGCATAACGAAATAGATGCTTATTATTTTTAGTAGGTACCGAATGTACCTCTGTGAATGTTCGCTTTTACGAGATGTTTTACTGTATTTTTGGAGTAATGTTGCAAATGAAATTATGACACCAATTTCATTAGGTGCTTAAATTGCTTAACACTTTGTTACGACAATTTAATGAGATGTACCTAAAGGCTACCTAGCTACGCCTAGCACGTGCAGCACGACATTGTTATGGATTAAGAGCTGGCTACCGAAATAGGTTTGCAATAAGTAGAGCGACGACATCCCTCTAGTTAGAGTGCTATACTAACATTATTAATTATTCTGGGTGCTTGGCAGTTGTTCAGCGGTGGGTGTGATAAGTATAAAAAAAATAACTGCAATGAAAAAGTATATGCCCAGACCTTTATAAATGAGACGGCCCTATAAATGAGACACTTTTTACCGCACCTTGGAGCTGCCATGCCTTACCTGGCACTACTTCTCTCCCAATTAAAACGCCTGGCAATGTTATATTCGAATTAATTGGGTCCGTAATTTGCTCTCACATCACACCAAACTCAGAGCTCTACAAATTACACCTCTTAAGTTAATTTTCAAACCCCTTTGTTTCCCATCGACTGTCACCATCATCGCTGATCAGCTGCCAGGCGCCCTGATTAGTTGATAATGATAGTATGGCGCACTAACTAGAGGGTTTTCGTGGCTCTCCAAATTGCATACCTATATCCGTAGCTATCTCTCCGTCTATAAGTTATGATTCGCAGTAGAGAACGATGATTGAAGTAGAGAGGCTTAACGCAAAATTGTCATTTTGTAGCCCGGTCTATCCATATTCTGCCTTTGCAGGATGAATATTTGTAATAATCGTACAATTTTTTTCACACATATAACTTTCACAATATATACACTAAGTTAAAAGCTAGCTTAAATCTAAAATAGACCCTATTTTACAAATTGAATTGTATTGATTTCAACAGTTTTCTTTGTATGTGTATTTATCATTATTGGTGAGTAATAAAGAATATTATTATTATTATTTGTATGTCTTTTCTATCACGGAACAAACTAAAAAACTATTTATTGCCTGCTGCCTACTACTCGTTGAACGAGTTCTTTGCATAATGTAGGTAGGTAGGTAGGGACCAACGTGCATCACACTTATGTGTAAAAATGATAAGTAATAACAATTGTAATTGTATACATAGCGACTACTGTAAGCCACATAAATTAATTAAGTGTTATTTATTGTAATGTGTAATTGACGTGTAAAATTTGTTATTTTATAAATAAAGAATTGAATTGAATTGAATTGAATGGTGTTCCGGACTTTTGGGAGGCGTACGCGGAGCCGAAGCCAACACGCAGAGCCCTTTCGACAATTTAATGAAATGTAAGGGGTACACCGAGCGGATGTTGCACCTGCCCGAGTCATGGGACGCACGCAGAGGCAGCACCCGCCAGGGTGTATAGACTATTGAGATTTAATGGAATCTAAAATATACTGGACTATTAGGTGAAGGTGGTGCACTAAATACTGGGTTATAGAGGATAAAATCGGACGTCTGCCTAACAAAATGGTAATCAATTTTATTTTCGGCAGACGGTGACTCACCCACATAAGATGGGCCCCCACAAAAAGCGACATCTAAGATGGCTCGAGGGCAACACCGGTATGAGGGCGGGGGGTAGAGAGGTGTCACTGGACTTTCAACATATAGCCAACTCGCCACTTAGGTTTCCACATCTACCCTCGAGAACACAGCTCTCGCGACCCCACTCTGGACGGCCGGTTAAGGCAAGCCAGAGGCGGAGGACTTGGTCGGACGACGGAGTCCCCCAGGAGCGCTCAGGTATGTGGGGTCGCTACTCCCCAACAGCTCGCCACAAGCTGCCCTGCGTTGACTGATTGCACCGGTCAAACCCAGTGGGCGATGGGGTCGTCACATCCCTACGCCATTAAATTATTATTATTATTATAAAAAAAACAGTTATAACTTATGCATTCAGCAGCAGACAGCAGTGCTGTCTGAGCCGCGGAAGTGAAAACATCACGCTGTCCGACGCTGACTGCCCGATGCAGTCGAATCATGGCATTGTGATAAAAATCCCCTCCTTAGTCGTTCACTCTTGACAGAGTGGTCGTGGTTTTATGATGGCGGGGCGACTGTGGATAGTGTAGCCCTCGCAATGCTCCTCCACTTGTTACGGTCTTCAGCGTTACGCGAACATTGGACTATGGTGGTTTGTGTCGCAGCTTTAATTAAGTCTGTCCAACGCGTAGGTGAGTGTCCTCTGGGTCGTCTGCCTTCCATCCGTCCTTGAATAACTAGCCGTTCCATGGAACTTTCGTTTTGGGTAATGTGTCCAAAATATTTAAGGATTCGTATCTGCACGGTCGACGACAATCTTTCAGTTATTTTAAGTTCCTTTAGGATTGAAACATTAGTCCGGAACGCCGTCCAAGGAATCCGTAGCATGCGACGCCAGCACCACATCTCTAGCGCGTCAATTTTGCGCCTGTCTTTTTGGCGCACCGTCCACGTTTCAGCACCATAGAGAAATATGGGGAAGACTAAGCTTCTCATCAGGCGAACTTTTGTGGTCTTTGTGATGTTCCGGTTAGACCAGACCTTCTTAAGCTTATCGACTGCGGATCTAGTGATTGCACATCTCCTACGAATTTCGTCCTCACACCCGCCAGTATTAGTAATGGTGGAGCCGAGGTACACGTAGCTTTTGACAACCTCACAGTTGCCAATTGCAGGAATTTCAGGATGATTTAGTTCAGCTCGGTCCACAATCATCATTTTTGTTTTGTCCCTGTTGATCGCGAGTCCGTAGGAGAGGCTTGTTGTCTCTAAGCGTGCCAGCAATTGCTCCATATCTTCTTTTGTATGAGCGAGAAGAGTTGTATCGTCGGCGAATCTTAAATTAGACGTCTGTCGACCTCCCACTGAGACTCCCTTATCCCATTGCTCCAAGACCATTCTCATTATACACTCTGTGTAGATATTGAATAAGAGTGGAGACAATATGCATCCTTGTCGAACACCAGCATGCGTCTGGAACTCCTCCGAATCGACGTTATCCACTCGAACGGCCGAGGTCCCGTCCTCGTAGAGTCGACGTATAAGACGAACCAAGTGGTGGGGTACTCTCATATCAATGAGAACGTCCCACAGTCTGTGCCACTTCACGGTGTCAAAGGCCTTGCGAAAGTCAACAAAACAGATGTAGAGTGGGATTTGAAACTCTCTGGACTTCTCAATAATTTGTCGAAGAATTAGAATTTGCTCTCTTGTTCCCCGGCCCTTGACAAAACCTGCTTGTTCCAGCTATTTGAGAACTCAGAAAAGCCTGCAGTCTGGTGTTAATAATATGCAGTAATACTTTACTGGCGTGCGAAATCAAGGCTATAAGTCTGTAGTTGCTACATTTTTTCGTTGATCCCTTCTTGTGCAGTGGTACAAACACGGAGTGGGCCCAGTCCTTAGGCCATGTTTCTGTCTCCCAAACGCGGTTACAGATCACATGTAGCATTTCAACACCGGATTCGCCCATTGCCTTAAAGATCTCTATTGGGATATCGTCTGCGCCCACAGCTTTGTTCTTCTTCAGGTGTTGTATTGCGGCTCAAAAAAATACGTGATAAAAATACGTGAGTATTAAAAATTTTTTCAATAGTAATCTAATAATATTGGTAGGAAAACATCTTATTTTGTAGTTTTAAGGATGACTCACACTAGAACGGGACGGGACGGGGTGGGACGTGACGATCTGTCAATGTCTATAGAAAGAATCTCGGAGCCCTCGAAGGTCACGTGATGTTTTATATAGAAACTGACAGATCCCGCCCTGGTCACGTAATCATATCCCGGCCCGTTCAATTGTGAGTCATCCTTTAATCAAATGATCCACATAAACGCTTTTGCAACAAGTTCTGATGAAGTTTGAAAGAAAGATGTTTTTGCAGAAATTCGCATCTTCAGTCTAATTGCTTCGCCTTGTAGCATAGAAATTTCCCAGTTACACCACAAAGGAGTGAAATATATCACAGTTCCGATCAATAGATAAACGCGAACTATTTGAGTCGGGTAACCGCAATTACTGTGCCAAATGAAGCGCCCATTTTAAATGAAGATTAACGATCGATTACTAAATGCTATACTTAAGCTGGGATCGCATCTAGTGACTTTGCTGCAGCATTGTTTATTTAACCGCAACTATTAATTCAGGACAAAATGTGACCTTTTAATACGGATTTTAGTTCTATTGCATTAAAAATTAAAAGGCCCCAGACAGCAGTGGAATAGTAAATATACTAAAACACAACAAAAAATAAGAGCTTTAGTCTCAATATTAGCACTTCACTTACACACATTAACATTTCACTCTGCTCTGGGACCTTACCATGACGCCTTAACGCGATTCAGTTCAGGTTCATAACTGCGCTCAGAGGCCTTACTATGAAGTCGTAAAGCGATTCAGTTGACGACCTAAACTGAGTCGCTTCCATACAACTGAACCTAAACTGAATCGCGTTAAGACGTGGAATGGCCTGAGGGGCCCCGATTAGGTTATGGTTCTTAACTGTTTTCAGCTGTATGGCAGCGACTCAATTTAGGTCGTAAACTAAATCGCGTTAAGACTTAACACGAATTTATTTCAGATTTACTAATCCATAAAGTTGGTAGGAGCCGAGACTTGAGTTGAGTGATATGTGAGACTTAAAATTAAAAATGAAATCAAAATAAAAACAATAAGCACGTTGTGAGCAGCAGCCATTGTGAGAGCAAGCCACTTTGTTCTCCCAATGGCCAACTCCACTCATCATTAAATTAGCGGGCAGTCGAGGCGCTCGGCCAATACCCCCAGGAGACCGTTGCCGCTGCCACGCACTCGCCGAAGCATTGAGGCGACTGTTTTTCGCCTAATGGCAAAGAAGTCGTCCAGTCTTGCCTCGGCAAACATGCTGGAATCAATGCAGTGCTTCGGCAGCCGCAATAGCATCCTCAGCATATTGTTTTATTGCAAACGAAATGCATTATAGGCCCGTTGTGTAAACTTCACCCACAGGCTGCAAGTGTAGAACATCTAACAGTAGGCTCTAAAGAGCGTCAGTTTAACTGATTTGTTACACCTTACAAACCTGTAGGGCAGCATGTTACCTCTCACTGCCATCGCTCTTATCTCTCTTTCCAGATCCAAGTCGTCATTCAAGTCCTCTGTTAGCATATCCCAGATACTTAAAACGAACTTACAACCTTTTGCGGTACACCGCACAGCATGATATTCGGGTCCGAAATCGGGGTATATTTACGCGCTTTGAAAACGACCAGCTCACTTTTGGCCGTGTTATATTTTAGACCATGCTGCTCGACGTACTCCTCACAAATTTTAATGAGCTGACGTATTGAGTCAACCGAAGGCCCCGGCAGCGCAATGTCGTCCGCGTAGTTTATGTTATTGAAGCACACGCAACCTATATGACAACCGACATGTGCCCTGCTCAGCCCCTAGATTAGCTCATTCACGTCGAGGTTGAAGGGGACTGGTGAAGTCAGTCCTCCCTATCTATCTCACACCACATTGCAGCTTGTATTCATTAGACTCCTCTCCTCCCATCTCACCCTATTAACCTGGCTGATGTACTAATACTTATGTAGAGAAACGTATTCACTTGGCACTGCCGTTTTCTCTAGTTTTCTCCCACAGCTTTTCGAACACAATCAAGTCAAATTCCTTTGACAAGTCCAGAAAGCACGCATTGATGGGCGTTTTTATAGTATTTGACAGCCTGGTTAAGACACAAAATTGCATACTCTGTCGACAAATCCGGCCTGAAACCAAATTGTGCGTCGTTCAGTTTAATGTGTTTCCAAAGTTGTGCATTAAGCAAGCTGTCAAGCACCTTAGCATAGCAATTACAGTTGCCAGTGAGATGGGCCTATAATTACTCGGATCCAAAATCCCAGTCTTGTTTTTCACAATGGGTACTTCCACTGTACTTGTGAGTAGATTGGACAAATACAAGTGACTGTGGCACAGTGAGTAAAATATTGATATGCATGTATCAGGTACGAGCTGGCTATGCATTATTTATAATATAATATTATAATACATAATGATTCAGAATACGTTAACAGGACTAACCCTACCCAGACAATTAATATTAATGAATCGTTCACCATAGGTTTATTAAAACATCCGTCTCATTCGTCTTTTTTTTGTTAAGTACAGTTTTTAAGTATAATTATGACATCTATTTCAATTTACATACAATTTATATACTGTAGTGTTACTACTTTAATTACAAGTCAGTTGTTTATAAAAAAAGTTGTGAAGCTTGCCACCAACACATGAAGTGATGGCCATCTGATGGCCATGGCCACTTTGTCAAGAGTGATACCAACAAAGAAGATAAACTCGATAAAATTTAGTCTAGTCTACAATTAGTCTCAGTTCAATGGCTCAAATTTAAACATCCTAGTGGGTACTTTAATACACTACACACGGGCTCTTGCATAGAACGCAAGTGATGTAAGGTCAATACAATTCAAATATCATAACAATAATCAGTATGTTTAATGGATTCCAAACAAAGTTGGGTTAATCAAGGCAGCGTTCAGCTGGGAGAATCGTGAATATTCGATGAGTCAATGTATTTACATTTTCTGGGGTGCCGTACTTTAAGTTTAGAATGTTATTGTATCATGATGGATAAGTCCAGAATTCAGAGTAAGCTTATGAATTTGGATATAGGGAGTATTTAGGAGAGATACACAGACAGAGGTACTTTTGAGCACCTTTTCAACCGACTTCAATATTTCAAAAGGAGGAGGTTCTCAATTCGACTGAATTTTTTTTTTTATTTTTTTTTTTTTTTTTAATGGATGTTCACTCATAACTCCGTCATTACTGAACCGATTTGAATTTTTTTTTTGTTTTCTAAAAGTAGACGGTTCCTGGTTGGTCCCGTTTTTTTCAAAATCCATTTCTGATGATGGGATCCATGAGGAACTGAGGGAACTCCTCAAATTTGAAAGGCACATGCATGCTGATTTGGGTGATTTCTTAAGAAACTCGAGCATTTCTTTACGAAAATCATCAATTTGGTGGAGTGGACCTGATGATGAAGACCAGGGATGGCAAAGTGGAACTGCTTCGTAATTCTCAGGACTATGATCCGATTTTAAAAAATATTTTTTTGTCTGTATATAGATGGTTTCAGGATTGTCCCGTTTTTTTCAAAATCAATTTCTGATGATGGGATCCATGAGGAACTGAGGAAACTCCTCAAATTTGAAAGGCACATGCATGATGATTTGGGTAGTTTCTTAAGACACTCGAGCATTTCTTTACGAACATCATCAATTTGGTGGAGTGGACCTGATGATGAAGACCAGGGATGTCAAAGTGGAACTGCTTGGTAATTCCCAGGACTATCGTCCGATTTAAAAAAAAAAAAAATTCTGAAAATAGATGGTTCCAAGATTTGTTCCGTTTTTTTCAAAATCAATTTCTGATGATGGGATCCATGAGGAACTGAGGGAACTCCTCAAATTTGAAAGGCACATGCATGATGATTTGGGTAGTTTCTTAAGACACTCGAGCATTTCTTTACGAACATCATCAATTTGGTGGAGTGGACCTGATGATGAAGACCAGGGATGGCAAAGTGGAACTGCTTGGTAATTCCCAGCTCTATCATTCGATTTGAGACATTCATCTTTTCTTTGTAAAGAAATACCTTCAAGATAGTCCTATTTGATTATAGTTCTATTTTGATGATGGACTTCATGAGGGATTGAGAGAACTCCTCAAATTTTAACGGCACATGCATTCTGATTTGAGGGTTTCTTAAGTAACTAAAACATTGTTTTGGGGGAGCCAACATTTTGATGAAGTGGACCTGATGATGAAGACCAGGGATGGCAAAGTGGAACTGGTCAATAAACCTAGCTCTACTTATTATCCTAGTTGTGACATTCATATTTTTGATTTGATTTATATTCTGATGATGGAGTTCTAGAAGAATTCAGAGAACTCCTCAAATTTGAACGGCACGTTCATTGTGATTAGAGGGTGTTCATAATTAGCTTAGGCATTTTCTTACTGTGGTTCCATTTTGCTGGAGTGGACCTGATGTTGATAATCAGGGATGGCATATTGAAACTGTTCGATAATTTACAGTCTGTCATCCAATTTAACACATTGTTATTTTGTTTGTTTTAAAGGTCTACAATGGAGTTCCGTTTCATTATACTTCACATGTAATGATGGAAGCCCTGGGACATTAAGAAAGCTCCTCAATTTTCAATCGTACACATGCGGTGTATTGGATATTTGTGAAGTAAACTGGCTAACTCAAACAAATTCAAAATTTCACTTTTACCGGGAACCAAATGAAGTCGGTTTTTTTTTCTTAAAAATTATTTTCTCTCCACTGTAAAGGAGTCTGATGTCAATTATTTTTGAATTATTAGACAAAAAAGTAACTGGCAAATTGTGTTTTAGAATGTATACTTTTATTTATGACTGTACTTTCTCTTACTTTTGTGGGACACTAGGATGTGGGTAATTTAATATCAATCGACAAATACAATTACAGAGGTTAAGCATAGGTACTATTTATTTATTTCTATTGACCTAATACTAGAGGTATGTACATATTGATCCACCAAAGCTGGCGCGGAGTGTCTATAAAATTAATGGTTTAAAATTAATGGTTGGTTAATTAATGGTTTTTTGGTTCGTTGTTTTTATGAAACTTTAATATTGTATCGTAACCTAAATCTAATATCTTACAGCGGTACTTACCATGTATTACCGGAAGGGCTAGTATGGTTGCCATTTTATCGGCTATTACGCTATGTGTCACTTTAACACTTACAAATTTGTTAGAATGTGACAGCCGCCGTGGTAACCCGACCATATTAGACTAGCAAGACTCGTGGAAAGGTAGACCCTTCGCTATTAGTAGCGAGCTGTTACCTAATTATGAAGCTCACTTTCATGTTTATTTGGAAATGCAATTGTGCAAAACCGCCGGTACAGCCTGTTTCGCTTAGATAAAACTCGCACTGAAGTTTTTTTATTACATTTCCAGAAAAATATAAACGCTAAAAGCAAGAGAATGCATTCGGATGATATAAAATTTTTCAGTGTTTACCAATACAATATTTCAGCTATTTCAAAGATCAGGAGATATATTATGAAATACCCTTTCAGTATATAATATTTACCATATATATACCCTTGAAATATAAAATATTTATAGTTAATTACCTATGACAAATTATACCTGTCTCAAACTACAACGTAGTCAAGGCAGAAGTTAGCAGTTACCTCCAAGGGACCATTTTTGTCATAGCCATGTAATCGACTTCAACATTATAACACGATCGGACATGCTTGATACCGCGGGTATAAATTTACGAGGAAAAGGTACCCTTATCGCGCGTTATATTTGTCATGTCTTTTACCAATAAAATATGAGATATGACTTGCCCACAAATTGTCGTGAGATTTTCACTAAAAGAGAATTGGCAAGCGTGTATGAATTTGATCAAGATAGAATAGAATAATGGCCCTTGTGAGCACTTCGGTTGGCAAATAAAAATATCACATTATGTAGGAAACCTCAATGTCTTAATGGTCCCTTAGATGGAAAGGCTAATGGTCAAGACTGGGCAGATTTCCAGCGCTTTAGATAACGTAGTCACAATTAAGTGTACTTACTTTCCATTTGTGTGGAGCAGAAATCCTTAATTAAGAACTGAGGCGTGATTTTTGGTATTCGAGCGCTTAAAATCACGGAATTGATGTCGAAAATAAATGCATAAGTACCAGACATTGTCACCGTAATTTACATATAAAAGAAAAAATTTATTAAAAGAAACAAACATTAAATAAAAACAAGAAGAAAAAATACAATCAAAACTAAAATTAAAACTAAACCTACAAATAAAAAACTGGCTCCAACTCGGTGCCTTCTGGCAGGGTGCCAAGAAGGCTGGCGGCATTGCCGCGCTGGACGGCAAGTCCAATGCGTTGCGCAAGGTACGAGCCAGCTCTCCTGTCACCCGTAGCTTCTATGAGACGCTTCGCCAAGTCCTTAAAAATAATGTGGGCGCCAGGGCCCCATGGTCCAAGAGTTTCCACCCCAAACGGCTCAAACATGTAACCGGAATCGATTACTGCGTATTTGCGCCGCTTGAGGTGTTCAGCACGATTAGCGGCAGCGCCAGCCCTGATTGAAGTCCCTGGAAGATGGGACGGCGCAAGGGTATCCACGCATGTGGCATCCCAGACTAAAGGCCGTCCAAGCTTCCAGGGGACAAGGGTCATTCCGTCCGGCCTTTTACCGTCGTCGCGTGCTAAGCCAGACGGCTCCAGAACCGCCGGTGTCCCAGCCGTCACGAAAGCCCGACGAAGAGTATCGTTCAGGCTTGCGTGACGTGATTGACGTCCGACGCTCCTGGAGCACGACAGGCCGTGAAGACCGAGATGCGTGACGTTAGTCCCACACTGGCATCGATGTGGAGCCACACATGTCACCCCCAAGCGCAAACACAAAGATATCCTGAAAGTATTGGTAGACAGGAGTGTGCCGAGGTTCTTAGATGGAAGAGCCTGCAACCATGCACCAGATTCCCATCTTGTTGCAGCAAGGAGACGAGCGCGTTCTGTGGTGCTGGTAGACGTTTGGTACAGATTATCCCGTACCAGCAGACAGAGCGGCTCGTCCCATTGGTGCTGTGAGTGGCGGGTGATGGGCAAATCCCTATTAGGGCAGGTTGCTTTCCATTTGTCGATGGCCTCTGGCAGGAAAGGGACGTCTAAGTTAATAAGGGGGTCAGTTTTTAGGATTTTTCGGAACAAATTATGAATGTTGTGCGCTGATGAAAGAAAAGCCGGAAGTGCAACATCAGATATTTGACGTATCCCGATACCACCATGCCTAATGGGCAGCGAGGCTTGGGACCATTGTACGTTGTCAAACGCAATGTTTAAAATCGAAGATACTGTAAATTTTATTTCTTGATCTAGGTTTGCCAAAAGGTTGGGATATTTCCAAAAATGACTACAGCGCAGAACATACATAAATTTGGGTACAAACAAACAAAATTTAATTATAGTGTAGGCCATATGAGGGTTAATTTGGAGCAAACGGTCCGAATAGTTTTTAAAATTTTGAATCTGATTATTAATGTAATTTGGGAAGGCTTCGTCCAAAATTGGTGAACCTAGGAGATAGAGTGAACTTTCATCCAATACTTTAATACCAGGAGCTAGGTTGTTGAATTTTGAGTGCACTAAATCTTTATGCAAGCATCTGTCAGAAAAGAAGATTTCGCATTTTGAAAAGTTTAAGCTCAGGCCAATTTCAGAAAACTTTTGTGTCAGAATGTGTAGATCTTCATATACTTCGTCGATGGTACCTCCCAGGGTACCGTCGTCGAGGTACCAGGCGTTCAATTTAGATTTTAGACTTTCTAAAATAGGGTGAATGGCAAGACTGAAAAGTGCAGGGCCTAGAGGATCGCCTTGTTGACAGCCCGTGGATGAAAATAATAGGTTGTTTTTAAAAAGTAAATTAGAGCGTGTACTGTAGCATTGCCAAACAAAATTGTACAACTCAGGTGTTTTTTCTTTGACTTGAGTTAGTAAAGCGCCGCGATCGACAGAATTAAATGCATTTCGTACATCAACTTTTAATACTACCTCGCCTTCTTTCCTGGTAACGAAAGAACGTAAAGCATGAACAGCTGCCTCGCAACCGCACTTGGAACCGAAGCCTAATTGAAACGGTTGAAAGTAGACTTTCAGTTTTTCTGATACCGCCCTGCAGCAAGATTTCGCTGCTAAACGGCGATATGTGGTGCCTACAGCAATCGGCCTGATTCCTCCGTCCTTTTTGACCAGAGCGCATAAATTGGCTCCGTACAAAATGCTGGTAACGTCCGGGTTAACCTTGCCTTGCAGCATGAAATTAATTAAAAAGGTTAATTCTTTAAGAAGTGCATCTCCTGCTTCACCACTGCAGTGGCCAAGCAGATCTTTGAGATGCTGTGGAGATAGACCGTCTAAACCCCCAGCAGAACCGTTTGGAAATGCGCAAATAGACCTATAAACCTCATCGGATGTTACCTGAAGGCAGGGATCTGTTGGGCCGGGAGGATCAGGTAGCAAAAGAGTGTCATGCGAATTAGGGTGCTTACTAAGTAAAGCATTCAAGGTATCAGATGTATCAGGAGCTATATCGTCGCTGGAGAAAAGAAGGTGAGCAGCTCCTTTAATATTACCTTCCCCTATTTTATTTTCAACGTTTCGCCTTAATGAATAATTGTGCTTAAAAGCGGATCTTGACAAGTCGGAGACATCATGGGGATTGGTGCAGTTCTGTTTGATGCGAGACGTTAGAGATACACTTCTTTGCGCGTCTTCTTTGGCGTAGAGAACTCTATAGGGAAAGGTAAGTAAGCTTTCCCAACTTTCTTTAGAGTTTTGATTCACCGTGGTTCTCAAATCATTTGCGAGCTTCTGGGCAACTGAAATTCGAGCTCCTCGTGGAATTCTTTTAACTATTGGAATTGACTGTTTTAGTTTGCATAAAGTCTCTGAAATTGGCGGAAAATTATTAAGAGATAAGGTTGTAGGATTAGCAACTGGACTAGAACTAACGGGCGGTGAGCTCCTGGGAGTTGGGTTATTGTGGGCACGACTGATGTGAATGTTAAGGCCACGTTGCCCTTTGAAAAAGCGGACTTGAGGGCATAATGGACATTGTACTTCAGTGGTTTCCTGGGATAAAGCGGGGGTGGCATTAATTGGACTTGGCTGAGGCGACATAGAAGCGACAAACTTAACTTATTACAAAGAAAATAAATGCCTACGAATAAAATAGAAACTAAAATATATAATAATAATAAAAACAATGCATAAACAAAACAAACACAATAAGACGAGATTTGCAGCAGGAACTTAAGTCACTTGAACATGCACTTTTTGAACTTTGGAGAAGAATGATCGTATTTGTAGCATTATCAACACAGCACTATATAATTATAATGTATTGTTGGAATACATTTTTGTTGTAAACATTTTCTCTTACAAATTCTTGTTTTCGTTGTTTGACATGACGTCTGTCATGTCACGTCTATCGAAGCGTAGGGCCCATTTAGTCGGGCTGCGGTCTCCGCAGAGACAACCCGCAAGCAGTATGTTGTCTATTAAAGATCGTACATTGATTACGATGAAAAATACTGCTGGAAAACGGCCTAGAATAGTTATTTCAAATTAAATCCAAGAGAAGCTTTCTTGAAGCGTGTTTATCCGTTGCTAGGCAATAAAAATAATGATATAAAAGTAATGATTAGAACATCCACAATTGTATATAAACTAATTCAAATCAAAGTTCGGAATGTTCGAATGTCAAAAATTGTGTTAGATACGTTCGAGTTGCAACTACTAAGATTATTGCAGCATGTGCTCATGTGTGGATAATAATGTGTTCCTAAAATTATGTAAGAATGCTAAAATTATAGTTCTCGTCTAACTGGCATGACTTTATCTTCGTTGTTGATATAGAATTCATAGATATCATTATATAGACATGTAGTGGCAGCACTGTTATTAGGTACGTACATACGAATATCTCCTTAGTAAACTCTTGAATAAACATACCGTAACCCTGAAATAACATTATCCCTATTCATTCTCGCACCGTATTCCTCCTTACAAGTCAAATAAACAATACCATCTAATTAAGGGTAAATACACCTGTTTCCACCATATACGTTTCTCTTCGACCCGACCACTAATTTCCTTAGAGGATGCAGCTTACTCGTCCCAGGAGGCAAAGATAAAGAAAGGGCGCTCGTTACGCACAATCGCGCTTGATACCGAAACTCGTAAAACTTTATTCGTGTAACACTATCTGTTTTAGGTTTTGAATCTCCTGGGTTCAGGTTTGGTTTTGTTCTGCTTTGAAATGTGTAATCTGACCGTTTGCTTACAAATACACTTATTAGCCAGTCTTAAGGCTCCCCCAGCTTTCGAGAATAACGAGAACTGTAGTTACGTATTACGTAATCAGGATAAAACTGTGTTAAGTACGTGTTTCGGAGTCTAGATTAACTGGAAATATTTTACCTAGTTATTCATTATCGCTGCTCAGGTTTTGTTATTGTAAATACTGAAAAGCTTCCAAATACCATCATGATTACTTTTAGCAATGATTTTTTTACTCTGGCTTCGAACTAAATAAGTAGGTATGATTTATACCTACCTAATTGTCTGTTTGTGAAATAAGTTTCCATGGGAATTAATACGAACTCGTGAAATGTTCAATTATAAAAGCAATCAAGTTAGCAAATGCGTTGATATTGACACAAGAATATTCTACTAGTAGAGCCTTGTGTTCTGTATTAATTTTATAACACGATTGTTTAATGCAAACCCTCTAGCTTGGACGGTCAGATGGCAGTCGCTTTAGTAAAACCAGCGCCTACGCCATATTTTGGGATTAGTTGCCAAAGCCGATCTCAGGCTTCCTGAGCCGTGGCATAAGCCAAGAAAACACTAGGAAGAATAAGACGATTGTGTAATTCAAACTTAATTTAGACAGCATATACCTATCTACATGTATATTTGTAGATAATTGATAGCAGAGTAAAAAGTATTTCTTATAAAGGGAGAAAAATTGTAGATTACGTAAGACATGAGGTCATCAATACTTTTGTATCGCGTCTAGCATGAACTCTGATAAATTTCAAATGTACCCATATCATGTATAATAGAAATAGGGATGCGATATTGTGTCAAAATAGGGTCGTATAAAACTTTGTAAGTACTGCCTCTGAATTTAGATGGGTCGATAGCGGGTTTTGTGAGGTCTTTTAGGAATTCATGAAACCCGACACGTTTTGAATGTGTATGACCTACATGTCACGTCTGAAAGGAAGTGTGTATAATGAATGTCGCTACACCCCCTTGTATCAAGTCAACGGTATTGTATTGTGAAAAGGACAAATGATTGACAGTTATTTAAAGACATAATTTTTTATTTACATGTGGAGATTGTTCTGGGTTTTAAATATTTATGTTTTCATTGAAATTAAACACTTTAGAACGGATTAATCGCGTTTATTAACACCATGATCCTACGTTTCGAGCCCTTTACAGCACTCGTTTTCACAGGGTTAAGATGATGACACACCCTCATCATCATCATCATCATCTTAACCCTGTGAAAACGAGTGCTGTAAAGGGCTCGAAACGTAGGATCATGGTGTTAATAAACGCGATTAATCCGTTCTAAAGTGTTTAATTTCAATGAATAACAATCGCGGTAACAGAAGACAATATTATATTTATGTTTTCTTTTTCGGTCCGTGAAGTCCTTTTATATAGTGCATATAATAATCCATCTATGTGTTTTAAACATAGGATAGATAAAAGAACTGGAGACTCATTCAGACGAAAAAAATGATGAAAAAAATATTCTATTCTATTCTATTCTATTATAGTCTTGTTTAGAACGTGACGTTTCGTTAAGTGCCAAACAGCCAATATTTTTTAAACTGTATGCGTTTACACGTAATGCTTACTACAGTAAGCTCTTTTTCGTAAGAAACATTTACCGTTTGTATCATTATCAATGCAAGTTCACGAATGTCACTCTGACCCAGATTTTTTAAGGTTGTTGTTCTGCTTTCTGTGTCTATTTATTTTTATGAGTCAATGGTTTTAAAACGTTTTTATATCATAGTTTTTGTTTATGGAAAAGGAAAGTATTTAATTATTCTCTCAGTTCTTTCATTAGACGCATTTATAAAATAAACTTAACAATCGCATCCACGAACCTCTAAATTATTTGGTAATTGATCAAGTAAATTTAAAATTTAATGTGTAATTTAATGTGTGGACGTATTTCAAAACCACCGAACCATAGAATATTAAACATACTAATGGAACGTATGAAGCTACTAATTGTAATTGCTGTAGAGTAAATAGCGTCACATAAGCATGTCTCAGTAATGTAGATAATTGGGTCCATATTTGACGTGTTTGTGAAAAATCTTAACTATATTGTTAGTAGTGTATTTCCCCTATTTTTGAATACTTAGCAGAATCATTTTTTTGAGGAAATAACTGGTTATACTGGATTAGAGGACAATAACATCTACGATTGGTTCGGTAAAGGAAAGCTTTTTTCCAACAGAATCAACGTAAACAACTCCACGGGATTTATATTTTTTAATGAAACATTCTCCGAATAACATTCGGTTGATTACAGCATGACAAAGAGGGACTCATTACTCTAGATAATCTTTTAGGCTGCTAAATACTTGAAATGAATAAACCTTCATGAAATCGAGAGTCTTATGTTTTAGCCCGCGCTGGTCAAACAATTACCTACCTAACCCAATATTTAACGACCGACCTTTAAATATATAATGTTTCTATGTTAAGCTGTTTTTTATCTTTGCTTGAGCTCTGTGGCCTCTATGCTTTCCAAGAGGGTAGATACTTTGTCGCTTGTGTGGGTGGACGGTAGGCTGGGAAAATGACTAAACCTATTTGCAACCTGACTTGTTTTGCTATTATACACATTAAGCTGTGTTTCTTCTTTCGCCCCGTCCCGTCCCGTCCCGCCCTAGTGTGATTTATCCTTAATACTACTCCTAAATTTTGTTATACGTTCAGTTTTAGTAGCATTTTCAACTTAATTGTTGTCGGTTTTTTAAACTTTTAATCACACTTTTTAGTGAAGGGTAATACCTATCAGCATAGAATTCAAAACACAAATATATTCAGCGGATAGCTAGTTATAAAGCAAATACCTACATGTAAATAGTTGGCACCAGTACAGTCAGCAGTTAAAGCTTCGCAATTCATTTCCGTAAATGTTTGCTCAAAACGACCCACAATAGAGATTAGCACGGAGTCAATCTGTGTGAACGCAAATGAAACGTACAAAGCAATAAACTAGCGTTGAATTTAATGGTGCTAGGTAAATTAGAGCGACATATATTATGAAATAATCTAATATTCAATCATAATATTATTTATAGATATTTTGCTTAAACAAGCACATTAAGCACATGCACCTTAAATTTAATATTTTGTTTAGGTATACTTAAGTTTTACGATTTTCAAAACCTAAAACTTGAGTAAAGGATGATTTACGCTAGCCCGGGACGGGGTGGACCGGGCCGTGCCCGATGTGTTAATTTCTATAGAAAGCGTCACGTGACACTTTTTATCCTTAAGTAATAAACATAGTATATCTATCTAAAACTTGCAATGTCTCACTAAAACTAGTAGTAGGATAGGTAGGTCCCAGAATTAGCCGCTAACCCGGAGATAAGCTGTCAAATACCATACCAAAAACGCTTAGCTCCGGGCTATGTGGCTAACCCCGAGTGGTGCAAGTGGCCCTTAGTTGTTTACCTAACTTATTAATTAAACCCTAGAGACCCTATAAGCAAGAAAGCGGGATGGTTGTCAAGAAGATATTAGGCCAGCAATAGGGAATATTACTTGTTGACAGCCGGTTAAAAATGTACATTATAATATATCCATACGTACCGACACTAGACAGTTTGCACTTTTATTTTCTCAGTATTGAACGATATATCGTAAATCGTCAATTGGTACAGAACTCTCCTGCGATGTACCAACGGTTTTTTTTGTTAAGCAACTATCACAGTCAACTGTGTAGCTATGCTAATGTAACGGAACTGAAATGAAAAAATATTGGACACTCTGGGAATAAATCAGAGAGGGCCGCTTTCTTTGCGTGTGTAGTATAAATTCAACGCTATAAACAAAGAAAGCAAGAAGATAAATCAGGATTATTTTGACCTTAAAACACAAATGGTAAAAATAAATTTGAATCAAATTAATATTTCATAAAAACGAATATTCGGTTACAAATCTGCTTCGCTTAAATACAATGCCATTATGCTAAAATATACACTCTTGTATCAAAGTTGCCTACATGTGTACCAAATACCAATCAGTTCAGTATTGCATTGATTATAATTTTGAAACTTTACTAAATAGTTATCTAAATTTTACAGCCAAGTTTTACATATAACCAAATAGGATAGAATAGCTGCTAAAAATCGTATACAATTTATTCTTATGAATTTAAATAACTGTAAAGTAAACTTTCACGATTTTCACACATTTATAAATTTACTAAAACGGGGTTTAATCGTGTACAAACTTTGAAAACAAACCTCAGACGATATCGGGCGACATTGCCCCCGTGATCCCGGAAAAAGACTGCGTAGTCGGAGGTTTGTTTTCAATGTTTGTACACGATTAAGCCTCGTTTTAGTAAATGTATAATTGTAAAGTAACAGTTCTCCAGTCAAACTTTAAATTTAAGTTCACTTAGTAGTTTAACAGGAATCGCAACACTCAACTCACCTGAATATACACACCATGCACCATACATAAACTTATCATGCTATACCAATACCGAGCAGTGCATACCAAAAGTCCAAGTTACTCGCTTCTAGCGCAGTGCAAAATTGGAAGCAATATTAACAGTGCATATTTTCCACCCGGCAGCGGCTTGACAAACGATCTAGCGATTAGATAGGCCTATAAATCTCGGGTGGTCGCTGCAAATCGGTACAGTTGCGAACTAACGGCCCGTTGTAGTGGTCGACTCCAACCCTTGGCCTTTCGTCCCCCTGGGCTTTACGAAAGGAACCTTGGTACTTAAGGAAGCCTATTGTTTATTTATTTCATCAATAGCATGCGACCTTTGATTCCATTGTATCTATACTTTTTTTTCAGTAGCTAAAGTTAAGGCATGGCAGGCCTTTGTCTACTGAAAAATAAGGGAGGCAGGATAATTATTTTTACGCGTTTGTTTTTTTTTATTGTGGTTTTAATGTGTGTATAGAAGTTATAAGGACTAAGTACACAGGCGGAAAATTAAGGTGCCGGTGAGTAGGTACTTTGGTTGACCCTGAGTTTTGATGAATTGGTCCTCTTTGGATGTAACAAACTCCAGCCTTACGAGCCGTTTACAATATTTCATTTAAATTATTTGTTACAATTAACGAAGCAATGAAAGTCTTACCCGCTGCAGCATTATAAGTATTTAAAAAAAAAATAACTTATAGGTCATGTAGTTTTAATTCAACACACAACGTTTTTTATACATCTTAACACAATCATCAGTCGTCTTTATAATTTTATTTAATTCGTGTCGTTCGGCCTCTTATATCGTTTTAATATGTTCAATCGTTCATATTAGCCGACAATAATATGGAAGTTAATATAATAACAAATTAACAAAAGTATGCAATGTACTAACTGGTATGATACTAAAACGAAGCCTTCATTGTTTTATATAGAATAATGAAAATAAAAAAAGAATGCAAACGAAACAGCTTATGAGAACTTGTTTCGTCCAAGAATTGTTAAAAAGAATGTTTTGCTCTGCAAACTGAGTAAAAGATTATTTGTGAGCGCCATAAATTTCTAAAAGCTCAACTCAGAAGCTCCTCGAAGCTGCGCTTTACCCGGATCTGTTGAATTGCCTTTTTTACTTTTCCAGACAATTAAATTTAGAGCTGTCCTTGAACTGAGACTGAAATATTCTAATGAAATTTTCTGGTGATACATTTTAATACATACTCTTGTAACAAAGTGCAAATGTAGGCTACTTTATTTAAGTAAGGACATATTCCACTTGTGATCTACTAACTTCCTACTACAATGAAAGTTATTAAGTAACTATGATTTCGCCGGCTTTCATTTAGACCAGGTACCATTTAAGTGTGATCACTTTTTGAATTAAATAAAATATTAAATATCTCAACTAAAAAATAAATACATGAAAAATAACTCACCTGAACTGCCGCTTCTTTTAAATTCGGTTAATGACGTCCCGGTTTCCAAATTGGTGGTTTGGGGCTCAAATGTTTGAGCTAGTGAAAAAAAAGCAAGAATTTGAATATTGTAAAAAACTATTTGCTTTTAGTACAATGATGTTAGTACCGCGAATCCCATGTAAGCCTCTTTTTATGACAATGAAGTAACTACGTACAAGACCCTGAGCATCGTCTGACATGTTCTTAGTCGGATTTATTCCTAAAAATATGGAATTCTCAAGTTTGCATATAGATTACCAGTATTTTAAAACAGAAATAATATTAGAAAAGGTTGTTAATTTTATATAATACATTTCAATTATATTGCGTTGATGACATGGCACTTTGCAACTGGACGATGAACTGTATTAGGTATTTATAGAATACCAGGGTGCGTAGCCAAGATGCCAATCTCTCACGCTCAGTCGCTAACGAAACGCAACTGTCATTGTCACACTAATAAGGAAGAGTGATAGAGAGAGGTAGCTACGATACGTTATCAAGCGTGAGCGATTGGCATTTTGGCTACGCACGCAGCTGTCTAAAATATGAATGAAACAATATTTTTTATCTTATTTTGATACGTAACATAGGTTTTAGAAGCAACAAAAACGAACTAAAACTTACGTACCTACGGTAAAGTTTTGTTTTCTATTACGTCAGTGTTGCTTTTTCATGAAATAATATAAGCTGTCAGCCCGTTTCTCGAGACTTCATCACAATTTCAAATAACCTTACTATCAGCACATTTATACACGTCCCTTTCTAACTCGGTAGCGATACCACCATTCGTCATGTTGTATGGGAAATATTTCCTATGTACGCTGCCTGCTTCGACCCTTCTCACTAACCTCAAAACTTTTGATATACAGAAGGTAAACTAATCCCAGTTATAACTGCATTTAATGTCAACCCTCATTCAAAGAGTGCTTACTGACGTAGGTTCACGGAATTGGGTCACCTATGAAACAAAGAACCATCAAAATCTATTCATCGATTTGAAAGCGAAAACGCGTTAGAAAAAACCAAATTGTAAATCATTTTAAGTCCGATTAAAATCAGTATTTTAAAAGTACACTATATTTAGCCAGATATTGTAAAGATTTTGAAATCAAATGTCCCATAAGTATCATAAAATAACATTTTAACACATGATACTTTTTTTAAACATTTAAATTTTATAGACAATTTAAGAATACTTATAATTTTTTTGTTACATTTCACCGAACAAAAAAAAGAATTCCGTCTAAATATAATGAATATAACAAAAAAAATATACCGAATGTGGCCTGTAATAGGAGCAATAAATTAAACCGTAGATAGTACTTCCGAAACTGAACAACGTTTACTCAGTGACTTTTAGAAATATGTAATGTGTGTTTTGATTTTTATTACACTTTATAGTTTGTTAGAAGACGCAATGTACTGCAAAGTTTGTCATTTTTGTACTATGACAATAGACGTCAATTAGGCTGATGTTAACGTACATTGAAAATACTATTTAGTTTGTATGAAAAAGTGAAAACCTACAGAGTACATACTTTCTAAAAAATGGTTGAAGAAAAGGTGTTAGGTTTGAGGAGTACGATTAAATTTATTATTCCTATTACAGGCAACGCCCAGTATACCTAGAGTAAGTTACATACTACTCCCTTAATGCACTAAACTGACATGTTTAAGACAACATATTTGTCATGTCAATTGACAATCGAGTTTAGGATTTGTCAACGTGAAGTGGCCAGTAAAGTAAGGTGTTAGGTAAAAGAGGTAAGTACGAGAATCTAGAAATTAGTTCTCATTTAATAATCAGTATACTCGTAATCACATTAACACGGTGTTTTTACGTTGCGGATGTTTAAGACTACATATTTGTCATCTCAATTGACAATCGAGTTTAGGATTTGTCAACGTGAAGTGGCCAGTAAAGTAAGGTGTTAGGTAAAAGAGGTAAGTACTAGAATCTAGAAATTAGTTCTCATTTAATAATCAGTATAATCACATTAACAGGGTGTTTTTACGTTGCAAATGTGTTTTTAAGTTTTCTGCAAACAACATCTTAAAACCTATACTGTTTCATAATTAAATATATTCCAGGAACCGAGTACTATCATCTATTAAAATATCGGTAGCTAATTTGCGAACACCTTATTTATTTGTGTATACAATTCACTAACTCTAAAGTTCGAAACAGTTTTTCAGAGAATCAAATGGGCCTTCTGTGTTCATTGTAACCACTTTTCCCGCGGTTTTTTGCGGCTGCCCTGGGCACGCGGGTTGCAAATTACATAATTTATCATGTCGACTGAGCTTGTTGGAAAACATTTTCTTTCACTCATGTGAAGTGTTTGAGTTTCGTGTATTATTTTTGGTGTAAATTGACTTATGCACGGGTTGCCATCTGCCCTTTGAGTCTATGATAAATGCACTAATAGAGTTGAATTCCTAGTAGGTTGTGTGTGGTCCATAATTGCAAAACCAAACCAGACTTATGTTTACTAACACTACCTATCATGACTGAAAAATTAATACTTACCTATCGTTTTGTTTTGATTTCCATAAAAAAATTGTAATCAGTACATATTAACCTCTTTATAGGTACCTATACGTAATTGAAGATGGAGTTAGTAAGTAGTTTTCAAAATGTTTTACAGATACCTACACGTAGACATTTAGTTATGTCCATTTAAAATAGCATATTTAAATAAAAAATAAACTTAAAAAAATGAAAATTATTTAGGTAAAGGGTTTGCATTTGCATTTGTATGCCCCAGAATGCAGATAAAATTATGCGGTTAACGGCTCTAAATGCATTTCTGAATCAGCTTTTTGGTAACAATAATAAAGCAAGCATTATTTTGATTTCAGTATAATCCACATGGTTGAATAAACAATTAATTAGCGGAGATGTCGAAAGGAAATAGGTAATTATTTATTAAGCTACGTAGGTACTTTAATTATATTTTAACTCAACTTTATCGGGTGCATCTTGTATTGTGTATGTATCTTTCTTTTTTTAGAGCATTGCAATGTATTTTTTAATTACATTTGAATATGCGTAGTCCAACAAGTAAGTACCTTCTCAATCGTAAAAAGGTATTTTCACATGACAAGCATAAGCTGTTGTTCTAATCGAGCGAGAGAAGGGACGGAGTGCGGCGATCATTTTTATAAAAATCACCTAGAACTGCGACATTGCCAGATGCTGTAAGTACTTGCTTACAGCGGCACAGTGCTTCTATTTTTAGAAAATAGGAGGACGTATTACCGAGAAACATTAAGAAAATAGAAGCACAATATCGTTAAACTCATGTTCAAGGGAAACAAAATGTTCAGCGTCACCGCCACTAAGTATCATCATACGTTATGTAAAAGATAACGACCGCTTTGATTCGCAAACCTCACGGATTTATTTTCATGTTTTAAACGCTTCTGACGTACAAACCAAAGAAGGAAAGACATTTAACTTAGCATACTTACATATAATCGAATGATACCTTGAAAAAAATGATGATATAGCTAACTGATTTAAATACTCCTAGCAAAAAAAGGCCAAAAGCATGTCGGGTCAAAGTAGGGTTCCGTAGTTACGAATGATTCCTAATAATATTAACTTTATCAAAAAATGTTTTTAGCAAACCTCTAGTCTTCTTTAAATACCTATCCAATGATACGTCACAATAAAAAGAAATCACCCCCTACTTTACGTGTCCCGTACACGTAACGTAACCTAAAAACCCTTTTTATTTTGCTACTTACTTTGTCAGCGTGACTGATATATATAATTATATATATTGACGACCACTTGGCGTAGTTGGTAGTGACCCTGCCTGCTAAGCCGATGGTCCTGGGTTCGAATCCCGGTAAGGGCATTTATTTGTGTGATGAACACAGATATTTGTTCCCGAGTCATGGATGTTTTCTATGTATTTGTATATTATATATATCGTTGTCAGAGTACCCGTAACACAAGCCTTCTTGAGCTTTCTGCGGGACTTAGTCAATTTGTGTAACAATGTCCTATAATGTCTATTTATTTATTTATATATATATATCTTCGTGCCAAATTACAGCTTTCTAGAATGAATAATAGACGGAGAGCTAGCGACCAAATCGGTCATGTGGCTTCAGCTGTATTGAAACTCCGTTAGCTACTTCCCTGAGCAACCTTTATCTATAATCTTCGCAGGCCGCGGGCAGTGGGTGCGGGTGTAGTGGGGTGGGGAAAAAAATGAAAAAAAATGTGGGCTCAGCGACTTTAATTTTTGTTTCAAACAGTTGCTCTGTACTCCCTGTGCACCCAAAAAAAAAATACTGTGTGATACTCCTACTCACTATCACTACATAGTATAAAACAAAGTCGCTTTCTCTGTCCCTATGTCCCTATGTATGCTTAAATCTTCGGTTTTAGCATACATAAATTCGCACTGCACTGAAAGATCCGAAAATTTCAACAATTTTTTTCGATACCTTCCCACCGATATTTTTGCATGGCTATTTTTTTGGAGCTTACATATGGATTAATCTCGCGTTAGAAAAAAAGCCAACACAGCTGAGCCCACATGAAAATTATTATTATTTTGGTACTTTTAATTAACGCTGGCAACCCCTTCCCACCACCCGATCGATTTAATTTTTTTTTTGGGTGCACAGGGAGTACAGAGCAACTGTTTGAAACAAAAATTAAAGTCGCTGAGCCCACATTTTTTTTCTTTTTTTTCCCCACCCCACTACACCCGCACCCACCGCCCGCGGCCTGCCAGCACGAAGATTATAGGAAAAGGTTCTTCAGGGAAGTAGCTAACGGAGTTTCAATACAGCTGAAGCCACATGACCGATTTGGTCGCTAGCTCTTAGACCATAACCACAGATTATCCGCGGACGGACAGACAGATGAACAGACATGGCGACACTATAAGGGTTCCTAGTTGACGGAACCAAATAAAAAAAGATTTTTATTTAAAGGTAAATTAATGTATGCTTTGCTTGGAATATCGATTCGCGGAATCGTTTAATTTGCCTCTCGTTTATTTACGCACTGCTATTTCCGCGTTTTGCAATCAGGTACCTACTGTTTAAGACAATTCACTTCTAACACAGTTTTACGATTGATTAAAGCATAATACCTAATAGAAAAGGCGACTAACACAAGGAGCTTTTATCATACAACGTTCAATAAATGAGACTATAAAATAATTATTTAAAACAAAACTTCAATGATCCAGATTTTGACCTTGTATCTTATTTTACCTTATATTATTTGAGCTTACTGTGGGACTAGGTCGATTTGTGTAATATTGTCCCAAAATATTTATTATTATTTATTATTTGTAAATTTTTATTACAAGCAATATTGTACTAAAATATTTAATGGCAATTTAGTAAGAAACACAGTACTTATTCGACGACCTCTTCCTCGAAATTGGACCTACCTAAACTGGACAGTTTGTCCTAGGTATATATAATCGTCTACAACTTCGAGTGTAAAGTCTCCGATTGTCACTGGAGTTGGTGCTACATGGATATTCGACATGATTTTCGTCTTATCCATGTTCATCTTAAGACCAACTCGCCCGGAGGCTCTACTGAGGCTAACAAGCATCGTACTTAAATCCTCCATGGTCGCGTACCGGAAGGCGCAGCGTGGGTAGGCCCCCCGCAAGGTGGACTGATGACCTGGTGAAGGTCACAGGAGTCCGCTGGATGCGGGTGGCGCAGGACCGGTCATTGTGGAAATCTTTGGGGGAGGCCTATGTCCAGCAGTGGACGTCTTTCGGCTGAAATGATGATGATGATGATAGTACTTATTTGTATGATTAAAATAGTGTTAGGTATATAGTTTTTTTTTTGTAAACAGAGTGCTCATTATTTAATTAAATAACTTGAAATCTAGGGAGTAAAATAAGAATAAAGGTAAAAAAAACTTCCGTATGAGCAACTGTGTTAAAATCCCTTTCTGCTGTGGGTACAAAAGTAGTACATAAATATTTATGTGGGTTGTTCTTGTTTTAAATTAAAAATTTATATCAGTTAGGGCACGACCGAGAGAAAGTTTTATGCGAAAAGTTTCACCACAATTTAGACATCAGATAATATTTATATTAGATAATGTTGCGATTTTTTTACCTTTCAAGCTTTTGACTAGCAAAATCAATAAGTATTTAAAAGCCTTCCGTATCGTGTTGTGGAGTCTGCATATCAATTACTTAATAGATAAAGAACGATACTTCAATAAGCCATGAATAGAGGTATATATATCATCTATTCATGATATTATACTTAAAGCCTTCGGCTTCCTTTTTCAGGTCACTACGTGGAAATAAGCTAATAGTTTGATACGAGTATGTGTTTTTATGTCAAACTGGCAATTTTTATCTTCATCTTCATTGTTGCAATTAAGATTGGAATGTTTAAAGGTTGACTCACATGACAGTAGTAGCCCGTTCCGTTCCGATCCGAAACGGGACGATCTGTCAGTTTCTATACAAAATGTCACGTGACGTCCGAGGGCTCCGAGCTATCACGTGATATTTTCTATAGAAACTGACAGATCGTCCCGTATCGGATCGGAACGGAATGGACTACTGTGAGTCATCCTTAAATGGAAAAATAAATTTTGAAACATTTAGACCGATGGCAGTTTTATGTTTATACATTTGACTTACTCGAGGCGTGAGTGAACTGAGACAGCTACTAAGTTTTAATGAGATTTTTGAGGTAGCCGTGCGGTCTTCGGGACAGACATGAAATTCGGATCGTAAATTGACTTAGCCGAAGTTACTTTCGTCTTGTCGTGTCCCAGGTTAATCCGCTTGAAAGTTACAAATTTACTCTTGAAATGGAAAAAATGTGATGAGCGAAGACAAATTTGAAATATGGCACTTGTTTATTTATTAGCTAAGTTAGATAGGTTTGGAAAAGTCTTTTTGTATTTGTTTTCTTTATTTCTTAGAAAGTAAGAAAAAGTGTAAAATATCATAGCCTCAGGCGGAATTTGAACTCGCGACTTCGCTCTACCAACTGAGCTACCGAGACACATACGGTGGCCCTGAATTTCTCCAACGTATCCCTTGTATATGCCTTATTTAGCAACGTCTACCTTAAGAAAAGAGAAAGTAGAACTAAAAACTCAATTTATATTGATAATTTACCATTAACAATGCGTTATACCCCAAATTATTTTTTCTTTTCGTACAGTAAGTATAAGTCTGTCAATGATATCAAATTTTGTTGGAAGATTGTAAAATTCTTGGCTTCGGGCGAGTATCGAACTCTTTTCTCAATACTCGAAAACGTATCTGCTTTTAATGACTTAATATGTAACGAAAGAAGTAATCAATTGATAAACGGAAATAATAAATTATTCAGTCTAAAAGTTTATTTCACTCATTTTTAAATGGATTCAAGCTCGGTTGTCTCAATTAGAAACGTGAATCAATTTAAGGTTACCAATGAGAACGTCGTAACTAATTAGGCCGTGACTTTGATTTTAAATGAGTTTTGTGGGTTTAATCAATAAAGAATTAGAAAATCCGGTAAAATATATCTGAAAACGAAGAATATGGGCTGATATCCTGATGAAAATGAAAAGTAAATGTTTTTAAAGTTTCATAATCCAAAGTTTGTATGGAAAAAAAACCAGATAAATAAACACAGCTTCTTCTTATAATCTCAAGCAACGAATTAATTGACAACAAAATATGACAAAATAATAGAATAAGAAGTAAAAATATTAAACATTTAAAAACCTATGCGGCCTGATGCTGCAGCCTACTAAAGAGTCCGCAACATCCTACCCCTCATGCAGCTATGCTCAAACTGACAGCAGTAAGTTAGAGCCTTGAGTGGCAAACCAATTTCTTAAGGGGTCAGTGTAACGTCCGTTGCAACGTCTACCACCCGTGTCACTCCATCTTTTCCGGCATATATCTCGACTATTCGTCCTCGTCGCCAAGCTAGGCACTAAAATGACTTAAATTAGCCGTGAATGGAGTTGGCAAAAACGCATTAAACGAAGTCAGACCCACCAATTCGTTCGGTAGACATTTAAGTTCTTCGCGAACTGGTGTGACATAAAGTGGGTCCGCAGGCCAGTCCTCTGGGAACTTATGAAGAAAGATCAGTCCGGTAAACCGCCATGTGACGGCTTTAGGCTGATATGGCGCAGCATAGTTGCATTATCAGCTACAATTAAGTGTATCGCTACACAACGCCAGTCTTTGACAGAATAATTTTCCAAGATTTCACCAAGGCGATGGGCAATGAAAAGCTTAAAAGTTCGTGCATTACTGCGCAACCATTGGATAACAGTCATCGAATCGGTTCAAAAGTATGTATGTGATGATTTTCTGCAATGGCTGTCCTTATGGTTAGAGCGATTCGGGAAGCTTGAAGTTCCAAACGCGGTATCGATGCTGGTTTGAAAGATGAAACTCTTGCCTTGCTAGCGATGAGAGTAAGCTCGATAGGTACTGCCGTCAGGGTATACCTAACGCCAGTAGGCAACGCATGCGTAGGCGAGCTCACTTGCATCAGCAAAGACGTGTAGTTCTCTGTATGAAGGCTCTGAGATTTTTTAGTACTATACTTAGTAGTATACTTTGAATACAGACTAACACTACTACTAGGTAGTATAAAACAACGAAGGCTTCCTGTGCGTATTGTTAACTGCCATTTCATTAATTAGGTTTTGGCCATAACAATCTAGAATGACATTACCTACGTATTTTGCAGAACTTGGTTCTAACTGTGATTTGGAATATGCACAGTAATTGCATTAACTACTTTGAGACAGAAATTTAATCAGAGCTCAGAATTATATTAGAATGCTATTTCACTACCGGGTTGAAGTGCACGATTGATTTAGCTCTTTGAAATCAAGGTAGCACTTGGAAACTTTTCCTTACTTACATCCAATGCTCCGAGAAATAATTAAATTACAAAGGTTTCTGGACAAATGGTTATTGGTGAAGGAATTCGGCAGTATTAATTTCTTCACCAAAGGTTTTTAGTGAAATTAATGGGGTTTGGCCTAAAAGGGTTTATTACTGGCCCCAATGAATTGGCTATTGGTAACATTGCTTTCCATTAAGTCTGTTTCCGCAGATTCAATCTCTGATTCCTTACAACCAATCGCCGTTTTAATTAAAATGAAATTACCTTTTACGTTGTTATTGTATACACTTTAAGGCATATATACTTTTGTAAAACCTGACCTATCTGATGAAATCTCATATTACATAACATATTCTATGATTTACAAGAAAATAAAAAGAACATGAAACATAAAATTATGAGGTTTGAAAATGTGTTAGTGTTTTCAAACAAAAACAAAGACAAGCTATTGCAAAAAATATGTTAGTTAAGATTAAGAATTGTTTGAAAACACTAACAGATAATTTTATTTTTTAACCGCAATATCTTTAAGTACGTGCTTTTTTTTCTTACATATTGCTTGATATCTTTGTGTCAATTTCATTTAGTGGAAATGCGTGGCAAGTGGAAATTGAATAATTATTTTCTTAAAGGATATATTAACACATTCTAACAAAGTTATAAAAATAATGATCTTCCCGAAATTGAGTACGGCTATGCACACAAATTGCGTGATAAAATAAATTAAACCATCTCATTAAAGGCCCGTTTTCGCTAAAACTGCGTAATTACCTTTGAAAATTTAAGAAATGCTCCCATATTTTAGTGCGAAACACTTCGCTTTCTGTAAACGACCTTCTAAAGACGTTCATCAGGGCCGCTTTGAAAACCTTTTGTTACAATAAAATGATTTAGCTCAAAAAGGTCATCCATTAGTAGCATTTGAAAAGATTGGAAACTCCTATACCTAAGCATAGAATAAGTACATTACATACGCGTACTCTACGTTCATATGTGGTTAAAATCTAGTTATGATAATTATAAACTGGGTTCGATTTTCTAGTAGCAATAATAATATATCTTGTTTGATAGGTCTCTCTTATAAAAATGTATTACCTTTTACCCCTATATCTCGGCAACACCACTTAATCGATTTGGCGCATATTTGAACTTAAAATATTATTTATCTCATTTGAAAACTAGTCAAATTTAACGATGATCTAAGTTTATTAAACTGCGACTTGTAATTTGTGATGTGCAATTGCCGATCGCGCAATCCGTCAGATCTCCATATTGGTTATGTCCGTCGGGCATCCGCCAGACAAATCGGCGGATCCAGCAGATATGCCCGAATGTAGTAAATATCTCGTGGGCTAATTCTTGCTTTGGATGCAGTCGTCTTGAGCTACTTATTTACATTGGCGATCGTGCAATTTCTAATATCCGATATTTTAATAGGTTTGCTTTGAATTAAAGGTAGTAGTAGGCTGTTCTCCCAAAACAATATCTACAACTTTCTTAGTGTTGAATTTAACCTCCTGGATCCTGGAGGTATCGATTCTGGCAAAACTTATATGTATTGAAAAAATCGATTATGAGTTCTGTCTTAGCCGCACTGATCGCTGATTAGCCATCTGAGACTCGGTGTATATTTTATTCGGTTGACAGTTTCGTTCGTAAACTTTCTACATGTGTGCAAACTTGTTAAGTTGGTTTGACATTACACATGAGATTTTTCCAGGAGGTTAATAATGACAACTTGGACAAATTATTGTTTTTATGAAACAAACTATTTGAAGACCGTCTCATTTAGGCACAGAGAGAATGACAACGCATGTACCTACATTAAATTAGATTTTCACAATGTAAAACATATCAAATGTCGAAATTTATCCTTCGAAAGCTATAGCAACTGATAATAGCAGAGCGGATTGAGCAAGCTGCGCTACGCCAGTTTTTAACGGACTCCGCTCCGTATGCCAGCAGTGAAAGGACAGGAAAAAAAATCCTAGAACTCTTTCTTGGTGGAAGTGCACCACCATTTTATTCCAATCCGCTGAGTCCTTCGACTACGTTTTCGCTATTCAGCCTTTTTTAGGGGAAGGTGGAAGGAAAGTATTAATAGAAAACTCGTACTCTAACTAGCAGTACTTTGAGCAATAGTTTTTGTTTTTTCACCGTAATACGATTAAAATATATATTTTATTTATTTATTAAATAAAAAAGTTGTTTGTTATAATAACATATCTACAGTTTCAAGATTTCGTATTTTCGTACCGAAATCCCCCGTGCTGGCCCTTTGGGCCACCCTGGCATCATTTGAAGGCAGATAGAGCCTGTTTCAAGTCCATTTCAACAAAAAAAGTGTCTCAAACCATTCTCAGTATATAAATAAACAAGCTCTCAAAGCAATTGATTAATATTTTTGGTTTCAATAATACTAAAAATTATTCCAATGTATTTATTTATGTTTCGTTGATGTATTTATTGATTATTTAACGTACTTTTTACAATACTTATAAATTTACATCTATGTATTATACTAACAGTTACAATATATTTAATTACATGGTCTTGAAAACAATCGCTTGGTTCAGATTTTAAACAAAATTTTGCTTACTGCCGCACTTTCCATATAACCACTAAAATCATGTTTCGGAAATTCCAAACATGATTTAAACATAATTGCATTATAAACAAGAGCTACTTGAATCAAAAATCAGTACTTACATTTTTATCGTTTAACGTTTTTGAAAAACTATACATTCTTCAATAAAAATTTAATTCATTACGCAGAATTTAAATAACTTTTAAATCAAATTCAACTGGATGAACGGCAGTGGTGTAAATTTAAATCTAAAAGTGACAAAGCGAAATAAATTGCATTGATTGTATGTACTTATAAATATGAGAGAAAATATATTTACATAATTTTCTATTTAACAACACATGTATTTTTTCTTACTTATAAATTGATTCATATAAAGGTGAAGTTAAGTACCGAATTCTACATCAGAAAATTTATTAAGAAAATAGAAGGTTAAAAGGCAGCAGAGTAATGTAGTCATTTTGTCAAGAGATGATTTTGCACAGCCTTGTTGCATTGCCGCTGGATGCTCACCTGAAAAAAAATAGGAATGTTAAATTTTATTCGTAAGCAACAGACTTTAAAAAAATGTACCCGATCCAATAACTTTGTGCCAACATCTAAGCGCAGGCTTATGTCAAACGTTTTTAATTTGTAAAACTAAAATAATTGTATGTACATAAACTTCGTACATGGTTTTAAAATACATTATATACATTTTCTATTTTGTTTGCATCATAAGTTAATGATCCTTCATTGTTGGATTGGCTTCATTGATGCTTGCCTTCATTGAAGCATGTGGCAAAAACACCTTTGATGCGGTGACAGTACCGAGCTGAATTTGATTAGGTACATTGATTTCTGAACGATACATAAACATCATTGGCTTCAACAATACAGTGTGTAAGTCTAATACGGGCGATAAATTTAACGAAACATAGAATTCATTAGTGTTATCAGTAATTAAAACATATTTTTAAGTTACACTTAATAATGACCTCATAATTAATTTTTGAATAAAATTTTCAGCAGCAATGTACTATAAAATATTTGACGCTGACAGTTGTCAACGAATGTTTAACGCGAGTGTGTTTGCATTACATTGCGGGCCGAATTATTTTCTATGGATAAAATTTTAATTGCAATTCCATTTAAAAGTTACCTAATTACATTACTTATGTCCTATACTAACCACCTTTAAGAGGTTCGCCCGTATTAGATTTACACACTGTATAATTTAGTTTGGAAACTCCGCCTGGCATTCATATTAAATGATCTCCCTGTACGTCAGAAATGTTTTTTTTCCTTGTGTTGGATCTCGTTTAAAATGATAAAGACAATTTTTGTTGCAATAGAAATGTTTTAGTCCATTCCAATAATGTCCCTTTATTCCAAACCGTGTTAACAGTACGGAAGGCTAAATCAGAAAATAGCTTCACTTAAATATTCATAACTTGACCCGAACAAGACAAGCGCGGTGGATTAGATAATCCCCAGGATAATTCTTAGGTGCTTCCTGCCCAGAAGGTCTTGCAAGGGCAAAAAGCAAGTTGTAATCAGAAATGCGTATGTACACACGCGTTCAAAAATGCATGGGCAATTTATGAATGAATTCATTCATAAACTGGCCATGCAATTCTGAATGCGATAGTACCTTCACTGAAATATTGAGAGACTAAAAGAAACTATGTTGTTTAAACAGAACTTTACTTTCTTCATTAGCAAAATAAAATGTTGAAATGTGTGCAACGGTAACTCCGTAACCTTATTTCATATTGATCACTTTCGGTTTCTTGGACTTACTGCCCAATTTATTAACCACATCATGTACCCAGGGATATTAAAAAGGAATGCTATTATTTTATTGTTAACAAATACCGAAAACATGTCAGCATTTATACATTCCAATTTAATTATAGTCTTTCATTTTGGGAAAGTAACTCTCTTAGTGATTATATACAAAACTGAGGCTTATTTGTAATTCGTTTTTGCTTGAAACCAAAGAAATGCAGGTTGAAAATAACACATAATGTTTTCAGCATTATTTTCATGTGGAATTAACAAATCGCTATTACAGAGCAGTTGAAGGTCAATAATTACCTCCTAGTATGGATAATAATACCTAAATACGCCATACGAAGGCTTGTGCAAAGCCCTCGAGAACTGTTATTTAATGTGTGTGACATATCCATTTAATTTATAAACCTGGATTTAAAAGTAAAAACCGGCCAAGAGCATGTCAGGTCATGTTCAGGGTTCCGTAATTTACCGTCCATCACAATAGGCGAAATTAAAAATGGTTTAAATAATTATATACCATGCTGTTAACAATAAAAAGGAGTACCTTTCTAGCTCTTACAACTTATAGGCCTTTTTGACAGAGAAGATACATTTCTTTAGAAAAAAATAAAAATGGGATAACTGACCAAGTTCAAAACAATTTTCCATTTTTTGGACTTGCGCGATTCAAAAGTTGGACACATTTTATTTAAACTTTCGAAAATATTTCCGTTTCTGATGATTCCGGTTTCAGCAAACCCATTAAATTTTAATACCTATCCAACGATACCTAACACTTAAGGGTTGAAACGAAAAAAAAATCATTGACCAATTTACGTGTATGGGAGGTAACCTAAAAATAAGTTATTCGACTTTTTATTTTACCACTTTGTCGGCATGATTGATATGGAGGTACTATAGCGTTCAAAATTGCATGGGCAGTTTATGAATGAATTCATTCATAAATTGCCCATGCATTTATGAACGCGTGTGTACATTCATCCCAATTTGAAAAAGCCGCGGACAGACTGACGGACGGACGTACAGACATGTCGAAACTATAAGAGTTTCTAGTTGACTACGGAACCCTAAAAATGGTTGTTGGAAATGCTGGCACGCAATTCAAAACAAACAAAACCTGCTTCAAATATTAAAGAGGCGTGCTGCACGTTCATTCATTATATTAAAACGTTCAGTCCTTTTAACTGAATTAGATGTAAAACGAACATTTTGGCAGTACAGTAGATGTTGCTTATCGGTGTTGGATAAAGAGATATATCGTAAAAAGTGAAGTTAGCGCGTAGGCATTTTTAGGGTTCCGTAGTCAACTAGGAACCCTTATAGTTTCGCAAAGTCTGTCTGTCTGTCCGTCCGTGCGCGGATAATCTCAGTGACTGTAAGTACTAGAAAGCAGTTATTTTGCACGAATATGTATATCGGTCACGCCAACAAAGTGGTAAAAATCTCCCGTACACGTAAAGTGAGGGATATTTTTTTTTTCGTTTCAACGATAGAGTGTGATATATCATTGGATAGGTATTTGAACATAATGAGGGATTTCTAAAAACAATTTTTGATAAAGTTAATATTATCAGAAATAATGGCAAATAGAATCAATAAAATCACAAAAGTAGAAATTAACAAGAATTTTTTTGGAAAATAATTTTGAACTTGATTGGTTGAACGGTTTTTAAAAAAACGTACCAAATAATTTCTGAATTAAGTTTATCATTTAACCGTCTATGCAAACATGTTTTTTTTTTCTTGAGTACCTAATTTGTCATCCCGCACGTATCTTCCTTCTAATAAAAAAATAATGATTCAAATCGATTCAGGTGATCAAAAGTTACTCCCGAAAACCCAACATACATAACCCGTCTAGTTTGTATAAACTAGTAATTCAATTTCCCGAGAGAAGGCGCTATACCGTAGTCTACTTTGCGCTGTTAAGATTTTTCCGGAGTTAATGGGGTCGGGACGGGTGTGATCGAAAGTATCATTGAATTGTTAATTATTATAAGCATATTGAGAATGGTAATAGACACCATAAAACACTTTTTAAGGTTGCCTATTGTGACGGACGGTAAACTACGGAACCCTACACTGAGCATGGCCCGACATGCTCTTGGCCGTGAGTTGGGACGGGGCGTGCGCTAACGCTAGTCTGTAAAGGCTCTAAGGCAGGTTCATGCGATCGGAGTGTGCTTGGTTAAAAACTGCCTTGCAAGGCTTTCTTGCTTACCAGATAACACGTGAACTCGAGTAGAAGCTGGTGGCGCATTATTCGGCCCACACGTGTAGAGTCCAGCATCGGCTCCCCTCGCCCGCTGTACAAGTAGACGACTCGTGCTCTTCATGCCTTTCTCGGTGACCAATGAAATACCACCGCGCGCAGAGTCGAAATTTATAACCTGATAAGTAACCACTAGTATCATATATGAAGGATCTCCAGATTAGAATATAAGTAATGACACTATTATTAATTATTAAAATATATTAGCTAGCACGTCGCGGCGTGACTGGCAGCTGGCGCCCCTCCCTAAACACATATGAAAAGTCGGTCTTGGTGTATGGCGCGACTTTTAATCAAATATGCTAACTGAGGTGGCTGTGAAAGTGTGGTTAACTATAGTAATAATAACCAAGTAATACCTACAAACGTCAATCATATAATTAAAACCGACTCACGAAAGCCTGTTGTGATAAAAATACGTGAGTTTGAACTGTTTCAATTTAAAAGTCAATCAATTAAAAATAGTTGATACAAATACTTATTAGATTGTTATTAAGTTTAATATTAAAAAACAAACCATCACAAAAATATATATCTAATTTCAATTTAAGTAAACAAGTTTAACTTTACATACTTCACTGATTTACCAAACCAATTCCTTCATGAAGAATTTGGAAAAAGGTGTAATAAAGGTGTTCAATTAATATTTTTTGTCTGAATACTACGCTATTCAGACAAAAAATTATTAAGCCTTGTTTTATAGCATCATAGCATCTTATTCCGGTGCAATAAGAGCGCAGTGCCATATTTTATGAAAGTATTTTAACGATACAATATATTTTTGCACTGGACTCTACGAAGTATTATTTTTTGATAAAATATAAATTAGTTGGCATTTACCATTTGCCAAGTATACAAGGCGAGTTGCTAAATTTTATTTTAAAATCTCAGTTTGTTTGTAACTTTATAAAGTCTTTCTATCTAATATAATCTCGTTTTGGCAACGATACAAAACCTCATATTTTAGAAACGTCTGAAAGTGGCGCATTTTTCTGTTGCAAAACTGAAGTAAGGGTTTAAAGTTTAACGTTTCTTGGTATATTTAAACGTAAGTTCTATTTTGTTATTTTCCACGTATAATAATTCACGTATAATCTAATCTATACCCTTTTACGTTTAACCTTTACCAACGTATAGTAATATTAAAGTGTCTATTTTCTTTTTTAGCAACATTGAACTGGGAGACAGTTAAATGTTGCTAACAAAAATGCTTTTTTTAATTTTGTTATGTTTTTTTCTTTTAGGAAGTATACAGAGATTCAACATTTTATATACGTTTTCCATAGGTATTTATTATGTTCTTTAAAAATGTTTTTTTACATAACTAAACAGTTTTTTACTAAACATATAAACCTGGTACAACACAATTTAATGTCCCTTTTTCAATACTGTACTAAAAGAAATTAGTTTTTTTATAAAGCAATCTCTAAGTAATTTATTAAATCAGGCCTAACTTTGCGGAATTCCATACTAACAACGCAAATAATGTTACTTTGCTATTCCGCCAAACGTGCTAGTCTATTAGTGCCAACCCGTTATACCTATTTGCGTATTTTACACACCACCACCAATAATACCAAACTCGACACGTGTTTCGCCTCTACGAGGCATCCTCAGGGGATGCAGGAGATCTTGTCGTACTGGCGTCCGACAAGTGAATGACAAGATCTCCTGCATCTCCTGAGGATGCCTCGTAGAGAGGCGAAACACGTGTCGAGTTTTGGTGGTGTGTAAAATACTCAAATAGGTATAACGGGTTGGCACTAATAGACTAGCACGTTTGGCGGAATAGCAAAGTAACATTATTTTCGTTGTTAAAGCAATCTCTGTAATCTTTAAAGCAATGACCCAAATAACTTAGAACAGAGTTTCCGATCCTTCCGAAGGTTACCTGTAGACCCGGTAGTCCCGTAAAACGCGAGATTTATGGCCTAATCATCGTTTAGGCGTCGCCACCGTTTAAATCTATTCAGAAGCAACCCCATAATTTTCGATGAGGAACACAATTAGTAGCTTGGTTCATTTGTAGACAATCATTTTAATGAAATATTTAAAGTAATTTATGAAATGTAATTCTCCTTTTTAACGTTATTTAGGGTGGAACGTTAGTTAAACCATTGACCTTATTTTAATAATTCCAACGTCTGTATGTCTTCAACCTACCTACATACTTAAGATCAGGCGCTCGATATGCAAGGGGAAATTTTCAGTTTTTGTGTGTCAAAAATCAATATTTACAAGTTGAAGTCTTTCTTCAACAAATACTTCAATTGGGATCTAATTCATTAAGCGCTACTTGCACCACCCGGGGTTAGCCAAATAACCCGGGGTTAAGCAGTTTGTAGCTAACCCCGAGTAAGTTGACTAATCCCGGGTTAATGAACGTTTTTTATGTGACATTTAATTTGGCTCGGTTTTATATAAATAAAATAAATTTTTATTTATGCTAATTTGGGTACGTCGTTAAAATACATTTTAATGAAAATTTGTGCGTGTTTTAAGCAAAAGGTGCATGCTTTTTCGGTTGTTATCGGGTTCCTTTTCAAATAAATCTTTATGGCATTAGCCACTTTTTACTTTTACGAGAAACTATCACATATTATTATTCGAACAATAGTTTGTTTAAGTAATTAGCTGCATACTGCGTAAACCAGGTGATGGCAATAAATTAATATATAAATGAATATTAATAACATATATAGAACCTAAACTGAGTCGCTACCATTACCGCTCAGCATAAACTGAACCTAAACTTAATCGCGTTAAGACGTCATGGTAAGGCACCTGGGGTCAAAATTGTGTTTTGGCTTAAAATTAAGTTAACATACACTAAAATGGTTGAACGTTCGCCAGTATATGTTTGTGTCAAATATGTCAATACTATAAAAATAATGAAAATCGAAGATCCAATTGGTAATTTTGTGTAATTTCCATTATTTTTCTTCCCAAACTAGATAAAAACAGTAAGTAACTCGAGAGGTAAGAATATTTAAAACTCAAGCCATAAAAGCTCTCGGTCTGCTACCAACTGTCTTTTATACAACTGTCGTTGGGAATATCTCTTGACTTCCCACGTGGCACAATGTAAATTTATTGAATAGCTGTCATTAACCACCCTCTACGGAAATTCCCCCTCGTATCAAAGTTGCTTGATGATAATGAAAGCACAGACATAATTTTGCTTAACATAATAATCAACAACAAAAGACAATGTTACGAAAACATTAAAAAGTTTAAGCAATTAAATTTATACAGGGTAGTCAAGTTTTGTTTTAATACAGCAAGTTGTGCTGTTACGGAGTTAAGATTAAGTCCCTCTTAGTTTCAAAGTAATCTTCCTCTGACCCACCTACGTAGGGAATACATATGTAAGTATAATACATAGTATATGTTCATATACGATTATGAAGTTAGCATTATTTCAGTATGAACTTATTTAGAATTGTATTTGACTAAAGATTTTAATGCAATACCTACCTACTTTATAATTTACTCCTTCGCGATGTTATTTAACTTAATATGAAATACACATAACTGGTACATATTTCGCGTTATTAAGGTTTGTTATGGAATTTTTTTCAATGTCTGATTCAGTCATTACAAGTAAATGAATGTCTTTTAATGTCACATGTGTTTGAGTTTGTAATAGACAACCAATTTATTGCTAAGAAAAATACAATCGGAATTAGAATTATTATAAAATAAACAAATAACATTGCTCAAATAGACTACAGATTGGGTTATAAAATATATATCTACCTGGTCTGCGTGAGTCCAAGTGATGGAAGTCGGTGGCTCAGGCGTGTGCCGCACCGTACACGTGAGGTTGATGGTGGAGCCCGCTTGTATGAACAGCTCTGGACCGCTTGAAACAGTTGTTTCAGGTTCTGAACAAAGATAATTCGAGAATGTATAGTATGTATGTGTCAAATATTGCGGGCGACTAGATTACAAGATATACCTAGTATAACGTAATAGGCGATTGCACGGTAAATAAAAAATAGTCAAAAACGTCGCAACTATTTATAAGGTGCTCATAAGGTTTACAACAGCATATATACTTACACATTTGAAAGTTTTTTGATAATTTATTTTGCACAAATAATAGGCAAATTTGCTAAATACTTCTTGATTACCTAAATTCTAATTCATATTCTATTCTTGTTTAATTCATGACACAAATATTGATTAAGAGTATACCTATCCTAACCTAACTTGCTTAATATTTATCTTTTCATTTTTTAATTCAGATTCATTTGAACGCAATGAGGTTTTAAGACCCCACCGACCTTTTCCGCGAACGGCATTTAGCGCGCCGAGCGTGACTCGCTATCTGTGTGCGTGCGCGCGCACACTACTACGCCGTCGGCCCGTCATCACTGTTATGTCAAAAGTTGGTAACTTTAAATTCGACATTTTTGTAGTCTTGCGATGCCAACGATGACTAAAACCGTTGTTCAGTTGAGTTTTTGTATGATATTATTAAACTAAATGATATTCTAATGAAGTTGGTATAGTAAAAAATGTACATGTGCGTTTTGGATTTGTTACAATCATTTTTTTGAGAAAACTAGGATGCAGGTGTTATCGAAGATCTGATGATGGAGCAGAAAGATGACCACTAGAACTGAAGAATAAGTTGATGTAAAACTATCGTGTTTGGAGTCGTTAAATTTGTTTCGTCGAGCATTTGGACCGTGAGTGGTGTCCAAGGTCTGATGATGGACTAGAAATATGGCCACCGGAACTCAGGAAGTAGTTGATGTAATACCCCCGTGTTTGAACTCATTTGTATTGTTTTGGCGAGCACTTGGATCGTGAGTGGTGTCCAAGGTCTGATGATGGAGCAGAAAGATGACCATCGGAACTCAGGAATTAGTTGATGTAATACCCCCGTGTTTGGGCTTGTTAGGTTTGTCTTGGTGAGCACTTGGGCCGTAGGTGGTGTCCAAGGTCTGATGATGCCATGGAGCAGAAAGATGACCACCGGCACTCAGGAATTAGTTGATGTAATACTTTGGACTCATTTGTATTGTTTTGACGAGCACTTGGGCCGTAGGTGGTGTCCAAGGTCTGATTATGGAGTAGAAATATGGCCACCGGAACTCAGGAAGTAGTTGATGTATTGTTAATGTGAAATTAATTATTTTTATGTTTTCTAGTAAAGTAATCAGATTATCGCAGTGAGCAGTATTATTGACTTCGATAGTTTTGGAAGAACGTCTAATCCTTCATAATCTTCCCTCGACGAGCAGAAACCTACTGCAAATTCGTCGGAACATTTTTTGTCTTAGTAAGTTTATTTATTTCCTCGCAATTGTGATGAAAACATTGTATGTATCATGGGTGGCACAAGAATTGCCAACTCGAGTCATTAAAGCCGGATTTATTAAAGTCCGGCTATGGCGTTGGGCTTATAACAGACTCTTTTTTGTATTCCTTTACTTACCGCCCTAAGTACACAATGTACTACATATTTGAATGTAAGTAATTTACATTGGCCAGGTACTTTTCGAAATAGGTAGTTCTTAACACGTTTGTATGCTGATTTGATTAATTATTTCACTTTTTTTCCGCACGTTAGGCTGAATGCTTAATATATGTACCTACATACGCTGTAACTTTGACAAATTCCTCATTCGCAAATTCTGGAACCCTACATATAATTTCTGCATTAATGTACTATTACTATGAAACCTACAAAAGAAAAATATAAGTTTTAGTTGTGAGGTTATTTTCATCACACTCATCATAATGGTGATATTATATGCAAGCATATTTAGACTTAATGAGCTGTATTAAGCCCATAGCCGTAATGGATTTTCATATTACGTTTCCGCCCGCCCGGGCCCTTTGGAATACCTGCGTCCCACGCGCACGCAGCACGCAGCCGACGCTGACCTCGGTATCCTGTGGACTGCGCGCTGTGCTAGTGTAGTAACACTACCACTTATAATTTATTATTGTTTTCAGTCCTCCGGCCGGTAAGCGCCACTTCACGCAAAACTAAATAGCCGCCTCCCGGCTCCGTCGGGCTGAAAAATAGTATACAAACCTCGGCCGGTAAATGGGAAAGCCTCGGATCACATGTTAGTCGACCTCGGCTTCGCCTCGGCCGACAATTACATGGAACCCGAGGCATTTCCCACTTAAACGGCCTTGGTATGTAATGTACTATTATTTATCTGCCTAGTAAGTTTGTTTTTTCCTAGCAAATACGATGAAAAACATTGTATATCACGGGCGGTACAAGAATTACGAACTCGTTCGTAGTTTCTTGTTTACCACCACCCTTAACACACAATGTACGAGTATTCGTTCGAATTAAACGCAAAATATAACGACAACTTCACGGAAACTCACGTGAAAAAATTGGTACTCCATGCGTGTCATGCCGCGTTCCCTAACTATATTAGGCTTGTTTTAATTCTTACCCACGATGTTGAGGAAGACGGCGTGGCCGATAGGTGGCGTGGTGGAGATCTGGCACTCGTACTGGCCGGAGTCGCGCCGCTGCGGGGAGCGGATGCGCAGCGCCCACTCCTCGGAGCGCGGCTTGTGCTGCGCCTCGAACCGCTGGTCCGACGTGTACGTGTAGCGCCCTACTGTCAGCAGGTGGATATCGCGGTGCCGCACCCATGATACCTACGATACAAAGGTGCAAAATTGTTTTAATAACGTCGTTTTTTATTTGTTCAATGAAAGAAATGAATGGAGAAATATTATATATATATAGAGAATGAAGAAAAGTTTACTTTTGAGCACTGTTAAGAGTACTGTTAAGAGTTTGGACGTTTAAAAACAAAATATTGTACTAGTTAAATGACAAATGGCGCATTCGAGGTTTCATACGTACCTACGTAAAACAAATCACTGACAGATAAATATAATTATTTACTACTATAATATAACTAAATGTTACGTATGTATACCTACTAATATATTTATTAATTGTTTGATTGGCTGAATGGGATAGCCGTTGCCACGTTGCTCGCCGTAAATAGAAAATATTAAACAATAAAACGCAATGCAGCTAATTCATTCACAGTTTAAATAATTGCTGTAACGAGACTGTGTATTTTTGTATATAAAAAGCTATTGTAGTAGTAGTAGTAGTAAGCACTTTATTGTACACAAAATAAATCACAAAACAACTGAAAATAATTGAAGTACAAAGGCGAACTTATCCCTGTAAGGGATCTCTTCCAGCTAACCTTAGAGTTGATGAGTGGAAAACTAATATTACGGTACACAAACTTACACAATGATGTACAATAATGACTTGACTAGACGAGTAAATATAAGGTAAAAGTACTAGTGCTCGACGCTGCACTAGTATTCGACATGGGCACTTTATGTCAAAGTGACAAGGTTTAAATTCGAATATTGAAAAACCGGCCAAGTGCGAGTCGGGCTCGCGCACAAAGGGTTCCGTAGCAGCAAATATAATAAACTTATTATGTCAATTTATACACCTGGTGAATGGAGCCTAAACTCTCCCGATATTTTGCCTTGTACTTTTATGTATGAATATTAATTTTAACTTAACCAAAATTACAGTTAAATCAACCTATCTCAAAAACTATAAGAGATACTTTGATCAAACCAAAAATCGTTGAAAGAGTTAATTAGCATGCATCACCTCTATTTTTTTTAGAATTTTATACCCCGTAGTTATAAAAATAGAGGGGGGGGGACATACTTTTTACGACTTTGAGAGCTGATATCTCAAAAACCGTTCACTTTAAGAAAAATGTTTTTTAGAAAACTTTATATCATTTTAAAAGACCTTTCCATTGATACCCCACACGGGTATGTACATCGAAAAAAAAATTTTCATCCCTCAGTTACATGTATGGGGGGCCCCACCCCCAATTCTTTTTTTTACTATTTAGTGTCATAATTTTGTAGCGGTTCATACAACACATATTCCCATCAAATTTCATCACTGTAGTACTTATAGTTTCCGAGTAAATCGGCTGTGACAGACGGACAGACGGACAGACGGACAGACGGACAGACGGACATGACGAAACTATAAGGGTTCCGTTTTTGCCATTTTGGCTACGGAACCCTAAAAATCTTCGTAGTTCAAATTTAACCTTTATCACTTTGACATAAAGTGCCCATGTCGAATACTAGTGCAGCGTCCGGCACTAGTACTTCTACCTAATATAAACGTACTAAAACCAATACATTAAATACATCAAATTATACACAGATAAATAAAATGTAATAGATACATATTAATATATATATACTTTGGGTATAGGGAATATAACTAAATTAAGTGTTTAAGTTAATACGCAAGAGATTTTAAACGCTTTAACGTCTATTACATATCAAATATTAAAAATGTCATAACTCAACCAAACACACTTATGTAGTTGGAATCTAAGGAGTACCTACGTTATATAGCAATGACAGGATATGCACATCCCTGCGGCGCCGGATCGGTAGCCAGCCAAGCTGCGATCAGTGCTCGGCAGAGTTGGAGTAAACTGAAGGTGACTGAGCTTCATATCCTACAGGCTAAATTACTTCTACACCTACTACACTACCACCGCGAATGGTTCCCGACCCGCCATCACTAGTACTGGTCCTGTCATTACGCATCAAATTATACCCCGGTAGAGGATACAGTGTGGATGGTAGTGAGGGTTTTTTCAAAATTTTAAATTACAATTTGACTTCTTGTTTATTTCACTACCCACAAGCCCATCAACTATTTATTGTGACTATTGTGACTAGTTTATGCAATTAATTTTACGAGTAGGTACATAGCTGAATATAATAATTTAAAATGTGCGATTTCAGCAGTAAATAAAAAATCGAATGTACCTAAAAATGTTTTTGTTTATTGCATTTTTTCGCAATTAGCCGTTCGAGTCCAGTCCGTTATTACTTTCTTAATCTCTTGTAATAATGTTACAAACACATATTAATGAACTCTACTGTACTTGGGAAGACGAATTGCATAATGCAAATCGTGACACACTTGCAACTAAATCTACTATTCTCTTGGTAGGTGCATTTTAAACTTTCATATGCATGAACTTCAGGGATAAGGTCTTTACTTACTAAGATAGTACAATTATTTTAGATTCGCTAAGATTCTCAACTAGGGAAATGGAGCAGTGCGCATTTCCAACTTTAAATTGGAACTTTTCGAGTTGATAGTGATTTTATAATGTGTCTTATATTTAAGTAGTTTTAAGTAAATGGAAGAACTTTGGTTGCGTATTTGCGTAACGATACTTTGACATTATGAACATTGTTATTATTTTGTAGCTAGATGAGCTTTATTTCATATTTTTAAAGGTTATAAACTGAAAGAGATGTCATGTCATATATGTACTTCGAAAAAAGTGACCAAGGGCGCCAGTAAGCAGGGCTGGGATTGAACCAGCGACCTCCTGCTTTCGCGGAAGGTTATTTAGACAACAATTTATTTGTCATTTATTTCAAGAATTAAATTGAGAATTTCTGCTGATGTTTTCATTGGTCCGCGATAAACTTATTGTGTTGTGAATAGGTATAGTCAACCAATTGGAACCCTAGGCCACTCTAGAACCATGTCAAAATGACAAGCAGTAAGAAATTACTTACAATCTGATTAATAACGTCACTATGACATAGTCCTACAGTGGCCTAAGGTTCCAATTGGTTGACTGTACCTGGAACTGAAGTTTTGTTCACTTTATAATTACTTTTTTAAACGAAATATTCACTAAGTATATTTATTTTTGTGAGCTCCTGATCACAGCCTGACAGTGACACAGCAATGAGTGTGTCAGTTACACCGTGAACATGGCGCTTGTAATTAATAGTGCCGAAATATCCGGAGTTTACGTAAACAAATATCACCTACATGGTAAATATCCTGTTTTAAATAGTAATTTTAATGTAACTGACACATATGGGAATGAAAATTCTCAGTTTTCACGCGGCTGTGTTCTACGTGGCCGTAGATAAATGTAGAAGTTGAAATTAAACACTTTGGAACGGATTAATCGCGTTTATTAACACCATGATCCTACGTTTCGAGCCCTTTACAGCACTCGTTTTTACAGGGTTAAGATGATGATGATGACTGAGAGAATGCGAATTACTTGTGCAAACTACCTACATACAAAAATATAAAAATAATTTAAAAATAAAAACAAAGGTTGGTCTAAAATGCCCAGAGGGGCTTATAAAGCTAGTAATACATAGCCTGAAGGGCATTCTATAATTAACATTAATTATTGGGAGGCATATAAGTAAATAAAAAAACCACAGCAGCCTGGGATTGTCAGACTTTATATCATGCTATGAAACTAATATTGATTTATATATTTTTTCAAATTTTTTAAATTGTTTTGTAGACAATAATTTAGGAATAATGATAAGGTTAAAAATTTGAACAATAAATTCCTTTTCGAAGTTTATATAGAATACTATTCTACCATGCCATTCATTTTTATTTTTGGATTGGCAATTTTTTGAAAGGGACAAAGGTATTACCGTCCCACTAGTATCTCACGCGCCACATAATAAATTTAATGTAAAACTGTTTTTTTAATACTGTTTAAAAGAGTGAGGTAGTCATTTCGACATACTGATGTTACATTTGTTTAATAGTATGTAGAGCTGGGTTCACACTTGTATCATATCATTTAACCGATCGGTATCATGCGTATCGTAGCAAGCTCGCGTGTCCTAAGTATGGACACTCCCTTTTGCCATGCCATATCACTAGCATAGTGGCTTAAAAAATGGGTCATAACTCATAACGTGATATTGAGCTCGTATATCCTTAGTATAGACGCCTTCATCGACATGCCGAATCAGATACATAGAAACGTATCAACGTCGTATAGTTTTTGTGATCACTCGTCTCTGCAGAGCTGCGTTCTGTCCAAAAATGACACCTGCAGAGATCGCTTACTGAAATTTATCATTCACGTGTGCTTGTTTTATAATAAAAACAAAGAAAATAAAAAACGAACACGACGTTGTTGGACATTGGAGTTATTCAGAAATAAGTACTTAAATAAAAACACGGAAAAGGGCATTGCTACGCGATTTGATAAGTATAAGAATGACTGAACATATATTATTTGAAATATTACGTTATTTCAAATACGGCATAATATAAAAGTAGACTGCTAAAATCTCTTCTCGTATTAAAAAAAAAACAGATATAATCTGTGGTGAAGCCTATTATTTATTCTGTGTCGCTGCTCGGAACGGAACACGTACAAACTTGTCAAGCGCGTATCCGTGTCCACTTTGAGTGTCCACTTTGATGATCAGGGAAAAACCGACTCCAGATGTTTTGATATGATTTATTTTAATTTGATATCATTATGATTTGATGAATGTTTTGATACAAATCATATGTTCGTATCACGATACAGTATCAAGACACGTCGTCTATACTTACTGATCTTGATACGCGTATCCGATAGGTAGTGTGTGGGGTATTTAATAAACGCGTAGCAACATGGATCACGAGCGATCAGATATGGCCTGTGGCGTAATCGCGATCTTTTTACATCCACACTAACGATCATAATACGGTTTTTTTTACCTGGCAGGGCCTCAATGCACTGAGCTTTGAAGCGTACGGACTGTGAAGTGATATTATTAATTTACTACTCAGAAATACTGCTTCTGAGTTTGCGCTCCAGAGAGATCGGTTGGACCGACTCCAGCCAAATCTGAGGTGTGTGGTCATAATAATGCGTTGGTGCTACGTGACGGAGATACGATACGGCAAAATGATACAAGCTAATGGTAAGTACGTGAATCGTCGAAAGATGATTATTGTAAGGAGACACCCAACTAAAAATAATCGTGTATAGTCGTAATACTAAACTTTTTAACCCTAAGGAATCGAGACAGTGCCATGGATGCCGAATTTAGATTGCATGTTAATATATTTGTTTATGCATGCATATACACGAATGTTCCTAACCGCTTAAACGATTGGTTGCTGTATTCAGCAAAGATTAGCTAGGTAATACATTAGTAATGTATTCTATAGTAATGTTTAGTTCGGTCAGACTATACCAAAGGGGGGCCGATTTTGGGACTTAGTTTTTTTTTTTGAAAAATGCAAAAAACATAGGGTTACAAAAGACTTAGAATAATTTTCAAGATTTTGATGAAATAACCACTTTTTTCTTAATAAACTTTTCTCTGAAATCAAAAATGGCTGAGTTAGAGGCCTTCAAAGGTTGAAGTTTTTGAAGGGACTTGTAAAATTTTCATCGAGAGTGGTGTCATTATAACAGTATTTTTAAATGATTGTAATGTGTAGATGGCGTCAAAACAAGCATCTTTTATAGGAAAAACTTTTCTCTAAACTTAAAAATGGCCGAGTTAGAGTCCTTCAAAGGTTGATGTTTTAAAATGAGCTGGGAGTTTTTACTTGCTCGGCTCGCGCGCTGTAAGGTCGCAGTTCTACCTAACACTCCTCCTCGCTTCGCTCGTCGTCGTACCTACACCGACCTTCCTTAAGGTGCCATTCTGTAAAGCATTTTTTATTTAAAAAAAGTCGGTTTTGGCGCTTCGCCGGCCGCTGCCGCGGCACGCTCGCTTCGCTCGCTCGGCTCGCGCGCTGTAAGGTCGCAGTTCTACCTAACACTCCTCCTCGCTTCGCTCGTCGTCGTACCTACACCGACCTTCCTTAAGGTGCCATTCTGTAAAGCATTTTTTATTAAAAAAAGTCGGTTTTGGCGCTTCGCCGGCCGCTGCCGCGGCACGCTCGCTTCGCTCGCTCGGCTCGCGCGCTGTAAGGTCGCAGTTCTACCTAACACTCCTCCTCGCTTCGCTCGTCGTCGTACCTACACCGACCTTCCTTAAGGTGCCATTCTGTAAAGCATTTTTTATTAAAAAAAATTACAATTATTTAAAAACTACTGTTTAAACTCATTTAAACATCATTTGGTCACTTTTTTACAAGTTCCAGTCCCTTCAAAAACTTCAACCTTTGAAGGCCTCTAACTCGGCCATTTTTAAGTTTAGAGAAAAGTTTTTCCTATAAAAGATGCTTGTTTTGACGCCATCTACACATTACAATCATTTAAAAATACTGTTATAATGACACCATTCTCGATGAAAATTTTACAAGTCCCTTCAAAAACTTCAACCTTTGAAGGACTCTAACTCAGCCATTTTTAAGTTTAGAGAAAAGTTTTTCCTATAAAAGATGCTTGTTTAGACGTCATCTATACATTACAATCATTTAAAAATACTGTTATAATGACACCACTCTCGATGAAAATTTTACAAGTCCCTTCAAAAACTTCAACCTTTGAAGGCCTCTAACTCGGCCATTTTTAAGTTTAGAGAAAAGTTTTTCCAATAAAAGATGCTTGTTTTGACGCCATCTACACATTACAATCATTTAAAAATAGTGTTATAATGACACCACCTCGACCAAAAATATTCTAAGTCCCGGCCCCCCCTTTGCTACAGTCCAACCTTTAGTTCAAAATAAATAATTATTTAGAATTAAGATTTATTTTGTTTATGTGATTATTTGCGTATGCGTATGATTTAGTACATTTAATACATAATAATATTTGCCCGGATACTATAAACAAACACTGTTTAACCAACTGTTTTACAGTTAAGAGGCACTCGTGCGTGAAGGGGTATAAACGGTTATGCAAATGTATTCAGTGTTGTTTACTAACAGTTATTCCAAGTTGGAAATGAATAATGATTTTCGATTACCCAACATCACTCAATATGAGAAACCTAGAGTAAGTATCCTTCAGTGAAGTAAAGACGAATTGTAGTAGACTATCGTGCAAAGTACACACACCTACATTGATTTATATATTCATAAAACATTGAAAACTAGTAAATAAAACCCGTCAAGTATTTCGCAGGCTTAATTTGTGACTCCAAATTTGGTGCAGACTAATCTTAGATTAACTACCTACTCATATATTTATAGTTAGACCGTTAGTTGTAGCTGTACGTAAATATAAATAATATAGAAGTATTTTATATCACGATATAACATTCTCAATATAAAAATTAAAACACACATAGCTGTGTAATGTTTGTTTAGGGGGTAGGTACCTATTAATTATTCGGTCCGTCACATCCATTACATTACCGCTTTAAAGACCTTTATCAAGTTAAATGGATGCTTTTGTCAATAATATAATCACCTGACAAAATCCATAACAGTCAATCTAAACGAATGAGTATTCCAAAACATGTCCCGTCAGAAAAATGCTTATTCCTACTGGGGTTTATTTGGAATTATATAAAATGGGTCGTGATGAGGCATTTTACTGGTCTACGTGCTATCAATGGTGATGCTTAAGTGCCCACTTCCGTGAAACGATCGCTATGAGAGGAGGTAAATATAAAATGTATCAGCTCTAGTGCCAACCTCACAACTTTATAGAATCCTCTATATAATAAATGATGATTAAGCTGACACGACTCGCGAATCAATTCTTGTATGAGGCAGGGTTAATTTCCGTAATTAGTGGTAGATTAAGGTATGTTACTATATGTATCATGGCAAGGAGAGTTTTAACCCTTAATTTGACAGAAAAAAGGGATGGTCGTGAGTTCAAGCCTCCTTGGCGCTCAATAGCCATAGTAATTATTGTTAGGTAAAAAAAACAAAAAGAAGGACAAAGGTTATGTTCGCCCTGACGAACATTATCAAATTAAGGGTAGCATCAAGTAAGAATGTTAGAATTTTAATTAACTTGTGGCTTTTATTTGCTTTACCGTAAACGATACCCTAAAAAGATGACATCTTTACAATAAACCGGATTTAGTAGGTGCTAAATTGTTGTAGCCTACTTATCTCAGTTAGCAAAGTTATTATATTTAGATTGTTTTACGAATTTCACAGGTACTGTTATGTTTCATTATATTTGAGGGCTACACGTAAAGGAGGAAGAAAAACACAAATAATTCAATACCGCGTTTTCTCACGAGATTCTAAGAAATGAAAAAATAAAATTATGTCCAAGAAAAATATCCGGTTCGCTCTAATATTAAGTTACGCCTGGAAATGTAAGTAGATATCAAAGTATTTTATACCGATAGATGCCAAATAAGATTGGACAGGTTTAACGTTAGCCAAACAAAAAGATAAATGCAACGGAAATTTGGAGGAGGGTCAACTTGATCGGAAATATCGGAATCAGCAAATTAGATTACCGGTTCCTCTCTTAACCCCTGATTGATATCCTAAGTGGTGTTAAGCCCAGTATTTTTTATAGAGGTGCACGGAATGGTATATCACTGATCTGGGCGGCCAAAAGTCAATTTTTAAAAACTGATTGTGGTTACAATAATGAGGTAGGTTCAGAAAGAGTACTTATTGACGCACTATAATCTGTCAATATATTTGACCTTATTGCTAAACTATGCTCGTATAGCTGGTTGCAACATGAAGTATTTGATGTGCACTTATTTTCTCGAGCGACACATATCGAATTGGTGACTTTTAATAGTGAATTTGTATGTTTTTGCGGTAGAATATATAATAAGTTACCTTACATTTTATGATGGCAGGTAAGAATGTTTCGTTTGTATATGTTTTTTTAATGGATTGATTATGTTATGACGATATGGTAGACATTCAAAAGTACATCCTTTTAACGTTCTCGTTTTGCTTGTATTTTGACTTATCGGAAACATTTAGTTGTAGTTCCCGAGAAAGAGCAGAAATAGGACATGTAGCATATACCTCATTTATTCTAGTTTACGATTTAGCTTAGATTTTTAACGGAAACTATCCGGAAAATGGAAAATTAGGCATCTAAACGTTATATGGTCAAAATGTATAATTTTATGAATTTGTTATTTTTTTGTAATTTTAATATTTTATTGTATCTAGGGCCATCTAATATTAAATTAATAACAAGATGTCAGGTATTCGAGTTGATGCAGCAAACAAAATTGCCAAATTTAAAAAGAAAACTTGTCTTTATCGAAAACGATTTGCTTGGTAGGGAAAACTTTAATGATTATTATTTTTATGCTATAGGTGGCAAACGAGCAAACGAATCGCCTGATGGTAAGCGATTAACATCGTCCATGGACACCCGCAACACCAGAGGTGTCGCAAGTGCGTTGCCGGCCTTTAAGGTGGGAGTACGCTCTTTTCTTGAAGGTTGATGAACAAATAAGGGAAATTAAACATAATTTTAGTCGGTTTAAGTCTGAAATGAGATCTAGATGGGCTGCAGCATACAAAAATAGATGATTTCTTTAAAAAAATGTCGCTTGGCTAGCAGGTACATTTACGTTACCAAAAGTTATTGAGCGACCGGGGCGTCCGGAAAATAAATCCTTCTTGTACTAAATTTACTTCACAGATTACTCATGACTTCGGATCCTCTAATAACAGGTATGAGACCAACACCGCGTAAAAAGACAAAGCCATTCGCAACAGAAACTCTCGAGATGCTGCTCCCCATGGAGCCTCATACAGATGAAATGGTGTCTGATGAAATATCGACAGAGCCGTCTTCTTCTGATCAAAGTGACACGATTTCTGACTGATTTTTGGTACTTTTGTATACACTTTGTACGTATATTATTATAACTACTTTGAGCTAATATTGAAAAATCATTATTTTTTTATAATTTCACCATAATTTTCTTACCGTATAGATAAAATATTAATGATTAGCTTAATATTACTGTAACTACCAATTATAACATCAAGAATAATATTGGCCGCCCAGATCAGTAAAATACCACACTGTGAGGTGGAGGAATGTGTTAGCTGGCCTGCATTAAAGAAAAAAAAACGCGTAAATAACGGAATAATCAATAATAATTATAAACAAAAACGAAACCGACATCAAAAGTGAAAAATAAAATGTATTCATTTTTATTTGCTGCAAGGTTCGGAAAGGATGATCAATCAAAAACATGGAGGTGACACCACATAGCGCTACCAACTGATACGTAAAAAATAGACACATTACTGGTCAATCAAATGTATTCATTTGTAGTTGCTGTAAGGTTCGGAACCTTACAGCAAATATAAATGAATACATTTGATTTTTCCCTCTTTGAAAATCTCTTATATTGTTTGTTAAAAAAAATATGCATTTTTAGTTGATAAGTAACTCGGTACTAGGTACTAATGAACAAAATTAGTAAAATTAGACACCGGAGCTCGGAATTATCAGCTTAAGTATATGAAGTTCCACCAGTATGTATGTGCCTTTGGAAATTGAGAAGTTCCCTTAATTCCTTATGGACCTCATCATCACATCAGCACCAAATTTATGTTGGAACAAAATGGAATTAACTCCTTCTAATAAAAAAAAAACACCCAAATCGGACGACGGAGCTTGGAGTAGGTAATTGGTGAACATATAATACATAAAAACATAAAAAAAATACAAACAGACGAATATATATAACTAAGTGCCTCCGTCGAATTCTCGAAGTCGGTAAAAGAAAAGTCTAATGGGTTCATTTTCTTAAAGCTTATTTTGTGTCTCACTGTTGTGTACATTATGGTGCCAATTAGCTAGCTTAATTGCGTTGTCGGTTCACATTGTATCTAACATCAGACGCCACTTTCATCATACATCTTCTAGTAGTCATATAAAATGATCGTCTATTATAAAAGTAATAATAAGTAACTTATTGTTAAAAAAATAACTTTTTTTTTCAAAATATATACAGTGTACTACCTAGCTCAAGGAGAGCAGGCAAGTTGATGGTGGCAAGAGACCGACGGATTATGTCATTAAGAGACGCATGTCTCGAAAAACGGCCTGCACTTTTTTTACAACACAATCCATGGCGTCCCAGTCGGTCCACCTCTGTACCACATGGACATGAGTGTGGCGCACACACCGAAACCCCCAGTCGCAAACCAGTCGCCAGGCTAAGCGAGGCCGGATCCAAGAAAGTACCAGTATTGGGCGAAGGATGGGCATTAGGCCAGTAACCAGTTTAGTTCAGTTATTTAGAAGAGTCATCATCATCATCATAAATTTAAGAGTCAAGCTCTTGTCGGTGGAGCAATTTCCATGTATCTCTTTCTTGAGCCTTTCGTTTGACCGGCTGATACGACACGACGTTTATCTTTTCCTTAAGCTGAAGAGTATTGGAAGTTAAATCGCAGTAAACGCTATCCCAACTCCTTTGTGATTTTGGGTTGTCTGGAAAGTCTTTGCCCGGGCAGGCAATTTTAAAAGCATTTTTAGCATCCTCAAAGCTTGCTATGTCACAGTTTGTGGACAAAGCCCTTAAAATATTTCCTATGAGACCGGCTGTGCTATGAGTGGATGCTAAAAAGGCTAGGGAAGCCACACTGGAAATTTTGTGAATTCCTAAACCCCCGAACCGAATAGGGAGGGATGCCTGAGACCAGGAAGGCTCATTCAGCTGAATGTTTAGAATCGTCTCCAAACTAAATTTGATTAAATCATCTATAGGTGATAGTAAATTTAGATATTTCCAAAAAGGACAGCAGCGGAACATATAGGTGAATTTAGGGACAAAAAGACAGAATTTAAGAATCACAAGAGCATAATGAGGGCTAATTTCGAATAAACGATTCGTGTGACTTTTGAACTTTGATATCGAGTTAGAAATATAGTCGGGAAAAGATTCTTCAAATATAGGGAGCCCAAGAGGCAAAGAGAACGTTTGTCTACTAACTTGATATGAGGATCGTCAAATGTGTGGTTTAAATCGGCAAAAATACGAGATACATGTTTTCTATGTATTTATGTATTTGTATATTATATATATCGTTGTCTAAGTACCCGTAACACAAGCCTTCTTGAGCTTACTGCGGGACTTAGTCAATTTGTGTAAGATTGTCCTATAATATTTATTTATTTATTTATTTAATGAATAGTTCACATTTTGCGAATTTCAATTCTAAACCAATATTTTTGAAACTACTCTTAATAAGAGAAAAGTCAGAGAGAGTATTCACGTCGCCTCCTAGGGTCCCGTCATCTAGGTACCAGACATTGAATTATGATTTCAATTTTTGGATGATTGGATATATAGCCAAACTAAAATTGCTGGGCCGAGAGGGTCACCCTGCTGACAACCAACCTCAGAGGATAATTACTTGGACTTGTACATTAATTTAGAAGAGTCCGAATAGCAAAAAAAAAGGTAATTGTACAATTCAGGAATTTTGTCCCTAATTTCTGTCAGCAAAGTGTCCCTATTAACCGAATTGAAAGCATTTGTAACGCCAATCATCCAAACCAAACGTCTTATAGTTGACCCCACCGCAATGGGCCCTCCGTCCATATTATTTATTTTTACTTTTACTCGTAAATTGCGTTTCTCTGGACAAGTTTTCTGTGACTAGAGAATTCTTGTAGTAATTTGTATCAATAAAAAGGTATAACTCCAGTAGCATAAGTACGGGCAATGCCTACGTCAATTGCCTCGGTAGATTGAGTTGCCGTAACTTCCGCAGTATTTGTGGCGCTTGGAACGCTTAAATTGATCTATCAAATTAGCAAGGAGATTGACAGTGACACAGCCCTTTCCCTGCGTGCTGCAATCCTGCACAGACATTATTTTGTAGAATGTTAACTTCGGGTTTCAATAAAATGCTAAAGTTACAGCTGGTGATATTAGTTACCTACTACTGTTTTGAGCATAAGAACTACTGCAAATTTCGCACCATGCGACATTAAAAATAACTTAAAAATATGTTATTCCTATTTTTATACTCACGGTCCTGTTCTGCAAATTCTTGACCCTGCACAATAATCTAACAGGATGTCCAACTAGTCCAGTTATGTTTCTTGGAGTGCTAGGATCGAAGTAAGGAGCATCAGTAGATCCTTGAAATTCTTGAAGAAACTCTGCTCGGAAGCGTCTAGAAGATATGTCCACTGTAGTATTTTCTGTTGGAGCATCTGTGCCGGAGCCAGCTGTTGGATTAAATTAATGGTGATTATTTACGACCTTCACATTTAAATTATTACAATAATGTTTCTCTGAAATACATTTTGCCATCTGTAATATATTCAAAGATGTGAGTTACCTATATCGATTTGGTTACGTTAAGTTCTACGCACGCAGTAACCATACCGAAATTATGTGTAAACTTGACTTTAGGTACCTAATTAACAAAACCAATGAATTCACAGTATAAAAACATAGACCCATGCATAATAAAAAGTAGGCATACAGTGTGTAAGTCTAATACGGGCGATAAATTTAACCAAGCATAGAATTCATTATTGTTATCAATAATTAAAACATATTTTTAAGTTACACTTAATTATGACCTCATAATTAATTTTTTTATAACATTTTCAGCAGCAATGTACTTTAAACTATTTGACGCTGACAGTTGTCATTGTTGTCAACTGATGTTTAAGGCGAGTGTGTTTGCATTACATTGCGGGCCGAATTATTTTGTATGGATAAAATTTTAATTGCAATTCCATTTAAAAGTTACCTAATTGCATTTCTTATGTCATATACTAACCACCGTTAAGAGGTTCGCCCGTATTAGATTTACACACTGTTTACGATACTGATAATACTAACATACTATTTTCTTGTTATTTAAAAGTTTTTTAACCGAATTGATTTAGACTTATTATTTTAAGTATTTAATTTTATTCCGTCTATTTTTCGTGACATAATAGGTATGCACCTATTATATATTACATTACATAATGTACAGATAAATAAGCAAATATAAAAGCAGATAATCAACATCTTACGCGAGTAATACTAAAAATAATGCAAACGTCGTCATCATTGTAAAATTTATCCTAAGCCACTGTTAAGTCCACAAGTTAAAATTTTATCGTTGTTTAAAATTAACAGCGACCATTAAACAATTTTAGGTCTCACATCACGCTAAGGCTTAAAGTCGCAAAGCTCGTAATGACTCAGAACTAAAACCGCCTCTTTTAAAAATTAATGGCTCACTTTGAAGGCGGTCTTTCAGGAGACAAAAGCTACTACATCGCATCTTATGATACAGCCAGCTCACCCTAGTCATTCAAAAGCAACGGACCGAGTATGAATAAAATATATATACTCGTACATAAGAAGACGTATACAAAGAATCCCGTATTTATGATTTACGAGAACGAACGTCATTTTGTTGAGGCGAACTGTTAGCGTACATTTATTTGGCAACGGAGCAAGAAAGAACGCCTTTATTGCCTGGGTTAACAGTTAATAATGTACTTTTACGTTCAGGATTTTCTCTCGATTCATGTTACAAATATTTTGTCTTTTGATGTTCCATTCGGGCATCTGAAACGTTCAATTGGCTGTATGAATCTTGGGTAGTCTCGCGATATTATACGACATTTGAAAAAAAAAATTGAATTGTTTTAACTTGTGATTAAAGTAGTTACACTAATAATATGTGCCAAATTGAAAATAGATGTCATATATCAAAGAAAAATACCAACTCGGGCAAACTCTCCTTAGCCTTCGATGGACTTGGTCTTTAGTATGTATAATGACATCTATTTTCAATTTATAAGGTATAACGTTAGTTTTAAAATTGTCTAATTAAGGCACTCTTGCACCACCCAGGGTTAGCCACTAACCAGGAGTTAAGCTGTCAATTTCCATACAAATAAACCGCTCAAATCGGGATTATATGGCTGACCCAGGATGATGCAAGCGGCCCTAAGTGCCAACAGTTCGATAGTCCCCAAACCGACTGTTGACAATATCGCACGTCACGACTGCATAATTGCCAGGGAAAAATGGAGTTGGTGAGCCAGGTTATAAACGAGCCACTCGCACATGATTTTAATGGTTTTTCGACGTCGGAGAATTGTTTACTTACCGTCAAGAAAGGCAAAATTTGGCATGTCATGTGGTTCTAAGTATACAGGTATGTATGTATATTTGTTAAAGTACAGATATTTATTCAAAGTTTGAGGTTTTATTACGTTTTATTAATAGGTAAGTTATTCACAAGTTATTAATTATTAACATCTCAATTAAGTAGAAATATTTAATGAAACTCTTACCATTTATAGCGACCTACCAAATAATTAATTAAATTATATTCCATAGTAACTTAATTAAATAGTTTGATAATTAGTTTGCAAATGTTAACGTTTTATAACATGTCACTTTCATAATTAATCTAATCAATTGAAAATATTGCTGAAAATATTTGTTTAAATTACATTGTAAGCACATAGAGCTCTACTTGGTATCTATATTTAAACGACGAACACTTAGAATTACCCGTATAATACGGGTATCTACTCGTACAAACAAAAGACTGAATAGCCCTGATATTATCACGCCCTCACAGCCTCTAGGCCCGCTCCATCGCAATGGTTCCCAAATACCGATAACACTCATAATTCATGATTATTCAGAGTAATGCCAGCGTCACACATACGTACCGATGAGGAAGAGGAAGCCATGTAGAAGAGATAGCAATAAAACGGATTTCGTCCCAGCGTGGCCCATTCCGGTGTCTGAAAAATGCTACAGCGTTAATATGGGAATTTGTTAACGCTAAATGGTTTTAAATTTGAATATATATCATTTCACAGCTTAACTGCTACAGTTCTGTTAGTATGATAAGGCAATATGTGTACACTCCAAAATATTTGGAATACTTATAGTGTTATTGTCGAAGGAAAACTGAATTATTTTGCAATAAAAATTGGCTTAAATTGTAAATAATATTCCATTGAATTGAATCCAGGGTTACAGTAAAAGTAGAACAAATATGTAAATCATTTTTATTTTTGCTTCAACGTTATATAATATTCCATTACAATACAAGTGCGAAAAGGAGGAAATTTGGAATGAGTGGCGATAAAGTAAAATACGACCGAATGGAGTGTTTTAAATCGACATTAGTTGCACATTACTTATTCGCACGTGTATCGTACGATTTTTTACAGTACATATGGCCCTTTGAATTTTTCACGCAGGCACATAAAGTGCTCATTATCGCACTAGTGTGGTAATGTAGCACCATATGTACTTACTGTAATAGTACATTACGATACAAGTGCGAATAGGAGAAAGTTCGCAATGAGTGGCGATAGAATAAAACACGACCAAAGGGAGTGTTTTAAATCGACACGAGTTGGGAATTAACTATTTGCACATGACTGTATCGTACGACGTTTTACAGAACATATGACCCTTTGAACTTTTGACATAGGCACATATAGTGCTCATTATCGCACTAGTGCGGTAATATAGCACCATATGTACTGTAAAAGCATTAAGACCTTAGGAGCGAGCGTCTTGTCTTGCTTACTATGAGTTGTATTCGATTGCGACTGCGGCATTCGAAAGTATTTCCATCTCGCTCCTGACAGAGAAGTAGTAGGAGCGAGACAGATATACTTTCGCATTCGAATACAACTCATGGTAAGCACAATGCCGCGAGCAGCAGAGATAATGCAGCGAGCGGGGCGGCTAGCGTCTACACAATCGATATTGGCACCATGAGTTGCTGTAAAATGACAATCGCTAGCGACAGCGCGATACAATAGTATTTCCATCTTGCTCGTTGTTAATTGGTGGGAGCGACTTTCAAATCGCGCAGTCGCCACCGACGACTCTTGGTTAAGTAAAACTCATGGTAAGTACACTGAGAAGTGGACATAGGCTACGCGCATACGTTTGGATGTGTCGCCCCGCTAACCGCGAGACTCCGCAGGCGTCGCTTAAGTACTTTATGGCTTAAATCCGATAAAGTTCGAAGGGGTACTTACATCACCAACCAGAATTATCTGACTAACCCGAAGTTAGTTGTCAAACTCTATACTAAAAATTGCTTAACTCCGAGTTAGTCGGCTAACCCCGGATGCCAGTCACGTTAAGCTGATTCAGTTGCAAAATTCTGTTAACAATTCAGTAGGTACCTAGTTAGATATAAATACCTACGAGTACATATATAATTTTTATTTTCATAACTTCATAAAACGCTAACAGGTAACGGGGTAAAGGAACAATAAAGTTCTCGGGCGAGATTTAAACCCCCAATCTATTACGCAACAGTGACAATGGCTTTTACTTAGTTATTAGTCTGGTCATATTTTTGTAAAAAATGAAATCAAGAAGCATATTACTTTTTGCCAACCAGACTTTTGAAACGCATTAGACCATGTTGGATCTGCAGATTTTTTCTATGAACGTTTGTTATTATTACTTCTATCTCTACAAATAAGGCAACCCAGTAAGATGAAAAAAAAGCATACAAAGAATCGTCTTTGTAATTTGTATGCTTTTTCTTTTCATCTTACTGGGTTGCCTTATTTGTATTCGGTATTATATATCCTTTTGGCCGCCTTCTTGAATATCTCACTTCCGGTCAAGGTTTCACGTCAGTAATTGAGAAATTGGGATATATAATGTGAAAAAACCCGGTTGCCAAAAAGCAATATGATTTTATTCTCGTCTTTGTTTTTTACAAAAGTATAAACTGGCTACTAAATAGGCGCATTTTAAACATTAAGAGTCATCGAGCTCGCATAGAAATTAAATGTCCCAAAATGGTAATAAATAATGAAAGTTTTTTAATATTTATTAATTAAATTAATTATACAATTAATAAGAGAATGATTAATGGTTTAGAATGCTTCTGCATTCTAAATATGGCCTCAAAATTGGCATTTCCTATTTTGATGCATTACTGACTACGATTTTTTTCTACCTTTAATGGATCGTAACTTTCGAACACTGGCAGAATGATATTCAAATCTTTCAGAAATTACGTGCCATTGTCACTGTTATCTATTTAAATAATGATTGGCAGAAAATAAAAACAATAACTATAAGTCATCATACAAGGAACACACTTAAGTCGCTATTAAGGGTAATATTATATGTCATTATCATACGCCATCTTGATATGTCATTTCCGGTCAAAATTTCGCGAAGGCAACTGCCAAACTCAGATCCAGCATCTATTTATAAAAGTCCAGTAGCCAAAAAGTAATATGATTTGCCTGTCGCATCAAGAAGGAGAGCCTTTTTGAATTTTTTGACTAGAAACGTGAGCTCGCGACCCGTATGTTGGCTACTTCTTGACGAATAGAGTCAAACCACGTTATCTCTGCCGAGTAAATGTACTGTCAAACTTTATAGTGCTATTTTAAACGTCAAACTTCTATGATATTATGACGTTTACTTAACGCTTTCAAATGCTGTGTTATCAAAATCTAGGAAATTTAGCATAGACGGACTCTAGCGTATATTTGAACGTAAAAGACATTTCTTATTTAACCACTAAGGGCCACTTGCACCACCCAAAATTAACCACATAACCCGGAGTTCAGCGTCATTTTGTATGGAATTTGAGAGCTTAATTCCGGGTTAACGGCTAACTCTGGGTAGTGCAAGTGGTCCTAAGTCAATTTCACAACGATACGTTCATCAATTGTTCTAGTAGGAACAGTAAACGACGAATTGTTCTAATAGATCCAGTAGACTATTTTTGCTGCTTTTTTACTACATTAAAACCAAATTATCTGTTTGTTAACATGAACAAACAGCTTTATATGACTGTGTCTTATCGATCCGAGGAGCATTTAATACGCTACTAATTGTCTTTTATTGGAACTGTAAACAGGACAGTACGAACCATGAGAGGAATTCCAATTTGTGAAATAAAAGTTAATTTGATTTAACTCAACTGCAGAAACAGAAAAGGAAATGTTTTATTATATCGTTACTTAATTGAAAAAAAATGTTCCTTTACTTAGGCTTGTTACCCAATACTTACTATAATCCTTTTATTGGCTAAAAACTTAAAAAAAAGATAAGTTATTATTTAAAAGTACTAGATACATACCTAAAAAAACTAATTTTAAATGCAAATAATTAAAACCAAGCCTTAAAATAAAAAATAAGAAAGAACCTAAAAAGGTCCGGTCTTCCCGGCAGGGTGCCCATCAATACTATAATAGCAGCTTGCTTATATATGTAATTGTGGACATATCAACAATGGGACGGTCAAATAACCGTTTTTTTTTTCATTGTAGCCTCCTTATTTCAGTTATTCATTTCATTGAAGTTAAGCTCATCTGTTAACTAAAATTCACTAAATTAAAGATCTGGTTTGTTTATGTATCTATTAGAAATAATAGATACCGTTTTATTTTATTGGGCTCTGTGTGTCATGCAATTCAGCGTTTATTTCCAGTTTCCAAATAACAGTATATACTTCTTTTAAATTTCGGGATTTCACAATAAATACGGAGTTTTATTGTCGCGTTGTTTCATGTGAGAGCATACGAGCAACTTAATGTGACGTGTCTGCATCTAAACAAAAAAAATACACTAGGAGCTACATACAAAGTGGTTTTATGGAGATACGCTTTCGTGTTTACGGGAATATGTTGTCTCTAAAAGCGTGTAACAGTGTCTATATGATAAATAGAAATAGATGTCATGTACTAAAGAAAAAGACTAATTGCAATTGGAGGCTCTTCAGCTTGTGGCTAACGCGTTACGATGTTGACGTTAGCCGCGTAAGCTGAAGACCCGGGTTCGATTCTCGGCTAGGCCTCCAATGGAGTTGGTCTATTTCTTGAGTGCATGAAATCTATTTCAATTTAAATATGAGTTAATTTATACTTAATTGATAGTTAAGTATACATAACTTGCAATTACAACCTTTACTTCTTTAATAATAAGTTAAAATATTTAATTACATTATTTGATTTGTTTCACCAAAAAGTTGTAGTGTCTACATTAAAGATATTAATCAGAGAATAGTACCTACGTATGGAATAGAGAATCAATTCAATTCAATTCAATTCTCTATTTATAAAATAACAAATTTTACACGTCAATTACATAGAAATATCAGACATTTTAAGTATAAGTAGCTAAAAATTTTCCAAAAATTATATGTGGACCTTCATTTAAAAAATATTTTTTCAACGTGATAAAAGTCTGTCCTGTAAAACTCAAAATTGCGGCCGCCCAGCTTTTATACCCCTGTGTCACGGCACCACTATACATAACGTATGTAGTTAAGTTGAGCTGTGATAAAAAGACATTCCTTTATGTGGGCTGTAAACAAAATTGCCCCGTAATGCCTGTCACAAACGGGGCCATGTAGGTACCTGGAGTACTTTAATGCGTGTCAGAGGCGGGATATAAGAATGGTTTGAATAAATGAAGAATAGGAAAAGAAAAAAATGCTAAAATGGAATATTTATTCTCTTTGGTTCCATTCCAAGTTAAGAGGGTTGTGTAACCAAGAACAAAACACGTTTTTCGTCGCAAATAAAACCAAGCCATGTAGATCGATCGTTCAATATTTTTAGTTCATATTTCGTCCTTCGGTCATAAAAAGATCTTTTTCTACTCGCCGACTTTAATCTGCCAATTACGAGTACATAGACAAAACTATAAGCTCATACTTTTCGATATTAGACAGTCCAACTCAACTATAATATCTCATTTCGATACGCTGTAGGCAACTATAATAGAACTTCATACAAATTCTATACTTATTTGCGATGCCGCCTGGGACTTTGCCGAGCGCGCGCCTCACGCCTGCGCCGACCGCGCCGGCCTGCCGGCCATCTTTTTGTGTTACATCCTTGTTAATTCAATGAAATTGAATGATGAAATTGTTCCTCCATAGACGATGATGATGATGACTCGTAGAAAAAGTATTGTATATAATCGTAATATAATTAAGTTTTTCAATCTCGTACCTTACTTAGGCCACTCAGCAAGCTTCGTGGCCTAAACACGGTACTCGACTGAAAAACCCTTCATTATATCACGATTGTATAATAGTACATTACTGCAGACGCCGGGAAAGAAGGGCTTAACGGGTGAGTATGTATATACACGAGCCGAGCGTTAGCGAGGCCGGGTAACCATACGAAGCCGTTAAAGCCCTTTTCACGGCAAGGCATGTATAGTGCTTTTCTCAAACATGCAATGAAATAAATAAAAAATCTCCAAAAATATGATAGTTTTATTTCTAGAAAAACTAAAAGTTGACTTGACGAATTAATATATCTAACACAAATATTGCTATTTAGTTCGTGGTGATTCCAACATGAATTTAGTTTATAACGATAAAACAGATGATCCATAAATATTAATTACATTCCAGACTATCTTTTTCATTTAAATAAAAGTTAATACTAATTAAAACCAAGTTGTTCTTATTAGTTTATCAAGATTAAATTAAATCAAATTAATATAAATTAAATTAAATTACTCAGACAATGATCTTGATCTATATATATATAAAAGAAGAAACAGACTGAATGACTGACTGACTGACATATCAACGCACAGCCCAAACCGCTGGTCCTAGAGATTCTTAATTTGACACGTAGGTTCCCTATAATGTCTAGAGGTGCACTAAGAAAGGATTTTTCAAAGTTTAGGGGTATTTTGAGGGTTCAAAGTTTGTATGGGGAAACAAGATTAGTTTTATTCTATTTGAAACTTTACAGAAGTATTTATAAAAATAAATGAGTTTACACCTGTTTGAAGTTTTTTGAGAATTCAGCTCCTAAAAGGGGGCAAAGGGGTGAAAAATTATAAAAAACAACATGGGTATCATTTTTATGGTTTATCAGGTCGCGGATTACGAAAACAATGTAGATTTTAAAATCCAACGAGGCGATTGTGAAATATCATCTCCCCTGTTGGGGCGCGATGGGGTCGAAATCTAAAAATATCACTACGGGTGTCGTTATATGTTTATTTCTGTTTCTAGAGATTACAGATTTAGCACTATGGTTTCTTATAAAGCGTAGGGGTGCACAAAGAAAGGAGTTTTCAAAATTCATCTCGAAAGGGGGTGAAATGGGGGTACAAAGTTGTTATGGGAAAACAAGATTAGTTCGACTACTCTATTTGAAACTTTACAGAAGTATTTATAAAGATAAATGAGTTAATACCTGTTTCAGGTTTTTTAAGAAAACAACACCTAAAAGGGGGAAAAGGGGTGTATAAGTAAAAAACAACAACAGGATATCGTTTTTATGGTTTGTTGGGTCGCTGATTACGAAAACAACGTAGGTTTTAACATCCAACGTGGCGATTGTGAAATACGATCTTCCCTGTTGGAGCGCGATGGTGTCAAAATCTGAAAATATCACTACGGGTTTCGTTATATGTTTATTTCTGGTTCTAGATATTCCAAATTTAGCACTTTGGTTTCTTATAAAGCTTAGAGTTGCACAAAGAAAGGAGTTTTCAAAATTGATCTCCAAATAGGGTGGAATGGGGGTACTAAGTGTGTATGGGGAAACAATATTAGACAATATTATTTATTTCTGGTTCTAGAGATTCCAAATTTTGTACGTAGGTTTCTTATAAGGTGAAGCGCTGCACAAAGATAGGAATTTTCAAAGTAGGAGTAAAATGATGGTCCAAAGTATGTAAACGGGAAACAAGAATAGTTACGATTATTTTATTTGATATGGGTGTACAATCGGGTCACTGATTTCGAAAACAACAACGATTTTCAAATCCAACAAAGATTTTCATCCATCCAACTTAGCGGACGTGAAATAAATAAAAATACCTCCTTTTTTGTATGACGGTTGAAAATTACGTTTAGTACGCGGGCGAAGCCGCGGGTTAAAGCTAGTACAACATAATTATGGTCAAATAAATTGAAAAAAGGAAATTGACAATAATTATGGCCGATTGTAGGATTTTCTCGAAAATATAATACTTCTCAATGTTTATGTTGAAATCTGGTAATTTTTTGGAATCATAAAATCACATATTTTCTGAAGTCATTATTTCTATGATTCTTTATTAACTACTGTCATCGTGTCAATTTGTAGTAAGTATCAATACGAATTAATTTAAAAATATTTATCGAAATGTACTTTAGGTTTCGATCCTATATAGTAGTAGCAAGAATTATTCCAGCTCGAAGCACTAACTGGCCACGGATCACGGAGCACTAATCAAAACCAGAGCCACATCGTCAGACTTTGTCAAGCGGCTTTGTGACTCAATAATGTTTTAAAGGCATTGTTCCAAAACCAGAAAGATAATTTACTAAATGAGTACCTACTGAAGAACATGCGCGTATTGTGGGTTTATAAAACCACTGAGTGTGTCTTTGGTTTACCACGAATTAATTATTTTGTTCTTTTAAAAACGAGATTTTTATCTGTTGTTAGATTTGTTGTAATTTATGACAGTATTGTCTTAGTGATTTTATAGCACTGGTATTATTTTTTATTTCAAAAACAAACAAATGTACCTAACAATAAAATAAACTATTAAAATTGAATGTATACAGTAAAAATAACAATAAAATCCTAAACTATTTATAAATAAAAAGTGCCCTCCAGATCGCTGGTATTGTTACAGACAATAGGTATATTTAGATTTTTATTGAAACCTTCTAGGACATCTAGTGACAGCTTCGTAAAAAATTCACATATTCGTACTTAAGTAAGAATCTTTGTAATTTTTACGGGGTTTCAAGTTATAAAATATAATACTAAACAAGAAGTTATATTAAAACTAATAAAGCACGCGGTGTTTATGGAGGAAGTTATTCTCGGAAGTTTTTTATTGGGGCTGCGTAATTGGCTGAGACACACGCTCCAGGTGCTCGAGTTGTTTGTGTTTATATGTTTTCGTTTAGTATAGTTTCTATAAAAAACTAGGGAAGAAAAGGGGTAGTCGGTCGCTTGGTAGTTTAAAAAATGGACTCAAGTGCGAGACTGAAATTAAATAAAAGAAAGGGCGAGCAGCGGTTGTGTTTTGTTTTTATAGTAAACTAGTTTTTTCTTGCGGCTTTGCCTGCGTACTAAACGTAATATTCACGTCTACAAGAAGGAGGTTCTCAGTTAGAACCGTAGGTTTCTATGTACGAATATAGGTATGCATATCTGTCCTCAATTATCTCGCGTTTGGGTGAACCGATTTAATTAGATGCGGATTCATTATTATACTTCGTATCCAAATCGAAGATTACATATGTTTACTAGCAGCAGTACACGGTTATGTGCTGTCCTTGTCACACATTTAGAGTTATAATATTATTAAAAAAAAACTGTTCTCGCTCTCGCCCGCCGGGTAATTAGGCACAGCAGCGCTCCCAGCGGCGTGGTTTATCATTACATGTTTTTGTGTCTGTCCGAGTCACACGTATTTTCTCGCAAAAATAGTGTTTTAGTGTATATCTATTTCAGATTGAAGGATTAGGGTGAGTGATTTTACACATCTTCAGAACGATGAATTCAAATTACAGAATAAAACCGCGGCCTAGTTGCCGTTTAACGAATCTTCTTTCGGAAAGTGATTTTGTCCAAATGTTTGATTTTGCTTTCAATATATGTGTGGTAGATTACAATTTAAAAACGAATGTTAGTGTGGTGTATTAATCATATAATAACTAAAAGAATAGATCAAGGAATATTTACTTTGTTCGAAATAATGCTTTTACATCTACCTTCTTTTTTCTAAGTAATATAAGTAAGGTACATGTTAAAGGCACGGGTTGTTGTTCGTAGATTAACATACAAATTTAAACCTAATTAAGAGAACTTTAAGGTTCGTTATCGATACCTTGAGGCTCAAAGGGCGTAAACGCCAAAATGCCACTTTACAGGAGAAAGAAAAAACAAAAAATATTTTACAAAAAAATTCATAACTTTTTTGTTTTACAACCGATTTAGTTAAATTTTGGTCCAATTACTTAAAATTTAGAGTTCAATTGTAAGGTTATATTATATTTCCAAAGACTTAATAAATAAAGAAAATAGGTGTGTTATACGCCCAAAAAAATTTCAGAAAATGGTGTTTACGACCTTGAATTTTACGCTACGTGTAAAATGCATAGGGTTTATGGGACATTAAATGCTCCACTTCTGACTAAAATGAGGCGTATTAGTCAGTCATTAGAGTCGTATGTAGGAAATAAAAACATATTTATTGCTTAAAAACTAGCAAAATTGACGTTCATTGTTTAGATTGGGCGTATATGTACAGTCATTTTTAACAAGGAACGACATATGTAAAAATATAAAGTAGTCATAGTTTTAAAAATATATTTTGGTACCATTGACTTAACAGGTGTTTTATAAATGTCAACATTTTGCCCTAAAAAATATGCGTAACCTGTACAGTCACCGGTAATAATATCTTACGCAACAAAGGCCGCAAAAATATCTGACACGGTCTTATTTGGAGAGCCTTTTAAGAGCGTGTCACATATTTTTGCGGCCTTCAAAGTGTAACATACTATTGCCGGTGACTGTACTAATAAAATTCACCATCATAATTTCAAACTTTTGTTATGTAAGCTTTCGAAAAAAATTATTGTTATTGGCGAGGATCGAAAAGGAACTAAATCCATATTAGTTGTGATAAGGGACCTGTATAAAAAAAAAAACAATTAATCATCTCGATGTTTTATTTCTTATACTTAACAAAAAAAGGTCCTTATTTAAATGATCACAGATAAAAAGATACTAAAAATCAATACTAAAAGTTAACATTAAAAGAGGGTAGTATAAACTCTAATAATTGTCGTCTATATCTTGGTCTTCGTCGTCATCACTAAGAGGAAAATAATCCCGAACGGTTTCTTCGTAAGGGATTCTACGATACTCCTCATGATAAGTCTTTGAAATGGCTCCATTATCACAAAGGCAATCTGTCATTATAGGCGTAGTAAGACCTATAATAAAGCCTTATTATAGGTCTTGTAATGTAATCAACAGGTTCAACGGTATCTTCTGTATTTTGTGTATTTGCCTTCGACTTCCCCTTTCCCTTTCCTATACCCTTGCCCTTACTTTTCGCTCTTTCTTATCCTTTCCCTTTACCATTCTTAGTTTTGGGAACACCTTCATTCAACGTTACTTTAATTTCCTCTGTTTCTTCAACCATCGAGTACTTTAATATTATTTGGTCAGAATATTTTTTCTTAACAATCGCTATTCTTATTTGTTGGACTTGCACTTGTTTTAAAACAAGGGGGGTAAATGTCTTTTCAGCAAGCTCCTCAAAATCAAGGAAGTCTGTTTGATCGAGGACTTCTACTTGGTAGGGTCGTGAGTTCTTACGAGCGGTCTGAAAATAAGAAAACAGCACGAAGCATCTCCTAATACCTACAGTAATTTACATGTTTTCAATAGTTTTTATTTTTTAGATGTAAAATTATAAATAGTTTATTGCGGCGCACATGTAGCTAATATACACTACGTACATACGTAACTTGTTGTATTGCAACTTTGTTATCATTGCAATAAAATATTTCTAATAGAATTTATCTAAAAGCCGCCACCAACACCGTTTACCATATATTTGGTTTAAATGTCTGTAATACCGATTTACCTACTAAGGGTGTGGCGTATTTGTATTGTTTATATAGTTTTACCAACCCAAATCCACAACATAATAATATTTAGCCTTGCAATTAAGTTCGAGTAATTTTCTATGCAAATTTCATGTTCAATAATATTCAGTAATAAATAAGTAAATCTACCTACTTCAAACTTACCTTCGCATTAATCGACGACAGTATTTGTTGTATGTTTAGGCGTAGATGAGCTGAAAATCAAAATAAATCGTCATTTTCATAATAAATGCGTACACAGATAACCGTAATATCAGAAGTGTAACACTGAAGCCAAAATTATAAATAAAATAATGGCATGGCTATTCTAACATCGTAACTTATGTGTCTAATTCAAAAAAGTTTTAAGGTCGTATGTGTCTCAACATTTGAGTATTTGGGTTGTAAAAGCCACAAATTAGTAACGTTTTCAAAATGAAGGTTTTAAACGCCGTAAACAAACTTTACTTTACTTTTTTGTGTATACTTTGCCTAATAATGATTTAATTCAAAATTACTCCCCATAGCGCGCAAATAACAAAAAGCAGATTAAATTGAGTGTCTATAGTAAAGCAAGCGTCCATAGGTAACGGTGACTGCTTACCATCAGGCGGCCGTATGCTTGCTTGCCACTGACGCGGTATTAAAAGAAAAACCATAATAATGTTTTTTTGTTGTTTACATGAAAGTGGTTGTTAAGTCTACAAAAGTAAGTGCCTCCCTAAATCCACAACATAATAATATTTAGCCTTGCTATATTGTTAATAAAGTACAAGTAATTGTCTATGCAAAGTTCATTGTACTTAATCAATATAATAATATTGAGTTATAAATAAGTAAATCTTGTTCAAACTTACCTTTGCATTTATCGACGACGGGCAGCCAACGAAGCTAATAGATCGCGTCGACGTTTTAACGCATCTAATTTACTTGTATTACTGCACTTATCCATTTTTAATTTCAAAATCTCATGATTTCACTCGTGTGCGCACGTTGCTTCTATGATTGTTTACAAACAACAAAAATCCGGCCGGCATGCGCGTCACGGGTATCATAAATAATTATTATCATTGTCTATTGCATAGTCTAGGTGCTATCTCCCTCGCGCTTAATGGCTTTCATGACGGGCGTGCAAGAGACAACTATCGAACAAGTATTAATATACTTAGACCGGGTTACTCACGTCTATAAAGTCGAAAATAGCTCGACATGTTTCGGGACGGTCCGCGCCCCATAATCATGAGTGAGAAGCGCTTGCCGCGATTGCCGTGATTGAAATATCGAACAAGTAAGTTCTTTAAAGAATTGATGTGAATCGTGTTTCGGTCTATTGCTTGTAAGTCATTTAATATTACGATTGTCGGTTGTATAAGGCTAAAACATACCTATTATCAAGTAACTCAGAGAGTAAACGACGCAGTGTTAATATTACTTAGGTCGTATGAGTCATATCATATTTTATAACTGCAAAGTAGGGGTGTATGAGCCATATTTTGCCTTTATAGGTTTATACGACCTAAATTTAGCGCCACCATTGCTAGGTCGTAAGAGTCCACTTTAGTTTTATAACAAAGGTTTCCATGACAACTTGGATATACTACCTCTTAGTGCTTTGATAGTTGATCGTACAACCCAAATAACCAAAAAAATTAAAAAATATTTCAAATACGCCTATTGCATTTAAACATTCTCCTAAAAATCCATGGGGCGTATTTGCCTCAAACTTGCGCTTTTCGCGGTATTAACTACACAGTTCGGTAGAGAAAAAAAAGCTGAACATAACTGCATCAAAAACTCATTTTGCCGAAAATGGCGTTTACGCCCTTTGAGCCTCAAGGTATCGTTATGTATTTACGCGTTATAGTATTTACGCGTTATAATTCGTATCAGGTTTGTGTACCAGACCGTATACTAAAAATTGCGCCACACGCCATACTCGAGGGTTAGCCACTTACTTCTAACCCTGGTATTTAACGAAAACAAATGTAATCTCATCTACGCAATGATTTCATCTACCTTTCCAGAGTTCTGAGATAATTATAGTAATAAGTATTGAAGTATGCAATGCTAAAAAATTATGAAAGTCGACATGAATTTCACAAATTGTAGTAAATTCGGTTAACAAAATGGCATCTAAAAGTAATTTAAAGTAAAATAGCCATAGAGGTTCCCTCATTTATCTATAGTTTTGTTAATAAAAGCTAGCTTATGATCCGGATGTTGCCGTTCCGAATATCGTCGAGCCTTCGGGACAATATAGGTATTTTAGAGGTTCCCCATTTTATCCCTAAAAGGGAGGTATGACCTCTTCAATTCTTCATGTTTGTCTTGGATTATTCGTGAAAGACAGCCCCGATTTGTCAGCTAAGAAGTACACATACTTATAGCGCTTCTTGTACGTCGTCTACCTACTTAATTTATATGAACTGTCATAAAAATATACTCGCTTATAAAGAACCATGAGCTCGCTGAAATAAGTAACAATGACTACAATCAATAATTATCATCATAATGTTGTTGCAGAGAAAAATTGTAAAATAAAAATAAGATAGGTTTCGTATAAACTACGTTCCTATTTACGAGTAAGCCTATTTCAGGTTCTATCAAGGAAATACTACTTTAATGAGTCGGAATATATAATCTTGATCATGTTTTAATGAAGTCAAAATACTATGATATTGCGATTTTGGGTCAGTTAAGGCTCTAAACTAAAGGGAAGTGTAACCGCAGCGGCAGTGCCGTATTACCCTGTTCCGCTAAATAGCGCGAATGCTTGCTGTAGCCGCTGCAGGGGTTTAATTTGCGACCTAGTGTCTATACGATTAAAGAAGGATAATTTATGTTCAGAGTTGTATTCTTTGAGTATAGGTAAGTTATTTAAGGTAAAGAATAACTTTTTTGTTTTGTTCAGACTCGAAAGAGGTTATTATTTTATTCCCTCATATTTTAGATACCGTAAACCGTTCAATATACAACGATATAACCAGGTCAAAAATATGATATTTTGGTTTATGTAAAAAATTACAAAATACAATACCTACATAATATGCGGACATTACAGGTTAGTATAATTATGATTGGTGGTTCGTTAACAAATTGCACACCTAAAAGGTGTTCAATCGCTTTCCTGCATGCTCGGAGCGAATAACGAGAAAACTGGTTAAAGACACAAAATAGTTAAAGTTTTTTGTGGTTTTTTGTATAACAATAATACCTATACTTACTGATTTTCTTTATCAACTTTACGTATCCCCATCACGAAACAAGGATAGTTTGGTTCCGGAATTTGAACCAATATCTGACGGCGCAGTCTTGCGAATTGTTGCGGTTAGTAAAAACGAATTACAATGCAATGCAATGCATGAAATTATATAAATCATATGATTTTTACATATACATATTATAATAGAAGTATTGTAATTTGTATATGTAGGTAGTGAATGTTGTGGATCACATTTTTATGATACCTACATATAAAATTGTAGATGATACCTTTACGATAATAGAACTCAACATGACTTAATGAAAATTAAGTCGGATATTAATATGGTCGTACGTACCTACTATTAAAACCTCACCGTTTAGGAAGGTGGTAACCAAAACGGAATAATTTTACCAAGCTGAGTGAGTTTGCTAACAAAAACCTCATTGGAGAGTAAATGGTTTTAACCCAATTGAATTATCACGAAACTAATATTCCTGTTTATTGAAAGGATGAACCGATATATACTGAAGTAATACAAACAACGACTTAAATTTTGATTTATAGTTTCCTAGAGAAACTTCATAATATATATATATACGAAACGAAAATATAATATATTTTCGATATAGCATACGAAAATATATATTATATATTTTCGTAGGCTATATCGATGAAATAGGCTTAATCTTATTAAATACCCTACGCTGCTCCGCTTTAACAGCGCCGAGTTACGTGACATAAATGGCGTGTAAATTTGTATAATTTTGCTCCGTTTCAACAATTATGCCACAAAAATTGTGTCAAATAAGCTTGCTTTAACAGCGTTGAGCTTTAACACATTAATTATGTCAAGGATCGTCCGCTTTAGCAGCGTTGAGGTACTCCACATTAATTGTGTCGGAAATTCCAGAACTTTGCTCCGCTTTAACAGCGTTGAGGTACTCCACATTAATTGTGTCGAGGATTCTAGAAATTTGCTCCGCTTTAACAGCGTTTAGGTACTCCACATTAATTGTGTCGAGGATTCTAGAACTTTGCTCCGCTTTAACAGCGTTGAGGTACTCCACATTAATTGTGTCGAGGATTCTAGAACTTTGCTCCGCTTTAACAGCGTTGAGGTGCTCCACATTAATTGTGTCGAGGATTCTAGAACTTTGCTCCGCTTTAACAGCGTTGAGGTACTCCACATTAATTGTGTCGAGGATTCTAGAACTTTGCTCCGCTTTAACAGCGTTGAGGTGCTCCACATTAATTGTGTCGAGGATTCTAGAACTTTGCTCCGCTTTAACAGCGTTGAGGTGCTCCACATTAATTGTGTCGAGTATTCTAGAACTTTGCTCCGCTTTAACAGCGTTGAGGTACTCCACATTAATTGTGTCGAGGATTCTAGAACTTTGCTCCGCTTTAACAGCGTTGAGGTACTCCACATTAATTGTGTAGAGGATTCTAGAACTTTGCTCCGCTTTAACAGCGTTGAGGTACTCCACATTAATTGTGTCGAGGATTCTAGAACTTTGCTCCGCTTTAACAGCGTTGAGGTGCTCCACATTAATTGTGTCGAGGATTCTAGAACTTTGCTCCGCTTTAACAGCGTTGAGGTACTCCACATTAATTGTGTCGAGGATTCTAGAACTTTGCTCCGCTTTAACAGCGTTGAGGTACTCCACATTAATTGTGTCGAGGATTCTAGAACTTTGCTCCGCTTTAACAGCGTTGAGGTACTCCACATTAATTGTGTCGAGGATTCTAGAACTTTGCTCCGCTTTAACAGCGTTGAGGTACTCCACATCAATTGTGTCGAGGATTCTAGAACTTTGCTCCGCTTTAACAGCGTTGAGGTACTCCACATTAATTGTGTCAAGGGTTGTAGAACTTTGCTCCGCTTTAACAGCGTTCAGGTACTCCACATTAATTGTGTCGAGGATTGTAGAACTTGCTCCGCTTTAACAGCGTTGAGTCTCTCCACATTCATTGTGTCGAGGATTGTAGAACTTTGTTCCGCTTGAACAGCGTTGAGTTTCTCCACATTAATTGTGTCGAGGATTGTAGATCTTTGCTCCGCTTCAACAGCGTTGAGTTACTCTACATCCATTTTGTTGATGATTGTACAACATTGCTTCGCATTAACAGCGTTGAGTTTCTTCACATTAATAAAATCGTGTTGAGGATCGTACAACTTTGCTCCGCATTAACGGCGTCTCGTATTACATATTCTACAGGAATTGTGTAGAATGTAATAAAATTTTACTCCATCAGGTTGTTTTTACCATGATGAGACTTCTTTTCAATAGTAGCATTCCGATTATCAAGATATAAAACACTCCACGTGTCTGTTCTTTATTATAACAATTATTTACAAAAATAGTAATTCTCTTGCTGCTGTAGCGTACTGGTCAATATTTCGTTATCCTACAGTAGAATCGAAGACACCTGCCACTTTTTTATTACAAAGTTCTACTCAAAAAGGAAAAACTTACCGTATTAACCATTACCAACCACTTGAATTATTGTTTGGTCTCAGTATAAATCTGTATGTATATTTTATAACAAGATTTCTTTAGTACTAATCTTGCAATGAAGAAACTACTGATAGCTTGTTTTACTAATTATACAACTTGTTTTTGTCTTCCTTTTTTACTTCGATATGAAATACAGGCATATCTAAAGTATACAATCACTATGCAGGGATTCGTCAGTAGAGTTCAATTAAATGAACGAAGTATAATTTAAAGCAGGTATATTCAAGTAATGTTAAAATTATATCGACGATAATACACACTCCAGTGTTTTGTTTCACCTAAAAGGTTATTGAAAGTAATTTCATTCTTTATTAATGTCGTTCCTCACTTGGACACGCACAGCATGTCATGCATAAGTCCAATCTAATAAAAATATTCATATAATATTTACATAACAGTACCGTTTTATTTTATTAGGCACTCATGTATGAAGCTAATTATCAGGAACCCATAGGAGCGTACGGATTTGACTTCGATATTTTATTTTATTTTTCCTACTTATATGTAGTATTACAATTCTCTAAACATCTGCTAGTAAACATATGTAATCTTCGATTTGGATACGAAGTATAATTAATAATCAAACGAACTTACCTGTGAAGTTTGATTGGAATTATACGAGTATCCAAATCGAAGATTACATACTCCCACCCTCCCAGACCCTAAAAATTAAAATAAAATAGTCTCTGGTCCTAACACAAAAATATATATGTGCTCTAAAATAATGATAAACCACGCCGCTGGGAGCGCTGCTGTGCCTAATTACCCGGCGGGCGAGAGCGAGAACAGTTTTTTTTTAATAATATTATAACTCTAAATGTGTGACAAGGACAGCACATAACCGTGTACTGCTGCTAGTAAACATATGTAATCTTCGATTTGGATACTCGTATAATTCCAATCAAACTTCACAGGTAAGTTCGTTTGATTATTAATTATTTAATCTATATTTCAGGAGATCCAACAGCTAGTTAAACAACAATAGAACTTAAATAGAGACACAGAGCAAATAACAGGAACTCAAAAATAGATGTGGTATAAAAAACAGTCACTTAACACAATATATACTCAACGACGCGAAGCACACACATGCAAAATATAAAGAAACTAGCAGCCCTCGCTTGCTCTCAAATATGCTACATCCATGACAAGATTGACAATAGGAACTACGTATAAAAGAAATAACAAATAAATAGTGATAGAAAAGAAAAAAATACGAACCGCTTGTAACTTTTGATACGGGACACTCAATACAAACGCCTGATTAAAATATGTTTCAGTTAATTTACGCCTCACAGAAGGAATTATACAATTAAATATATATTTGCAAAAGTATACATAGTGACTGGTAATTCGATATTTTTCTTGAAAGCGGTTACACTAGAGCTTATTTAAAATGTTTTTGGCTAAGTCAACCAAGGGTCAAAACTGGTTTTCTAGTTATTCGATTTGTTAGTTTTTACGAAAAAACGCCACCTTGCGACCCGACTTACGGATGCCAATTGTAAAAAAAAGTACATGCCTTAGTATGATCGATTCTTATTTTTCTTAGAGCCAGTAAATAAGGCAATCCGTTTAATAAATAAAAAAATATATTACATCTTGAGAACTGAAAGGGCATAAATAACATGTTAAAGATATTTTTCACGTATTTTTTCAATCACAGACTTACCTACTCAAAAAAATACGTATGAAACTTCACGTACAAATTACAGAAATATACTGCGTAACATATAACCTTTTTGAAAAGATACAAATGTTGACTGGTTTTACTTAATGTTTCAGAAAGGAAAAAGGTGGGAAAATTCATGACCTCAGGCGGAACTCGAACCCGCGCCTTCCAACTGAGCTAAGGCGCATACGATGGATATGGTGGAGAAATTCGGGGCCGCGGGTGTGGTCTTGGTAGCTCTATTGGAAGAGCGCTGAGCTGGTATCTCAGAGTCGCGGGTTCGAGTCCTGCTAGAGGTCATGATATTTTTCCACTCTTACTTTCTTTCTGAGAAATTTGGTATAGTTCGCAGACGTTTCTGCTTAAAATAATGGTTTTGCTAAGTAATTGAAAATAAGAACATTAATAACAGAGCAGGTAGCGTGTGGGCTGGAAGCGTACCTGACCCGAAACCGGTTTGTTTTTGTCACCTTTGTTATCTTAATCTTTTGTTATCCTTTGAGGTAAGGTCAGGTCAGGGTGCCTTCGGACAAGTTCGGACATGTTCGTATGTTATAATAATTAAGAATTCCTCAACCAAACCTGGTTTCTCTCTGCGGAAAATGGTTTTGTTGGTGGTAAGAGACACTGAAAAAAAACAACCATTTTTGGAGTCCAATTAAAAAAAATTATAAATGCTCATTTTAGTAAAATTTTAATAATAACATCACTACATAGTATAAAACAAAGTCGCTTTATCTGTCCCTATATCCCTATGTATGCTAAAATCTTTAAAACTACGTAACGGATTTTGATGCGGTTTTTTTTAGTAGATAGAGTGATTCAAGAGAAACGTTTATATCTATAATAATAACCCGTGTGAAGCCGGGGCGGGTCGCTTGTACAACGATATACGACGACCCCATCACTGGTTGCGACCGGTGCAATCCGTCAACGCAGGGCAGCTTGTGGCGAGCTGTCGGGGAGTAGCGACCCCACGTACCTGAGCGCTTCTGGGGGACTCCCTCGTCCGACCAAGTCCTCCGCCTCTGGCTTGCCTTAACCGGCCGCCCAGAGTGTGGTCGTAAAAGCTATGTTCTCGAGGGTAGATGTGAAAACCTAAGTGGCTATATGTTTAAAGTCCAGTGACACCTCTCTACCCCCAGCCCTCATACCAGTGTTGCCCTTGAGCCATCGTAGATGTCGTTTTTTGTGAGGCCTATCTTATCATTGGCGTATGCTGTAATGTCGTGTTAATGTCGTGTTATGTGGGCGAGTCACCGTCTGCCGAAAATAAAATTGCTTATTTACCATTTTGTTAGGCAGACGTCCGATTTTATTGCCCATAACCAGTATTTAGTCCACCACTTTCACCGACTAGTTCAGTTTATTTTAGATTCCATTAAATCTCAATAGTCTATACATTCTCAATAGTCTATACATCTGCTGCCTCTGCTTGCGTCCCATGACTCGGGCGGGTGCAACATCCACTCTGTGTACCCCTTATATTTCATTAAATTGTCGAAAGGCGTGTGCTGGCTTCGGCTCCGCGTACGCCTCCCAAAAGTCTGGAATACCATTGTTCCGTGATGGTAAAGACATACAAATGAATAAAGAGAGAACAAAATAATACCAAATTTCACTTAAAATTAATCATAATAAAAAACAACAACATAATAAAATCACTGACAAGCATAAAATTAATCCTAAAAATAATAATACAATTATTTACGAGTCTTGTTCGCATTGCCCTGCCCACCTTCGTTTCGTATACAATCATGAAGCCTTTTGCGTACTTCAGCGATGGTTACTTACGTCGAAAATCTGGACTCCGTGCTGGCCAAGGGATTGGGCTGCCTCGTCCAATTTCGCTGGATAGTAATCGTCCAGCCACTGTCGCACACTTCATCGGTGCTTATATACGAAACATTAAAATCGCCATATATCGAGGGTTGCCTGGTGAAACCCAATAAGTATGAGAAACCTAGTTTCGAGAAAAATGAAGTTAAAGATTTATGGTCATCAAACACTAATTTGGTAAGTAAATTCGTAGTTTTATAAGTTCTCCGTGTAAAGTAATTTTATCTACTTTAAGTTAATTTGTGTTTTAGCTATATAACTAATTTAGTTTTCCTGTAAGAAAACGTTTTTTACCAAGGGGGGTCGACTTATTGGGTTTTCGCAAAAATTAAAAAGCTGTTAATGTTACTTATAGGTTTTATTATCTACTTATAAAAAACTTATAAAAAAGTTAATCTACCCTAGTCATCCGAAAAGTCACTGCCAAATAAATCAGTTTCATGATCTGAAAAAAAATATATAAACAAAATAAATTATAAACCACTACCAGTGGATATTACCAGTGTTTATATTTTAGTGTTTAATTTATATTGTTTTTATTTCCTTGTTGGTGAACAATAAAGAGTACTTATTTGTATTTGCAAACGGCCTCCTAGCCTAGTTGGTAGTGACGCTGCCTTCGAAGCAGGAGGTCCCGGGTTCGAATCCTGGTCACGGCATTTATTTGTGTGTTTATCACGAATATTTGTTCCTGAGTTATGGATGTTTTCTATGTATTTAAGTATTTATATGTATCTATCTATTATATTTTACAAGAGTCTGCCTTACTATTATCATCGATGACAATATTGTGCATTTGAGCGGCAATATTAATTTGCAATTCATCAAGATTGAAGGAGTCATTGTCTTAAATTGAATAAATAAAGAAAGTGTACCAAAAACGCAATAACTTAAAATCATATACGGGCAGTCACGGGATTATAAACTCGGGTAAGTACTCATAAAGGCATACGTGTAACTACATAATTATAATGATTGATCTTATAACACCATAGGGGAAAGTGGGTAGGCTTCGTACACTTTTTGCTCCGGGCCTTGTAAAATAAAAACTAACAGTTATTTAAAAATTAAATTAATGCCATTGCATGGTTCAGTTATCTGTTTATAATAACAGTGCATTTTTCTGATTTGATCCAAAACAATTTGGCCAATATAACGATTTTCCTAAAAAGTGGGAATTGTACGAATTTATCCCACACGTAGGGAGGCATTCGTTTCTACCTGGGATTCGTCATTTTATGAGGTCTTTTACCTGTTATAATCAATGTTTAGGCATATCTTACCCATAGTAACTGTATTATGATTATATTCTTGATTTTAGCTCCATGGGGTGCATTTGTACAGTAAAAAATCACATACAATCGGAGTTTACGAAAGCACCCCAATAGACTCAAACGCGAAAAAATTCAAAGAAAAAATATACGTCAAATAAATCCCAAAACTATTGTTTACATAAGAACCTGAAGCGTGTATTTACAAACAAGGTTGAAATACACGCAAATACAGAGCAAATTCTCCTTCAAGTGCAAGGTACGTAAATACCTCTTTAAATTGCTCATTTGATAGATGTTCCGCATACTTACACTTGGGTACTTACATTATTTATTTATGTACGTATATGTAGGTATATTTATATTTATATGTGTATGTTTATACAATTATTAAAGCAATGTATTATTGTTGATATTATTATATGTTTCCTATCTCTCCTTGATGTTTACAATCCTGAACCAAACACAAGTTTCTGTTTTATCCAATGGTTGACTGGTAGAGAATGCCCCAAGGCATTAAGTCCACCATTTGTACTTTTTTGTAATTGGGCAATAAAGTTTAAATAAATAAATAAGTATTTTTTCAATTCCATTAATACTTATTAAAGACAGATGCATTCATCAAACAAGACAAAAAATTACTTTAGAGTTGCCAAAACACACATTGACTCTTTCTGGCAAAGACTGCCACTGCACTACAATCATTTTTGGAGGGTAGGCTATGCGTAAAAGTACTCGTCTCGTATACAAATATCAGCCCTTTAGCATGTACGGTAGCCGAGATAGACCACTGTACGAAAGCTCCCGGTGCACGAATCCTACCTACTTTCCCCTAAGTACATAAATCTACAGATATTTATTTTGTACTTGTACAAGTACGCGGGGACTTACGAGGATAATGCACAATGTTCCAATGGAAACTTACCATCTTTAATGGTTTGCAGATAACGACTTATGTCTTTATTTGCCGGTGAAATACTAGGAGGACTCCAGTCATAGAAAACCTGTTAATAGAAGCACCTCATCCAATTGGAATGCAAAAAAATAATTAATATTATTTAATAATTTAACTAAACGTATTAATTTAATCTACTTTTTGTTATATTGTACCGTAAGCATCACTCAAAGTCGCGTAGGTAGTTTGATTAATAGATTGTGCTAAAACCCGATAAGTTCGCTCTTAAACGAAACAACAAAAATTATCTATATATTAACGGTTACAATCTTACAATAGCTTAGATTTATTGTTAGGTATTTAAGGACAGTACTATAAACGCGATGTATACCTATCGTTCAGGCGATTATGTCATTTGTTTGTTTTGTTATTTTGTACCGTAAGCATCACTCAAAGTCGCGTAGTTTGATTAATAGATAGTGCTAAAACCCGATAAGTTCGCTCTAAACGAAACAACAACAGTTATCTACATATTAACGGTTACAATAACTCGACGTACTCGTATACCTATCGTTCAGGCGATTAAGTCATAACATAATTAAGTACCAATCTTATTTTATACGACAATTCTAAATGTATTTCTAGGTTAGAAAATAAGATTTTACCTGTTTCAAGCATAGCTGCTCCACTAATTTTCTGTCTCGGTCACCCATCACACAACTTTTAACACATAAGTACACAGCCATCATTAACACAATACGTCACAACTTTTTAACAGCTATTTCCAATTAAATTTGCAACGACGCAGCGGCGGAGCGCTTGCGATCCTGCCGCTACTTGTCGAGGCAGCGTATGACCTTGCGGTCGTCAAACATATTTATTGGGTTCTGCCCCGGATTTTTTTTAAAGAAATTTGCAAAATGCCCGTGCGAGAATTCGATAACTAGACTTAACATAATATTTCATCAAAAAAATGTTTTAGATAAGTACTATACATTTGTTTATTGGGTTTTACTTTGAAGTAGTTTGTACATTTAATAAATAATATCGTAAAAGTAAAATCCGATAAATGGTTTTAACGTATTTTAATTCTTACTTAAATCCTTTTTAGGTTCGCATCGTACTGAGGTAATACCCGATAAGTAGTAGTAACTGATTTTACGATGTGTGTTTAGTTTAATTTAGTATAAATATCTCTGCACTAAATACCTATAAATGTGTATTGTGTGGTTCTTGCACTAAGTAATAATAAAAACTGAAGCCTTAAATGCACTTGTAGTATTTAGTTCTAAATTAAAACTTGAAATCAAGTACTTATCGGGTTATCAACTCGGCATATTTCCGTAATACATGTCAAATCTGCTTATCCGATATTACCATTAGATAGAGCTATACCGAATCAATCTAAAACTGTTTTTACTTTAAAATCTCACTTTTTGTCACTTATTGGGTTTCACCAGGCAACCCTCGATATGTGTCTTTGAAATTTAAGAAGTTCCCAGAATGTCTCATGGATGTATTCCATCATCAGATCAGAACTAAATTCTTATGGGAACAACACCATACATGAATGTGTCTTTGAAAATTGAGGAATTCATTAAATCTTTCATGGATCCCATAATCAAGTCAACACCAAATTTATATGGGACCAAATTGGAAGTAACTCCTTTCGAAGAAATAAAAATTACCCAAATCTGACGACGGAGCTCGGAGGCATCGGTGAACATACATAAAAAAAACAGATAAACAATACCGCCTCCATCGAATTCTCGGAGACGGTTAAAAAATAAAAAGACTTTATTATGAGCAAACACATACAATTTTAATAAATATATATATATATATATCCCGTCCCGTCCTAGTGTGAGTTATCCTTTACTCCGCTATTTTATACGTATTTTTAAAATATTTGTGTATGTAATTTAATTAGGAAAATAATTAATCCTCAAATTATGTGTGAATTAAACACTTTTCTGCCGAAACTTATAAGTTTACCTGTTCTTAACCTCAGGACCCTTGTCTTATAAAAATAGAAATTGAAACCTAATACTGAGTCTTGTAATTTACTTGACCATCTTTCCGAACTCCTCATTTAAGGTAAAGTATCGGATGATTGCTCCATTAGGAATAGATGTGACAATCGACATCAAGTCCAAGCTTTATTGAACTCAGAAGAGTCTGTGCACCTAGTTCTAAGTTTGTACGTCACAACAGTCAATTTAGTCCTTATTTTATCAATCTACACGTGTTACATTTAGAGCATATTTTCCTTTAAGTGGCGGTTAAGTCATTTGGGGTACAAGGTCGCCTTTTATCCAATTTACACCACCCACAATGATACAAGGATGACCGCTCGTTGTGTCCAACCATTTTATTGATGATGTAACATAAGGCATCCTATTGTTACAGTGAATATCGTTGACAAAAGAACACGAGTTGGGATTTGTGACTTTTTTAAAACAAATAAAGTCACTACGGTGGTGGGCCATATTTTTGATAACTAGCGGGATTTTTTAGTAAAGGTGAAGGATTATTATACTAACTGACTTCGAGAAATTCGGCTTGGAAATATGTTTGTATTTGTAAACTATGTTGGTTTTTTGTATTTTTTTAATGTACCTATGTTTCTGTACCTATTACTCTGAGCTCTGTCGTCCGATTTCGGTGTTTTATTTTGTCGTTTAAAAGGAAGGAGGTAACTTCTTTAATAGAAATTTGGTGCTGGTCTGATGATAAAATCCATAAAGAACTAAGTAAACTCCTCATTTTGAAAGGCATATGTATAATAATTTTGGTGTTTTCTTAAGTAAATTAAGCACTTTTTTGCGAACTAAACTAGAACTACCCGACCTCACGATGCAGACCCGGGGTTGCAGTTTCATGTGTCATGGTCTCGGCTTGAGTGATGAACCAGCAAAGTGTCAACGGCGATCTTGCTAGAAATGTTCACGTACCCGGTGGAAAGTCACTTTAAACTCGTGGTAAGTAGAAAAAGTTAGGTCTACCCTTTTACTGAATGTTATCGGCAAGTCACACAACACTCACAACACTAAAGATAGATCTCGCGGTTTGAAATTCTGAATTACTAGTCCCCAAGTAGGCGATAAATTAAAACCATCTTAATGATTGAAATATTTGGGATGTTTTTTGATCTCATTCGCCTCTCTCACTATCCGCGGATAATAGTGACGTTCAGTGGAGAGTATTTTAGGTTTGTGCAACTCGATCCAATGATTCGACCCAGAAGCTAGCGGGTGGTCAGCTATTGCAGACTTATGCACTTGGCGATTTTTTACTGCTGCTATGTGTTCCGTTACCCTCTCCTGAACACTCCGCTTCGTTTGACCAATGTACGCACTTCCCCAACTGCACTCCACCTTGTACACACTGGGATTCTGGAATAGTATAACCTCCTTTGGGCTGCGCAAGAGATTTGCCACCTTGGATAACGGCGTATATACGGACTTAATGGAGAATTTTTCACTACTGCTCCAACTTTATTTTGTTCGGAACGTCGATATATTAAGGTAAATTAACTAAATTCACGATAGACCCGTTCTATGTTCATAATACTGTGTACAAAACGCAAAAGTTTAAGGTTTTATAATTGATTTCTGATCTGACGATGAGATGCATGAGGAATTAAGGGGACTCCTTTATTTCTAAATGCACAAATGGCGATAATGGTGTTTTCTTAAGTGGTCTAAGCATTTATTCTGGGAAACCATTTTGATTCAGTAGACCTAATGATGCCGGCCAGGTGTGGCATTTGACTATATTTGTTGTTAATTAGTAGTACTGCGTTACTCATACTAGTACTTACCCACTTATATCAGAAAAAAAAAACTTTTTATCAAAAAATAAAACCGACTATAAAAGTGAAAAATAAAATGTATACATTTTGAATTGCTGTATGGTTGGAAAATGATGAGTACTCTAAAACATGAAGATGACAACACCACATAGCGCTATTAACTGATTCGTTTGTAGTCGGTGACAAGCCTAATAGACACAATACAGGTAAATAATAAACCTCGCCATGCATGCTTGAATCAAAATGTTATTACACTATAAATTTGAAAGTAACTCCGTATATTTGTCACTTGTTTAAAGCAACGTTAAGTAAAAACTGCAATCCTAACATAAAAAACTGCAAGAATTAGCTTGGGCTACTGTTAGAACTGTTAAATCCTACAAAAAGGCTATAAATGCAGCTTGATAACTTAATGACATATAATTATTGTACAAAATGAAAAAAAAATATAGGACCATATGCATATTAACCCATTCTGTATTAAATAGCATTTTTGCTTGACACCGACTCCAAATATATCAGTTTGTAGCGCTGTGGTGTCAGATTCATTTGTTTGATTACTTATTTTTCCGGATCTTACAGCAAATAACCAACATAATAATAATGAACAGCCTTTCGTTTTCACTATTTAAAGTCGGCTTTATTTTTTGTAAAAAAGTTTTTATTTTTAGTTTTAAATGGTAAAAATACCTTCTGAGAGCCAGATGACAACACCACATAGCGCTATTAACTGATTCGTTTGTAGTCGGTGACAAGCCTAATAGACACAATACAGGTAAATAATAAACCTCGTGATCTTTGTTGAGAAATAACATGATGGTGATAACATCATGAATGATAAAAAAGTTGAGGAATGTATCTGTTTTCATTTCTAACTGTATCCAAAAATATGTATTTATTTGTACTTATATCGAGCTTTAGGTCTGCGACAGGTTTTAAATATATAAAAATAATCTGCTTCAGGATTTCACAAAGATCATGAGTTTCCCAACATTGTATTTACGGTTATATGAATATCATTGCGTTAACATACTCGTAATATGCAAAACCACCATATTCCATTGATGTTTCTTCTGATTAAAACAGTTCGGTTTCTTTGTAGTGTTCATTAAGTACTTTTCTTTAGGATTACTGTGCTCTAATTTTTGCTTCGTTTTACTTTTCCAATTGTGTGAGAACAAACACAGCTCCGTTGTTTGCTCAATTTGGACCGAAGCCATAAGCACAAGTTGTAAGTGCTTGGGTACCAACAAAAAATAAATTAACTTTTTGCTTGTAGCTTCGGTTACTGAGCATGTGCCTTGTAATCAAGTAGTGCCTAAACATAGTTAATTTTATTACCTATTCATTTTGTTTATTTAAGCATCTAAAAAAAATATATCTGTATGTTACAACATTATAATTTATAAGTATTATAACACATAAGATTATTCGTTGCTCTTTTGCAAACAAGTAATGGATTCCTTCGTAAAACAAGAAAAGTGGAAAACCCATATGAACCCATAAGTGCTATCGATCGCACTCGTTTCTGATCTGATCATTATTATTAAGATGTCTTGTTTCTGAGAATAGACATAACTTTTTAGCTTCCCTTAAAAATCCATAAAATGTTCCATTCATTTTTTTTAATGCGCATTTTCTACCTTCACTTCTATAAGGATTTCAAGTCAGGATGCAGATTTTTATGAAAAGTTCCGATGCGGGAAATGCTTCGACTTGACCCACCATTCAAACGGCGTAGAGTTGCTTAATTAAACATACAGATTTGCTTAATTAATTTAGCTGAATCTAAACGGAAACAAAGGTAACTACAAGCCTCCGACAAGCTTCTGTTTGTTAATGTATGTCTTGTCTCTTGCTAATAAATAAAAGGTCATAATTATCTTAAGTAATTAAGTGATGTAGGGCGAATATTAACAATGCTATTAAACCCAACAAACGAGTCACATACCTAAGTCCTTACGAATTTATCCGTCAGCTCTCTATACCTATCTCGTTCAAGATTGTCGGGACGTGGTGACGCTCTATCGTTGCAGGTGGGAAAAGTTAGTTATTAATTTTAATTAACTAAGCCCTTAAGGTTGTATTTAGAGTAGCTGAAGCAGACATTTAATAATGATTATAGCTGGGAAATTTGATGCGCTTCATAACAGGTCATAATAAGCTTATAAAAGCTTTAACTTTCCAATAAGATCGTGTCTTCTTTTTTACATGAACGTAAAAAAATAAAGAAATAAATACGTTTATTTTCGAAATATATACAGTAAGTGTAACTTACCTAACTACCTACCTTTACCTACCTTAAATCTAAAGTAGGTAAACTTACATATACGTAATTTTAACTTACATATTATTTAATTTTCAAAGCACTCATTAAGTCATTTATTATTTATAATAAATGTTTTTATTCATGTTTTTAAGTATGCACACTACTACCTATATAAAAATATAAATTGAAACATATGTCATATCATATATACTACTTATAGAAAAAGTTATCAAGGCCCCCCAGTGCCCAGGGCTGGGCTGGCCTAGGCCTTGGTCACTTTTCTGTAATATGACATATCTTTCAATGTATCATTGAAATTTACTTATTTTAAACAGGAAATAAGGTTACAGTAAAGTTATGTTATAGTCGAATATATAAATGTAAAACGGCTTCCAGTTATAAATTGGTAGGCCAATTGAAATGAAACATTTTGAGACAGATTCATTGTGTTCATTAACACAATGTCCCATTTCGAGCCCTTTACAACACTCGTTATAACATAATTAAATGATGACTGAGATATAAATTGAAACCTATTAATAGGCAAAGCCTTATAAATATTGTAATATTGTTTCCAACACATGATTAAATATATCTTGTAAACCGTATGATGTCTGTAAAGAGCAGCTCCCTTACCATGACGTCTTAACGCGATTCAGTTTAGGAGCTAAACTGAGTCGCTGCCATACAACTGATCCTAAACGGAACCTAAACTGAATCGCGTTAAGACGTCATGGTAAGGGCCCAGTTGTGTTTACGACAGGATAAAATGTTAAAACTACGCTATTCTAAAAACTCTAATAACTTTCCCTACAAACAACGACATAACACACTTTTTTAAACTTTCACGATTCTCACTCATTATAAAATTTACTACATTGGGGCTTAATCGCGTAACACATTGAAATCTAACCTCCGACGTTTCAAGGGCGACATTGGCCCCATGGTCCCGGAGAAAGGCTGGCTGGGGTTGTGATCAACTTCTTCTAGCCGCGCGGGTTTTACGAACTCCCTTGCACTTGGTCTTGATTATCAACTTGAACATTTTGCGCACTAAGGATGTGACTCCTGTCAACACACTACACTCAGTAGACGGTGGCACTTTGTTTCGCCTTATTGCTGTCTCGACACTACAGATTACAGTCTCATACGGAACCCTTCTTGGTGTCATAGCAAAATTTAACACTTTTTCCAGTACACTGACAGTTGCATTATCCAAACTGGCACTTGATAAATTTACAACTGTGGAGTCAGGTCTGACACACTGATTTCTACTCGTACTCACGATTCTCCCATATCGATATAACAGTCTCTCGTATTTCTTGTTAACATATCGCAGCAACAACGGATCGTCGTTTCTACATATACCTAGTAGAAAAGTACGGGAGGCCATTGAAATCAAGAAATACATCAATTTCAATTGGGACGATGGTTTAAGGATCTCATCCACGTGGAATCCGGTCAAATATCGCCGGGTCATCGTGAGTGTAGTGTGTCAACAGAGTCACATCCCTAGTGCGCAAAATGTTCAAGTTGATAATCAAGACCATGTGTGCGTAGTTCGTAAAACCCGCGTGGCTAGAAGATGTTGATCTCAACCCCAGCCAGTCTTTCCCGGGACCACGGGGGCAATGTCGCCCGTGAAACGTCGGAGGTTAGTTTTCAATGTGTTACGTGACTAAGCCCCGTTGTAGTAAATTTTATAAAACGTGATAGATAACACTTATAATAATAATATAGCCGTTTATTCCCACAAAAACATAAAATATACAAATTCATGTTACAATTTACAAATTAAGAGCATGCATGTTCAATTAAGTACATTAGTTTTAATTTAATATAAAATTAAGTAAAACTATTTAAAATCTTAACTTATCATCATTTCATAGTTCTCATTAGCGATAGCCATAGTCAATTACAATACATGCTATTTACATTAGATGTAGAGTGTCGAAAATGTGGATTAACTATGAATATGGATAAAACTTGCATTATTACGAATGGTGAAAAAATTAAGACACACATTTCTGGGAATAAAATAGAGTATGTCGAGGATTATGTTTACTTGGGAAGGAAAATCACGTTTAAAGATCAAACTAAAGAAGAAGTAGAGCGTAGAGTTAAAATAGCCTGGAAGAGATACTGGTCGCTAAAGGACATATTTAAATCTAACCTACCAACTACCTTAAAGAAAAAAGCTTTTGATACAGTCATATCTCCCACACTTCTGTACGGTTGCCAAAGTTGGACTCTAAGTAAAGAAATAATACACAAATTACAAATATTTCAACGGGCAGCTGAACGGAGTATGTTGGGACTAAAGCTAAGAGACAGAGTTAGAAACATAGAAATAAGAAAAAAGACCAAACTGGCAGACGTAGCTGACTTAGCCTGCAGGCTGAAATGGCGCTGGGCGGGTCACGTGGCACGCGCGCGCGACGGACGTTGGAGCGATGCTACTACTACGCGTGCTACACTGGTGGTTCGTCGTCGATGAGTCGCGCCGCAGAGCCCGCAGGGGCCACCCGTGCCGGTGGTGGCTAGATGATATCGAACAGGTCGTCGGCGGCACTTGGACTAGACTCGCGCAGGATAGACAAAAGGAAATGCATGGAGGAGGCCTTTACCCAGAATTGGGTCCCCAAAAACTAACATGAATAATATTAGAGTAATGAAATGAATTAACATAATTTAAGTAATTTTTAACAATTTTAAATCTTACTGACGTTTATTTTTTATTTTTTAAATATTACCTCAATCTAATCAGAATCTATAGTTATTATTATATTGTGACTGAATAAATTGATATTTTTTTAAATAGTTAACAAAAAAATAATAAACTTAATATAATAAACAAAAAAAATAATAATTTTGTGATTGATATGAAATGAAATTTATGATAAGTTATAATTTTAAATAGTTTTATTTTATTTAATATTAAATTAAAACTAATGTCCTTAATTGAATATGCATGCTCTTAATTTGTAAATTGTAAACATAAATTTGTAATTTTAATACATAATAATTTTGTGACTGATATGAAACACTTATAAGGAAACTGTTAATTCAGTTGTGGTTTTCTGTAAGATGTAGGCAAGCTTTTATTAAACAAGAACATTCAATTATAGTTAACCTCCTTAGTAAATGCGAATGCGTAAATAAATAATACTGCAGAATAATATATAAGTGCAAGTGTAATAGGTTTTTTTTAAATTGTATATTGTGGTTAATGTGATTATAGTACCAGTCGCTTATACGTATACGTAGGTCGGTATTCATTTCAAAGCCCGCGCTGAGCCAGATTGGGGACTACAGCTTATTTCCTTTTACCCACGGGATGACTTAATAACTTATGACGGGGTAACTTATGCACTACTTATTAATATGCCTAAGTACCTGGAGAATATGTAAGTACCTACATAAAAACTCGGAAATACGCGTTTTTCAAGAGAGAGGCCACGCTGGATAATTTTTTCATGCCCAAAATCTCATATTACCCATTCAGAGCCCATGACGACGCGTTGTCGTCATGCCTCTACGCAACATTTTCGCTACAAAGCGGAAAATGCATGTTATCGGCTACGGCGTAGCGCTACAATAAATCGTTGGCCGTGAATGAGTTATTATTATACTCGTACGCCAAATTTTGTAGAAATTATTGGAGTCGTTTCCGAGATCTAAGAATTAGATATATACAGGATGGGCCTTTTTTTTGCAAATAGCAACACTTCATAACATATAAAGAAACTTAATAAGGAAGAAATAATGGGAACATGAAATATTATTTTATGCATTTTTATGAAGCGCTAAGCTATAAAAGTGCCATTCCATAGCCTCCGAAAAGCTCGATTCTTATTTTGGCATACTCGGCACGTATAGGAAGTCAAGTTTTATTCTTAAAACCAGAACAATTTTAGCAAAACATCCGGTTTGTAACAGTCGCGCCCCCTACACCCAGCTTCAGCAAATTTCCCTAAAACAGAACCGACTGCAGGAGTTGCCAGTGACGAAATGGTCACCGCCGCAAAATTGTTATATAAATTCATTAAATCCCGGTGCTGGAAATAAACAATTATGGTTTCAATTTTATTTTTGCAAGATTTTCTGGCTCAATCTGTATAAACGGTTATATAACATGTAGAGAAGTTGCTAGTAGAAGTGGTTCCGGCATTAACCTAAATAAAATTGGTCTTTATTCAACTTTTTATATTGATAACGTCAATATTTTTGTTGAGTTGAGTCACGTTTTCCAGTTGCCGGGAATCCCAAATAAATATTGTTACCTACTGGCATTAATGTTACACATACGTATAATACGCATAATAAAAGGAGCGTGTTAAATGTGTAACTTGCACGTATTTCAGATCAAACTATCAAAACAAACATCATATTCCCTATCCGTAAATAACAGGTCTCCAGACAATAAACAACGCAGCACAGCATCTCTGAGTTTTTCCGCTTCGTATCGTTTAAGATTGACTCGGTCCCCGCAGGCAACGCGAAGTTACTTTCTTATGAGATCCGTCGTAAAAACCCTTCCATAAATGTTGCAAGTGTGTTTGATTGAAGCGCCATATTTAAAGACGGTATTTAGATTGTATGATTAATCTTTGAAGAACGCCATGTGAAGGGGAGCGTTTGATCGAGCTTTGAAGTATATAGGTCGACAGACGGAAGAAAATTATCTGCGTGTTAGGAAACTTTTTCTTAGTTATGTCCCGTTGGAACTGCTTGAAACTTCGATAGATTGATCGTATTCAATTTTCCCAATCTTTTATTAGTTTGATAGAAATCAATATATTTATAATAAGTAATCATATAGTCTGAGGTTGCTTTGTAGGAATACATTTGCCTGTGAAGGTACCTACTAAATATATTAAATATGATCAAATCACTTGGATATGAATTATATTCTCACGTGATTTTCTCGGGGTATAAGTATTCAATTTTATTTCATTGCAGGTAAACATTATCAACGTTTTTTAACTATCGTGGTTTTTAGACATTCAAACTAAGAATCCATGTTCATTAGAAAATTATAGGTACATTTTTAACTACAACTGTTTGGTAATAGGCAAAATAAATTGTAGTTTGAAATTACAGGCTGTTTAGGAAACTTATTGCCTATTTTTCAGAAATAAATTCAAAACAATTTATCGTATAGGTAATTATAAACATACCAATTATGATTACCTACTTCACGGTCCTTACATGGGATACCTCCGACACTCAATATAGCTTTAAGTTTTTTTTTTACTCTTCAATGACCTCCATGTTTAAATTTCCTTTATTTACGTTATACTTCCGTCATTAAGATACGTGCTGACTTCGTAGCCACATTTCCACTCAATCGATCTAGTACCAGAATAAAGTGGGTGTGACAGACCGATAGAAAGACACACAAGTGATACTATAGGGGTTCCGGTAGTGCTTGTTAGGTACGGAACCCTAAAAACAATATTGGTAGATGTAATATCGATCGTATCTAGTGGCCTTCATTGAAATGCTAAACGCGTTTCACTCAAACGTGTCCGAATGTCTAAACTATTCCAAAACTTTTCATTAGTCGTGTGGAGCTCGGTTCAACTAGATTAAAAATAGATAGCATCGTTTAGTTTGGTTGGACGGTACTCGTAAAACCGATGTACAGTGGAATTTGCCGCTCAAAAGGGCTTCCTAAATTAAAGTTACCTTATTGACACTACTAAAAAGCTGTTTAAATCTAATTTGCCTTGTTAAATTTAAATTTAACAAGGCAAATTAGATTATGTCAACATTCATAAACAGAGTTAAAGTATTATTAAAATCACTCAGTGAACATTAGCGATTATAGAAGTTTGCAACTGGATCATATTTGTACAAAATGACTGTGGTAAATAAAAGTTCTTAAGCGTAGATAAAAAGTACTTACTTGATTAAAAACGTACTCAGCTGCGTTTAACGATGGCTGTAGCGGAACTTCAGACGAGTGTCGTGTACTCGGAATAAAATGTTTGGCAATGTTATCTAATTAAGCTAATGGAAAGAAGCAATGACAAGTCACAGGCAAAATTAATTAAGAGACGTCTGTCGTGGCAACAGACCGCAATACTTCAGATAGGGACCATTTTATTTATACCAAGGGAATCCATTAGGCCGGGCATGTCATCGTGACTCGGCAGCAAACTGCTACAAAGAACTGCCTAATATTTACGATCACTCATTCGTCTGTCACTTTACCGTGACAGATTGCCGCTCGGCGGCGACTTAAAGCTAATCGCACATGAGCAACCGTTCCCGCCTATGACATACATTTGAAACTTATCACCAACTTAATCGAGAGTTCACCGCGTTGACTAATTCTCAACATATTAGCGTGCTCCGTCAAAACTTTTCGGTATAAATTGCTTCGGACTCGGGTTCAAAGTGTGAAGTTTGCTTTCTACTTGGCTAATGTTTGGGGGTATAAATCAATTAGTTATTTTGACAAGTGGCGGGGTCGCGGGGGAAGCGATCGGCGCGGGCGGGTCCCGTGGCGTTACCGGCGGACTGCGGGGCTTGTCGCGGTGAGCGTAGCGCGCATGCGTCCTGGTACCACGAACATGCTTCTCGGTACATTTTTCTCATTACTCGTACCAGCTAAATTGCGAAACCACCGGCCGTTGAAGGTACGATAAAGAGCCCGCCGCCAGGGGATCTTCCCACGGAACGTAATCACCGGAACAACAAGCCGGAACTACCTTTTTTCCTTTCAAGTAATTCACACCCGACTTAATCTCATAATTGACCGGCAAATTAGCATAAAGTCTGTACAGCGGAATTTAATTTTAGTAGAGCCGAGAATAACAGAATCATTTAGAGTTTATTTCCCTCCACAGGGTCTGTTATCGTCAACCAATTAGCGCAATTTGTTGTTTATAGTTCAACTACTAGCCGGATAAGTAAATTACTGAATGATGGTTGCGAAAATTTGGAACTGCTTTTAAGTAATTTGAAAATAGGTTTTGTCAATAACAAATTCTAGTGAAAGAGCAATTAGGTACCTATTTAAATTGAAATCGTTTTCGAGGTATTATATTGTTGGTAAATTAAAGTATATAATCGATTATTAACAACATCCATAAATAATAAACCATTGCAAACTATTTACAAACTTTCTTATGATCTTAGCACATATTTTAAAGGTAATAAATAAAATCAAATAGAGCAAATCAGATACCGTAAGAAATAAAAAAAGTAATTAATTGAGCTACCGTCTACAGTGGCGGACACAATGGAACTGTCTGCCGCGAATCATCAATTAAACTCCGATTTTTAATTCGAGACCAATAAAAGTAAGCTTTAATAACTCGCACATTAATATATATTTAAAAAAAAAACCCGGAGTAAATTGAAATCAATAATTTATATAAATAAAAGTTTCATTAATAAATAGGTACATCAGGCAAGGAAGTAAGTGGGATGTCTTTTAGTGTTGAGTAGAAACTCAGATATAATCTGGATGGAATCTGATATAACTATTAATATTTCATGCACAGTATGAAACAAGAGTTGTTTTGTCTTGACGACTATTTAGAAGATCTGCTAATTATTCAGGTATTTGATTTGTAGTCATTGACTATTTGCTTTATAAGAAAAACATGTATTATTTTTCTTAGTCAGGTCATAAGTTCTGTCACAAGGTTTTCGCCTGGTAAAATTATAATCCATGCTTTTCAATAAAAAATATAGCCCGCAGTTGAAAGGCTACTTAATGCTGATATACGTGTAGTAAATTTTATCATCAATGTAGATTACTATTTGTGCAATTTGTAAACGTAGATATAGTCGTCAGATTGACGATACACTTAATGGAGTCCAAATCAGCATTAAACATAATACCTATATTATAAAGCGTACTTCGTTATCTACATTTAGTTTTCCGACAAGCTTTGCTGTTCAAATATTACAATCCGACAGGAAGCGTGTTTTCAGTTTCGCGCAAAAACGCACACTTTTAGGGTTCCGTACCGAAATGGTAAAAAGGAACCTTTATGTCACATCGTTAAATATCCGAGAACTATTTAAGCTACCGATTGGAAATTTGGAATAGTTATAAACAAAGTTAACGCAGACAAATTGAGAGAAGATTTATCGTACATTTTTTTTTGTACTGAAAAATGCCCTATCCTAAGATTCCTAAGATATAGGGGCCAAAAATTAAAAGTTAAGTTACTTGGTCATGTGAGGCATCATTTGTAAGGGCTAGATTTGCACATTCTAAAATAATTATTGATTTTTTTTCATAATGAAAAACTTTTGATTTGAATGAATACCATAGGGGGGGGGGGGGCTTGCTTATCTCCCAGGTTTATGCACACAACCTTAATATTATTATATTAAACATTACAGGAAAAATATAGCATTGACCATGACTTAAATATTATTAAAAATATTAAAAAAAATATTTTATCTTTCCGGAACAAAAGTTGAAATTGAACCATTTCGATAATTTTTTTATGTGATGTGATATCATGCTTAAAGTACTGTCCTAAAACTAAAATTAAAAAAAAATGGTTTACGTCTAAAAAAAATATCAAGGAAAAAAAAATCTATGCCGTACTAACGACTGAGCCAATCTGTCGATACATGTGGCTGACGTCAAATTTCTACTTCTAGGTGTAGTTGCAACATAAAGTTTAAACGGAACCCTCGGTGCGCGAGTCTGACTCGCATTTGGCCGGTTTTTTAATGTCTTAAACTAGTAGATTTGAGAAAACATGTAGAGTAGTAGTATTTTTAAACATACGTCAACTATAATACATTTAAATAAAAATTAAATTCCGACCTATCGCGATATGCAGTATTAAAATATCTTAAAAAGTTAGAAAAGGAACAGGGAAGAAGTTGTTTTTTTATAACGTATGTCCGAATGTAACGTGGAGTTGTAAAAAAAAAACAACAGTAATATTAGTTAAATTATATCCAGTGTTACTAACTATTAAAGGATGACTCCTACTAGAACGGGCCGAGATGTGGCCGAGCTGGGCCGACCTGTCAATTTCTATAGAAAACGTCACGTGACAGCTCTGACGTATTTTTTTAATATAAATAAATAGATCGTCCCGTCCCATCCCGTTGTAGTGCGAGTCATGATTAAATAAGCCTTCAAACCATATATATAAATAACAGGGAATTGCTGCCTCTTCATATTTTAACTTTAAAAACCTCTGTGCCAGAACTTATGACCTGACTAAGTATACGACAATTCTACTTTTGGGTGAAAAGTTTGTAGAATTTTTGCCTAAATAATTTAGAAACTTTCTATTAAAGCAATTTTTTTAAATAAATAAGCATTCATTGAATCTGTTGCAAAACTTTGTCTTTCAACGACATAAACAACATAAACAAAGACGAGTATGTATATTTCCATTTATTGTGTAATGTATTATCAGTATTTAGATTATACTTTTACTTATTGTACGGTAGACACTTACTATAGTGCTGTATGCTTATTTGCCACCGTCTTGGTTGATACTTTTTTAACGTCGGTAAAAAATACACCTGCCCAAGCATTCTTTCACATTAGTTTATAAAACATCACTGACCTCAAAAAATAAAGTGAGATAAAGCGGCCGCATAACGCGAATTTTAATACTCGTGACGATGAATAGTAGAAATATTTTATAAATGAAAGCTTGTCACGTACCCTCCGGCTCCCGGGAGGTTCGGGAAATGCCAGGGCGTGCTTGACTCCGATATGAAATGCTGCCTCCCAAGATATACATTTCGATACCCTAGTTCACAATTAGTGATGGGCAAGCGGAAAGTTTCCTATTTGGGAAACTTTCCGTAATGAAATTTACAGAGAATATTACCGTAATATTCTCGTGATGTGAAAGATAGAGAAATTTATATTTTATTGCGGTCTAATGTCATGTCATTTAGGTAAACCATGGTATACCATGGATGCAATAAACTATAACTAACTAACTAACTAACTAAAATAGAGGCACAAAGACGTCGTTAATTGTATTGCAAAAGGATAATATCGTTACTGAGCAAAATAAAAAGTTACATGTAAATTACGGTAAATTTCCATAAATTCTCGTAAGTTACCGTAAGTTACCGTGAAAAATTACCGTGCAATTTTAAACGAAACCTAGAAATTTATTACAAATACGAGGGATTTAATAAATACTAGCTCAAATTTAATGAAAGTGATACAAAAATACAATTGAGTGTAAAACTCGCATCAATTAGGCCACGTTCGGGTCGAGCGAACGCTCAGGCCAAGTATGTAGTAAAAAACTACCATGCACAGTGCACACTGCCTACGCGGAAAAGACAGTAGTAGTCGACTTAATTGTAATTTTGTACTGTTTTAACAGTCGTGGCAAAACCATCTACAGTAGAATCCGGTTATAACGACGCCGAAGGGACCGACAATATTACGTCGTACTAACCGGAAGTCGTACTAAACAAACTGTCAATTTTAAAGTTGTTTCTCGATTTTAATGTTACTGTTACTCACAGAATAATTGAAATTAAGAATATTTTGCTCTTTAGTGAAAGAAACTGTTGAACCATTGACCTATTTACTCGTACTTCCTGACTACATTGCAATTTAAGCCATTGTAAATTGCGGAGCTTTTTTTTACAAGAGATGAAACCCTTACGCGCTTAAGTTTCAGAACATTCGCTTCGAACAAAGATTCTATCTTGTATGTATTGTTTGGTTATAATGCACCGTCACCGTGTGAAATCCCGTCGTTAAAAGCGGTATGTCGATATAAGCAGTCGTACTAAACGGATGCACAAATAGTGACTTGTATGAAAACCAACCATCTGCCTATACCTACGTCGCTAAAACCGGTTGGTCGTTTTATGCGGGTTTGGAGTCGTAAATTTGTGATTTGTGTTAGTGAAAAACGAATGGTTTGCCATGAAGCCAAAGTTGTTAACTTCATGACTATTTCCGAAAAAAAAATTATGAAATAAGATGTCAGCGAGTGTAAATTTATTCACTTTACAACCTTATTTCATTAAGCTAGGCTCAAAAGTGTGAACATATATTTGACATCGACTTTACAAGTATTCAATATCTCACGAAATTGTTGTATTACTACAAAATTTATATGCAGGGTTATAGACTATGCAAAAAAATTTATAAAGAATTACAGGCACTTTTCATGCTATAGGATAAAATAATTAAGTGATTCATATCATTCCATATTGTGCCGCTCTATCTTTGCCATTCAAATATATACTTATATTAAAAACTGAACTAAAGAAACATTTTGTTTACTTTTTTAACTACTACAATTTGATTGACTATACATATATTTAAATAAAATAATAATAGTATAGAATATGGGTACGCCGAGAACAAGAGAACAATGCAAACTTGGAAAGTATTTCTTGATTATTTTTAACTGGCACCCGCCCCGGCTTTGCACGGGTTATTATTATACATATAAACCTTCCTCTTAAATTACACTATCTATTAAAAAAAACTGCGTCCAAATCCGTTGCGTAGTTTTAAAGATTTGAGCATACATAGGGATATAGGGACAGAGAAAGCGACTTTGTTTTATATCATGTAGTGATTAATAATTATTCTTATTTGAAATGCAACAAAATGCTATGAAGTAATAATGCAATGTTCTTTCATTTTTCCATAGTAACCACTATATTTCGTTAACAAAAAATATATTTCCTAAGAAATTTCAATGAAATTTAAGAGAACTTACGGTAATTTACGGTAACTTACGGTAATATACCATTATAACAAGTTTTAAGTAATGTATCTGACCGCGAGCATGAAGCACATGAAAATATGCAAATATTTCGTTATTACAAAAAGTTGGATTTTCATATCGAAAAAAAAAGTTACAAAGTAAATTGCTACTTTTGGTAATATTACCGTAATCTTTCCGAGAATATTCTCGCAGTCGGAAATATTCTCTGCAATTTCCCATCACTATTCACAATCGTATTAACTACAAATTTTTCGATATTTGTTTTTTTATTGCTACGTATACAGAATGAGATTCTGCGTCGATTGACATTAAAAAAAATCGGAAAATCTTTTTCCTTCTATTAGAAACAGTTTTCACAATCATACTAAGTGCAGCTTAGTCGTGCGCCATTGCACTAAGAACCATTATTTTTACAAAACTTTGTGCACGTTTGTATTAAGTGCTTTTAGGTCGATATGCCTAAATTTAAGCACAAGTACGATCATCTTAAAAGCACTTAGCCCTATCAAAAGGTTAGTTTTGTCGGTCTGCGCACATGAATTAAGTAGTTTTAGTTCAAATCGTTACAACATGTTTGTTACGTGCTTGTGGTAAGTGCTTTTAATTCGCTTCGATATTTGAACTTTCTGTTTACCTCAAAGTGTTAAATTATTTTAAGACAATATGTTCTCAAAGGTATTAAAGGTGCAGTGTTTTAAGTGTATATAGTTCAAACGTGTCTAATTATTTTAATAAACAAAGATGTATTTACTTCCTTTTATACAATGTCATCCAATCAATTTTACTACCATTCCTATTTCTTTGTCTCTTTTTTCCCTAAAATACCTGTTTTTGTCGCACACTGCGTAGGAGTAGTCACTCTGCGTCACCTAGCGCGAGTTAGTCAGTAGGTGCGACACAACGTTGAATAGTTAATGTGGCTCGTTCCAGCGAATATTCAAAATGTTAAGTAATAGACGAAAGTTAGTAATTTGAGGTAATCAAAATCATAAAAAATGCGACATGTCTGGACGAGATGCTATCAACAGACAACAGGACACTGGTCAACAGGGTAAGATTCCGTCTCAAAACCCAGTTAAACGTTAGTAGAAAGTATATATTTTTATTAGAAGACGTACATAAAACTCTGTATTTGTACTCGTACTGTTAATTTATATTTTATTAAGGACTAAAATAATTCTGTAATATGCTTTTAACGCTATGGAAACGTGTGATGCAAATTACCTATACCTACTTAATACAATAACTACGGATTAAAAGATCCTTACCGTATGTAATACAGTTTTTTGCTTGCATTCTATACTTTTTCATAAAAAATATGTTGTGTTAAAATCACTTAATATGTGTGTGCATGCAGCAAAGGTTGGGGTTTGAGGATACTAACCACACTTAATACAGTTGTGCCCTTGCGTTTTATTCTTTTGAACATGTGCTAAAAGTACTTAGTACGTTTGTGCGTAACGAACTGTTTGTTTTTTGTGGATAGTACCCGCACTTAATACAGTTTAGCACGAGCATTTCATTTTGATCGAGTGTCGATAACGTAATTAAGACGTTTGCGCATAAATGTGTTCCAGGTTTATTTAAGCCTAAACGCACTTAATATGCTGTTTGGTGCAAGTTTTTTAAGTTTAAGTGCATGTTTTTTACCCACTACAAAGACTAGAGACTGTATTAGAAAAAAAATGTATGAGGCAATGACACTGGCTGAATACTAAAGTAGTGGCGACTGCAATTCAGACTATTGACATTGAGGGAGCTGCAATCAACAAAGCCACTGTATTGGTCGATGGACCTCTAAACTGCACTGCTTGGGAACAGAGGAAGGTTCTAGAATTAATCGTAATTTCGGAGTGACTGGTTCATAATAATAAGAATTTTGGAACCATACTGGATAATTCAACCCTTTAATTAGACACAAATAGGTCGCTCCTCCCTCTAAAGTAAATCTGAACAGAATGCCGTAGAAATTTTGCGTAACGACCTACTATTTTTCTCCTTATATTGATTCTGAATCTTCTTTTCAACCTTTATCGCCTTCATCGGAGGACATCGACAATGCTAAAGAAAATAACAATGAACCGCAGTCTGAGTGTGCGCAGAGCAATCGCGGCAAGCGCTTCTCACTCATGATTATGGGGCGCGGACCGTCCCGAAACATGTCGAGCTATTTTTGACTTTATAGACGTGAGTAACCCGGTCTAAGTATATTAAAATAACAATGCTAATGTACCAAGAAGAAGACGGAAAGGTCAGCCTGAAAAGTTGCAAATAATGTGATCCATGACTTACGTCAAATTGGTCAAAGCTAAAATGTAAATTTTTCGAACAAAATAAAACCATTCCTACAGATTTTTCAAAATGTCCTATCGCAATTATACATAATACATACTCGTAATGTACAAGTTTCAAATAAGACTTTTGTAAACAGACTGATTTATTTAAGATTTCCGCAGATTCAAATGTACACCCAAACAGATCCAGTGATTATTTACTGGTATTATTATGTTTCTATTTTTTTCTGCAAATTGTATTGTATGTTGTGTGTATCATCAAATAAATTATTTCTATTCTACTCTATTCTGCCTACGGCTGTTTTTTTTGTATATTATTAAAAATAGTGTTTCTCTATTTTTTCTTATTTCACGTGAAACAATGGCAGCGAGTTTGCGTATTTTTTTTATCGTTGCTTTTTTTGTGTTTAATTTGTTCGGTGATTTTTACGTTTTAGAGTTTTATTTGTTTAAAATAGGTATGTGTAAAATGAGACACTAATGATAGCCAGTAAAAATCCTTAAAACATACTTTTAATTAAATCATCAATATCTTAACTACATTGAGTTCACCCTTTTGGTATGCACACTTGTACTAAGTGAGGGGATGGGTTCATTTAACATTAATTTTCACTACCAAATCGTTATAATATTTAAATTATTAGTTGATACAGGTAATCTCAAAGGTCTGTTCTATATTTAAAAAGCGTTACTTAATTGCTTTTTTGGACAACTGCTGAGATATTCATTTGCAAACATTAAAATTACTCTCCTGTAAAATTTGCAAAAACGCACTTAATACGATTGTGAACTAGGGTATCGATTTATAACTAGAAGGAAATTGTAGCAATAGAGGAAATTCCACGGTGGTCCATCGAAAATCCAAAAATAATCAGAATCAAAAGGCAATTTTAGATTCTGCCGTTAAAATTTAAAATCGATCTCTTGTCTCATCCTGGCTGTCTGTCATTCCTTACGTTACAGCTGTTTTTCTTGGAAATATAATAGAATCTCGATAACACGAAACTCAAGGAAAACGTCAAATATTCATGTTAAGATAAAGGCGCCTAATACCGAGAGTACCAAATTTGGCGCCCATTACCGTGGCATTTCGAAATACGAATTTTAAAAGCAAACCAAGCAACTTCCTTCAAAATATATTTTACATGAACGAAACTTATTCAATGGGCTAACGGATCTGATAGTTCTAGTGTGTGTGGCATATAGAATAAGACAAGATGCAAATTAAAGTATCATTATTTATCTGGAAATAAATTGAGGTAAAAAACAAATCGGAGGACCGAAGCAAGACGATGGATGGACGTTTGCTATGTTTAAGGATCGAACGCCGCGTAAGGCTCAAATCGTTTTAGTGGAGTACTTATAATAAGTAGACAGAGATTAGTATTAAAGGGGCCACATGAACCGGAGTTAAGCATTTTTCGAATAGAATTCGACAGCTTAACTCTAAGTACAGGACAGTGGGCCTACTTCGTTGAAACCTTAATGGTTATAATTATTTGATTAGGTACCCAAAGTTTGAGTACTTCGCGTTATACTCTTTTGCTACACATATTGGTAGGTGCTTATCTATTATATTTCAACGGAATAGAGTCATTGTATTTATGTGCGTCTTCAAAACTATTTGTAAATTTATACATTTATATTTGTGATTTATTTATCACACCACAAACAACAAATAATCAAACAAGTTGTTGTAACTCATATATCATCATCATCATCATCATAAAAAATAGGTCTACCCCACCTTGTTATTAAAACTATCTCGTGCTTATAAAAAATGTAACATAATATTATTTATGAAATAGTTAGCCATATCGGGTTACTCACGTCAATAAAGTCGAAAATAGCTTGACATGCTTCGAAACATTCGGGTATCCATGTTGAGCTAATTTCGACTTTATTGAAGTGAGTAACCCGATATAAGTATTTTAAAATGTAGAATACTCACGGGAGTTTTCTATTTAAATTTTGTTTTCTACTGCAACGCTGTCAATTAGATGACTGACAGCGATATTAAAAAAGTATACATTATAACATTGTCTGTGGTATTCCATAAGAGCTCAATATAATATAATGTATGAAAATCCATAAGAGCATCGCTTTACGATAGGCGCTTATGTCGAATAATATTTTCGGTTAACGAAAATCTAATTTTCTAAATGCAGCATTTGACTCCAGGCCAAGCAAAACAGGCGCTACGCGACACCCTCCTTTGCTCTATTGTTTGTTTGACCTTAATCCGCCATTTTTTGCTGCCTGCTTGCAAGCTCGGAAAGTATTAAAGACAATAAACTTAGGCGTAAACGTGGCAATATTTTTTCCAACGTTGAATAGATTTAGTATACATCAAGCATACGAGACATAAAAGAAACATTTATAGGTAACTAGCGCCATCTTATTTTTTAATTCAGGGATGTAAAGGCCACGCGCGTCTACTAGTAAACCGATGCGACATATGTGAACTGTCCATGCGACAATAGCAGCAGCTCCTGGCCGCGCTCACCTGACGGGTGTGGCGTGACAACGAAGATTATTGGTACTGTAAATCAACTAGATTGGACGGTACACGCGTTCGACAATATATCAACTGGGATACAATATTTCCATGGTTAGGAGACTTTTATTACGCACGTACGGGAGTCGTCTTTATTAAGCATTATTGTGTCTGACCACTTTTTGTTCATCTATATTAGTCAGTTCTCTTTTGAAATTCAGCTATATCTCCTTCCATGTATGCCTATGTAATAAGAACCAAAAATAATACTATATTCTTTTAATGTAGTTTGTTTTCTTCCACCAGCTTAATCAGTCATGACTTGACGTAAGAAATGACGGAAAATTATTCAGTTTAGGAAAAAAATCGTACAGTTTAAATTTGAATGATACTGATTTACTTGTACTTTTTTCTGCTATAAGTAGTCAAAGCAAGATATATTTCTAAGAGAAATCCAGAAATCCAAGTCAAACAAAAGAAGTCAAACAAAAAAAAAGAAGAACCAAAATATAATTATACCCTGCATTTTCAAAGACGTACTCTTACACATGAAGGATATTTTAATCTAATAAACAAGTACAAAATTTGCTTTATTGGTCCATATCAAGCTACTTTAATATCATAAATAAACTATATACTAAATACACAGGTGATGTCACGTTCCTTAACATTCACTTTGTTCGCATAGTGCTCCCAGCTTTGTAGCCACTTTGTCCTCTAGCGCGGACGTCCAATAAATCGTGCCACAAACTAGCCAATCATCTTCAAGTTTGTTCAGACTTTGTGTCCGCTTGGTGCTTGTGTTATTTACTAGCTCTACCGATAGCCTCGTCAGTGGATTAGATCTGCCTTTGAGATCATCGAGCCGTAACTTTATAGGTTTGTATATAATGAGATTTGTACATATTTCGCTCGGGTCTCATTTTTGATGTAGGTCAAGTTTTAATTAAAGCGCCAAGAGAAGTTTGCAATAATTGATTACAGTTTCATACATATATTTTTAGTGTACAGAAACTTTTGGGATTATCGACCGCGCCATCTCGCCTGCTATTAATTGGAAATACTGTAATTAAAATTATTTCGTGAATAATTCATGTAATAATTTAGTAGATTATTTCTTACCCGAAAATCGAACTTTCAAGTGGTCAATATGTTAAAAGTTATTTAGTTCCAACTTAACTAATTTAGCAAAAATGCTCCATTATTAATTTGATATTCATAAATATCTCCCTTTTTCTTGCTTGTGTTTATTTCTTACACTTTTGAGCAATAGACTGCGCACAATAGCAAAATGTCACTTTCGAGGGGCAGTTTTAATATATTTGGTTAAATAATTATTTTAATATTTTTAAGTCTGTTTTACAAAATAAGTTTATCTGTGCTAACTTAGAAAAATATCCATAGCCATCAGGTGTCTAGCGCAATACATAATATACCCGCATGTTTTTACCCGCTCAGATGTCAGTTCATTTAGCTGAGTGCTTAGAAGTCACTGGTTGCTTGTGGCCCACAAAACCCGGAACCGGCACTGAATCCATAAAATAAATGAAGTGAATACTTTACGCCACGTCTAAGACACAGGCATTTTTGAAAATAGATAATCATGCTGAGTTTTGTTATAATACGTATATGTACGCCACAATACAGAAATTTCTTATTTACTATCAAATTATAATACGCCAATCAACTCATATGCCCCAAATTAAAGAAGGCTAAAACGGCATTGTTATGTTGGTACATCGGTATTTTGCTATGTCTAAACGTGCTCTAAGAACATAAATTAGTATTTAAAAAATAACTTATTTCCTTTACCAAACTTGGGACAGGTCTAATTGTAAAAATTGTAGATATGTTTACCACATTAATTCTCTTCTCCGTATCCGAACTCAGAATTTAGCAGATAGGGTTAATAGTATTAGTAGTAGTAGTATCTTTAGAAATAAATAGTAGCTAGGAAAAAGCATTATATTTAAGTTTAAATTTATCAAAACATCTATCGAATAGGGACTTTTATTAAGAACGTGGCCCTTATATTCATTTTATAGGTACAAATGTGATTAAAGGAAGTTACAGAAGGTATGAAGCGGAAAACGTATTCAAGCGTGCGTGGATCGAAATTGGCAACGTGGTGGAATTAACCGTTTGCCGGTTAAACCCGGTTTTGATATTCAAATATCTGACATTTCAGTCAATAAATTAGTGTAGTAATAGACTATACACAAACACACTTTTTCTGCTTTGTTCTGTTGTTTTAAGGATTGAATAGCTATAAATTAGAACTAAATTTAGTTTTATTAATCGAATAAATAATTTATTTATTAGCTCTGTCTACTTTGACACTGGACAGCTGCCATATTATTCAAAACAGAAGTCATCTCATCAACTAGATGGGCTGTCAGAATAAACCCGCGGGAATAAAAAATTTAAAGCAGTGCGTCTAAACATTATGTATGTACCAAAATATGGACTGTTGGTGTTTATTACTATACTAATTTGATTAATGCTGGGACCGAAGGACGACTTTTATTATGTATAAAATTTGGTACCACAGAACTTAAGATGCTAAAAATGAAACTTCATTTATTTTTAATTTGCTAACAAAATATATACAGTATGCCAGTAAAACCAAGACACAGCATAATTCAACATTCAAACTACTATTTGAAACGAGATATTTGCCATGAATATTTGTGTTGAGAAACATGGTAAATATTTCGTTTTAAATAGTCATTATAATGTAAATTACCATATTAGCTTCAAATTGTATATAATGTACATTGAGTTCATAGAATCATCACGATAGTTTCCATGTAGTCACTTTGAGTAGTAATTTGTGTTTCAAATGCAAAGCCAATTAGGTAAACTACAAATTCAAAACATGAGTTTATTATTCTATGATCTAGTCAATATATAGAAGGATCAACAGTAATAATGCTTACTATGCATGGCATGTACACGTGTTCAAAAGTGTAATTTTGAACGCGATAGTACATGCCAGGGTTGCTCTAGACGAAACTTTGTCTTTGACCTGACCGCGTCTGTTGTCAACAATATACTAGGTGCCTGTAGTTCGAATAGGTACCGAAGATCGATATCAGTCAATATACAAATAACTTGATAGAATCTGGTGACACGATGTAATACTAACTAAGTAACTAATTAAGTAACTAGTGTAACTAATTAAGTTTAGTAAATGATCTAATTTGTTGATAATGATAAGGTACTTTAGAATCATTATGGCATAAGCAACGTGGTATCGTTACCCGAAAAACGTCACGTATAAGCAATACTAATGTGTAGTATTCTTAAATTAATAAAGCCTTCCTGTCCGTTCATTTTGGTTTTAAGTTATTTTTCTTCCTGCTGAGGTGAAAAGTTGTATGTTCAACTCGAGACCAAAGTTATTTGCATCTCGTGGCTTTGATTCCTTCACTACGCTCAAGATTCTAAATAAGAATATTTCACTTGCTCAGGACTCAAAATTGGCACTCATAACAAATACGAACTTTGCTCTCTTGTTGTACAAATAACTATTGTGTATTTTGCACGAATAAATGATTTGTATGAATAGGTACTGAACTTTTCCTTTATTTCTAAGCATAGTGATATACCTATAACGCGTTGGTGACCCAGAAGTAAGGTCGTGCGAGTTTCAATCCCCGTTCAGGCCCCGGCTCGTGCCCACGCCAAATCTTGGGATTAGTTGCCAAAGCGGACCGCAAGCTCCCTGAGCCGTGGCAGAAGCCAGGAAAACGTTTCTGCTTTATGCAAACACTAATTTAGAGTGATAATAAATTAAGGGTCTTGGTTTCCGACTTTTAAGTACTTACCTACATAATATAATTCATACCTCGTAATACAAAAACGTATGTTCGTTCGTAGAGTACAGATACAGAGTGACAGTCGGGTGTTTCTCATTAAGCCCCGGAAGCACCTTGCCGCGCTTTGAGGAACGATAGTTGTTAACACGCTTTTATGCAGAGCTGCAAATAAAACTTTCGTTCACTACAAACTTCAATTGAACAATTTTCGTTTTTTATAATTCTTAATAGAGAGGATATCAATAGAGAGGATGGCTTTTCGGTACCACCAGCTTGGGGTCCTGTTTTACCTCATCAAGGATCAAGCACGACACAGAACTGGAAGACCTTAGTGTGGACTTTGTTTGAAAAGATTGAAAACGGATAAAAGAGGCAAAATGGGGTAGTTTTCTTGTCGCTTCTTTCTGCTCCATAAGCCAGTTAGGGAAGCGTTCGTAAGTTGTATGTATGTTAATCCTCACAGGGTTTAAACATTTTTTATTTTAATTATAGAATGCCCTTCAGGCTATGTATTACTAGCTTTATAAGCCCCTCTGGGCATTGTAGACCAACCTTTGTTTTTATTTTTAAATTATTTGTATATTTTTGTATATAGGTAGTTTGCACAAGTAACTTTTTTGATTGACGGGGAGAATTCCCATTCTCTCAGTCATCATCTTAACCCTGTGAAAACGAGTGCTGTAAAGGACTCGAAACGTAGGATCATGGTGTTAATAAACGCTATTAATCCGTTCTAAAGTGTTTAATTTCAATGAATAACAATCGCGGTAACAGAAGACAATATTATAATTCTTCTTTAAAAAATAAAGTATAATTCCTTTAACTTTAACACAAGGAGGAGTCAGCATACTTATCGTTTCCCCTCTGCCGAAGTACAAGCCCGAATGGGCATACGCGGGTCTGTGTTATAACTACTAACTAGTCTGTACACAAAAATAGATCGAAGTGTGCAAGATTTGTTAGTGTAGTTTTATCATTTTAGTGTTTTAGTGTAGTATTAGTGTCGTCTTTACAGATTGGTTTTTGTATGTAATGTGTGAGAAGTGCGTCTTTGTGCAAGTTTCCTCCCGCAATATGACAGAATAATATGGACGGTGAGATGTCGCTATGACGTCTCTTTTTTAACGTGTTGGAAGCTCGTGTTGCTCGAACCCTGATACATTGTCTATGAAAGAAACAATAGAGCGTTCTATGCTATTTCCTATGAGCCGATTTATACTTTAACTAGCTTTAACCCGCGGCTTCGCCCGCGTACTAAACGTAATTTTCAACCGTCATACAAAAAAGGAGGTTTTTTTTATTTATTTCACGTCCGCTAAGTTGGATTTAAAATGCATTAAAAATAGAGTGTGAGTTAGAGAATAACATATGACGAGTGTTTAAATGCCTATTTATTTCCAATTACATACACTGCTTTATATACACACATATCATGAGCTCTCCACGATACGTTAAAACCGTATGTATGTCGACCGTCATTACGACTTTTATGAATGAAAACTTTTCTGACATTAATTTTTTGACATATTATGTACCTATATATTTTTAAAATTCAGAGATAATATAGATTTGCCCCCAATTATCATATCGTTCGATATCAAATAACGTGCGACTTGCGTGCGACATTGACACTTCGTTTCTAACTAAACGTCATCTCGACTGATATTAAAATAGAGCATTTAAAACTTTCGCGATTTAAACACATATTTAAACATAATTATTAAACGGGTCTAACGCGAACCTGTGTCGAAACGTCGGTAAATAAGGTAAACAAATTAATTCGCGTTAGACCCGTTTAATAATTATGTTTAAATATTAAAATAGAGGTCAAGTTAAATTTCCTTGTTTGTCAGAGATATTCGAAATTTAATAAAAATAATTATATCGGATTCGATAATATTAATTAGTTATAATAACATTTTCACAGATAAGAAATTTGCTGTAACAATAAAATTTATTATGATTGGGGTCTTTATATGTGGTTTCTGAACGCATTATAGAGGGGAGGGCTAATGATATGGGAGTATTGTGGGTACGTATACCTATTTAAAGTCTATAACATAGGTACTAAATACGGTCACGACATTATGGTTAGTGTTTACGAATGGAGTGACAAAAGTTGCGTCTTTCATTGCGATGTTGAGATTCATATTATTCAAGCTTCATAATTAGTTTTACAAATTTTTGATTGAGCTTGATCTTTAGATGATATCCGATTAAAACGTTAATTAAAAAAACTTTTGATGTAACAAAGCTTATTTAATTATGGGGCCCGAAAGCGGCCTCAAGTACTCTTGAGTAAAGTCCTCTTAAGATTGGCCTTCTTGAAACTGGTTTAATTGGTTTGACGACCCGTATAAATGTTAAATACAATTAGGTATCCTTATATATGAATATTTGCATAAATATTTGATTATTAGGTTTTTAACCTGAAAACGAAGAAAGTATACATTCTATTCACAGTACCTACTTACTGTTAAATTCCAATAATAAATATCACTAAAAAGCAAATCTGTGTTTAAAAAAACAACTTATGGATCGTGTCATCTCTAGACAAAAGTAGTATTATATGCTGACAAAAATGTTAGTCAAGCATTTTTTTTTTATGCTATAGGGGGCAAACGAGCAAACGAATCGCCTGATGGTAAGCGATTAACGTCGTCCATGGACACCCGCAACACCAGAGGTGTCGCATGTGCGTTGCCGGCCTTTAAGGTGGGAGTACGCTCTATGCTCTATGCAATGAAATACTAAAATACTGGTGTTGCGGGTGTCCATGGACGACGTTAATCGCTTACCATCAGGCGATTCGTTTTCTCGTTTGCCCCCTATAGCATAAAAAAAAAAAATCTACATTTCTTAGGGTCACTTGCACCACCGAAAATGGAGGGTTAACCTGAGGTTAACCCAACATTATATATTGAATTTGACAGTTGACAGCCCACTAACCTAAAGTTAAGCGGGTGGTGCAAGTGGCCCTTAGCAATCTATGTATGTAAATTGGGTTTTGTGTTTTACATAAGTAAGATTTGGTCTAGTTTTACGAAAGTTGAAATACATTCACGACTGTTAATATGTTTTATATATCAAATTATAACTGAGGAAGAAGGTTGATCATTAAATACATATTTCTGTAGCTGACCGTAGGTTCACCGTTGCAATGGTCGTTCATTTTCTGCCGGAAGGTTTCGCTTACAAGTTATTATCTTTAGGTCATTAACTAAATTTCAACTGTTTTTGCAAGTTTAAACTACTAGCAAAATGTGTACCTACATAGTTCAGTCGCTATCAGATATACAAGGTGTAACAAAAAAGGCGATGATCCGTTTAAGGGGGTAACAAATATCGTGGTCTGATTAGAAAAAGATAGGAAAGATAAATGAAACAGAAAATTATCGTTAGAGTAATAAAGTCACAGCGTCTAAGATGGGCGGGGCACGTGGAGAGAATGGAACCCAGGAGGGCACCCAGGGTCATGACAAATTGGAAGCCACAGCAGAAAAGGCCAAGAGGGAGGCCCAAAAAGAGATGGTGTCACTGTGTGGAGGAAGATCTTAGGGCCATAGGGAAGGTTACCACCTAAAGGAGAAAGGCCAAGGATTGAAGTGAGTGGCACTCCATTGTAGAAGTGGCCAAGACTCACAAAGGGTTGTAGCGCCGAAGAAGTAAGTAAGTAAGGAAAGAATTTTTTTTAAAGTAAACTATTTTTTTGACAGGGCGATCTAATTAGGCCAACCCTGTATACAAAATACCATATTGTTTATAATCATACCACGATACTGATTACCAGCATTATTGTTATTTCTAACAAAAGTGGTGGTGTAGTATAGGAGCAGCAAAGATATTTGTGACTGAGGCTGAGGTTAACATAAAAACATATAAACATACTCTAGCAAATTATGCATAAATTTATATAAATCCTATCTAATAAATCATGAACTCCAGTTCAAATGTTGTCCAATTAATTATCTTACAAACATAATCCAATTAACATTAAATTAGCTGCTAATTACATATCGTCCCTTAACTTTGTGGTTAAATTTATAAATATTTAAAAATATAAATGAATTAATGCTAAATAAAGGTATTTTTCAAATTGTAACTGTCTTTCTTCTACAATTATGAAAATATTTCAACAAAAAAGCAAAAAAAAAGTTTAGTAATAACTTGACATGGTTTTATGCGCAAAGCTAAAATAAAAGCATACATATTGTTAGGACCAATTTTACATTAGTAATGAGGCACGCGACGTTGAATAGAGCTTGAAACTCCTTATAAATTTACTTTTCAGTGTTTATATTTACTCAAACTATAGTTAGACCCATTAAATTGCAACGGTTAAGGTTAACACTCACGTATTTTTATCACAATAGGCGTGACATGTTTCGACTGTATCGGGCAATCATCGTCGTACAGACAGAGTGGTGTTGCAATTTAATGTCAGTATGACTCACGAAAGTTTAAATTATATAGTTAGACCCACTTTTAAATTATGATTAGTAACTCCTGTTAACATGTTACATACATACAGTATACATAAACTCACGCCTGTATTCCCAAAAGACGTAAGCGCAGAGCAAACTAACTGCTCAAAGTTTCAGTGCCACTTTAAACAATTATGGGGTACAAAAGAAAAAAAGAAAACCGGCCAAGTGCGAGTCGAACTCGCCCACCGCGGGTTCCGCGCAAAGGATGCATTTATGACCTAAGGTATTTAAAAATACTGGTGGCACGGAACTCAGAGTGTGCGGCAATTATGTGGTTTTCTGATTTTTCTCATGTACTTGTGCTACAAGCTATTGCTTTTTGCCAAATTTCATGATTCTACTTCAACGGGAAGTACCCTGTACGTTTTGATCCCTATTGCAAATGTATGGGAAATGCAACATCAACCTATCCTTTGCCTATCCAGTCCAGGCCTATCTTTCGATTGCGTTGATGTAGAGATTTTGTTTTTTCACAGCTTCAAGGGACCGCAGACGTTTGTAGTATTATTTTAAAAGATAATAGTCTTAACAGACAGACGGATAGACAACAAAGTGGTCCTATAAGGGTTCCGTTTTATCCTTTTGAGGTACGGAACCCTAACAAAAGTAAGAAATTGCTAGCCCTTCGCCTACAGCATACTTGAATTATATCCCACAGTGGCCACAGTCAACTTAATAGGTATGACACCTACGGGTGGAAGACCTACGTGTTATCGAAATACATTTTTAATTGTTATTAATTATGAGATTATTCCGATGTGTTTCAATGCATTTTTTTGCCTGAAGGATGACTTACACCAATCCGATCCGATCCGGGACGATCTGTCAGCTTCTATAAAACGTCAAGTGACCTCCGATGGCTCCGAGCTATACAATACAATACAATACAATAACTCTTTATTGCACCTCAAAACAACAAAAATAACACAAACTGGTATTACACATGAAAAAGATACCACGCTATCACGTGATTCTTTCTATAGAAACTGACATATCGTCCCGTATCGGATCGGATTGGTGCGAGTCATCCTAAATGCTTCTGTCGAGTAATGTAAGTACCACTGTATGGCTGTATCTACACATTTCCTCTTATCCCTGGATATATTAATCTCGGCCTAATGAAGCGCGTCCTTTCTCTTGCAAGTGTGAAAATTATTATGATAAATAGATGCCATCACGGTATTAGCGGCGAAGGGTCCATATGCGAGCCACATAATACAACGTAGCTTATGTCCACTAAGATTAATGCGGTATAACGTCTTTGTTATTATAAATACATAACCCCTTAATCTTTCTTGAGGTCGTTAACGTTATGGTAATAAGTTTGCTCTGTTACCAAAATGTAACATTGTATCCATTACATAAAATGATGCCGTTTTTTATAGCTGTAAATGGAATATGTATTTATGCGAGGTATTTTGTTCCATAATGCCTGCAAGGCTTGAGTTATTATTTTTCCATTATTGAAGCGACTCCCATTTCAATTTAAACGTTAGTAGTTCCTCATAGATAGGTACATAGCACACTATAGTAGTTATTGTTAATTAGGAAATAAAAATGTTTTTTGCCAGATTACATATATTATTACGTGTCTAATTTAAGTTAAGTACATACTTTTTAGGGTTGTGGCTTACTATTTATGACAAACGAAACCCTTTTTTGAAAAGTTTTGCCTGTATATTTGTCTGTGTGACGGTCGAGCCGTCTGCTGGTCGTGTTTATTCGTCTGCCGTGATTATGCTCTCTTTCAAGACTCATTCAAGGTGTAACAAAAATGCTGGTGATCAGGCCTACGGAACTCTCCACGCGAGTTGGAATCGATTGTCTTTTTGTCTTGAGATATTCACATTCCGCGCCCGGTGGGGCATGCCGCCGTAGGCAATTTTGCAGGGTTGAGGGGGGTCGAGTATCTAAAGTTTTTTTTCGTGGTGTTCAAAACGGTTTGTAGTCGCTTTTTGGACGAGAGATACATATATGTTCTTAAGAGCTATTACAAATTCTGTGTTGATATGTTTAAAGGTGTAATCAGTATCTCGGTCGGATTAGGAATGGAACATTTTTTGTGTAAGGGGCAGGTCGTCCCAATAAGCCAACTCTCCATATAAAATATTATATTTATTATTTCGGCTTAATTTCTACTCAATACAATATTGATTATCATCGGATCACTCCGAAAATTTAAATTACACTAAATATGTTGGTATATTTAAATGTATTTATTAATACAAATGTATTAATTCCTATATTATCATTATTACGGTCGCTCTAGTTAGTTCTCTCTTAGTTCTGCCGGGTTCAAACCTTGGTAAGCAAGGGCGTTTGTATGTGTATTTATCTCGAGTATTTGTTCCGGATATGCACGTTTTTATGGAAATATATACCTACGTATATATGTACCTATTTAAGTACGTACGGGAAAGTCGGCTATATTATCATTTTCCCAGAATTAACAAGCCAATTAGGGAAAATGTTTCATGAACACACAAACACAGTCAGTCTTGAAGTGGCTCTGGAACTTAACACAACAAAAACAAATATCATCACAAATTCTACAGAAATACTCATCTATGTACGTTAACAACACTATTCTGGAATATGTACAAGAATACGTCTATTTAGGCAAACAATATCATTTTTAAGAACAAGATGTCAAGACGAATTAAACAGACGTATAAAGATCGCATGGAATAAATTCTGGGGCTACAAAGAAGTACTAAAATCGAGCCACCTTGTTAAATTCAAGAAAAAATTTCTAGATACGTGCATACTCTCTTGTCTTTCGTACAGCAGCCAAACATGGATTTACAGTAATACCATAAAACACAAAATACAAACATGTCAAAGAGCTTTTGAAAGAAGTATTTTAAACATAAAAAGAGAGACCGAAAACGAAACTCTGACATCAGGGATATAACGAATGTTATAGACGCCTAAGAATACTGCAAGACACAGAAATGGAGATGGGTAGGCCATGTTGCGCGTACAAACGACAAAAAATGGACAAAAAAATAACTACCTGGACTGGACCGCCTAATAAGAGGAAGAGAGGAAAACCTAGAGAAAGATGGATTGACGAGTTAAACAGTACAGCAGGAAAAGACTGGCTGAGAAATGCAAAGGATAGAGACACCTGGAAGATTATGGAGGAGGCTTTTACTCGTGAAGAGGTCCTTATAAATAACATTAAATATATACAGTTAGTATATATATACACAGTGTGTTAACATTAAGTGCTTTATTCTCAATTATTATTTATTATAAGTTTAGTATAACTTACGGCACTATGCTTTTAAACAAGTTCATTATGTTAAGTTTTGAATGTATTTGGAAATATTTATAAGGAATAATAATGCCATAATAAATAATAATAACATGTATTATAGTATTTTTGAGGGCTGTGTTATTTAGCAGGGCTACTTAAGTTTCCAATTAACAAAAAAAAACGGAAATATTTGAATATTCTTTTGATTATTCTTTCTTTCTTTCTTTTCTAAAAATACCATTAGGGATGTCGATTTTCGATGAATTTAATTTTTTTCTGTAATTTCTAAAATAGTTAAGATATTATTTTATTTTATTTTTCTAATCATAAGCAGCTCCATCCCGTGGTGCCGGCTTATTGTTGAGTTTTGAGACACGTTGTATAAATCTCAAAATTCGTCAATAAAAAAAGTAAAATGTACCTACCTACAAAAAAAACGTTAAAAAGTTGTCACGCCCGATTACATGTTAAGTAATTTAAAAAAAAAACTGACTTCGTGAAAACCTCGGGACGCTGTATTTATTAAACCAAAGTTTATCCGAGCATGAAACTACGTGCGAAATAAGTTTTTTGTGTCAGAAATAAACAACGTTTCAGATTATAATTTTACTGGTACATATACTCATGAGATAGAACTCCGCGGAATGAGACTGAACTAACTTAACTGTGTCCACTCATTATGCCAGGCGGACAAAAATAACGTAGACTTCAAATAATTTAGGTAGATCCCACTCTCGTGTGTATCAGACATAGCTCTGGAGTCGTTGGGACCTATTAGAATCAAAAGATTTGATAATAATAATAATTATAGCCGTTTATTCCCACAAACACATAAAATATACAAATTCATGTTTACAATTTACAAATTAAGAGCATGCATATTCAGTTAAGTACATTAGTTTTAATTTAATATAAAATTAAGTAAAACTATTTAAAATTATAACTTATCATAAATTTCATTTCATATCAGTCACAAAATTATGATGTATTAAAATTACAAATTCATGTTTACAATTTACAAATTAAGAGCATGCATATTCAATTAAGGACATTAGTTTTAATTTAATATTAAATTAAGTAAAACTATTTAAAATTATAACTTATCATAAATTTCATTTCATATCAGTCACAAAATTATTATTATTATTATTTGTGTTCATTATATTAAGTAGTAAAAAATTATCAAATAATTCAGTCACAATATAATAATAACTATAGATTCTGTTTTTTTTTTGATTATCTGATTAAAAAATAAATGTTAGTGAGATTTAAAAGTAAAGGCCTCCTCCATGCATTTCCACTTTTGTCTATCCTGCGCGAGTCTAGTCCAAGTGCCGCCGACGACCTGTTCGATGTCATCTAGCCACCGCCGGCACGGGTGGCCCCTGCGGGCTCTGCGGCGCGACTCATCGACGACGAACCACCAGTGTAGCACGTGTTCGCTCCAACGTCCGTCGCGCGCGCATGCCACGTGACCCGCCCAGCGCCATTTTAGCCTGCAGGCTAAGTCAGCTACGTCTGCCAGTTTGGTCTTTTTTCTTATTTCTATGTTTCTAACTCTGTCCTTTAGTCCCAACATACTCCGTTCAGCTGCCCGTTGAAATATTTGTAATTTGTGTATTCTTTCTTTACTTTAGAGTCCAACTTTGGCAACCGTACAGAAGTGTGGGAGATATGGCTGTATAAATATTTGATAGGAAGAATAAAAGGTTACGTTATACCTACATATAGCGTTTTCTAGTAGTACCTTGTAGTGGGCGAAACGCGTACAGATTTATAAAAACGAAAAAAATTGTACCTACATTACGATACAAGGGCAAAAAGAGGAAATTCGCAACGAGTGGGGTTAAAACACGACCGTAGGGAGTGTTTTAAATCGACACTAGTTGCGAATTACCTCTTCGCACGTGTATTGTACGACGTTTTACAGTACATATAAATAAATAATAAATAAAGATTACAGGACATGCTTACACAAATTGACTAAGCCACGTAGTAAGCTCAAGAACGATTGTATTACGGGTACTCAGACAACGATACATATAATATACAAATACATAAATACATAGAAAACAACCATGACTCAGGAACAAATATCTGTGTTCATCACACAAATAAATGCCCTTACCGGGATTCGAACCCCATATGGCCCTTTGACTATTCGACGCAGGCACGTAAAGTGCTCATTATCGTCCTAGGGCGGTAAAGTAGCACCATGTGTACTGTAATAGTACATTACGATACAAGGGCGAAAAAGAGGGAATTCGCAACGAGTGGCGATAAATTGAAACACGACCGTAGGGAGTGTTTTAAATCGACACGAGTTGCGAATTACCTCTTCGCACGTGTATCGTACGACGTTTTACAGTACATATGGCAATTTGAGTATTCGACTCAGGCACGTAATGTGCTCATTATTGCCCTAGGGCGGTAAAGTAACACCATGTGTACTGTAAAAACCATTACAGTTACGAGTATTTAATTCCGCGACATTGATTTATAAAGTCACGCAACGTGTCTGTAATAAAAACCGGTGTGTTAATCTGTCGGCATGCATGTTGTATGCAAAAGTAGTTATTCGAGCGCGTCAGATTTTTCTACAGGATGTTAACTGAACCCTAAAAATGCTCTCATTCAAATGACTTAATTTGGAAGTGATGCAAGCTTGAAATATTCAAGTAGGAACAAAGTAAGATAGTAAACAAAAAAAGCAGCTACAGTAAAATTAAGTGGTAGTCCCCATGAGCTCTCGTAGGTAGTTATGCTATGGAAGCTGTTTGTAGTTGGTTAACCGTTAAATTAAAACATTATCCGTCAAACGTAAGTTGTAAAGTATTCATTGATTTTAATTTAAGTCCGTAAGCAACATTCCTTTTATAATCAGACTCAACGCACTAATACAACTTTCTGGCGACACGACACCAGTCAAACACTTGCATAGCAACTATTAGTATTAGCAAAGTCTTGGCTAGTGTTTAGGTGGCCCATATCCCAGTGCTCACTGTTTGCCGAAAGTCGTCCGGAACTCGGCATGCGACCAAGCTAAGTTTACTCAGCTGTTGCGGTTCTGCTGAGCATCAACTGTTTACATGGATATTTTGGCGATTTAAAAAAATTGGGGGATTGTAAGTTCGGGTGCTTGTAGTATTTTATAACTACCTATTATTGGTACGTTTTTAAATGGAATGTATAGATAAACAACATATTTACAAAAAATAGTCAAACCCGACCTTGTAGTTAATAGGGACATATATAAATATCTATATAAGCTTCCACCCAGATCTTTGATAGCGAAGTCCCTCAGTCTAACCCTTTTACCCCTTAGATTTAGAATGCAAAGAAAATCATTTCTTTGTGAGCTCAATATTATTTGACTGATTGAAGTATTTGGACGTTTTATACTCAATGAAACTAAGGTCTAATAAGGCATTCCATTTTTCGTACAATGAAAGACAAAAGTATTCAAGTCGCATTACAACGAATGTATTAATAATTACCGGGTAGATAATGCAAATAAGCGTTTTTATGATTTATTATAGAAAGGAGAAAATTTCCAACTTAGCAAAAAATTGTCTCTACAACAAAAAATAAAAACGCCCAAATACAAATATTTTACGTTTGTATTTGGTCGTACATTAAAAAAAGTTAGACATACAAAATATTTTTTTATTGCACAAGGAAATTTACTAAACTGTTGAACTACCTATATAATTGAATTAAACGAAAGATATGAAAGGAGCATATCAGCCCTTTATCACTCTGTTAATTTATATCTACACTGTGAACATTTTTGCTAGGTAGAAAATAGCGAAAGAAACTCATGAAGAACGTGACGCGGCATCATATTTGCATATTTTGCATTGTCATGCACTGGAATACTCCGACAGCAGCATAAATACTCTTTTCTATTTTTAAAATTTACGCCATTTCTTTATGTTTAGAAGTCTCATGTCATGATGTTTTTGTTTTTAGGAGTCCTAAAGTATGTAAACTTATAAAAGAGTTAGGATGATATCCAACCATACGTTTACTGATGGTTTATATTCACACTATTCTATACTACACGAAACTTAAAAAAATATTACAGTTTTTTTAAACTATCGCGGTTATTTACGAGTTTCATGTTAACAGGATTGGATCTACATAAAAACGATTTCTCTTTTTCTTAACTATCCACCAAAAGAAACTGCACTCGTTGCACGCGTATAAAGACCACCTAGATTATTTTAAAATGAGTAGCCTTGAAGATCGTCGTTGGATGTCAGACCAGCTAGTCTATGATGGTCGGGTTTTTATCATTTACCGACGTTGCTGTCACTTTCTAACAAGTATGTATGTGCGAAAGTGACGCATAGCGTGATAAGCGATAAAATGGCAACCATGCTAACCCGCCTGGTATTAATTACCTCACAAAATTATAAATGGGGCTTTGAATTGTCCTCAGCTATTGCGGAAAATAAATTTTACGGTACCTAGACAACAACAACAACAAAAATAACAGTCTCGACCCTTAAATTTTCGACCATTTCCTACTAGCACATTTAGAACCAATGTCTCGTAAAGAGCACATCAATATTTTTAAGGTTGCAAAAAATTACATACCTACATTATATGTCGCAGCATGTCTATGCAGATGATGTAGATGATATCAAGTCATTAGTAGATAGTTATGAACATAGTATGTAGATAGTTAGTAGATAATTATGTATACAGTGTTAATAAAAATTAGATTGTATAGTCACAAAATGTTAAGCGTGTGATAACTAAGTCAGATACGGCAGCATGAATGTGATCAACGTCACAAAACTTCTTTATTTTATTCAAACATAGCTTTTGTTTGTTTTTTTAACTAGGTAGATTTAGTTCTGTAAAAATTAAAATGAAATATATATAACTGAATACTGTAGAACAATGCTATTGTGTTGTATGGCTATTCAAAGTAAGTCCAATTAAATTTTACATCGTTATGATTATAAATAAGTGACATAGTAAATTACACCTTTGATTACGACTAAATACAAATCTACTTCAGTGTGTACATTAAAGACTGTACTGTAACTGTACGGTAGGTACTCTAAGGGGTACTACTCCTTAAGGTTATACTTTTTTCATATTTTTGCCCCCACGAAACCACCAAGCATCGTTCTGAAAACCAAAGCTATAATGAAATTGAAACCACATGCAACACAATCTTCGTTCATCTAAAACACATACATTCCGTAGCTATATCTCATCTTATCCAATCTCGTCAATGATACTTGACGCACACCAAGTACTTGCTGCGAAATGATCCCGTTATTTGCGACAACCCCATTTGACGAAGTTTCCTCAAACATGAAGGCTATGCAAACATGTAAATACCTGTGAGTGTGTTACTGTAATTCAAAGGGGCATAGCATTGAATAAGATGCAGCTCTGCCTGAAAATGCTGCCATACATACATATGTACGTATATGTGATAGTTATAGCACAGAATAAGTAATTCTCTATCCTACATTTGGCGTTTAGCTTGTCAAGCATGCAAATATCAAGATGACATTAAATTTAAGGTTTTCACAGGTCAGGTGGTACAACAATTTGTAGGAACATAGAAATCGAGAAAATAATATTTGTATTATAAAAACACGTTTTTATTGATCATTTATCAGTATTTGTATTAATTTGTCTAAGTACAAATTAGTGTGCGGTGTCTGTAATATAAATACAGTGTGTAAATCGAATACGGGCGAACCTCTTAACGGTGGTTAGTATAGGACATAAGAAATGTAATAAGGTAACTTTTAAATGGAATTGCAATTAAAATTTTATCCATAGAAAATAATTCGGTCCGCAATGTAATGCAAACACACTCGCGTTAAACATTCGTTGACAACTATCAGCGTCAAATATTTTATAGTACATTGCTGCTGAAAATTTAATTAAAAAATTAATTATGGGGTCATAATTAAGTGTAACTTAAAAATATGTTTTAATTATTGATAACACTAATGAATTCTATGTTTGGTTAAATTTATCGCCCGTATTAGACTTACACACTGTATATCTGAACGCATCCACCAGGTAATGCGCGTTGCACGAACTAGTTTATGGCACCCGCAGGCAGATGATTTTGAGTCAACGTAAAACGCGGAGTAAAATCCCCCCTGGTTATTGTCTCACCAGGCTTCACGCAAATAAGGCACAACGGATGTCGAGTTGCGGAAAAAGCCCAGCAAACTAAACTTACTAACTAGAGTTTAACTAATGGCAGACATTTTGCTACTGTTGGCTATTACGTATCATTAGGCTCATTAGTAACATTAATAACGTCGTAACATTCATATAATTAAATATCATAAATATTAAAATTTCTGGAAAGGTTGGACTTCGATGGTTATAAATGAGATGAAAATATGTAGTTATGTGTATGTACATGTTTTGGCTACAAAATGGTAAATGAAAAAATACAGATCCAATTTACCGTTTCTGATTTAGCTGCATTTATATTAGCCGGATAATGAAGATAAGAAAAATTATATCTGACTTCTACGTACGTAAAAAACTATTGACTAAAGCTCTTAGTACTAGTACTATAACTATAGTCGCTAACGTACTTGGACAATCGGTTTTTTTGTGTAGTTTTCAATAAGCTACGGTATGACGTGCCAAAGTTCTCAACAACCAAAGCAGTTTGTTTTTAATAATACACAGATAAAATGAAACACTTTTAAACTGATACATCGCGTTCCTCAACACTATGATCGTTTCGATAAACGCAATAAATCCATTTTAAAGGGTTTCTATAAATGAATAATAATCGCGGTAACAGAATAGTATATTATTGCCGAGGTACGGAAACAGAGGCATTTTCTGACGAGGTGCTAAAGTGCCGGGCCGAGGCTTGCCGAGGCCTGGCAGTAGTTCCGAGTCAGAAAATGCCTGTTTCCGCTGAAGTTTTTCTCAAACATGCGAGCAAATAAAACAAAAATATAAAGAAAAAGTACAAGAAATTTATTATCGGTAACTTATACAGTAGGTAAGCAAAAAACAATTAATTTATTGAAAAGTAAAATTTACATTGGTCATATTTTCCGAAATAGTGGTCGCATTTTTGTTGGCCTTCCAAATCATGAATAGGTCGTAAACGCTATTATATTTCTCTTTTGACTTCGCAGGGAGCAAGTTATTTAACACTAAGTTTGCTTCTGATTTCAAATCAGGTGGGGTGTGGGGTGCAGTCTATTTCTATAGTTTCATCACTCGAACTCATATTAAAACGATATAATTTTACGCAACACAACAATGCAATGTAAAAATTTCCATAACAAACTAAGTTGCCCGCCTTTTGTATTTATTTTTATTTTTAACCATAGACCAAATACAGTAACTACGCGCATGCGTGATAGCGCGCGCACTCTGTTACTAAATTAAGGCCTATAACATTTAAAACTTTCGCGATTTGAACACATATTATTTGCAGCCAAGGGATATATCTTCGGATGTGCGCGGGGATATTGTGAGTGTCGTGTGTCGGACTATTGACAATAATTAAGATATGTTTTTATGGGTAGTTTAAAAATTGTGTGTTTACCCCAAATTTCTGCATAGACTTTTCGTTGGGTAGTTACACAAATCTCTGTTTTGACATTTTGCTGGGACATCAGTTAGCCGCGACCATGACCAGTGAAACCTGTGTCGAAACGTCGGTAAATAAGGTAAATAAGTAAATTCGCGTTAGACCCGTTTAATAATTATGTTTAAATATAAATTAAGGCCTCTCCACACAACTGTTTCAATGAGCGGTTTTGGTTGGCTCATTGTGTTTGTTCCTTGGCCCTTTCGTGTTGTATGCAATTTTGAACATTTTAAAAGTTTAACGCAGCGGAATAAAATGGATTTTCATACATTTATTTTACTCCTAGGAGTAAAATGAGGCACTTTTCGTCTTCTATCTATTTAGGAATAAAATGCGGCCTTTTTGTAGCATGTTTGAGAAAAACAATATTATAATACACAGATAAGTCATATTTGGGCTACAAAAGTCCTCAATATTTTATTAATTAAATAAAAAAACTGGCCAAGTGCGAGTCAGACTCGCCCACCGAGGGTTCCGTACATCATAAAAATGATTAAAAATACTTTTCTTGTGTAGTATCAAAGAGTATACAGTATACATTAGTACATTTCGATGCTAGTGCGGAAAGTATGTCATTACTTCACGAGTACCGAGGTATCTTGCCACGAGCCGTAGGCGAGTGGCAATACTCGGGACAAGTGAAAAATGACATATCTGCACGTGAATCGAACGACGTTTTTCAATAAAGATGCGAAAAAAATTAAAATACCTACATAAAGAATTTGAAAGTTTTTTTATTATTTCCGTGACACGATTGTAATACAGTTGATATATTAAGAATATTTCCAAAATGTTTATTTTATCTTCTTTACTTTCTCATTTTCAATCTATAATAAACAAAATAATAAATCGCATGTGACAAATCGTATCGTCATGTCTTAGAGGCCCTTCGAACATGTTTACCTGATTGAAAAACGCCTCTACTTTGACTGACGTTTCGTAGGCTCTGTTCCGTTTTATACACACAGATTTATAAGAACTGTTTTCAATGTTAATAATTTTAATGAATGATCATTAGTATGATGAAGAAGTAATTATTGAAATATGAAATATCAATATCTTTAATATTATTGCGTTAATAGTAGGTATTTAGTTTTATTACGGCTCGGTAAACTTAACGAACAATAATACTCTTCGGTAAGCAGTCATGAATTGGAACACAACTAAATTTAAAAAGATTGGAAAAGTAAAAAGCACTAGTTCGCAAAAACAAACTTTGCGCACGCAAAACAGCCAAAAAAAGGGTAGTTTTTTAGCAACTGTATTGAAAAATTATTTACCTACTTCATAGTACAGTTATAGTGCAAGGTCTCCACTCACTCCCGTGAGTTATATATATTCATCATCTTTTCATTTAAATGTTTTTCGTATCATTTCTCTTGCAAGTTTTATTCATTTGTTCGTATATCGCCAGCATATCTTATCTTTAAAAGGTCTTCCAACAAAGCCTTGTAATCAGTGCCTAAGAATTACCGTTCAACCCGTAATATTTCAGATTCCACATTAATGTTAAGCATGGATAATGCGGGAAAGGCACGGTTTCTTTTTTTAAATTTGTTTGGTATCGGAAATTGAATTTTCGTTAAGCGATCCTTTGTCATGATAGTCGAAATATTCATGGTAGGTAAATTACATCTTAGGTTTGGTTTAAAGAGCGTATATATGTTGATTATATAATAAAAATACACGTGAATGAAGTCCGGAGTGAAAGCTAGCTTATACCTAATAAATTATGGAAACCCATATTATACGAGTACCTATGTGCGTAAAATAATTGTGGCTTGAGTTAAATGTGGTTGTTAATTTTACACTTATCTGATACCTGAATGGCAGTTTGTTTATTAAGTTCAAGCTAGATAAAACAATAAGATAAAACATTTTTTAATATAAACTGACGACATACTTTTTTAATTTGCCAAATCATTTTCACCGAGGCAAACAAAAATAATCATGTATTTGTGTATAAAATTTTTAATTCAGAATTGACTTAAATTATTGAAATAAACGATTTACCTCTTGCTACCAAATTCAACATTAACAACAGCGCTAAAGTATTTTATCATGCAATTTTGTCTAATAACAAGTTATACAAACAATTAAAAGTAAGAATTGCCACCAAGTTTGGAACTGTCCTCGTAAGCACTCGTAAGCATCTGATAATTATTTGTATAGAAGCGCTAAGCGATTTAATTGTAAACCACGTACCAACTCCTTTCTATCTCTCTTATATCGTGTAAAGAAAGTGAAAGAGCGAGTTTTCTTGTGTGCGAGAACAAGTGAAACAAACTAATTTAAAATTGTTGATTAAAATGTTCCTGTTTTAGCAACTGCGCTCGATATAGGATGACGAGTAGGTTGAAAAACTATCATTCTATTTAGTCCGTCAGTTAAATTATCTAAATATATTAGACACGTATTTTTTAGTTTTTTAAGTTAATTAAATTTGACGAATATAAAGAGCATCAAAATTCCGGAGTGAGGGCTTAGTTATCACGTCACTGTTACTTAAGAATAGTACCTAATTGTCACGTCACGCGAAACTGCATGTATTTCCGTAATTTATTATTTGACGAACAAAAGAAAAAAAACGTGAAAAATATTTTGAATAAATCCGACAGACGGACTAAATAGATATTCTGAGTCACCTTGCCTATTGCAATTAATGTGCATTTTAGGAACAAATTCCTAATTGACCGAGTGAGCAAAGCGAGCGAAGAGTCTCCGTTTCAGCTTGGACAAACATGCTTTCGTGTGTCTGTCCATTTGTTCTCTCTGACTCCAAGTTTTGTAAACTTTGTTGATTACATAGTTTTTTTTTTGTCGATTCAGTTTTTGGAAATTTTCTAAATGGCGGGTATTGGTACAAAGGTCCTAAGTGCCAAAGACCCCCCAAAGGCGCTTACTACTTTTGTGCCAATACTAGTACCATCTCACAAGGTCTACAACAGCTCACAGAGCCGTAGTATATTATACTAGTATGATTCAATTTTGATGATGTGCATATTTTAGGAACAAATTCCGAAGATACTACTATGATTACGATTTTACATCATAGTAAATAGGAGATGGTTTATTTTAGGACCTATATTTTTTACACACTTGATTGAGTCTTATCGAGCTTGCAAACTTATACTTATCCCAAATGAATTTAATCTAAATACGCGTCTTAAAAGTGCGTACCTATTCAAAATGAGGGGGTTTGCATATAATCCATGGTCAGAGATATGATCCTACATAGTATAGTGTAATATGGGCCTTATGCTTCCTTCAAGATTTTCTTTAAGATGTTGAATGAGTAGTTTTAACTGAATAGTTGTTTTTTTTACTTTTCTCGCATTCGAAATGAAAAGTATAGGTAAGTGTTTAACTCGGGTAAAAGGCACCCATTTCCAACTCGCACTATTTGCGCTCTGGCTTCGTTCGAGCGCCAAACTACTTCGTCGGAAATGCGTGCCTTTCAGCCCTTGGTTAACAATCTACTATTGCAAGGGTGGAGGCAGGTCATTCCATATTTTAGCCGTCGCGAATTTAAAACTTCCTCTGAATCCAGCTGATTTATGCTGAGGGAGTAATAGTCTATTTCGTGATTTGCTACGGGTATTCCGTTGGTGCTTGTCTCTCATACATTTAAACTTTTCGTGGAGATTATTGGGCTTTTTTGTGGCTATAATTTTTTGTACCAAACACGCCAGATGCAAGTTTCTTCTGCCGGACCTTTTAAGAATTCCTTTCTCATATTGGCAAGGTGTCATGCGGGCTCTTTTAGGTACCGAATAGCAGAACCTGGTATTACAAACATTCTGACATCTCTGTATGGCTTGAGCCGTTTTACCGTAAATTCTAGGTCCGTAGACTGCGTCGCAATAGTTAAACTGTGACAGGATAAGTGATTCTACCAGGGTTAGCCTTACTGCCTCAGTTACGGTGCCGTCAGTTCAACAAAAAATACCTTGTCAGGCGGTGAGGTCGGCAGCGGGCGCGGAGAGCACTCCGCTCGTCACCCCTCGTGCGCGCCGTACTGTAAGAAATTGCAGTAGTGGCGTAAAGAGTACTATTACATCGAATCGGAATGTAATAGTACATTGTGATACACGTGTTCTATGATGGTCTTTACACACGAGGCGATATTGTGCGCGCGAGCTGTAAGCGAGTGCGTAATAAGGAAGCCGATGTGTATAATGACCATGCACACACGTGTCATACGACATTTTTCAACACACTTGTAACTAAAAATCAAAATTGTATTCGTGGTTATTAACTTTTGTTAAATACGTTAACTTAATTGTCAGAATCATGTTAGAATGCCTACATGTTAATTAGAGTTTGACTAACCCTTATTGACTACCTACTTGAAGCTTCTTGCGATGCCTTTTCGAGGTCGGTTGATGACAATATTTTACATTTTCAACTAATAAATCCCTAAGCTAAGGCCCAAACGTCACAAATAAGTAGGTATATTTATCACCACTAACTACAACTAGATTTTCATGATATCACTCGCATTTTGCAGTTTCAAAGGAGCCTAACCACATATTGTTATAGTTTTACTTCTAATTCTTTTATAGTTGCATTTTATCATATTAAAAATAAAGCGAGAAAACGGTCACAAATGTTTTACGTAAACAAGTTACCGCAGCGCACCATTGGAGTGTATTTTTCAACCGACTTCAATATTTCAAAAGGAGGAGGTTCTCAATTCGACTGAATTTTTTTTTTTATTTTTTTTTTTTTTTTAATGGATGTTCACTCATAACTCCGTCATTACTGAACCGATTTGAATTTTTTTTTTGTTTTCTAAAAGTAGACGGTTCCTGGTTGGTCCCGTTTTTTTCAAAATCCATTTCTGATGATGGGATCCATGAGGAACTGAGGGAACTCCTCAAATTTGAAAGGCACATGCATGCTGATTTGGGTGATTTCTTAAGAAACTCGAGCATTTCTTTACGAAAATCATCAATTTGGTGGAGTGGACCTGATGATGAAGACCAGGGATGGCAAAGTGGAACTGCTTCGTAATTCTCAGGACTATGATCCGATTTTAAAAAATATTTTTTTGTCTGTATATAGATGGTTTCAGGATTGTCCCGTTTTTTTCAAAATCAATTTCTGATGATGGGATCCATGAGGAACTGAGGGAACTCCTCAAATTTGAAAGGCACATGCATGATGATTTGGGTAGTTTCTTAAGACACTCGAGCATTTCTTTACGAACATCATCAATTTGGTGGAGTGGACCTGATGATGAAGACCAGGGATGTCAAAGTGGAACTGCTTGGTAATTCCCAGGACTATCGTCCGATTTTAAAAAATATTTTTTTTTCTGAAAATAGATGGTTCCAGATTTGTTCCGTTTTTTTCAAAATCAATTTCTGATGATGGGATCCATAAGGAACTGAGGGAACTCCTCAAATTTGAAAGGCACATGCATGATGATTTGGGTAGTTTCTTAAGACACTCGAGCATTTCTTTACGAACATCATCAATTTGGTGGAGTGGACCTGATGATGAAGACCACGGATGGCAAAGTGGAACTGCTTGTTAATTCCCAGCTCTATCATCCGATTTGAGACATTCATCTTTTCTTTGTAAAGAAATACCTTCAAGATAGTCCTATTTGATTATAGTTCTATTTTGATGATGGGCTTCATGAGGGATTGAGAGAACTCCTCAAATTTTAACGGCACATGCATTCTGATTTGAGGGTTTCCTTAAGTAACTAAAACAGTGTTTTGGCGGAGCCAAAATTTTGATGAACTTGATCTGATGATGAAGACCAGGGATCGCAAAGTGGAAGTGGTTAATAAACCTAGCTCTACTTATTATCCTAGTTGTGACATTCATCTTTTTGATTTGATTTATATTCTGATGATGGAGTTCTAGAAGAATTCAGAGAACTCTTCAAATTTGAACGGCAGGTTAATTGTGATTAGAGGGTGTTCATAATTAGCTTAGGCATTTTCTTACTGTGGCCATCATTTTGCTGGAGTGGACCTGATGTTGATAATCAGGGATGGCATAATGAATATGCTCGTTAATTTACAGTCTGTCTGTCATCCAATTTAACACATTGTTATTTTGTTTGTTTAAAGGTCTACAAGGGAGTTCCGTTTGATTATACTTCAAATGTAATGATGGAAGCCCTAGGACATTAAGAAAGCTCCTCAATTTTCAATCGTACACGTGCGGTGTATTGGATATTTGTGAAGTAAACTGGCTAACTCAAACAAATTCTTAATTTCACTTTTACCGGGAACCAAATGAAGTCGGTTTTTTTTTCTTAAAAATTATTTCGAATCGCGTTGCGCGCGCAAATCTGAGGCAAAGGCCCGCCAAACAGACAAAATTGACTTTGACTTTATTTTCAAAATGTGGTCGAGCGACGATGAAAACTGTGGAATAACGCAACCTAGACAATATAAACCAAGACTTGACTATGACCGTTTGGAGACGACCTACGAATTTAAAGAAAAGGGTTCGACTGAAAGCGGAAAAATGTATAAATATTTAAATTAAATAATTAAATTTTGTTTGTCTTTCGACAATCTTTCGCTGATGCGCCGAATAAAATGTTCTTTTTGTCGCGAATCATTTGGTGGATAGTTATATTACCTACTATCATTTCGAGATATTCTCATTAGGTATTTATTTCAAAATTCTGCCGCTAGCGAAAACTTGTCAAATTAAAGCATTAAAAGACGCGAGAGAGAGATACTATCTGTAAAGTCCTTTTCATATCAGGCACAGCCAATATACCTTTCAGCCATGCGTTTAAGTACAGCATAATCAATTTAAAAAAAAAACTGTGACATGCCGGGAAAAGAACATGGCGGCACATTATTTTGATTCTAGAAACATACGAGTAGAATTTACAAGTGTCTAATTGTAAAATCCTTGTAGGTTTTTTTGGTAAACATAGTTTACACAATCTTGTAACAATTTTCTTGTAAAGTGGATCTTGTGGACTTGTAGACTTGTAAGTTTTGATAAACAGGGCTCAGGTGGATTCTCTGTTCGTAGCCACTTTCCTCTACTAAGCCCCCGCTTAGTAGAGGATCACTGTAGGGTGTGTAAAGAAACACTGGGGTCGTACTAGGTAGCAAACCGTGGTACGGTATATGTAAAAAAGATGCAAGAATATGTTGGCATGAAACAGCTTCACATCTGATGCGGATCCGGACATCGTTTGAATATGTAATGTGCATAGCGCCGTTATGCTCACGCTGGCGTGCGTAACCGCATAAGTGTGATAGTCGCGCAAGTTTATCAGTTCGACACTGTTTTACTAAGTAGTTTCAGTAATAAGATTAGTTATGAAAGTAGGATATAAGCATATCAAAATATTTTTTGAGTAGTTCCTAAGGGAATCTGCAAAGTAATGCCTGATTCATTAATAATAATTATTATTTCACAATAATTTGTATTTTTTGTAAATTTACAATACAAATGAGTTATGTCTGTAATCTTAGTAAGGCCCACATGCACCATCTAGGGTTATCCGAGTCGCTAGCCCGCAGTGAAGCTGTCAAATTTCATAGAAAAAACGCTTAACTTCGGCTTATGTAACCCCGGGTAGTGCAAATGATACTAAGGGTCACTTGCACTACCGAAAATGGAGGGTTAACCTGAGGTTAACCCACCATTTTATATTGAATTTGACAGTTGACAGCCCACTAACCTAAAGTTAAGCGGGTGGTGCAAGTGGCCCTAAGAGTTGTACCTACTCGTACGTATCTTTATAGTAATAACATTGCATATATGACCTACTGAAATATTCTTCATGCTACAAACTAGCCCAGATCACGCCATTTGCTGCAGCTACCCATTTATAACCGTCGACATTATCATTGTCGACCACTACCCTCATATTCGGACGTCATTTGTCACGCAGACTATCACCTGATCCATGCGCCCTTGGTGCTCCAAATACTGTAGATATCAGCCCCGGCGTTTATATGCTAAATTTTGTGACGTGGCAAGCCTTACAAATTAGCTACTTGTAAGGCTCATTTGGTAAGCAATAATGGTTCTATAGAGTTTAGTGCCTAAAGGATGACAATATGAACTTTAAATATTAAGCTCAGACTGACCATCTGTATGTATGTCAGCGGACTCAATCTCAAGAATCACAATAGGTAGACAGGTAAAGATTTGTTAGCACACTGATCTTCTTTTTTGTTGTGTTATCTCTATAACGGTTAAAAATACAAACATGAAATACGGTGTGATAATAAAGTAAAATCGACCGTAAAACAACAAATAATGAAAACAGCGCAAGCTTGAGAGTTTACAGATAAAACCGACATTGTTAACAATTTTGAGACCGAAATGTCAAGAAAACGCCCACAGCGGAATAATAATAACATAACGGCACTCATAAGTGGATATACCTTAGCCTAAAATATAGGTACGCCGTACTATACGAAATGTGACTAATGGCTGTTTTCAAATGAGCGTTTTTTGTGTTCACGGCTGATGCCATAAACCATAGCTAAAGTGATATTCATATTTTAAAGTATCGATGTGATGTTTTGATCTGGTTGTGATACGATGGATCTGCATGAGATGCCCAGTGCATATTATCCTTATACATATTAGCGCGTGCGAGTTGCATTGTGGAAATGAACTACGAGCCGTGTCAAGGTCACCATAACCAGTTCATATTTTCAAGTTAGTATCGTCCTTGTATGCCACTCAGACACTGCATCTATCTAACTTCTCTAGTATATTTTGTCCTACTTACATAATCCCTAATGTCGAACGGCTTGCACTTTTTCTGCAGATTATCTAGGATTTTTGTTTTAGCAAGAGAAATAAAGCTGTGTATTGTGATATATTACAACCTTAATAATAGCGTTAGTAATCCAGTCATTGAACTGACAGCTTGTACGGAAATTTTATTATTATTAACGGATTATTTGGGAAATAATTAAAATAGCAGATATTTTTAACGTAACGGATAATTTGTGAGTATAGTATCATGTAGGTACCAAAATCCAACAAAATATCGTTACATGCAAATCGTCACAAATATGTACACACGTGTTTTAATCGTTTTTCTTGTAAGATTTTTCGGTATTTATGTTTTTTTAGTTGTTTAAAATGGGTCAGGACCATATTTTACTTATTACCATTTGTTTCTAGTGAAATAAAACATCTATTACCCACGCCGTACATTTTGTAAGTTTTATCGTTTTACGTGAATAATTTTTCTTCGGTTTCGCTTTTAACACATAGAAGACAAATATGTCGTCATGTTCACAAACAAGAAAAATACATACTACCGTCAATTTCAAAAATCGACTTAGTTGATTTTTTTTTTACATACTTCCAGAAGAAAAGTTTGTAGGATTTTTGCATACATTATCTATAACTATCCCATTCGAACGTAATTTGAGAAAATTAGGGTATTATAATTTAATGTTTGTCAAACCCGTTTATTTCCTGGGTTATAGTGGCCCAGCGGTAAGGAGCATTGGTGGCCCAGGGGTAAGAGCGTGGGACGTTTACTCAAAAGGTCATAGGCTCAACAAGTGTTTGGAAACTAATGTTATACAAAATATAATTTGATATTTACCAATCGCTTTTCGGTGAAGGAAAACATCGTGAGGAAATCGGACAGATGGCATGGTCAGGCTCCCTTAATTTTAATGCATGAACGAATCTTGTACATTAAAACTCTTCTTCTGATTTCGAAAGTTTTATCAGACCAAGTTTTGCCAGATAGCATCATTATCATTAGCTTAGGTCACATTCAATTTTTTTAACAGGCAGACGTTTATGTATGTTGAGGAACATACATAAACGTCTGCTTGTATTGCCCATAAAGTAGGCAGAGTAGCTACATGAAACAGTTTAAGTTTTAGTGCCACTTTGTAATTAAGGGGTTAAAGATAACAAAATTGTGATATTGCAGTCATAGGTGGTTCAGGCCATTAGTCAAACCACAATTGAATCCAAATCCCACAGCCAACTTCACCCACGGGAGGAAAGGGGATGATATAATATTTAACCCGTCACCACTTGGTACTTCTTAAAGAAATTAAAACACCGGCCAACGGCGATTTAGACTCGCGCACCGAGGGTTCCGTATAAACTTTATATTGCAACGACACCTAGAAGTAGAAATTTGAAGTCAGATTGGGTCAGTCGTTTGTACGGCATGGAGTTAGTATGCGAGTTTATTTTTCCTTGATAGTTTTTCGTGGCGTAAACAATTTTTTTAACTTATGTTATAAGAGAGTACTTTCAGCATGACAGCACATAAATTTAAAGAAAAAAAAACAATCTAAGTTGGTTAAATTTCTAGTTTTGTTTCGTTTTTTTTTAAAGTAATAATTTTTCAGTAATATTTATGATAATATTAAGGTTGTGTACAAAAATCATACTTTTCCTTCATAAACTTCGGAAATAAAGGAAATGGTATTGTTTTTACACTTTCGTTTATAAATCAAAAACTTTACATTCTAAAATAATTTTGTAAAAATGTTTTAGAATGTGCAAATCTGGCCGATTTAAATGATACCCCACATACTCGTACATCTTTTATCGGACATTTTTCATTGAAAATAAATTAAAATATGTGATAAATCTTCTTTCAATGTGTCTGCGTTAACTTTGTTTATAACTGTTCCAAATTTTTAATCGGTCGAGATATTTAACGATGTGATAGACAGACAATCAGACAGACTGAGCCGCATCATAAGGGTTCCTTTTTTACCATTTTAGTACGGAACCCTAAAAACCGGTAATTAGCATGAATTAGATGCTAATTCCCTGATTGTAAAGTTGAATGTATCGTAAACCTTTCCAGCACATCACTCAAAATTAACGACAGGCATTATCATAGCCGATACCTACAATTGGATGTGGTTATCCCCATGTCAATAACACATACATATTATGTAATGTCTACATGCCATAAATTAGCCGCTTGTACACAAACTGGAACAACGGTTATAGTTTCAGCTAATAGCTGCTCGGAGTTATGTTCGGCCCATATGAAATACTGTGGGGACATTTCAAGATTTGACACCTTGTCAATTGTTATACGGGATGACATCACTGACGTATTGAACATTATATTTGTACTTACAACTCACACTCATGGGATTCCTGAAAAAAAAAACAATACTTTGCTTTATTAAATTATTTCAATTCAGTTTACAGTTAATATTTTGAAATAAATGTGGTTACTACTAAAACGCTAACAACAACTTAAATTTTATTTAAAGTTTAGAGTGTCGTGATTTAACGATTTAACGATTGTTTATTGATAATTAAATCTGCACTGTCTAACGTAGATCATTCTCGTAGAAGGCCAAGATACATATATACTCTGCAAAGTTTGGTTACTTACTTATAGCTTTATTCAGCCCGGTTCCCTGAAGTTTGAGCTGCAAGTTACTGACCCGGCTGCCTCCCCATCCTACACTCTTCCTCGAATCTTCCAGTCTTCCTGCAGAACAGAAGGACATTATTTAATTCGACATCCTTTAGTTTGGTTTCCTCTAGTGTGTCTTTCCCAAATACTTTATATCGTGCTGCTGCATACATAGCACATTCTGCTAATACATGCTTACTGGTTTCCTCCTTACCGCAATGCGGACAGGATGGGTCCCTAATTATACCTAGTATCTTAAGATTTCTATTAAGTGTATTGTGTCCGGTTATGATACCGGTCAATATTCTTAGATTTTTCTTACCTAGTTTGAGAAGATACCTGGCTCTCCTGTGGTTTATACCTATAATCATCATTTTGGATTGCCTGCAGCCATCTTCCTCTTTCCATTTCTTTTCCGCTTCCAGTAGTTTGTTTATAACTTCTTTCGTTACTTCCGCTGATAACGGTAGAGCTGGTTCTGGACCTGTATGCTCCTTCTCCGCCCCTTCCCTTACCAGCTCATCTGCCTTCTCGTTACCCATTACTCCCTGGTGACCTGGTACCCAGGCCACCGTGACCTTTCTATCCACTCCTATTCTGTTCAGCTCCTCCTTGCACTCTTTTACTAGCGAGGAGGTAACTGACGTCTTATTCAGTGCTTTAAGCGCTGCTTGGCTATCTGTGTATATTACTACCGCTTCCGCATATTGACTTCTCTCCTTGATGATTTGTGTGTATTGCATCTCGTTATCGCACATACTTCTGCCTGAAATACACTAGCAAATCTGCCCAGTGGTATTGATATATTCTCCCCAAGCCTAGGTATAATGATACCGGCTCCTGCGAGCTGTGTCGATTATTTTTAGTAACATGACAAAAGATGTCCTTAGCGAAAGATCATAGATATAATCACGAATGTAGCAAGCCGTACATAACATTCTGTACGGCTTAAATGGTTGTAAATCTAGAATATTTCGCTTTCAGAGGCTTTAATGAAACACGAGCGGTTCATAAAACTTTTGCTTATTTGGGCACAAAATAAGTATCAAAACGGCTCTTGGCTCTTTAACATCATCATTTCAAATCGTTAGGCACTCGAAATCACGCAAGCTCTTAAGTTCCTTTAGTTGCTAGATGGTCTTTAATTAAATTATCCATTAAAATCATTTTATCGGTTTTAGGAAATATTACTTTCGCCTTCTTAAGCAAAGAGTGAAATATTTTTTATAGGTTAGCAATGGCAACCGAACTTGTGACACCATGTACCAAGTTTTACGCTTGCCATAAGTTAACCACCTCCCAATGTATGCGAATTTTCAAAATAAATATTTTACAGTAATAGTTCCTAGATCCCATGTAAAACGTCTCAATTCAAGGTTGTGACAATAAGGAGCTAGGTAAGCCTGACGGATGACCGGAACCCACGATACTACGTGACCAAGACGGCAGCGACAGATTTTTAACATTGCCCGACCGGAATAATAATGCCTACTAAATATTACAGATGACTACATTTGTAGGGATGGGACGAATTTGTGACTTAAGGTTTCTTACTAGTTTAAAAAGCACACTGAAAATTAAATGTATCAACGTAGTCAAAATACTCAGGTATATCAAGGCAAGTTGAATATTGCTAAAGTTTAAAGCGAAAGGCTCTTCATTGCTAAGATAATTATTGTACAAAATTCTTTTTTACATCAGCCTCGCCATCTTCACTTTCCAGCATAAAAACTGACATTCGATAGCTAACGACATTATCTAACTTAATGTTTTCTAAAATATCGTAGGGAATGTCAATGTCCATAATTGACAATGCTGACCGGAATACTACTTTATTATAAAATCCGGCTTTCACAGTTCACAGTTCTTTTAAGGATATTCTCAGGAACTTAAATTGTTTGCTCCATTTGCAACATCGCAACAACAGCGACATTGCTACAGTCAGCAAAAATAGTATCGTTAAGCTGAGCCTAAGCAATAAAACTCTGATAAATACATAGAGAGTTATTTTCACTAATTGTGGAGTAAAATATCGCAAGAACAGAATTGGAATTAAAAAAAACAAACATTAAAGAACCATTCCTTTATAAGTAAACTATGATGAAAATATAATGTACGTATATAGATAGAGATATATATATATAGGATAAAGATAGTATTTATCACATTTCGGTTAAGCTGGCATAAGCGCTCATAGGTAAGTGTCAGATTTAGGGACCGTCGATTTGAATTCCAAACACCAATAACATGCTATTTAGTATGACAAATACAAACAATGAAGAGTTGCTGTATGAACGAATAAATATTATTTTGTTTTATTTAATACGTGGAAAACCAACACCGCTACATATAAATATAAATCGTATAGAATTCCAGAGATCGGACAAATTTGCGTCACTGCTCGCAATAATGTGGACATGACTCCAAAATTAATCAAATATGTAATCATTTAATTAATTTCTTACTTGACTTAAATTTTAATTCCTAGTCAATAAATACAAAAGTTTGTTAAAGTATAGATTTATTAAAAAAAAACAGTATTTTTTCCAATTTTTCTGCAGTCAGTCTATTTCTTTTTACATCAAAAATATACTTAAGTGCTGAAAAACTCCGCTCGCACTCCACTGATGTTAATGGGGCAAACTTAAGTAGTTTTATAGGAATATTATTATTCCAGTATAATTCAGAGTTTATTTTCTGTTCTAAGTTGTGGGCGATAACCTCAAAATCGGGATGTCTGTCAAGGACGGCTTTCATTTTAGTTTTCAAACGGTTAGCTGCAGAAAATGTAAATATATTTTATTCAGTATCTGCATACCTGTTTGAATTTATATCACTGCACATTCGCATTTTTGTACCATTTCCACGTCGTATTATATTAATTTCTATTTTAGCCATTAATTCGTTACTAAACTGGCGATAATTCGGACCCATCAGTAAAGAAAATGCCATTTTTTAATTTTGCTGCCGTTTAGGTACGGTACGTGCGTAATTTAGGTACGGCAATTACGACTGTAATTTGACAACTATCAACGTCAAAATACATATGTATATCAAAAATAAGTAAATCCACGGAGGTTTTATACCGATAGAAATAGAAAACTTTTTTGTCAGAAATAATAATCATATTATCTAGCAGGATATAGTTATAATCGTTTCAGTTTAACATTGTAATTTATTATATAAAAATATGGACGAAAACGATAACCACTTTTGATAATAATTGTAAGCACGTATAAACTATTATCTCCAGAAATTCAAATTTTGTTTTAAATGTAAAGCCTAGCAAGTGCCTATTTGGTCCTCGCCGCGTTGCAGCGCCGTATAAATCAGGTCCAAATAGGCACTTGCCAAGCTTTAATTAATTGATTAACAATTTGATTAATTTTAGAGTCATGTCCACATTATTGCGAGCAATGACGCAAATTTGTCCTATATCTGAGAATTACAAAGCCCAATACAGGCTCACACTTATATCACTATACTAAATTATATTAAATTAGTTGATAGGACTTATAAGGAGGATAATTTTTTATTCCTTTGAAGTTAGTTTTTCTTTTTTAAAGTTCTATTATTAATAAAGAGTTAAGAATTTGATGTTCCTCATACTCATACCTCATTTTAAAGGAAACTACGTACAATAGATCATTATAGCACGCCAAGCAAACATCACTAGATTAATTGTGAATTCCCTGTGAATTCAGAGGTGTGAAGTAACAATGTTCTCGTAATAAAGTCTAGAGCAAAGCAGTTTTCTTTTATATCACTATTTTATATACTAAGTATTTATTATTGTTGTAAAATAAAATTTAAATTTATTTTAAAATCAAGTGGCAAAATTTTTTCAAACTTTATAACGAATTTAAGTTAAAAGTCTACCGTAAAATAGTATTTAGATTTGTATTATAATAAAATTACGGATAACACTCACGCATTTTCAGTCACTATGTGCAACATGTTTCGGACATCCTATGATGCCATTATCAAGCTCCAAATACCGTGCGCAACGACGCAAACGGGCGTACTAAAGCATTTTATATAGCCACATATCATTAACCCTCAATAATGCGTTCAAAAATCGCATATGAAGGCCCCCATAATAATAAACCTTTGTGTTACAACCAGTTTCTTATCTGTGAAAATGTTATAGCTAAATAATATCATCGATTTCGATACTATTATTTTTGGTTCAAATTCCGAACACATCTGACACAACAAAATTTGATTTCACCTCTATTCTAATATCAGTCGAGATGACGTTCAGTTTGAAACGAATTGTTAATTGCATACAATGACGCACGCAAGTCGCACGTTACTTTGATATCGAACCGTATGAAAATTTGGGCCAACTGTAGTTTGTCTCTGAATTTAAAAAATATAAATGTCAAACTTGAATGTCAGAAAAGTTTTTATTCCTGAAAGTCGACATAGGCGGTCGATATATAATATGCGCTTTGAACGCATCATGGAGAGTCATAATATGATAATATGTGATGTTATTATGAAACTCGGCTGACGCCTCGTTTCATAAACCCACACTCGAGTTTTCATGCCTTTCATTTTATCCAATCACATAAACTACTATTACTTCGCTGCCCGAGGCGCTATCGATGACGAAACCGGTCCAGGTGATGTCTTGGACTTCTTGGAGTCGGTGAGAGGATTGTTTGACTACAGATTTGGTCGATGACCGTCAAACCGGCGGACTCGTGTCCGCCCGCCCGCACCCGTCGTCGCGCACGGTTGTTAACGCTTGATAATGGCATCCTCGATGTCCGCAACATGTCGCGCATACTGACCAAAAATACGTAAATGTTATCCGTAATTGTATTATAATATTAATATGTCTCACGATGGTTTAAATTCAAAAATGTAGGTTTATATTTAAAAAGTTTCCCGGTTGTATGAATTTAGTTTTACAACGATTGACATTTCATTCCCTAGATTTTAAGATAAACACAAAATAATACGAAATCCTAGCCCACCCTATATTTAGGAGGAATAGGAACTGAGTGAGATGGGACATTTGCTAAAATTGACACAATATTACAATGCAACTTTTCTTAAGGTAGGTTTTTCGTTTTGTTTTTAATGTTGCCGTTTTGTTTTTAAAGGTATTTAATGTTGCCTTCTGTTACCGCGATTGTCATTCATTGAATATGTTTACTTTTTGTTCAAAAAAATCAAATTATAAGACATCTATTTAAATTTATAATATTACAAAAGGTTGACTTGGTAGAAGAATAAAATATTTTTGTAAAAATATGGCAACTCTGGTCTAAAGATACCAACGCACCTCTTTACTATCCCTCTTCTCCCCATTTATGACCCAACTACCCTCGCAATCCCTGCTTACCCCATGTTACGGTAGTTAATAGTTAGTTAAGCGGGGGTGTGTCAGTTGTCATCGTCTTCTAGGTTTCTAAACGCCAGGTCATTAGTTGGAAGTTTGATGTCGTTAATATTTACAATATTTTAAGAAACCAATTAAAATTACTCTGCAAATTCTTTCTTTCTCGTCTTTAAGTACGTGCTAAGTAAGTGTTTTTAAATCACAGGGATATTTCAATTCGATTCTATCCGCGTAGCCGTAGATATGCGTCTGAGTCGATTAACTCGCTAGTTAGCGGTTCGTTTCGTTAGATCATTAGGTACTTAGGTTGATTTTTATTGCTGGGTGCGTACTGCGTAGCCAAGATGCCATTCACTAACGCTCAGTAGCGAGCGTAGCATAGTTGTCTTCTCTATCACTCTTCCTTATTAGTGACAAAGACAGATGCATTTCGCTCGTGACTGAGTGATGTTTCATTCACGTTCACGGGATTGCGTTAATTTTGCGAATGTGCAATAATTTTTGTGATTTAAACTATATGAATTAATCGATCGAATTATTTCGAGTTCCAAATATAACTGATTGAGTGCCTTGCCTGTACATCGATTCCAGTTACTCAACTCCATTTGTTTAACCTTATTGTATAATAAAGAAACACAAATAACTGCAAGCCCTTACTAGCTACTACCAAGACATAAGACTGGAAACCAATGTGTAGTGTTGTTAAGTCAACACATTTAACTAGTGTGGTCTTGTTACTAAATTGTTATTACTGTTGTTTCGACACATGCCTATTGGCAACCGTTTTGGATTATATAATAGTTGTATCCTCAAGCATTAATATTACACTAAATAAATCTAACCTTACTTTGTCTTAATTTAATTTCGAATAGCAATGAATAGCTTAATCCTTGAATACAAATACAATAAAACCACCCTAAAATAAAGCGATTTATTTCTTTTGTTAATTGGTTTCTCTGTTTTTATTTATTTCTCGTACCCAACCCGCAAACTAATGGAAGTGAGAGTAAATGTAATGTTTACTTTGAGTTGCTCAATTATTCCTAGTATTTATGAAGGTAGATACTCGTCGGTACCTACATGATTGCCTATGTATTATTTGCTTACAAATTTAACACTGATTACGTTTATATTACCTATGCTTTTATAATTCTAACTAGTGGTGTGACAAACATAGTATTGATATATTTAAGGACATACATAACCAGTATTTTAATCCGATTAAAAAATTTAGGAGAAACTGTTCCTACAGGATAAACTGATATGTATTTTGTATGGGCCATGTTGTCCAAATATAGCTTTTTGGTTTGCACCAAAAAAAAATGTTTTCCCCTTTTTCAATATACCTACCTATTTATTACGTATCTGTTACTCCGTGTCTTGTTACCCCTTGAGTATTTAGTGCTTTAAAATCATATAAAAAAGACAAAACTAATAGAGATTGAATGATAATAGTACATTACTGCAGACGCCGGGAAAGAAGGGCTTAACGGGTGAGTATGTATATAGACGAGCCGAGCGTTAGCGAGGCCGGATAACCATACGAAGCCGTTAAAGCCCTTTTCACGGCAAGGCATTTCTCAAACATGCAATGAAATAAATAAAAAATCTCCAAAAATATGATAGTTTTATTTCTAGAGAAACTAAAAGTTAACTTGACGAATTAATATATCTAACACAAATATTGCTATTTAGTTCGTGGTGATTCCAACACGAATTTAGTCTATAACGATAAAACAGATGATCCATAAATATTTCATGATGTATAAATATGTCGCAATGTAAAATGTGCCAAACACGAACAGCACTTGTTATTCTGTGACAATGAAAATTATAACCTCTGTACAAAATTTTGTAATTCCTACTTATCTTTAGATAGACAGACACCGTTCTCACTTAAACAAGAAACAACAATTTAGTCTAAACAGTTATCGTTAACTATATTAACTAAACACTTATGGATTTTGGGTAGCCATATGTCTGTCATATCTCGTTTGTCATTTGCGCCATCAATTAATTTAGAGCCATTTCAATTATACTTTCGCATTTCGCACTTAATTCTGGTGGGGCTCAATGAATAGTAATTTCTTCGTCAAAACTCGACGACAATATAATTATTATAAATAACAATGAACAATAAAACCATTGAAATAGAATAAAAGAATCAAAGTTATTTAACTTAACCTCCAAAATTATTAAAAAACTACCTAGGCGTTTTTTCACACGCGGTTTGAGTAGACGCTTTTACGTTTAAATTTAATATTTGAAATGTATCTATATTTGTGTAAGTAAGTTTGCAATAACGTGTTTTTACTTATGTTCATGTCAATGTCCATTTAATATAAATAAAACTTCAAAATATAATTTCTTATTTTTATTTTTAATAGGCATTGTGACAGAATGTTATCATGAAACAAAATGGCACGGTTTGAGTAGACACTTTTACCGCTAATGTTTAAATTTATAATGTGTTATTTGTTATGTTCATGTCGATATCGATTAAGTATCGACTTAATAAATATATTCGAATATATAATTTATTGTTTTTTCTTTTTAATAGGCGTACTGGCAGAATGTCATCATAAACCATAGTAATGAAACTGTTTTAATGGCTAAAAACCATGTTGCTGTGTCACACATTTATGTGGAATAAAATTAAAAAAATATTACTTCCCGGCCTAGGCCTTCAATTTTGTATGAAATTCCATTACGTGTCTCTCCAGTTGCCCCGCCTGAAACGTGGTACTTTGAAGCCTTTTATAACGAACGTTATAACAACATTTCATTGCATGTTTGAGAAAAATATATTTTTCACTTCTCTTGCTCGAAAAGTTCGCCTTTGTGTCGTGGCTAGGCGACACGAAATCGCTTTTCATGCACTAGGGCATAAAGTAACATCGCAGGTGGAGCGCGCTCGCCGCCGCGGCCTCGCCCCCCGCGCGCCCGGCCGCCTGCAGGCGGCGCGCGGCGGGGAGAACCCAAGCGCGCGAGTATGGATGTTACATTTTCAACGATTTAAAGTGATGTAAAACCTAATATTTTCCTTACAATCGAAGTGAAAAGCAGAGTGTATACCTCGGGCATACATACCCATTTTATCCTCGGCTACTATATTGGTCCTCGTTACACTCGGACCAATAAATGGCCTCGTCTTAAATGGGTCACTTTATGCCCTTGATGTACAATCTACTATTTTTAAGCAGAATGTCTGCGAACGACGTTTGCGAGTTGATGTTTTTTTTTTTTTCACTTTTCCTTTCTTTCTAAGACGTTTGATCTGATCTGATTCTATGTTAAGGATGATTCACGCTAGATTGGGACGGGCTGGGCCGGGCCGGAAAGATGTGTCAATTTCTATACATAACTCAGAGGTCACGTGGCATTTTCCATACAAATCGAATGAGTCATTCTTTACTTTAAAATACTTGGTACAAAATAGGTGTGTAGGTACATCAGTATTTCATACTCTAGTCTCATATCAATCTATAATGCTAGAATGAGACTGAGATTATTGGGACAAAGTATCTATGTGCTCATAAAAATAAATATTTTGTACTGTGACTCAGGTACAAGTAGAGTCAAAAATAATGAAGTTATTACCTATCTTATCTCTCAACTATGTATAACGTGTACACACTTAACTAGATACACTTGTTTATAGTATATATGTACGTATTTACTCACACACAAGATCCCAGAACTTCTGCAATATGCATTTGAATACGTGGAATCAACATTCATAATTTAAGCTGACGGACGTGAGATCAAAGATGCTGTGTAAGTAATTTGTCCCTGAAGAGACGCAGAGATAATATTATGCATATGTTTATGCGATATTTAATAATTGCATGTATAGCTGTTTCAAAATAGACATAAGACATCGGAATCATTGGGGCAATTTTTTTTCGACAGGTAGGGGCTTTCTTTGTAGTTAAACTAAATTATCGATGCTTGTTCTATATTATAATCGTGATAGCCCGAAACAATGTGTGGGTTTTTTGTAACTATTGTTTTAAATAAAAAATTCCTCGCAGACTCCTATGTCTGCATATTATTATGTGACATAATAAAGATTTTTCACCAAAAAACTAAAAGGATAACAATAAAACATAATTTATGTTTTTCGTCAGACTTGTTTATAAATATGTATAAACAAAACGAACTGACATAAATTGGGTATCCTTAAAGCCTTCGAAGCAGGAGGTTGCGGGTTCGAATTATGGTCAGGGCTTTTATTTGTGTGTTTATCACGAGTATTTTTTCCTGAGTTATGGATATTTTCAATGAGTTTCAGTATTTAAATACATTTATCTATTATATATATCTGTCGTCTAGTATCCACAACACAAGCTTTATTGAGCTCACTGTGGGACTAGGTCGACTTGTCTAAGATTGTCTCAGAATATGTATTTATTTATAAATCATTTTTATGAATCTGTAGTAAACTAGAAACCTTTATACCTACTTATAGTTACGCCATGTCTTATAAAAAAATGCGTTACTTTCTAAATTTTGAACTGCAAGTTAAAAAATTATTTAAAAAAAATCATAAAAGTAGAGCTTTATTAAGACTATATATATATTTTTTTGGAACGTGGTCAGTTAAGCTGTCAAGTCGTAAGTGCAGCAAAGATACTTTTTTTTCCTAGTTATGGTCATGGTATCCACTAATCCCCTTCTAAGTTCGCTTATTGTGACGGACGGTTAACTACGGAACTCTACATTGAGCGTGGCCTGACATGCTCTTCCGGTTTTTATTTACTCCTTTTGTTACTTCCTACTATGTCGATCAGCAAAGTAAATAATATAATTTCAAAAAAGTAATTCACAGCAGCTGCTTAGGTGACCGCAGTACTCGCATGACTTTACTTAGTCAGGAATAATATTTATTCCATTTGATTGATTGTAGTAGTAGGAGATATTCAATCAACTCATTAATTTATTTGATAATTGCTGGCGTAAAAGGAATTCGTGTCTATTTCTCGTAATTTCATGATTTCTTATCAAAACAAGGTATGCCAATAGGCATAATTGGGTTTATACTTACGTGTACCTACTTGCCTTAAAACATATGTGATAAGAGCTTCGCTTCCTCCGACTATTAAGTTATGAGGTTTAAACGTTAAATCAATAGATAAATTTAAAGTTGATTTAAAATAAAATTGTATATTTATAAAAATAATATTGCATTTCATATATCAAGTGTCGGGGAATTTTAATAAATAGTATGCATAACAAATGTATTTACGTACGGTCAGCCAATTGGAACCCTAGGCCACTCTAGGACTATGTCAAAATGACAATCAGTAAGAGATTTCTTAAAATCTGATTATAAATCAGATCGTCAATATGACATAATCCTACAGTAGCCTCCAATTGGTTGACTGTACGTATCTTTTTCTGTGCTAGTAGGACTTCGGTAACGATGCAAAGAAAATATCAGGAAACGCCATTTCTTCAAGGATATAACGATCATCTAAAAGCAAGTAACTATTCAGGAAAAAGTTAATTTGCGAGATACAGCCCAGTGTGTGGGCATGAGAGCTGAGGAATGGCATGCGCGTCATTAATCATAAGGGAGGCCATGTTTAATGTGCTAGTTTCGATGAGAAGTATATTTGCTTTGTGAGAAATTATTCCGTGACAAAAAGGTCACGACTATGAAAGGAGTATTTAACAGAGTTAGTTCCAGCGCATGCTTCGAGGTACGAGCCTAATAACGTAAGAAAATACACATGTAGCAAAAAGCACCTATGAACAGAGAACCTGATATCGAGTCATTATATAAGTATGGCTGGATAAATAAGACAGTAAAAAGTTTCCATTTTATCGACCATCTATGCGTCTTTTTCTCACTACATACATACCTACTTGTGATAACGAGACAGCCACGGTGATAATCTGACCACATTAGACTTGCTGATGCACCAGCGTGTTTCAGGCAACAAAATGTTTTTAGTCCGTCCAAAGTCAAGTCTACAGTGACTTGGCAACGACGCCGTAAAAGACGAAAGTCCTATGAAGATATAACGTTTATGGTGCAGGTTTCACACTTTGTCGCTGCCAATTTATTGCATAATTTATGACTGGTACTATGATTACATTAAGTACATTGAGTGGTTTCTTGACATGAGTATCGTCAAGACTGCACTATAAATTATGGTTTAGGTACTTTACTGGAAAAGTTATATTACACACCGTTAATTAATCGCTTACCATTTTTTAATTAAACATAAGTTCATAGGACACCAATATCCACTAACTACAATCAGTGTACACCGAACTATATCGTGTAGGCCTTCTTTTTGTGGTGATAACGATTATACCACCTATTTATGCCCTCGACCCTGATACCAGATATCTTAATCATTTGAAGTATTGTTAATGAGTTACGCTATTTTGAAATTTTGACCTTTGGGCGATACGAGTGTATGGTATCGTTGACGGCTATTATGCAGTATAAAAAAAACACTATATTACGAATTTACTAGCTATTGGATAGTATAGTGCATTAAACAAGCTTTAATTGTAAATTTTTTGGATTTTCAATATATTTTTTTTTGTAGCGTATTTTTTTTTTTGCCTATTGAAGTATTGTTATATTTTAAACATAATCCTTGTCAAGTTTTATAGTGGGCACGGGAATGGTTTAGGAGCTAGGGCGAAGCGAATATAGTACCGGCCGGCGGCTGCAAGCTGGCGGCGGCCGGCGAGCGGCCAGCGCTCGGCTGCTCATGCCACGCTTGTTCGCGGTTGCAGTAAATTTATATATCAAATAGGGGCGGTTGTTTGTGTTTTGAGTATAATTTAATAAACGCGATTAAATCTTTTCTAAATAATTTAATTTAAATATAATTTAGTAATATTTGTGTTTTCTGTCGGAATAAAAACACTGTATTTAAGCCGTTCGGACGGAAAGCGGCCGGATGGCTTGACGCTGGTTCCATGGGCCAAGGGTCGCTGCCTGCTCTGGGACGCTACCTGCGTGAGCACCTTTGCTCCATCTCACCTCCCTTATACTGGCAGGGTGGCAGGTGCGGCCTCGGAGAAGGCGGCCGCTCTTAAACATTCTAAGTACGCCGTTTTGGAACCGGCATACGATTTTGTTCCGGTCGCCGTGGAAACTGCTGGGCCATGGTGTGCGGAAGCCAAGAGGCTTGTTAAAGACCTGGGGCAGCGGTTGCGCGACAGAGGTGCTGATCCCCGATCCGGCTCCTACCTTGTTCAACAAATATCGCTTGCCATCCAGCGCGGCAATGCCGCGAGCATTTTTGGCACGTTTGGGCAGGGTGAGAGCCGAACCGAGGTATAGTTAGTTTAAGTCTAAGTTAAGTTAGCTGTTAGTTAGTGTACTGTAGTTTAAGTTTTATTATTAGGCTTAGACTTTATTTGTATTTTTTTAGCGTACAAAATGTTCGTTAGAGACATTGACTTTGTAGCTCATTAATACAAGTACTCTGGTGTCGTGTTACAAGGCGTGTCAGGTTGCCACCAAGACCATCACACGGTCCTTTGCCATGAGAAGTGGCATAAAAATGTATATATTAATATATTCATACCAAATTACAGCTTTCTATTTAGTGCTAACGGTCACTGAGCTAAGTCGCAGTCGGACTATATGGGTTACTCAACCCTAAAAGAGAGGTCGATAAAGTTGAATCTATTTTTAAAATGCTGCGAAGTGCGTAACCCAATGAGTAAAATAGCATTAATAACTTTTTTTTAATAAATGTAGTCGTATAAAAAAATTAAGTTAAAACGCTCCCATACATTTAGTACAGTCAAGTGTAAAAATATGGTGGTGCACATGTTACTCAAAAATATGTCCCATAGCACCTTATGCCGCTGTAATAAGAGCGTAGTACCATATTTATGAGTCGATTATGTCGAACCATATTTTTGCACTTGACTGTACTTGCAGCCTCAAATAATGTTAGTGTCGTAAGAGAAAAAAATGCTTGAAATTAGTTATTTACACAAAAACACTGTAATAAAATAATAATACTACCGTTTACGAAATAAATAATTTCACATTTATTTTTAAATGAAAAATGAAGTACGTTTTTTTACAACAATTGCTCGATGTGACGCCCTTCTTGTAAGATATATTCACGGGACCTCTTAAATGTTTCTAAATGAACTTTTGTTAACATTTGCAGTGTAATTAGAACAATGGCACGGCGTACGCGAATTTTTAGCTCTTCTAGGCTGTGCATTCGTTTAGCGTAGACGTTATCCTTTATGAACCCCCATAAGAAAAAATCATACGGATCCAGGGATCTTGCCGGCCAAGAGGTTCCACTATTATTGACTATTAAGCCACTAAAATGGTTTTGTAATAAATCCATTACAACACTTGTATTGAGTAGTTGGGCTCCATCTTGTTGAAAAATTATCAACCTTCGTTCTTCGTCTGGAACTTGTTCTAGGAGACGCTGTAAATCGTTTTGTATGAACTCAAAATATCTCAGTCCAGTCAATGTGCCACCATAAAAATAACGCCCAATAATCCTGTTACCAAGAATACCACACCACACATTAGTTGAAAATCGAACTTGAGCTCTAACTTGAGTAGTTTCTCGGGAACTTTCCATCGCCCATTATTGCGAATTTTACCTACCTGACCTACTCGGCGACCTGCGACCTGAAACTCCGTGTGTGGGTTGCTTTATAAAATAATGGAATGAAAATATCTAACTTAAGTATTAATTGAAAGCGGTCAGATAATAATATATCAGTACTTGAAAATGATAATTGTTTAATTAGGAGTAAAAGTGGATAACTTAAAACAGTTCATAAGTCATTCGATAATGGTGAAATGCCTAGGCCGTATAAACTAGTCTTTCAATGAATGGTGTACTAAATGTATGGGAGGGTTTGAAGTTAATATTTATAATATTTCTGTTTTTAATAAAAAAAGTTATCAACCGACTTCAATATTTCTAAAGGAGGAGGTTCTCAATTCGTCTGTTTTTTTTTATGGATGTTCACTCACAACTCCGTCATTACTGAACCGATTTAATTTTTTTTTGTTTTCTGAAAGTAGATGGTTCCAGGTTGGTCCCGTTTTTTTCAAAATCCATTTCTGATGATAGAATCCATGAGGAACTGAGGGAACTCCTCAAATTTGAAAGGCACATGCATGCTGATTTGGGTAATTTTTTAAGAATCTAAACCCAGTTCCCAGGACTATCATCCGATTTAAAAAAATATTTTTTGTCTGTATAAAGATGGTTCCAGGTTTGTCCCGTTTTTTTAAAAATCAATTTCTGATGATGGGATCCATGAGCAACTGACGGAACTCCTCAAATTTGAAAGGCACATGTATGCTGATTTGGGTGATTTCTTAAGAAACTCGAGCATTTCTTTACGAAAATCATCAATTTGGTGGAGTGGATCTGATAATGAAGACCAGGGATGTCAAAGTGGAACTGCTTGGTAATTCCCAGGACTATCATCCGATTTAAAAAAATATTTTTTTGTCTGAAAACAGATGGTTCCAGGTTTGTCCCGTTTTTTTCAAAATCAATTTCTGATGATGAGATCCATGAGGAACTGAGGGAACTCCTCAAATTTGAAAGGCACATGCATGATGATTTGGGTAGTTTCTTAAGACACTCGAGCATTTCTTTACGAACATTAATAATTTGGTGGAGTGGACCTGATGATGAAGACCAGGGATGGCAAAGTGGAACTGCTTGGTAATTCCCAGCTCTGATTTGAGACATTCATCTTTTCTTTGTAAAGAAATACCTTCAAGATAGTCCTATTTGATTATAGTTCTATTTTGATGATGGACTTCATGAGGGATTGATAGAACTTCTCAAATTTTAACGGCACATGCATTCTGATTTGAGGGTTTCCTTAAGTAACTAAAACATTTAATATACTTAGACCGGGTTACTCACGTCTATAGAGTCGAAAATAGCTCGACATGTTTCGGGACGGTACGCGCCCCATAATCATGAGTGAGAAGCGCTTGCCGCGATTGCTCTGCGCACACATGCGCATGTCGAGCTATTTTCGACTTTATAGACGTGAGTAACCCGGTCTAAGTATATTAATATGTCTAATACTCACGGGAGTTTTCTATTTAAAATAACTAAAACATTGTTTTGGGGAGCCAACATTTTGATTAAGTGGACCTGATGATGAAGACCAGGGATGGCAAAGTGGAACTGGTGAATAAACCTAGCTCTACTTATTATCCTAGTTGTGACATTCATCTTTTTGATTTGATTTATATTCTGATGATGGAGTTCTAGAAGAATTCAGAGAACTCCTCAAATTTGAACGGCACGTTCATTGTGATTAGAGGGTGTTCATAATTAGCTTAGGCATTTTCTTACTGTGGCCATCATTTTGCGGGAGTGGACCTGATGTTGATAATCAGGGATGGCATAATGAAACTGCTCGATAATTTACAGTCTGTTATCCCATTTTACACATTGTTATTTTGATTGTTTTAAAGGTCTACAATGGAGTTCCGTTTGATTATACTTCACATGTAATGACGGAAGCCCTGGGACATTAAGAAAGCTCCTTAATTTTCAATCGTACACGTGCGGTGTATTGGATATTTGTGAAGTAAACTGGTTAACTCAAACCAATTCAAAATTTCACTTTTAAGGATGACTCACAGTAATCCGTTCCGTTCCGATACGACACGGGACGATCTGTCAGTTTCTATAGAAAGTATCACGTGATAGCTAGGAGCCCTCGGACGTCACGTGACTTTTTGTATAGAAGCTAACAGATCGTCCCGTATCGGATCGGAACGGAACGGACTACTGTGAGTCATCCTTTACCGGGAACCAAATAAAGTCGGTTTTTTTTCTTAAAAATTAATAGTGTAATTTTACTCATTGGGGAACGCACTTCCGATATCAATTGGAAGTTTTCTGATATCTGTTATATTTACGTAATTATCGCCTGGCTACACTTAACAATTACACCCTGTATAGCAAAATCTGCCAGCACATGCTTATTGGTTTCCTCCTTACCGCAGTGCGGACAAAATAAATCCTTACTTATTACTTAGGATCTTAAGATACCGGTCAACATTCTTATATTTTTCTTACCAAGCTTGAGAAGATACCTAACTCTCCAAAATTGGTAAGGCTGGTTTGTGGTGTCTGTGTGTGAGTGATAATCCTTCTCCGCTCCTTCCCTTGCCATCTCGTCTGCCTTCTTATTCCCTGTTTCTCCCTGATGACCCGGTACCTAAGCCAGGGTGGCATGCATGAGCAGCCGGGCGCTGGCCACTCGCCGCCAGCCCGCAGCCGCCGGCCGGCACTATTCACTTTTTCAGCTCCTAAACCATTTCCGTGCCCGCTATAAAACTTATCAAATATATTAAAAGTAAACACTTATATTATATTAGCAATATTAAGACAAAAAAATGTCTACCTTAGCTTAGCTTATGTTTTTACCTAATAGGTAGGTACCTTTCTCAGCTTTTTAACTTCACTGAGGATCCAAGAAAGCGTTAAAGCTGAAATTATGAAATGACTGTACAGAAATGCTTTACCTGGGTCTGCCTTTGTCCCGTTTATTTAATAAAATGAGTACAGATGTAGTGCATGACCTTCCTTTGTATTTTATCGGAAACCCTCGTATTTGTCATGCTAATCGACCTCGGTACTTTTAGTATTGACACTGACTGAAATAGCATGACACGTTCGGGCGTTTCAGTAAATACGAAAAAAATAATTATGCACTACATCTGTAAGTACAATACTCACTGAATGTTATATCGAATTATTTACTACTTTCCTCTTTGGCAAAGCTATAGCATGTGGCATTAAAATGAAATCGAATTACGTTTCCCATCATAAGGTAAATTATTACAAGAATTTAATAAGTATTACTTATTTACTTATTTATTATAAGATTTATTTTTAATTATTTGAATTTAATAGTAGGTTTTTTTAAGTATGTACTTTTAAATAATAATATAACTTCTTTTTTTAGTTTTTAGCCAATAAGTGTCACTTTAATTTCTCCAAACTGATGTTTATAATGAAGATTATAGAAAATACAATTGAAATATATTTCATTGTTTCTATTCCTCTAAACAGTAAAAGGCGATGTTAGAGGGGGATAAAAGACTTGGAAACATGTAGATGACAATGTACCGACGGTTTTCGTAAGCTCGTCGTACGTGTCTCCCATACAAGTTGACTGCGATGATCGCCTGGTAATCTCCCGAGTTACGTTTCTACTAGAGTTTCTTTGCACCCGCGTTCAGATTCAATTCTTGAAAGGGTCTTAGATTTGTACCTTCATGTCTTCTGTAAAACATACAGAGAAAGTCTAAGTACCTATATAAAAAAAAACACAAATAATCAATACATAGTTTAAGCGACTGCTACGTAATGGTCTAATAATGTATACATGTTTTATCTACACACATGTGATGTTTTTAAGAAGTAATGCGAGGGGGGTGAAGTGCTCCTACTACAAATGGTTCCCTTTGTCTTCGTATAATTTTAAAATGCATAATTCTATTTGGCATAATCAACATATAGCATAGTCCAGTTTAGCATAATTTGATTTGGACTTTTTAGTATGCCAATATATTTTCGGACGAAATAGTATTCGACATATTGTGCATTATGCCAAGTCTGTTATGACAAAAGCGTTTCGGAAAAAATAAATTATGCCATATAGAAGGCACCCACTACGAATATTATATTATATTATATATGATATATTTGTAGTAGGCGCACTTGTCCGGTAGGCGCACTTTGCACCCGCCACCTTATATTGGTTTAAAAACCGAAGGTAAATCAATGAATTTGTATTTTGCATAGTTTACACATGGTATGTTTTTGCAAGAGTCAGTAAAATATCATTTGAATTTAAGTTAAAGTATTTATTAGTAAAAGTTGGTTAGAAAAATATTACCTATATGACTTTCATAATTCAATATATTCGTTACTTTTCTATATGTGAATATGGTATTGAAAAATGTTCTTTTCGCTCTGTTTCAATGTTTGTATCTTAAATTCGCTACGCATGTTTTAATTTTACTTGCGACTAGCAGGAACTTGCTGTGCTCTCGATAAAAGATATAGTTCATACTCCTGAAAATTGGCATGGCACTTGAAACTTAGTGAGCAGCGTTCGTTTTCTTTTCACATACAGGTCACGTACAACTCATCAGTTGGAGGTTTGCAAGTCGTTCCGCACGGCTGCGTCCAATGTTTGGGACTCCACTCGATCGAACTAATTAAAAAACGTATGGAGAAGTTAAATTTGCTTGGTAATTGCAAAGAGCAAACGTGTCGGACTAATCAAGTCAGCTTTTTGGCGTATTAACCGAGTAAACCTTTTAAGTATGTACCTACATATGTTTCCGAGTTAAAAAACATGAATGTTACATGAATATATTTCCAGTAAACCACATATAAATTACAAAAATCCGATCAGGTGCGAGTATTACACAGTCCCACTATTTGTACGACGACAATAACACAATTTGTAAGAGTGAATGTTTAAATTGATCTGATGTAACAACAACAAAAACAAAACAAATATGTTTCTTGTAGGGCTACATTGCTAAAATGTAGATGGGTACTTCTCTATTGTAGTAGTAGATATTTAGTTTAATTGAACGTTTTTTTTCATTATTTGTTGCTGTAGTGGTATAGTAGATTGTTAACCTTGGTTAGCCCTTGGGCTGAAAGGCACGTTTACGTTTACGTTTAATTATTTTTTAAGTTACCAAAAGTCATGGTTGGATATAGTCGCATATGCTGATGCTGATTTTGCGTCGAACGAGGTAGATCGTCGACGGGTTGTTTATAAAACTGTATAATAGGAAAATCTTTTATTTCTTGGGAGGGCAGAAAACAAAAGACGGTTGCTCTTTCAAGCACAGAGGCGGAATATGTGTGTTTATCAGGTGCTTGTAGTTTTTGTTCGAAGTTTACGGGGTACAGTATACCATAACTTTGCATAACGACAGTCAGTCTGCTCTGAAGTTGTGCACCAATTCTATGTACCACGCTAAACACATTGATGTTAGACATCATTTCAACAGAAAAATTGTTGATGAAGATACAGTTACGTTAAAGTACTTATTATCTGATGAAATGGTTGCCGACGTTTTGACAAAACCGTTACCAAAATATTTTTTAAGAAAAAAAAACCGACTTCATTTGGTTGCCGGTAAAAGTGAAATTTTGAATTTGTTTGAGTTAGCCAGTTTACTTCACAAATATCCAATACACCGCACGTGTACAATTGAAAATTGAGGAGCTTTCTTAATTTCCCAGGGCTTCCATCATTACATGTGAAGTATAATCAAACGGAACTCCCTTGTAGACCTTTAAAACAAACAAAATAACAATGTGTTAAATTGGATGAGAGACTGTAAATTATCGAGCAGTTTTATTATGCCATCCCTGATTATCAACATCAGGTCCACTCCAGCAAAATGATGATCACAGTAAGAAAATGCCTAAGCTAATTATGAACACCCTCTAATCACAATGAACGTGCCGTTCAAATTTGAGGAGTTCTCTGAATTCTTCAAGAACTCCATCATCAGAATAGAAATCAAATCAAAAAGATGAATGTCACAAGTAGGATAATAAGTAGAGCTAGGTTTATCGACCAGTTCCACTTTGCCATCCCTGGTCTTCATCATCAGGTCCACTTCATAAAAATTTTGGCTCCCCCAAAACAATGTTTTAGTTACTTAAGGAAACCCTCAAATCAGAATGCATGTGCCGTTAAAATTTGAGGAGTTCTCTCAATCCCTCATAAATTCCATCATCAAAATAAAACTATAATCAAATAGGACTATCTTGAAGGTATTTCTCTACAAAGAAAAGATGAATGTCTCAAATCGGATGATAGAGCTGGGAATTACCAAGCAGTTCCACTTTGTCATCCCTGGTCTTCATCATCAGGTCCACTCCACCAAATTGATGATGTTCGTAAAGAAATGCTTGAGTGTCTTAAGAAACTTCCCAAATCATCATGCATGTGCCTTTCAAATTTGAGGAGTTCCCTCTGTTTTTCATGGATCCCATCATCAGAAATCGATTTTGAAAAAAACGGGACCAATCTGGAACCATCTACTTTCAGAAAACAAAAAAAAATTAAATCGGTTCAGTAATGACGGAGTTCTGAGGTAACATAGATTTAAAAGAAAATAAAAATATAAAAATAATAAAAATTCAGACGAATTGAGAACCTCCTCCTTTAGAAATATTGAAGTCGGTTGATAAAAACATGATTATGTTTGTTTCTCATTTGTTTATTGTACTGAATAAATGAGATTATAGGTTCTAAAAACTATACTGCAGAAGTATAGATTGTTTTAGATCCATTTTATATATGTTTCGATGGTTTGCTATTTATATGTTACGGATACTTTATAAATGTATACTTTTTCTATGTTTTTTTCTGTTGCAATGTTTTTATTTTTAGGACAACAGATGTGTCTTACTTTGATTGCTTATTATGTTTGTGTATTGTGATAACGTTGAGTTTATATTGGTTAAATGGTCAGAACTGGTTAGAACATAGAGTTCTTATATGTGCCAACAAACACTCGGGTTTTTATCGTTTACCGACGTTGCTGTCACGTTCTAACAAGTATGTATGTGCGAAAGTGACGCATAGCGTGATAAGCGATAAAATGGCAACCATGCTAACCCTCCTGGTAGTTATAGATTTAGTTTACCTAGGACAGATGTCACATTAAAACACTGTAATTCATTGCTATTGCTTTCGCGAGTGCACAATAAATAGGGAACTATTATTATTATTTTTTATTTGATCATCTTCTGGATCTCTAACAATGTCTTTATTTTATATGACAGTTTTAAGTTTAATAAAAGTTTGAAATTCGACAAATAATAGAATTAGTATGAAGAATAACGCAATTTCTGCATTTTTTTATTTTAGATTGACCATTAACAAAGCGCTTTACGGCCTAATTTGTAACCAAAAAAGTAAAAATAATGTTTAATGCTTGTAACAATCTAACAACCATTCTATAACACTCCTTTATGAAATAACAAAACCTGAACGTTTTATATTTGTTTACACGTATATAATTTTGAATGTAAGCCGTATCACGCCATTTGCATTTTATTTCAACAAGACAAAAAACGAAACGCTAAACATTTCTACATTCGCTTGCATTTGCCGTTACTTATTCAGCTAACACGTGTCAGTATAACTGAGCCAATTTAAGGCAAACCATGCATAAATTTCTTTTCCTCACAGGGATACCCCGAATTTTTTTTTGCCAACACGTAAGAAGACCGCATCTTTATCACAGAGTTTAGAGCTGCAAGAGCGTACGTGCATTGTAGCCGAAGCTTTTTGTCTGAAATGTGACACCTTTTGTTAGGAACGAGTCGTGCATGCATAACCAAGTGACAATGTTTCTTGGAAGTAGGTTTTTACCCAAATGTGATATGGGTTTCTGGGAAGTAAGTACCCAAGCTTGACAAAGTAAAGTATTAAAGCTCGAAAAAGCAAAATATGCACTATTAGTTACGATTGTTGTGTTTGTTCAGATTAAACAGTGACAAGTGTCTTTTTCGACCACGAGATATTCTGCAAGTCGTCTTGTGCTTATTGTGCTGCTTTGTTACATTTTAATTATTCTACAAGTAGTAGGTATAATTTTATATGCTAAAAAAATGTACTGGTAAATAAATATGTATACTCACTGTGAAAAAGTGCTCACAACAATCGGGGGAAATTTATTGGAGAGATCGGATCATAGCAGCAATTTTCTTTAATGCATGCCGGTAATTCTGAACCATTAGGGTGGGAGGAAAGTACTACGGTAATTTCATTGCGTGAAATAACGAGTTTAGTGAACGGTTACATAACGGCAAAAAACGGGGGTTAAATATGTAGCAGAAAAACCACTTGTATAAAGTGTATTTATTTCGTGACTTAGGCACTGAGTGTTACGTTAGCTATACAAATAAACAGTCATAATCATAAGAGGTGATATACGATACTCAATATTCATTGTTTACATAGGTGTCAATAAAATAAAAATAAGTTATTTCATTTATTTTAGATCATAAAAATGCACATTATTTAAATAGACTATAGGTATATAGGTAATATAGTTTAATCAAGTTTTGCAGTCACATCATATTATTTCAACCACAAATGATAACTACATAATATAATTAATTTACTATTGTAGTCACATATTTTTATTCCGTCAAGCTATTGATAAATTTAAGTAAAAAAAAAACCTACTAAAAGTTTACTTTTCAATACAGTTGCTCAAAAAGTGCCCTTTTTTTGGCTGTTTTGCGTGCGCAAAGTTTGTTTTTGCGAACTAGTGCTTTTTACTTTTCCAATCTTGTTAAATTTAGTTGTGTTCCAATTCACGACTGCTTACCGAAGAGTATTATTGTTCGTTAACTTTACCGAGCCGTAATAAAACTAAATACTTACTATTAACGCAATAATATTAAAGATATTGATATTTCATATTTCAATAATTACTTCTTCATCATACTAATGATCATTCTTCTTTCTTATTATAAATTCTTCGTTCTTATAAATCTGTGTGTATAAAACGGACCAGAGCCTACGAAACGTCAGACAAAGTAGAGGCGCAACGACGATTTTTCACTTGTCCCGAGTATTGCCACTGGCCTACGGCTCGTGGCAAGATACCTCGGCACTCGTGAGGTAATGACATACTTTCAGCACTAGCATCGAAATGTACTATTACAGTTCATTTGGTGCTACATTACGGCACTAGTGCAATAATGAGCACTTTATGTGCTTGCGTCAAAAATTCAAAGAGCCATATGTACTGTAAAATGTTGTACGATACATGTGCGAATAGGTAATTCGCAACGCGTGTTGATTTAAAACACGAGTCGATTTAATACCCATTGAAAACAGTTCTTATTAAGTTGTGTGAATGAAACGGAACAGAGTGCGTAGCCAATATACCAATAACGCTCAGCCGCGAACTAAACGCTACTGTCATTGTCGCACTAATAAGAAAGAGTGATAGAGAGAGATAACTACAATACGTTATGTTGCGTGAGCGATTGGCATCATAGGCTCAATGTCGGATTTGTCGGCAATGTTTCGGCGGTAAATTGTGATGATAACTTTTGCGCCTAGCTATTACACTGTACATTTAAGTTATCAGACCGCTAAAAAATTAGTAGTAGTAGTAGTAGTAAAACACTTTATTGCATAAAAACAGGGGAAAAAAACAAGATAAATAACACAAATATTTGTACAAAGGCGAACTTATCCCATTTAGGGATCTCTTCCAGATAACCTTTGAGCAATTAAAGAAGAACTGGAGATGGTAGACATGTGTATGTGTATTGTATAAATTACATTAAAAAAAAAAAGAAGAAACCCAGTTAGTTCCTACTATACTATATAGGTAGCCCAAAAACTATTAAATATAAATTACATACAAGTACATTAAAATTAGTAGGTAGTACACGCTATAAAAATGCACTTTCAACTTTATCGTAACACAGAAAGTAAGAGTTGGTATAATATATAAATTCATTTTCATTACTGCAACTCTGGGATTTATGCAAAGAGGCTAGAACGAATGAGAAATTCATAACCGGCACTGTCAGAGACACACTGGTACATTTACAACATTTCAGCCGTCAGACACGCGACGAATAGTATTTTCAAGTGAACAATGCAAGGTGTCAACGGCGAAGAATAAATTATATTTTCTTCATGAATACAAAACTGGAAGAAACAGAAAATCTGAATTTTAGGAACTAAGCCACATCAGCGAAATAAATAGACTGATAAAAACTAATAGATTAAAAAGGATGCACAGAAAGTACGAATTACCTTCAGTTGTCGTAGGTATATTCATACCGGATTGCGTCGCGTGAAATTATTTTAACGTTTAAATTGCAATTTCCAAAGTATATTATTTATAATTTTGGCTAAAGTAACACTACTACTACTACTACTTCAAAGGAATAATGATTAAGGGCTCTATTCAAACCGCTAATTTGGCAGATTTTAATATCCACTTCACATTCCATGCGATACGGCGTGACCATATCCAAAGACTTTTTTGTTGTCTATGCTTTAAGATTGATAGTTCGAGAGTCCACCATGCTTATATTGAAGTCTCTTTTGCATCGTGACCGTGGTATTACGTTACCAGACCTTATTAGTTCAGAAAACTAAAATGTCAGCAATAATGCAAATACACAACTGAAAGAACGTGTTTATTTTATAACAAAGCTAACTTATTACCTATTGTACTTATTATGTACCCACGTATCATTAATTTAGCCCTCTATATTGCGTTCCAAATAGTAGTTAATGCAACAGTAATATAAAACGAACCAATTATGAGCTGTTGCTGCATACGCTAGTTTTTCCACGACAGCTAAAATAGCGAAAAGGCAAAATCTAAAAATTAAAAAAAAAATTGTGCTAATATATTAGGTCGTCGTTTGGTTCTACGCTATAACTAACATTTTATCTCATCATGTGAAGTGATATTGATCATATCTACAAAAGTTCACATCTAAATGACATACAAGCACGTTCGAATAGGCCTCCAGATAGTTGGGAATCAAATAAATTAACAAACACACAACTTTTTTCATTACTTGTGCTATTGCTGCTTGTTACAGTCATGTTTACAGGAAAATTCTTAAATGTTGGTTTATAATTATGAAGACTGTAACATAAAAAGAAGTTTCTTCTTGTTGTGTTGACTAAGAATATTCTTTTTTACAGTTTCAAGAGACAGCGGAACTGAAATTTGATATTAATATCAACGCGACAACTTCACTCGCTTCAGTTTTGATATTCGAACAGTTAGTGAGTCAGAGAGACATCGAACTAATCGTTAAAAGGTTTTTTCTTTTGAGGCATAAAATCCTGAAATAAATAAAGAGACCTCTCTCGCACGTTAGAATACTACAGTCAACCCAGAGATAAATCCTCTTCTAAATCGCTTACAATGTCAAGACAGACGTACCGTGAGAGACAGCGGGTGACAAACGAACCTGTGACGCGCGACCCGCGCGATAACGTCCGAGGAACGAATGGGCCGCGTCCGGAATACACTCCGCCGATAATCGCGTTGAATTATATTGTGAACATACGGCTATGTGAAGAACCGAACTCAGCGTTTACCAGCATTGTAGAGGAAAGCGGCTACGAGCAGAGAGCCCGCCTGGCCAGTTTCCGGTTGTGAAAGTTTTGAAGATCGCGTATTTGTTTCTGAACTAGGCAGCCTAGAATTACGTACAGGGCAAGGAGTCTAAGCAGGATACCCACCAAATGGTCGGACGCGATTCAAGAATTCACAAATGACTCACTTCAAGGTTTTCTAACAAGGAAGACAGAGAGACCGGCCAGTCTGAAGTGCACTTGAACGAAAAGTGACTTAATATGTTGAGTTGTGATCCCCAGTCATGAAGTTGCGGAGTAGAAAAAAAGTAGATATTTATAGTGAAAGCCGTTCTGATATTTGTGATAAAAAGTAACAAGCATTAAAACCTTAAAATAACCAACGAAGTTCTGTTTTCTTTTGCTCAGTGAAAAAAGAGTTGAGTTTTTTTTGGTTGGACTTTGACAGCTTAACTCCGGGTTAGCGACTAAACTTGGATGGTGCAAGTGGCACCAAATCATTTATTCGTGACTCACAGGTTACAACTACAATCTCAACCGATTGTATATTTGTGCACCCGATATGTATAAATAAATGGTTAGTTGTAGTGCTAATGACCATGTTAGCTTTAAATCATAATAAAAGGTTGGTAAATATTATAAATAATCTTTGCATAATAATTCTAAAACGGCCCCTAGTAGGTGACCTTGCCTACGAAGCAGGAGATCCCGAGGCATTTATTTGTGTGTTTATCACAAATATTTGTTCTTGAGTTATGGATGTTTTCTATGTACTTAAGTATTTATATTTATCTATCTATTATATAACTCGTCGTCTAGTAACCACAACACAAGCCATATTGAGTTTACCGTGGGACTAGGTCGATTTGTGTTCGATTGTCTCACAATATTTACTTATTTTATAATTCTTTAGTGCTTCTCCAATTTTCATAAATGTCATTTGTACTGTCTTCAGGGTTTACCATTGCACGGTCGGTCTGGATAACGCATTGTAGATTGTAGATAATAGTATATTGTGTATTAAGGGCGGTAAACATGAAATTAAGAACGATTGTGAATTTAAGCCCGAGTCGAAGACGAGAGCTTAATTTTAGCACGAGTTCGTAATTTCTGTGCCGCCCGTGATACATTTGCGAGGAAATAAATAAACTTTCTAGGCAGATAAAAAACAATCAATGCTGGCATACAATATCACCATTTACGAGGAAGTATGATGAAAATAATTTTTCCCCTCACTAGCTCGGAAAGCGCTGTTTTTTCCTTTAAAACTAGCGTGGAAAAACGCATTTTATCCACATGTGGGGCAAAGTAATCTAATTCCTATCATTTACCACCTGTCCAGTATAAGTAAGTCCTATATGCCCATAGTAAATATGCGCATTCGGAGGTCACACCTTAAATTGGTCATGTGATCATGTCTTATCCCGCACTTGGTAAGCTGTTGGCAATATCTAAGTATCAGCCATCAGGAGCGTACTTACGTGACCACTATCTACTGGGTATAAAACTGAAGGCTAGCATAAATATAGTTAAAAAACCGTGTAGTCAAAATAGTAACTTAATGAATATAGAGAATTTAAAGGATCCCAAGGTAAAAGAAAAGTTTCAATTAGAGTTAGGTAATAGGTTTAATGGACTGGCACTAGATTAAGATATAGAAAGTAGTTGGGAAGCAATCAAAAACATCGTTAAAGAGGTTGGACTTCAAACACTCGGACGTAAACCAAAGAGCAAGCGTAAAAAGTGGTGGAGTGACGAATGTAGGAGTGTGGTGGAAGAAAGGCGAAATTACAAGATACTGGCCGACCAAAATAGTCATTGGAAAGACCGACATAGACAGCTACAGTTAGAGGCGAAACGAATTATCAAAAGAGAGAAAAGAAAGCATCTTGATAATGTTGTGAAAAGCATTGAAGGACTCATGAGGGCTCAAGAATCTAGGAAATTTTTTTAAGAGGTGAGGACGTTTAAAAGAGGTTACCAACTCTCCTCTCAAATCCTAATAGATGGTCATGGAAACTTAGTAACGTCGTCTGAGGAAATAAAAATAATGTGGCGTGACTACTTTGATCGCTTGCTCAATTGCCCGCCTGTTGAGGAACAAATTACGATGGAGGTGCGCGATAATGACGTGCAAGTAGAGCCCCCCTCGTTCGACGAGGTCTGCTCCTGTATAATGAGGCTTAAAAACAACAAAGCTGCAGGGATTGACGCGTTGCCTTTCGAGGTTTGGAAGTGTGGTGGCGGAGCGGCTCAATCCAAACTGTACGAATTAATAATGAAAATCTGGGAGCTTGAAAGACAACCTCGGGAATGGAATACAGGGATCATCTGTCCTGTGCATAAGAAAGGATGCAGAAAGAGGTGTTCCAACTACAGGGGCATTGCCCTGCTTCCGACAGCGTACAAGGTTCTGTCATATGTACTGCTCAAAAGGCTGGAACCGTACACGGAGAAAATTTTAAACGATTACCAGTGTGGTTTTCGCAAGAATCGCAGTACCATTAACCAGATCCTTCTACTAAAACAGCTGATGGAAAAAAGATGGGAGTATGCGCAGAGTATTCACTCACTCACTATTTTTAGACTTCACAAAAGCGTACGACAGCATCGACCGGGGCGCCCTGTATTTCATTTTAAGAAGCTTTGAAATCCCCAAAAAGCTTGTCGATATGATCCAAGTTGCTACGAGCGAAAGCCGGATGCGGGTTAAAGTAGGCAATGAGCTGACAGCAGAGTTCACGGTGAGTACTGGACTGAAGCAGGGCGATGCTCTGTCCCCTATGCTCTTCGATTTAGTTCTGGAGTATGTGGTCCGAAAAGTACTCGCACTGGATTCCGGAATAGAGCTGAATGGGAGACATAGGTTGATAGGGTACGCTGACGATTTAGCTCTACTAGGGGAAAACCGTGAAGCAGTGGCAGTGTCGACCAGTATTTTGGAGGAAGAGGCAGCAAAGGTGGATCTCAGGATTAACTGTGGGAAGTCGGAATACCTCCACATGAAGCGCTACCGTAACAGTCGAGCTAAACGAGAGGACCTTCTTGTAGGAGGAAACTCTTACAAGGGAGTGGACAAATTCAAGTACCTCGGATGCACTGTTACGGATACGCATACAAGAGAGGACGAGATCAATATCCGCATCCAGAACACCTTGCGATGCAGTACTGCTCTCCATAAGGTGTTGGCGTCCAAGCTTCTCAGTAAGGCTACTAAGCTCCGGATATATAAGACGGTTATCCGTCCCATTTTAATGTATGGGTGTGAGACTTGGACGCTAACACTTAAGGAGGAGCATAGCCTTTTAGTAGCGGAGCGTAAGGTGCTCAGAAAAATCCTGGGACCTGTAAGAACGGACGATGGTAATTGGAGGATCCTCAAAAATGCCGAAATACAAGAACTGGTAGCCGAACCAAATATCATTGGTGAGACTAAGGCCCATCGTCTTCGCTGGCTCGGCCATCTTGAGCGAATGGGAGAGGATCGCCAGGTGAAGAGAGCATACCTTGGTCGACCGACTGGACGTCGTCCGGTCGCTCAAGCTCAAGATTCCAGTTATTGAACCACTCGCTACGCTCGTAGCTCAATTTTGGAATCTTTCGCTTGCTCGGGTCTCAATATAAGCCCGAGAGTTAAACAACAAGTTTGCCCCCTTGTATAATAAATAACTATTTCAATATTATGTGCTAGCATACTTGGACTTAATGAGCTGTATTAAGCCTATGGTCTTAAAGGATTCTCATGCTCGCCGCACGTCGTCGCCGCGCACTCCGGTGTACTATGGACTGTGCAACGACGCTACTGCTAATAATTATTGTTTCTTTATCAGCCTAGAAAGTATATTCATTTCCTCGAAAATGTGATAGAAAACATTGTATGTAATTACGGGCGGTACAAGAATTACGAACTCGCGCTAAAATTTCTTGTTTACCGCCCTTAATACACAATGTACTATTTTGTATCTGCCTAGTAAGTGTTAATAAAGTAGCCAAGATGCCAATCGCTCACGCTCGGAATCATATTGTAGTTATTTCTCTCTATGACTCTTTCTTATTAGTGCGACAATAACAGTTGCGTTTCGCAAGCGACTAAGCGTTAGCAATTGGCATCTTGGCTACGCACGCTGGTATTTCAGGCAGTACGTTTTCACACTGACGACTTACTCCAGGGTCTTTGCGCGTGACGTTATTCCCCGTTCATGTAGAAATTTTCACAAAATTATATCATCTCCGAATGGGAAACGAAAGAAAAGTGTTAAGTTATTGAATTGTAATGCTAATGATGGCTTTTGCCATGTCTTTATGGAACATATTGTACGAATCAGGAATTACTTAATGTATTTATATTAAATACCGATTCTTTAGACTTTTCAAACGTTGACTTATAAAGTAATATTGGAGCAGTCGATATAGTACAAATATCCATGACGGCTAAAATTCATCTTACTGATTTTTATACACATACCTAATCATTTGATGGTTTCATCGAATTTGTTTATAAAAAAACTACATAACTTGTTTTGTACTAAAAAGTGCATGGTCATCTCATCTGATTTTGGTTAGACATACTTATTGATGCTTAATGAGTACATTTTTCTCGCGATCAAGTCATCGTGATTCGCCGTGAAAGTCATTAAGGTTTAAGACATTTTGTCCAAAAACATACAAGAGTTCGGGAAGCTACGTAATATATTTTCGTATAAAATACCCCAGTGTCTTATACGAAGGTTTTCAATCATTGCCTGAGTTAAGAGTAGGTTGACCGGTAGAGAATGCCTCAAGGCATTAAGTCTGCTATAGGTTCAAATACGCGCGAAATACGACATTTGCACAATGACGCGCTTATAGTAACATTTACACGTTATCCTAATAAATAGGCATACCAAAGAATTCCAACTATACAAGGGGCTACTCTACTCAGCCACCCGATATCCACTACTTACACGTTCCTCTGTACTCTAGGTCTCCCACAGTTGTAAATATTGTCAAAGCGCAGAGCGACATGACCTTTCCCTACGAGCTCTCGAGCTGGACTGCTTCCACATTTATTACCTCGTATATTTCATAGCGATATTCAGAGCGATTTAAAGTGTTGTTTAAGAAAAAAAAACACTAGAGATACAATATTTATAGTTTTTGGATAGAATATGGCCTAAACTTTATAATTGCATATTAATTTATGTAAAAAAGTTACTGTTTAGCCACTTCGATAAATTTCTCAGAAAGAAAGGAAGAAGGAAGGAAAAATCCATGACCTCGGGCGGGACTCGAACCCGTGACTCTGAGATATCAGCTCATCGCTCTTCCAACTGAGCTACCGAGAACACCCGTGGATTCAACTCCCGCCCGAGGTCATGATTTTTTCCACTTTTCTTTTTTTCTGAGAAATTTGGTATTGTTCGCAGACGTTTCTGCTTAATTTTATTTCCATTTAAATTGAAATTATCTTTAAATTTTTTATACTAAAACATTGTAAAATGTTTTTCTAACTATGAAAACTCAAAGTTGAGCTGAACAAAATATACCGGTCTCTTAAGAATCGTGAATATTAGAAATAAAAGTACCATTTTTAAGGCGTACACATGAACTATGGCGTTCAAAATTGCATGGGCAGTTTATGAGTGAGTTCATTCATAAATTTTCCATGAGCTTTTGAACACGTGTGTACCTACCTATAGCTAATTTGTTTTGCAGTGAGAATACTTGCCTATATAAAATCAATTTCAAAATTTTAATTTTAAAAATCCCTACGATAAGGTTATGGAAACATTATCATTAAGTATATATTATTTTGACAGTTTAATATGCTTTGATCAAATATGTAGGTACCTATTACATATCGACATTCCTTATGCTTTGAAAAGTGGATCAATTTTGTATAATATGATATCCCTTTCACAACCCGACTTTGGTTAAATATTTAACAGAAGTCTCATGCATCTTCATCGATGCATTTGCAAAGCTTCCTTCAGTACCGAACTCCGCATTTCTTTGAGCCATTTGATGTATCTCACTAGCAGAATATCAAAGAGGTTTTCCTTTAAAAACACTCAAAGCCGGTTTGGGGACTGCGACTTTCAATGGAGTGCATGAATAATTTATATACGTGCGGACCCTTGTTGTGGCCAAGGAGATAAATCTTTCATTTTACACACTGGATCACGTTATGTTTTTATTGAAACTAAATCTTAATCGTAGGAGTTCACGATTTACAGAAGTTCTATTTCTAAAATGTTTATATTCATATAATTTAAACTATTGTGAGTCATTCATACTGACATTAAATTTCAATGTTTCAAACTCACGTATTTTTATCGCAATAGGCGTGACATGTTTCGACTATATCGGGCGGTCATCGTCGGACAGACAGAGTGGTGTTATCACCTTTGCGGCTCGGGCATAACTGCCCGAGACCGGCGCAGGTAACGGGTCGCGCGCGCCGAAGCAGGCGGATTCAAGCAATCCGGCGTCGTCGTTGCGGGAGTCTGAATTGTAGGATCGTCTGACGGGATCAACGACAAGCACACTAATAATGACCGGATTTTATGTAGACGAGATTCTAAAACCGTTATCACGATTTAAATTGGGGTATTTCTTGATGTCAATGACACAAACCTTGCAATTACAATTCAGTTACTCCTTTAAACCATTTTACACATCTACGCGCTTTTACTCCAATGACCAACTAGTTCCTTTTTCTATCTACCCTGAATCTTAGAAGATCTGTCCTAGGAATCAATGTCGATTCAAAATGGGTAGATGACAACTATTATAAATTAATGTTACAGTCGGCCATCCGATTAAAAACGAGTCCCTGCATTAAAGCAAAGTATACAGCAATTAACAGTACATCGTTCTCAACTAATTTATTTGCTAAAACTATGTATGTGTAGTAAAACGCTTAGTTAGTTAGTTAGTTAGTTTTTCTGGGCTTTTTCCGCAAATCGACATCCATTGTGCGTGTATGCGACATGTATTTTGCGTGTAAAACGCTTATTCCGAGATGTGATTTGATTGCACAGTCAGTTTATACAATTCATGATAATTTTAATTTATCTGAGTAATTAAACGGACAGTTGGTCACGCGATATGGGTTGCAACCTGCAGAAAAACTAAAGCACTTGAAATTAGTGAACTTTACTATAGTTATTTCCTAAAATACAATTTCTCGGTTGAGCTCCATGTGGTAGGTCAGCAAAAGTGTTGTTATGTGGCATGGATGTATAAGCTAAAAACAAAAATACGTTACAGTTCAATCTCCCCAATAATATAATTAAATGGACATTTACACCACTAAAACCTATCCAAAAAATGTTTTATACCGTATTGGATTAGCCACTGTATTCCATCATATTTTTACGAAGCCCTGAAAGGGCATTTTTATTGCTGGAACTAAAAATCCGATACTGGTAGCGTACGTGTATGGCATAACTTGGCCTTAATCAGGAAATAATGAGCCTCCTTGCTTGCAGGAACCGGTCAGCCGTCTAAAAGTTATTTATAATTCAATTTTTAGTATTCCGTAAAAAACAGGAATACCTATCAGTTGAAGTAAAATAGTATTTCCAAGTAAATACTTTTTAAATGTCTTCGAGAATTCGACGGACGCGATTATGTTCCTCGGTTTTTGTATTTTTAATTTTATGTATGTTCGCCGATTAACTCGAGCTCCGTCATCCAATTTGAGTAATAGATTTCTGTTCGAAAAGACTCACCTTCAATTTGGTTGCATAAAAAATAGTGCTGATCTGATGATGGGATCCAGGAGGAATAAAAGGAACTTCTCAATTTTCAAAGGCATATAGGTATATGTATTGCGTGTTTTGCTATATGGTGATTTCGGTGTTTTCTTATTACTTGCTAAAACCATAAATTTGGTATAAGGTAGATCTGATGACGGATATCAGGGATTGAAAGTAAAACTTCAGATACATAAGCCAATAGTTTTGAGCTCCGTCATCCATTTAAAGAAATAAGTTTTGTTAGAAAGGAGTCACTTCCAAATTGTTCCCATAAGAATTTGGTTCTGACATGATGCCCCTCATCAAATTCTGAACCAAACTGAACCGAATCCATGAGGGCTTTAGAACTCTAAAATTTAAAACCTGATGATGAAGACCAGGGGTAGTATGTAAACCTTCACAGTGATCATTTCGAGCTCCGCCGTCTGATTTGACTAATTATTTTTGGTTCATTAGTAGAACTGCGTTATTAATACTCACTACATCAGTTACCAACTAAAAATAGAAAAATAATAGCAAAAAAAACCTATTACATTGAAAAATAAAATGTATCCATTTCAATTTGCTGTAAAGTTCGGAAGGATGAGTAATCAAACAAATGGAGTTGACACCATATGGGTGAAACACAAAACGATATTCGGAATCTTTCCGGTGGACCTCCATTTGTTCGATTACTCATCCTCATCCTTAAATTGGACGACGGAGCTCGAAATTATCAAAATCAGAATCAGAATCAAATTTTTTTTATTTGCAATTTACAAAGGTGACAGTATATATTTTAATGAATCAGTATTCAGTCGCAGACACGATGTTGTTCTTAAGTTAAGAGCTACAAAGCTTGATTTTATTATTTAAGCCTTATGGAAATTAAGGGGTACTCCCTTTCTATTGCATTGTATGATAAAAATCACTACTACATGTCCACAAGCTGTTAACTATTGACCACAGGAAAGAAAAAGTGCGTGTAATACTGTAGAGCCAATTTTTCCTGTGGCCAATAGTTAACAGCACTCAGCTTGTGTACATGTAGTCATGATTCTTATCATACAATTCAAAAGAAGGGGACTACTTTTCAATGGGGATAAGGGCTTAACTTTTGAAAAGTCCACCGGAAAGATTCCGAACACCGTTTTGTGTTTGACCCATATAGCACTAGTTACCAACTGATACGTTTGAAGTCCAACTACACCAACAATATTTTGAGTGTTAGAAATCCCACAGATTAAGGCACATAACAATTATAAGTTTATGACAAGATAATACACACTTTTACAAAGTATTTTTTACTAAGATTTTTCCCCTCCGGGGATAAGTAGGTAGTAGCTTCAACGAAAACAAAATGGCGACGTGTATTGTGCAGGGGTTAAACATACAAACGCTTTCGAAAATTATTAATTTGTAAGAAGTATGCATCTACCTATCCGAGATAATACTGCCCATTTGTGATCAGCGTCATAATGTGTAGATAAGGATAGAGGTCTTACCACCATTTCCACAATCTTTGCGTTCTTTACTGTTAAAATTTTATAAAGTTAAACCTAATGAGTTCCTTTTCATACAGCAGTAGGTACATAAACGATTGTAATATGCAGAATTATCATGATGTATGCCGAACCCTTAAGTTAGAAATTTAATAAAACTGCAATAAGTGTCGTGTATAAAATTGTCGGTATCCCGTGCCCAGCCCCCATTATTCATAGAGGCCATTTGTCGGTGACACGGCCTAACCAATATATCCCGATTTTAAAAATAACCCCTTAGTTAAACTTTATGGCTATGGCCTTTTTACACGGTTTTAAGAACGTAGATATTTTGTAAAGAAAGCACATGGACGGTTCTTGATAAAACTAATTCTGAGCCTTTTAAAAAGAGACACTTTTGTACTTTTATACATATTTAATATGGGTGTGCACCGTAAAGAAGTGTGAGATATACAGTCATTATGGTTATTATTTTACCTATGTATAGTTATAATTATTTCAATTTATCCTTTAATTTTGATAATAGGGCGCTACTTCCGTTCTTTATAAATGTTTGTTTTGTCATTCAGGTGTTTTTTAGCTCTGAAGGTAAATCGTTAAAGATAATTGGTACTAAGTATTTTCTGCATCTTTGGCCTAAATAGTTGGTAAAACTAGGTAACATTAGCTTATCACTGTCCCTAATCCTTAATTGTCTTTGGTTGACAGTGGATTTTTTCAATTTGTCGTTACAAAATTGTTCCTTTGGTACAATAGTACTACTCTTTCGTGGACTGGTAATATTTACAGTTAAAAAATGTTCATACGTATTATTTTTACATTTTATCTAGGTTTTTTGTCAACCATTAATTACATTAATCTTATCTGCAAGGCTTTTATTTTATTTAAACACGTTTTAAATGTACGGCTGTAGCTGGCCAATCCATACGACAAGACAAGGCATACAAAGTACCTTTATTTAATACGAATTTCATGTGGTAGCATTTAACAAGTACTGATCTGAGATTGACACAAAGGTTATCTTCGTGTGGCTGCCAAGAGAACTTGCAACTTGTAGGCCGAGGTATTTGTACTGCTTCACTAACGGCGGAAGCTCGGCGCCGATTTTGTATTAAAATACGGTTTTAGAGTTTTCGGATATCAATTACAATAAAATAGAACCACAAAATCAGAACATTTCAACTTTGACTCCAAAATAATTAAAAATTTCTTACTGGTTTTCTTTTTCACTTTTTCAAATATTCTAAATGTGTTTTGGTGTAGGTAATTTTACAATATAACAGTAATACAATTTTTTACTAATAAAACTGCAAAATATAGCAAATTACCTATTTTTTATAGGCGTAGTGGCATAATGTCAAATTGATTTCCATCATACACCTCTCCCCTAGCCGTAGGAAGAAGCATAATATCAATATTTCAGTACATGTTTGAGAAAAATCTATTTTCGTGGATGCGTTGAATACTTACAAAATCATTTTCATACAAAACGATTAGACATTTGTAAATTTAGATTAACCGTCACAGAAGTGTTTAAACATATGCATTAAAAAGAGTAATTACTAAAATTATAAACAAATATGATATAAAAATACAATACTATGCACACACACACACACACACACACACACACACACACACACACAAACACACGCACGTCTTAGATTAAAATTAATTAGTTTGTACAATTATTCATATAAATAAGTAAACGTTTGGTTACCTACTATTTATGTAACTTTGGTAAGAAGAGCGGGGTCTCCTGCCACAAGTAAATATTTTACTTAATTGGAGATTCCAACCATAACTGTTGTACACCATTTTCATGCATTCCTTGCTGTTTCATTGCTAGAATTTTCTTCTTCCTAGCATTTTCCCGGCTTATGCCATGACTCAGGGAGCCTGGGGTCCGCTTTGGCATTACTATTCCCAAGATTTAATGTAGGCGCTAGTTTTTAATAGCTAGAATGATTAAAGAAATATAAAAACATACATACATTCAACAGCACCGGTAACACTCTTGATCGAAGAGTACTCTCGATCTGGGCACAATTGTTATTATCTTGTTCTTAGGCGCTGTAGGCAGATTACAATTAGGCCCATGTCAGAAGACACGCTCTGTTTGACTCCGTACATATTGTTTATACATATTTAATATGGGTGTGCACCGTAAAGAAGTGTGAGATATACAGTCATTATGGTTATTATTTTACCTATGTATAGTTATAATTATTTCAATTTATCCTTTAATTTTGATAATAGGGCGCTACTTCCGTTCTTTATAAATGTTTGTTTTGTCATTCAGGTGTTTTTTAGCTCTGAAGGTAAATCGTAAAAGATAATTGGTACTAAGTATTTTCTGCATCTTTGGCCTAAATAGTTGGTAAAACTAGGTAACATTAGCTTATCACTGTCCCTAATCCTTAATTGTCTTTGGTTGACAGTGGATTTTTTCAATTTGTCGTTACAAAATTGTTCCTTTGGTACAATAGTACTACTCTTTCGTGGACTGGTAATATTTTACAGTTAAAAAATGTTCATACGTATTATTTTTACATTTTATCTAGGTTTTTTGTCAACCATTAATTACATTAATCTTATCTGCAAGGCTTTTATTTTATTTAAACACGTTTTAAATGTACGGCTGTAGCTGGCCAATCCATACGACAAGACAAGGCATACAAAGTACCTTTATTTAATACGAATTTCATGTGGTAGCATTTAACAAGTACTGATCTGAGATTGACACAAAGGTTATCTTCGTGTGGCTGCCAAGAGAACTTGCAACTTGTAGGCCGAGGTATTTGTACTGCTTCACTAACGGCGGAAGCTCGGCGCCGATTTTGTATTAAAATACGGTTTTAGAGTTTTCGGATATCAATTACAATAAAATAGAACCACAAAATCAGAACATTTCAACTTTGACTCCAAAATAATTAAAAATTTCTTACTGGTTTTCTTTTTCACTTTTTCAAATATTCTAAATGTGTTTTGGTGTAGGTAATTTTACAATATAACAGTAATACAATTTTTTACTAATAAAACTGCAAAATATAGCAAATTACCTATTTTTTATAGGCGTAGTGGCATAATGTCAAATTGATTTCCATCATACACCTCTCCCCTAGCCGTAGGAAGAAGCATAATATCAATATTTCAGTACATGTTTGAGAAAAATCTATTTTCGTGGATGCGTTGAATACTTACAAAATCATTTTCATACAAAACGATTAGACATTTGTAAATTTAGATTAACCGTCACAGAAGTGTTTAAACATATGCATTAAAAAGAGTAATTACTAAAATTATAAACAAATATGATATGAAAATACAATACTATGCACACACACACACACACACACACACACACACACACACACACACACACACACACACACACACACACACAACACACGCACGTCTTAGATTAAAATTAATTATTTTGTACAATTATTCATATAAATAAGTAAACGTTTGGTTACCTACTATTTATGTAACTTTGGTAGGAAGAGTCCCCCGATCTGGCCCCTTGGGCCAGAACGGCGTCATTCCTTGGGCAGCTAGAGGACATCTCTAAGTCCCGAAACACACACAAAAAAAAAAAAAAAAAAAAAAAAAGGTAGGAAGAGCGGGGTCTCCTGCCACAAGTAAATATTTTACTTAATTGGAGATTCCAACCATAACTGTTGTACACCATTTTCATGCATTCCTTGCTGTTTCATTGCTAGAATTTTCTTCTTCCTAGCATTTTCCCGGCTTATGCCATGACTCAGGGAGCCTGGGGTCCGCTTTGGCATTACTATTCCCAAGATTTAATGTAGGCGCTAGTTTTTAATAGCTAGAATGATTAAAGAAATATAAAAACATACATACATTCAACAGCACCGGTAACACTCTTGATCGAAGAGTACTCTCGATCTGGGCACAATTGTTATTATCTTGTTCTTAGGCGCTGTAGGCAGATTACAATTAGGCCCATGTCAGAAGACACGCTCTGTTTGACTCCGTACAGATTAGACTAGGTTGTGGGTTAGCTTGCACGGAGCCTACAGGCTATGTTATAGCGTATATAGACCATTGGTGTGTGTAGGTAATTAACAATGCCTTGCACGTCCCGATGTAAGTCAAAAGATTCAGTCATGATTTCTAAATACAGAATCTACAGATATTCATTAACCTCTGAATATATTCCGGCGTAGCTTTACCTCGTACATTTTAAGTCTGCTATGCACACAGTCGGTGATAAGTTAAAAAAGGCTGTCTTGCATGCCTTGACCTAATTTATATACAAATTTATATAATTGAATTTTATATAATAATCCCATACCTACTTTACCTACCTATAATATATTCTTTATCGGATCTTGGAGACAGTGGAATATAAAATACTACCTACTACAACTAACCCTAACCATAAATTGGGGAGTTTATGTTTAATATTGACTAAAAACTTCCAGGTATGAGGTAATAAATGGGTACAAATATTTCTTAGAAAGAATGTGACAGTTTTAGCATTCAAGGTACATATTAAGGGTCAAATATAGTTTAAAGTCTGACGGTGATGAAGGTATATTTGTTAGAAGAATAAGCACTGATTACAATTTAATCTGTTTACCACTTTGACTTTTTACTCAACCAGACTGGCAACGTCTTTCATTTCCTATACGCGTGGGAGGGGCACGTCAAGTGTACAGCTATTCATACGTACCGTAGAAATAACTATGTCAGATAAACGTTAGTCCATACAATGAGTAGGAAACTATGTCATACTCATTCGGCAGAGAGGTAGGACGGTCAATTGCTACTCCGTCTGGTTAAAACTCAAAGGTTTACAATGACAGTAAACACGTGAACAAAAGCTATTCATAATTATATTTAAACATGTTCCACGTGCATTTATGCGGCTACTTAACATAGGTACGATTTTTTTAGTTTACAAAGACAGTACCTACATATTTTCTTACAGGTTTGACTTAAATAATATATATAAATTGTGATATAATGACAAAGTGACTTAGTAGTATTATACTACTATTACCATACACATTATTCTGGTGTTATTTAAAGCGTAAGCATGTAAAATGCGCTTTAAATAACCTCAGAATAATGTTTATGGTAATATTACATAAAGATTGTCATATTTACCTGACTTAAATACCACAGCTATGTAAATAGGAGTGGCAAAGCTGTATTTAAATTAAAGGTGTGTGCGCAGTTCTATTATTTGGCTAAAGTTAATCTGCATATTCAAGATTCATTCTTATGTTGATTGCTATGATTATGGACTCCCATACCATTTCTATATGAAGATGATTTATGTTCACTGTGCAAAATTATGGTCTCAAATTTGCACAGGAACGTGATTTGCAAGTGTAGTTATGACACTCAGTTTTATATTCATCGTTGGAATTTTACGTTCGTTCGCAAATATATTTTTTAATTTCGTATCTCAAAAGGAAAAACTAGTATGACACTTTAAACTAACACTGTAATCTTTCGCGTTGTATACACATTATTAAAAACATAGAACGGGTGTATCGCGAATTCGTCAAGCTTAGACTATGACACATGGAACTGCATCGAAACGTCGGTATATTAACACCGGGTGTTGTAAATCAAACACCGAACTCAGATGACAACTGATTTATTAAGAACCATAACGGGTAGACATATATTTGTGGAACTACCTACAACATCTTTCCCTTAAAAATAATAAGCATGCATATTAAACTGAGTATACCTACTTAACTAAAGCATAACATATCCAAACGTAAGGTACAGGTAACAGCCGTACCTATAAAAACATATTTAGATACGTATACATTTCAAAAAAAAAATCAAAACAAATCATTTATATCAATGCCTAATTTACGAGCTCTGTTACGAGTAAGAGTGGGCTCGTTTGGCTGAGCGGCCTGGTGGTCAATATTACTCAAGCCTTCACTCGAGTTCGGAGTCTGCTCATGCTGTACAGCTGGCGGTAATGCCGCAGGCGCACACTTTACCTTCACATCGATTGGTACCGAACCCTGCGGCGGCGGCGGCATCGGCGGTGGCGGAGGAGCGTATTGTTCGCCCGCCACCGCCGGCTCGCACTTAATTAAATGTCGGCGATTACGACGGTACTCCACACCTCTTCGATTTTTTATTACGTAAGACCGGGGAGTACTACAGGCTGTTACGATCTTTCCCCTCATCTTATTTGTCACACTTGTGCGATCCATTATAATTACGTCATCGCCAACATTTAATTGTGAAAGAGGTCTACTACGTTTATCATAGTTTGTTTTGCTTGCCTTTTGTTGTTCTAATATTTTTTTATGGTGCTGTAAGTTTTGACTAACAGGTTCTAACAAGCTATGATGAACGGGCAACCTGCAATTTAGCCTTCGACCCATTAACAATAGCGCGGGAGAACCTATGTTTCCGCGTGGGGTGTTTCTATAACTTAATAAATCTAAATAAAAATCAGTACCACTATTTATTGATTTAGTTAAAATCTTTTTTATGCTTTGGACAGCTCTTTCACTCTTTCCATTGGATTGAGAGTAGTGAGGAGACGATGTTATGTGCTCGAATCCCCATTCACCTTTGAACCTATTAAAATCCCGACTTGTAAAATTTGTAGCATTATCTGTAATTACTGTCTGTGGAATACCGTATCTAGCAAAGTTCTCTTTCATAACAGTAATTACCGATAACGACGTCATGTTTTTTAACTGAGCTACTTCAATATATCCCGAGAAATAATCAACCATAATTAAAAAATGCTGTTTTCTATACTCAAATAAATCTATACCTACTTTACACTACGGCAATTCAGGAATGGGTATAGGCAACATTGGTTCCCTAGCGGGAGCATTCTGGCATTCCTGGCAGGCCTCGCAGCGCCGCACATACATCTCAATGTCGCGCGAGATGCCCGGCCAGAACAACACTTCTCGCGCGCGGCTCTTGCAGCGGTCAATGCCCTGATGACCATCATGAATAATTTTGAGCATTTGTTCTCGTAACGTGATAGGGATGAGAACAAGTTGATTTTTAAAAATTACCTCCTCTATAATTTGTAACTCATCTTTATATGACCAATAGCATCTTACATTTTCTATAACAGCTCGTTTGTGCTGAGGCCAACCATTGTGTATATATTGTTTTAACTGGCATAAGACCTCATCTTTTTTAGTTTCCTCTCTTATAAGGTTCAGTTTCGATTGTGACATCTGTATATTATGTAGCAATTGATTTACTTGGTACACAACATATTTACTTATTGAATCGTCATATAAATCTGGAAGAGGCGCGCGCGATAAAGTGTCTGGTACGTACATATATTTACCAGGTTTATAGCTAACTTTTAGGTCATAGCCTTGTAAACGTAGCAACATTCTCTGTAAGCGTACTGGGATAGTGTCTAATGCTTTCTTGAATATACTCTCTAACGGTTTATGGTCAGTTTCCACAAGTACACTCTTTTGACCATAAATGTACTGATGGTACTTCTCACACGCAAACACAATCGCGAGCATCTCTTTTTCTATCTGCGCATACCTCGTTTGAGTGTCGGTGAGCGTGCGCGATGCATACTCGACGGGCCGCCCGCCCTGCAGCAGCGCTGCGCCCAGCGCCACCGCGCTCGCGTCCACCGACACCACCACGGGCTGCGACGCATCGAACAGTGTCAACACGGGCGCATTGCACACTAACTCTTTTAATTCTGCAAACGCTGCCTCGTGTACGGAATCCCAGCACCACGCAGTTTCTTGTTTAAGAAGTCTTGTAAGTGAAAAAGTATGCTCCGAATAATTGGGGATAAATTTGGCTAAAAAATTAATTGCACCCAAAAACCGCTGTAGTGATTTTTTATCACAAGGCGCAGGCATGTCTTTTATGGCCCTAATCTTTTCGGGATCTGGTTTCATACCGTTCTTATTAAACACGTGCCCCAGATATGTTACTTCCTCTACACATAACTTACATTTATCTTTATTGAACTTCAAATTTATTTCTCTTGCCCTTTTTAATAGATTATTTAACCTTTCGTCATGTTCATCTTTTGTGCGGCCCCAACAAATAATATCGTCAATAAATGAGTCTACTCCATCTAAATTTTCTAATAACTGCTTTATCTTAGCATGGAATACTTCCGAAGCACAGTTTATTCCATATGGGAGGCGAAGATACTGATATCTGCCAAATGGCGTGCCAAATGTACATAAGTCCGCACTCTGTTCATCCAGTTGCGTAGCCCAAAACCCTGAATTAGCATCCAAAACCGAAAAATATTTAGCTCCGTGAAGTTTAGCTGCTATTTCGTTTATAGTTGGCAGTTGGTAGTGAGCGCGCTGCACGGCACAGTTGAGCGGTCGGGGGTCAAGGCAGATACGAAGAGACCCATTTTTCTTGGCGACAATAACTAACGCGTTTACCCATCGCGTAGGGTGACTCACTTTACGTATGACTCCTAACTGCACCATTCTGTCTAGCTCTTGTCGCAACTTATCATGTAAACCTATCGGTACTTTCCGTGTCGCGCTAATAACCGGCTGAACTGACTCATCTACCACTATATGATACTGGCCAGGAAGACATCCTAGCCCTTGAAATAAATCACTATAGTCGGACAATTTGACAGAATGGACGCGCTTTATTAATCCTAACTCAATACAACTGTCACGCCCCAGTACGCTTTCAGAGTCCTTATTCTCAGCTATTGCGAATTTTAATTTGTACACACGGTTTTTATAATACCAATTTATAAAAGAAACGCCTTTAATCGGAATAACATTGCGACCATAAGAGAATATTCTTGTACTCGGATCATTTACAATACACTTGGGGTCATAACCTAACCGCAAATATTTTTGATAAGACATTACGTTCAAATCGGCGCCACTATCAAGTTTAAACCTTTCCTCACCACACTCACCTCTTAGTGTCTCATACCAGTCCTCTGATGACGAACTCACCGACAACACACTAGTAATAACTGGTATAAAAAACGACTCGCACTCATCCGCCAGAGCCGAGTCATTGACCTCGTTATCACAAGCCGCAATTTCATACACTTTTCTATGAATCGATTTTCTCATGCACATCCGCGCAAAATGACCATAACCTTGACACATAAAACACTGGACGCCATTAGCCGGGCACTTGCCAGGGTCACAAGCCTGTCCGCATCCTGGGCACGGAGCGCGCGCAGTGCCGCCGACGTGCTGGTGGGCCGGCGACGCCCCGCTGCCCCCGGGCCGGGCGGCCCAGCTGCCGCGACTCGGTCTCCATCGCCCGCCGCCTCTGGCTCCGCGGCCAGCCCTGCCGCCACGAAGCTGCACGGTATCTACCTGCGGAGCCGTGCTTACTCTTAACGCATCTAGCCTTCGGGAACCATCACTCGATACCTCATCCGCTTCGCAAATCTTGATCGCCTTGTCAAGTGTTAAGTCGTCTGTGCGCAGCAATCGGTCTCTCACGATAGTACTCCTTATGCCGCAGACAATACGGTCGCGAATCAAATCCTGTTCTAACGAGGAAAACGCACAGTTTTTTGTCAATAACCTAAGCGCGGTTACGTATTGGCTTATAGTTTCACCATCTTCCTGGTTGCGAGTAAAAAACTTATATCTTGCCAGAGTTATATTTGGTTTCAAACCGTAATATCCATCAAACTTCTCCTGCAAAATTTTAATGTCATCGCGATCACTTTCTTTCGTAAACTCAAATGTTTGATATGCGTTGAACCCCTCGGGCCCAATTAGGTTGATAAGTAAACTGGCCTGAGTCGCGGAACCTTCCTTTGACACCCCAGATGCCTTAAGGAACAAATTGAATTGCATCTTCCAGGTTTGCCACGCGTCAGCCCGGCTGACGGGGCTCCCGTCGGTGTTGAGCTCGGGAGGCGGTCTCGCGTGTTCCATTTTAATCTCAACGACACTGTACAACGTAACTTATAAACTTCGCCACACACTTGAGCCAATTTGGAACCACTGAAATATTTATTTTGTCACCGCTGCCACCATGTTGTAAATCAAACACCGAACTCAGATGACAACTGATTTATTAAGAACCATAACGGGTAGACATATATTTGTGGAACTACCTACAACAGGTAAGTTAACAAACTCAAATTGCGATAAACCCGTTTTATGTTTATAATCATATAGGATCACTTTTGTGTTTATCTGTCTCTTCGTTTGTAACAGTAAATTTTATGGGACCACTTATTCAGGTGAAAGGTAAACATGATGTCTAAGTTAAACCTACATTCATTTTAAATATGCGGGCTTTTGCAAGGCGTATGTATTATGAACATTTATGAATATTTTGTACATGCGCATTTAATTTTTAGTCTTGATCATGTATTTGGCCGGTTTTTCGAAGTGAAGGAATTTGTTAGCTGGGCCAAAGTGTTAAAGCACAGGGTTTAAAATTCTACAATGGGATTAGTAATGTTTAATTTTCAGTAAATACCGTTAGTATATTCAGTCTTATATAATTTCCACGTTTCCTACTTTATACGTGATTTACTAAAACGTTTCCTTAGCTTTTGGGAACGATAGTGGGAAAATGGTATGATAAGCGAAATAAAATTGGTAATATTAATAATGGCTGGTAATATTGTTTAACCTTTCAAAGTTATATGCAAAGTAATATATAATTCAATAAATTGATGTACTCATTGAAAATATTTCTAAGTAGGAATTTCCACGTGCTTAGTGAAATCGGTCGAACAAACGGTCATTGCTACCTGTGATGGACATACTTTAGAAACGTGCAGTCGCTATCGATCGCCTGCGGTTATAATAAGTGATAAAATCTATATAATGTATGCATTCATTATATCACATTTTTAAATTTCCTATGTGTTAGCTGTTAGCATTAAAATTACAATATTTTACACAGTTTACGACAATAACATATAAAAACGAAGAGATAATAAAATAATTTGATAAAAATAATACCTCCCTTCTACGGTATATAGGTACCTATGAAATAAGGTTATTTTGGATACTAGACTAAACCTAAAAATTACGACACAAAATCAACACTTGAGTGAAAACTATTAATGCAGAAATTAAGACTTAAGACACCCGCCTGAGTAATTTGCTCGATCGAATGTAGTAAAACAACAGTTAGGTTTATTAAAAAAAAAAACATTTATTTTTAACCCATAATAGAACACAGAACAAAAACACAAATGAAATTATATAATTTAAGCTTTCGTGAGACATACTGATATTAAATTGCAACGGTCACACCTATTGTGATAAAAATACGTGAGTGTTAACCGTTGCAATTTAATATACAAATGAAATTGTAATTTGGTATACATATCAATCATGGCCGACAAAGTGGTATAATAAAAAGTCGCATCACTTTCATTTTTAGGGTACCTCCCATACATGTAAAGTGAGACTTAAATTGGGTGGGTGGTTTTTAGAAAAAAAAAATAGATTTGCTAAAAAACATTTATGATAAAGTGAATAATTTCGAAAATAATCGCTGCGGAAATTAAAAAAAAAATGTGTACTTCAGAAAAAGTCGTGATTGAGTAGCCCTGTGGTTAAAGCGTCTGCCGCCAAAGCAAGAGGTCACTGGTTCGATCCCAGCCCTGCATACCGGGGGCTTTGGTCACTTTTTCTGAAGTATATGACATCTCTTTCAATTTATCAGAAAAATAGAGCTTTATGAAGACTTTCAAGGAAAATTATTTTAAACTTTGTTAGTTAAGCCATTTTCGATATTTTGCAAAAACATAAATATCGTATCGTATCGTATAAAGGGCGTATAAGTCAGTAGAGCTACAAAGATATTCCTTTTTTATTGTTATCTATTAAAACCCTTTTTAAGTTCACCTATTGTGACGGAAAGTAAACCACGGAATCCTACACTGAGCATGGCCCGACATGTTCTTGACCGGTTTTATCTTTCTCAGTTAGGCATGCCTAGTTTGGGTACAGATACCATGAAAATAACGCCATATGATTAAAACATATACTCCAAAGAATACTTCACAACTTGCGTAACTATCGATCAGCTTTTGAGAGGTTTCCTTCGGTAGATGTTATGTTGTGTATGGACATTCCTGTAGACATATTTAAAAACGAGAATTTCACCTACTGATCGTATAGGTTAGGGTTTTTGCCTTCATAATGCTGTTTTTGTTCAATTTATCTTATAGTGTTATTTAAATAGACAACCTTGTATGAGATATCTTATGGTCTTCGCAAAACAAACAATTTCGGACAAAATGGTTATCATAGATTGTTAAAAAAGGTAAGCAATTGAGAGCAAAATTGAGTTATTTTATTGAGTTACATTAATTACTTGCAATGTAATGTGTATAAAACACAGAGCTAAGTAGTCCACGGGCCTTACCATGACGTCCTAACGCGATTCAGTTTAGGTTCAGTTGTATGGAAGCGACTCAGTTTAGGTCGTCAATTGAATTGCGTTAAGACGTCATGGTAAGGTCCCAGGGCTTGTTGTTTGGATGGTTCTATCACTTTTCATAAAACTTACTAATCTGCATAGAGATTTTTTTAATCTGGAAATAGTTCCATATTGAGATAATCATATCTATTTAAAAAAAAAAGATATACGAGGTATGTAATTGTTATAATATAACAATTACATACCTCGTATATCTTTTTTTTATGTATGTTTAAAAAGTTTTATATAAATTGTACTTTTGCTATGTATTGAGTGACCACTTTTACTAGTTTACTTTAAAAAACGTTGGCACAGTCCATAAGATTCAAGAAGAACCTTCAGATTTTAGAACGATATTATTCGGTATCAGAGGTAACAAGTGTTAGGACATACGTGTTACCCCCTTAACCCCTAAGCTTCATATTAAAGCTCACGGACTGGACTACACCATGATATACATAAAGGTAAGCATTTCTAAAAAAATTGGTATCGTTTGCAGACGTCTCTACTTATAAATAAAGGATGACTTATACTTAACGAGACGGGGCGGGGCGGGGCGGGACGAGACGATCTGTCAATTTCTATAGAAATAATCACGTGATAGCTCGGAGTCCTCGCATGTCACGTGACGTTTTGTATATAAACTGACTGATCGTCCCGTCCCGTCTCACTCCGTCCCGTCCCGTTTTAGTGTGGCTTTACTCATCAGTGCCATTTGTTATCAATGCTGTAAAACTAGGAAAATAAACTGGAAAAAATATTTTTACAGGTATATCCATGCTATCCAATATGGCGGCTTCCACACTCCCCCGAATGCGGTTCGTTAGGTGTGTTAGTCAGTGTGAACCGTGCGTGCGACTTGTTTCCACAAGGTAATATTACATCGGATAATATTTGATCAGGCGGCAGGTGTTCGTACTTGTTGTTTGTTCTAATTGGCCGATTTTGATTAATTTTCGTGGCTTTTCTATGTAGGAGTTAAGAGATCAGGGATCCCAATGAATAAGTTAAAAGTTGTTTACCTAACAGTATTATAACAAATGGACTTCATTTCATAAGTACGGTGATAAACTAACCGCGTCTAAAACAATTGGGTACTAAATAACGAATAATCAAATTAAAATATACTTGTAAATATTTAAAAAACAAAGCTAAAAATGTTTAATAACAGTTATTGCGACTTAACTGACAAAACTTAAAGGATTTAAGACAAAATCAAAATGTACCAATTCTAGATTTTATGTGAAAGGTAGGCCATGAGCAATTCTATAATAATTTGATATTCCCCAAACACATGTACTTAATGTCTATTCTAAATTCTGTAATGTGTAGTCACAAATCACAGACAGGTGAAGGACAGGTAAAGGTAGGTGTGCATATTATGTTCTTCTAATTAAACCCAAATTATTTCGACGGCTTCAGATCTGGACTATTCTGGTACACTTTGGAAAATCACTGTTTGTCATGGAGATTTTGATTATGGGGTTAATAGACGTTTTCTACAACAATATCAAGTTTATAATGTACCCTTTTCTCAACACTAAAATTTGATTTAAGTATGGTTATGATGAGACCAATTTGGTTAATAAATAATTACCTACAATTTTTTTATTTTAGTCGAACGAATTAATATACTTATACTTGTGTATTACTTTGTATTTTTTTGTTTTTATTAATTTTAAAAACACTTAAATACCTACTTAATATATAATATTAATTTATATTTTGCTGCTTAGTAAAAATATTCGACTTTTTTCTACTAAATAAATCGTATAAAATGGAGTTTCAAAAGACAAACATTAATTAATATTTTGCTAATTGAAAAATGAAAATGAAAAATGAAGAATATTTATTTCGTTATACAATTACGTTAAATTCACAAATGTTGGAATCTCCTAGTAAGTATATAATTACCTGTGACAGGAGATGCCGCTCTTCGATAAATTCCATAAGTAATTAAACAAAAACAATTTGAAAACTAAATTGAATGGTTGTGATTTAGTCGTTTAGAAATGGTTCCATACTTTATTAAATTTTTCAACGGTTATAATAATTCATTAAAAATGCAATCAAAATTGGGTTTGCTTAAAATAAATGTCAACGAGCACTCGTCAGCCAATTAATAAAATTCTCTTTTGTTAAATTGCCAATTACAATTTCTCATTGTTAATATAATTATTAGTAAAAAGATAAGTAAGTACCTATTTAATGTACTCAGTGGGCGTACATTTAGCGAACCTAAATAGTTCATGAAATGTTTTTGTACGTATCTGGTTAAAGGTAAAGTACAATTACACGAAATTATTTTTACGCCGAGTTTTTTGTCATTTGAAAAATACGTATCTTACAAGTTCAGTGCTTTCCGGCTTCAGTAATGTAGGCTTGATTTCAGGTTTACTTACTTGATTTTGAATTTCTTTAATCGTGTATATCTGAAAGATTTAGTGCATTCTAAATTGAAAGAGATGTCATATACTACAGAAAAAGTGACCAAGGTGAGCAGGGCTGGGATCGAACTAGCGACCTCCTACTTTCGCGGCACAAAAAACGTGAATCAAAATATTTATTACATTTAATAAATGATTTGATTCGTACTTTACAATTGTTACTGCATTCTGATAAAATGTATTTTTTTAACTTATAGGATTATGAAGAAAAACAAACAAACCAAAACACACACAACAAAAAAATCTGTTAAAATTGTGGAAAACAAAGAAGCGGAAACATCTGTAGTATCCGTAAAGAAAGACTCCTTAGATGATGAAGATCAAGGCTTTGGAGGATGGCTTAGGTAGGTACTTATCAAAAAAACCGGCAAAATGTGAATTGGACTCGCCCACCCAGGGCACAAAGGATGTTCCCCGAGTTGTTCCCGGGATAGGAGGCTCTTGACAACTGGTGGCACGGAACACTCAGTGCGCGTAAATTATACAGTTTTAAGATTTTTCCCTATACATGTGTTAGAACTGTTTCAATTTACCAAATTTTTTGATTCTAGGTGAACGGAAAGTACCGTAAACATTTTGTGGCCCATTATAATGGAAGTGCGACATAAACGGCCGTATCTTTTGATTGCGTTGACGTAGAGGTTCGGTTTTTTCAAGGAACCGCAGACCTGTATATGTGGTATTAATTTTAACTTGCTTTGCTGCACGTTCCCGAGATAGTGGATCTTGACAGACAGACGGAAGGACAAAAATGGCATGTACTGTTTGCTCAACAAGGCGCGACTGTTACGAGTACTTATGTCAACTCGCACTAGATGCAAGAAGTCCCACGAATTTACTGATATGCTAATGATAGATTTGATCATGTTAAGGGTTTATAGCACAAACCTGACAGTAACCCTGACTGACAAACACGACTACAAAAGTGTGTCCACATTAAATAGTAAGCTTTGATACTAGCCGAAGCTATGCCGAATAATGCCGAATGCCGCACGGCGCCAGTGACTTTGACGTATTTTCAAAATAATGTCAAAGTTGGGTATACCAGTAGGGTTAGCATGTTGCCATTTTATCGCTTATCACGCTATGCGTCACTTTCGCACATACATACTTGTTAGAACGTGACAGCAACGTCGGTAAACGATAAAAACCCGACCATCTTAGACTAGCTGTTCATATTCATAGTTACTGATTTCTACTTAATCCGTGTATGCTAAGTTTCCTAGATTTTAATTACACAGACTGTGAAAGTGTTAAGTAACAACATAATTCCTTAACGTGAAGTGTTTTTTGTTATGCACATCTTTGATTTAATGAGAGAGTAATATTAAAATCACAATTATTTACAAATGACTTAAAAGATAACAAATTCCTTCTCTGTATAATTATATTCCTAAAATAGATTAAAAAACTAATCATTTTAGTAGGAACCTGATATACATACTACCACATTAGTATATATCGGTAACATGTGCGAGTGATAAAAAAATCGAGGGTGATGTGGCCTTATGTGGACCGCTTTTCTTGTTCATTTAGTATGGCAAAAAACGGAAGAGTATCTTCTATCTTTTTTATAGTAGGTCCCTGGTTTATAGTAACTATTTTAACTCGTTTAATACGACAATAACAATTGTTGCTAGTTATTCTTTTATTGGAATGATTTATAAATATTTAAATTAAATATTAATTTTTAGGTCCGAAGATGGCATGGATACTATGAAGCTGTTTGTAATAGCCAATAGCATAGTGATGCTGACGACGATAGCTTACCCACATATCCAAACAATGTTCTCAATCATATGGGAAATGATATATGGCTACGACGAGTTTTATTGAATAACGGAAATAAGCAACCTTGATATAAATTAGTAGTATATTGATTTAGTAGAATAAGTTTTTTTTTAAATTGCTACGAAGACTTAAGCTTGATTTAGTTGCTTGGGTGTGCCCTTAAATTTAAAAGTATAAACGGGGATTCTTCTGTTTAATGTAAAAAAAATGTTTGGTTTAATATTTCGTGTTATTTTTTCCCTGAGTATACTTATTTGGTATTCTATTAATGTTTGGAACATGATTTCTGATTACTTTAACAAAGAATTTCAAAGAATGTTATTAAATGTAAATACAAATGATGATGATGAACTATAAAATAGCCAGATCACGCAGAGATAATGCCGTTTTTGTCTCAAAATTTAAATACAAATGTAAGCGTCAGAAATAAAATAAAATACGTGATTTTTGTGCGTACGACAACGTTCATTCTGTAAGTGTATAAAAGTTTCTTTGGAATAAAAATATTTGGGTAAAACAGTGTTTTTTTTTAGTAGATAGAATGTATTTCCTACTTAGCTTTGAGTTTTAAACCAGACGAAGTAGCAACGTCCGTCAGTTTCTATACAAAAAAGTCTGCGATTTTTTACAGGTGAGGGGCACGTCAAATGTACAGCTATTCGTTTGTGACGTACAAATTACTATGTCAAATAAACGTCAGTCCATACAATGAGTGTGACACTATACCAATTGGCAGAAGGGAAGACCTATCAATTACTACTCCGTCTGGTTTAAATAAATAAATATTATAGGACATTCTTACAAAAATTGACTAAGTCCCGCAGTAAGCTCAAGAAGGCTTGTGATACGGGTACTCTGACAACGATACATATATATAATATACAAATACATAAAAACATAGAAAACATCCATGACTCAGGAACAAATATCTGACACAAATAAATGCCCTTATCGGGATTCGAACCCAGGACCATCGGCTTAGCAGGCAGGGTCACTACCAACTACGCTAACCGGTCGTCAAAACTACTACCGTAAACCGGGGGTTACTTTGATTTGCGGGTCGACTTTGATAACAACTTCCATCCGCTACTTAAACGAGTTGAAAAACGCCAAAGCAGTTTTTTTTCTTTATTGGCATCACTGATAGTTGCTCCAGCGCATAGTAACCGGGCACGTGTGTAGTGCTACTATTTCGTCTAGAAAAAAAAATTAATGGTAAGCGCTATATCTTACTGATTTTTAAGGTTAAAAAACTTTGACTATACTTGTGCCAATAATAACTACATGTGTTTTTTAAGGTGTCTTATGTTAATCAGTGTTTATTCGTGAACTTGAAAAAAAATAACCTCAATCCGATGACCTATACACGCGCACGTTGCCGGGGAATCCATGGCTCGGGGTGTCTTTGATCACTTATACGTGGTGAAATTGATCAAAAAAGGCTGATTATATCTGTGATTAAAAGGTATTCTAAAGTACGTTTAAGTGCTTTTATACCTGTTCAAGCGAAGTACCTACGTTTTTTTTGCAATAAATAATCTAACAGAGCGCTTGTTTATTTCATTTGGTATGTTATCAAAGTAACCCCACATATCAAAGTCACCCCATACATTATGAATATAAATAACGCAAAAAGTACTTAACCGATTTTTATTTTTTTATTTTTTACGAGCTTTTAAACTGGGTTAGTTTGTACTTTCATTGTAAAAAAGGTAAAAAAATGGTAGTTTTAAAGTACCCCATTCTCAATATAACTTTGATCGTGTCGTTTTTTTTTTTTTGACAAAACTATAAGTCCATATTTTTTTTATTTTGTGTATTGAAAGAAGAGAAAAAACCGATAATTATATTTTAATTTCATATTTTTATGTATAATGGGAATGTCAGAAATTAGTGTCAAACTTCAAAATTGATCAAAGTAACCCCGGTTTACGGTAGTTAAAACTCAAAGCTACTTAGGTATGTAAAATAAATGTTGTTTATTAACAATAACCTAGTGTTAGTTAGACCCCCGTGATAACGAGTATAATTGGTGGTTTTGACAAACATTGTAAATTTAAAACAAAGGGGTAAGAACATTTTTTTACAAAATATACTGTAAACTTACCTAGCTACCTAACTCTCTCTACTTACCTTAAATCTAAAAGGGTAATTCCATGACAGAGATCAAAATTTATCAATTTCTAAATATAGGTTTATCAATACTATTTGCAGCTCAATCGTTTGTCTATAGTCTGGAGTAACGTATTATGACCTTTTTTGTCACTTCTGTCGATGTATTTTCGCATATTACGCGTCATTTGTTACACAGGAAAACTCAAGTTCAATGTGAATAGAAGACGGACCAAAAGATCAGTAAATTTTAAAGTTGTTTAAGAAGTGATCGGTAAGTATTTCTTTACTATTTTTAGTCATGTTATTACTTTATATAAAACTACAAACAAAGTAACATTTTACGAAACGTAGCCAAAGTTATTGCAAATCAAAAATACATACTTGTTTATTGAAACGTAAGTTACCATTTTGTATTATTTTTCCAATATATCAAAAAAATACTAAAATTAGTTCAGTGATTCTGGTGATTCTCTTTAATATTGTTATAGCGAGTTATATAGCCTTATTGTTTTTTTCTCAGAACAAAACCTTTCTTTTTAATTAGCTATCAAAATTTGAAATGTAAGTTACCGGTATAATGTAATATGAATTGCAGTTGAAATGCCACTCAGTGCTGCTGAAAAGATGAGAAGAAGTTAAAGGAGAACGGAAAATATGAGGAATATAAAGAAAAAACGAAACTTGCAACTCGAAAAACAAGGCAAAAGAAAAAAGAAGAAATAGAGCGGTTACCGTCATCAAAAAAAGTTAAAATTATTAAAGAAAATGGAAAAAAAAATCAAAGAAAGAGTATATAAGCATAGAAATCAGAAAAAACTGAATGAACTGACCAACTTAACTACCAGTGAAACTTCTATACGTATGACCCCGCAATCTATTGGTAAAGCTGTAGTTGGAAATTGAAGAAAGAGCACAACTTCTTCAATTGGATGAGTGCTTTTCAAAAGCTGAAGCTGTTCCTGGAGTAACTAAGTGCCATGTTATATGCTGGAAAAATGATAAACTTCAGAAGAGCATGACTTCAAAAGACTTCGAAGAGTAAACAGAAAAAAATATTGGCTGAAGACTATTAGAATAAACTATTAGTCTAATAGTCCTCAGCCAATATTTTTTATTGTATTTTTATGCAAGAAAATGTGCAAATCTAACTATCTTGTTCGGAGGTAATGTAAGTTACTATTTGCATGTAACGAAAGTGACCACTGTATTATTTTTTTAGTTAATTCTGTAAGAGAAGTTGACTATTTTTTGTTGTAGCATTAAATAATTTGATTCTTGACTTAATTGTTTTTATTAGTGTAAAAAAAATCCGCTGATATTATCAGAGAAATTTCCACTTGCAAAAAGGTCTTAAAACGTCGTGTCCTTTTTATGTAACGTAAGTTACCAGCACATTATATTGTGTTGGCGTGAGACTATAAGTTGGTTTCGTCGGATCTTAAGTTTAATATACATGACTCACAGTGTTGTATTTAAATGCACAAAAAAAAGAAGGATTGCTTATTGTTATAAATATAATTAATGAGTATATTTCATAGTGAAAAGTTCTGATTGTAATGTAAGTTACCATGGAATTACCCAAAATAGGTCCTTGAGGCATTGTACCTATCCTAGGTGCGATACAACGAGAAAATGCCGCCAGTATCCTTACTGGCGGCATTTCATCGTTGTATCGCAATGCTGATACGTTGTGCGAGGAAGCTACCAGCTCTTCGGTCATTCGGTAAAAGAAATATGAGTGAATCACAATACAAAATAGTGTTAGAAGCTCATGATTGAATTTGTAATCATCTATCACGTAAAATCGACCGTGAATTGGTGTTCTTTTTTGTAATTATAGTTTCAATCTCGCTCATATTTGCTAAAGTCTCCGAAAAGAATCAGCCTAAAGGATGACTCTCAGTAGTCCGTCCGTTCCGATCCGATACGGGACGATCTGTCAATTTCTATAGAAAGTATCACGTGATAGCTCGGAGCCCTCGAACGTCACGTGACTTTTTGTATAGAAACTGACAGATCGTCCCGTATCGCATCGGAACGGAACGGACTAGGTACTGTGAGTCATCCTTAACTGAATATCTGCTTGATAAGACTTTCTGGACTGAAATAAACATCACGATCGCACTTTTAGTCAACAAGACGATGGTAAGAAATGAAACAGTTCCAGTTATTGTATAGCATTAAATTATTTTAAGAATAATGATACTAAAGATAAATTGGTAATAAAAAAGGCCTTACAGACGTTTTAATTATTTCCTGGTCTGTCAGTTTGATCTAACCTCCACCGATTAAATCTGCAAGGTGCCATGATTGATATGTATGAATTTGGTAAAGAACACTAACGACAAGGGTTTGATTTATCTACAAATTGTATACCTATTTCGTTGCTCCAGTTTAATTTCAATCCTTGACCTTTACCATGTAGTAAGTACTAATAATAAGTTTACGCTACAAAGTGTCCCAGTTACTACCTACGATGCCTTGATGTGAGGAACGTCTTTTAATGTTTTTTTTGTCCTTATTTTGAAAGCGATTAATTACAAACGAAACTAAAGAGTCCCAATCAAGAGCAAATTAGTCAAACGACTAATCCGCTGCAGTGAAACACTTAAATTGGCCTTTTAGCGGAACGACTGAAGTAATTAGTTAACAGAGCTTTATATAAGCCGAGTCGAGGCACGAAGTTTGGTACAAATGCAACTGCATTTGGCTTGTTGCCAGAGTTGGTAAGAAAACCTGTGCGTATCGATTTGAGCTAGCTGTTTTGATTTACCTTATGCTAAATAGTTTCTAAATAGTAAATTGAAAGAGATGTCATATACTACAGAAAACGTGACCAAGGTCCCCCTTGAGCAGGGCTGGGATCGAACCAGCGATCTCCTGCTTTTTGAGCTGTAGGATTGGCGGAACGTACCTTAAAAACGTTTCAAATAAGAAAGGATTGCATATACTTAAGAAATTTCGGACTCTGGCCGCCGTGATCGGGTAGCCCAGTGGTTAGGGCGTCTGCCGCGAAAGCAGGAGGACGCTGGTTCGATCCCAGCCCTGCTCACCGGGGACCTTGGTCACTTTTTCTGTAGTATATGACATCTCTTTCAATTTATAATTTATATATAGTAGTGTGACTACTTAGAAAACAGAAAAACATGAATCAAAACATTTATTACATTTAATAAATGATTTGATTCGTGCTTTACAATTGTAGTTTCTAAATAGAACAAGTGGATTGTAGTTCGCCATTTTTATACGCCGACATTTTTAAATAATGGAATGAACCTAAATTCTGGCACGATTTTAAGTAATTAGTACGATTAAATCCTAAATAACTTCCGCAACCTTCTTAGCTCGCATTCAAGTAATTGATTAACTCAATTACTGATTATCTGACGCTTTAAGCGTAACGCTACTCCCTTGGTCACAGGTCGACTGAAGGTAAGTTATATTATCATAATATTGTTACTTTATGAAATTTTGTATTGGTTTATGTACTACTTCGTATCTTTTCACAATGACAATAACGCCAGATCCCTAGTGGCTATATTAATTATCACTGTGACAAGGTATAGTGGATCAGATCACGACTCTCACTAAGTCCGATTATTAATGTAGATACCTTGTTATTTTTATCCCCTATGTTTGCCTATCATTGGATTCTACGAAGTTCATACTCGTTTATTCATTCAGGTTTGAATTCCGATGTTTAATTGAAGCTGTAAGTTGCATGAGGTTTTGGTCATACTACTCTAAAAAAATATTATGAACAGTTAGTCAATATAATATATGTATATTCACATATATCTTATACAAAAAAACAACGGCTAAGAGCATGTCAGGCAACGCGCAGTGCAGGGGTTAACTGTCATTCACAATTAGCGAATCTAGAAGGGGTTTTAGTAAGTACCATGAACATAACTAGCAAAAAAGAGTATGTTCGCAGCACGACACGACACATTATTAAAATATGACGTTTGTACAATCAAATTGATTGTTGATGTTCAAAATAATTTGAAACTTTTGAAGCGACTATTTCCGAAAATATTCATTTTATCAAAAACAATTTAAATACCTTTCCAACGGTACCGCGCACTTTAGGGTTGAAACGAAAAAAAAATCTCCCACTTTTTCACTTTTAATTTTACCAATTTGTCGGCACGACTGACGTGTATATGTGTACTAAATTGCATTTTTCTACTGCTAATAGTCACTGAGCTAAGCCGCAGACAGACAGACAGACACACATGGCGAAACAAACAATCAGGGTTTTAGTTGACTACGGAATCCTGAAAGGTAATAAAATCTAACACAAGCTTTAACATAACTTTAAAGTGCTTACTTGCTAACTTAATTCTAAAATATACTGTGTATATTCTTATACAAGTAGTCAAACAAGGTTTCAAGAAAACATCAAAACCAACCCATCGGTAAGTAACTAGCATTCCGCGATGCACTTACTAAGATTCATGACAGCAAACAGAATCAATATGCCTGGGGCCTTTGGCGAAGTACTGGCAACTGGCCAGCTTCACACTGTTTTCCATACGCCAAATGTACAAACGAACTCTTGCAACGATGTGCGGGCTCCAATGCGGTTACAGACACGGCTAGGCACTGTGTTGAAATGCGAGTTTAGTTTGAAGCATCAGACACACATCAGGCAGTTCTAGGCACACCCTAACTGTCAGCAACCGTTGCCGTGATTGTTAGTATGCAAATCCAGTGAATGTACGACCTAAATAATTGCTACTTTAACAAAAGGTTTACTTTGATACAGGTTATTGGCCGACAAAAGTAATTAAGCTACCTTCCGGAAGATAATATCTTCACGAAATGGTGTTTCTCTGTAATTGAAGAATTGAAATGTTTTAAGCGAATAGGTAATGGTGGTGAATAATGCTGAAAACTAGAACATTTGATTTTATGTGTTCCCAATGTTTCGACAGTATTACAAGTTTAGTGACCTCATCACATAATAAAAGCTACGAGGTTTAATTGCGTTCTACCCACGCGACAGATCCACCTACCTCAGGCGATCTAGCATAACTTTGCGCGAAAGACTCACGTTGCACTTGATGTATGAAAAGTCGCATCGTTTGACAAGTTATGCTAAGGGTATGTGTATGATTACGGCTACCTTTTTGCACCAATCGTTCTCGCTCTTCACATTCTCGCTCAGAACTCGGTCACGTTCACGTCACATACTTAACACAGAGTAAATATCGACTATCGTGTTTTTCCCGAAAGGGTCGGTTTGTAACTTACTAACTTGCTGTTCACTGGATACTAGACGCTCGACAAGTGAAACCCATATTTACGGTTAACCAAAACAAAAAAAAAACAAAAAAATTTTCATTAAGTTTACAATGCATTGCCTCAAAAAGACATCTACTCTTTTTAGGAAAATAAATATTATAGTTTCAAGCCCTATTTTTATGACGGATAGGCAGCTACGGAACCTTACATTGAGTATAGCCCAACATGCTATTGGCCAGTATATGTATAGATACGTATATACGAGTATCCATTCAGCAAACATGACACAAATGAAATATCTCAATGAATTTCCTGACGTTATTAATGAATTCCATGGATGGTATGCATATTCGGCCTTACGTTTTCCAACTTAATATGAATTAACCCCCAAAGTGAGTATAAAATGTCGCGTGTATCTGGCTGTAATTTGGCGTACGCGTCGTCACGAAACTGCCTGCGTTCCGTGTACCGTCTGATATGCAAATTTATTTAAACTGGAATCCGCGAATCCCTAAGACCGCATGTGAAATGTCTGAGCCGTGAGCGACGAAATATAGGATATATATGGCGGCAATTACGTTTTAGCACATAATATACGTAGAATTAAAGCTGGATAAAGGCATTAGGTCCGTCAGTAATAACATATTTCGCAGTAAAACATAAAGCAGCCTAATTCACGTCATAGTAAATTCAGCAGCAGAAGTAGCTAAGGGGGCAAAGTGTTCAAAATTACTTTAGTGTGTCAAGATCATTTTGAACATACATTGAACATACACACATAGTAAAACATAAATTATTATAATATGTGCTAAAGGTATAAACAGCGGCGAGATAAGTAGGGTAGGTACAGTAGACAACAGAAGTGTCTATAATGTATTAAACCTAATAAGTGATAAAAAAGGTGATATTTATAATTGTGTGCGTATAGCAGCCGCCACGGCCAGACGCATGACTCATGATTAAGGGACAAGGACTGTTCCGAAACATGTCGAGCTGTTTTCAACTTAATTGGGATGAGCCGCGTTGCTGAGCCACGTTGAAAGAGCTCGTCGACAGTGCCCCTACTCCTGCAGAGCGCGCGCGTCTCTTAGCTCTGCTGTGTCGGACTCGGACCCGGAGGCTAGACTCTGGCTTCATACATTACCTTCTCGAAATATTGGCACCATTCTAGATAAGACCACACATACATTGGCTACTTGTCTGCGATTTGGTACAAAAATTAATGAACCTCACCATTGTCGCTGTGGTGTTAACATCGATTATATGTTAGGCTACCATGGCCTCTCCTGTCAGCCGAGTGCCGGGCGCATTTCCCGCCATTACTCGCTAAATAACGTCATACCTAGGGCGCTTGCTTCCGATAACGTGCTGGCCATCCTGGAGCCGAACGATATCGCACGTGACGATGGCAAGCGCCCTGATGGTATGATGCTCATTCCGTGGAAGCCCGGTAGGACGTTAGTGTAGGACGCCACCTGCGCTGCGCTGGCGCCGTCTAACCGCCAAGCGACCTCCTCTATTGCGGGAGCTGCTGCCGCAACAGCCGAACAAAACAAATGGCGCAAATACGCTGTCCTAGGCGACAACTACTTATTTGCGCCTTTCGCTGTCGAGACCCTGGGTTCTTGGGGTCCTAGTGCCAAGGAAACAGAGCAAAAGAAACTTCGAAGCGCCTTGTCGAAATTTCTGGCACCCAGAGGGCTTGCAGCTACTTTAGCCAGCGGCTAAGCCTAGCCACCCAAAAAGGCAACGCTTTCAGCCTTCTGGGCACAAGCACCATGACACGCGACGATGAATTGTTTTATTTTAAGTTTATTACAAGTTATTTATTAGGTTTTGTTATTGTTATAGTTGTTGTTGTTTTTCCAAATAAATGAATTATCATTGACGTGAGTAACCCGATAATATAAGTCTATACTAATATGTCTGATATTCACGAGATATTACTAATTAAGATATTATATTATGTTATTTTAATAACATAAGTGGCAAAGCCAACCAGTTGGAGTCAATTAGGTAAATAAACAAGAAAAATATGATCAGATACAAGTATAAGTACTTAAAGACTGCAAATCGAAGAAATACTTATTAACGCCGTACTACCATTTTGAAAATACTTATACCTAAACCATAATTCAAAAATAATAAAGTCCATACAATACTCCGCCGAGAAAATTATACCATCAAGCAATGCTACTTTAAAAACATAATGTCGCTACTCCGTTTATTCGAAATTCCATGGTCTGGTGCGAAATCTAATTTTATCCCTTAACCACCTACGTGCGGTCTCACAGACCATGGATTATTCAAAATTGTCAATAACTGAACGCGAGTACATCGCACACGCGTCTATGACCTTGTACCTTTGCCCGGTCCCCTCGCAGTGCCGGCCATGCCGTCGACTCGTTCGTACTTGTGCTCATTTGGATTTGGTGAGTAAAAAAATAGCATCGGCGGTCGGTGAGACCGCATGTAGGTAGTTACGATATTTTTTTAATAGTCTCCGAGACCGCACCTAGGTGGTTGTGTTACTTTTAATGTCATAATAATTTACAATAGTTTAATACGTTTTTGTTTTTTTTTTTCTATTAAAAATGCTTCCTAGTGATGCAATAATTGAAATATATGATTTTAAGCTCACATGGTCATTTTCATTATAACTAATATTTAAAACGGGATAATTACCATGTATATTTGTTTTATTGAGCACCCGATATTTCGACACTGTTGCAAGCGTCATGTTCACGGAGTGGAAATATCGGGTGATCAATAAAACAAATGGTAATTATCCCGTTTTAAATATCAGTTACAATAGTTGAAAGGTGGCTAGACGAAGTATCGTCTGGCAAAGATGACCTGTTGGATGCCACGGGAATAGAAAATTACTCTGAGAGAAATCCTCAAAAAAGAGACCAGTTTACCAGTAATACAACCCAGCAATACTGAAGAGTGGTTAACAGTCAGAAAAACGTGATTCACTTGTGACCCTAAGAAGAAACGCAAGACACAGTACACCTGTATCGAATGTAAAAATCCGATTTGCATTGAATCTTCTAATAAGTTGTGTATTGACTGCTGACAAAAATGGTTATTTTAAAGGCCTGTAATTTTATAAAAGTAGCCTATTTCTAACCAAAGTAGATAGTCTAATAGCCTTGTTGATTGCTCAATTTTAATATTTTATAATGAAAAGCTTTATATAACATTCCTCAATATTGAGATCTCATGTCCTGAAGGATAACTAGTTTTGTGATTAAAAATGTAAGGGGTTCCTAAGGATGTTAAGTTTGAAAGATATCATGTTGAGTATTTTTGTATAAGTGTTGGCTAATAAATACCTCAAGCTATGGAAAGAGCACTTATTATATTAAAATACTCTTTAGTTACCTCAAAGTAAATAAATCAGGTCCCATAACAAGTAGCGGTCTCCATGACCGCAAGTAGGTGGTTGTGCGATACAAATAGTACGTAGGTAGTTAAGGGTTATTTCGCTTCGTAAAGAATTTTTTTCCGTAGCGTCACATTTTTGTCCGCTAAGATACCTACCTGCGTAATATTAAAAGCTTAAGCCTACCTTCTTTATATGAAAAATATGCGTAACTTTATTTCGAATTCATGATTTATTTATGATTTATTGTTTACCACAAGGAGAGTCGTTCTAAGCGAGACAAAATATAGTTAAGTTTTTAATTATCAGAGAGAGCATTTACCACCTGTCAATTTAAAAAAATTTTGCTTACAGATGATGAGTATATAATTGTCTATGTCTTGTTTTTTATATCTACGAAATATAGTTAGCTCCGAGAAAGTTTATTTAACAAACAAAAATCAAATTCAAGTGATCACACATTTATGAGGTTGTGGAAAACTGCTTTAGTAGCGGAAAGTAAATTCGTTTCTTTTATTCTATCATTCATTTTAGTTTGAAATATACCCTTTTATGTGTAGTTTAATAAAAACATGAGTTCAAACTAGGCAGAGTCAATAAACTTCCCCCTGCCAATATCAGTTGGCTCTTGTTCGCCCCCAATCTAAATCCATTCAATACCAGCTAAAGATTAGCTGCGCCAAGTGTCAGCGCATAAGTTGTCACAAAGTGCAAGATTCACATTATATATAACAATGAGCAGGAGAGCCCCTGCTATTTAACCCATTTACTTCTGTTCTTCAAAACAAAACTCATTTAACATAGAAATACATTAAAATGAAATTACCTACATGTCTTCTTTGTTTATATAATTAATGTAATATCTTGTAGTGGTTTGACAAGACAATTGCTGTTGCCACTCTGGTTAGCGTTAAGAACCATTTCAATTAATTAAAACTATATTTTACCTATTGAGCTACAACCTCCACCTTACATAAAACCGCAGTTTAATAACACTAGACCCTACTCATAGTGTTGTGTTTCTGTTGGTGAGTAAGGTCGCCAGAGCTCCAAGAGGATTCACTGTGTTGAGCTGGGGACCCACGCAGCAAAGCCCTTGGCCCCTTTAGCTGTCAACACAGCGAATCCTCCTTTTTTTAAAGGGTCGGCAACGCGCATGTAACACCCTGGAGTTGCAGGCGTCCATGGGCTACGGTGACCGCTTCATGCTTCATCAGCGGCGGGCCGTATGCTTGTTTGTCACCGTCGTAATAAAAAAAAAGTTTGAAGTTGGTTATGAAAATATTTAATCAAGTTAAAGAAAATACTGATTTTTGAGTCCGTTTGACTATTGAAAATAAATAAAAGATGGTATGGTAAAGCATGAATAAAATAATTTATTAAATATAATAAATATTTGATTCATGTTTTTAAGAAGTCACACTTTTATATAATAGTGTGACTTCCTAAAAAACATGTGACGTGTATAATATTAGAGATGTCATATACTACAGAAAAAGTGAGCAAGGCCCCCAATGCCCAGGGCTGGGACTGGTGGCCTTGTTCACTTTTTCTATAAATTTACTATAATTTTAAATCATAAACTCTGGGTATAGTTCGCAGACGTGTCAGTTAAAAAAAAATTGGGTCACATACAACAAGCATTCATACCCATACTGCTGTCTTGAAAACGTGGTATTCCGACGTCAGGCATACAGTAGAGTATATACATTTGTTAAACAAGAGTATTTAATAAACGTTTATTCTTTCCTTTTAAAGCCTACGTACCTACAAAGGCAGATTGGAAAAGTTTTTTCTTGAAAGTCCAATTAAACTTGTTAAAAGCAATTTCCGCAGTGTGTGCCAGAGACTGGACGCAACAGAATCGACGCTTATACGTTTTATTACTTGCTACTGTATAAACCGAAATTTCATAATTATTATTATAGTTTCAGGATAAAAGTTAACGTTGTCTAACATAGTACAAAACATACGGGTGAAAGGTGCAATTGTGGGGTTGCTACATTTTGAAGCAGTAAACGGAAAATATTTATTTATTTTAACTCAATTTTCGAAATAAAAGTAGTGCCGTGCCACAGATATCTAATTTTTTTTAATTTTTTTTTCAATTAATTACTCATTCATACCTAAATTGTATTTTTCACGGATATTTTGTAATATACCTAGTTGTACAAATAAAAATATTCTGGTGCTGCTATAAATAAAATGTGCGAAACATTTTCCAACAGGTTATATGTCTAAACGGCTAGTCTAACGGCCTTCTAGCCTAGTTGGTAGTGACCCTGCCTACGAAGCAGGAGGTCCCGGGTTCGAATCCTGGTCAGGGCATTTATTTGTGTGTTTATCACGAATATTTGTTCCTGAGTTATGGATGTTTTCTATGTATTTAAGTAGTTATATGTATATGTCTATTATATATATCGTCGCCTAGTACCCAAAATACAAGCCTTATTGAGCTTACCGCGGGACTAGGTCAATTTGTGTAAGATTGTCCCATAAAATATTTACTTATTTATTTATTTATTATATGTTTAATTACTAGTGATTATGAATTCGTTCGTAAAGCAGTGGGAAATTACACAGGCTTATTCAGGAGACGTGGGCAGGACTTACCCTACACTGGCCGTTAATGTTAATGAATCTTTCACCATTGGATTTATTCGTCTTTTTTTTTTGTTTAGTAAAACTTCGACTGTCTGTAATAATGGTTGCCTCATCCTACAATAACTAATTAAACATGATAAAACCTCTTTAACTTTAAGGGGCTACCCGGCTGTTTCACTGATATTTCACTGTTTTTAAAGTGAATAGGCTTTGTTCAGCTCCAAGCACAACGCTTGAAAAAAATATATAATGTAGCTAGGTATTTGGTCTACATTTGGTTCTACTAAATTGTCGAAAAACATAATACATCAAGAGAAAAAAAAATAACCGTAAACCCTTTTTTCTACCTTAAATCTGTATCTACTTGCTTATTATGCGTTATAAGTACAAGAAACTAAGACAAGCAGTATATATTTATCTTAACTTTAAACGCATCTACTGATTTTTGGCTAGGTTTTGTACTTTTCGAGAAAAAGCTATTACACGCATTTTTCCGAAAATGCCGGCTCAAGATGCCTGCGCGGGCGACGGGGGCCAGTCGTGTAAGATGGCACTAGTAGTTTATAGGGTTGCGTCCTAGTACAAGGAGCTCTTCCTAGGTGGGAACTTATGCTTATTGACGTATTGTATAACCGGTGAGGAATGTAAGCGGGAGGGGAATAAAGCTCAAATCGCCGAGGTCATTGGCATAGGGGACGGCCTTAAAGACAACACCTTGATTATGAAGAATAGTTATTTATTATACAAAGGGGCAAAGTTGTTGTTTAACTCTCGGGCTTATAATTGAGACCCGAGTAAGCGAAAGATTCCAAAATAACTGGAATCTTGAGCTTTACGAAGGCCTCAAGGTACGATAGTTGAACAAACTTTGCCGCCGAGTGTAATACAACATTTTTCCCCTCACTGTTGCGAGGAAAATAAAGACTACAGACGATTACAAATCACATGTAAGTTATCTTGAAGAAACCGTCAAAATTCAATTTCAAAATTTGTCAGAGTAGTTACGCTCCTAGGTACTTAGATATAGCCAACAGCTTACCAAGTGCGGGATAAGACTTGACCAATTTTAGGTGTGACCTCCGATTGCGCATATTTACTATGGGCATATAGGACTCACTTATACTGGACAGGTGGTAAATGATAGGAATTAGAGCAAGGTCAAATTACTTTGCCCTACATGTGTATAAAATGCGTTTTTCCACGCTAGTTTTAAAGGACAAAACAGCGTTTTCCGAGCTAGTGAGGGGAAAAATAAAATGTCGCAATAAGAAAATGTCAAGTGAGATACCTACGATGTTTCAAAAGTTATCACTATTGACGGAAGTATTTTAATTGTAGACATACCATACCATCAATAAAATTAAAACTTTTGTTTTATTTATTGAAAAAAAACGTTCATCTCGTTTTAAGTCTAGTACGAAACAATAGCTTATCATTTACTGAAACCGTGGTGTTAATCCTGCTTAAGTCTTATGAATCATCCTGTATGATCGCAGAACCTGTATTAAAATAAAAATAAAATAATTAAGCCAAAAGGATGTAAACAGTTTAAATAAATATTGATACGTTACAATATTTTGAATTGATAATGTTAAAAGGGCACATGTTGTTATTTTACCAACTTTTGTATATCTTACCGATTCCTAACGAATTGTCTTAACGTTTTTTGCCTATCTTCGCTTGTTCTAATGAACTGTTTACTTTCTTATCCCAAACGTTTGCAAGGCAAATCATTATGAGTTGTTAGCAAATTCACGACGTTTTTTATATGAACATCCAATTATCGTGAAAAGTTGTTGTTTTATCAGATTAACTTAAACAAAGGTATATTAGCACGCATGTAGGTTTTCTTCCTGAATGAAAAGTGCAAAAAAATAATTATTCATAAATTATTAGTTGTGGTATAGCTAATAAGTTATTAATAGTTAGTTTCTCTCGTCGTACTGATAATGACTTATTTTACTTTTACTGTAAAACAATAACTGACTTCTGGATTCATTTTCTACCAGATCGCACAGGTTGCTTGAATTTCGTGAGATTATAATTTCCCATAATAACGACTGGGTGCGTAGCCAAGATGCAAATCGCTCACGCTCAGTCGCTAACGAAACGCAACTGTCATTGTCACACTAATAAGGAAGAGTGATAGAGAGAGGTAGCTGCAATACGTTATTAAGCGTGAGCGATTGGCATCTTGGCTACGCACGCTGGAGTATAATTTTATCCGTTTCCTTAAAACATTTAAATGATTACAAATCTTGTTTTATTGTTTAGTAAAGTTCTATTCTTTAACGAAGAATTTAACCACGCCGCGAAGGATAGACTTGCTACATAAACGAAAAGACGGACATGAACAATTTAGTTCCGTTCGTCTTTAGAACCCTAACGCTCATTAGCAATCCTGTTTCAAGGTACATCAAATATTGAACACGCGAAAGCATAATTCATAATATTAAGTGACTGCTCCGCTGATTGCTCGAGATACGAAGATAGATTCAATCCACTAATTGACACGTTAAGTTGAAACTGCTTGGAGTACTTTCCGGGGATAAACTGCGCTTTGATAGTCATGGTAGAATGCGTTTGCTGAGAACGATTTTAATTTAATGAATTAAATATTAATTCAGGGGGAAATTCAACTGATTTTGATGATTGCGCGTGACATTGTAACCGTAAGACCACTTTGCAAGAATAATCATAATGTTTAGTTTACATACACGAAAAAATGATTTCAAATAGGGCTCTTTTAGCAGTACCTACATGATTATAAGCCATAAGGCTACACTTATGACTACCAGGCAAAAGGCACTGGTGAAGGTAGGATTTAGTTATAATTGTTATAGTTAAGGGCGATCAACACGGACGGTGACAAGGCATCCGGTAAAATGTTGCCGACCATATATTTAGTAGGTGGTTGGCCAAGTTGTATGTTTTATGAGCTCCCGATATTTCGGCACTGTTGCAATCGGGTGCTCAATAAAACAAACATTTATAGTAAATATTCCGTTTTAGATTGTAGTTACAATACAAATGAACATGTTAGCTTAAAATCGTATATTGACAGCGTAGATGTTACATTACTACCACAAAAATTCTTTAGCCTAATATTTACTTTTCAGCAAAAACGCGTTAAAATTAGTTTGCCAAGCGAGCCCTGAGCGGTGAACTGACCTGAACTGAATGTATCAGTAAAAGTGCTATGGAAGACAGTAGCAATAGCATAGGTTCTCTAAACTTATTTTCAATGTTTTATGGATTTCAACTATGATACATTTAAAGGTATCATTCTGCACGCGTAGCAGCGTCGTAGATGAAAATGGCAAATATACTCGTATATGCCATTGATGGAATTGAGTAACGGAGTTGAATATTAAACTACCGAAATAAAGTTACTCACGTCTATAAAGTCATAAGTAGCTAAACTGCGTAACTATTTTAGCTTCTCATAATATCTAAAAACTTAACCCTGACCTAGGGACTCATGCTCATAAATTCAGCTAACAGTCGGTATTAACTAAAATTTATATGAGATTCGTGGCCTCCAGTACACAATACAAACTTTCAGGCGTTCACCAAAGAATGCCCCACAATGACACTGATATGCCCGTCACGCCATCTATTGTTCGCAGATGGCACGTTTTGAGGGCATTGTGGCCACATCACGGAGTATATCACGTAAAACTTCGTTTTGTTTAGGCCGTTAAGCCTGAAAGATGTTATGAGCTGCAACCTATGTACATAATTGAAAATGGAAGCATTAGAAGCATCCAACATCAGCTATAGATGTCGTTTATGTTTAGGTTGGATTTAGATTAAAAACAAATCCGAGGATTCAAAAAACTTTTCGTGATGTTTCTAGAACTACCTATTAGGATAAGTAAATGTAACATTTTTTTTTGGTAAACATGCCAAACTTATATTATACAGCACAGTGCTGTCGATTGATAGGCAAAAACACTACTTGAATGACCATTGGTTACCGAAAAGCTCCACTACACCTAATGACTTCATTGGCAGATCAACTCGATACCAAATTACCATAGTTACTGCGCCGTTTTTTTTCACTAATAATCATGTACCTACTTTATAGACAGATAGAGGCAATATTAGTGGGTTCAATAAAATTAATAACGGTATGTATATTTGTAGCAAATTACAAGGACTCTAGCATTGTAATAAAATTATGAATAATACTTACGTATTATTAGTCACTATGCGGGACATGTTTCGAATATCTTATGATGCCATTTTCAAGCGCCGAATACCGTGCGCGATGATGCAAGCGGGCGTAATAAAGCATTTCGCTTCGCTGCCCGAAGCGCTCTCGGTGACAAAACCGGTTCAGAATGATCCCGACGTCTTTGAGTCCCGGGATTGTCTGACCGCAGATTTGGTTCATCCAATATAAAAAGCAGCACGCACACCGAACTCACTGTGTCCACTACACTGTCACTACATAGGTACCTACACTGAACTTTTGAATATGGACTACCGGTTTCCATGCCGGTGGCACTGCCCAGCCACCATCTCGATTAAAATTAGAGCACCGCCCAATCTCGATCGTTTCGTCTATTTTGCGTGTTAAATATAATTTTTCACGTACCAGCAATCTCGCTTTATCAAATCAGAGAAAATGCACAGCGCTCCTATCGTAGACATGCTCTGCCATGGCGGAATTGCCATAGTCCATCTTTTTTACACTGCGTATGTGCTCCAACAGTCTTGTGGACACGTTTTGTCCAGTTTCCCCCATATATGACTTGCCGCAGTCACAAGGAATCACGTATACGCCCGACTTCCCTAGCGGATCTCTGTCCTTTGGAGAGCGTAACATCTGCCTTATTTTCGTGTGAGAACGGAAAATAGTCCAAAACTGTACATTCGGCGCAATAGGCGTTCAATTTCGTCCATCACTCCTATATATAATATTAATAAATATGTCTCACGATACTATGAATTCGGTGACTCTAATATGCGTGTACCTACTTGTGTACGTGTACAAAGTCTACTCCACTTACCAAACTGTTTCAAGTTAAGACACATAAATTACGGAAATTATTTTGAGTAATTAAGACCTGTAAAGCGGAAAAACGAAGGTAATTAAGGCTTAATAAAAACCGTGGCGATGGAGCAATAAAAATCACGCTATTGGCGATTTGTAATTAAATTCGTTTTATTCGTAACGGCAAGTACTAAATAAGAATAAAAATAAAAACATCTGTGACTCCTAATTTGATGTCATATGTTGTTGAAGCTGAACGAAATTAATTTGAATCGTTTTAATTTTTGATCTTACTATGTTATAGAGCAGCATTCAGATTCTAAAAATTTTATTTTATAGTAGTAAGACAGTTTGCTATTTTTAAACAATTGCATTTCTCCAATCAAGTTACTGTAACCACAAACAACGTTCACATGTACGGCGGCAATAAAAGATTTTCTACACTCAATACTATTTGTGTAAAGCCAATGTTGCAGAAACCACTATTTTTATAAACTAGAGATTTTCCTTTGTATGAAAACTTTTATTGGCTATACGCGAACGCATCCCAAAGGATGAATGCCAGTGTCCACGCAATTCTAAACCCTATACCATTAATTTTCCCACGTTGAACTTCGCCTTCTACCCTTCTCTTTGATGGTATTTGTGCGAGTATTCTGCTGAAGAGAAATAAAAGCCACAGACTGTTGAAACTAGACTCGGATTAGTTTCGAGTCGCTGGAAAGGTGAGCTTGAATAAACATGGCGTTCTTTAGGAGTCCTCTGGCTTGGTTTATTTACATATAAATTAACCACGTAATAATATTAAATACTGTTATGTCAGTACATTTCATATTCAATGCACAAAAATCTTTGTATGATGGTGCTTGTTCAGCTCTTCGGGAATGCCAATACTCGGGCAGGACAAGCATACGTTTGGTATATACAGCAACCGTTCACGGTAATAAGTACTGAGAGCAGAGTATTGATCTGCTACTGCCAGATATTTGTAATATATCCGATCACTAAGAATTATTTGTGATTGTGTATACAGCGTGAAATTTATCGAGGACCCTTTCAGGAAATGGGAGATTTAACATTAGCTCCTCCTAGTAAAATTATCAACTCTTTAGGTGGCGATTGACAGTTAATATTTGTTCGATCCGAGCAAGTAACAAACCGAGTACAATTCTCTCAAAGCGAGTATTGCACGCGTGCTCACATCATGCAACTTACGCCACCTGTAAGAACTGGTAAACATTTATATAGCGAGTCTAGTAAATATATTTTCAACGTTCATATTATAGCCAAATGCTTAATCGTCCTAGCTACAAAAAACAACTCTTTAGATACATGTAATAAATACAGAAAGAATATCGTCGAAAAATATCTATCCTTACCAGCACATGTATCACGGAGCTACGGTAAAGATGAGCCTTCTTTATAGGCCGACCTAACGAGAACCGGCTAAACGGACCGTGAAGACCGTTCTACACAAATTCATATAATATAAGTTTATTTATGAATGAACCGTCTATTTAGGTTGGGTGTTTCCATTGCTTTTCGATTGCTAGGCATACTCGTAGTTAGACATTTGTTCAAATGAAAATGAGTTTCCTTGTGTTTACATATTTGGGTAACATTATGTTCAGGTAACATTTTTCAAACAGCGTGAAATATGTGAAGGATTGTACTCATTAGGGTTCCGTAGTCAACTAGGAACCCTTATAATTTCGCCATTATATATCAGTCTGTGGCTTTGTTAAGTGACCAAAAAACTAACCTCACTCACTTACTTATACTTTTTTACTCATGTAATTAAGTATAATACCTATGTTTACTTCTTCACATAATAGAAAATTAATATTTTTGGCTTATTTTAGTTTTTTAAAACATATACAATCGGAAAAGAAAGAGAGCGAGTAACGTTAGTTTTTTTTGGAATTTAATAACGGTGCGGAGTATATACCTTCGTATATATATATATTGCAATTTGCCTCCTTTAGTGTGCTGGGAGTTCCTAAGTATTTGCTCCTGTATACTTCTATCTGTTTACATTCTAGGAGAACATGTATTGTTGTTTCTTCCTTATCCATACATGCTCTGCACATCGGGCTGTCCGTGCTGCCCATATTGTGTAAGTGTTTGTTTAGTGTGTTGTGTCCTGTTAGTAGTCCTACTATTTTCCGTAGTTGTTCTCGGGGCGTCCTCAGTAGAGTTTTTGTGAGCTTGTAGTTTAGCTCTGGCAGGACTTCCTTGGTTTGCCTACATGTATCAAGACCATCCCAGTATTTGTTGTGTAGTTGTCTGTGATGTTGATTTAGAAGGTTTTGAATGTATGATAAAGGTAGTGGTACGATGGGTTCTGGTCCGTATGCCGGTGTCTCTGACCCTCTTCTTGCCAGTTCATCCGCTGCATCGTTTCCCCTTGAGCCACTATGTCCTTTTATCCATTGTATAGTTACTTTGTTTCCTTCCTCGCTCATCTTTGTGAGGCCATTGTGACATTCGAGTATAAGTTGTGATTTAAGTTTGTCGCTGCGTAGCGCTTGCAGTACCAATTTGCTGTCTGACAGTATTAGTATGTTTTCATTTTTTGTTTGTCGTCTTTTTACTGCATTGCAGGCTTCTATTATTCCCACACATTCTGTTTGGAATACTGTGTTGTGTTCCCCTAGGGGTTTTGAGATGTGTATGTTGAGATCTTCTGAGAAGACACCACATCCTGTCCCTTCGTTTGTCTTTGAGCCATCTGTAAATATTCTAAGGTTTGTCTGATTTAGTCCTTCCTTTGGATCTTCTGTCAGTGATATAGCATAGTCCTTCCGGAAGATCATAGTTTTTGGTATTTGATCAATCGGTGCTTCCAGTATTGGCATATCAGAGATAATATTTTCATAGATCTTCTTGTGTATCGATCTAAGTGTTGACCATAGGTTGAGATTTTTCAGCCGTAAAGCTGTGGCGGCTGCCTCTTTCTGTATGTGTAGTGGTAGGAGTCCTAGCATTATTTCTAGTGCCGCAGTCGGTGTAGTTCTCATGCAGCCTGTGGCTGCTACACATGCTAGTCTCTGCGTTTTACTTAGTTTGTCTATGGTTGTTTTAGTTCTGTGCGAGGCCACCACACGACGGCGCCATAGCTGATCATTGGCATTATTACCATTTTGTATAGCCACAGTATGATGTTTGGGGCAAGTCCCCATCTTTTACCCACCATCCTCCGGCATTGCCGAAGGTTACTGTTGCTTTGTTTAGTTTATTTTCAAGATGTTTCCCCCAGTTTAGTTTGTCGTCTAGGATTATACCTAAGTATTTCACTTCTTTAGAAAGTGTTAGTCTCGCTCCGAAGAGCTTTGGCATTTCGTATTTACCCAACTTCCGTTTATGTGTGAAGAGAATTGTGTCGGTCTTTTTTGGGTTTACCGATAGGTCATTCTCCTTGCACTATCTCTCTACTATATTGAGTGCAGCTTGTGTAAGATCACATAGTGTGCTAATTACTAGGCCGCAGATTAATATCACTAGGTCATCTGCATATCCTATAGTCGTAAAGTGGTTGTTGTTTAGTTTTGTTATCAAATCGTTTACTACCAGGTTCCAGAGTAGTGGTGATAGGACTCCTCCCTGGGGGCACCCCCTCATGACTATTGCCTGGTGGTCTTGGTTCTCAGACGGTATCACTACTCTCTGCTTCAACATGTTCATTATCCATTATTTTATGAGTGGATTAGTTCCATGTCTTTGTAATGCTAGTTCAATACTGCTATAGTTGGTCTTGTCAAAAGCTCCTTCTATGTCGATGAAGGTGCCTAGGCAGGAGTTTTTACTCACTAGCGCATTTTCTATGTTGCTCACTACAGCGTGTAGCGCTGAGTCCGTTGACTTTCCTTGACTGTAAGCGGGTTGGTTTGTATGCATTTTTATGTTCTTTAGAGCCGTATCCTTCAGTTCCCTGTCACATAGTCTTTCTAGAGTTTTTAGTAGGAATGATGTGAGGCTTATCGGTCTGAAGGACTTGGGGTCTGAGTAGTCGGCTTTGCCCGGTTTTGGTAGGAAGATTACTTTCACTTCCCTCCATTTGTGTGGTATATATCTGAAGGCTATGCAGCTGCACAGCAGGTTCGATAGGAGTCTCATTAGTTTATTCCCTCCCCATTTTAGTAGGGCTGGGTAGATTCCGTCTGTTCCTGGTGATTTGAAGTTGTCAAAACTATTTACCGCCCAGGTTGTTTTGTTAAGTTCTGTTATGCGTTCTGCTGTTTTCCATTCACTCTCAGTGGGATGATAGTCTGTCTTATGTGGTTCGAGTTTTTCTATATGTATTATTTTGCATCCCGGGAAATGGGTCTCTACCAGCACTCTTTCTGTTTCAGCTGGGGTGCTGGTGGTGCTCGACCTTTACAGCGATTTCGAAAATTCGACCCTTATAAGGGTGAAAAGGGTATTGAAAGTTTGTATGGCGGAAGGTTTTGTTTAGCTAGAGACTTTATTTTATGTGTAAAGGTTTCTCATCAAAATACAAAAAAGGTGAAACGTAGGTTCCTTATAAAGTCTAGAGGTGCACTAAGAAAGGATTTTTCAAAATTCATCCCCTAAGGGGGTGATTTGGAAGTCCAAAGTTTTTATAGGGAAAAAGATTAGTTGGCCTATTCCATTTGAAACTTTACAGGAGTATTTATAAAGATAAATGAGGTAGCACCTGTTTCAGGTTTTTTGAGAATTCAACCCATATAAGAAGAAAAGGGGTGAAAAAGTAAAAAAAACAACATGGGTATCGTTTTATGGTTTATCGGGTCGCTGATTACAAAAAAACGACGATTTTAAAATCTAACGTGGCGATTGTGAAATACCATCTTCCCTGTGGGGTGCGAGGGGGTCGAACTCTAAAAATATAAATATGGGTGTCGTTTTGTTGTTTATTTCTGGTTCTATAGAATCCAAACTTAGCACTTAGGTTCCTTATAAGGCGTAGGGGTGCACAAAAAAAGGAGTTTTCAAAATTCACCTCCAAAGGGGGGGAAATGACGGTACAAACTATGTATGGGGAAACATGATTAGTTAAACTATTTTATTCAAAACTACACAAGAGTATTACTAAAGATAAATGAGTAAAGACGTGTGTTTGATTTTTTGAGAATTAAACCCCTAAGACGGGAAAAAGGGGTAACAAAGTCAAAAAACAACATGATTATCGTTTTTATGGTTTATCGGGTCGCTGAAATCAAAAGCAACAACCATTTTTAAATCCAATGAGGTGGACGTAAGATACACCATCTTCCCTGTTGGGGTGCGATGGGGTTGAAATCTCAAAATATCAATATGAGTGTCGTTTTGTTGTTTATTTCTGTTTCTAGAATTTCAAATTTGGCACGTAGGTTTCTTATTAAGGTGCAGGTGTGCATTAAGAAAGGATTTTTCAGAATTCACCTTCAAATCGAGATAAGAAAGAAGATCCGAGAGGTTCTTTACAATGAATCTGGAGCCAAAACTGCGAGAAAAGGCCGCCATCTGAAATTTCTTCAGTTATGATCTGATCATGATGGAAATCAATATCTGAGAATCCGAAAGGTTCTTTCTAAGGAATCAGAAGTCAAAATTGTTCGTAATATGTACTCGGTTGGTACATATCAAAGGGTTCAAGAGGTTATTTACGAGTATAACGAATCAAAGCCGCCAACTTGATTTTGAAATTACGTTACGGTTGAACATATTTTTTACGCGGGCGAAGCTGCGGGAAATAGCTAGGATTTTTTAGAATTCTCCTCCTAAAGGGGTAAAGTGCGATTTGATTGTATATCGGGAAAAAAGATTTATTAGACTGTTTTATTCACAGGAGTATTCCTAACGAGAAATGAGTAAATAGGAGTAGGAAATGGGGTGAAAAAGTCAACATGGTAAATATATACAGTAAGTGTAACTAACCTAACGACCTACCTCTACCTACCTTAAATCTAAAATAGGTCCTTGATCAGAATTGCGAAAAGGGGCTCCATCTTGAATTTATTCAGTTTTAATCCGACCTCGATAATAATCGGTATTTTGGGATCCGAGAGATTCCTCAGTAATGAATCTGTAGTAAAAACTGCGAGATCCGGCCGCCATCTTGAATTATTTTGATTTTGATTCGATCGTGTTAAAATCGATTTCCGAGGATCCGTAAGGTTCTCTTTATGAGTAATCTGAAGTTAAAACTGAGAAAAACGGCCATCGTCTAGAATTCCTTCAGTTATGATCTGATCGTGATGAAAATCGATATCCGAGGATCCGAAAGGTTCTTTCTAACGAACCACTAACGCCACCATCAACGGCCACCATTTTGAATTTATAGAGTTAAGTTCGTGATAAAGCTCGGTAGGCACATATAAAGGGTTCGAGAGGTTCTTTATAATAAATCAGAGGTCAAAATTGAGAAACAGCCGCCAACTTGAATTTTTCAGTTTGATCACATTTCCGACAACCATCCATTCCATTTAAATCCGTTCAGCCAAACGCAAGATAATAGCGGACAAACATACATATGTACATACAAATATACGGGCCCAACTAAGAACCTCCTTATTTGTAGGCGGTTGAAAATTACGTTTCGTACGCGGGCGAAGCCGCGGGTAAAAGCTAGTATGTATATATGTATCATGCCGAAAAAGTGGTACTTGCAATAAAATGTCGAAAAACTTTTATTTTTAAGGTAGGTACTACACGCAAAATGGGGGGTAGTTTCGTTTTTTTGAACTTTAAAGTGTGTATTTTTGGACAGGTATTTAAAAAAATAGGGGTTTTTGTAAAACATTTTTGATAAAATGAATATTTACGGAAATAAAGGCTCCGGAAGTTAAACAAAATGAAGTTTTAAAAAAGTTACAAAGAAGGCTAACCAAATTTTATACTTAAAAGAAAAATGGAAAAATTCCCCTTCTGAACACCGATCAGATCATAGAGATAGGTATGATTTCGCGCTAACGCTTAAATAGTAACATGAATACTTCACGAGTGCGAAAGAGACACACAACAATTGACAAAACGTGACAATTCTTCGCATCACGCATCAACCCCGCTATACGAGAATATAAGGATATCGGTCTTGAAATTATGAAAACTTTATGTTTAACAGATGTGGTATGTGGATACGTATGGGATTATAATGTTATAAAAGAAAATAATTCACGTAATCATATATAAATTTCAATTTTAATTTATCAATTACAGTTGACATCTTTTGGGTTTTGGTCACGTTTTCAATATTTGACAAGCATTCTTGATAAAAATGCTTTTAAAATTGCCTGGCCGGGCAAAGACTTTCCAGACAACCCAAAATCACAAAGGAGTTGGGATAATGTTTACTGCGATTTAACTTACAATACTCTTTTAAATAACTCTACAGGTCCAGATCACGCGAGGCTTTTGGCGGTCGGATCCCGGGAAGCTGGTTACTGGCTTCATGCCTATCCTTCGCCCAATACTGGTACTTTCTTGGATCCGGCCTCCCCTGGCGACTGGTTTGCGACTGGGGGTTTCGGTGTGTGCGCCACACTCATGTCCTTGTGGCACAGACGTGGACCGACTGGGACACCATGGGTTGTGGTGTAAAAAAAGTGCAGGCCGTTTTTCGAGACATGCATCTCTTAATGACATAATCCGTCGGTCTCTTGCCACCATCAACGTGCCTGCTCTCCTTGAGCCGACTGGCATTTTCAGGGATGATGGCAAGAGACCTGATGGGGTGTCCTTGGTTCCTTGGAGTTTGGGAAGGATGCTAGTGTGGGATGCTACCTGTGTAGACACGCTGGCACCGTCCCATCTCCAACGAACTAATGTAAAAGCGGGCGGAGCGGCTGAATGCACCGAAATTTTAAAACGTAATAAATATAAGAGCCTGGGCAGAGAGTACCTTTTTGTACCATTCGGGGTCGAAACTCTTGGTCCATGGGGTCCCAGCGCACGTAAATTTTTCGTAGAAATCGCGAAACGTCTGGTTGATGTTACTGGTGACCGAAGAGCTGGTGGCTTCCTCGCACAACGTATCAGCATTGCGATACAACGAGGAAATGCCGCCAGCATCCTAGGTACAACGCCTCAAGGACCTACTTTAGATTTAAGGTAGGTAGTTAGGTAAGTTACACTTACTGTATATATTTCGAAAATAAATGTTTTTTCCCAGCATTCTTGTCATATTGGTTCTGTGGATAAGATCGAATTTCAATCGGATTGGATCAGATCGGTCTTTTAATTATTAAATTGTGAATTTCATTCGCAGACGTCTCTGCTTAATACACAATTAATTTAGTATGGGGTAGCGCATTGTTATCGATGATTTCTAACGTGTCTTAGAACATCGATGCCGTAAAAGTGTTTAACACTTTCGGAAGCGTCTCCCTAAGCGAGTAAGCGTCGATAGCTCCATTGGCAGTGCCACCTGGGGCCTTACCATGACATCTTATAACGCGATTAAGTTGATGACCTAAACTGAGTCGCTGCCATACAACTGGCATAGTTAAGAACCTAAATTGAATCGCGTTGAGACGTAATGGTAAGGCCCCAGACCGGTGTTCAGAGAGGACGCAAGTTCGAATCTTGCCAGTCGCGTGGAATTTTTCCATTTTTCTTTCAATTATAAAATTGAAAATTTGGTTCGCTGCTTAATAATTTAAGGCTAAACCAAATGCATAAAAAGAAAACTTATTAAACATACATTTTTATTTTGTATGATAAATGTCAACTTCATAAGGCGCTTTTCGCTACTTACGCATTTCCCCAGCTGCGTAGCATGCGCTGGCATTGAATGTGTTAAAATGGCGTATAAGCCGTAAGCGCTACGGAGATACTAATTTTGCTTGTTATGATTATGGGCTAAAACTTCCGTATATGTTAGCCTATTATAACGGGCGGTTAACTACAGAACGCTATGTTTTTTTACATACCTATCCTACCATATCCATTTCGCCGGCGTGGAAATACTTGATTCTCTTAGAAATCAATATAAAAGTACATTACTCGGAAATGGACTCCAAAATATATGACTTTTTGAATGATCGGGAATTTAAACATATACCTAAATAAAAAAATCTTAAATTTATTTTACCATTTTTTAAATAAGTAATTCGTATTATTATTATTTTTTGAGCAGTATAGTAGGTACCTTTTCAAAAATCTAATGTGTGTAATTGAGATGGCCAAATTAATTGAAGTAGAAACGTATTAAGAGTGCAGGACGGTGGCGCAAAGTTACGCAGGCGCGCTAGGCGCGACACATCGCAGTGGTGGCTCTACGGACGCGAAGGCAACCCGTCGGCGACGCCGGCGTTCCCACGACTTTACGAAAACCCCATTTACGAAAAAACTCGCTTTCCCATTCTTATTTTGTTTTTCGTGACAGTGTCTCGAGTTCCAAACTTGAACGCGAAACAAAGGAACTTTTCCGCTTTCTTTTGTTTTTGTTATCTTTTGTCGTGAAGTGTTCCGTTTTGCCGCTCAAGTGTTGATAAGAAATTAAAATCTTTGGAGTGAGGAGCTGAAGATTGACGCTATGGTAATTACTGACCTCGATCTTTGTTGCTTTTTGTTTTCGGCCTTTGAAGTGTCTCACAGTACTTTTGCAAGTTGTGATTAATAAATAATTTTCTTATTATCATTTTATCAATAAAAGTACTGTTTTTTAATTAAGCAATTGTTCAATATTTAATGGTACATATGTACCTACCTATAACTTAATGATTGAGAGATATTAAAATTATCCATTGTAAAGATACTTCAAAGCAAAAGCCGAATAAAATATTCTAGTTAACTGAAAAATAGAAGTACCCAAGCACGTATTTATTGGAAAAACAAACCCATTATGGTTAACTTTAAATTAAAGAGCGCATTGTTGCCGACCCTCCCCTACCAAATGCGTAATCGTAAGTTCTTCACAATTTTCGAACGGCCGATTTAATGTAAAAGTTCCAACAACACTTAAAACTTGCGCGAGTAAGCCGCGTTAACAAAGGCTTGTGTGAGCTGGGTTTAATTATTGCACTCAAGTTACATACCTAAAATTAGGTATTGGATTTGGAAATACTTAAGGATAGCTTTCTTTGTTGCAACATGTAAATTATCTTATCAAAAACATTAAGTACAAGTAAAATGACACAAGCAGTCATTAAGCTGCAAAAAAATTTTGGGATACCTACAATCTTATAACAAATCAGTTTTTTAGTCGCTTCCAGGGGGTGTCCATAGAACTAAGCTGCCATCGACTTGCCTATTTTCAAATCCTAAAGAAACACAGAGTTCAAATAAAAATAAGCAAGTCGGTGGAAGTCGAAGTACCTTAGATTTTTATGATCGGTGAGTGAGTGAGTGAACCCACTAAGTAACTTTGACGTTCGATAGTTCTTAAGCTAAAAGTTCAAATTGAAAATTATTAAGAATATATTTACGTCATGTCAACATGTCACTGAAAATTCAGGGTTTTAGGTTTAACCAGCGTGAAATAACAGGAGGTTGAAAATGGCCTGAACTGCTTCGAGAAAAGGATGTCACAGCCGTGCATTTGTTTTGCTCGACTTGTTGGGGGCACTGCCGTAGCCCCTGATAAAATATCTATAATAAATATATTTATTAAATAATAGGTAATATTAGGTTTACATATTTTAAATCGATAGCTTATGTAGTTTCCGGGATATTTAACGACGATATATAACAGATCCTATTTTACCTAAATACTTAATTATTCATAAATTATAAATATGTTATTTCAATACACATAAAACACATAAACACATAAAACAAAATCAATGTTAAAGTAAATATTCCCCCTTCGGCATGGTACCGTAGACGCTGGCAGTTTCCTCGCTGTATTGCAATACTAATGCGTTGGGCGAGGAAGCTGCCAGCTCTACGGTCGCCGGTAGCGCCCACAAGCCTCTTTGAAATAGATATCCTTAAAGAAGGTGTGGGCGCTATTTAGGCATTTAAATGTCAGCTAAGATATGATCTGCATAATAATGATATTAACATTTCTTCAATCTAAATAGATATACGTATTCCATTTATTTTATTGAAATATAACAAAGATACCAAGATTTATCGTGCTGAAGCTGCAACTGCAACTTCGGTCAAATAACGGATTGGAAAATACTACTTCCTTGTAGTAGGCGTCGTCACACAGTTTCTTAACGTTTGCAAGATGCAGAATGTTACCTTTAGTCAACTATAACGGCGACTACGTCACAAGACGTCATTGATAACGAATATGCTTTCAGTCAGAAATTATTAGCTTCGGATTGTGTCAGGTAGGTTGGAATGTAATGCTAATTATCAGTGTATGATGATAACAATGATTTCGGGATTTCATGTTTCAGAATGCAAAGATGAAACTAATGTTTGCATCATCATTAATAACTTTTTATTACGAAATTTTGTTATCATACTCAACACAACTTCTTGTCACTTCCTATAAAGCGTTTGTGCGAAGTCATATGACATTTGTGTAAAATTTTACGTAAAAAAAGGAAAACAAAACATTAAGTTGTTTTAAAAATGAGTTAAGGCCGTCCCCTATGCCAATGACCGCGGCGATTTGAGCTTTCTTCCCCTCCCGCTTCCATTCCTCACCGGTTATACAATACGTCAATAAGCATAAGTTGCCACCTAGGAAGAGCTGCTTGTACTAGGACGCAACCCCGGGAAAATGCGTGTAATAGCTTTTTCTCGAAAAGTACAAAACCTATCCAAAAATCAGTAGATGCGTTTAAAGTTAACATAAATATATACTGCTTGTATTAGTTTCTTGTACTTACGACGCATAATAAGGGAGTAGATACAGATTTAAGTTAGAAAAAAGGGTTTACGGGTTTTTTTTTTCTCTTGATGTATTATGTTTTTCGACAATTTAGTAGAACCAAATGTAGACCAAATACCTAGCTACATTATATTTTTTTTTCAAGCGTTGTGCTTGGAGCTGAACAAAGCCTATTCACTTTAAAAACAGTGAAATATCAGTGAAACAGCCGGGTAGCCCCTTAATCGAAAATACAAGTTACGTGGTTTTATAATATTCCAAAAAATGTGTAATAATATGGTTGTTTAAGTGTAACACTAAATAATAAACAAACAGATAATAGCCATTCAAAACCTTTTTTTTCTACTCCAGCCCTTCTATCTGATATCTGATATTAAAAAAGTATACATTATAACGTTGTCTATGGTATTCCATAAGAACACTGCTCCCATCGATTTTCATACAATATATGAGTACTGCTGTTGTTTTTTTTTATTTTATATAGTGGGCACATAATTGGTTCTTATTAGGTATATCACTTTTGCATAAACTACTATTGTACATTATGTAACACGAAATCGAGATGTGGATGTCCGTTATCAGTATCAACTTTTTACTAATTAAACGAACGAGCGAGCAAAACGAGTCAGTTCTCCCAATCTACTTGGACAATCCGTCTTTTGTATGAATATTTACATGTAGGTATATTTGTATTTTATTATTAACTTTTAAAGTGAATATACGTATAAATAGATATTCTGTCAATATTTTAATCGCCTATTCACCCTTTAATATTTATTTAATTCTGTTTTTAGTATTTATTGTTATAGCGGCAACAGAAATACATCATCGGTGAACATTTCAACTGTCTAACTATCACGGTTGATTATTAACTTTTAAAGTGAATATACGTATGAATCAATATTATGACAATATTTCAATTGCCTATCTGTTGCCGCCATATCGAGTAAAAATGAGAGAAAAATATTACGTTTGCTGTATAGCTTGTTTATAGTTTGCTTAAAATGTTTATTTTAGTATTTGTTGTTATACGAGTAGCGGCCACTATCTATCACGCGTGATGAAATGCAGCCTGGTGACAGACGGACAGCGGAGTCTTAGTAACAGGGTCCCGGTTTTACCCTTTAGGTACGGAACTGCAACAACAATTTAAATGTCGATTATACCGATTTGAAAATTATCGATAACGTGTAAGGTTTCACGCACTAATGGTAAAGCAGACATAAAATAGATTACTTACAGAAGGCATAGTACAAATTTTTACTTGTCTTAATTGTCATTTACTTCTCGACTGCGTTAGCGCATTCAGAGGTCAAAATATAAAAGTAGCCGGATGACTCTTTCAACGCCTTACTCAGGCGTTAAATAAGTCTGCCCAAAGCAATTAGAGCCCAAAAATCCTTCAACGTTTCTTCAGCAATCAGTCGAAACTGTCCCCTCATTTCGAAGGCTTCATGGATCGCCTCAAAACAAACAGGATAACCCAAGAAAGTAAAAACTGTGTTGGGAATGAAACACGGGATATACGAGTACCTCTGCAGGGAATGGATTTAAATTTTTCCTAGTAAACTTCCAGTCCCAGATGTTCAAACCTACTACCCGGATTCGCGTTAAAATCGCCGATCACTAGCACTGATTAAATACCGAACTTCTCCACGACGGCGGCTATCTCCCCCATACCCGCTACGTTATCCGCACTGTGTGTAGGCATATAAACCGAGAACAGCAACAGCGACCGCCCCGCCGCCAATATTTTTATTGACATTATACGTGCACTATGGATACAGCGTCGAACACATTTTTCTGCCACAATTCTGTGGCGGCCACCCACACCGCCATAAGGACGCCCGCAGGAAGCCAACTTCACTATCGATTGCCGATGTTACTGTGAATTCGAAGTTCTGGTCGATAACTCCCGAATAACCAATATTTTCCTTCTCTAATCAGGTTTCTTGAAGCATAATAATATCACCTGATTGACACAACATTTTAACACACTCTACTGAACGGGTTATAGATTTACAATTAAAACTTATTATTTTTATCTGAGACTTCGGCTACACTGGCCATAGCATCCCTCTGTTTATTTCCCTTCTCCAAAGGAATTTATTCATTCGTTTGGAAGTTTCTAACTTACGTCATATTCGTGGCAGTAACTAGAGTAGAGAAGTCAGGCATTTATTTTTTAGCTACGTGGGATTTTATATTTAACTTTTATAAAGGTGGACTAGATCCACACACTCACGGCATCCGATGCTTACCACGAAAAAGAAATCCTCTTTCAGATTGAAGTCGCTTCACATATATGCTTTGAATTCAGTTGAGATAGCTTTAGGATTCTGAAAGCCAATCTAGTTGCTTAGTTCTGCATATTTTGGCCTTAGTAGATATTTTTTTATTTTGGAACGATTCCCGTACTACTCAACGATAATGAGATGTAATTTTTTATTTTATGTTTCATGTACTTATGAAAATTAATTAGGTTTCAATAATAGATTAGCACATTTTTAGCTTCATGTTTAATTGTCATTATTCCTTTTTTGCTAAGGAGCTATTTGTAATTTGGCTATTTGGTCGGAATACTCGGCTTAGCCGGTATTACAAAAAAAGCTTATTTAAATCTTTTCAAGAATAATATTCCAATGGTACAATACACACAAGCATGGCAGGTATTTCTTAGAATACTGGAATGCGTTTGTAAGTAGAAAATTTAATTACAATAATTATTAATATTGAAGGTTCTAGAAAAGTAGACATGCACTATGCTTTTAATTATGCTTAAAATATGTGTAGCATTTTAGGGCTCAGTACCAAAAAGGAACTGACTCTGTATGTCTTGCTGTTTGTCATTTAGGGAACTACTCTTGCTATCAATTTAAATATAATAATGAAGAATTAGGTATTTATATATGATGCTTAACCAAACGAATTAAAAGAAAACTTTGTAAAAAAGTCTGTTTATATGGTTAGCAAAAATATATTTATAATAAAATCATTTAAAATAATTGGCTCACGTGACATTGAATTATCTCTGAAAACTAATTCACATACCGATAGATGGCGCCGTATCCTGTATTGAATCATAATTTTAAGGATTATTCCCCATCTATATCCTGTTTCACGTGTCTTATAAGGGTCGATGGTTTATATCTATAATGTAGGTATACAAGTATCCATTTATAATATACCTATACGAAGGTAGGTGCATCATATAGTTTATTAAAGAACATACGAACATAAATAACATTTTATTGGACGTACATATATTTTATTCAAGCAATAGCATAACATAAGTAATTTAAGTTCGGTATAGAATGTACCAGAGTAATAGGTACACTAACACAGATGTAAGACGTACTTTACATAGATGTAAAGTTTAAGAAACCTCTGTCTGGGCTTGCCAAACGACCTTAAAAATCTTTATTCGGCAAGCTTTTATATAAAGGCTGGCTTTAGGATTTTTTAATATCGTGTTTTTTTTTCAAAAAAGTAAGTACTTATATCCAACTTCACAAATGTTATATTACACTGTTAGCTTAAAACGGTACTTAACTGACAAGTTGTAAAATATTTATGGAAAGTCATATCGGCAATACTGTAAAACGAGAATGCACAGCTAGAATATAACATTTAATTATGAAGGCGTAGAAATTATGAAGTAGGTACATCTGACCTTGACTTCAGGCAAAAAGAACCTGTACTAGGCAACAATGGTATCTCATCAATGATATCTGGTCATTGGCCGCAGTCAGAAGAGATAATATAATTTTAATACTCTTATCGTTTTCTAAGTTAACTTTGCGACTCCTAATAATTTCCGTGTGTCTAACTTTTTTTTAATTCTCCGCAACTTTTTAATATTTTTTATTATTGCATAAAATATATTATTCATTACCCACGGTAAGATACAATGCAACACAAACAAGCACAAGGTGCCGAACATGCAGCCAAGATTCGACAAAAGCGCACGTCTGCATTGTTCGAGTTTTGGCACCGCACTAGAGAGTATACGGGAATCGTTCCAAAACTCTTAAATATACATAAACCTAAGTCCAGATAGAATCAAGAACGCATTACGCGGAAAACATATTGCTATATATGAGTATGAAAGATAAAAGTGCAGTTTGGTGCCGGCGCATAAAAATATACTTCGTAAACACAGTCAGTTTTTAAATTTCTCGGGCCGCTGGTTTCAAGATGGTATATAGTAGGCAATAAATAAAAATAGATAGCGTTCGTTCTATATAATTAAAGCTAAATACAAAAACAAAATATAGACAACGACAATCCTTAATACTAATAGTTGTACATACCTATACATAGTCTGAAAATTTATTCAGTTATTTAAAAAAAAACCGGCCAAGAGCATGTGGGGCAATGATCAGTGTAGGGTTTCGCAGTTTACCGTCCGTCATAATAGGCAACCTTAAAAAGTGTTCTAATAGATACCATGCTCAATAATTAACAATTCGATGATACTTTCGAATACTGAGTTACTTTGGCCACGTCATACGCAAGGAGGACGACGCTATGGAGAGACTCGTTGTCCAGGGTAGAGTAAATGGCTCAAGACCTAGGGGACGCTCCCCATTAAGATGGACGGACCAAGTAAAAGCCCTCATGGAGGCACCCCTAAACCTGTGCGCGCGAAATGCCTCGGCAAGGGAGAAATGGCGGGAGACAGTAAAAAAGGCTGTTCAACGACCTCTATGACCACGACTACTCTGCCAAAGAGTATACGACTAAGAAGAAGAAGAAGAAGATACGGGATAGAAGAAGAAGAAGAAGATACGGGAAGAAGATAAGAAGATATCGAAAGTATCTACTTTCGATCACACCCGTCCCGACCCCATAAACTCCGGAAAAATCTTAACAGCGCGAAGTAGACCACAGTGCCATCTCTCGGGCAATGGGGTTACTAATTTATACAACCTAGATGGCTTAATTATGTATGTTGGGTTTTCGGGGGTAACATTTGATCACATTTTTTAAAACTTCTGGAGCAATTATTTCCGAAGATATTAACTTTATCAAAAACTATTCTTATTAAACCCTCATGGTTTTACAAATATCTATCCAATGATATGCCACACTCTAGGGTTGAAACGAAAAAAAAAACACCCCCCCCACTTTACGTGTATGGGAGGTACTCTAAAAAAGAAATTATAACCACTTTTTATTTTACCACTTTGTTGGCGTGACCGATATACATATTCGTACAAAATTACAGCTTTCTAGTACTTACAGTCACTGAGATTAACCGCGGACGGACGGACGGACAGACATACAGACAGATCGAAACTATAAGGGTTCCTAGTTGACTACGGAACTCTAAAAAGGTTATACTAAAAAGTTTCTATCGTTATCACAAAGGGAGTAGATAGTGCGGTCAAAGGAACCCAGTTTTATAATGATTGCATATACTCAAGTACCGCGTGCTACCGTAACTGGGTAGCCTAGATGCTATGTAATTTGCCATAAAAGCTTAGGACGCCGATTTGAATTGGGCATCGTGCACCGGCACTGCGACTGGTTTTTGGCATTCATCGTCAAACAGAGTGATGATGTGACCTTCGCGGCTCGTCCAGCACTAACTGCGATCGGCGCAGGTAGTGGGTCGCGCGCGATGACGTAAACGGAATCGGGCAATGCTGCGATTGCTGCGTTGTCGTTGCAGAAGTCTGAGTTGTCAAATCTTTTGACGGGATCAACAACAAGCTCACCCAGCACATGGCACGCTAATTGTGATAAAAATAATATTTAAACTTTCGTGACTCATTCTGAAATTAAACTGAAACGGTTAGAACTGACGTATTTTTATCACAATATATATGTGACATGTTTCGACTGCATCGGGCAGTCATCGTCGGACAGACAGATTGATGTTGCCACCTCCGAGTGATGCCCGAGCCGCGGAGGTGACAACACCTTACTGTCTGTTGAATATAAGTTAGTTATAAACGTTTTTCTTTCTATATTAAAAACCCTAGAAGGCTAAAACACTTTATATTTCCCTAATCCGCTATCTAGCAATCCGATCGCTATCCAAATAGTTGTCGCAAGGCATTATGGTTTAATTAACGCTTAGTTACTAGCTATCTAAGTTCCATTAATAAGTAGCAAGCAGCTGGCTAGTCTTCAGAAACTTAGTCAAAGACATTGACAAAGTCGATAACTGAGTAAGTTTTTTATAGTTTCTGATGCACAGCGAGTTATATTTAGTTACTTATTTTATACTAAAGTATGTCATTTGGATAAAACTTTAATGTAATATTGAACCACTCTTTTTATTATGTTTTATCAACTATAACTGGTCCCCAATACAAATGGTTGAATTGCTTCCTACTTTCTGTATCATCTGTATTTTAGTGAGCCATGTCTACAAAAAAGAGGCCCTGGGGATATATTGATTTCAAAATTTATTTCCGACGCTTTGAGAGCCACATTACAGTTCGTCAGTTAAAGGTAGAAATTAAATAAAGTGGAACTAACCGCTAGCCACAGTGGCGACACCAGTTCTCTCGTCAAATATGTCATTATTTTCGTAAAGCAAACTTACTGCTCGCACTTATGCGACTGATTGAGATATTTTTTTTATTTTTTATTAGGGTAATTTTCTTCAAGCGTGATTATGTCATACCGTTTGAGATTTAGGTGAGCACGTATAGAAATTGTGACGAAATTACAGTACTTAGGTAAAAGCTGACAAAAATCAACATAATTTACGACAGCATTTAGGATGACTCAAGTTAGATCGGGGGAACTTAGACCCAAGTAAACTTATACCGGGTCGGGCCGATGTCATCCTCAGGACATCTCCTAAGAATTCCTCAAGTAGAGAGGCGTAACATGTGTCGAGTTTTGTATTATTGGAGGTGGTTGGTTATCTTTATTAATTTCATGCAGATAAACGAACGAGTTGACACTATTCCCTTGCAGGCTTGGAAGAATATAAAAGTAACAATATTGTGATAGGCAAGCACATTGCATTCCTACACGTTGATCATGTAGACAGCGTAGTAGAGATTAAGTATAGATTAAGCATTTCTCCACATGATAAGGGAGAGTTATATATAAAGTTGAGTTTAGAGAGGTTGAGTGTGGACACAATACAAGAATGTAAACATATTACAATATTGTCGTAATTGAAATGGGATTCCGCAAAGTTTAGTAGAACGCTTGATTTAATCTCCGATGCCGAGCCGATGTGTTAGCGTTTCTATACCGACATATCGCCCGGCCGGTCTAACCTGAGTCATCCTTTAAGTTTGTTTGGGTATATATTTCTGTCATGATTCCAATTTCATATTTATTTTTGCATTAGGGGTCGGTTTCAAAATAATAATTAATTCGTTATTAAGTCGTGGTTAATTTTCAATGCAAAACCAAGTTTCTCTTGCATAAGTGAACGCAACTAAGGCACGTCGAGTAGATAAACAAAAACAACTTCAAACTCTGTACCTAAATATATTGTTTGCAGTGAAATAACGCAAGAAGGCGTAATTATGTAATTCTCGTTTATTTGGGTTAATATACGGAAGGTCTGTAGGAGGTAGTAGCTACAGATATTTACTTTTGGTCCTGTAGTGCAAACAGTGGGATATTTATAACATCTGCGTCGGTATCTGTTTTGTAGATGAGTGACGTAGTAGACGTTTTGGGCAGATTTGTTGCGTTAGTTTTTTTATGAAAAAGTAAACAAACGAGCAGACTAGCCGTCTAATGGGAAGCGGTCATCGCCGCCCAAGGACATAAGCAACATCGGATGAGCCACTTATGTATTGTAGACCTTTGAGCCTTAAAGCCCTGAACACTCGTTTCTTGAAGAACCCCATATCATATCGCAAAAGGGGGTAATTCGTTCCACATTTTGCATGTTAAGGGTAAAAACGAGCGAGATGCCCGATTATTCTTAGTCTGCCATGTACCCAGGAAATGTGGATGAACCTTATTCCTTTGGCTGGAGGTGCGATGGTAAAAACGAGACGGAGGCACCCCATGTCAAAGACTTCTTCTGAGCATTCCCCATTGTACAGACGATACAACAGGCACAGATAGCCAACATCTCTCCGGAGGCTAAGCGGTTGTAAATCGTTAGTAAGTTCGGAGTAGTCCACAACACGAACCGCCCGACGTTGGATGGAGTTAAGTGGGAAAAGCTGGTACTGAGGAGCACCAGACCAGGAATTGAAACAGTTCTCCATATGCGGTCGAACTTGCGCTTTTTAAGTATAAACAGATGACGGTGACTCGGTGTGAAGTACAGTTTTGCTCTGTTGAGCACTCCAAGCTCCTCGGAGACCAGTTTGGCTTTGTGCTCCAAATAACTCCGAAACTGGACTTTGTTCGTGATGTCGACACCAAGTATCCCGATACTCTTAGTATCTCGATATGGGAAGTGGAGTTTTAACACAAAAACGCGACAAACATGAAATATGTTGAAGCAAAATTTTATACAGTTATCCATAAAAAATATACGTTTATAATACTAACTTTGATAATTGAATCATAGTAAAATGCAGTTTGATTCCCAAGACTGTTATGTCATACGCAATACACTTATAATATTATGGAAAATGACAGCAGTGCAAATAAAAATATGGAATCCAAACGTATGTCACCCCTGCATAATTTATCTATATCTATTTAACTCAAAAGCTAAGCCAACTAGGTATCTACCTGCTGTCATTACATCCGTATAGACACCCGTTAACCTGCCATGTCTAGCTAAACCAAAATGTCATTAACTAATATGTTTAATAACAAGATAGAACATTCCTCTGCATCTTTCTCTTATAAAGATCCTTTGGGAATCCTAACCTCAAAGTCAGAAATATAGTCTACCTTTATTATTTTATCAGAAGCGCCCTTTATCTGATAACTAATAGGAGCTTTAAGTCCTTTACGATGTATAACAAGGTACTAACCGTGGCTGTTGAATCTTAGACTAATTGCGTATAGGATCGGTTTATTGTTCTCCATACGTTAATGTCATAATACATAAAATCAAATGTTACAAAATGTAGATATATTTCCATTTCGCGAGGTTGTTAATCCTATAATAATCACAATTTAAGTGGAACTTTGCGTAATAACTTTCCATTATACATTAATTATGCAAGAAACTTTCCTGAAAATATGACGATGCCACTGTAACGGGGTTACATTGCAGGGAAAAATGCAGCACGCTATTGCATGCAGAATGTGATTGCATTTTTATGTATAAATTGTAATAATACGTACAATAAAACATAAGAACGTTTATCTAACTTTTTTCAGTGTCCAGGTTAACATATTAAAACATAAAACCTTTTAAAATGTGAACAAAATATGCCGAAAGTTCTAAAGATAAATTAAAGTTGTATGACACAACTATACAGTATTTCTAAAGGAAACTATACTTTCATCCTCCTTAACCACTAGAGATGATAACACATGTAGAATTTTTCATAAAGTTAGATAGAAAACAGGTTAAATCTCTGACAACTTTCAAAAAAACAAAACCAAAATCAATTTATTTCGGATAACTTACATCCATAGAGGTACAAACATAAAAATAAAATTTAACAAAATTATACTAAAATTAAAATTAAGATTAAATTGAAATTAAAAATTTACAAATTTACAGGTAATTAATGAATAAACACATACATTAATAAAATACCAACATAGAATCAACCTACTTGTGGGGTCTTCCGTTTGATATTCAAAATGGCGGTTGCGTTTCTTGAATAGTTATTTGCTTTTGTGTGCTAAATGTTGTTTAATGTGTAATATTTATAGCTTATTGTGCAATAAACTAACGAAGAAGTGTGCAGCTAATGAAGAATTAATCCTGAAACGCATGTAATCGCGTTATTGAGTCATTACTCGGTTGTCCCGGGATCTTGGCCTTCCGACATATTTATTACGTATAGCTGTAAACGGAATAAATAGCAAGGCCAATTACCGAACAACGTCGCCCAAGAGGCAATATACTATTTATATAAGATACACTGATTATATTAATACGGGACACTGGCAAAATTGTCCAATTCTCGGACAGAGGCCATATTATAAAAGAAGAAGAAGGAAGAAGAACTTACTTGTCATATGTGACACAGCCCTTTAGATTGATTACCTAGCACTTTTGAAACCGTCAGTGACACATCCTGACAGCAATGACTTACAGAATGCTATTGTCGCTACCCCCACAGCCGCCTCTGCATCAATGCATATCTCCTGCGCATTATAGCGTGGAAACCATCGACGCGCGCGCTCACGAACATACCTGAAGCGCTGCATCTGCGGGGCAGCTTCATCAGCATTCTGAAAGCATTATTGTAAAGGACGCGCAGGGCGTCATTATGCTCGTTGTGTGTGCCGAACCCATAGGCTGCCCGTGTAGAAGGTCTGACAATAAGCTTTGAACAAGGTTACTTTCACCTCTTGCGAACTACGAGCAAACCTACGAGCAATAATGTTGCTTCGCACAGCCAACGCCCTGCGCTCTCTTTCGATGTCATGGTCATTGGCCAGGTTATCGGTGATTATGTGACCCAGAACATTACCCACGAAAATATGCGCCAATTGTAGCGAATTGTCTGTAACCGTAAACCAGCATGAGGCCGATGTCCGCGACAGCACTTATTACAGCTGGTTGTTTTCCACTGGCGCTAGAAAGTTGCTGTTGCTGCCTGCTGTTTTGTTCATTATTTTTTGTACAAAGGAATCCTAAAATACGCTTCAAACACACGCTAAAGTTTGATCAAGAAAGAAAACTCGCTAGTCCGACCGGTGAGGCGAAGCAAGTGAAGAAACTTTAGAACTTCCGAGTTTGCTCAGGAATCTTAAAAGTTTAACAGGAATGAGAGGCTGTGGGGAAATAAACAACTTATCTGATAACACATTGGCAACCATTGTTACACAAGTTTGCAGAGGAAAAACTATCGTAGGCAGATTGATTGCCAGTAAGTTACGTAACTTTGATTTTGTTGATTTGTACCTTCCTAAAATTGTATTTTGTATTTTACTCTTTTTTTGGTCGAGATTTGGTGGTAAGGTTTGTATTAATGCTTTCTAAATGTATGATTTTTTATACAACAATATATAAGGGTTTTGTGGGAATCAGAATTACCTACATTTTTTTTTCTTTCTAATGTACTGGCTATCCGCCCAGAAGAATACAGGTCAATACAGAGGCGAATGGGCTTTGGGTGAACGGGAGGTCGTAAGATAATAAATCGTATGAAACTGGATTATAGAATTGTGGAATTGTCATATTACTAACATATCATTATCTATAAAATTGGTTGAACCTACTAGTAACTATCTGATCTTGTTTTCCACTTGATTGACTGTATTCTGTGTGACTACCTACACACTCACTAATCACCTGTAGTTACGAGGTTATCAATGCTTATCATTTTGTTAACAATGGATGATTGTTATTGGCCTAGTATTATGGAACAAAATTAATGTAATAAAAATTAATTAATTTACGACTGTTGTGGTCCTAAATATCAATAAATAAAACAATTAAAATAAATAAGTAGAATAATTGTTGAATTTTAATAATTTAATTTCTTTATAAGAACTAAAAAAGTAAAGGTTAAAAGTAAAGTGTTCTGCTAAATTTATATTAATAAATAATATTAGATTAAAACTAAAACAATAAGTTGTTTATCGAGACTTGCGTCGCTTTATGACATAATCCGTCAAAATCATACCACCTTGAACCGACTGGCATTATTAGGGATGATGGCAAGAGACCCGATGGGATGTCCTTAGTTCCTTGGAGTTTGGGTCGGATGCTAGTGTTTGATGCTACCTGCGTAGATACGCAATCACCGTTCCACCGCCGACAAACTAATGTTAAGGCGGGAACAGCGACTGAAAGCGCCGAAATGTTAAAACGTAATAAAGCCAGGGCACAGGGTACCATTTCGTACCATTTGGGGTCGAAACTCTAGGTCCAAGGGTTACGAGTGCACGTAAGTTTTTTGTAGAAATCGCGAAACACCTGTTTGATGTGACTAGTGTCCAAAGAGCAGGTGGCTTCCTCGCACAACGTATCAGCATTGCGATACAACGAGGAAATGCCGCCAGCATCCTAGGTGCAATACCTCAAGGGCCTATTTTAGATCTAAGGTAGGTAGCATGTAACTTACTGTACTTACTTATATATTTTGTTAGTTATATCTGAAATACTTATTTGGAATTAATTGTTTTACATGCTTATTTAAGACCTTTTCAATATTATTCTATAGTTGTAAAATTAAATCGTACTTAGGCAGTAAGCATAATTATGAAAGTAACTACTATAAACATAACATTTTATAAGTTAACGTACCATGCCTGTTAAGATCTTATATTTCAAAAACTCAATCTATCAATTAAGTTCAAGAAATTCATGAAAAGTACTTGAATATTAATGGTATGAATTGACTTTCGGTTCGATAATGTTTTTCCTTTGCATATCTAACAAGGGCTCTCAGTCAGACTTATCAAAATAAGCTTACATCATCACGGCAGGAAAAATCCCGAACGCAGTGTTAAGTTACGAAAATCACTTCCATTCATTTTTGTGGTACGTTTTAAAAGGGTTACTAAAAATTCGTTTGTTTCAGAATCAATGACCTTGCTCCGAGCCGACAATGGCACGCACCACGGCTGTCTACCTCTTTACAGTCCATTTTCTCTCGTACATTATAGGTGAGTGTCTTGACAGATTGCTAAGTGTTTTGCAAGCGCGTCAAGCTATTGTGGGCTTTATGGTGCTTGATTACACGCACTTGACCTAAATTGTTGCCGGAATAAGAGTGAAAGGGTGTTGGAATGCTGTAATGGGAATGCGATGAATGGAATTGAAATGGATGATTTTTTTACATTTCTTTCGTTAAAGTGAAATCGCGATGGCATTCCGAAGGCCCACAGAAGTGTATTGAAAATCAGACTTTACGGCTTTATTTTGGACACTTAAAGTGCTGAATATTGTATTGATTTACATTTAAGCTAAGACTAATGTATGATAATTTAATTTAAAGGACTGACCAGATAAAATTTAGCTACGAGTAACAATTAATAAATACATATTGTTAGATTATAACATAATGTATGATAGACAGATTAAGATCAGTCAAACATGAACAAAATTATGGCTCTATGAAGCATGAGGTTTATTACGTCAAGCATAAAATTCCACAAAACGCGTGGGTTGACATAAAACGGTGTTGTAAAGCAGTCTGTCCAAAGGACAAAGCGAGGATCATAATTTAAATTTTAACACTTAATCAAGCTTTGGCTGACAATCAAGATTTACGTCTCTACTGGGAGCGTTTCATTTTCCGCACCATTTCTTCGAGCTGCTCTTTTTGCAGATAACGCGATTAATTTTTAATCTGATCGCTCTCCATCATTAATTTTCCACTCTGTGCTGAACGATTGTAGACAAATTTAATTGATGGATATTTTGATGGACCCAATGTTGTAGCATCACGAAGTATCAGTTCGTTTTTCGGGCTATTGCAAGAGGGACTCGTACACTGAGTATATGGTGGCGTGATTTTCTTAAACATTGTTCCTTTTGAATATTTTACCATCTCAAACGACTACAAGAAAAACACTAAGTTGTTTAGATTTTTTCCCACTAAGTTCACGGGAAAAAAGAGGTTATTCTGGTTTGAGACATTACTAAAACTGACTGTCTAAAACTAAAAGCGTCGAATAGTAAAAGCAGAACTGGTATAAGACACATGGATCATATTTCATAACAATCAAATATTGTATAATAAAGCATTGTAAAATTAAGTCACCCATAAGGTCAGGCATAAGGTATCCGGCGCCGAAAATTAACCCGCACGTAAAAAGTCAACGATTGATTGTTTGCAGTAAAAGTTTACAAATTCACTATTGAGTGATGAAGTTTCAATATGCTTATTTCACAACATACTGCAGAGTTCTAGAACTATTGTGTAGTATCGTGAATAATTTATAACAGAACTTTACTTGAACAATCTGTACTTACCTAGTAAATGAAATTTGAATATATTAGTTGAAAAGTAAATTTCATTGAAAGCAGATTTGAATACAATTGAAACACAGTGGCATTTTATGCTACTTTTATTAACGCCTTTTGTGCAATAATACTTGTTTATTTATTTTCTACATACATTGTTGTATGGATAATTGGAGGAGATTTATTTAACTCTGCGAATGAATGTTATTTATGATAATTTTACAATAATTTTGTTTTTATAATGTGTAACTATAATTAAAATTAAAATAACTACTGGCTAAATAGTTAATAAGGAAAAATAGTTTAATTTACCACCTTTTTTAAATTTTAATATTTCCTTACAATGTTTGAGAAAAGCATACAAGCCTCAGCCGGAAGAGAGATTGCAGAACTTGTTTTATCCATCTACCACAAACTCGTCCTGCGATCCCTTACTTCACGGCCTCTGCAGTAATGTACAATTTGTTCATTAATACGAGTAGTACTGCGATACTCATATTAGTACTTACCAACTTAAAACAGAAAGATAAAAACAACAAAAAAACTTCAAAAAGTAAATTAATCAGATTCGATAATTCCTATTTTGTCATTTTGCACCAAGGAACCAACTTTCGAGTGCACTTTTCGTAGGCGCTTTTCGCTACATATGTAGCTTGAGAACCTCGGAATTGACCAGCGTGTAGCGCAGCACGTGGTACTCGCTGGCACTCAATGTGTTAATGCAAGTTATTTAACAAATAAGTTTTATTGAAATAAAACACTTTAGAACGGATTGGATTTTTGTTTTTAATTATTTTTGTATGTAGGCAGTTTGCACAAATAACTTTTTTGATTGACGGGGAGAATTCGCAATCTCTGTCATCATCTTAACCCTGTGAAAACGAGTGCTGTAAAGGGCTCGAAACGTAGGGCTATGGTGTTAATAAACGCGATTAATCCGTTCTAAAGTGTTTAATTTCAATGAATAACAATCGCGGTAACAGAAGACAATATTAAATAAGTAGTAAAAAAGAAGTGTACCTAATAAAAAAGTGATGATATATTTTATTATTTTATTGAAGGGGTTAAAATACGTAAACATAGAATAGTGTTGATGTGGTAGATAGGTGTCTTTCCTTAAACGGTTGGTTGATGAGAACTTAAAAATGCTTTCACGGCTAACGGCCGTGATAAACGTGTCCCCTTTGTTTACCGGATTAATGAAGTTATTGTTCTGTTTATAGTATACGTAGACGCGGAATATTTACAATTACCCGAAATTTACGATTACGTTTATTATAACAAAGCGAATGCGAATGTTAATTTGGTAACAAAGTTTTGTACGCTCTCTTGTCTTGGTTGAGTTGCCATGTAAATTTCCTTGATTTCGAATGTTACTTTTATGAATTTCACACAATTGAATATATTAAAAGAAATAATTATAACGCATATATGGACCACTGTTGTATTTTTATATCTAGTGAACATTACCATCCTGCATCCTATCATTACAGTAAATAAACATAGAACAGCGTTGATGCTGCAGAACAGATATGTAGCTATTTATGCACTTAAACAGGGATGAGAACTTAAAAATGCTTTCACAGTTAATGACCGTGATAAACGTGTCTCCCTTGTTTGTCGGTCTAATGAAGTTACATATTTTGGGAATTTTAATGCCATAAAACCGTGTTTTTTTAAAGTGACCCAGGAGACCGTAGTTATGGCAATTATATTGTTCTGTTTATAGTAGACGCGGAATATTCACAATTTATCGAGATTTACGATAACGTTTACTCAAAGAACAAAGCGAGTGCGAAAGTTAATTTCGTTACGAAGTTTTGTGCGAGTTTAACGCTTTCCAGTCTTGGCTGAGTTACCATGTAAATTTTCTTGATTTTGAATAATATTTTTATAGCTGAGTAACAACTAACTGCTTTTATAACAAAATCAAACGTAAGCATACGCTCTGTCAAAAGCAGTGAGGCGCTTTTAACTGTGAATTATTAACGTTGTTTGAGTGTGTTATATGATTACGAGTATTATAATAGGCAAATCAATGGAGACAATGGTAATAGTTTTTTTGGTAATTCTGTGCTGAATGTCATATTAATAATAATACCACTCTCACTTGGTCACGTTTTTGTAGTATATGGCAACTCTTTCAATTATAATAATAATGTCGTTATAAGTTATAACAAAACATGGCTATTTTATTGCAGTCTAATGATCTTAAAAACCTAACTAACTTTGTTTTGTCCAGGACTATTTTTTTTTTATCAGTCCTGGCCTCCGATACAAGACTACGCCATTTTGCTCGGCCCTGCGCAATTTCTTGCCAGCTTTCGCCGACAACGCCAAGCTCTCGAAGATCACTCTCCACAGTATCCCATCGTCCATACGAGTACTAATGACGCACTGAACGGTGCGCCATCCAGTCGGTCGTTCTAAATACGTTTTCTTTACTGCTCAATCTTCTCCCATCCTTTCGAGATAACCAAGCCAGCGGAGACGATAAAATAAAATAATTATAGTTTTATAGATTTCTTTGTTATAATAATAAAAAAACGGATATAATCTAATTGAGGGTTGACCCTTCTTGTGTCTTGTGAATCAACTGTATTTTTATGATTTCCTATCATAGAGATGTAAACACAGTGTTAAAAAAATACATAAGTTTGTTTTATGTTAGCGTTTATATAAATAATAAAGAGATTTATTTATTACAGTTTGCCGTCAAGATAGCGGTAACAACAAACCTCGAGACCAGAGCACAGTTTCGGAATCCTCCAGAAGGTTCCGTACAGAGTTCTTAGAAGACTGGCCGCAGGCGCCTGGAGCTCCTTACTTCGATCCTAGCACACCCGACAATGTCACAGGACTAGTGGGACACCCCGTAACGCTTCTTTGCAAAGTGAAAAATTTGCAAAATAGGACGGTTAGTATTACTTGTACCTACGATGAAATTGTTATAAGCTACAAATTTCCTCATAAAATATTTTCCTTTGTGTTCCCATAACTTTCTTCTGTTATTTTTAACGCTTTCGAAACATTGTTATTTATACGCTAGAAAATTATTTAGGTACGTTATGATTTCGTTGCTAAATTTTTGCTAACGATAGTGACGTATATGCATAGTTGCTTAAACCCTGTTTGAAAAAAAATGCAGGTCTAAACTTTGTGTTTCCATTGCTCGACACGAGAAAAAAGACATCTGAAAAATAGCCTACCCCGTCAAATATATCACAACTTCCATTTTTCTGTGACAAAAATGCCGGGGGCTCGAAAGTTTTAATTGCTCCAACTTTTTGCTCCAAATCTGTGTGTGGAAACGTTTGAAGCGAAACAGTTCAATCTTCGGCTCCTAAGCACCAGAAAGTTAACCTAAACCTTAAAATATTCTAAAATCATACAGAATACGCTCGAAGTTTCGATTGCATACACTGCGTGGCCTCATATGTACAACTCTGAACTTTGGACTAGTTACCTGCTACTTTATAAAGTGCATTCATTACATGTGAGAGCAAGATAGATTGTTTATTATTATCTAATGGGAGTTGACTTATTTCATTTCAATTTATTAGAATAAAAATCGGGCTGTGTGGAAATTGCAAATAGATATGAAAATCATCAATAATTACGAACGGAAAGATCGGTTTATTACTGTTTGTAAATTGTAATTCTATTTCGCTTTAATAATAATAAATACCTACTACATTAATTTTACGAGTAATTGCTGTAAAATATTTCAGGTTGGACCTTAATTAAAATTGTAAAATAAGAATGCCTATAAATTTTTACGAAGGTATCATGGGTGCGCCACCGTGACATCCACCTGCTGACAGTAGGGCGCTACACGTACACGTCGGACCAGCGGTTCGAGGCGCAGCACAAGCCGCGCTCCGAGGAGTGGGCGCTGCGCATCCGCTCCCCGCAGCGGCGCGACTCTGGCCAGTACGAGTGCCAGATCTCCACCACGCCACCTATCGGCCACGCCGTCTTCCTCAACATCGTGGGTAAGATCTACTATTATTAACAAACAAAAATTTATGTAAAGAGCAAGTATATAAGATTAAATGATTTATATAATGACATGCTCGATAAAGTAACATACAGTGTGTAAACTACCTAATATTACTTAATAATGTTTAGATCAGTAAAATGAGCATGGTGCCTATTTTTCACCACACCTGCTCGTAAATGGTGATATTAGGTAGGTATATTCAAGCATAATTATACTTGCTGTATGAGTCTAAGTAAACTTAATGAGCTGTAATGGATTCTCATACTACTTTACCGCCCGCCCGGGCCTCCCGGAGGACCTGTGCCTTACGCGGAAGCTGCACCTAGCCGCCGCTCACCCTGGAGTACTGTAGACTGTGCTAATACACTACCGCTAATAATTATTCCTAAGTAACATACAGTATGTAAACTACCTAAGATTATTTAATAATGTTTAGATCAGTAAAATGAGCATGGTGCCTATTTTTCACCACACCTGCTCGTAAATGGTGATATTAGGTAGGTATATTCAAGCATAATTATACTTGCTGTATGAGTCTAAGTAAACTTAATTAAGCTGTAATGGATTCTCATACTACTTTACCGCCCGCCCGGGCCTCCCGGAAGACCTGTGCCTTACGCGGAAGCTGCACGTAGCCGCCGCTCACCCTGGAGTACTGTAGACTGTGCTAATACACTACCGCTAATAATTATTCCTTACGGGGTGTTACAAAAACCATTAACCGACCTCAAAAAGAAGGTACATACCCAATAAATTAATTTAGTGATTTTAAACCATTAAACGTGTTCTTAAGCACGTAAAATGCACGTCCAGTTCCCCATCAACAAGTTTTGCAACAAGGGATGCTTTTAGTTAGTTTACATACTGTATAACTTATTTTGATTACGGTGTAGTTGCCATCAGGCATATCAGAGTTTCTAAGTTTCTCGCTGATATCTGAACCCGCCTCTTTTGTCACCGTAGTGTGCACATCCAAATGTTTTTGAACACATTGGCCGCTTTGATATAATAGATGAGGACTGCACAACATTGCACTCTCACACATATGACAGAGGACCTTACCAAGACGTTTATTTACTTGTAGATTAACCGTTTCACTTTTAAACATCAAGTATTATTTTGTAAACAAAAGAAGTAATTTAAAAAGGCAATCACTAACAGTACTGACTTCAATTCCAACAGCTGATTGGGCAATAAACTCGAGTTACACATCTGTCACGTATGACAAACGCCAGCCGTGTTGCCAGGACAACAAATAAATATTGAAGGTGCGTTCCGAAATCAAACTTAAGTACCTAACTGCACGGAAGTATCGTTCTAGCAAAGGCAGCAAATTCTACGCCTGAATTGGACATGCCAAAATGTGGGAATTGTGGTAAATTGGTACCTAAAGAATAACGAATTCATGAAATGTTCTCAGTGTGAAAATGTGTATGACCTACTATGCACTATTGTCACTTCACGGACCTTCAAAACAATGGCGAATGATACCTGGAAATGTCGTCAGTGCGTAAATAAAAAAACCAAAAGAGGATGCACGTAAGAGTAAAACTCTTAAGGAAAGGAACTATGTCGACTGAGAATCTTAATAGCGGCTCAAATCACATGGAGCTACATCAACAATCAACGAGGGTAGCCTAAAGAGCTTGCCAAACATTTCTCAGTTAGATAACTCGGAGATGGTAGCCCTTAAAGATAAACTAGACAATGCCACTACCAAACTATCTAGTGCTCACGTTGAAATAGAACGATTAAATATAGAGAACTGTGAATTAAAAAAAACAAATCGAAGATTTCAAAAGAAACAAAATACTTATAAACAATAAATTACTTAATGAAGATACGCCTAAAAAGCGTACACTGCAACGCAACCTTAAACTAACAACTGCTTGTAAAGTTGAAAAAAAATATGTTTTCTAGAAAGTGAAATATCCACATTGAAAAAGAAAATACTATTCTTAAAGAAAAATATTAGTCTTTTGTTGAATGAAAATAAACGGGCTAAACAGAGATTAAAGGATATAGTTAAAGGATAGGAGCAGACATAAAACGGTCCTGTATAAAGCGGTCGGTAATGACATTACAGAAAACGGTGAAAGAGCTGGTGGAAAACTCGCCATCTAATGCAAATCTGACACCACCTCTGAAGACCTTTCGGCAGGCTTCAAATTTTGAGGAAGGCACAAGAAACACTTAATTAAAAATAAATTATATTTAATGACAGACCAAAACACAATACATCTTTTCAGTTAAAGTTATTATTGTTGAGTTATGAATTCGACAGACGTCAAATTCATCATAGACAATTCACAATTCTATATATGAACTTAATCTGTTTCAAGCCAGGATTGTTTGCATAAAACCTTTAACTTCAACACACCCCCTCAATCAACACTGCTTGAAACAACAGATTACTATTTTGATAACAAACAACAATAACCAAAAAACAATACAATACAATTTCAAATAATTTTTGTATACATATATCCCTTGCACTCGACATATATTTACTAATATATTAATAACTACATTTAACTCCTTTTATTTCATTTTCTCAACTTCCTTTTCATAATTACCTTATTTTTCCCTCCACTCTCCTCCACAAATATTTATAACTCCACTCAATAACATTAACATTCGAGAAGGGTGTGAAAGAGAAGGATAGAAAGAGACGCCAAGAGTCGAGAATGTTCTGTAATACTCGCGGAGACACCTGCCTAGTACCCAGCCGCGTCTAGAAGCATCGCGAGAAGTACTTAGGTACCTACTCGCAAACTTACTTGAATCGAAGCCGACCTGTCGAGGCAAGATTTGGCTGGACCATTCTGGAACCTTCAGGAGTACCGCCGACAGGTATATATAGCGGCAGCCTGCGGCCACAGGAGTAGTTCAATTCTGAATGCGATACAGTGCGGATCAAGAGCGAATCGGAGCGAAGTAAAAGTGACAAGTGCGTTGAATTTGTGTGTGATAAGTGTGTTTAAGTACTGTATTTAGTGTCTTGCAAGTAGCAATAAAGCCTCAGTTTAAATTAGTGGTTAATTAGTGTATTTTTTATAAAGTACCCACCCCTGAAACGTAACAATATAAAAGTTTGCCGAATAATTTGAGAACAGCTGAATTATCGGACAATACGAGTATATTTATAAATATACTTAAGGAATATCTAGTAAATAAGGCATTTTACACATTAGAAGAGTTTATAGAACAAAATAATGCTTTGTGACATTAAAATGACATAATGTTTTCTTTGTATACTTATAATAGACTTAAGATGTAAATATAGTTCAACTGGACATGTAATATACGTTATGAATAACTGAATCTGAATCTTAAAGCGATTCAGTTTAAAACCTAAACTGAGTCGCTACCATACAATTGAGCCTAAACTGAACCTAAACTGAATCGCGTTAAGACGTCATCATGGTAAAGGCCAGAGACACACACTAAATCTATGGGTGATAGACTAGTGATTGCCTTACTCATAGTTCAAAGAAACATTGAACGCCAAAGCCAGGATGAATTTTGCCAACCCATTGATTAAAATGACACTGCTTAGTCCGCTCCAGCAGGCTTGCCAACCTTCTAATTGGAATCGTATCCGGATTGCACCGCTCGTTCCAGTTAAGCCACTGCAGGAAGCTTGCGACTTGTTTATCTGTTTGTCTTGCCGTGGATTAAGTTTCCGATGAAGTTATTGGAGCTTTGCACAACCAGGGTGTTGCATATAAACACTATCATCAATACTATAGCACTTTGGGAATAGTCATAATAATTAAATAGTATATGACATCTCTTTCAAATTATAAATTTAAGTAGCTACTTAAATAATCGTGATAAGGAATGCAGATGCGTACTTGCAACTAAAATATAAAAATAACATTAATTATTACTTTACACCTTTAAAACATCACAATACAGACAACTTTACAGCGGCTGAATTTGTTAAAATAACGTTGTTTGTATGTATATTAGTATGAAGGTCACTGGTGGGCTTTACATATTTATTCTTTATTAATAAGTAGTACCTGAATTTGTACTATACAGATTGTTTCACGAATTATTCGACCGAAACGCCTTTTAATTTTCATATTTACAGGTTGTAAAAGTAAAAAAAATGTGCAATAGAGAGTATTATATCTCTTTACCCTAGCCGTTCATACATCAAAAAGGAAAGTGGAGTGAAAAATTGAAAGGAAGTAATTCCTTAATGCATCGTAATATTCTGGCGGCAAAGTTAAATGGGACGCTTCACCCAGAGCCATATTGTTTGCTTCTACTCTGTCACCAACAACCGCTGTACCCTGTTTGCCCACATTCTCAAGTCAAAGAGCTAATCTTACTGTGAATATTTACTTTCTTAGATTGAAGATTTTGTATATTTGAACTTAGATTTTGTGAGCTTTCAAAGTGAGCATGACGAGAAATATAGAGACATACTGACTTTGTTTGTGCTTTGAAGTTAGGTGGATTATTAGATGTTTGTTACAATTTGAGATTCGATTTTTCCACTTTAGCAAAATAAAATTTGGGTAAAATCTTAGCACAAGCACTTAAAATTCACTGGATTGAAGAATATAATTTAAAAAAAATAGATATCTGTCTAATTCAACTGTACCTATAGTTGCAGGTTATTCAATTAATGTCGAGGCATAGAAAAAGGCGATTAGCAGGCTGAGTATCCTGTTTAAACGGACGACTTTAGGAGTAGGTACGTTTAAATTACTATGCAGCGTGCAAATGCCTTCTAAGCCGAGTCAAGTATAATTATTTTCTCTAAAATTATGCAACTAAATCCAAAACCTGAGCAGTCAGATATTCAGTTTAATTTGTTTTCCACAACAACAAACAGCGTCTGGCTGCTATGAAAATTGAACTCGAATTGATTATCTCCATCTTTATCACTCTTACATATAAGTGTAATAAATAAAGTAGAAACCTTTAATTTCATACTTGCGGCGGGCGTTTTGGCATCCCGACCTTTTATTTTTATTTTTTTAAATTCGAACTGTATTTTCTTCTACAGGGTATTTAAGATAACTTAAAAGTCGCGGTACCAACATTATAAATAATAACCACCGACCTTTTATTTTGGCTGTTAATGGCCAATGCCTTAATTTAACATGACTGTTTTATCTTTTTTTAAGTTTGTAACTCGATAAGTAATGGAATTTGTATGCAATTTTTCCGTCGCAAAATCGAGTCTGCAATTTCTGTACCTTTTTAATTATTGACTGACCATAAACAAAGCATTTAGGTACAACATAATTGGTAACCGGGAAGTCGACTTCACGTAGCGTTTTTAAGAAAAGTAATTTGTACGAATAATTTACAATTTCTGCGACTATTTGTTTTTTTTGTTATAGAACCCGAAACGGAGATACTTGGTGGACCGGATTTATTTATCTATGCGGGCTCCACTATAAATCTGACGTGTATAGTCAAGCACACGCCAGAGCCCCCGAACACAATTAATTGGACTCACAGAGGCAAGGTAAGGCAGATTAAGGGCCGTACTTCATCTTGGCGTACTGTCGCCTTCAGTTGTTGGACAATTTCGTGTGATGGGTATGAGAGTAATGTGTGTAATAAGTAAATTGATTTAGGCGCTTAGTAATAATTATTTGGTAATTTCATTTCTTTGTTTAGTGGTGAAATAGAACAACAGAACTCTCGTAAGTTTTACCAAACCTGAGCTCCATAAGGTACTGCCGGGATTCAGCATAAGCTCCATCTTGAGAACTGTTCCCCTAATTGCTCGTTAACACGAGTTGAATGACGAAAACAGAACTCTCGTTAGTTTTACCAATCCTGAGCTCCATAAGGTACTGCCAGGATTCAGCATCAGCTTCAGCTTCATGATATCCATCATCCAAATATAATTAAAATCAAATAGGACTACCTCGAAGGCATTTTGTAACAAACAAAAGATGAATGTCTCAAATCAGAAGACACAGCTGGGCCCCGCGAATTATAGAGCAGTTCCTCTTTGACATCCCTGGTCGTCATCATCAGGTCTGCTCCACCAAACTGGTAGGTTTTGTAAAGAAATGCTCGAGTTTCGTAAAGAAACTTGAATGAAAAGAAAATACCCCAATTTACTATGCATGTACCTTTCAAATTTGAGGAGTTCTCTCAGTTCCTCATGGATCCCATCATCAGAAATGGATTTTGAAACCAAAACTTTAGATTTTGAAAACTTTAAGAAACCAAAAAAATAATTAAAATCGGTTAAGTAATGAAAGAGTTCTCAGGTAACATCCATTAAAAAAAAAAAAACAGACGAATTAAGAACCTCCTCCTTTAGAAATATTGAAGTCGGTTGAAAATTTGCCTGTCACAGCAGGGACGAATACGTTTATGTCACACTTTAAACGTGGTGATGCATTGGGACCTGTTTTATAATTATCTCTTTCGCTCTCCTGTAATGTTAGATATGCTAAGATAAGATGCAATTATTTTAAGAAACTGTGTTCAAATAGGCGTTATACGTATATATTACAAAAAGGTCCAACAGTTTGCCCATTCCGGGCGTACAATAATAAAAACAAACATAAACACACAGATTACATTAGTGCCTAAGTAAATGAATACGTCTTAACCTTAACTATTCGTACATCTATAGGTAATATTCATTCAAACTATAGAAACACTGGTAAATTATTAAATATATTAAGCCCTGAGACATATGAACTCTTACTTAAAATATGTATAACTAACTAGAAGGTCTAACCTTTGAAATGTCATACTTATATTGCATTCTACACACATTATATACTTTTCTTATTAAAATGTAATTTCGTACTTTTACAAATAAACCTGTTTCTAGGATATACACGTCAGAGTTGATATTCCATTATCCTTAAAGAAATTTTGCAACGGTTCCATTCCATATCTATGAGCTTAAAAATAGTTCTTTTACGTTCTTTTTGCCAAAGAAATGTGGATTCTACGTTAACTAAATAAATATGCCATATGTTAAAAAAGGATAAGCAGTTCCATAGTACGCTTTCAGACCTACTTCAGTTGAGGTTATGTGAGTCAACATTGAAAGTGCATAATGTGCTTTCGAGAGTTTCTTATTCAATGTGCTTATGTGAGACTTTCAATTAAGGTTAGACTATCTATTGTGACTCCCAAAAAGTTTGTACAGTCGCCATCAGATATATCGGAGCGTCCGATGTGCTTATAAATATCTGAACACGCCGCTATTGTCAAGACGTTAGAGTGCTTGTTCAGATATTATGAACGCTTCGGACGCTCCTATATATCTGATGGCGACTGTACAATTGATTTCTTAAATTTTCCTGTTGTTGAAACGCGTTAAGTCTTCATGGTAAGGCTAAGTAAGGATAGACAATTCCAGATTAAAAAAAAAACAACATTACGACATAAATAGGGAAGGTACATTCAATGAAATTTACTTTTATATTATAATAGGTATACAGGCTGTCCATGCCATTGTACAAAGCCGAAGTTCACGGTCAATTTATGAATAAATTCATTCATAAACTGCCCGTGCAATTCTGAACGCGATAGTACATATTATGAATTGCGGTATTTAAAACCAGTAGACAAATTATCATAAAATCGGGGCAGCAGTGGTTACGGAGAAATATCTAAATACCTAAATACAATTTGTTATTTTGGAGAAACCTGTTTGCAACTAAAACTCACGTAATCAATTGTTTGAAACCTTCTCCGTCTATTTTATTATCGATTTTATTTATGTTTTGATTGTTGACAAATGTCATAATTTAAGAAAATTGACGGGGTCACTAACAGTATGTTTCCTTTAGGGTTCCGTAACCAAAATGGCGAAAACGGAACCCTTATAGTTTCGTACAGTCCGTCTGTCCGTCCGTCCGTCTGTATGCCACAGCGGTTTTACTCAGTACCTAAAAAGCATATTGTAATGATATATCAGCTAGAGGTGTATTTTGTGTGCCGCTACTTAGTTTTGCATAGGTATAAGTTGTGTTTTTTTTTCTTTGCTAAATATCAACTTGTGGCACATTATCTGATAGGTCTTTAGAAATAATATTAAGGTTACTTGAGCAAAACTTAGATTAATTAAATATTTTCAGAAAAGTGCCCCCCCCCCCCTCTATAATCTACAAAAGGTAGTAAGTACCCTGATATCATGAAGGCTTTGTTTCAACAATATTTTCATAGTGTGACGGTACGGAACCCTCATTATGCGTGGTCCGACACGCACTCGGTCGGTTTTTTTCTCGATTATTGATGATAACTTCTGTTTGGATATTGTTTTTTTATTACTTTTAGTTCTAATGAAAAACATATTTACAGTAGAACATTACTAAGATGTCCAATTTCTGACTTCACTCCGTATATTTTGAAAAATATTGCTACTCTGAATTAAAAATAAAAAACATTCTAAAATTATTCTAAACATTATTACATATTTCTCTCATTTATACACGTAAGTGAATGAGAATTATATCGTAATCACAAAACCATAACACAGATACTCGTTAAGCTGTCAGTCCGCACGGCGCAGGAGTGAAATGCATTGAACGCTCTCGAAAGGCTCAAACGTATCGAGCGGTGTTGATGCCTTCATCAATAAATTCAGCGGTTGAACTAGATAACCGTGTTCTTTGCTGTATTTTACGGGGATGGTTACATATCTTTAAATTACGTAGATATTTAGTAGCAGTATATGAAACAGTTGCAATATATTATAGAAAACACAACATTCAGCCGCCGAAACTTGTACCTTGAATGTTGAAAATAAATGCTATGGAGCTGCACTAAAAATGAAATATGCCCTTTTAATCAGAAAATAACAATGTTAAAAGTGTTAAAGACTTCTACATAAACCAAGTCGTAGGCGGAGGCTATCCATACTAAAATTAGAAATGCGATAGTAACTCTGTCTGTATGTCTGCTATATCCTCACGCAAAAACTGTTGCACAGATGAAGATGAAATTTGGTATGGGGATAGTTTTTGACTCCTGGGAAAGGACATTGGATAGTTTTTGTTCTAACTCTACGCAGACAAAGTCACGGGTAAAAGCTTGGTGTAATCTTTTACGTGATACAAAATTATATATTTTGATCCTACTCATGATTGCTAACAACTTTTTCTATGGGACCAACATCTCCATACAAATTGTGTCAAACTATCGGACACTTTTAGTATGGGAGATCGATTTTTCTTCTGCCGAAAAGAATAATAGACTCCCATAGTAAAAGCGTCCGATAGTTTGACCCAATTTGTATGGAGATGTCGATTTCGAATTTTTGTTTTCGTAGTTGGTCCCATAGAAAAAGTTGTTAGCAATCATGAGTAGAATCAGAATATATAATTTTGTATCACGTAAAAGATTACACCCTGTATAATGCACGAATGACTGAGGTACAGAAGAATACGTAGGTATATTCAAAACTTTGTTTTCAACATTTTCACGCATACACGATCAAAGCGCCTCGATCAGACGTATGCTACAAAAAGCAGATTACAAAATAGGTCGGTAAATGGGAAACTTCTTATACATACTTATTTTAGAAAATGACTTTAAATACTAACGACAAATTAAATTAAAACTTACAAAGGTATCTTAAAGCAAATAGGGCCAATAGGCAGATGGAATTGAAATCCCTAAAATAAAGAGAGCTAAGAATTGGCTGACAGAATTGAAGGATAAATCCCGATTGTAAACCATGTCTAGTGATAAGATCTATCGGGGAACAATACACAACTGCCAATCGACAAACTAAAACCAGAACTAGACAGCCCTGACATTGTACCGGCTGTTGAATTTGGTAGTAAGCCGAGTAACCAAATGCATTCGACCATCATCACGCACGATCCGGACGTCATTATATATTCCACGGCATCGGCAGCCAATCCTATTCAAAACCCAGATCTACTGATATTTCGCAAGGCAATGAATAGTTGAATGGTGACGGAATAACGTAAAACCGTAGTCTGTTTGGCTTTTGTTACACCATGTATTATTTTGTTTTAGGTTGAACTGTCCACATAGGAATCGTAATTTCTGAAATATTTCATTACCTACATAAAATTTTGCGTTAGATACATTTCGTGACAGTTATCTAACTATTACGGTTCTGGAGATACAATCTGCTATGAAACAAATCGATGGACTGAAGTTATTTAGTTTTTGCATAGTTTAAAAATATATCACGCCACAGTAAGAAAGTATGAATGTTAAGTTATAGTTTCGCTATTTCCAAATTTCATCAAGCAATATTTTGTGTGACAGACGATAAACTTCGACTCCACACGAGGCGGCATATCGTTGGTGACTGAAAAAGGGACACACAGCAGCAGTAGGCTGCTAGTACAGTCAGCAAGGACGTCAGATGCCGGCGCATATCAGTGCGCGCCGGACAACGCACTGACCGCCTCAGCGAGAGTGCACGTGCTTACAGGTAAGTAAAATAATTAATTATCAGATAAAACTGAGATTTCATTTTTCGAAACTGAAACATCACGACGAAATAGTATTTTATACAATCGTGATATAATGAAGAGTTTTTCAATCGAGTACCGTGTTTAGGCCACGCAGCTTGCTGAGTGGCCTAAGTAAGGTACGAGATTGAAAAACTTAATTATATTACGATTGTATACAATACTTTTTCTACGAGTCATCATCATCATCATCTATGGAGGAACAATTTCATCATTCAATTTCATTGACTTAACACGGATGTTACACAAAAAGATGTAATTGCGCACGCCGGGTCGCCGGCAGGCCGGCGCGGTCGGCGCAGACGCGGGGGGCGCGGTCGGCAAAGTCGCAGGCGGCATTGCAAATAAGTATGGAATTTGTATGAAGTTCTATTATTGTGACGAATGTTACTGGTCGAATATTTACCATTCTCTATCATTGACCGACTTAAAAAGAGAAGGTTATTTTTTATTTGAGATTTTGTTTTTTTAGTTGCTTAGATACCTTAAAAACATGTAAAGCTTTCCTTTCTGTAAATATATATTTTTGTGTTCCGTTTATTTAAATCGTTTCATTGAACGAGTCCACGACATCTGGCGACCGTGACAGGACAGTATTAACATTATTAACTTCCATCACTCTTGTAGAGCTCCAAACGGTGCTATGTGATTGCGAAGCGACCATAAATAGCAGGCCACTAACGTATATAGGTAGGCAAAGGGATTTTCAGCCACTGACGCCCTCAATGTTTATCCAGCCGTTGGCGTATAATCATTCGACTGATTTTGATGAGGTCGACAGGGCAGCTGTCAACGTCAGGTACCGCTATTGTCAGGATCTACGTGATCAGTTGCACAAGCGTTTCAGGGACGAGTACGTCAGTGCTCTCATCCAAAAACGAGAGCGGCATGGACCTGTGCGGCTACAAGGTGGTGACGTAGTATTAATGGAGACAGAAGATAAGCGCGTGACCTGGCCGTTGGCAGTTGTCGAGGAAGTATACCCCAGTGCCGACGGTATTAACAGGGTGGCACGCGTGAGAACTGCGGCAGGAGCTCGGGTAAGACCTATTCAGAGATTATATCCGTTAGAAATTAGTTCACCTGAGAGGCTTGACTTGACATTGACAACCGTAGAACCTACACCAGAACCGACACACCGACAGAGTGAAGACGGGAAAGCAACACGAGCCAGGAGGTTGCCACAACACCTGTTCGATTATATTTTAACGTAGTCATAATGGTAACCTTCCGGTTTTTGCCGCTCGGGAGTGTGACGAATGTTACTGGTCGAATATTTACCATTCTCTATCATTGACCGACTTAAAAAGAGAAGGTTATTTTTTATTTGAGATTTTGTTTTTTTAGTTGCTTAGATACCTTAAAAACATGTAAAGCTTTCCTTTCTGTAAATATATATTTTTGTGTTCCGTTTATTTAAATCGTTTCATTGAACGAGTCCACGACAATTATAGTTGCCTACAGCGTATCGAAATGATATATTATAGTTGAGTTGGACTGTCTAATTTCGAAAAGTATGAGCTTATAGTTTTGTCTATGTACTCGTAATTGACAGATTAAAGTCGGCGAGTAGAAAAAATATGTTTATAGGTAAACGCCAAGCGATAAAAAGAGAATATACCTATAACTATGAATAAAACCCACCCTAAATCTCACAAAATTGTCTTCTTTAAAACTACTCTAAGGTAGTACTAAGGTAGGGGAGGCTAAGAGGGGATTTCGGTAGTGCTCTGGCATGGCAGACTAATATATGGAGGGATATTATGGAGGATATAGAGGGATGTTAAGTACCTCCGCTGAATATTAGTCCTTAATATACTTACAAACATCATGTCAAAAAAAGTATTGTCAAAAATACTCGTACGCGTCAGATTAAGGAATAGTGCAATATTTACTTATTAAAAAGTGTCCGTTTCAAAAACCTCACAATTTCAGAGAACTTTAAAGTAGGGTCACAAAGTTGCAACAAACAAATCATTACCTTGACTTTCTGGGGCGCGAACGTTTTTAGGAAACGTTGCGCAACCTGAAGGCCTAGTATAAAAGTTGTACGACATTAACTCCTCGACCGCGTTAGCGTATCGAGGGGTCAAAATATGAAAGTTGCCGGATGATTTAAATAAACGGCAAACATAATTTGAACTCCCGATACGCTAACGCGGTCGAGGAGTTAATGTCGTACAATTTTTATACTAGGCCTTCTGTAGAGTACATCAGTATTTCCATGTAATGATTTTTTTTACATTAAAAAAGTCTGAAGCTACTTCTTTACCAATAAAAAAAGAAAACATTATAAATAAACTTTTCTTCTTCCTATCAACTAATCCTTCAATTCCTATATATCCCCACGACGCTCAATTTATTAGTTATTACAAATTTAGCATCTTGGCCTCCCCTACTTTAGAGCTCGACGCTGTCCTAATACATGTCATCTTTAATGGCTTAAAGCTTATGTCAATGGCAATAGAGGTTACAGATAGGTGTAATCTATTGGGCACTAGCGTGTCGAGCAATCGGAGGTTATCTATTGGGACCATGCAAAGCGGGTGGAAGGAGTAGCCGAAACGATCACTGCACTCGCTGCGGATAAAATTAAAACTGTTTATACTGAGCTGTCAGAGGTATGGTTTTGTAAAAGGTTTGCAGTAAACAATGTAAACATTCATTGTTTTTGAAATAAATATGATCCTAGTATTAAAATCTGTTTTCGTATTTCCAAAAGTGGGTACAGTGAAAACAGGAGCAAATGTAAAAGTAAGATGAAAAAAGTAAGTCACATACTCGTATTCGCAGTGCTGTGTTTAAGTAAATCTTCCATCTCCAACATTTAGTTAGTAAATGAAACACCAAGCTTTTGTAATGTTTATATTACTTATACAGTATGGAAAGTAAACAGATTGAGTTGTCAGACACTGAATAAGCTTTTGTTGAACGGCATTGAAACATAAAAATCTGCTTACAATCACGGTTGTCCTGTATGCAATCGCTGTAACAAGGGCTTAGCAAACAACTCTGGCTTTGATAATATAGGTCATGTCACTTTGGAGGATGTCTTTAACCTTAAGCACATGCCCAGCAAACACCAATTTACTTCCTTTATTTGTTGCCTCCGGTTGAAAAGTTATTTCATGAGTGATAGCACGAAATCCCGTTTTAGTGACAACTAGGCTCATTACAAACTTAAAACAACAATAGTAATGTTATTGGCAATACTACCATAGTCTTGTATTGTCTAATTTAGTATAATATAATAAAATTTCATTGCAATTATTGCACTGATTGCTTGACTTCTTGCATTACAGTAGTGTAAAAAATACGGTTTTTGCTCATAGTTGACACTGCGCTGTCATCGCGCAGGTCCCAATACTGGGTGTTTTTTGGGTCATGGAGAAAGAGTGACTCGTTCACTCCCGTTTGAGGACTCCACACTTTACTCTTTAAGGTTTACCTAACATTAGGTAGTTGGAAATTTCACATAGTAATATTAAACATCTGCTGGTTTTCTCCACGATGTTTTCCTTCACCGAAACAAAAGCGAAATACTCGTATATTATTACCAAATATTGGCATAAAGAATGGCACCAATGATAAGTACGTTATTGTAGTGGCCGATAATCCGATATTCGTGGATCAGCGAGTAAAGTCATAAACTGAATTCACGATAGCAATTCGCACCGAAACATATACATAACAACGCACTTATAGGTGCATGATGTTTTTTCTTCAAACTTTCGAGGAAATATAGTTAATTAGCAGAAAAGTTAAAACTAGTCTTAATCTAATCATTCTATTAATAATCTTGGAGAGGTAATTTGTCAGGTCTTAAATCCCATAAGTACAAATTATTCAGTTAATTAGCTGTAACTGCAGCAAATAGACGTTAATAACCTCATAAACATATAGGTAATAAGAACCTACTTGAAATCTCGAGGTATTTTATAATTGAAAGAAAAATGGGAAAGATCTTCGCATCGAGCGGGATTCGAACCCAAGACCTCTCCGAACACCGGTAAGTATGCTCTGCCAATTCGATTAGGCGTCGATAGCTCATTTGGCAGAGTGATCTGACCTTCGCAGACGTCTCTGCTTAATACAAAATTAATCTCGAGGTCAACAGTAATTGAAAAGTTTATTTTGTTACTACTTTTAGCGCCTTTTAGACCTTTTAGCGCCTGTTATTTTAATTCCACAACATTGGATACCGACCTTAACATTGTAAGAAGACATTAAGTTTTTACTTGAGGAAAATTCAAAGAATACTTTCAATTCCGACTATTCTAAGTCTCCTAGATTTTGATAGCTTACAGACTGTGAAAGTGTTAAGTAAACGTCACTATTTCATAAATAGCGGTTTGACGTTTAAAATAACACTTCAAAATTTGACAGTTCATTTACATGGAAGAGGTATTATGGCTCGACCTCCTCTAGCCTTACTAGGTTGTTTTTTTTTAAATTATCTATGCCACGATTGTCATGTATTTTATTTTCCACTTTCATTCACCCGGCCTAAGATGGTTGTAGAATTAGTTTTGTCGTCTAACATTGTAGCCGACACGTACTAACAGGGTAAATACTCGTATCTAAATAAGTAAGTGACCGAAGAGCTGGTGGCTTCCTCGCACAACGTATCAGCATTGCGATACAACGAGGAAATGCCGCCAGCATCCTAGGTACAATGCCTCAAGGACCTACTTTAGATTTAAGGTAGGTTACACTTACTGTATATATTTCGAGAATAAATAAGTAAGTGCACAACACAACTAACTGATCCCCAATTCCCTATAACCAAAAGACACGTACAGTTTTCAATAAAGGAGGTTCGAGGACACACTTGATCTTAAAAACTCTTCTCGTAATTCTATCTTTTTAAAGAACGTCTCATTCAACGGTGGATAGAAATGAAATTTTAAATTACTTCTCAGACATTTTTTATTAATATTACTTTTTAAAAAAACTGCTTTGATTGAAATCTTGCAGGATTAGATAGACTTTAAAAGAAAATTGAATCCTTTATTCGGATTTATCGAAGTAGGCATTTATGAATATTGACTCTTGTTCTGTGAGAAATTATTTTTACTTTAAATTTGGTATCCAATAAATAAAAGCTTATTAAGCATAATAAAGTAGAAATATTCACAGTCTTTACTGATAAGGTAAACGGAACAACAAGGAACGATATTTTGACGAAACCATGTTTGAACCTGCTCACCGTTGTTTGGCGCCATATAATATAAAATATTTAATTATTTAATTTCGGATTGAGTTTAGTAAAAAAAAGTGCCATAAAAAAACGTTTTATTTTATTAAAATGAACGTATATCTTATCACTTCACTGCGGAAATTGAGTCTAAATGTAGTCAGAAAATCTCAACGACAATAATAATAACTTTACGTTCGTTTAGTCTTATTTATAAGAGGTTTTCTTAAGAGTGGTACAGTTGAGTATGCCAATTTACAAATAGACAAGAGATCCCTCTTCAAACTCCTCGCCATTAAATTATTTTTACTAGAGTAGACACGAGGCACTTAAGGTTGACCCGGGTTACACCGTGTTACAACGGTTTCTATCACAACGGTGTTGCTCCCGAATGCGGCAACGACACCGCATGCGGAAATCGTATAGGATAAGTTATGTTTTCGAATCGAACTCATAGGTGTGCGTACTAAATGTTAAAATAATAGGTAATAGTAAGCTCGTTTGCTTATAATATTTGCCATAAGTATATCACTGTGCAACGACTAATGTATTCTATAACTGCCAGGTTGAGCGCCACTTTTGTCAACATGCCCAATTGAGACATCTCAGAGGTTTATATTTGTAAGGTTGCCTTGTTCTACGTGTGCTGCGGATTCTCAGATTTTCAATGATTTTCATTTAGACAAACGACGGAGATAAGCGAAAGTACACGATTGTTTTCTTTTATGATAGAAACGTATCAAATCTATATACCAAATAAAAGGTATATAAAAGAAGAAGACTGACATATCAACGCACAGCCCAAACGGCTGGTCCTATAGACTTCAAATTTAACACGTAGGTTCCTTTTATGGTGTAGGCGAGCACTACGGAAGGATTCTTCAAAATTCACCTCCTAAAGGGTTGAAACGGGGGTCCAAAGTTTGTATGGGGAAACAAGATTAGTTAGACTATTTTATCTGAAACTTCACAGAAGTATTCTTTAAGGTAAATGAGTAAACACGTGTTTCAGGATTTTTGAGAATTTAACCCCTGAAAGGGGTAAAAGGGGTGCAAAAGTGAAAAAATCAACATGGGTATCGTTTATATGGTTTTTCGGGTCGCTGATCACGAAAAAAGCAACGATTTGAAGATCCAATGTGGCGAATGTGGAATACCATCGCCCCTGTTGGTATGCGATGGGGTTGAAATGCCAAAATATTAATATGAGTGTCATTTTTACGTAACTTTCTGGTTCTAAAGAGTTATCCGAAACTTCACCGGAGTATTCTTTAAGGTAAATGAGTAAACACGTGTTTCAGGTTTCTTAAGAATTTAACCCCTGAAAGGGGTAAAAGGGGTGCAAAAGTGAAAAAATCAACATGGGTATTTATATGGTTTTTCGGGTCGCTGATCACGAAAAAAGCAACGATTTGAAGATCCAACGTGGCGAATGTGAAATACCATCGCCCCCGTTGGTATGCGATGGGTTTGAAATGTCAACATATAAATTTGAGTGTCGTTTTTTATTAAAATAAAGTAATGTAAAACAAAGTAAAATAAAATAAAATGAAATGAAATGAAATGAAATGAAATGAAATGAAATGAAATGAAATGAAATGAAATGAAATGAAATGAAATGAAATGAAATGAAATGAAATGAAATTAAACAAAATAAAATAAATTGTATTAGATTAAATTAAATCAAATTAATATAAATAAAATAAAATTACTCAGACAATGATCTTGATCTATATATATATAAAAGAAGAAACAGACTGAATGACTGACTGACTGACATATCAACGCACAGCCCAAACCACTGGTCCTAGAGATTCTTAATTTGACACGTAGGTTCCCTATAATGTCTAGAGGTGCACTAAGAAAGGATTTTTCAAAATTTAGGGGTGATTTGAGGGTCCAAAGTTTGTATGGGGAAACAAGATTAGTTGGACTATTCTATATTTGAAACTTTACAGAAGTATTTATAAAAATAAATGAGTTAACACTTGTTTCAGGATTTTTTAAGAATTCAGCTCCTAAAAGGGGGCAAAGGGGTGAAAAATTATAAAAAACAACATGGGTATCATTTTTATGGTTTATCAGGTCGCGGATTACGAAAACAATGTAGATTTTAAAATCCAATGAGGCGATTGTGAAATATCATCTCCCCTATTGGGGCGCGATGGGGTCGAAATCTAAAAATATCACTACGGGTGTCGTTATATGTTTATTTCTGTTTCTAGAGATTACAGATTTAGCACTATGGTTTCTTATAAAGCGTAGGGGTGCACAAAGAAAGGAGTTTTCAAAATTCATCTCGAAAGGGGGTGAAATGGGGGTACAAAGTTGTTATGGGAAAACAAGATTAGTTTGACTACTCTATTTGAAACTTTACAGAAGTATTTATAAAGATAAATGAGTTAACACCTGTTTCAGGTTTTTTAAGAAAACAACACCTAAAAGGGGGAAAAGGGGTGTATAAGTAAAAAACAACAACAGGATATCGTTTTATATGGTTTGTTGGGTCGCTGATTACGAAAACAACGTAGGTTTTAACATCCAACGTGGCGATTGTGAAATACGATCTCCCCTGTTGGAGCGCGATGGTGTCAAAATCTGAAAATATCACTACGGGTTTCGTTATATGTTTATTTCTGGTTCTAGATATTCCAAATTTAGCACTTTGGTTTCTTATAAAGCGTAGAGGTGCACAAAGAAAGGAGTTTTCAAAATTCATCTCCAAATAGGGTGGAATGGGGGTACTAAGTGTGTTTATATATATTATTTATTTCTGGTTCTAAAGATTCCAAATTTTTTACGTAGTTTCTTATAAGGTGAAGCGGTGCACAAAGATAGGATTTTTCAAAGTAGGAGTAAAATGATGGTCCAAAGTATGTAAACGGGAAACAAGAATAGTTACGATTATTTTATTTGATATGGGTGTACAATCGGGTCACTGATTTCGAAAACAACAACGATTTTCAAATCCAACAACGATTTTCATCCATCCAACTTAGCGGACGTGAAATAAATAAAAAAACCTCCTTTTTTGTATGACGGTTGAAAATTACGTTTAGTACGCGGGCGAAGCCGCGGGTTAAAGCTAGTAAGTTTTATATAACGCATCAAAGAATCCAATAAGTTTTTTGTCATAATTTTAATTTTTGATACAAGCATTTATCGCTGACAGTTCTTTTATTTCCAACGGTCAACTTATAATATACTCATCAAGGCAATCCTAAAAAAAAACATACACAATGGGGTTTGGTTGTTTTATCACATAGTTCTTATGACCGCCTCCGCTCTGCATCATTAATCTGCTCGATCAATACTTATATTATAATTGGGAAAGTGTGTGTGTCTGTTTGTTTGTCCGTCTTTCACGGCAAAACGGAGCGACGAATTACGTGATTTTTTAAGTGGAGATAATAAAAGGGAAGGAGAGTGACATAGGCTACTTTTTGTCTCTTTCTAACGCGAGCAAAGCCGCGGGCAAAAGCTAGTGGTACTATAACATTGTATTTTGAGCCAGCCTACATAAGCATGTGAATTTTCAGCTTATTCAAATAGCGGGAAGTTAATTAAATTCAGCTTGAAGGATTTGACCCTAACAAACAAACCTACAACAAACATACAACGCAAGTTAAATAAAAGCGAGAAAAAAAGAGAGATAAAAAACTATTTTGTTGCAGGAGAAACACCAGCGGCGATGCAAGGCAGCGCCCAATGGCCCAGCAGGTTACGGCTCCCAGTGATTGTCTTTATAAGTGTATCATTATTAAAAGTGACTGTAATAGACTAAGTGAAGTGAAGATAAAGTGTTAATCGCCAAAATTTACATTCTAAAAGTAGGTATATATTTCTAAGTATTATTAAATTTTGTAAAAAGTATCACATTAAGATAACTTTAAAGTACTAAATTTCATGTGAGTGGATGTGAAACATCGAATTGTACACCCAAAAATCATTGTCAATGTTACAAATTTACATAGAATCTAAAATGTCAGGGTAATTTGTAAATTAAATATATTAAATAATATATTCTAAGTGCACCATTCACAGTTAACCAATGATAACATATGGAAAAACGCGGGATAATATGGGCACTGTAAGGGTATCATGTATATAAATATAAAATAACGAAAATATGGCTATACAATTTTTAAAGCACGAATTAATCATTTATTGTTTTTAATAAATGGGTTGATTCATGTTTTTTAAGTAGCACATTACTATATTTTACAAACTGTAGCTGCTTTTTTTATTTTATGAACTGCATTCTTCAACAACAATTGATTATTTACTGCTTTTTCGATCTACCTATAACTAATATTATGCTCAGATTTCCTCGTTTGTAGAAAAACCTAATCAAAATTATTACGTACGATTCACGAAAATGCATTATGCAAGCGAAAGCACGGCTGCTTCGGCATGTTTTGGTTAATAATCTTAGCGCAATTTATACACACCCACAGAAATGTCACATACGGATGTGTGTTGAAAGCAGACGGCTTCAGCCAAGCATTTTTTACTTTTTTTAGCTATTATTAATTACATTTAATCGAGCGTTGGTGACGCAGCGGTAAGAGCGTGCCACTTTCAATCCGAAGGTAGCGGGTTCAAACCCCGGCTCGTACGAAATATCATTTGATATTTACCAATCGCTTTTCGATGAAGTAAAACGTAATAAAACAGACTAATCCTAATAAGGTCTAGTTTACCAGAGGTTAAACTAGGCCTATTTCAATTACACATAAACCACTTTTTACCGATAATACTATTGCCTAGCCTTGTCGGAATCTGTTAATAGAGGTAGGTACCATCAGGTTTAAAATTGCATGGCTAATTTATGAATATTTTCATTCATAAATTTTCATAAATTGGCAATGTAGTTATGCTGACTCAGTACAACGCGCGCAACCATTTGTAAGACGGGAATAAACCTACCAAGCAGTCGTCTACTATTGTTCACTAATACCTGCGCGAAGGAATGTCTATGTTGCCACGGATCACCATACTGTCCAGCGTTCCTTTAAAATTTCAGTGGAAATGTGTTACTAAGGGCCACTTGGACCACTCCGGTTTAGCCGCTGTACCGGAGATAAGCTGTCAAACTTCATACAATATAATGCTTAACTCTGGGTTAACTAACCCCAGCTGGTGCAAGTGGCTCTAAGTTTTTTATGTGTATTGGAATGCAGTGGAACCTCGGTAACATGAATCTTAGGAGAAACGGTAAAAAAATCGAGTCATCGAGTCGTCACATGCTCTTTCCTATATTACAGTATTATTCAATTCATTTAAACCTGTGAACATTGTGTGTTAACTTAAAAGGTTTTTTTGTAACTAACTTAGATCATTGATGCAAAATTAATATGATTTAATTTCCATTCCATTATGATATGATTAGCTTCCACTGTACTGCTCATTCTAGAATGCTTTTTTTTTGTATGAAAAGTCACCTAGTCTCCATAGTACTAACTTACCGTCTCTTATTTATGCTTCCTTCAGTGTTCATAGTATTCTTGAATAGGCTAGTAAAACAATATAAATTGGATTGGATGTCTAGTCTTATACGATTTAATAATAAGGATTTCTGTCAAATTGCTCTAATTAATTCTAAATACGGAAGCAGTATAAGGAGAACAATAAATCCAATTGTAGTTACTCTATAAGATTAGTCATAATTGCATTGTTCTCAAATTGAAGTTGATTCAGAACTAAACCATTTAAAATTAAGTTTATTGTGTTTTATTTTTGGCCAACTTTGTAAATGAGGAAATATAAAAATTAAAATAACTACTAGGTAAATAGTTAATAAGGATTTTTTTTTAATTTGCCACCTTTTTATTTTTTAAAGATGCCGTTTAATCAGCTATTCGAGCACCATGTTTAACCGCACAGAAATATACATAGAAACTTAGAATTTGTTTTTTTTTAATGTCGCAAGTATCTAGTGGTCGTTGGCTGTATGTAAATTTTCCTTTGTCAGTTTAGGGTTAGTACGCAAATTAAAAAAGTTAGAGCAGCGGACAATAATGTTTCGTGCATACTTACGCCATACATTACTTCATGGCCTGCGGCCAAGAAGTAAATGGGGGGAGCCTCCCCGGGGAGGCGCCATAAACAAGAAACTTCATGTCTTCATTTCGTGACATAAATGCATACATTTCCGATCATGTTTGAGAAAATAAAATTAACGAATTTTCCAGGAAAGAAGAGTCCGGTTGCAAAAACAAACAAACAGGTAAGCTAAAACAGACAGCGCCAGAACCCGATATCGAGTTCTCTGTTCGTAGGCGCCGCTACGCATTTTTACCGGCTACGCTCGTACCACGTACTGGCACGGGATGTGTATAACGAAACTAATAAAAAAACTGCGAAGTGCGGGTCGGACTGGCGCATAAAGGGTTCCCTACCATTATCTACATATATTTGTTTTATTATCATTTAATTATTATTTTTATCGTGAATATATAACTAAATATTCTATGAACGCGTCTACCTGTTGTTGCCATATAAAAAAGTCACGTTTGTTGTATGGGAGCCCCCTTAAATATTAATTTTATTCCTTATTTGTACTTATTTGTACTATACTAAAGTATTTGTTGTTATAGCGGTAATAGAAATACATCATCTGAGAAAATGTCAACTGTCAAACTATCACGGTTCATCAGGTACAGCCTGGTAAGACCCGGACGGATTGCGGAGTTTATATAGTAATACGGTCCCGTTTTACCCTTTGTGATAAAAATCGTATGTGTTTTCAATCATTTTAATTAAGTAAGTATTCCTAGCTAGGCTATTCGTATAAATTTGAATGAAAACACTTGCAAAGTTGTCGCGAAGTCTCGAGATATGGATATATTGTACATAGCAACACTGAAACTTTATGGTTAGAATATTTTTATTTTTTTCTCTTTATTTAGGTAAACAAACAGCCACTACAAGTGATTCTTATCTAGCTTATTACTATGTTGTGTACAGTATCTGTGGCCCACGACGCTTACCACTAATTAAAGTAAATAAACATTCAGAGCCTATCTAGTCACCGGCACTATGAAGGAATGCCAGTGCTAACAACAGCATATAATGATATACGTACGATAGGTACGTGCAATATTTTTATATTCTATACTTTATTACCTTTTATTGTTTAGGATTGTCTATGCTTGTAAAATAGCGCGACTTCAGTTAATGTGATTCTTATAAAACAAGTGATTTTCTGCTCTGAACTTTTTTTTATTCATACTTTAAGTTACGAGTAAGATACTCGTAGTATGTCAGTGAGAGATATCATACATCTACTGGAGGCCGCGGGTCATGAAAGCTAATCGTCTGAAGTGGTTGTCTTTTTATATTCTGATATCAAATGTGTTTGTGCTTGAATCCTTAGCCAGATCAATCTGCCATCGTAACCATCAAGTTAACCTATAGAGACATATAACAAAAGTCCTCGCTTGGACAGTATATTTCCTCCGGAGGTAGCGGCTAACTCAGGTCTACATTAGACGAGTGTAGCTATGAACAGGTGTTTCATGACTGTTGCACCATCGTGCATACGCCAGGTCTCGAGAGCAATCAATGGCTTGTTAACAGTGTATACGAGCATGTATGTAAACGATTCTAGCCCAGTTGTTCTAGAATAAAGGTATCAAAATGTATATGCCCGCCACATAATATATTGTGGCAGTAAATGACTGTTTATAGTAATGAATGTAAATACAAATTATAAGACGAGAATTCAGCACTTGGTTGATTCAATGCTCAACATACTACAACGTTTCTTCAAACAAACTGTGCTGCATTTGTCCCCTGGCTGGCGGGACAGAATAACATCAGAAATAGTTGATTCAAAAAATGTTTTGCATGACCTGTCATTTTATCAGAAGCACCGCCGCACTTGCTTGTCAGTATATCAGTTTATAGCATTATCAAATTACCATTGTGACATTTGTTAGCGCATCATAGCCCTGCTGGACAACACACTGGCACGCTAGAACTTCATGGTGAGATAAAACTCTTTTTGCATTTAAGATCTTGCTCAGTGATTAATGCATTAGTATGAATGTAACATGTGAATCGGTTTAAATTTGTGGTGCAAATGATCTGTTGATATCTACCTTAATATATATAGCACCGCAAGCTGCCACAAAAGTGTTAAATACAACGCATTAGGAAGCGACAGTGCACACATCGAGGGTTAGCTAACGACTCGCCGACGGCACTCACGGTCGAAAGGAGCCAATCGAAACCTAGTCCGATGGAAAAGTGCTCTGATAGGGTGTCCATTTAGCAGTTTTTCAAAAAGGACAGACACGCAATGAACAGGAAGTTTTCATGGAACGTGGAGATTTTTTTTGATAGCTATATATTTAATAGATTATATAGGTTATAGAAAATAAGGAAATAGACGTATTACGTAAATACTTGCCAAAAAAACGTCAATATCATTCGTTACCGAAGCCGAGACCGAGGAGTTGGATTACTAAAGTATTTTTTTTATTGTAGTCGTATCACAGAATAAGTATTAGTACTTCCGCAGTCATAAAACCATCAAATATTGAAACTTGTATCGAACTAGGTTTTAAATCGACTTTCTCTTTTTTTATTAGTGCAATACCAAAAAGTGTTTAAAAAAAATACACGTTATGAAGACCTCCTTTTTGAAATTGTAAAGCTTGTTGAAAAAGTATATCATAGAGATTTTCTAATCGTATAAAAAAAACATGCTAATACGTCGCTAATCTTTCCAGAAAAACTATGCCACCGCCAAACCACACAATTAATAATATTTTTTTATAAGGAAAAATATATAATAACCACAAATTTTACTTCTAATTATTTATCTTAGTGCCACTTGCACCATCTGGAGTTAGTTAATTAAGTCTGAGTTAAGCGTTTATTTTTATATAGAAATTTGTAACTCTGGATTTGTAACTTTGTAAGTCTGGATTAGCGGTTAACCTTGGGTGGTGCAAGTGGACCTTAACGGCCAATATATTATTTATGTAATAACAATAACATTTAAATATATAACAGTAAAATATTATCAATTTTGCTACGAGCTCATTAGTATAAAAGCTCATGTACGTAAGAAGACATTATGATTATGACATTGGTTTAGTAACACCTGATTTTAATTCTTGAATTTCAACGAAATATTATCAATAAAAAAGTATTACTTATACGTTATTTAACAACTTAAAATTTGCATGTTGTATTTTTATTCGTTGATACGGTTATACGTTGCACAGTAAAAGAAAAAAAAAATGCTGCAAGTTATAAACGATTCTCTTTGAATAAGCGGAGACATTTTTTATTGTTCGTCAATTGTGCTGGTTCGCTGTTGCGAATAAATGTTTGTAGAGGCGATATAAATATTAAAAATGAGAGTTTAAAGCCCACTTGCACCACCCAAGCTTAACCGCTAACATGGAGTTAAGCTATCAAATATAATACAAATATAATATCTTATACAAATAATAATAATGCGTTTGTAATAATGAAAATGAATAAAGAAAATAATAATTAAATAAATAAATATATTGTGGGACAATCTTACACAAAATCGACCTAGTTCCACGGTAAGCTCAAAGGCTTGTGTTGTGGGTACTAGACGACGATATATAGAATAGATAGATACATATATAAACTTAAATACATAGAAAACACCCATAACCCAGGAACCAATATTCGTGATAAACACACAAATAAATATGCCCTGACCAGGATTCAAACCCGGGAACTCCTGCTTTGCAGGCAGGGTCACTATCACTACCGACTAGGATTGGAGGCCGTAATAAAACGCTTAACTCCGGGTTATGTTGATCTGGGTGGTCCAAGTGGGCCTTAGTTGGCTAGTAAACCGGGAGTTAAGCGTTTGTAAAGTATCAGATTTACCGGTTAACTCCTTGTTAGTTAGCTAGCCCTGGGCGGTGCAACTGGCCCTTAGTTTACCGACGCTTGTTGTCAGTCATTTTAATGCAATATTTAAATGTTGTATTAACAAACTCATTAGCAAAATGTATGGCGACTTATTGCACTGGCACTGGCACTTGGCACTTGGCACTGGGACACAGTGCACATGGCTTCCAGGGGCTTAGTTTATAATTTATTATAGTAATTATTAATTAATTGTTTAGACAATTAATTAATAATTACTATAATACAACATAGCATTAAGGGAATGTATACTAATACTCTATGGACCTGTTCCGAAATAAAAAATATTTGAATTTGAATTTGAATTTATTGGATTGTAGCAATGTTAGTAATGATTCTGCTAAAATATTTGTACCAAATTTTAGCCTGAAATGTGAGAATCAATATCATAAATTAAACTACAGACCACTAACCACGTGCTATGTGTAAATGATAAATGCCTGAAAGTCTGCATTTATTTGTTAACCAGTGAGCGTTGATAATTTATTGCATGAAAATATTGGTTTAACGCGAAGGTTGCTTTTTTTCTAATCAGAAATTGCAAATATAGTTTATCGTAAATTTAAACTAATAGATGATAAGAGTAGTTATAAAAGAAAACAATATATGATAAACAGTAGTATCTTTTGGCTTTATTAATATGCAACTTTAGTTTAAAAAATAGAAGGTTACATTACCTACAATGGAACGACCGAGTGAAGCTAGCAAAGTTCTCTGAGTCTACTGAAACAATCCGGCGTTTGTATGGTTATATGTATATTTGTATGCCTGTTCAACGATAACTCCAGTATCGTAAAATTTGGCAGGTGCTTAGATGAAATAAATATAATTTATGTCATTAGTGCTCTAAAATGCGTTCATAAACCAGAGGCAAACCAGCATTACCAACCAGTAGGAATTGACGGTACAGTAATTTTGACATTACCTCCTGAAAACAGTAGGTAATAAGTTTTAATTTGGAACAGCTGTCAATTCAAGTGGGTGTCTATTCTAAATTCGAAACGCCACCACTCCGAAGTGTCATTTGTTTGTTGGCTACCTACTGTTTACGAGTGATAAATTGTAAAAAAAAATGTTTGTGTGTTCAGTTTATTTTTATTGCATTATTTTAATATCTATAATGTATAGATATTTTACAAGTAGTACTAGTTTCAATGCAGGTAATTTTCCTACGGTTCCTAAGCCCATCTTAGAGCACTTACGTAATGTATGTAGATAAATTAGTATATGCAACTTTACTTAATTAGGCATTAAAACACTCGTGTAGTAATACCCATCGTCGCATAAACTACTATTTTATGTTAAATATGAGCCAAATCAGTCAAGGGGTTGCCGAAGCAGTTACCGCGATTAGTACTCATTGAAATCCGAGTTCTTATTCGAAGTGTTTTTTATTAGTAGGTATGTACAGTTAACCTCAGTCCAACATGGTTGTTTTATTGTTGTTAGCTACATCTTAAAAAATCTAAATAACGTACCTATTCCAAAATAATTCCGCTTTCCTGTAATTTTTAATTTATAGTGATATTTTTAAGAGATAATTAAGAATATTTAGTAGATACTTAATTACGGAAAAGCGCTACATTTCATTTCATCACAATGAAACGGCATGACTTTATTTAGATAACCAAGACATTATAAGCTGGGATCTTAATTACCTACATAATCGACGATTTATTGAGGGGATGGTGGCATTCTCTCCCCATTTACACTTAGATATCTTTATTTAAAACCTTTATACCTATAAGTTTACCAGTTGAAAGCAAATCAGCAAAAAAGTAAAAGAAAAAATTATTTGCACCTGCTTCATATTAGTACATTTAGTTTCTTGAGAGTTTCTTGAACATATTTATTTACAAACATTTTAAAATGCTATTTTAAAGCAGTGTTTATATTAAGTTTTAAAATATCATTATAAATGTATGAGTTTATATCAAGAAGATAATCATATTTGAAATAAGAGGCGTTTACATTATAAATAACTAGAAAACGAAAGCCAACTTTCTTTTTTCTCAAAGAAGAGCGTATTCTGTAAACAAAATATGCTATTTCACACTTGTCAGATCTGGTTGTATCTCCGAAAATTTAAATAAACGCAGACAGGTATAGACTGGAAATGTACAGCATATGTTGTGGAGGTATTTTGAACACAATAGATGAGGAAGAACTGTACAAAAACATGTGCTTTTCGTATTACGATCATGATTGATCAAACTTCTTCAAATAGAAAATAGTTAGACACTATCATTTAAAATGATGGAGCTTAACCAAATTAGCAGTTAAACATTTACCCCTCATGCATAAAACCAAAACAGGCGTATATTAGTTAATTTATGCTTTATTTATATAATATGGACTAACAATAAATAACCTAACGGAGGATTGATATAAAGTGTGACTTCATAGGCACATGTTTAATTATAATCATATTAGATATATTATGGAGTACGTCATTCCTCTCTTAGACATATATACGCGCTAAATATAAAAGTTATAATAAGAAATCTTGATAAGCGCTTTACTCTAGGATCTCTTTCACTGTTAGAAAAACAGAAAATCGATACAAAATTCTCAGATCTGAAGTACCTATCCTAGACCCTTTAATGGCGAATAGTTATGGACGTTATGGTGGAATACCTCTAAGAGCGTTTAATGATTATTAACGAGTTAAAGAAGTGGTTAAATAGGTGACCGTTTCAAGATAAATTTAGGTTAGATGCAAAAAATATTTGGCTACAAACAAAACTTAATTTAATTTAATTTAAGATAATGTAGCGCAAAAGTCTAACTTCGATTTTAAGCTCTTGGCAAAAGCGTTAGGTACTTATAGTTGGCCTGCTCCAGCTCTGAAATTCTCCGATACTCGCAGTACATAATGTAGAAAAGGAAAAGGAAGGCTTTAAAATGCTCGCTCGGCTGATCTCTCCTGTGATAAACGCGTTATGTGTCGTTAGAATGGTTTCCGTACACCTACCATGATACCTACTGCGGAAATGCTCAAAGAGTTTTCGCGTTATACCCATTTTGTTATAGCAATTATACCCTGTCTATCGAGATATCCAGTAACCTTTATTATGAAAATTATATTTGAACTTATAAATAACTTTTACAAGTGAGGCATGGGCTAAAACTAAAACTGAATGCCAAAAATTAGCAAAATTGTCTCAAGCGCCTTTTATGCCGCTTATTTTCTAACGTTTTGAACGAAACGATTTCACTATTGAGAAAGGCATTTATGGACCATCCCAACGCGGGGTTTGTAATTATCGGTATAACTTTTTAATGGATATAATCACTCATTTGTAATAACTATTATATGGTATAAGTATCCATTGACTCATATAATATAACTAGCAAACGGTATAAAAAATCGTATCGCCAGAAGTCGCGTGAAATTATAAAGCATGAGCCTGATTGGTGCCTAATATCATGAATTAATTTTATTCTTTGTTTAAGGGATCACAGTTCTAACCTATTTTTCTGATCACCTACTTTCCTAATATCAGTACATGTGTTTAGGCGTCACAGTTCTGTCCTAACCTAACTTATTTTTATACATGGTACCTATTAAATAAAAATCTGTGCTTTAGACCGAATAAGCGTTATATCGTTTATTTATTATCGGAAATAAGCATTATACTCAAAGTATGTTAAAATAAACGTTATTAGAAAAATGATATATGTTTAATAACAATTACGTAATTTTTAAGTATATTTTTTGCTGTTATATGATTCACTAATTATATTACATGAGCGTGAATACAACTAACGTTTTATCAAATAAAGTTATATCGATCGGTTTGCACCCATCTGAACGTAATAAAACATACGTATTTATCACCGAGCTGACACGGAGAACTCTGGCAAAATAGTTATTTGTACAACAAGAGAGTAAAAATCGTATTTGCTCTGAGTGCCAATTTGGGTCCTGACTCCAGCGCTAGCAAAACATTCTATAATATTCATCGAATATTGAGTGCAGAGAAAGTCTCAAAGGCACGAGATGCAAATAACTTTGATCTCGTGTTGAACATACAAATTTTCACTTCAGCAGAGAAAAAAGGAAATAAGCACCAAATAAATTACATTAGCGAACTTCAAGAAAATATCCAAAAACTGGCCCTAAACTTTATAAGCCCCACTTAAATTTCTATTAAAACCGGTCAAGTGCGACCCGCAATTTGCACTTTCCATAGTAAATTCGATTAAGCACCTGATAAACTTTAAGGGCAAGGTTTTTCTATATTTCGATATTTATGACGATCATATTCTTTGACTTTTAAATTAACCGGATTGGCAACGTCTGTCATTTCGTTTACGAAAAAGTCTGCCATTTGTTGAGGAGAAGCGGCACGTCAAATGTACAGCTATTCGTACGTAACGTATGTCGGATAAACGTCAGTCCATAAAATGAGTATGATACTATATCATAACCATTCGGTAGGCCTGTCAATTGCTACTCCGTCTGTCGTATCTCAGAAACGGTAAAAGATATAAGAAAATAAACTGCATTTTCGTTTGGGATTATGAATAGCTTATCGAACCTAAGTACACCAAATTTGTATTTATACTAGCTTGGATTACGGCTTTCCCATCATGCAACAATGGTGTTCCGGACCTTTGGGAGGCGTACGCGGACTATTATTACTACTGACCTCTACATTTCAAGGTATTTTTTACAAGTTTTGCTTACTAATTTCGCGCATAAAAGTAAGTCTTTTCAAGAGCTGCTAAGGTGGAAAAGTAATTTAAGTCGCTATGAGAATTAATTACACTGACAACCGCATCTGTTGACAGTTCTACAACTGGACTCTTTAAAGTCTGCAGTTTAATCCTACTTACTATTTCCGCTTAGTTCCAGTTCCCAGTAGCTTACCGTTTATCGCAAAAGGACAAAACGCTAATGCGCAAGCAAAATTAGAATTTACAATCACTGACATAGAGCTTTTTTCCGAGTGACTCGGGGCACTTCAGTATTAAATTATTAGCCGCCAGGGCCTAAATAGGGATCACATCGTTAAGTTTAATCTATATTCTAAACTGTTTAGCCGGAGATGGTGCGTTTGTTCGCGGATTATATCGGATTAAGTGTAAATGGAGGTAATTTTGCAGACGTCCTTGCGCAAGACGCAATTAGATAACCGGAGAAAACACAAGACTATACTAACTTCGAGATAATTCGTAAATGTAATAGAGTCTAAATGATAAGGAAAACTTAACACATCGAGTGCCAGCGAGTGCTTCCCGTTCCGCCAGTTGATCCGCTTTTTACGCTTTGAAAAGGAAAGTGACCACGCCCAGAAAATTCACCTAGGCTATGTGTTAATGTTAGGTAGGTATATAAGTATTGTAAAAAGGTTTCGCAAAACTTTAACAAAAACTAACCAATTACCTACAGCCTTTACGGCTTTTTGAAAGATTTGTTATACAATATATGGTGTTTTCTTATCTAAAAACATGCATATCTTATGTACACAGTACAGTGCTGTCTTTATAAATAAGCTTGTGTTACTAAGCTTTAAGAATACACCCTCTTCTTAGATATTATAATAATTACCACGATTGTAATCGAATACTTTTCTATAGAGATACCTGAGATCTAAGCTGAATAGCATGCCGACTTAAACTCCCTCAGGGCAAGGAACTGGGGCTTATTTGATTGGATTCAAAACAATAGTAACCGTTGTGAGTATCAGGATAACAACCCTTGAGACATCCCGAAACATGGAAAGCATACATTAAAGTAATTATGTTTCGCATTCGAACGTAACAAAAGTTATGAGTCGTTGTTTAACTTAAATTAACCACGTATTTTGGAAATTTTCCGCTGACTGTTTGCAGCAGCGTTGATTTTGCGACGTTTTAGTTTCAGAAATATTATTTAAATATTTTTCTACTCCGGTACTTTTATCTGTCAATTATATGGTCCAGCAAACAAATATAAAAGCATGTCTTACGCAATTTAAAAAAAGTCTATGTAGTCTATTCTTTATAAAGACCCTAGGGTTATTATGTGATATAATGCAACTACTAACAGGAGCGCTACCACGAAGTCCGAAAGTCGTACTAAAAAAAACAACACTAAATTTACAACGAAAATCAAAACTACCAACTTAACAAACAACTGAATTCATATGGTTTGAAACAATAACGAAACTAAAATAGTTGCTGCCAACATAAGGAAAAACGCAAGTAAATGACAGTTGTAAAAAAAATTACCGTGTCTATGATTACGTTCTGTCGACTGTCATTAGCACTATCCAATCGAATTTCCCGCTCTTTCTTATGCTGTATTGCTGTTTGTTTAGGATTCTTGGAATAGTTGTGGCATAATTAGCATTCTTATTAGAGTTTGGAGTGAAAAATAATAATAGGTCAACCACATCCACCACTCCCAATATAAATATTTCTAACAACGCAATTCACAATTTACATCTTCATGTTCATAAATAAATAAAAGTAAATTGTCTTAAAACAAACTGCGTTTAATTTTGTGTTTTATTTAATCCCTAGTCGTAGAAAAAATAATGTATGCAACGTTGTATGAGTAGGTCAAAAAAGGCTCATGGCGTCTTTATTAACAATTTTCGGCTTCGCCTCAAATTGTTACACACGCCACTCACCTTTTTTGAACCCTCTTATACAACTATTGCATAAAATACTATTAAAACATCGCCACGGTGTCATGGAAGCTCATTCTTTGCAGTTATAAATAATACTGCAATACGAAATATGAAATAGGTTTTTCAGAATATCTTCGCGCTTTTTTAAATTTATGTTATGTTCTATGTCGCCATCAGTTAATCATTGCGTTGGTTGACTAATTGGTTGTCGCCGCAGCTAACTTAATAAATGTACTATCAAAATTGAATAAAAAACTATAATTATTCAAATTATATATGACCTTAACTAAATAAACATCAATGTTGTAATTAATGTATTGTATGTAATTAACAAAAAACCTACAAGACGCCCATAATGTTCTTTGTAGAAAAATCTGCCTATTAGGTGTCGCCACACATTCCTTTGCATGAAAAAAAAATTAAAATACATAAAATGTATCACAATTTAAATAATAACATGTATCGGGATTAGAACTCACTCATATAATAAAAACACTCATAAGATCAGAAAATATTAAGCCCACTTATATTTTTTTCTCTATTATCGTTTTTCTCTATAAACCTTTATAATTTCACCTCTCTATACTACGTCTGCAACAATTTACTGATCTCAACACAAATCGAAAAAGTTTTAATTTGATTTACGTTCCTCAAGTTGCGTGCAAATTGTACCTTATCTACAACCAAACACGATTCCAACTAAGAGTTGTAACTGTTAACAAATGATGGAAGATAAGAAGCAAAGTTTGAATGAAACTAGTTTGCAAATATGTGCGTGATAAAAAAAAGGTAAGAATAATCTTATTTTCGTTTTCTATTCAAGATTTGTTACAGATCATTAAAATAATTATCAAATTGGTATTGGGTAGAGTCCCATCGGTCTCTTAAACAATTCAAATTGTACAATGTGTGGCGAAGAGGAGACAAAAAAACACTTGATGTGTGAATTGCACAGTGAATTCCACATTTTGGTCAGACAGGGAATGAACGACTTTAGTGCAGGATACCTGAAACCAAAGAAATTTAGAGCACCACCCTCAAGCTTCATCATCATGTACCTAACTTATGCAAATAGTTGTACAAGCTCTTGAGTGGACTTAATTGAACGAAAACATTTTTTGTACGACTAAAACATATTATATTAAGTGTTTTGTGGATTTTTGAATCAATATTAAATAAATAAATAAATATTATAGGACATTCTTACACAAATTGACTGAGTCCCGCAGTAAGCTCAAGAAGGCTTGTGTTACGGGTACTTAGACAACGATATATGTAATTATGTATATAATATACAAATACGTAAATACATAGAAAACATCCATGACTCAGGAACTAATATCTGTGTTCATCACACAAATAAATGCCTTTTACCGGGATTCGAACCCAGAACCATCGGCTTAGCAGGCAGGGTCACTACCAACTACGCTAACCGGTCGTCAAACCAATATTGTCACTGAAACCAACAGCAATCATAATCGAAGCAGTTATTCTCGCCTCCTAGCCATTACATTCATTACGGAGTCCTTTGTTTGCGGTAATACAATAGCAATTAGCTTGATTATCTATATTCACTTAATATGCAAATCATTAAGGTGGTTAGTCAATAAAATTGGTCGAAGCAAACATAAAGTTAACTAATATGATTGTGCCGATCTATCAGCAGGTTTTAATTATAAGTACAGGTTGCCGAATGGATAAAATTAATAATTAATTAAATAGATAAAATTAAGTCGAGTGTTAGATTTTTACATAAGAGACGCCAGTCAAACACAAAGTTCGGGCAAGTCCCTAAAAATAAAAAAATACAATTAATAAATGATTTTATTCATGCTTTACAATTGGACAATTGTAAAAAAATAAAGTTAAATTTTACACTTAGAGGAAATCTTGAGTACTTTCGTGGAAAAACAAGACACTAACAAATGCACAACAACAACAATTTTTATTTACGATTCAGAGAACAATAGTGCGATAGACACGTACCTACATACAACATCATATATAAAAACAAATTTGAAGTGTTGTGTATTGTTTATGTCAAATATTTTATAAATAAGAAATAAAACAACAATATTAAACTGTTCATTAAACCGTTAAATTTTCGCAAGCCTTTTATGTCAGTAAACTACTATGTTATCGCGATACTCAAGAACACTATTTTCAATTTTGAATAAGCGTTTATAGCTCTTTCCTTGAGTGACATTAATTACACATAATACGATGACGGATACACTTTCTCAATTTGATCATCACCTGAAACAGAGAATTCAATTGAGATTGAAAAACATACAAATCCAGAGTAGTTGCTGTCAACTACAGTCGCAAGACGTATTGTCGTATGAATTTATATTATTCTCGTAGGTATGAAACAATGATGGTAATAAAACGTAAAGATGCTTTCAATACCTAATATTATTTCACTTATCGTCTTATCACGATGCTACTTTACTAGTAAACTTTTAATTAAAATAAGAAAGTGCTTTTTACTTTTTTACTTTATGTAGCATAGCATAACGACAAATAATTTTGTTAATGTTATGGGCAAGAAAGGTTGACGATTTAAAAGCTTGTCGGGTAATTTGGTTACCAGACCCTTTACCCCTTATCCTAATTGAATGACGAAAGCGACGCAATGCGATGTGGCGTGACGCGACTACTACATTTTATGAAAACGGATTAACGTATCAACATGCCGGCAGCATGAAAATATGAAGTTTCTTTTCATATTTAGTAAATTCAAACAAGGTTACGTGTTATTTTTAAATAATTCTATGAAATAACTTGTACCTATCTGAACAACAAAACAAATGCTCAATGTGATTTAATATCATAGAAGTTGGTTTCAATCTAGAGACTTACTAGACGATCCTATTGTGATATTTTTATTTTTAATTCGGATATCTGTGTGTACAGCATCAATAAATTGCTCTAAGTAATAATTTATAATTTGTTGAAGATTCTATTTAAAATTGAACTGAACTGATTTTTTTTTCAAATTAATGCATGTTAGAGCCGGTGTAGCTTTATTTATTTTTAATTCGACGTTCAAAAGTGCACTGTAACATGCCTACTTGAAAAATAAATATGTTGATTTTGATTTTGATTTTGATTTTGATTTTAAGCGGCGCCCTAAGCCCATCGAGGCCTGCTATACTAGTAATAATGATGCTGACAATAAAATTGTCGCACTTATCACCGTGGTGAAACAGGGGCCTAACCTTCCCAATCCAAAGGGTAAACTAAGCCTTATTGGGATTAGTCCATTTTCCTCACGATATTTTCCTTCACCAAAAAGTATTTTAGTAAATACCAAATGATATTTTGTACACACGTACCGGAAAACTTATTCATTCCTTCGGATTGAAAGTCGAACCCTCTTAGCGCGGGGCCACCAACGCATCCACTACTACCAATGTTGAATAACTGAACTGAATAGGTAAAGATTTTTTGGTCTCTTACTTTGTTTTTGTTTAAATAAAAATAGGGTCAGATCTTGTAGGATCCTGAAGAAATCAAGGTATGTCTTTAGACATATAGACATACTTATTTTTATATTCTGTGGATATTTGGTGAAGTGGAACTGTCGATTAAGGCCATAAAATGGACAAATACTACATTTACAAATGGGTTCATTTTGTTTTAAGTTATGGATATAGGCACAATTGATGTTGAGATTCTCATTTTCCAATTAAATATCATCGAAGATGTGTATATATTTGGAACTCCAGCATTCATTTTCATCGTAATCAGACCTACATACAGTACGTACAGTAACGAAACGGCGCAAACGTATGTGGTTCTTTTGTTCAGGATTCACTCGGGGACCATTAATGGGTCCTGCCCTATTTCAACGTGCTGCCGCGCTGGAACAAACATTTATATACCTTCGGGTAAAGACACACCAAGGTTATATACGTAGAGAAAGTATAAAAATGTATTATTAAACATTTCAATTCAATTCAATCATTTATTCAAAACAAGAACTTAAACAAAACAAGGACTATACATTTGTTTTACTAAAATTCCTGCCTACTCCCCCCATAATGAAATTACAGCAGTAGCAAGAACTTGTTTCTCCCTTTTCTGTCGTCAAGTTAGTTTTTAGTTTCCATACCTAAAGGGTCTGTCCGTCTGTTTGCTACCAGGATGTATCTCATGAACCGTGATAGACAATTGATTTTTTCACAGATGTTTTTCTATTGCCGCTGTAAGAACAAATACTGAAAAACTCCCATACAACAAACGTATTATTTTTGCTCAATATTGATAAGAGCAACAGGTAGACGCTTGAAATATGCACAGAATATTTTAGTTATATACTTACTTGAAAAACTAATAATCAAATTTAAATATATGTATATATTTTAGGGGACTCTCATACAAATTGTATACATTGTAAAAGCGATTTCACATTAATATTAAAATTAATCACGTAGCTACTGTTTATAAGAAAATACATAATATGTGTTTGGTATCCAAAGAAACGCATATTGTTTCGAAAAAGTGCGTAATTTCCTTACTTGATTCAAGGCTATCTATTTTAAATTTGTTTCAGTACAATTTAAGTGAATTCAACTTAGAGGTAATAAAGAGTGTAAATTTTCTGGAAAATTAATTATAAAGGATTTTGTTTAATTACAACGGACATGCAGGCGAACGCCCAATGACCTTCAGCGCCATGACGCATAGGTTCTTGGTATTTTATAAGTATTTTTTTTTAAGAATTTGTTTATAAATACGGCCTGTGCAGAAAATTAGCTAAACAAATGATTTTTTTAAGCTAAAGCTGGAAACGCTTCGATCATGCTCCTTGCTTTGGTTAACAAACCGGTTTGAGTTTAAAGCTTGTGTTCAAACTAAATGTAAACATTAACGTGATAATGCGACCAAGAACTAAGGAAGCTGCTTCGGACACGAGTACCTATGCAGGAAGGCTGCCGGGAATTCCGCGTCATAACATACATACCTTCGGCAACAAACCGCTTTTATCTCAAAACTTGTGTACGAACATTAGCGTGATCATGCGATCAAGAACTAGGGAAACTGTGTTGGACACGAGTACACACTCAGGCTGCCAGTAATGCCACGTCATAACATATATACCTTCGGCAACAAACCGCTTTTATCTCAAAACTTGTGTACGAACATTAGCGTGATCATGCGATCAAGACCTAGGGAAACTGTGTTGGACACGAGTACGCAAGCAGGCTGCCGATAATGCCGCGTTAGAACATATACCTTCAAGCAACAAAACGATTTAAGTTTAAATCTTGTGTAAGAACTTTAGAGTGATCATGCGACGTAGAACTATGAAAGACGTGTAGGACACGAGTCCGGAGGCAGGCTGCCGGTAATGCCGCGTTATTACATACGCCCACGAGGGTTACACGCAGCTTAGCATAAAGAGGATAGAAAATATACATAAATATTACTTAAATCGTATCAAAAAAAATCTGGGTAGGATGGCCTACAATTAACTACGTAGAAATAAATAATATAAATAAATGATTTTGTGTCTATAGCCAATCTCAATGGCAAATCTTATAACCTAATCTTCAAAGCAGGCTTACCTACTGATTGATAAATACTACTAGTAAAAAGCATTATCTTTTTTTTGGCAACTGTGCACTGTGTTCTTTACCTCGTATTTATGAATATAAATACGAGGTTTACCCATCTGAAAAGGAGAAAGAGAGTGTCCTGAAATTCGCAACTATGTTTTAAAAATTTAGTTTTCTTTATACAAAATACTAAGTGTGTGGAAAATGGGAACACAATGGGAAAAAATTACTGCAACTTGCAAAAAGCTCTCTTTATTCTTTGAAATTGCATTTTATTTACATATGAGACAAAGCTAAATTTTATTTATATCGTCAGGGTTGTGGTGGAATGGAGATTGAAGCGACGATTGTAAATGAAAAATATTTCAAAGCTTTAATATGCATTGCGTTTTTAGAGTTCCGTACTAAAGTGTTAAAACAGGAACCCTTATGGTGTGACTCAGCCTGTCTGTCACATCGTTAAATATCTCGAGAACTACTTAAGCTGGCAATTTGAAATTTGGAATAGAACCCTCGGTGCGCGAGTCTGACTCACACTTGGCCGGTTTTTTTATTTATTTTTCTTGCAAAGATTAGGGGAAAATGTTGTACACAATCAGCACTGAAGCTTGTTCAATCTCTTACCTTGTGACTCTTGCGGCGCTGCTCGTGATTCCGCTTTCAGTATGTAGTATGTAGGTACCGCTTGCTGAGGTCTCAATATAAGCAAAAGAGGTAAAAACAACTCTGTTGCTTTGCTTAACAAACAACTGTAAAGACGTTTTTTGAGCTATTCAATAGTTCATGATTCATACAAATACAGATAAAAAAAAACTTTAATTGTTAATCGCAACCATGATGTAAATAAACTTACAGCTACGGAACCTTGCTACTGGTAATTAATTATCTCTCTAAATAATAAGAGATTGGGTATCTAAACTATTCTTTAATATTATAAGAGTAACGTAGGTAGGTACTTATTATTTCTGAGGACTCTTAGGTACGTAGTATTTCTTCAATACCGGGTGTTGCCTGTAACAGGAGCAATACATTAAACCGCAGGTAGTACTCCTCAAACTTGACAACTTTTAAAAATGATTTACATATGGTAACTTCAGCCTAATTGACGTCTCTTGTCACAGTAAAAAATGACAAAATTCACAGTACATTGCGTCTTCTTCTAACAAACTTTAAAGTGTAATAAAAATCAAAACACGCTCTTCGTTCGTGTCGGTAAAAAAAAATCACTTTAAATAACTAAATGTCCTTTATACTTTAACAGAAGTCACAGGAAAGTAATTTAAGTAGATTTTCAACTATAGTGGTATTTGTATGACTTAAATTAATATCATTTGACGTATATTGTTTTAAATTAAAAATATATTTTGGGCAGAAGTGGTTTTATACCTTAAATAAATATTTATATTTAAAGGTGTAGAATGAAAGAATTCATGGTTTTTTTCTGCCAACCATACCCTGTGCCACGAAAAGTGCATGTTGATGACGATCACTAACCATAAGATCAAAACATATAATATGAATTATAAAAAAAATGGGATTGGCTCTAGAAGCTACGAAAAAAATTATATTACGTCTAATTCACTCAAGCAACAAGAAATACTGTTTAGTATTGCATTTCAGGAAATTTAATCAAAGGAAAACCTATCGTTCACTTGAAAATTGCACTAAAATACAGTCACAGACCACATAAAAGAAACAAATTGCATATACAAATACAAATAAATAAATATTTATAAATAATAAATAAATATTTTATGCGACAATCTTACACAAATCGACCTAGTTCCACGGTAAGCTCAATAAGGCTTGTATTGTGGGTACTAGGCGACGATATATATAATAGACATATACATAATAATATAACTACTTAAATATATAGAAAACATCCATAACTCAGGAACAAATATTCGTGATAAACACACAAATAAATGCCCTGAGCAGGATTCGAACCCGGGACCTCCTGCTTCGTAGGCAGGGTCACTACCAACTAGGCTAGGAGGCCGTAAACTAATAAATTTATTGAAAAACATTGTTTATAGTGGTAACTCTTAAAGACTAAGATTTATTACTTATAAGGTAGATTAACAAATGCCTGAACTAGGTTTTTCTGCGTATTCCAAAGTATAGTAACAAGTTAATGTTGGTTAAATTTCCTGACACGTACGGTACCTAATCTCATTTTCCACACTGCTGAATGAGTAATCACAGGCTGGTTAATATGCGAATTAGTATGTTGTGCATAATACTCACACTGTTGTACATATGTACTGATCAGCAAAAGGAAAACCTGAACATCCACGACGTAATGTAATCACGAAATGCAAGTGCGCCTGCTATTGAGAACACACGCGGATCCCATTTAAATTCATTTCATTAACATCCCCATATATTTTGCCCGCCAACCGAGGTGCGAACAGTGGCCAGTGTTTTTAATTAAATTGTCTATAGTTTACTCGTAATGGAATGGAAGCTTCATTGAAATATGCATATTCTTATTTAAAATATTTACAGGTTGGTTTATATTTAATGAATATTGAAGATTTTTTGCTGATTAGAGTAGCTGCAATAGGGATGACGACTAGGTTGAAGAACTATCATTCGAATTAGTCCGTCAGTTAGATTATGTAAAATCATTAATTAGACTTTTTTTTTCTTTTTTAAATTTAACTAAACTTGAGTCACTTGACTTCAAACTTGGGTAAATCCATTTGTTAAAGGTAATAAGAAATAGCCGTCACCGGTCGCTGTATTGTCAGTAGTCATCTGCGCACTGCCTAGTGCATGTCATAATGTTACGATTTCGCGCTATCGTTTTAAGTAACTAAGTGAGCAAAAGAGATGAAAATGAAAATAAAATCATTTCTTTAAAAGTCTTTATCACATTGACAATAAGGACGCGAAACCTTAAACGCATACCTACACGAATACTTACTGTTAAGAATCCGGTAAGTATATGTTCAAATATACGCGAGATACGATTTTTGCACAATAAGGCGAAAGAAATAATTACAACGATGAGAGACTGAGAGTACAGAGGAACGTGTAAGTAGTGTATATTGAGATATTGGGTGGCTGAGTAGCCCTTTGTATAGTTACGATCCTTTGGTATGCCTCTTTATGAAGATAACGTGTAAATGTTGCATTTTCGCCCGTTATTATGCAAAAGTCGTATATCATGTACCGGACTCTTAATTTTTTTATACTTGTTCGACTAATGTCCTCATAAAGCCTTGTACTCACAGCTAGCTAAACATTGGTAAATTACATATATGCTAATAGCTTATACAGGATGTAACAAGAGTCCCGAACGATAGTTCAACAGCTGATAAGGTTATTACTGACCCTGAGTACGATGCAAGAGAAAAAAAAAACGAGATTGAAAAAATAAACACTGTGCATGGAGGTAGGTGCATTTTTGATCAGCTGTTCCATACAGTGTTTTTTTTTTTTATTTCGAAAAATTTCCACTTGAATCGTACTCATGTTCATTGACCTTATCAGCTGATAACTGATGAGCCTATCGTTCGGGACTTTTGTTACAACCTGTTTGCTGGCACTATTTATTATAGGTTAGGTCAAAAGCTTACGTAGTTAATGCAGGTTTCACGTTTAACTTGCATCATTAAAAAGACATCTCAGGAGAATCTGACAACTTACTCATCCGTCAGGAACAAAACACCTGATACATATCGAACTACCCAGTGTTTTATACTTCAATGTCCATTCTTTTGTCTCCTTTAACTGACGGAGATATACTTTTACCTAATTTTACCTAATTTCCTCTGGTCCCGAAGAAAGTAATCAAATTTTGTAAATAAGATATATGTATGTATTATTAAAGGGGACAAATTTGGGTTTTTTATTGTGTTGGTATGATGATTTTAAATGTTGAATACTCCTCCCGTAGCTGGCCGAAGCCGCCGAGCATTCGCGTGATCTTCGCCAGTCTGGCCTGATTACGCTTGTTCATTGTTTACTGTTTTCAACCCATTGTAGTACTTATATTTAATCCATCCACGGAACGCAGAGACGAAAGTTGCTTAAATATAAGTCTAGCAGGTTTATAGCGGATAATTGTATAAAAAGCTTATAAATAGTAGGTATTGTACTTTAATATTTATGTATCTTAAATTTAAGATACAATACCTACCTCAGATTACAGCTGTCGCCCTTATGTATATTTATTTTCTTTTGAAACTATGAGTTTGTGTGCCTGGTTGAAACTTTGAATTCTCTTTACAGATTATTTCAGGAGACGTGAGCGTGAGAACCCTACACAGATTGTTAATGATAATGAATCTTTCACCATAGGATTTCCGCAAAACAAATGTCTCATTTGTCTTTTTTTTACTTTTTGTTAAGCTAAGTTTTCATTGTCTGTAAAAATGGTCGTCCTACATAAACTAATTAATAATGATAAAACCTCTTTCTCTGTATCAAGAACTTAATTATAAATAAAATTAATTGTTACGTTAAAACAATGTCAAGTGAGTTACGATGTTTTAAAAGTTATCACTATTGACGCAAGTATTTTAATTGTAGGGTGACCATGCAATCAGTAATCAAATTTTAAACTTGTTATTTTTTGTATTGAAAAAAAAACGTGAAGTGTAGTAAAATACAATATTAGCTCATAATTTACTGAAACCGTGGGGTTAATCCTGCTTACGTCTTATAAATCACCCGGTATTAAGTAGTAACCATTCGGGAACATGTTAAAGTAACCTACATTAAACATATTTGTACCTATGTACAAACATAATATTTTAAGACACAAAGCCTTTGTTATCAGACAAAGAAATACATTACTTCCACGAGACAACTCCTCTTTAAGGACAATAAAATAGCAATATTTGATTTGATTCATTCACATAACATTATCACGAAGATATAATATACCCACACCGGATACGACTACGAGTCGTAACAAAGTTTGAAGCGTTTATCTCCAAATCGGTGACATCGTTTCCAACAATGCGATTCGGGGATGTTCGCTAGTCGACAAAATAAAATGAAACAGTTCACGTAAAACGAGCCTTCAATGTCTCTGTATAAAAAAGTACGTTAAACTATCTCAATGTACAGCACTTAATACCTTATGTGACTTGAAGAGTAGAACTGCAGTTGATGCACAGAACGTGTATGTAGTTATTGCTCGACGTGAGCTACGTAAACTTCGGGAATTCTAAGCCACGTTGAATGTTTACAGTAAGATTTTTTTTTGTTTTTATTTTTTACTTCTAGTAAAGTATTCCCCTGGATTAAATCGTTGTGCTTTTATACGGCTACCTTTGGTTACACTTCTTTAGGTAACGGTTTCTGAAAAAATTCGTATGGAAATCTAAGTTGTAACCTGTATATTATATGAAAGGGCTCCGTTATCCGGAAATCCCCCTCCGACGAATTAATAATAATTATTAAAACATAAATAAGACATAACATTCTCGTTTATAATCTTTGAAGGATTATTATTTAAACGTGTGGTTCAAGTAAACAGCTCTAGATAGCTGTGTTGTGCTGAAATATAACTTTGAACATGTGCCAAGACCGTGATTAGCTTTCGCAAGACGAAATTGAAACAGGCTCCGAGTCTCAATGTAAAGTAGTTCCGCTACATTGGATTTTATATTAGGTCACGTTTTAAACATTTCGACTTTATTCAAATTGTGATAAACCGCTTCTATCTTAAAAATAGCTGAAATACCTGGAAAGCATCAGTAAAGCAACATCTGGTTGAAACGCTGTCTATAGAAATTAAGACATCGGACACGGCCCGGCCCGGTATAGCGTAAGTCATACTTTTTGGTGACTTTTTAGTTAATCCTCAAACCTATGTAACCATCGAACATTTGTATCGAGAATAAAGTAAGAAACTGAGTGATCATAACATTCTAAGCGATCGAAGTCGTAGGAACGAATTGCTTGCTTGTAAAACGCTCGTAAATGTCTCATAAAACTAGGACCAATTTGAAGGGACACGTTATAATGTGTAGGTATAGGTACCTATATAGTGCTTACTTACTGTGGCTGTGGCTGAGCGTCAAAGTCATTGAGTTAATCATTTATGAATAAATAAATATTGTAGGACAATCTCACACAAATCGACCTAATTAAATAAGGCTTGTGGTGTGGGTACTAGACGACGATATATATAATAGATATACGACATATAGATACTTAAATACATAGAAAACATCAATAACTCAGGAACAATATTCGTGATAAACACACAAATAAATGCCTTGACCAGGATTCGAACCCGGGACCTCCTGCTTCGTAGGCAGGGGTCACTACCAACTAGGCTAGGAGGTCGTTAGTGAAGAAGGATGTAAATTTTGTTTTGGACAAGAATAATCCATCATTTTATATTATAGTTTGACCAGAATCAATTTTCATTTGTGCTTAGGCAGAGAGTCATTCTCGTACTGTATTTTTCTTACGCTTGTATTGCTACACCGAAAAAAAAGAAAGGGATATTCAGGGTCACCTCAGCCACTCGCCTCACATAGCATAATTTTGAAACAATAGTTATTTTCAATAATCGACAGCAAAATGAAACAAGGGTTGTATTTATCACTAGCTTTTGCCCGCGGCTTCGCTCGCGTTAGAAATATATAAAAATTAGCCTATGTCACTCTCCATGTATTCAACTATCTTTACTTAAAAAATCACGTCAATTCGTCGCTCCGTTTTGCCGTGAAAGACGGGAAATCAAACAGACACACAAACGTACCTATTTATGCAATAAGTATGGATTGATAGTGTTTTTAACAATAGTCTTTAGTGAAGCATCACGTCAGAACGTAAAATTTCTACAATTATGATTATGACTTTTGAGTTGCTTAACTTCAAACTCGAGTTTGAAGTTAAGAGTCCGCGGTATACTATTTAAAGTGAAATTGTTAATAATAAAATAACGCATATTAATTGCTATTGCTAAGATAGTATGAAGTATTGGTATTACATTATATTTTGATAAGTATATTATTATTATTAGGATCCAAAAACTCAATTCTTACAGAGCTCGTTTTGCGAGGGGGTTGATTCATACAATATTGAAACTTGATTTTTTTATTAGGTATTAATTTTTAATTTGGGATATGGGATATAGATATTAATAAAGAGTTGGTAACCTGAGTAGGTATTTGCTTACAAGAAATACCTTACAACAAGGATAAATTAATCTCAATAACTCTATGAGTGAATGACCGATGTGTCGATATACATTGGTGTTCTCCCTTTATGACGTTTCAAAAACCGCACGCAAAATTCCGGGCCCTGGTTATGATACTTTGAATACTGGTACTAAACACAGTTACGCATATATATGTTACGGCTTTATCCAATAGCTAAGGACACCTTGTATAGTTTCTTTTAAATCTACTGTCAGATTAATATTTTTTACACGACCGGCTTTAACCTAGTGAGGGTTAGTGGCAACCTTGAGAAATATGCTTTTGAATTTCCGTGAACTAAATAAGTTTTCTTACGTAATATGTTTAGTGGGTTCGTTTTGGTAACTTGTTTGTAGTATTGTTCCGCTGAAAAAAAGAGATAATATCCCAAGAACATAAAATTAGTTAAGAAGGAAAGTAAGTATAAGTTTTTTGTATGTGTTAATTGTTAAGTAGTTATTGTGTTTCTTACTAAATGAATTGAATACATAAAATACATACGAGTATTTAAGCCCGCTTGTGTTTAAACCATGTAAAATACTGAGTGAACGACCGACCGACCTACTCACTTTTTTTCTGTAGAGGCAGATCGAAGCATTTGTTTCATTCTTAGCCGTTTCTGGTAAGAGCAAACATATTTTATATTTACCTGTATTGACTGTAAGACTTGTATGTTTTATATTAAACTGTAGGTTTCCCCTTCCTTAGTTTCAGTAAAAATAGCCATATTATGTTACATAATATAACATAAATAATACAATATATTAAATAAAGGATTATGGATAGGCTCCTCAACAGTTGCATCAGGTTTATTTTCGGCCTCCGGAAGTATGATCACGTGTCTGATTTTCGTCGGAAACTCGATTGGCTCAGAATTAGGGATCGCCGTTCGCTTAGGGTACTGTGCACTCTGTACAGTATTCTGTTCGATCCAGCAGCACCTAATTACCTACGGACTAAATTTAAGTTTGTTACGGCTCAGCCGGACCGTGAGCTCCGCCCTCGCGTGAGCTATTATTTTGCGTACCTCACCATCGTTCTGGCTCTGTGTCCAACTTCTTCACCGTGCAGGCTATTCATTTATGGAATGATCTGGATATTCTGGACGTTCGGCTCAGTTCAAATTATCGTTCAAACTCAAATTGCGTAAGCATCTAATGGATAATGCTAATAATTAAGGCTCGTAGTAATTTATTTGCAGGTACTTTATAGTATGGATATTGTATGTGTAATTATTTATGGTTTGTATTATATATGAATTTGTAAACGTATTTGTTACTATATCAATGGCTGTTTTAATCTTTCGTTTTATGCCATTACCGCACCTAAATATTTGTATCTGTTTGGCCTGATGGTTGACTGGTAGGGAATGCCTTCTGGCATTAAGCCCGCCTTTTGTACTTTGTTCTCTATGCAATAATAGAATAAACTGTTGTTGAAGTAAATGTCATTAGACTTTTTGCTTTTTTGACAAATATTTAACTGGACATTTATTAAAGAAATTAACGAGTAGAAAGGTTTTTATTGAAAACAAATTTAAGTTAACTTGAAAAAATAAGGAAATAATACCTAAACCATTAAAAAGCATTTAATAAGAAGAACTGGTCATAATTAAACAAAAATAATAATAAGAAGAACTGGTCATAATTAAACAAAAATAAAATAAAGCGTAACCCACGAAAATATAATTAAAAGCTTCTCAACGTGTTGGAAGCACCAAGTTTAATGAACGTAAACTTTTTGTTTTCCTTTTTTTGCTACGAGCCACCTTGGGCCGACCTTATGAACCGCAAGAAATTCAATAAAACAAGGCTTGAATATAAACAAGACTTTTGAAAGGTCCTGAAACATTACCCATTTTGGAGATTTATGTTGTGTTAATTTTCAGGTCCTCCTGGAATATCTTAGATTTATCTGTTAGTAATTAGTTTTTACCTAGCTAACTATCAAGACTAATTTTGTGATGAAGAATTTAAATAATAAGAAATAGAGCTCGTGGCTCACTTTTGGAATCTTTTGCTTGCTCAGGTCTCAATATGAGCACGAAGATTAAACAACAACTTTGCCCCTTGTATAATAAATGACTATTTATTTGGAAAATACTATTACCTGAAGGTTTTATAATGGTTTCATTTATATTATTAATTAAAATAGATATCATATACCAAAGAAAAAGACCAACACTATCGGAGGCCAAGCTAAGAACCGATTAAAGCATAATGTAGATGAATATAATAGTCTGGTGGGTGAAATTGATTTCGCAGATAAATATTTTGCATAATATTTGGGTGGCATAAAGTTATGTTTTTAGTAGGAGGTCCAAATCTAACCCTGCCTATTTTTCTAACAGCAATTCGTTTCTGTAGGAGGTCGTAGTTCTACTCGTAATCTGATCTAACCTACTTTTCAGGTTACAAGAGGTTACAGGTCTAACCTAACTTAATCTTCTTTTCTGACAGCCATTCGTTTTTGTAGGATGTAATCTAACCTGTTATTCTGGGAGCCGTTCGTTTTTGTAAGAGGTCGCAGTTCTAACCCTTATTATTTATTCTTTAGGGGGGGGGAAATGCTTTACGCATACCACTCGGGTGCAAGGGGTGACCCGAGCGGTTATGTGGGACTCCCGTATTGGCTAATGAAGCCCACGGTATACCCACTAAAAACCCCCCCATAAGCCGCCTCGCCGCCCTGTTGTCGCAGTTCTAACCTAACCTACTTTTTCGACTGACATTTGTTTTGTAGAAGGTTGCAGGTCTAAGTTACTCTAACTTACTTTTCTGCCGTGTTTGTAGGAGATTGCAGTTTTAACCTAACCTAACCTACTTTTTTTTTTTTTTTTATACTACGACGGTGTCAAACAAGCATACGGCCCGCCTGATGGTAAGCGGTCACCGTAGCCTATGGACGCCTGCAACTCCAGGGGTGTTACATGCGCGTTGCCGACCCTTTAAAAACTTTAACACTCCTTTTTTGAAGAACCCCATATTGTAGTCCTTTGGGAAAACAGTGGCAGGGAGCTCATTCCACAGCCGGAGCGTCCGCGGGAGGAAGTTCCTCTTAAACCGCACGGTACGAGACCATTTAGGCTCCAGGGTATGCGGGTGAACACCCTGCCGACGGCGAGCGGTGCGGTGGTAGAATGCAGCCGTTGGCATCATATCAAACAATTCCTCAGAGCACAATCCATTGTACAAGCGATAGAACACACATAAGGAGGCGAAGTCTCTCCTTAGACTTAAGGGTTCGATATCGCTCGTGAGTTTGGGATCGTTGACAATTCGGACAGCACGTCTTTGGATCGAGTCAAAGGGGCCCAGCTGGTATCCAGGTGCTCCCGCCCAAAGATGGCAGCAATACTCCATATGGGGCCTGACTTGAGACCAGGGCTCGGAACCGGTTTAAAAAATAGCGGTTTATACCGGTTTATTTCGGTTTTACTCCGAACTTTCTCCAAGAACGCAAACGTTTTAAGAACATAATAAAAACCTGGATTTAACCGGTTTATCCGAAAAGCAACTTGACGGTCTAAACGCGACGTTGCCAGATTTCGTGTTCAAGTCGCAAGACGTACGAACGGATGGTTCCTTTAACAATTTTAGTTTTATGATTTTGCATACATGTATCTAGAGACGGGTCAAAAAATATAGGCAAACCAGTGAGCTGGTATTTATAGGTGACAGCCAACAGTGTCAATAATTTATTTAAAAGAAATCAAAATATAAGTTCATACAGGGTGTATTTTCTTTTCGGGCCAATGGGGTCAACTAACAGATCCCGAAATGTTACACGAAAATGATCTTCAGACCTTTCCTCGATTTTAAATTAATGATAGTGGCCTTTACAGAAGAAAAACATATATACAGGTTACGAGAAAAAGGTAATTTGTTACAAACATTTATTTGTGCTTATTTATTCAATTCCTATCCAGAATAAAAAGTTTGTATGAGACATGGAACCAAAAAAAAAGTTTTTTCTAAATGCATTTTCATATTTTCCTATTAGTCCTAACAACAGGCAGGATGCCGTTCAAATGTAATACAAACATAATTATCAGTCCCATACGGATGAAATTCATAATAAGAAAATTATCTTTTTTTACATTTTGGTTTAAGTATAGATGAAATAAAACACATTCTTTTTAGTCCAAATTTGGCACTTTCACACCCTACATTACGTGATGACGCACCAACTAAAATTAAAATTTTAGCACCATCTTGTATAAATTTTTCATTGATAATAATATTATAAGAATATAATAATAATAGATGGTAGATGTGGAAAGCTAAGTGGCGAGTTGGCTATGTGTCAGTGACACCTCTTTACCTTCATCCCTGATACTCGTACCGGTGTTGCCCCCTTGAGCCATCCTAGATGTCACCTTTTGTGGGAGCCCCTCTTATGTGGGCGAGTCACCGTCTGCCGTAAATCAAATTGCTTACCTTTTTCTTAGACAGACGCCCGATTTTATTTTCCATAACCCAGTATTTAGTGCACCACTTTCACCTAATAGTCCAGTATATTTTGGACTCCATTAAATCTCAATAGTACATACACCCTGGCGGGTGCTGCCTCTGCGTGCGTCCCATGGTTCGGGCAAGTGCAACATCCGCTCGGTGTACCCCTTACATTTCATTACATTGTCCCCTTTCGACATGATCTTGCGTGTTGGTTTTAGCTCCGCGTAAGCCTCCCAAATATCCGGAACACCATTGTTCCGTGATGGGAAAGACATGCCTAACATAAGTCTTTATTTTCCAAATAATACATTTTACAAAATTACTTATTTCTGTTTTTTTTGCTACCCGTTATTGAGCAAAGGCCTACTCCATCGTGCTCCATAAACACCTATCAGCCGCCATTCTTGTCCAGGTAGAGCCTGCATACAGCACAATGTCTTAATTCCACTTTCGTTGAGGACGGCCCTGCGGCCGTTTCTCTACGCGTCGCCACTAGTGGAGTACGCTTTCGCTCCATCTGCTCGAGTAACATCATCAAATCATCATTGATAGTATGTAAATTAAAATATGCGATAGATTCTCTCTAATTGTGCCTAGAGTAACCTCGTTTGTAACTATTCCAAATATAACATCGGTAGCTTAAGTAGTTCTCGAGACGTTTTTAATGATGTGACAGACATACTGAGTCACTCCATAATAAAAAGGAACCCCCTTTTTATCATTTAGGTACGGAACCCTAAAAATGAAAGTATACTAATTAAGAGGTATAAATGTATGTAATTATTTGTTTTTATCAATTTTAAAATCACTTACAGGTACAAATATAAATAAAGCAATTACGTGGCATCCTAGGAACTATGCCTCAAGCGGAGGATTTATGGCATCTTATCTATACATATTTTAAATTGTTTTTTTTGTTATTATCATATTTTTGTGGAATTAAACTTGTTTGTTGTTGTTGTATTAGTTGCTTAAAAGAAACTATGCAATTAGTTGAATGCCAAAAATACGCGGAAATACTCGCGCGTGGCAGATTTTGATGTACAGATCGCGCAACATTTCCTAAAAAATAAATAATAATCTATTGCGCTCCAGTAAGTCAAGATAACGTTTGGTTTGTCGGAACTTTGTAACCCTGCTACTCCTTAAAGTTTCACTGATATTGCCAGATTTTACATGAACACCTTTTAACAAGTAAGTAGGTAACTTATTCCACTATTATTTAATATGACAGATTAAAATATTTTTCTTATACCATTTTTTATCATGATGCCCTGGTCGCGCGAATCTATATTCGGGGGAGGTACTTAACAAGGTATTCCCCATATGTTAGACTGCCGCGTCGGTGATTGAATATATAAATAAAACTTCAGTCTTTCTCCATAGTAAATGTAAGGAAAAAGTTGTTTTAAATATGGGCCTAGTACCACTAGGCTTGTGCTAATTTAAAACGATTAGTATGAAAAAAAAATCTATGAAAATAAAAAAAATATTCCTATAGAAACTATTGTGTGGGCTTCGATTTATAGCCGGATTTTTTTTCCATACTTATTTTCTTTTGATCTCAGGCAGGAGTGGAATACATCGCCATTAAAAAAATACTGTCTAGAAATTACCTTACATTCTCTTACCATGTAGGTTTTTATTCTAGAATCTGTAAACGCCTATCTCCATTCGGTGTAAATCGAAAAGGAAGGGAAGGTCTAAAAATATAGTTTTTATGTAGCAGCACAGGATCTGGTAGGTGCCCTCACTGACCCATAAAAAATTCACTCTGTATAAATTACTTACATTTTTTTAAACCGCAATAGTGTATAATTTGCAAACCTAGAGTAAACTGTTAATACATAATTTGTGATTATTTTGGCATATTATAGTCGTACCTACTAAAAAGTAAAAATAGTGTGGGAAATACTGAATTTATATTATTTATAATATTATTGTTATGTCCTGACCGTAGGTTTCCAAAGAAAACTTCAATATTTCAGGACACATATGTGCTACGTTTAATGCTCAGATACAGACTGACATAAGTTACGTCTACCCCCTATATGAAAAACATAACAATTCCTCCACCAATAGTAAAAAAAATAACAACGTAAACAAAGGTAAGTACCTACTTATGCACTAGCATAAGTAGATAAGTACATATTACATAGTACATATTAAATCTATTTATACACTGGGTTCGGGTTCCGAGTGGTCCGGATATTACGATCCGTATTCGTCGGAAGATCCAGGTTCGACTCGGCACCCTCCGCGTCACAATCTACAAAAATATCATCATGTGCCACAGGCGCAGCTGTGGCAGCAGGCGAGACGGCGGGGGCGACGGGTGCACTCCGGCTAGACTCCAGTGATTGTCGTGACTCACTTCCAATTTGGGGTAAACTTGACTCTGAGTCCCGGCTTTCGATCACTGGCCGTCCTACCGATTCCTGACCTGGAGATAAAGACTCGTTGATCGATATTTCCAGATCCGAAATATTTACATCTTCCGTTCGGCTATTACACAAAGTTTCATTTCCTTTGTACAACAATAATTGATCTACATGTCTTTTTACCATTATATCTAAATCTATAATATGAACTAAGTACAACCGGTTGCCTATTGGCATTTTAACGCAACCTTTTTTCCATACGTGCTTAGAGCCATTGTTATAAATATGTTTAACCAACACCTGATCTCCTTCCTCAAAACACACCTTCCGCCGCCCTCCGTAGTTCTTAGTTTGTGAGATCTGTTTAGAACAAACATTTTGGTTAGCTTTGGAGGATAATAACATTATTGGCGATAATGAGTGTGACATGTCAGTGTTATCGAGCGAACCGTTATCAGTGAAACCCGATTGCAACAGATCGAGACGACAGCGGAGCGAGCGGCCGTACATCAGCTGTGCGGGCGAAAAACCGGTTGTGCAATGAATGGAATTTCTTATATTAAATAATAGCTTCCCTATCTGCCTGTTTACAGGCTCCGTGTTACTATTTAACATTATAGTCTTTATGCCCCTTTTTAGGAAACCGACACTGTTCTCCGCTTGGCCGTTCGATTGCGGGTGGTAAGGGGGACTCGTAATATGTTTTATGCCATTAAGGGTGCAATAGGTTTCAAGTTCCTTTGAACAAAAATTTGCCGCGTTATCCGTAACTAAAACTTCCATTAGGCCAAATCTACTGTTTACCTCCATCAACCTATCAATGACAGTTTTTGTGTCCGTTGATTGCATTGGAAAACATTCGACCCATTTCGAATGTGCATCGATAATAGCTAAAAATTGTTTCCCTTCAATTGAAAACATATCCATATGTACACGACTCCAAGGACGTTTAGGATAGGGCCACACCGCGAGCGGGGAACGCGGCGGCGCCTTCCGCATGGTACTACAGATACTACAGGAACCTATTTTTTGTTCTATGTGTTTGTCAATGTCTGGCCACCACATTCGCGCTCGGGCTTCTGTCTTGGTTTTGACGACCCCGAAATGAGAACTATGTAATTCATTTAACATTTGCTCCCTAAACGCCTGTGGAATTATCAATTTGTGTCCCCTTAAAACACACCCATTTTCGACGTGGAGCTCCAGTCTACAATTAAAATACGGTTTTAATGCTTCACTCGTTAGCTTAGCTGGCCACCCCCTTATGACATATTGCCTAACCTTACTCAGATTATCATCTATTGCAGTCGCCTCCCTGACATCGGACAAGGTAACCGGTTTGAGCATACTATCTGTAAAATGACTAATGTATAAGCAAGTATCTACGAGTTGAGTATCACATTGTTCGACCGCCGAGGAATAACTACCTATCGAGCGCGAAAGAAAATCCGCGATGTTTTGTTCACTTTTGATGTATTCAATTTTAAAATTATAACTCGATAAAAACAGCGCGTATCGCTGTAAACGATTGGCGGCCATTTCGGGTATGCCTTTTTTGTCACCGAAAATTGTAATTAGGGGTTTATGATCCGTTCGGAGTACGAAAGGCTGAACGCGGCCATATAAATAGTGATGAAACTTTTTTACCGCAAACACCAAACTCACTGCTTCTTTTTGTATTTGAGCGTAGTTGCATTCTGCTTTTGAAAGAGAACGGGAAGCATAGGCTACCACGCGCTCTTCGCCAGACGCCTGCGTCTGCGATAACACCGCCCCGAGACCCGCGGGTCCCGCGTCAGCTGTCACGATGGTTACTGACTCCGGGTTATAGTGCGCCAGTACCCGATCGGAAACCATTTCCTCTTTAATCTTTTTAAACGCTTTCTCTTGCTCATCCGTCCACTGCCATTTGACATCATTTTTTAAAAGCGAATACAAAGGCTTCAAAACGCTAGACGTATTAGGCACAAAACATCTGTAATAATTCACAAGGCCCAAGAATGACTTAAGTTCGGTAGCATTCTTTGGAGGAGCACACTGTACAATAGCTTCCACTTTCTTTGCTGACTTATGCAACCCTTGTTTATCAATAATGAAACCGAGATATTCAACCGATTTTTTAAATAAATCACATTTATCCCGTTTTAATCGTAGCCCCGCGTCCTCCAACCTACTCAAAACCTGTTCTAACCTCTTTATATGAATATCTCGGTTTTCCCCTGTCACCAGTATATCATCAATAAATATACAAACTCCGTCGATATCGCCCAACAGGCTTTCCAGCGTCTGTTGAAATATATATGGTGAATTTGTAAGCCCAAAAACGAGACGATTATAGCGGTATAACCCCTTATGCGTATTAACACAAGTTAAGTCCCGGGACTCATCCAGTTCTAGTTGATTATATGCCCTGGAAAGATCGAGTTTTGAAAATTCTTCCCCTCCATATAGCCTAGCAAACAACTCTTCAATACGTGGGACTGGATAGTTATCAACATATAACGCTTTATTTAACGTGACTGAATAGTCCCCACAAATCCTAATATTCCCGTCGGCGCGCAATACAGGTACTATCGGCGTGGCGACATCGGCGTGATCTACCTTCTCGAGAATCCCTAAATCCACTAAACGCTGAATTTCGGCTTCTATTTTGCCCTTCAACGGCAATGGTACAGGGCGGGGCTTAAAAAACTTTAGCGGGAAATTCGGTTTAACCTTTAGGGTCACCTTATATTTGTTAAAACAACCCAGTTCGTCCGAGAATAACTTAGAATACTTAGTCATAATTTTAGAACCTAGGTCATCTTCTACTATGGCATTAACGCTTGGCTTACATATTTCTAGATTAAATAACCTAAAAAAATCGCGCCCCAGTAAAGTGTGTCGCTTATCGTTTGATGCGCTAACACAAAAATTTATTTGCTTAGTTTCCCCTTCGTAAGTGACGGTCAAGTCGACGGCACCCTTAAGTGCCAGTTTACTGCCATTATAACATTCCAATGCGATTTTTGGCGATTTTAACTCAAATTGTGAGAAATACCTATCGAAGATGGTTTGGGGCAATATAGACACCCCACTCCCACTGTCAAACTCACATCTAATAGGCTCGCCCGCTATCGCGACCCACTGCATCATCGGTTCACCATTAACAGTTTTAATATTGTTAACACTCTCACCTCCAATAATGTCGTCATCCGCTTCTCCTATAAAATTATTTCGACGCACTTTTGACTTGCACATTCGCTTCAAATGTCCCTTCTGGTTACACTTTTTACACGTATAATTACTAAAACGACATTGCTCTTTCGTATGGTTCTTATAGCCGCAAATTCCACACTTTTCTAAACTAGCACGGGAATTGACATGCTCGCGCGACGCACTAACGGTAAACACTGGAGTTTCTGCCACCGCCGGCTGTGTTTTTTTTAATGCTAATCTGGCGCATCTGACGCTCTGCGCTAATTCTAACGCCTTATTAAAAGTTAAAGTGTCGATACTCTCAGCAAATAATTTTTCCTTTTCTTTGATGTTTTCCAAGCCTAAGACGAACCTGTCGCGCAACGCAGTGTCGAGCTCACTTTTAAATCCACAATATTGAGCCAGACTTCGCACTCGCGCAGCCCAATCTGGCAATTCTTCACCTGGACGCTGTTCCGCTTTGTAGAAAGTGTACCGTTCCGCAAATGTACTCTTCTTAGGCGTGAAATGATTATTAAGATGCTCCAACAACACCTTGTATTCCGTGCCATCCACCTCCTTTGGTGCCACTAAATCACGAAGAACGCGGTAGGTATCTTCCGATAAGGCTGACAACAACACGGCTCGGCGTTTCACTTCTGACTTGTCGGTTGTTTCATTAATATCATTAACGGTACAGAACTGATACAACCTGCTCTTGAAAATACTCCACTCGTGCACCCGGTGGTCAAAACTGAGACTGCCGCCGAACATCACATTTGCACTCGGTGTGGCCATTTTTCCCAACCAACTTATTGGAAAACGGTTCTCTGCACACGTAGAAATCGATCTCGTCGCCAATTGTTATGTCCTGACCGTAGGTTTCCAAAGAAAACTTCAATATTTCAGGACACATATGTGCTACGTTTAATGCTCAGATACAGACTGACATAAGTTACGTCTACCCCCTATATGAAAAACATAACAATTATTTCTTCAATATTTGATATTATTATTTCTTTGAATATATTTAGTTCGCGGCAGAAGAAAACACGCTTAAAAATGATTAAATATGCGAAACGACGTGCTTTTTAAACTTTGCTAACTGGACTGTAACTTGTTTATCCTGCGTCGCAAAAACCGGTTTTTATTGTTCTAAACCGGTTAAACGAACAAGAACTTTATTAAAATATTACTCTAAAAACCGGTTTAAAAATAACGGTTTCACGAACGTAACCGAAATATAAAGGTTTTGCGCCAAGTACATGATACCGGTTTGAAAAATTAACCGGTATCCGAGCCTTGCTTGAGACTTGTATAATAACAGTCTTTGCCCCGGAGAGAAGTACTGCTTAGCTCTATTGAGCACACCGAGCTTTTTGGATGCCAGCTTGGCCTTCCCTTCCAGGTAGCTACGGAATTGGACGTCACTGGAAATGTCAACACCCAGGATCCCAATACTCTCTGTCATAATACTTTTCCGACAGCTATTTGTTTTGTAGGAGGTTGCAGTTCTGACCTAACCTAACCTATTTTACTAACAGCAGTTACTTTTTGAGGGATTTCGTATTTCGAACCTAATCGACCCACTTAAATATCTGCTAGCAGAAAAACAATTATGCCGTAATGGAAGTATGTTTAAGGATTATTATGGCACAACAATTTATGCTGGAAAAAAGTTGGCAAAAGTACCCTTTTGCAGAATAATTTTCTGCACAATGTGTTGTATGCTTTGTAATAGTTAGGCCAAGTATACTTTTATACAAAATTATCACGCTAGTGTTTCTGCGATACATGTTATGAAAAAAAAAATGAAAATGAAAAATTGTTTATTGGGTTTCACAAGATGGGTAAAAAATAAAGGTTGGAATCTTCTAGTAAGTACATACAGTGTACCTTATGCGAAGTGTTTTTCTGACAAATTATATTATGCCAGATGAGAGTAACCCCAGAAGAAAGACTTGATACGCTTGTATTAACACGATCAAATCCCAAATGTCATACGAATCGATCGCCCGGGGAACGAGTAAATACGTCGTATTTACCCGCCCTTGCGAAATGGGATTATTCTTGAAGCTTTGATAATGGTGTTCAGACTCGGGACTCGAGATATAAAATGAGAAGATAATTCTTAGAAAATATTATGTGTAAATTATCAATAGGATATCGTTGACAATCCTCTTGTGATATTGTGATACATTTGTCTGGCATTATTTAAAGAAAAAAATGTTATCTATACATATAAAAGGAAAAGTCCTGACTGACTGACTCACTGATCAACGCACAGCCGAAACTACTAAACGTATGATCCTGAAATTTTCACATTACGTTAGGTGTTTAACGAAGGTAACGAATAAGAAAGGGTTTTGAACAAATCATCTTCTAAGGGGGTTAAATCGGGGTTGAAAGTTTGTATGGAAGAAAGGTTTTTTTTTTAGATGGAGACTCAAAAGTTGGTGTAGAGGTTTGTTATTAAAATACAAAAAAAGTAATTTTAGCGTTTTGGAAAAATTAACCCCAAAAGGGGTGAAAAGTGTGTTAAAAGTTTGTATGGCGGAAGCGTTTCCCTTTTAGTTATAGACTACAAGCTTTGTGAAAAGAATCCTCATTAGAGTTTACAAAAAGTAATTTCAGCGATTTCGAAAATTCGACCCTTATAAGGGTGAAAAGGGTGTTGAAAGTTTGTATGGCGGAAGGTTTTCTGTTTAGCTAGAGACTTTATTTTATGTGTAAAGGTTTCTCATCAAAATACAAAAAAGGTGTTTTTATCTATATAATATATAAAAAAGAAACTGACTGACTGAATGACTAACTGACTGACTAACATATCAACGCACAGCCCAAACCGCTGGTCCTAAAGATACCAAATTTGAAACGTAGGTTCCTTATAAAGTCCAGAGGTGCAGTAAGAAAGGATTTTTCAAAATTCAACCCCCTAAGGGGGTGATTTGGAAGTCCAAAGTTTTTATGGGGAAACAAGATTAGTTGGCCTATTCCATTTGAAACTTTACAGGAGTATTTATAAAGATAAATGAGGTAGCACGTGTTTCAGGTTTTTTGAGAATTCAACCCATATAAGGGGGAAAAGGGGTGAAAAAGTAAAAACAACAACATGGGTATCGTTTTCTGGTTTATCGGGTCGCTGATTACAAAAACAACGACGACTTTAAAATCTAACGTGGCGATTGTGAAATACCATCTTCCCTGTTGGGGCGCGAGGGGGTCGAACTCTAAAAATATAAATATGGGTGTCGTTTTGTTGTTTATTTCTGGTTCTATAGATTCCAAACTTAACACTTAGGTTCCTTATAAGGCGTAGGGGTGCACAAACAAAGGAGTTTTCAAAATTCACCTCCAAAGGGGGAGAAATGACGGTACAAACTATGTATGGGGAAACATGATTAGTTAAACTATTTTATTCAAAACTACACAAGAGTATTTCTAAAGGTAAATGAGTAAAGACGTGTATTTGATTTTTTGAGAATTAAACCCCTAAGAGGGCAAAAAGGGGTAACAAAGTCAAAAAACATCATGCTTATCGTTTTTATGGTTTATCGGGTCGCTGAAATCAAAAACAACAACCATTTTGAAATCCAATGAGGTGGACGTATGATACACCATCTTCCCTGTTGGGGTGTGATAGGGTTGAAATCTCAAAATATCAATATGAGTGTCGTTTTGTTGTTTATTTCTGTTTCTAGAATTTCAAATTTGGCACGTAGGTTTCTTATTAAGGTGTAGGGGTGCATTAAGAAAGGATTTTTCAGAATTTACCTTCTAATTGAGATAAGAAAGAAGATCCGAGAGGTTCTTTACAATGAATCTGGAGCCAAAACTGCGAGAAAAGGCCGCCATCTGAAATTTCGTCAGTTATGATCTGATCGTGATGGAAATCAATATCTGAGAATCCGAAAGGTTCTTTCTAAGGAATCAGAAGTCAACATTGATCGTAATATGTACTCGGTTGGTACATATCAAAGGGTTCAAGAGGTTCTTTATAACGAATCAAAGCCGCCAACTTGATTTTGAAATTACGTTACGGTTGAACATTTATTTTGTACGCGGGCGTAGCTGCGGGAAATAGCTAGGATTTTTTAGAATTCTCCTCCTAAAGGGGTGAAGTGGGATTTGATTGTATATCGGGAAACAAGATTTATTAGACTATTTTATTCACAGGAGTATTCCTAACGAGAAATGAGTAAATAGGAGTACGAAATGGGGTGAAAAAGTCAACAGGAGAAATATATACAGTAAGTGTAACTTACCTAACGACCTACCTCTGCCTACCTTAAATCTAAAATAGGTCCTTTATCAGAATTGCGAAAAGGGGCTCCATCTTGAATTTATTGAGTTTTAATCCGACCTTGATAATAATCGGTATTTGGGGATCCGAGAGATTCCTCAGTAGTAGTGTAGTAAAAACTGCGAGATCCGGCCGCCATCTTGAATTATTTAGATTTTGATCCGATCGTGTTAAAATCGATTTCCGAGAGGTTCTCTTTAAGAATAATCTGAAGTTAAAACTGAGAAAAACGGCCATCGTCTAGAATTTCTTCAGTTATGATCTGATCGTGACGAAAATCGATATCCGAGGATCCGAAAGGTTCTTTCTAACTAACCACCAACGCCACCATCAACGGCCACCATCTTGAATTTATAGAGTTAAGTTCGTGAAAAAGCTCGGTAGGCACATATAAAGGGTTCCAGAGGTTCTTTAAAACAAATCAGAGGTCAAAATTGAGAAACAGCCGCCAACTTAAATTTTTCAGTTTGATCACTTTTGCGACAACCATCCATTCCATTTAAATCCGTTCAGCCAACCGCAAGATAATAGCGGACAAACATACATATGTAGGTACATACAAATATACGGGCCCAACTAAGAACCTCCTTATTTGTAGACGGTTGAAAATTACGTTTAGTACGCGGGCGAAGTCGCGGGTAAAAGCTAGTTATTTAATATTTCGTTTCAAGACCTACATAAGTACTGGATATTTTTTTTTAACCTTCTGATGATTTATTGTTTGGAATATAGGTACATGTGTAGACACCTAATATTAAATGATAAAATTACGGTGTGCATTGCCGTTTTCTTCAATTAATTGATCGTTGACTGTGCTTTCCTTTTTAACAGTCATCTACAAAAACTTGTAAGATTTGATTAAAGACGTACTATTATATTATACACAAGGACACTGTCGTAGATAAAATCTTGTAAAAATAAATGTCTTCACCGTGATGTTGCTCCAACACTTTATTAAAATCGTAACCTATAACATGTACAAGTAACGAAGTAGCGAGGTAAATATCACACTACTATTGAAATATATTTCCTGTAGATATTTGCATTTAGGTATTTAATTTAATGAAAAGTAAAAGGCATCTATTGTCCAATGCCGAGATACGTTAAATAAGTACTTTATATTAATACTAGCTTTAACCCGCGGCTTCGCCCGCGTACTAAACGTAATTTTCAACCGTCATACTAAAAAGGAGTTTTTTTTATCTATTTCACGTCCGCTAAGTTGGATTTAAAAATCGTTGTTGGATTTGAAAATCATTGTTGATTTCGAAATCAGTGACCCGATAACGACACCCATATCAAATAAAATAGTCGTAACTGTTCTTGTTTCCCTTTTACAAACTTTGAACCATCATTTTACCCCTACTTTAAAAAATCCTATCTTTGTACACCCCTTCACCTTATAAGAAACCTACGTACCAAATTTGGAATCTCTAGAACCAGAAATAAATATAAAAACGACACCCATATTGATATTTTGAGATTTCAACACCATCGCACCCCATCAAGGAAGCTGGTATCTCACGTCCGCATCGTTGGATGTTGAAATTGTTATTGTTTTCGAAATCAGCGACCCGATAATCCAAAAAAACGATACTCATGTTGTTTTATATACTTTTTCACCCCTTTTCCCCCTTTTAGGGGCTTAATTCTCAAAAATCCTGAAACAGGTGTTAAACTCATTTATCTTTATGAATACTCCTGTAAAGTTTTAAATAGAATAGTACAGTCAAGGGCATAAATATATGTACAACTTTTTCATTACTTTATATGGAATCATATGGCTGAAAAGACAAAAAGTGTATAGATATTTATGCCCTTGACTGTACAACTAATCTTGTGTCCCTATACAAACTTTGGACCCCCAAATCTCCCCCTTAGGGGTTAAATTTTGAAAAATCCGTACTCAGTGCACCTCTAGACTTTATAAGGAACCTACGTGCCAAATTTGGAATCTCTAGGACCAGCGGTTTGGGCTGTGCGTTGATATGTCAGTGAGTCAGTCAGACAGTCATTCATTCAGTTTCTTATTTTATATATTTCATTTCATGTCATTATCATATATTATATTTGATTTTTTTCTTTTATTTAATTTTATTTAATTTAATATAATTTAATTTAATTTAATCTAATTGGATTTGATTTTATTTTATTTCATTTGATTTAATTTCATTTAAAATAATTTAATTTAATTTAGTTTAATTTGATTTAATTTAATTTAATTTAATTTAATTTATTTTAATTTAATTTATTTTAATTTAATTTAATTTAATTTATTTTAATTTACTTTAATTTAATTTATTTTAATTTAATTTATTTTAATTTAATTTATTTTCATTTAATTTATTTTAATTTAATTTATTTTAATTTATTCTATTTTATTTTACTTTAAGGAAAGAAAGAAAAACGTTTATTCGGGACGCTTCAGTGTACAAAAATATAAAAGACAATACGGTTAGAATAATAGCGTCACCGAAAAGGTTTCTACTCAGCTTGACCTCAAGGTTCCTTTTGCGTACCTTGACGCTGGTCTTCCGCAGAAACCTTTTCAATAAACCGTGACAAGTTGTACAAACACACAAACACGGTAAGATAAGGATGCTCTTATTTTTAGTTAAATAAAACTTTACTTTACTTTACTTAATTATTATAAAAAACGACACTCAAATTTATATATTGACATTTCAAACCCATCGCATACCAATAGGGGAGATGATATTCCACATTCGCCACATTGGATCTTCAAATCGTTGCTTTTTTCGTGATCAGCGACCCGAAAAACCATATAAACGATACCCATGTTGATTTTTTCACTTTTGTACCCCTTTTATCCCTTTCAGGGGTTAAATTCTCAAGAAACCTGAAACACGTGTTTACTCATTTACCTTAAAGAATACTCCGGTGAAGTTTCGGATAATTCTTTAGAACCAGAAATTTGATATTTTGGCATTTCAACCCCATCACATACCAACAGGGGAGATGGTATTCCACATTCGCCACATTGGATCTTCAAATCGTTGCTTTTTTCGTGATCAGCGACCCGAAAAACTATATAAACGATACCCATGTTGATTTTTTCACTTTTGTACCCCTTTTACCCCTTTCAGGGGTTAAATTCTCAAGAAACCTGAAACACGTGTTTACTTATTTACTTTAAAGAATACTCCGTTGAAGTTTCGGATAATTCTTGAGAACCAGAAATTTACGTAAAAATGACACTCATATTGATATTTTGGCATTTCAACCCCATCACATACCAACAGGGGAGATGGTATTCCACATTCGCCACATTGGATCTTTAAATCGTTGCTTTTTTCGTGATTAGCGACCCGAAAAACCATATAATAGAAATAGAAATAGAAAATATAAACGCTACCCATGTTGATTTTTTCACTTTTGCACCCCTTTTACCCCTTTCAGGGGTTTATTTTCTCAAAAAACCTGAAACACGTGTTTAATTATTTATTTTAAAGAATACTCCTGTGAAGTTTCAGATAAAATAGTCTAACTAATCTTGTTTCCCCATACAAACTTTGGACCCCCATTTCAACCCCTTCGGGGGTGAATTTTGAAAAATCCTTCCTTAGTGCTCGCTTACACCATAAAAGGAACCTACGTGCCAAATTTGAAGTCTATAGAACCAGCCGTTTGGGCTGTGCGTTGATATGTCAGTCAGTCAGTCAGTCAGTCAGCTTCTTCTTTTATATATATAGATAATGCCTGTATTTATTATGTCTTCAGTTGGTTGATTATATTAATATTTAATATTATAATATAAATACTTTTTTAATACAGATTGTAAATTGAAATATGTTTTCAACCGACGAAATAAAACGGAGGAGGTTCTCAAGTCGACGCGTATTTTTTTTTATGTATGACCACGCATAGTTTTTTACTGAGTAGGTAGTTCGATTTTGATAATTCTTTTTTTAGAAAGGGTATACCCTGAAGTTGGTCCCATATAAATTTGGAACAAAAAAACTAACCGTGAGGGTAGGAAAATAGGGGATGATTGATTTTTCACTCACCGATTGTTACATATGACCACGCATAACTTTCTACAGAGTTGTCAGATTTTTGATAACTATTTTTTATCCAATAGAGTATACCTTAAAGTTTGTCTCATATAAATTTGGAAAAAATAAATCTAAGGGTAGGAAAATAGGGGATGATTGATTGTTTACTCACCGAACGTAATGTATGACCACGCATAGCTTTTTACAGAGTAGTCCGATTTTGATATTTCTTTTTTTATTGGACAGGGTCAAAGAGCTTCAAAAAGGGGGTTGGTCCCCTAAAAATTTTGAAAAAAATCCTACCCTAAGGGTGGGAAAATAGGAGAAATTTATTGTTCACTCACAGATTTTGAAGCTGGATGAAAGTCGCCCAGAATATTTATTGATTTATCTATTTAATCTTTATTGCACAAAAGAAAAACTTATCGTACAAAAGGCGGACTTAATGCCATAGGGCATTCTCTACCAGTCCACCTTAGGACAAAACAGAAAAGATTGTAGGCGCTCTGCATCTTACAAAAATGTGTAAAGGAAAGACATACTAAGATACATAATATAACTACTACTACTACTACTTTAGTAGAAATGTAAACATAAACATTTATAATAATATAACTATTACATATACTATACAAAATACAGCTTAATGAAAAAAAACCGATAATAGAGCACATCCCCAGCGGGGTGTGCAAATAGTTAAAGTCAGATTATTAACATAACAGTTACAACAGCTAAAGCAATGTAGGTAGCTATTTTAAAACTGATCGGAAATTGAGCATGTAATAATTTGTACACATTATAGTCACAGAAAATTATAAAATAAAAACTTTTTAACAAAAAAATAAAACCGCCGAAAAACTGAAACTGAAAAGAAAAAAATAATAAGTTTTTCTTCAATAACGCAAGTGAATACCTACCCTACAATTACAATTATAATCTATTTCTATACACTTTCTATATACCTAATACAATCGCTAGGCTTAAATCAATTTAATTAGATCTAGAAAGTATGAACTATATACATACTTCTGAAATCAATCACACAAATCTGCGTATTTATATATTTACAATCTGTTATTTTTGGAGTCGTGCCAGCCTCAAACAAACTTAAGCACCTTGAGTTGAACGCAACACAAATTTTAAGCAGGTAGGTTAAGTATTTACACAATTTTCAAATCACACACCAACAGATTGAGTCCCGTAATAGAACTAAATCTATTCGTACGGAACATAAAAGTGTAGTTTATTTATATGTCCATTCATAAGTAGCAAATCTGATCTACAATAAGCACCTTGTATTGGGCGCTTGGCGGAGGTTGCAGTTTTGGAATCTTTGCGTTCAACTCTTCACTAAGGATGAGCAAGTTTGTTTGAGGCTGGCACCGACTCCAAAAATAACAGATTGTAAATATATAAATACGCAGATTTGTGTGATTGATTTCAGAAGTATGTATATAGTTCATACTTTCTAGATGTAATTAAATTGATATAAGCCTAGCGATTGTATTAGGTATATAGAAAGTGTATAGAAATAGATTATAATTGTAATTGTAGGGTAGGTATTCACTTGCGTTATTGAAGAAAAACTTATTATTTTTTTCTTTTCAGTTTCAGTTTTTCGGCGGTTTTATTTTTTTGTTAATGACAGAACAAAAATTGACCTGGCCCCAATAGAGGCAAAGCGTATAATCAACCCTTGACCACGGCATTCAGAGCCTGTATATATTATTTTTAATGATGTGTTTTCTAGTTGCATCTAAATACATTTCTCTTAGGGGTTTGTAATTGTAAAACTTATGTGTTTGTTTGTCAAACTTTTTAAGGCTAGTATATTTTCCATTTCCCAACACATAGGTATTACGCAATAGTGTTGTTGCATTTCGGGACCGTGCTCATTCCGAAAGTAATCGAGATAGCAGTTAAATGGGCAAATAAACAGCGATCATGAGGCTTTCATCGCCATACATTACAGTGATTGCGACTGCAGTCGTATTTATGTCTCACTGGACAATATTGATGGTGTGAATTCTTAGTAAGTGTCTGCTCTTCTTTAATTAGTAGATAATTTTATAAAACCGTTCCCGTTAACGGAACTTTGTTATCATATTTGTTTGTTGAGTAAGATTTAAATATTCTGCAACAAAATTGATGTTTTGGTTTAGGGATTAGTTGGTTAGAAAAATCTAATTATCGTTATTCTTGCTAATCTGCTGGTTTATCTGCTAACCAATACATACATTTGTTTAACCGTTTAATTACTTCCCATTATTGATTCTAATTTGTATTTTGTATTGGTTCAATATTTAACATCGCCGACATTATTTTTCTCTACTAAAAAGAAACTGCGTGCGTAGCCAAGATGCCAATCGCTCACGCTTAATAACGTATCGTAGCTACCTCTTTCTATCACTCTTCCTTATTAGCGTGACAATGACAGTTGCGTTTCGTTAGCGACTGTGCGTGAGCGATTGGCATCTTGGCTACGCACCCTGGTCAATATCAAATGACATTTAATGCATAATTTTCGAGAATCTCAATGGTACGGGCTAGCCTAACGCAATATAAACGTTTCGCACCTTGTCTCGCCCACAGTTTGTGAAAGTCTCACTCCGTAGTTGTGGTTGGATCAAAGGTCAAATACATAAAAAGCAGTAATCTCGGATAAGACGCGCATAGTCTAGTCAGTTATCTGCTGCTCTATCTATTACAATTCATCAATCAGTTTTTTCATCTTCGCATTTTCGTATTTGCGGTTTGTTTAATAGTCGTTAATTTAGAACCATTGCCAACTTTACAACATGTGCTCAACTAGGTTCATTAGTACAATCATGAGCATTGGAAGTTAATCAAGTTGTTCAATTAGGCCGCGTTCGGTCGCCATCACCTGGCGCTCCCGCAGACAAATTGGCCCGACAGACCACATTGCCAGGCCACCGCACGTGGACGTACAGAAAGGATTATGTTCTCACTTAATGACAATATGATGATACGTAATAAAGAATTACTCACACTAGGACGCGACGAACGGGACGGGACGATCTGTACATTTTTATAGACAGAATCAGTCGTCCGAGCTCGGAGCCCTCGGAGGTCACGTGATGTTTTCTAGTGTGAGTCATCCTTTAACCGGTAGCTAAGAACAAATTTCGGTCATACCCGTCCCGACCCCATCAACTCCGAAAAAATCTTAACAACGCAAAGTAGACCACGGTACAGCGCCGTCTCTCAGGAAATTGAGTTACTAATTTATACAATCTAGACGGGTTATGTATGTTGGGTTTTCGGGAGTAACTTTTGATCGCGTGAATCGATTTGAATCATTATTTTTTTAATTAGAAGGAAGATACGTACGGGATGATAAATTAAGTACTCAAGATAAAAAAATGTTTGCATATTCCATTAAATTACAAACTTAATTCAGAAATTATTGTGTAGAATTTTCAAAAACCGTTCAACCAATCAAGTTCAAAATAATTTTCCAATAAAGTTCTTAAAGTTCTACTTTTGTAATTTTTTTCATATTTTTTGAACGCGTAGTTCAAAAGTTAGAGGGGGGGGGGGACATATTTTTTTAAACTTATGGAGCGATTATTTCCGAATATATTAACTTTATCAAAAACTGTTTTTAGAAAACCCTAATTATTTTTCAAATACCTATCTAATGATATGTCACACACTAGGGTTAAAATGAAAAAAAAAACACTGTATGGGAGGGTAGGTACCCTAAAAAAATTTTTTTTGCCACTTTTTATTTTACGACTTTGTTGGTGTGATATACATATTTGTACAAAATTACAGTTACACTGGTTCGATCCCAGCCCTGCTCACCGGGGACCTTGGTCACTTTTTCTGTAGTATATGACATCTCTTTCAATTTATTACTCGTACATTTCAGTTTTCTTTTTCGCGATTCAAAACACCTATGACAACAATTCTGAGTTTTTTTGTTTACCGCATCATAAAAACAAGAAGAGTAGTACAAGCAACGATAAGTAGGGCCTTTTCCCTGCATCCGCAAATAGCTATTTTACCAAACGGGTGTTTACCAACCCACCTGATTTTTTATCTCACAAGGTTTTAAGCAAAATAATAAGAAGCATCATTGCTAAAGGTGCTTAACTGATACTCGTACAGTTAGTGAAAAGTTATTGACTACGGTGTTTTTGTGTGATGTTGTCTCACCAGGTACTGACTTGTCTATATTAATCTAAATTGCAATAATAAATCGAATCCCAAACGAAGTTAAGTTTTACTTTTCACCGCGGAACTACGTATACATCACTTTTTTTTATTTAGTAGCTTGACCTGTAACAGGTACCTATTACCTTTTTCGTATTACAAGTTTACAATAAAAATACGTAAATATTAATTTAATGTTGATGACTTTAAATGTGTTATAAATAAGTTTTTTATTTGAAACAACCTTACAATGCGTTCGGAAATTGTATATGGTTGATGATAACCTGACTGATTAATAATTCGTAACGTAGTGACGGGGAAGGAATTTGGCATAACCGTTCCAAGGTTTATTATTTCCTACATCATTACATTATGTTGATTTACATTGTTTACCTTTTGTTTTGCAAAATGTTTGCCATGGTTTCTTTAATTCACGTAGGAATTCGGCTATAACTATATAAAATAGAAACAAAGGACTTTACCGTTACGTAACTTTTTTATAACCAAGCTTTTTGATGTTTTTTTTTCCCATCGTTGTCTTGTTGACTTAATATTATTTTCTCGGTTCAATTTTTTGTCAAATGCTCTTTTCTGCTAGTCGGTAGTGACCCTGCCTACAAATCACGAGGTCACGGGTTCGAATTCTGGTCGATCATTTTTTTTAGTGTTTATCACGAATATTTACATTATTAATGTTTTATATGTCTTTCTCATCACGGAACAATGGTGTTCTGGACCAATGAGAGGCGTACGCGGGGCTGGAAGCAACACGCAGAAGCCCTTTCGACTATTTAATGTAATGTCAGGGGTTATTTTTACCGAGCGGATGTTGCAAATGCCCGAGTCATGGGACGCACGCAGAGGCAGCATCAGTCAGGGTGTAAGGACTATTTAATTGAGAGTTAATGGAATCTAAAATACACTGGGCTATTACGTGAAAGTGATGGACTAACTACTGGATTATGTGATGGAATATAAAACCGGGCCCTTATTTTATTTATTTCCGGCAGACGGTAACTCGAAAACATAAGAAAGGCCCGGGTCCCGGGGCAACATCAGTATGAGGGATGAGGGGTACAGAAGTGTCACTGGACTTTAAACATATAGCTAACACACCACGTAGGTTTTCACATTTACCGTCGAGAACACAGCTATTGCGACCCCACTCTGGATGGCCGGTTAACCTTTTGGCCGCCGGACCCTGTCCGCCAAGACGCTCACTCACACGCCAGAGCAAATTTTAAGTAAACAACTAATAAAAAGTTTAGGGATTGCAAATAGGTTTATCGATAGTCATAATTAAAGGTGGAATTCTTCTCAATTTGGCTTTTTTAATTTCCAAACTTAGATTTCTCTCAAAATTTCTAAACTAAACAGATTTACTATACAAGAAAATGTTGAAAATAAAGGACTTTATCATGAAAAACAACAACTAAACATTATCGAATCATGAAGTAATATCACCGCACTAGTCTGTACGCGTAGTCTTCTATACATGTCAACGGCGCGCATGGCTCGTCTTTAGTTCCGACTGACAAATACTGTTTACGCGCGAGTTAAGTAATAATAGCGTCTGAGTCAACGGCATAAGCGCTTGTCGGTACGTAAACTTTATAAACCATAAGATTAGGGACGCGCATCGTGTCTCGATAAATTTATATACTTACTTACCGGAGGGTTTTCGGAGAAAACTAACAGGTGGATTTAATAATATATATATATACACTATGTATCAGAACGATAGGCAAAAAAAGAAACCCGTTAATGTTTAGATCATAAATATGAGCATGGTACTTACCTAATTCATCAAAAATACGACAGGTTTTACGTGAGGTATAAAAATATACATTTATCCCTTAACTACCTACGTACTATTTGTATCGCACAACCACCTACTTGCGGTCATGGAGACCGCTACTTGTTATGGGACCTGATTTATTTACTTTGAGGTAACTAAAGAGTATTTTAATATAATAAGTGCTCTTTCCATAGCTTGAGGTATTTATTAGCCAACACTTATACAAAAATACTCAACATGATATCTTTCAAACTTAACATCCTTAGGAACCCCTTACATTTTTAATCACAAAACTAGTTATCCTTCAGGACATGAGATCTCAATATTGAGGAATGTTATATAAAGCTTTTCATTATAAAATATTAAAATTGAGCAATCAACAAGGCTATTAGACTATCTACTTTGGTTAGAAATAGGCTACTTTTATAAAATTACAGGCCTTTAAAATAACCATTTTTGTCAGCAGTCAATACACAACTTATTAGAAGATTCAATGCAAATCGGATTTTTACATTCGATACAGGTGTACTGTGTCTTGCGTTTCTTCTTAGGGTCACAAGTGAATCACGTTTTTCTGACTGTTAACCGCTCTTCAGTATTGCTGGGTTGTATTACTGGTAAACTGGTCTCTTTTTTGAGGATTTCTCTCAGAGTAATTTTCTATTCCCGTGGCATCCAACAGGTCATCTTTGCCAGACGATACTTCGTCTAGCCACCTTTCAACTATTGTAACTGATATTTAAAACGGGATAATTACCATTTGTTTTATTGATCACCCGATATTTCCACTCCGTGAACATGACGCTTGCAACAGTGTCGAAATATCGGGTGCTCAATAAAACAAATATACATGGTAATTATCCCGTTTTAAATATTAGTTATAATGAAAATGACCATGTGAGCTTAAAATCATATATTTCAATTATTGCATCACTAGGAAGCATTTTTAATAGAAAAAAAAAAACAAAAACGTATTAAACTATTGTAAATTATTATGACATTAAAAGTAACACAACCACCTAGGTGCGGTCTCGGAGACTATTAAAAAAATATCGTAACTACCTACATGCGGTCTCACCGACCGCCGATGCTATTTTTTTACTCACCAAATCCAAATGAGCACAAGTACGAACGAGTCGACGGCATGGCCGGCACTGCGAGGGGACCGGGCAAAGGTACAAGGTCATAGACGCGTGTGCGATGTACTCGCGTTCAGTTATTGACAATTTTGAATAATCCATGGTCTGTGAGACCGCACGTAGGTGGTTAAGGGTTATTATTATTGTTTTGCACCTCCCCTGTATTATTTGTTTACAATCTTATAAATGACATTTCTTAAATTACCAACTGACAGACAGGCGTCAAACCTTGTTGAAGTTTGGATTATTACCTAGTTACAAACAAATAGTTAACAAAGCGCTTGCGCGTTGCCTATGACTACAGCCATTATTAAAATAATTACCTAGGTTACTTAAAAACAGAACTCAAAGCGCATGTGCATTGACATAACAACGTTAATGTTGATTAGTTGCCCCTAGCTACATATCAACAGTACGCAATACGCATGCACTGTCAAAAATCAAAAACGTAAACAAACCCTATAGGATGTTACAAAAACCATTAACCGACTGCATAAATATGGTCTTCGAGTAATTCATGTAGTAATTTTATGCCATAAAACATGTATTTTGGCACGTGAAATGCACGTCATTACATTGTACTCGAGTTCCCCGTCAACCAGTTTTAAGGTTTGCTCTTCGTTGTGATACATACTGTATATATCGGTTATATATATATAAATATATATATCGAGTTAAAATGTAGACCTCCGCTGTCACTGCGGTCAATAATTTATTCGGCAAATAAACCGCAATGGTCAATTTACTGAAGAAGCTGCCTAAACTTTATCCATTATTATGCCTTTTTTTTCGACATATACCTACTTACTACGAGTAGTTACCAACAATGACAATAATTGGCAATTAAATGTCTGAACGCTTAAATAAAACCAGATTCGTGAAAACATATTCATTTTAAAAACTTGCACATCAATTGAACTTTCCCATCCCTAGCTGTCTTTTATACATGCCTACGGCGACAGTGACACGGAAAAATGTAGAAATTATAAGCATATTTTTTAAATCCTTTATTATGAAACAATGGATTCATATACCTGCTTAAAAAGTAAATGTATGAAAAAACAAAGGGTCAACAAGTTGACACGAGTACAAAATAATTTTTAAATTCTATTATTTTACCATTTAGTAAGCGGTTGAAACTTTGTCTTGTATACAAGACGACGGCGTTAGTGTATCGTACTATCGTTGTCTAGTATAGGTGACAACGGCGGTCAAAGGGTTAAGGCAAGCCAGAGGTGGAGGACTCGTTCGGATGACGGAATCCCCCAAAAATGCTCAGGTACGTGGAATCGTTACTCCCCAACAGCTCGCTACAAGGCTGCCCTGCGTTGACTGATTGCACCGGCAAAACCAATGGGCAATTGGGTCGTCAGATCCCTACGCCATATTATTATTTTATATTATTAGTTCCTGAGCTATGAATGTTATTTATGTATATATTTTTGTTGTACAAAAAACATTTTTTTTTTATTGTTTTCTATTCAGAATCGCGAGCTCTTTCCATCCTAGTAGGAGAAAAAAAGTGTCCCAAGATTTGTTTTCCATTTCGCCACCATAATTTCATTGATTTAGTATGGCGGTAGCGTCAATGGAAAGTTTGAAATTTGTATGGAAAATTTTGGACACTTTTTTTCTCCTACTAGGATTGAAAGAACTCGCGATTCTGAATAGAAAACAATAAAAAAAAAACAAAAATGGTTTTTGTACAACAAAAAATAAAAACGCCCAGAAAATGACAGGAGTCTTTCTCTTTGCCATCGCGCAAGCCAGCTAGGGCTCGAAAACCATAGTAGGGGTCTAAGATTTATAACTTTGTTCCAGATGACGTAGTAAACTCACTCAGCAACACATCATTTAAAATAAAGTTTAGAAATATTTTATTAAACATGGCTTGTTACACATTTGACCAATTCTTTGAAAACGTCTTATTAACCCATTCATAATCTGATTAAGTTATTGTATTGTGTATACATATTAAGTGATATTACCTAAATGAAATTAACTAATTCATAAAAGTGTTCATATTGACATATTGTTTGTCATGGCTATTGGTTTATTATGGACTTCAATAATGGTTTTAAGTTGATTCAGCTATCAAAATGTCAGGGACTTACATTTTTAAATGGTACGTGAGTTTTAAATTGTTATATTAATGGTTCATATTCATTCAGTGATTGAAATATGTTTAGTGTAAATAAATAATTGGCTTACAATGGGTATAACAGCTAATATTCCGAACAATACCTGAATGTTGAGTAACTAATGCAGATTTTTCTAAAATAGAGGTTAAATAAAATTATAAATCACACTTTGTTGAGAATCAGTACTAGATCAATTGTTGATTAGATAAAACACAAGAATTGAATTAGATATATATAAAGATGTTTTCCTTTTCTCACACGTGCATTATTAACTGCCCTTGCAGCATAAAAACCCAAACCTCATGAGCCGTAGATATCAAAATTTAAAATTACAATTTACTAGGTAGGTCTCATAAAAGTTCATCCTATGCGGCCAATATTTCTGCGACGTGCTCAGTCGCTCATCCGTTTTCTTTTATAGAGGAACAGTTGCGAACAACTTTTTTCTTATGAATGCTCACTATTGGCTGGGAAATCACTTCACTGCTCGTAAATTCATCCATGATGAGTGAAGTTTTGTGCTTTCATTGTTTCACTCACAGATGATTTGTTTTACACGAGTTACCAGTTTTTTCCGCTCCAGTTTTTTTTTTACTTGTCAGTCCTTCACTCTTTGCCCCTTCTCCAAAATTAATAAAAGCATGTCGGCATGCAGTCATCATACTGCGATATTTTAATGGTATCTTGTTAAGAAATAAACTTATTTATCTACCTACTATCCATTTAAGAATGACTCACAGTAGTCCTTTCCGATCCGATAAGGGAAGATCTGTCAGTTTCTATACAAATAGTCACGTGACGTCCGAGGGCTCCGAGTTATCACGTGATGCTTTCTATAGAAACTGACAGATCGTCCCGTATCGGATCGGAACGGAACGGACTACTGTGAGTCATCCTTTAGATTGATTTCTTATGGGTTTACATTTGCGAAAAACTGAACTAATGGAGTGTACTCAATAATTAATGTTATTGTGCTTTTTAGTGTCACTAATCTCGATATTTTTTACTCAAGATTGTACTTAAGTAATTTATCTATCTAGACATAATTTTCATTCATTCCTATCACTGTAACCTAAACCATTTGTTGCAGCGTTCGAGAAACTGTTTAGCCAAGTTGTCTGAGGATTTAGTATGTACTTATAAACAGCAACACTAACTAAACTTAACTATCTTGAGATCAGAGTTGTAAGACTTCTGTAATTTAGTGAAAACTCTGTTTTTGTAATATGTTTTAAATACGTTGAAGGTAAATAAAAAAGTTACATTAAGGATCACTCACACTAGAATAGGCCGGGACGTATCCGGGCTGGGCCGATCTATCAGTTTCTATACAAAACGTCGCCTCGGAGGGCTCCGAGCTCGGACGTGATACTTTCTATAGAGATTGACAGATCGTCATGTCCGGCCTTGTCCTATCCCGTTCTAGTGTGAGTCATCCTTAACTCGGAAAATATCCCCTATATTTCCGGAATTTAATCAGAAATAACAGTTTATAGCAGTTACGTCCATACCGATACCCAATAAAAAGCGTACAGTCTTCAAGTTGTACGTTCTGTGTGGGTGTAATAGCTCGAATTGGACGAGTGAGAAAAGGGAGGTAAGGGGAGTCAAACCACCACCTCGTCTATAAAATCTTAAATAAAAACGATTTGTAATGAAATTTATCGGATATAAATCGAAATCGGATACATAGAAGTTCACACATGGAAGTTTCACTTAAATATGAAAAGGTAACTGCTCAAAAGACGTATACGTACATTCCTTTGATTGACGACGATATAGTTACATACTTATTTATATAAGTAAATACATAGGTACAAAAAAATCTTACTGTTTCACCTTGACTTCTACATCACTTAGCAAACAGCTAGGCTGTTAAGTGTAAAGTTTATGTGAATGAATTGTTTCAAAGTGTTCCCGTAAGGTCTCGTCCTTATACTTACTTGACTCCCACTCTTTGATAAAGTATATTAATATAGGTAGGTATAAGTAATTAAATATTTTTAAGTATAAGTATACACGTGTTTCGCCTCTCTACTACTCTCTAGTTTTGTATTATTGGTGGTGTTTTTTTATATTTATTTGCGTCTTTATTTTTTGCGGCAGGACGATGCGAATTTTAATAAAAAAAAAAATACTTAAGTAGGTAAAACGGGTTGTCACTAGTTGACTAGCACGTTTGGCGGAATTGCCCATGCAATTCTGAACGCTATAGCACCTACATACCTACATACTACATAAATGGACGAGCATTTATTTTTATCATCATCATACATCTATTAGAGAAATTAATTATGTTACTTATGTATTTTTTGAATTCATTTTTCACTTAAAAGCCCAATCCATGATAGTTAGACCTGGAAGATGCTGGATTTCCCGTGTGTACCTAATTCTCCCTACAAATGCTACCACAATCTGCCAATTTAATTTCACTGAGTCCCAAAATACTAATCTCTAGTCTTGCCATCTCGGCTATTAAATTTTCTAGTTTACCTGGTTTGTTTAGGCCTCTAACGTTCCACGTACATTACATATCTTCATAAGGTCTTCTTTCTTCTTAAGGATTCTCATACTATTCACATTTATGTCTATATTCAGGTTATATTCAGGCAAACTGATGTCCGGCGGGAGCTGCTATCATTAGACGTCCACAAGTCGAGCGGGCCAGACGGCATACCAGCAGTGGTGCTCAAGCGGTGTGCTCCCGAGTTGTGTCCAGTGCTCACGCGCCTTTTCACGCTCTCATATCACAAACGGCAGGTGCCGTCCTCGTGGAAGACCGCTCTTGTGCACCCTGTGCCTAAAAAGGGTGACAGATCAGACCCGTCGAATTACAGGCCAATCGCTATAACCTCCCTTCTCTCCAAGGTGATGGAGCGCATAATCAACGCAAAGCTCCTGGGATACCTAGAGGATCACGATCTGATCAGTGACCAACAGTATGGCTTTCGCCATGGTCGCTCCACTGGTGATCTTCTAGTGTATCTCACCCACCGCTGGGCTTCAGCTATTGAGAGTCAAGGTGAGGCATTGGCAGTCAGCCTGGATATAGCGAAGGCGTTCGATCGGGTTTGGCATGGGGGTCTTCTATCGAAGTTACCATCTTACGGACTGCCCGGGGGATTATGCGAATGGATTGCCAGCTTTTTGTCCGGCAGATGCATACGAGCCGTTGTCGACGGAAGTTGCTCCGATAGCATGGACATAAATGCTGGTGTCCCACAAGGCGCTGTGCTATCCCCAACGCTGTTTTTGCTGCATATCAATGACATGTTGTCCATTGGCGATATTCATTGTTATGCAGACGACAGTACTGGGGATGCCTATTACACAGGCCGTGCTAACATCCCTCGTCCCGTTGTGTTAGAGAGTCGTGAAAAGCTTGTGTCAGACATCGAGAGTGCTCTCTCTGATATCTCACTGTGGGGCCAGGAAAATCTTGTCCGATTTAACCCCACTAAGACACAAGTTTGCGCGTTCACCGCTAAAAAAACCCCATTTACTGTGGTCTCACAATTCCAAGACACAGTCCTTACCATGTCAGAGAGTATTGGGATCCTGGGTGTTGACATTTCCAGTGACGTCCAATTCCGTAGCTACCTGGAAGGGAAGGCCAAGCTGGCATCCAAAAAGCTCGGTGTGCTCAATAGAGTTAAGCAATACTTCTCTCCGGGGCAAAGACTGTTATTATACAAGTCTCAAGTCAGGCCCCATATGGAGTATTGCTGCCATCTTTGGGCGGGAGCACCTGGATACCAGCTGGGCCCCTTTGACTCGATCCAAAGACGTGCTGTCCGAATTGTCAACGATCCCAAACTCACGAGCGATATCGAACCCTTAAGTCTAAGGAGAGACTTCGCCTCCTTATGTGTATTCTATCGCTTGTACAATGGATTGTGCTCTGAGGAATTGTTTGATATGATGCCAACGGCTGCATTCTACCACCGCACCGCTCGCCGTCGGCAGGGTGTTCACCCACATACCCTGGAGCCTAAATGGTCTCGTACCGTGCGGTTTATGAGGAACTTCCTCCCGCGGACGCTCCGGCTGTGGAATGAGCTCCCTGCCACTGTTTTCCCAAAGGACTACAATATGGGGTTCTTCAAAAAAGGAGTGTTAAAGTTTTTAAAGGGTCGGCAACGCGCATGTAACACCCCTGGAGTTGCAGGCGTCCATAGGCTACGGTGACCGCTTACCATCAGGCGGGCCGTATGCTTGTTTGTCACCGTCGTAGTATAAAAAAAAAAAAAAAAAAAGGTCTTCGCCAGTAATCAATTTGACATCGTCGAGCCCGGCAACTCCACGACGACCAGCATTAGTCGGTTCACATGGCTTACTACAATTATTATTTTATCGTCATGACATTATGGCATACTCGTACTAAGGGCAATATTAGTGCAGTGGGACCCCAACCTCCTTCTGTACCTGACATTTCTGGAGTTATTTACTCTCCAAGGTCGCTGTAGCCTCGTCCTCCTAGTTGCCTAGTCGGGGAATGGTTATACCGCCATTTGCTTGGTCGTCAGAGCCCTGTCCGTTGTCCAGCAGGGAGCACCAACGAATCCGATTGAACGCCACCGCCATCCGGCGCATGCAGGTCAGGTTGACATTTGGGCCGGATAGATGGTAGGTATTTACTGACATGGCTAATGACATGTAGGTTAGATAAGGAAAGATTGGCGAACTAAGATTGCTAAACTGAACTAAGATTTATCAAAACCCGTTGGGGAAACCGTAGTTACACATCTCTCAACTTCATTTTCTTCTGCTTCCTAGCGTTTTCCTGGCTTAGGCTACGTCTCAGGGAGCCTAGGGTCCGCTTTGGCAACTAATCTCAAGATTTGACGTAGACGCTAGTTTTACGTAATTTTGTAGTTCTCTAATAGCAACAGCAAGTAATAGATAAGCAATTATAAGTAATAATAAATAAATAATAATAAGTAACAACCTTTAGAACCTTATCACAAAAGAATCTTTACTGCCATAATTTTGCAAATTCACAACAATCATAATCAAAAACCTAAAAAGTTCAACGTCATAATATATGTATAGTCACTAATCACTTCATCAAACATCACCACTTCATAATTAAACTATAGAAAATTTATTTCTTTCACACACATTCTTTCTCACATTTCTAACGGCACAGTAGGTACTTTAAAAAATACTTCAGCAATAGCCATTCAAAACCCCTAATTTAAACAACTTGTACAACATGAATAATTACTCAATTTTTTCATCTTTATTTGAATAAACCACACAAAAACATCCTAAATATATTATTTTCACATATTTGCTCATGCATTCTATAATTATTACCGTGGCAGGTATTAGCAACTGAAATTGTGAAAATACTTAAACTTATTTGCAGACATCACTTGAAGTTATTACTTTGAATCGTTAATGTGCTCTCTATAATTTATAAGTTACCAAGCTTGTCAATACCCATTGAAAACTTATACGTTTAAATCTATTAGGTATTGATTTTCTGTACATGTACTGAACTTTAAGGAGTAACCTTCTCCGATGTTTACTCTATGCTCGACTTCAACATAACATAGTACGAAAAAGTTGATTTAAGAATCTGAAAAAATAAACAAATAATTAATGTGATTAATTTGACCACGTACAAATAACCGTAATTACATGGTAGTTTGACTAAAGTAGAACCTATGTCTTATATCGCCGAATTGCGAAATAACAAATTAGTATTTCCATGGGTAATTCAAAACCGATGAATGTTATTCAAAGGGAGTTGCATACCTACCCAATTTATGAATAATGTGGTACTTTTGCAGCCAGTGACCTTAAAATAGTTATGTAGTCCAGCTTACCAACTAATATTGAAACAGGTGAAATGGCACTTTAGTAATTACCGATGCTAGAGGCCGCACTCCAGCTCTAAGCCCGCCAGACGCTTTAAACACTAGAGGAGTCTGCATTCGGCGTAAGATCGGCAGTAATAGCTTTTGATTAGGAATCGTCATCTTCTCCCAAGGCACGTTGTACAGCACTAGCGTCAGGTCATCCGTCTAAGAAGGAAAGAAAATATAATTTGGTTATAGGCTATGACGGATTTGCCCTCCCAATGCCCCCGAGAAAACTAATATGGTTTTTTTACATAATTTTTATACCCACATATCATTAGGCCTCTTTAATTCATTCTACGTCTAACCACGTATTAAGATTCTCATGAAGATATTTTTTTTTGCCACAACAAATTTATTTTCTGTGAGATTATTATAGCTACATAATATCATGGACTTCGATATAATTATTGTTTTTAAGTTTCGAACGTCACTAAGAGATTATGAAAATTGGGGTAGACTTTAGTTTGTCTCTGAATAAAAAAATAATACAAAATATTCATCACAGAAAAGTTTTAATTCATGAAAGCCGTAATGGCGGTCGAAATATGCGGCTTTAACGCATCATGGAGAGCTCGTGATATGTGTGTTCTTACATTAACATATACATAATGTATCATTGTCATTGTACTTACTTAATTGACTAAATGCGAAGTGCGTAGCGGGGGATCTAAAAGCCACAATTTGTGTTGACGTGGAAGGACGTGTAAATATATGAACCCAATTTCTAAGTTTATTTGCCGTCAGTTGACTGTCAAATAAGTGATGTATCTCGTAGCCGTCAAACAATATCTAATGTCGTGCCTACAGACATTGACGCCAAATAGTATTTACGTGCATACATAATAATAAAGCGCAAAGAGGCGTATACAAGTATACCTTAATGCGTATCTGTTCTAACGCTAGCGACATTAAAATCAGGCCTCCCATGTGAAACTGCATCATAATAATATATGAAAGTCTATTGGCTTTATCCTGAAATAAAAGAAATACATGTGTAGCCAATGAAATCCAAACTTGTCAAGACGAAAGGCAACAGCTGTGGCCAGTCATGCCTAATATAACTCTATCTCAGTTGTAGACCGACTATGGTTCCGAATATTGGAAATCGTTTTGGCACGAAAGAATGCTGATACTATATGTGAAATATTGTACCCACAGTAATTCAGTTTCAAGTTATAGTAATATTTTAAATTAGTTTTCCTAAATAATTAGAACAATAGATATTGGCAGACTACCATTTCTAAACAAACGAAGTTGCGGGCGTAGACTAGTTTATTATGGATAACATAATTATTTTATTTGATATCATTAATACTGGTAAGTATCTCTCTGGATACCGAGTGTTCATTTTAAAATATATGTTTTGGCTCTGTTAATTTCTTATTTAACTTTATCAAAATATCTATTGAATGTTAATAAAATATTACATACAATAGTTACGTTTTTATCCTTACATGAAGGATGGGATAACTCACACTAGGACGAGGCGGGACGGGGCGGGACTGTTTGGGATGGTTAGTTAGTTAGTTAGTTTTGCTGGGCGTTTTCCGCAACTCGACATCTATTGTGCCTTTTTTGCGTGATAACGAGGTAGCCCTATTCTAACCATCCTAGCTCCTCCACGAAACCTAGCATCTTTTTTAGGTTGCTAATTGCTTCCTTTAGTGTTGTTGGAGTTCCTAAGTACTTACTCCTGTATACTTCTACCTGTCCGCATTCTAGGAGAATATGTTTGGGATGGTATGGCCTGTCTATTTCTATAGAAAGAAGCACGTGATAGCTCAGATCCCTCGGAGTTCACGTGACGTTTTCTACAGAAACTGGCAGATCGGCCCGGCCCATCGAACGTAGGTACTTACTCAATAACATAGCATAATACTAGTAGGTATGACGACTAGGTTGAAATAGTTATTTTCATCACACTTGCTCGGTAATGGTGTTATAACGCGCAGGCGTATAGAGCGGTTAGAGCCGATTTAGTCCCCGCGGGAGTTATGGATTTTAGTACAATATAACTCCCAAGGGAAGGGAGTTATGAGTTTACGGTACGCTCCTGGTACTTAGATATTGCCAACAGCTTACCAAGTGCGTGATAAGACATGATCACATGACCAATTTAAGGTGTGACCTCCGATTGCGCATATTTACTATGGGCATATAGGACTCACTTATACTGGACTGGTGGTAAGTGATAGGAATTAGATTACTTTGCCCCACATGTGGATAAAATGCGTTTTTCCACGCTAGTTTTAAAGGACAAAACAGCGTTTTCCGAGCTAGTGAGGTGAAAAACTTATTATTCTATTTACTTTTTCAAGATAACTAAAATTGACGAAGATGAAGAGCATCAAAGTTCCAGGGTGGGGTAGTACCTGATTGTGACGACACGCGATACTTGAATGCACCGTATTTCCGTCATTTTGACTTGATGAAATAACTAATAACACGTGTCGAATATTTCTTTTTATAATCTAACAGACGGACTAATTAGATTATTTTTTTGTCGTCTAGCCTACTATTTTATACTGAACGACATGTTTTTCATTTAGTTATTCTGTCGCTTTATTAATAAGCTTTAATTTTATTTTTATGACCAACCAGCTAGTCTATTATGAGCGGGTACATTTTCAGTACGACAGGAAAAGGTAGATATTAAAAACAGGTAGTGTCGTCCCGTTTTCTTAGATCTGTCGGGACGACACTACGATGTTGCCACTTTTTAATTTCTAACTTTTTCTGTCCCACTGAACAAAATACAATTAAAATCAGTTAATGAAATGGCTTTTTTCGGCTATCATCGCCTAAAGCCGGAGACGAAAATGATACAAAATACATTGCTGCGATTTCTTTCAGGTAGCATCCAACTTGAGATATCGTAAATAGCACTTGCCAATGTGACATGACTAACCGGTACACCTAAGCAATTTATTATGCAGAAGCGATATGAATTTGAACATTCATTAATTTTATTGAAACTATGTGAATGTACGTACGAGTATGTAACGTACAATATAAAAAAAACCGGCCAAGTGCGAATCGGACTCACGCACCGAGGGTTCCGTACAAACATTACGTTGCAATGCAACTACACCTAGAAGTAGAAATTTGACGTCCGCCACATGTATCGCCAGATTGGGTCACTCGTTTGTACGGCATGGAGTTAGTATGCGAGTTTATTTTTCCTTGATATTTTTTATCACGTTAAACAATTCAGCATGATATCACATACATTTAAAGAAAAAAAGCCGACCAAGTGCGAGTCAGACTCGCACACCGTGGGTTTCGTACATCTAAGGGCGCATATAAGGGTTTCGTTTTTTCCTTTTGAGGTACGGAACCCTAAAAAAACAATCTAAGTTGGTTAAATTTCAAATTTAGTTCCTAAAAGATTTTTTTGATTTATAAAATAAATTATTAAGTTAGGGTCAGTGTTTTATTTTTTCTGTAATGTTTATGATTATTACAGTAGTGTAAAAAATCATATTTTATCTCTCATAAACTTCGGAGATAAAGATAAATTGTTATATATACATTATTTACAATGTCACGAGATTGAGAAACACTTTTTTTACCACGCTTTAAATTCGTTGAAGCCTGTTACTTAATTTTGATATATTTTGTTACAAAATTAATATTTTCACGCATGAAAGTAGCGTTCATAAACACAAATGTGTTTAGTATGAATACTCGTCAAACTGTTTTTTTTTTTGACAGTAAGTAGGCAGACTGCCAAAATAGTAAATTATTTTGCTTATTTTAATATAAAGGTTGTGTTACTTAAAGGAGGTTCTGTTCCTCATATCGTTCGTTTATTGTATTTAATAAAATAACGTGTTTAAATGTCATATCTGTAAATTGATAACCTCTAGGTATGGGAGAAACGAGGGACTCCGACAATTACCGAGGTTGGCCGAATCGTTACTGATTTTAATCATGCTGTATGTATTGCGTCAGTTTCGAACTTAAATATTATGTAAATGCGAAACTGACTCATGGCGTGATAGTCGATAAAAATGCAACTATGCTAGCTACAGCTTTAAACTTTTACCATGAAATTTTCACACGACGCCGCAAGACACATAACCGTTTTGCCGGTATAACGCGGCATAATGACTGATTAGTTTCAGAACTTGCCTCATTAAATGGTGTGTGTAACATTGTCGTACGCGGTAAATAACTTGAAGGCAAACTATTTTAACGTAAGTATATTAAGTAATTATCTATATAAGTAAGTATACTTGCGTTGAAAACTTGTTTACAAACTTTATTTTTACAAGATTTGATGTTAGTATTTTGCAGTTATCCTACTCCTATTATGTCACTATGGCGTAATTGAATAAACCACTAAAACTTTTTATTATGATTTTGTAACAATGTAAGTGCCAGTATCAGCAATCAGGCAAGTCTCAAAGCTAAAATGCAATAAAGACCGACCAAGAGCATGTCGGGCCATGCTGAGTGTAGGGTTTTGCAGTCCGTCAGTCACAATAGGATGGGTGGAATAGATACTATGCTCATCACCACAAAAAAGCAGCTCTTATGACTAATACGCCCTTTTAACCGAGAATATCCGTTTTTGTGCAATAAATAATAAATAAATAATAAATATTATGGGACAATCTTACACAAATCGACCTAGTCCCACGGTAAGCTCAATAAGGCTTGTGTTAGATATGGGTACTAGGCGACGATATATATAATAGACAGATACATATAAATACTTAAATACATAGAAAACATCCATAACTAAGGAGCAAATATTCGTGATAAACACACAAATAAATGCCCTGACCAGGATTCGAACCCGGGACCTCCTGCTTCGTAGGCAGGGTCACTACCAACTAGGCTAGGAGGCCGTTAAAAAAGTGCAAACGATCAAAAATGGCTTAATTGACCAAGTTTTTAGTAGTTTTTCTTCAAATTCTTTATAAAGCTCTATTATCATGAATTTTTATACATTTTTCGAACTTGTGGTTCAGAAGTTAGGGAGGGCACATTTTTTAAACTTCCGGAGTGATTATTTCCGAAAATATTGACTTTATCGAAAAATATTTTTGCAAACCCCCATTCTTTTTCAAATTCCTATCCAACAATATCTCACACTTTAGGGTTAAAACGAAAAAAATAATCACCCCACCTTACACATGTATGTATACCCTAGCCGCCTTATTCATAAAAACTTAGAAGACCTATATTAGTAAAAATATGTTTTGTCTCTTTTTAACAAACGCAAATGTCAAACTGCCGGATAAGGACAAATAACAAATTTGTTAACGGAGGTTTGATGAGCGCTTATGAATAACCGCATAGATTTGTAGGTAAGTACCCTGAAAATAAAAGATTTTCGTCTTTTTATTTTACCACTTTATCGGCATGATTTAAATGGATATTCATACCAAATTACAGCTTTTTACAATTACGATCGCTGAGCTAAGCCGCAGACGGACGGACAGACAGGCATGGCGAAAATATAAGGGTCCGTAGTCAACACGGAACCCTAAAAATAGTAAATATCAGGACGGATCTATAACAGGAACGAGGCACCCGGGTTTGTATTGAGTCGAACACTCTTGGATAATCTGATCAAATATACATATTTCTGGAAATACCAAATTGACTATATGTATATAACAAAAATATCTACAAATCGAATAAGTACCAATAGTAAACGTACGTACCCCAATCATTATTTGGTATAGGAGTAAGCTGTCAACAATAAGGTTATGAGCATAGTTAAGAGTCACGTTCATTCCAAACGCAGCCTGCATATCTTTAAAAGTGCTGTAACCATAAAATAAGTTATTACACATCACACAGCTTAAGCATCTAATAGAATTTCGTGTTTTGTAAAAATAAAATATTATACACAAGTAGTTCAGCATTATTTGAACCTCTTATTTTTTATATTTGGGAACAATCTTCCTAAGATTGACTCAGGTCCAAACCAAGCAAAGCTTGTACTATAGGTAGTTGCCGAGCTGCCGTCCTATCTCTAAAACCTAACTAACCCACAAATGATAGTTTTGAGATATCGGCAAAATATGTTCAAATCCAAATCTCTAGAAAGTATGTGCATTTATTCCAGATCTCTTTTTTGCAAAAATTCAAACTATATTTATACTTACTTACTTTGAAAACCATTTTGTCAAAAAATAATCTCGTATATTTAAAAAACTTGTTTTTTTGTTTTAGTGTTGCAAATAAATACTAAAATATCCAAGAAAGTACTCCTAAAACACCGTTAAGTATACCATAGCCGTTCTTTAGAGTTTGATTGCACGTCAAAAATAGCTAAATAATGGCCAAGTCACTTAACGAGTTTATAGTACTTATTGTAATTGTGCGTTGTGTAGTTACCAAAACATAACTAAATAACCGCAAAGTTACTTAACAATTTTATAGTATCCATGAAACAAAAAAATATGATAGTAGCCGTTTTTTAGCTATGCAATGACTACAAATATTGAAGTAATGCGTATACATTACTAGTCTATAAGCCCGTTACATCCCGAAACAGCGATGTTAACGTGGTTTAAGTATTGTATTTATTTGCAAAAAGGATTCATATTTTTAACCAATAACCGTTAACCTGCAATAATACTATCAAGGCATTAAGAATTTTTTTAAGATGTCATGTGAGTAAAACACATATGAATCATATATTTATTTATTGGCATGCCAAATATAAGTTTATAAAATACTTACAAATCAATATTCGATTTTAACCTAACATGGTCGTTTGCATTATAACTAATATATAAAACGGGATAATTATCATGTATGTTTGTTTTATTGAGCACCCGATATTGCACAAATCGAAAAGTGACTGTTTCGGTAAGAAATGCACGGGTTGATATTGTAAGTGTAAGTGTCGGGAACGTGATCGAGTTTCAAGGTAGAAACCGGACGTTAGTAGTGCCAGTGACAACACACAAAATAAGCGAACCTGTAAGAGGGCAGATCGCTATGGCGTGGGGGTAGATCACACATGAACATGGCGCTTGCAACAGTGTCGAAATATCGGATGCTGAATGAAACAAACATACATATCCCGTTTTAGACATTATATTAGTTACTAACAAGTCAGTCTTCGACGTCAACTTTTTATGACCGTTTTACAATTTGGTCTTTGATCCCTAATTATTTTGAATAATTATGAACATAACTATAATAAAATATTTCTTACAATCTAAAATACTTTTAGTAAGTACCTACACTCATACTATGCTTATATTTTTATTAAAACCTTATACAGCCTGACCAGAAGCAATAGAATTTTGCCCTGATCAGAAGCATTGGGCGGTTGGTTTTTGGCAGAGTCAGCGCTATGCGAAGATAGAATTTTGCCCTGACCAGAAGCATTGGGGGTTTTGATTTCATCAGAGTTGGCGCTATGCGAAGGTAGAATATTATCCTGGCCAGAAATATTGGGCGTTTGGTTTTCAGCAGAATCGGCGCTATGCGAAAAAGATGCAATATTCACTTATTTAAACTTTCACGATTTTCACACATTATATATTTACTAAAACGGGGCTTAATCGTGTATAGATTTTGAAAACAACACACGATTAAGCCCCGTTTTAGTAGATGCAATATTGTCCTGAACAGAAGCTATTTCGCATTCTATAACGACGATTGGTGGAGTATTACTTAAAATTTTATTAGTAGATAGTACGTCTGTAGATCTGTCTTCTGTTTTTGGATTTAAAACTTCTGAATCTAAAAATTTTAAATGGACTGATACTGCCAAGACTATATTATTATTCTTTTTATTTCTATCCATTTGTAGTTTTTACAGGCTATAAAATTTTGTTTGTCCGAATCATCCGAAGTTGATACATTCGACGTACGATTGAAAGCATAATCGTTAAGCGGGTCTGTTTAGTCAATTTGTATCTATCAACTTGTATCCAAAGTTGATGAGATTCTGTCATAGGAGCACGTCCCGAAATCGTAGTATGTTCATCCGGTTCGAAAAAGAACTCAAAATACTTTGATGTGGGTAGATTCGGTAAAGATGTGTTTAATTTACTGCTTGTCCGATGCTGCATGGGCTTCTTGCTATGTAGCTTATCCAGAACCGACATACCTTCATGCAATTGAGAGTTTCTTCTTTTATGCTGTGTAAAGGCGGTAGACTAATTTGAGCTAGTTCTTCATTTTTCTGGCAGATTTCTATCATAGTCTGTATTCTCGTAAAACACCTGGAAGAAATAACAATCATGATTTATTGTTGTAAATGTATTCCTATTTAAGAATATATACGATATTATGCCTATTTAAGAACATATACATAAGTATACAGGATGTAATCATTAAATGTTTACTGACAATTATTCATTAAATACAAAATCTATTAACAAATTTTAAGAACTATCAAAAGTACATTACAGGAGTACAAAAGTACAACATTTTGAAATAAATCTAGAATGTTTCCAAAATACCTATTTAATTTAAATGCTTTTGGAAATTTTGACAACTACACCTTTTCAAATGTAAATTATATAAAACAACGATAAAAGAAATACTGATCAGATGACATGAGTACCTATAACTTGTTTGTTAATGATTGAAAATAGATAAGTAACTAACTTTATAAAGCTAAATTGTTTTTAATAAACATCTTTTTTTTTTAAACTTAATTAAACCTAAATGTAGCAGGCAAAAAACATCAATAGAAAGACATACTCAACACTTACCTTTGGTTTCCGGACATATTTTTAACGAAAAGTTTGCAGGCATCACTCACTAAAACCGCACGCAACCTTTTGCGCACGCGCCGCACGGCCGACTGACTCCATTATGTAATCAAATAAGAGGGGATATTATGTTTCGCACTTAGTGGGATTTTAGCGTAGTATTGCCAGTTGACCGTATTTAAGTGTTGTATTATTATATTTTTGTACAAACATATTCACCGTTAAGCGCGTTAACTATGCTTTTGCGTTGTATTTGTTACAGGGATTATAATACAAGTCTTTTAAATACACGGTTAGATGTTTTTAGCCATGTTAAACCGTAGGAACTGTGTTTTAGTGTTGCATATGAAAAAAAAGAGTATACGAAATAAAACGTAATAAAAGGGTTAAATGGCATGAATGGGAATTTATAAAGTTTTTGTCAAGTAACGATGTTTTAGGTATGTATCGTATCGTATAAAAGATTTATCAACATAAACAACAATTAAGCGTTTTTACATTGCTTATAGTTGAGTAATGTGGGTTAACGATTTTATAGTATTGAGAAGTATCACAATATTGTGCACTTAACGTGTAAGGTCGACTCTGTATCTCGGTAACTACAAGTGCTAAAAATATAATTCCAAGACCAGTCGATGGGGATTTGTATTCTCTTTTAGAATCTTCTTCCAAATGAAAACTGCTAATATGCAGCTTAGAACGGTTTTAGAGATAGGACGGCAGCGAGATGGAGACGCCTCAGATAAACGGTAGTAATATACAAAAACTGATAAAAAAGTAAAGCTTATAACATACCTCAAGATAAAAGTATGATACTGTGTGATTTTCACTATTCTTGTTTTAGTTTCAGATTCATCTAGTTTCATGGCGAAATACGTTTTTATCTTGTGTTTTAGGACGTCAATGTGGCTCAGGAAGTGAAAAATGAAAATAAAATTTATGGAATCATAAAGAGCAAATATACAGCATCCAGAACCAACGAAGTATACGTTCATGGCATGGGTAATTGCCCAGGTATTGTAGTCATATCCGTAGTCAAACGGCATCCACAAGTATAAGCAGGTTTCCATTCGTACCGAACGGCTTTCTATAAGCTCTTTATTTTTAATGTTATTCATAAGAGGCACGAAGATCCAGAGAAGCCAATCGAATAAAATAAAAGTTACGAGACACAGCGTGATCCAACGGGTATGACGTTCAACTTGAATTAGTTTCTGAAAACATAAAGTAGTATAAATCCATCAAACTTAATTTTATTGTTCTCTATTCAACCGTGTGATTCTTAAAACGCATTAATACCGAATCGGTTTCGACTTTTATTGACAAATAAGCTTTAGTAACGGGGTTTCGATTTTCACCGTTCGTATACAGCTAGATCACTAAAAATGAATTAGGGTACGGAATTGTAACATGCCCTTGTTCAAAACAGTGATTTTACTCAATACCGTGAAAGCAATCTATGAAAGCTGGTAAACGAAACTATTTTCCGATCCTGCCTTCAAACTTGGGGTATATTGGATTCTCTTTTTACAAGCAATATGTCTTACTTATCGCTATGACAGCTGCCGTTGAAAAGTATTGCACTTGGTCCGTAGATATAGGGTAAAAGAAATGGATACCCAATCAGCATTCAATAAGAGCCAACAGCCTATATACTTTTAACAGTGTTGGTAGTTCTGTGTATGAATTTGACATTTATTGCTTTTATTGTTTTGGATCATCCATATCATCATCAATGCAAATGCAGTTGTTGTATATTTGTGTGTCGATTTCTTTTAATAAGTCAATGAATTGGTCTTATAATTTGAAAGAAGTATGTCAATAGTACGTAAAAACAGTACTTTGACTTTTAAAGGCGCATAAGTTTAAAGGGCAAACGTATACTACCTACTTTTTTCTTGTAATAACTCTACTTCAAGATCGTTTTATTTTATTATTAGGTAAACTTGTGCGTATGTACGTCCATAAAATACGTACCTACTTAACTTTATCATAATTATACATTATCAAATTGGAAGTTTTAGAAGCAAAATAATGGAACGTAAAGTGTACCTTCTTTATGAAAAGGTCCTTGTCATCCATGAAATTGTTTAGATGAATTTTATCCATGAGTTGTTTCATTATTTGGGGGTAAGCAGGTATCATGCAAATGAATATTTTTGCCTAAAAAATGTAAACATAATATTAACCTGAAATTGTTATTACACGTCAAAATATCTCAATTATCAATATACCTCTAGAGTGGGCACAGATCCCGACCGACTTTAACCCTTTAATGCATGATGATACATTTATGACATAGAAACGAGACAAGTGACAATCAAGTCAATCAATCAAGTTCTATTGGAATGTAGACTTTGTCACATCTCCGTAAGTTTTAATTTGAAATGAATTTGGTTGTCACTTGGGATGATTTAGGATCAATATTGATAATTCATGCATTTCTATATGCAGGATAATTTATGCAGGGTTAAACACAATAACCTGCCATATTCATTCCGAAAATCCGTCGGATCTGCATAGCGGTTATGTCCGCCGGGCATCCGCCGGATAAATCTACCATACATTGATTGGCAGACCCAATTTATTATGGAATATAAGATAGGATATGATGGATAGGATAAGATGAATTATAAAATGTATCGGGTTGATCTGCCCTGCCTGTCTGTATTCATAATAATTTATACATACCACTACCACTGCAGTTGCTGGAATAATTGAAAACATGGTGCCCAAAGTTCTAAAATTAAGGTCATCAAAATTGATGTACATGTAAATAAATTGTAAGATAAAACACATGGGACTGCCTATAATGATACACCAAGAATTCAAAATGAAAATCCTGTGCACAGGAGGAAAACCCCACCAAGTACGACTTCCCATTCTGAACAAGTTCATTCCGAAAGCTAATTTTTGATAAAAGATCTGTTGCCTTGGCGGTAATCTGGAAAAAAAAATGTATTTGAATAAAGTCATATACTACGAGTAATCAACAGTTCCCCGTTTTAAATTAAAAGGTATTTACACATAGTATTCCAATTTCATATTTTTCTCAAGTTCTACCGTGTCGGCAACATGTTGAATTGACTTTGCTTCTTCAAGCTCTGTATCCAACACGTCCATTTTGTACAACTGTCCAAGTCGTAATAATTGACTGCGGAGTAAAAAGCTCTGTATGTCTTTACGACTGTCGTTGGAAATGAATTTGTGTCCATTATATCGTACAGTCAGGTTTAATCAGTTTTTAATCTTTTTAATTGTAGCTTTTTCACTTCTTATTTTACTCATAAAATCGGAATTGTTTTGTTACAACGGGGCGGGACGGGACAATATGTCAGTTTCTATAGAAAACGTCACGTGACATCCGAGGGCTCCGAGCTATCACGTGCTTCTTTCTACAGAAATTGTCCCGTCCCGCCCCGTTCCGTCCCGTCCCGTCCTGTCCTAGTGTGATATGAATGATGCAAACATATTCTTGTATTGGTATTCCGGTACAAAATACCAGTGTCCAGATATAACGTACTACAATACAGTTTTATCTGTAAATGTACTATATTCGTTTATTTAGATAAACAATAACGACTATAACAATACCAAATCCTTAAACCTAGCTAATACCTTTAAATAAAAAATGCTCCCAAATTCACCGTCGTGAGTAATGGTGCCCAGAAGGCTGGCAGCGTTGGCTTTTTGGATGGCTGGGCTTAGCCGCTGACCAGAGTAGCTGCCAGCCCTCTGGTTGCCTGACACATCGACAAGGCGCTTGGAAATATCTTTGACAAGGGCCTTGACGCTAGGAACTTACGGTCCCAGGGTTTCAGCACTGAAAGGCGCAAATAGGCGTTACCTAGGACGGCGTTTTTGCGTAGTTTGTTATATATGCTCGGCTATTGCGGCAGGAGCTCCGGCTCTAGATAAGGTCGCTTAGAGGTGAGACGGCGCCAATATCAACGAAGGTGGCCTGGCGTCCCACACCAGGTCAACGTTCTCCCAGCTTCCTTGGAATGAGCATTATACCATCACGACGCTTGCCATCATCATGTGATACCGTTCGTCTCCAGGATAGCCGGCAAGTTAACAGTAACTTGTACATTCATTGAAATTAAACACTTTAGAACGGATTAATCGCGTTTATTAACACCATGATCCTACGTTTCGAGCCTTTTACAGCACTTGTTTTCACAGGGTTGAGATGATGATGATGGTGTTTAATTTCAATGAATAACAATCGCGGTAACAGAAGACAACTTGTACATTATTTACAATGAAAGCAATTTTTACATTTTTATTTCGTCCAATGAGAAAATATTTAATGTTGTTGTTGCAGTTCTGTTACTGTTAATTTTGTATTAATTAAATTGCATGACTTATCATGAACCTTTTCTGACCACATGAACTTTTTTTGGCAATCGAACTATTGCGATAAAGAACTGACTTCAGACGTACCTACTTAACTGAGAACTGAGAGTAATTGTATTTTTTTAATAATTTAATATGAAAAATTACAATTATTTGACGCGACCGATTTGATTAACTAGATTATTAATAAATTTATATTAGATAACAGAAATGCCAAGTATTAATTTTAAATTTTGTTGACATTTAAATCAAAATGCAATGTGCAATGGACTCTTTCATAAAATGTAGATTTGTTAGTTTTGTTACCCTTTCCCGTTCCTAGCTTCTTTTCAAATGTAATTTGTTTGATTTGTTCTATTTACAAAATTAGAGGGTTTGTTACCTTTTATGGCTACTTCGTCGTTGTTTCGAATAATCGTTTGACAATATCTAGTCTTCAATTATGTGGTCTATGTTATTGATTACGGTGTATGTTTTTTGCGTCTAAGTTCTTTTGTTTGATGTTGATAATGTGTTTGTTTTTAAATGAGTACTTAGGTATATGAAAATCACTCCCTTATTTCTTTAGTTATATTGTAGAACGATACTGAATCAATATTACTTATATTTATACTATAATATAAATACCTATTGGTTTATGTTTTCAAGCTATCAATAAGAGCTGGGGCCTTGCCATGGCGTCTTAATGCGATTCAGTTTAGGCTCAGTTGTATGGAAGCGACTCAGTTTAGGGCGTCAACTGAATCGCGTTAAGACGTCATGGTAAAACCCCTGTTGTAGTCTGTCTAGCATTAATAATAAACTGAAATTTTACGTATGAGGATTGTGTATGGTTACATTGCAGTGCAGTTGCAACTGAAATATAAAATGTATTAATCATAAATAAATAAAAGCACACGCAAATCGGACCGAACCATTTCAACTATTACAGAAATCCTCAAATTTTAGTATATTACATGTGTATTTAAAAATATCAAAAATACACCAAAAAATGGATTATTTTAAATATATAAATAGTACAAAATGCAATTTATGCTACTTCATTTCAAACCGCGTGTAAAGTTATAAATTCAATACCTAGATTTGGTATTTCATCCCTCTGAGTTATCGCATTCGCTCTCCCGCTAATGTGCTTCATCCATCATCCGAAACTCGGTAATATTGGATTTTTTTTACCAAGGATTTTCACCTTGTTTTAAATTATTGCGAATGTATCATGATGTCTATGAAATTGGCAATATTTCTATATGTATGGTTTTATATTTATGAGCAAACATAACCAAGTGTACAGAAAAGCGTAGTGAAATCATGTTTCATCTGCAAAATTGTACGGATTTATTACAAATAGTGCGTAATTTTGAATTATGATCGACGAAAGGTAAATGACTGACACTGAATTTTCACTTTGTTTTCATGGCCCTACTCATAAAAGTCGCTGACTATTGATTCATTTTTATATATTAATCCGTAATAAAGCCACTCAGTCAAAACCAAAAAGTGCCAGTGACTCTTTCAAAACCGGTATGTTTCTAACTTCCTAATTAATTAACTTCTAACAAATTAAGGGCCACTTCCACCACCCGGGGTTACCCACATAGCCCGGAGTAAAACAGTTTTTTTTATGAAATTTGATAGGTTAACTCCGGGCTAGCGGCTAACCCCAGGTAGTGCAAGTAGGTCTTATAAACAGAGAGGACTGAACAGCCTTGATTTTTTGCCACCTACCTTACCAACATAAATGTACATTATTTGGTTACTTTTATCTCTTTTATCCTTCAAATAGAGAGAGCAGTAGTTAGTTTGTTTATGCGAACAAAGTCACGGACAGGTGCTAGTAATTAAAAAAATTCTTAGCTTGGGTGTTTTTTTATCTTCTAAATCGTTGTACGGTTTGACCTAGACTGAAAATTTATATTCAGCAGAAAAGAAAGTGCTAAACGCCTGAACTATAAAGTGTAAAGTTTATGTGAATGAATTGTAATCCAAGTGGTCCCGCAAGGCTCTCCGTATTTATTCCTTACCACCCTCCCATTGAATGAACGGATTTATGTAGGTAGCTCTGCTCAGTTAAACACGTCGCGTATAAAACAAACAAAAATATCACTTCTAAAATACTAATTCACATCATTTAAATATTTCATTAGTTAAGCAGTTGTTGAATCCACATTAAATATGTACACAAAGTTCTTGGAGCTTTTCCGGATTACTTTGTCTGTGGAATAAATTTATTAGTCTTTATACGCGTCTAGCCATATGTATAAAGTATGTAAATATGACTAACTCCTCTTGTGCCACATTGTTAGATCGGAGAGTAGCAAGTGGCAAAGCGGGAGTCGCTTTGCGGGTTTCCTCTAAGGAAATACTTTTCCTTGCTTTGCAACTCGCTTTTGCCCTGGTGATCTTGCTGTCAGACTGATAGTTAGAGAGATGGCTAGTTTCTAGTTCGGTAAGTGTACTTTAGTAGCAATCAGCGAATAAAATATATATATGGAGCCTGCATCTATTACTGTCCGTATTCTTTTTATTTATTAGTTAAAAAACAATATGTAATTTTTACCAAAAAAAGTTAACTAAAGTGCAGAACATATTAAAACACGATATCTGCACGGTTAAAGCCTCCAGCTACATACTTGCAAAGAGTACATAATCTATGTTTTCAACACACCTGCTCGTAACGAGGTTCTTATCTTACCGCTTTTAGGCTTATAATCCAAGATATTAAACACGCGTGCTTTTTCATTATATTATTGAACTAGTGTGGTAATCAGAATATAACCCCATCAAATTAAGTTTGTATCCTACGAGACTAAGTTACGTACACTAATAATACATTCAAATTTTGTCGGATTGGAAAGTTTTTTTTTTCAAATAAAAAGTACACTGTTTTTAGCCGCATAATAACTTATGCGTTAAAAAGCAATATCTCCGTATTTAGTTGAATACATGGATTAAACCTTCTGAATTATTGAATATACGTGAAATTGTATTAAATTATTCAAAATTCACAATAATTTGTGCTTCAAACATAAATTATTTGTTTTTTATTTTGTCTGTTTGGCGGGCCTTTGCCTCAAATTTGCGCGCGCAACGCGATTCGAAAAAAATACACCAATGGCGCGCTGCGGTAACGCCGGTAACTTATTTACGTAAAACGTTTTTGATTGTTTTCTCGCTTTATTATTATGATAAAATGCAACTATAATAGAATTAAAAGTAAAACTATAACAATATGTGGATTAGGCTCCTCTGAAACTACAAAACGCGGCGCGGGTGCTATCATGAAAATCTAGTTGTACTTAGTAGTGATAAATATACCTACTATTTGTGACGTATGGGCCTTAACTTCGGGATTTATTAATTGAAAATCTAAAATATTGTCATCAACCGACGTCGAAAAGGCATCGAAAGAAGCTTCAAGTACCTAGTCTATAAAGGTTAGTGAAACTCATACATGCTAATTACCATGTAGGCATTCTGACATGATTCTGACAATTAAGTTAACGTATTTAAAAAAAGTTAATAACCTCGAATTAAATTTTGATTTTTACTTACAAGTGTGTTGAAAAATGTCGTATGACACGTGTGTGCATGGCCATTATATACATCGGCTTTCTTATTGCGCACTCGCTTTCAGCTCGCGCGCAATATACCGCCTCGTGTATAATGACCATCATAGCACACGTGTATCACAATGTACTATCATTTTTTATTTTGGCTGTTTGCCTCAAATTTACGCGCGCAACTGGATTCGAAAAAAATACACCAGTGGCGCGCCGCGGTAACTTGTTTACGTAAACATTTTTGATTGTTTTCTCGCTTTATTATTATGATAAAATGCAACTATTAGAGAATTACAAGTAAAACTATAACAATATGTGGATTAGGCTCCTCTGAAACTACAAAACGCGGGTGCTATCATGAAAATCTAGTTGTACTTAGTAGCGATAAATATCTTCTTCTCTTCTCCCACTCGCTTTTGCCCTGACCCTGCACCTACTTATTTGTGACGTTTGGGCCTTAACTTTGGGATTTATTAGTTGAAAATGTAAAATATTGTCATCAACCGACGTCGAAAAGGCATCGCAAGAAGTAGTCAATAAAGGTTAGTGAAACTCATATGCTAATTACCATGTAGGCATTCTGACATGATTCTGACGATTAAGTTAACGTATTTAACAAAAGTTAATAACCTCGAATGAAATTGTGTTTTTTTTTTACTTACAAGTGTGTTGAAAAATGTCGTATGACACGTGTGTGCATGGCCATTATACACATCGGCTTTCTAATTGCGCACTCGCTTTTAGCTCGCGCGCACAATACCGCCTCGTGTATAATGACCATCATAGCACACGTGTATCACAATGTACTATTATGAACATGGATTAGGCTATTTGGAATAGTTTTAATTAACTGCTTTTATTATTGTTTCATGTTTATTAATTTATGTCCGAAATGCGCAAACTGTTGGATTTAAATTTTATTTTATATTATGACATCTGAATGTACACATTTTAAACAATAAATGACATCTTATCTTATCATCTCTCTAATTATTAGTCTAACAGCAAGATCACGTGGGCAGCAAAATTTTAAGTAATATCATATTCTTATTCTAAGAACTTATATATGTTATATGTTATAGTATCTTTCTATGAGGATTTTGCAAAAAAACTTGTCGATCCAAATTAACGGAGCCAAAATCAAATGCTAATTATATTATCTTTAAAAAAATAGCATTTTTCCTAAAAATATCCCCTGATTGCCTGGCAGCATGGGTTCATTGTTATGATTCTCGTTCAGACATCCCTCGTAAAGGCTTCAACAACACTCGAAGGACGAATAACCTCACCCCATAGAAACATATTCAGCGCAGCTCCTTACTTTAATTAAATCAATGTTTACCCAAAGCACTTTCACTACTTGACACGTAGCCAGAATTTATTTAGTGGAGGAAGGTAGAATACGTGAACGGGTGAGTATTATGGAAAGCATTCAGCTAGTTAAGGATGAGTTACTCGTATCTACTTGAAGTGTTTTTATAATTAAGTACGAGTAAGTCAATATTTTAATCAACCTTTGAATAAATATAAAACTCTCATTTTTATGTATTTCCCATCACAGAACAATGGTGTTCCGGACCTTTAGGAGGCGTACGCGGAGCTGAAGCCAACACGAAGAGTTTAATGAAATGTAAGAGCACACCGAGCGGATGTTGCACCTGCCCGAGCCCGAGTAATGGGACGCACACAGGGGCAGCACCCGCTAGGATGTATGGACTATTGCAAGGGTGTATGGACTAAATAATCTCATTCATTATTATTACTTACACATATATTTAAATTTGCCCAAAAAGACGGACGCTCTTTCGGTACCTACTACCACATGCGCCTAGATTAAGTACACCTTCAAAACTCTACTAATCGTAATTTTTGGTATACCCTCGTTTTGTCGAACAACTTTTTGCCTAATTTCAGTTCGCCTAAAAACGTTTAGTATAATCAACGGTATGTCTAAAGTCATTTTACATAAACTCGTTTCACACAAAAATCATTACATCGAAAGTCGTTGTGCCTAATGGTCATTTTGTATAATTATTGTTTCGCCGAATATTATTTTGCCTAATTATCGTTTCGTCGATTGTCGTTTTGACTAATTATCCAAACATAGGGGAACCAATAACCAATAGATGCTAGGATGCTACTAATCAACAAATTAGATACCACCGCTTGAAAAAAAACATTTAAGCATGGTTAGGTTATAAGAATTGGTTAGCTCGCGCTCGTTAGTTTTCTAGGCTGGGGCAGAGTAAAGAGCGAGATAAAATACTTACTTTCAATTAGTTGTTAGCTCACCATCACCCTCACGAAGCAAAAAGCCAGGTATGTTCCCAGAGTCAGTTTAGGTACTACGACGAGCGAAGCGAGGAGGAGTGTTAGGATGAACTGTGACCAACAACACGCGAGCGAAGCGAGCGTGCCTCCACATCAGAAAGCATGTTCCCAGAGTCGACCTATTGGGTCGCTAATTATTAGGGGTGGCAGATTTTTTTTTTATATTAGATAAAAAAAATACTAATCGAATATTATAGACAAAACAATATTAGGTAAACTGAAAATAGGTATAATGAATGTTAGACGAAACGGGCGTTCGACCAAATGATTTTAGGCAAAACAAAATTCGATGTAATGAAAATTCGACGAAACGAATAAGTATACCAAGTGATATTAGGCAAACTGAAATTTTCTTGATTTCAATTAAGGATGACTCACAGTAGTCCGTTCCGTTCCGATCCGATACGGGACGATCTGTCAGTTTCTATACAAAAAGTCACGTGACGTCCGAGGGCTCCGAGCTATCACGTGATACTTTCTATAGAAACTGACAGATCGTCCCGTATCGGATCGGAACGGAACGGACTACTGTGAGTCATCCTTTAAACAAGGGACACAAAGGCATTCAAGAAAATTTGCTTTAACGATGTCCAAATTATAATTGAGACGGTTAGCAGTAAAATTTTTATTAATTTATTCATTTAAATGTTGATTGTAAATAATAATGTTAAAGTTGCTCATCCGATTTATCCTTTGTACAGTACTAAAATATCTATGGCTCCTGCCCGAAATAAATGATTATTTAATTTAATTTAATTTAAAATGCAAAAAAAAACATATTATCATAATAAAATTTTAAACTTGTAGTCATTTGACATTCTTTTTTTTTATATATATAAAAAAAATCTCATTACTTAAGTCCACCCGGAGGAGAAAGCCAAAAACAAGCCATATCACTATCCTTTCTTCGACAACTGTGTGCCTTATGATTAAATTCAAATTGTGATTGTTTTATTGTTTTGTTTTGTTTTTTTTTTGACATTTAACTCAGATTAAGCAATACCTGGTCTTGGAGTCAGCCCGACTCCAAGACCAGAACTCGAAACCTATTCCGCTGCAGCGGGGAGTTAGGCAGGGAGATGTCAACTCTCCTTAGCTGTTTACTGCTGCACTGTAGGACGTTTTCAAGACTCTGGACTGGAGAAGGCTAGGCATAAACGGCGAGTACCTCACTCACCTTCGATTCGCTGACGATATAGTAGTCTTGGCTGAGACCATGGAGGGTTTGAGTACAATGCTTGTTAACCTCAGTAGAGCCTCCGGGCGAGTTGGTCTTAAGATGAACATGGAAAAGACGAAAATTATGTCAAATGTCCATGTAGCACCAACTCCAGTTAAAATCGGAGACTTTACACTCGAAGTTGTAGACGATTATATATACCTAGGACAAAATGTCCAGGGTTGGTCCAATTTCGAGAGAGGTTAATCGTCGAATCCGACTTGGTTGGGCAGCGTTCGGGAAGCTGCGACACATCTTTTCGTCCAATATTCCGCAGTGCCTGAAGACGAAAGTCTTCGATCAGTGTGTGTTGCCAGTGATGACATACGGTACTGAAACGTGGTCGCTTACAATGGGCCTCATAAGAAGGCTCAAAGTCACCCAAAGGGCAAGGGCTATGCTAGGAGTCTCTCTGGGAAATCGTATCAGAAATGAGACCATCCGCAGCAGAACCAAAGTAACCGATATAGCTCTCCGAATCGCTAAATTTAATTTAAGAGGCAGTGGGCGGGGCACATTGCACGTAGAACCGATGGCCGTTGGGGCGGAAAGGTTCTCGAGTGGCGACCGCGTACCGGAAGGCGCAGCGTGGGTAGGCCCCCACAAGGTGGACTGATGACCTGGTGAAGGTCGCAGGAGTCCGCTGGATGCGGGTGGCGCAGGACCGGTCATTGTAGAAATCTTTGGGGGAGGCCTATGTCCAGCAGTGGACGTCTTTCGGCTGAAATGATGAAGCAATACTGTATAATAATAACGTAAAATACCGTTTCGGTTACACTTAAATCCGCTTATAATAATGCTCTAATGAGATTGTTGATTTTAAAGATTATTGATAAGTAGGTACTCAGTAATGGCAAAATAAGAGAGACTAATAATAAATAAGAGGAGTAAAAAATTAACGTAAGGATGAAAATGAATAAAGAGGAATAATAGGAGTAATAGAAATGCCATAACTTAATAACCCGTGAGGTGGCTTCATAAGACTTGTAATTTCTTAGAAATACAATTTATATAACATGTCGAAGGAGCGCGTTTCTAACACGTTATTATTGAATCTATCTCTTCAACCTCGTACATTCGAGATTTTGTGTCAACACCCTCTATTAACGAACATTTCTAGGCGTTCTAGACTGCGTCATAAACTGTAACATTGTTTTGTGTTGTATAAAGTCAAAAGTAATAAAGATACTTGATCTAGTTAGTGGGTGCGTAACGGTCGCTATAAAAATTAAGGGATATAATGCACTTATGGTATAACAAAATAAGGTAAATATATTATGTTATAATATAATTATCAACAGGTTAATGAACTTGTAATATATTAACCGTATACCTTGTTAGGTATATCGTTTAACGTATCTGATGTAACGTTCAGTTGATAGGTATTATAACAGCCTATCTACCAAACCTAAACCAGGTGCCCATTAGGTACGACGACGAGCGAAGCGAGACGGAGTGTTAGGTAGAACTGTCATTCTAATACTGCGATCAACCTTTTTTTTTATAATACTGACTCTGTCTCTGTACCTATTAGGTAGAATTAGTTTTCTTAGGCACTTGGATGCATGAAAGAATAATTACTTTTATATCTTAACAAACATTATTTCATGAATACTTATAACTAATATTCATTATAGTACGAGTATAATGCATATTAAAATGTTAAGTTCAACATATCTTGTATTAATTGACCATTATACTCCATAAAATTTTATTTTATGGTAATATACCGAAAGTCCATTATGATCCTTTGGTAATTATACATGATATTATATAAAATATTGTCATATTCGGTGAAAATATATCGCAAGTTGTTATACCAATCATTACACATCCTTAATTAGTTGCCTACATAACAACCGTTTGCCTTTATCTTCGTCTCCAAGAAGCGATAGCAAATATAAACTTACCTGCTTGTAACATAATGTAACAAAATGTGTTTTTACTAATAAATATCTGTATCTGTATCTGTACACATACATAGATATTTGTTGTCATTTTGGTTGCTAAACATAAAATAGATAACACAAAAATAGGATGTGAAAAAAAAAACAAATCATATTTTTGGCTCTCAACGTCTCGTTATTTAGGCTGGTACTCGTATACTGTTGCTTTTAATGACCAAGATAAGTAAAGGGATGAAAAAAATGTGAAAAATATATTTTTAAAAATCCGAGTGTGGTCGCTGGTACAAATACTGCGCGTGCCGTGCCGTGCGCGTGACTAGCTCAACAGTAGACAGTGTGGAAATACTACTGATTTAGAAACATTAAAGGATACACGTAACTCACACTAGAAAGAGCCGGAACGTGACTGGGCCGAGAGCCGATCTGTCAGTTTCTATAGAAAACGTGACGTGACCTCCGAGCAACTCCAATCTTTCACTAGAAATTCACAGATCGTCCCGTCTGACCCCGTTCCACCCCGTCCCGTCCCGTTATAGTATGAGTTATCCTTAAAACGTGCCAAGTTGGTGATGTTACTCTCATAGGAGCACGAAAACCGCAACAGCACATTGTTTTTACAAATTAATAAAATCTCCTTAATGATCTCGTCAATTTGTATTATTTGAGCGGATACCGCAAAATTATACAAATTTTTAATTTTTTTGTTTCATGGAGAAAATGTAGCTTGGTTACTGTTTCCATAGGCTGTACTGTGTTAGTTCACTATTCCCGTCACGCTCCGCTCATCAGTTCAGGCGCAGCCAAGCTTGCTCTCAACTGTACAGCTTAATAATAAACTTTAACAACTTTTAGAACAATTTTTAATGTCAACTGGAGTGTAATTACTAGGTCACTGCTATCAGAAATTAAAACGTTTCATTTTTATCTTATTTAAGTACGTGTTGCTATTGTTCGAAACGACAAACTGATGATAATGTTTAATTGATTGCATATACCTATTTTGTTTTGCATATCAAGATCTCCACCTTCGAAGGCGGGGTCAGTTAGGACTATGCTAGGAAAACTATATTAAAGAGGTAAAACCATAATAGTACCTTCAAATTTGCAAAACATAAATATCTTACTTAAACAAATATCGTCATGAATCACTGAGATAGTATATGTTTGTATTAAGTTTCACAAAAATGAGGTTTAAGGCAAACAAAATGACGACGTTATGTGGTATATTTTATCGACATCATATTATTGCCAAAACCTATTTAAATACCTATAAACTTACTTCTGACCTTGAACTACGTAATCGATAGGAATCCGATCCCGCAAAGCACATTACTCACGCTCGCAGAAAGATCGAAAGATCCCGCCCCGTCAAAACGCCGCGGGTTTGCATTGACATTTTGCCTATCGATAAACTTGTCTGATATGTGGGAACTAAAAAAATGGAAAATGTAAAAGCACTCGTTTGATAAAAGCCTTATTCGAAACGATATTTAAAGGATTGATTAGCCAATAGTTACAGATACTGAAGGAAGACTCACGCTAGACGGGACCAGGGCCTGGCCGGACCGGGACTGTCTATCGATTTCTACAAGATTTTTATTTAACTTAGGTATAATATAAATTGAAATAGTTGTCATATACTAAAAGACCAACTCCGACGAAGGCCGATCCGAGGATCGAACTCGGGTCTTCAGCTTACGCGGCTAACGCCATAACCACTAGGCCAACTGGTCTTATCCAAATGCCAGCGAATTTCTCGAGTATATGCAACCTTAGTAACAGGCAAGACGCCCGTGGCCATTTTCTAAGTACAAGCATTTCGATAAGACCAGTTGGTCTAGTGGTTATGGCGTTAGCCGCGTAAGCTGAAGACCCGAGTTCGATCCTCGGATTGGCCTTCGTCGGTGTTGGTTTTTTTTTCTTTAGGATATGACAGCTATTTTAATTTATAATTTATATATAGTAGTGTTACTACTTTAATAACAAATAAAAAATATTCTGTACAATTGTTAAGCACAAATCAAATCTTTTATTAAATGTAATAAATGTTTTGATTCATGTTTTTGTTTTTTAAATAGTCACACTACTATATATAAATTATAAATTTCTGTAGTATATGATATCTCTTTCAAAATATAACAAAAAATATTCAATAAAATAATTTGATTTGTGTCAACAAAAAGTTAGGTACCTATAATATTTCAGTATTTAATACTTATGTATTATTTAGCCTGTTTAAAACACATACGCTCTGTTGGAAACACGCGGACAGTCAAACCTGTCCGCTATAGAACGTAGGATAAACCTTCCCCAGGTTTACGAAATGTCACTTATTCAGTGTAGGTACGATTGTACTATAAAACATCCGGTACCTACACAACGTTTTTAGCGAATAATATAATTTCGAATTTACCAGAGGGTTTTGTGTAAACAGTAGCCCTTATTAAAATGCAAAGGCGCATCACCTTGTTAAAAAAATTAATAAATGAATTACTCAGGGGACCGACCGTGAACAACTAAATTCGAGAATTTGTATCTCCGTCTCTATCGCACTTGAACATATTAGAGTGAAACTCACGCAGATACCGTATTTCGATTTAGTGATGTTCGAGGTTAATCCTCAGGTGAGTCAGATCGAATCCAGTGAAAAAATAATAACGAGATTTAAATATATTTTTTATCACGCACCCTATTTAAAAACGATTTCTTTTGAGATAAATTTTCTGATTGAAGTATCTAATAATGCTTAGAAGCTCATCTACTCGAACTGCAATTAAAAAAAAACAATCAACGACAAAAAATGTGTTTATGTTTTTTTTTTGTTTTGTTTATTTGAGGCAGCTCGTGGGTTGTTCCATTATGTTATTGTACGATTAAAGTTATATACGAGCCACCCTAGCAAAATTCAGGAAGCTCATAATTATTATATAACCTGCTATTTGGATTCGTTAATGTTTAAAAAATGTAATCATACATTATAAATTTACTAAAACGGGGCTTAATCGTGTATAAACTTAGAAAACAAACCTCCGACGTTTCAAGGGCGACATTGTCCCCGTGATGTAACTGATGTAATAAGGGTCTATTATTACAAAACTCGACTTCGTCTCGTTTTGTAACAGCGACCCTCAAGTTTTAAGAACCAATTATGAACTGTTGCATACATCAGTTTTTCTCCAACAGCTAAAATAGCGAAAAAACAAAATCAAGAAAGGTGGCAGAATGTGGAAGATGTTGTACGCCCACTAAAGAAATTAAAAAAACAACAACAGTGCTCATAATTATATTGCATGAAAACCCATAGCAGCAGTGTTCTTATGGAATACCATAGACAACGTTATAATGTATACTTTTTTAATATCGCTGTCAGTCATCTAATTGACGGATAGAAGTGCTGAAGTAGAAAAAAAACACTTAAAACTAGTCCTTTAACTTCTTGAACAAAATCCTGAAGGAAGCATTACAAAAGTGTAGAATATTTAACATAACAATGGCATAATATATTTTGTTTTATTGAAAACAAAGAAAGGTAACTTAGTTTCACTGTTTACTATCGTTACTTCAGGTTAACTTTCTATTGTACATGAAAAGTAGTGAGAAGTGGAGTAAAATTGCTTTGAGCGGGTGATAAACTCAAAATCGGTTTTTGGACTCCATTCAGTACACTTTTGCGAGTTGATCATGTACTGTAATACTGAAATAAAGAAGGAACTTCATTCGATATTGATATAAAACCTAACCTCAAAATATCCCAAAACAAACATCACATATTATGATTTCATCAAATAGTGCTACAGTATTAGCTGCTATTTTTTTTTTTTTTTATACTACGACGGTGACAAACAAGCATACGGCCCGCCTGATGGTAAGCGGTCACCGTAGCCTATGGACATAAAATTGTTATTTTCCTTGAATTAAGTACATGGTTGAATGTTGATAGCAGATATTACTTTGGACATCGTAAACTAAAATATATGTTAACAACCACAGGCAATTTTTTTGTTACAGTTACATGCCGCAGATAAAACATACGAGAACCTACACAATTATTGAATTACTTATTCAAATAGTAGTGTTGCTAACTACGATTTTTTTAAATTTGCCGCGCTTTTCTACCAACCGTTGGGTTGTTTTAATAGTATAACTAATACTCTGCATTTTGCATTAATAAGTTGTTACATAAGTATGAATTATAGGCAATGTGTGGCTGTATAATTTTTTGCCATTGCACATGCACATATTCAAGTTAAAAAAAAAAACTTTTAAGCTTTATTCCTTCTTGTCACCGCTAAATAGAACCAATGAGCACTTATGTGTTTATCACACAAATAAATGCCCTTAACGGTATTCAAACCCAGGACCATCGGCATAGCAGGCAAGGTCACTACCAACTACGCCAACCGGTCGTCCGGTGTTCCGAAATATCAAAATAATTTAAAGAATTCATATATTTACGTATGATACCTAATCTCTACAATAAATTCCAATATTTTGAGAGAAAGACCTAAACCCGTGGATTTGTTTCTGGGGTGAGTAAATGAGAGTATCGTTGACACTTTGTTCTGCTTGGTGCTTACAAATCGAGAACCAAGAGTAATATATTAGTTTGCGACCTCCTAGGGCCTCCATGCATCGTTTTCCACCCGCTTCATAGATAAACAACAACCCACTTTCAGAGCATGAGAAATAAAAACATATTAAACATAAAATAGTCTGGTGTGTTGTGGTAGTGAATTAGTAAGATTCTTTTTTCACAGATAAACAAACAACTCACTTTCAGAGCATGACAAATGAAAAACGGTCTACATTCACAAAAGAACAACGTTCGATAGATTAAAATGTACTTCTGTTGTAGTGTTAACCACGGCGAAATTGTTTCTTGTGTAACTTGACGCAAACCTAAGTTGAAATTACATCTCAAAGCTAAAATGTAACTAAGAAGCGAATTTCATAAAGTTTAGAATACTATTAGCTATTGATTACTGAACTTTATGACAGCTTAAAAGTGAGTTAAATTTAGACTGTAACGAATCGAAAGACGAATCGACGAATCGATCGCACAATACTTTTATTTAGATGTTGTGAGCTCACAAGTTTTTGAATTCTGGGCATTCATTACAAAATATTTAATAAACAATATTTAATCCAGCACCCTATACTAATCAAAGAAGTGATCTTTATTTTTATTTTTATTTAATATTTATAAGAGAAAGAAGTCATTGAAATTTTGCGAGTCCAAGTGCGAGTCGAGCTCACGCACGACGGGTTCTGTACCATTATCGACAAATAAATAACACGTTGTCGTATGGGAATGCCACTTATATTTTTGTTTTATTTAAATTTAAGTTACCTATTATTTTTAAAACCTGTTGCCGTTATCAATGTTGAGCAAACATTTTGCAAAAAAACTTCATGTTTTTTCACTTAAGTATGTAGGTGTGTATTTTAACCAGTTTTTAGTATTTGTTGTTATAGCGGCAACTTAAATATACATCATTTGTGAAAATTCTAACTATAACTGTTCATGAAATACAGCCTCGTGACAGACGGATGGATGGATAGTCGAGTCTTAGTAATAGGGTCCCGTTTTACCATAAAAATCTCAATACACTACATCTAACGTGGAGCAGATAATAATCTAGTTAGAAATTTTAGACTTACTAAGTGTATTGAATGTAATGTAAATGTATAAGTGACTACGTGATTGACATGTTTGTGGGTTTTGAATTTGTCCTTTATTATATACTTATTTTATTAGTGGGACGACGAAGGCGAACGTCTCGCGGAGAATTATATTAAATAGAGGCTGGTAAAGTTTAAACATTAGGTATTAAATCCAAGTATGCCAAGCAATGTCGAATAGGTTGTAAGTATAATATGGTATCGTGACGCACTAGTCTACGGTAAGAGCGCTGCGTCCCTAATGAACCCGAAACCGTATTAAGGTAATGCGCATCTAAACTCGAATAACCTTTATCATTCAACGGAACGACGTCGTATTCGCGAAACCTGAAATTTGATTTTATGACATCATCCTGTTATCGTACCGTGGCAGGCTGAAAACGGCAAAGTTCAGCTTCGTTATGAATTCTGTGTCATAGGCAAAATTAGAGATTTTTTTTATTTTTTTCACAATTTTACGGAATATCCGACACTGACGAGCACGGTCGCCAGAATAAGCGACTCTAAAATCAGTGTTTGCACACTTATATAATTTTTTTTACTATTTTATTTAATCACTACGCGCAACCTGTTCCCTAGGTTCCCTAAGTCCCCAATCTCAAGCCCGCAGCATTGTACTCGACGCTTGAGAATAGACCTAGGTGTCCTGAAACATGGTGCTATCCGTAATTTTATTATGATACTAGCTTTCCGCCCGCGACTTCGTCCGCGTATAATAGGGTTCTTCCTACAGATTTTCATACCTTGTTTTATCTTTTTAAAATGTGACTTGATAACCTACACATATATAATACAAATATTTTCTATTGCGTTTACGTTTAAGTTTTTATTAGGTAGATGTTGGCAACAGGCGGTATTATCGCTAAAAGGCAACATTTGTCTCTTACAGACAACCATCCGGTTAAATAGCATAAATGATTACCTACATACTTGAATAACAAAATTGAGTTGAAGTCTATGGATACAAAAGAAAACTTTCCGCCATCTTTTCACCTCTTTATGGGTGGAATTTCCAAAAAAAACATGAAACCAGTTTTCTTTTATTTTAATAAGGAATCGATGCATAAAGTTTCAAATCTCTAGCTCAAAAAAATCTTTATTTCCCCGCTTCATCAATTTTCAATCCCGTTTTTACCCCCTTAGGAGCACAATTTTCCAAAACTATGAAAACACTTTTCTTTTGTTCTAATAAAGAGTCTTTTCACAAAGTTTCAAGCCTCTAGCTCAAAAAGAATCTCCTTTTCCATACAAACATTTAACCACTTAGCAAACAACTTTTTTATATTTTAATAATAAACAGTCTTTGCACAAAGTTTCAAGTCTCTAGCTCAAAAAAACACCATTTTCAAACAAACTTTCAACCCCCTTTCTAACCCTTTAGAAGTTGAATTTTCCAAAACTATGAAAACACTTTTCTTTAAATTGCAACGGTTAACACTCACGTATTTTTATCACAATAGGCGTCAGGACGTAAGGCATTCGGCAGTAGCGGAACATACTTTCGGTACGGACCGGGACGCGACGCATTTCATTCGGTTCGATAAAGTGAAGTTGTTGGCACGGGAAAAATGTTACGTGCCACGCAAGATCCGTGAGGCCATTGAAATCGGACGTCGCCCTAATTTCAACCGCGACGGAGGTTGGACTCTGCCACCGGCTTGGAAACCAGTGCTTCCTAGAGGGAACGTGAATTTGTGTGGTGACGATTTGGTGGACACGGTTAGTTCGGTGTGCTTGTCGTTGATCCCGTCAGACGATCCGACAATTCAGACTCCCGCAACGACGGCGCCGGATTGCGCGAATCACCCCGCTTCCGCTTCCTCCCGCGCGAACCGTTACCTACGCCGGGCTCGGGCAGCGAAGGTGATAACAACACTCTGTCTGTCCGACGATGTCTGCCCGACGCAGATGAATCATGTCACGCCTATTGTGATAAAAATACGTGAGTGTTAACCGTTGCAATTTAATATCAGTATGACTCACGAAAGTTTAAATTATACACTTTTCTTTGATTTAAATAAAAAGTTTTTACAAAAACATCAAAAATAATCTCCATTTTTATACAAAGGTTTTACCCCCTTTTCACCCCCTTAATTTCCAAAAATCATGAAAACACGTTTCTTAAATTGTAATAAAGAGTCTTTACACAAAGTTTCAAGACTTTAGCTAAAAAAAACAATTCTCAAACAAACTTTCAACCCCCTTTTTAGTTTTTACCCCTTTAGGAGTAGAATTTCCAAAAACCATTAAATCATTTTTCTTTAATTGTAATAAAGAGTCTTTACACAAAGTTTCAAGTCTCTAGCTCAAAATAAATTCCATTCTCATACTAACTTTCTACCCCTTTTTTACCCCCATAGGGGTTGAATTTTCCAAAACTATGAAAACACTTTTCTTTAATTCTAATAAGGAGTCTTTACACAAAGTTTCAAGTATCTAGCTCAAAACAAAATTCTATTCCTATAAAAACTTGTTAGAGGTAGAATTTCCAAAAACCATGAAAACGATTTTCTTCATTTGTAATTAAAAGTCTTAACACAAAGTTTCAAGTCTCTAGCTCAAAACAAAATTCCATTCCTATAAAAACTTTCAACCCCTTTTTTACCCCTTTATAGGTAAAATTTTCAAAAACCATGAAAACAGTTTTCTTAAATTGTAATTAAAAGTCTTTACACAAAGTTTCAAGTCTCTAGCTCAAAAATAAATCCCATTCTCATACAAACTTTCTACCCCTTTTTTACCCCCATTGGCGTTGAATTTCCAAAAACCATGAAAACACTTTTCTTTAATTAGGTATAATAAGGAGTCTTAACACAAAGTTTCAAGTCTGTAGCTCAAAACAAAATTACATTCCTATAAAAACTTTCAACCCCCTTTTTACCCCTTTATAGGTGTAATTTCCAAAAACCATGAAAATACTTTTCTTTAATTGTTATACAGAGTTTAAAAACAAAGTTTCAAGTCTCTATCTTAAAACAAAATTCTATTCCTTTACAAACTTTCAACCCCCTTTTTACCCCTTTAGAGGTAGAATTTCTAAAAACCATGAAAACTGTTTTCTTCAATTGTAATTAAAAGTCTTTACACAAAGTTTCAAGTCTCTAGCTCAAAAATAAATTCCATTCTAATACAATCTTTCTACCCCTTTTTTAACCCCCATAGGCGTTGAATTTTCCAAAACTATGAAAACACTTTTCTTTAATTATAATAAGGATTCTTAACACAAAGTTTCAAGTCTGTAGCTCAAAACAAAATTCCATTCCTATACAAACTTTCAACCCCCTTTTTACCCCTTTAGAGGTGGAATTTCCAAAAACCTTGAAAACAATTTTCTTCAATTGTAATACAGAGTTTTAATACAAAGTTTCAAGTCTCTAGCTCAAAACAAAATTCTTTTCCTATACAAACTTTCAACCCCCTTTTTACCCCTTTAGAGATGGAATTTCCAAAAACCTTGAAAACACTTTTCTTCAATTGTAATACAGAGTTTTAAAACAAAGTTTCAAGTCTCTAGCTCAAAACAAAATTCTTTTCCTATACAAACTTTCAACCCCCTTTTTACCCCTTTAGAGGTGGAATTTCCAAAAAGCACGAAAACTGTTTTCTTCAATAACTAACTACAAACTATTACTATTACTATTTATAATTTATAACTTATTTTATTAATTAATATAGTATCTATTTATTGATTAAAACAGGTTTTTAATCACACATTTAAACAAAACTTACAAACAAAAAAAAAAACAAAAACCTACCCACAAACCAACTAATCAAACAGACCCCCCCGCCACATCCCCGGCGCAAAAGTGCCCATCACACTCGCCGCGTTTCCGCGTTGAATAGCAATAGACAGCCTCTGCGCCAGGAATGAACCGGAACGGGGGTCATGGCCCCTCTCTTGCAGGCGACGACCCAGCTCCCCGAGAAAGGACTTTGCCTCCGCGCACCAGCAGCCCGACGTCTCCACCGCGAGAGGAACGAACAAATAATTCGACAGGCCCGAGTATTTGGCCCTTTTGAGCAAAGCCGCCTGTTCAGCGGCCGCTCCCGCCGAACGCACGGTGCGCCCAAGATGTGTGGCGGCAAACGTACTCACGCAGGTGGCATCCCACAAAAGGCACCTACCCCTCTCCCAAGGCACCAGCGTCAAGCCGTCCGGCCTCTTGCCGTCCGACCGACTAAGGCCCGGTGGCTCCAGCACACACGGTACATTCGCTGAAACCAGTGCCCTCCGAATGATGTCATTCAAGGCATGGTGCCTTGGGAACCTCCCCGCGCAGCGACAACAACTCAGGGCATGATACCCGTTGCTCTCCACCATGGACCCACAAATGCATATATGTGGTTGGCACACATCACAGCCCAGGCGAAAAGCAACAGCCACCCGCAACGAGTCGTTGTCGAGCAGGGTACCCAGGTTCGGGGACGGCAGGGCATGCAACCAGGCCCCAGATTCTGGGCTCGAGGCCGCGATAAGTCTGGCTCTATCAGGACCAACAGCGCTCTGCAACAGACCATCAAACAAACGCTTAACCCCAACCTCATCCCACAAGCGTTGACGGAATGGTTTCTCGGGAACCGGCGCACCCGGGTTGAGAGCCTCCCAGGCTGACAAGGCATCGGAAGCAAAGGGTATAGTTACCACGCCACCATCGAAAGGTAAAATCTTAGTGACAAGCTCCACTACCCCCGCTGCCGACGCCAAAAAGGCCGGAAGAGCGATGTCCCGCACCCGCCTGATACCAAGCCCGCCACTCCGAATAGGAAGAGAAGCCAAGCCCCACTGGTCCGAATCCAAAGACACGTTTAATAAAAACTCTGCAGCCTGCTTTAACGTTAGGTCGAAGGAGTCCACGTGTGCAGGGTGCAACCAGGTCGGCACAGTACGTAAAAAGTACATCACTTTAGGCAAGGAAAAACAGGACCTCAGCAATATAAGACCTACATGTGCCGAGAGCCGCTTCAGTCTCTCCCCCGCAACCCGGAGAAGCTGCTCTTTCTCCTCAAAAGCCTTAGGAACAGCGGCGGAACAAATTGGTGAACCCAATAAAGTAAAGTTTTGGGAAGCGATCTCCTTGATTCCAGGGAGCATGGCACGAAACGAAGAGAAGGAAGTCTGCGAATTGTAATAATTGTATTGTGTTGTGTGTTGTTTCTTCAATTGTAATTAAAAGTCTTTACACAAAGTTTCAAGTCTCTAGCTCAAAAAAAATGACCATTTCTATACAAACTTTCAACCCCCTTTTCACCCCCTTAGGGGTAGAATTTCCAAAAATCCGTCCTTATCTCTCGCCTACGTACTAAAAGGAAGCTTTGGTAAAAATTTCAAGTTTCTAGTCCTAGCCGTTTCGGCTGTGCGTTGATCGTAGATGAGGACAACCTCTTTTATATATATAGATGATATTATGATGATGACATGGTCGCGTCACTACGTGCACTTCAGCTCGTTTGTGGTGCCGCGGCCGCTGATGGACAGTAATGGACACCATCGCGAGCCCAGACTTCTGGCCGAAGGGTGTCGTGTTTCGGCGGTTCCGGAGTAACCTGCCGAATCCTACGCCTGATCAGACAACGCAACGGAGCCACGTAGTTACGTCGCCCAAATTAAATTATAAGTAGTGTTAAGTTTTATATGTTTTGGTTTTGTATTTGATGGTTGCAGTGCTTTGGTTTTTACTGTTATGCTGTAAACTGTTTTTGAAATAAATAAATAAATGACTGAAAAGGAAAAGGCTAAGCCAGAAATAAGTGTATATTGTGAGTAATAGAGGTAATATGTATACTTACTAGTCCATATAGGAACGAGGGTATAGAGAAAAAGAAGAACTTTGCTCAGTTGTATAGCAGCGACTCAGTTTAGGTCCTAACCTGGGGCCTTACCATGACGTCTCAACGCGATTCATTTTAGAACCTAAACGGAGTTGCTGCCATACAACCGAGCACAGTTAAGAACTTAAACTAAATCGCGTTTAGACGTCATGGTAAAGCCCTTGAATCGCGTTAAGATGTCATGGTAAGTAAGGCCCCAAATTAGAACCTAAACTGAATCGCGTTAAGATGTCATGGTAAGTAAGGCCCCAAATAAGAACCTAAACTTAATCGCATTAAGACGTCATGGTAAGCGCCCATAACTTATTAATATTACTGTTGTTATATTGGCTAAGCTCCCTAGAGTTATTTTTCACTATTACGTTTAATTAATCTTTGCAGCGCGAGACTCAGGTAACAAGAGCTGCAGACCATCTTCAAAAAGGAGGAAACTAATAGGATTTATTCTAAAAAAATTATAAAGTTTCCTAATTAATGTAAAATATAGTTTATTTCGGAAATAAATAAGTCACGTTTACGTGTACTCGTACATGTTGACAGTCATTTTTATTGTATAGAAAATGCATACAATAGGCATGCGTGACGAATTACATACCTACTAGCTAAAAATTACTTTGTTACCAGTACGTGACATTGGCATAGAACATTTAGATTATATCTAAGAGTAGGTAGAGATCATAGAAAGTTATACACAATTATACATAACATTAACCACCATGTTCATAAAAATGTAACAGATCTATCTTAGTAAAATAAGTTAAAATTTGTCCCTTTTTATCAAACGTATGTGCTAAATGGACAGATAAAGACAAACAAAAAATAAGTTGACGGAGATGTGATGAGTGTTTATGAACCCCAGCCTGGTCTATCGTGGGTCATCCGCCCTAATACCCACAATGCACAAACGCATAATATAAATAACATAAAACGTAAACAGTAAGCTATTTAACTGTATTACAACAAAAATCCTTTAAACTTGAGGGCATTAAATTGCTGCTTGTTCGCAAGGTGACCTCTGACCAAAGAAGACCAAACGGAAGAAACTCATTGGGACTAATATTTTCATGAAAACACTTCTAAGCCAAGGCACACGCTTAAAATGCTATATTAATGCCCAGTATTCCCAGTAATGCCCTTTTGTGCTCTTTAAATTAAATAGATGTCATATACGTAAGGCAATGTGACCAACGCCACCAGTGCCTACTGCCTACGTCTACCCTACGACTACGTCTTCTGCATTCGGGGCAGACACCATAACCAACAGGCCAACCGGATCACGGCACCAGCGGTCAAAATTATTTAACTCTTTTGCACTTGAGCTATGTTGCAAATATCTGCAACGATTTATCGTTACATGTTTAGCAAGCTTAATATACACGTTCAGATTACTACTGTGCCCCCAGATCTGGCATTGAGACATGCCACATTGTGGTAATCATAGAACAACCAATAATTGTAAATTGAAAGAGAGGGTTGTGGTCAAGTAGCTTACTGGTTAGGTCGTCTGCCGCGAAAGCAGGAGGTCACTGGTTCAAGCCCTGAGCGCTTTGGTAAATCTGTAGTACATATGTATATGACATCTGTTATTTTATTTATTTATAATTTATATTATAGTAGTTTGACTACTTAAATACATGATTCAAAACATTTGTTTAAAATAATAAATTATTTGATTCGCGCTTTAAAATTGTAAAATGGTAATGTTTTTATTATATTCATACAATTTACTAAACAAAATTCCTTTCGAGCCTCGTTCTCGTAGGTATACCTAGATTACCTAGCATGTACCAAATTTTGTGTAGTTAACACAAAATTTGGTACTCTAGGCCACAAGACTTGCAGTGTCACGAACTAGGTAAGTTAGCTGGATAGATTGCACCACCTTTAAGTGTTATATTTAATATACCTACAGGGTGTAATAACTTCCGTGTGTAAATGATTTACTAAAAGGGTAAACGGGCATTTTTGACAAAAAGTATCATTATGTAAGTAATGAAGCTTTGACTATTGTTGCTTGCCGCTATGATGTTCCTACTGAATTAAATACGTTGGCTAAATTAATCGTGCCTATTGTGGCCTAAATATAAAAAGAACGCGGTCAACCTAATGTTACTCAGTGTTTGGTGATTCGTCTGAAAACATGCTTCGTGTTACTGTGTTAGCTATTGCATTGACGGTCGTGTCGGTAAGAAATTATAACCGCAATATTCTGTGAAAAAAAGTATTTAAAGTTTTATTATGTAGGTATTTTGTTTCCTTCTTCAGAATAAAGTTTTACATAATTTATTTTTATCCGTCGTATTTTGCCGCAGGGGGAATATTTTATTTAGCATGTACTTTATATTAAGATCAGATTATGTATTTTGCTGTCTTCAATTATATTATTATAAAGATAAACTTATGATATCTTTTCCTATGTGTTTTGGAAATATATATAGTTTATATTATTATTTATCTGGTACGTTGTTTTGTGTTGAATTATACAATTAAAAATACCTACTTTAAGTATCTCTACCATGAGTTGCTAAAGATTTCGAAGGATATATCTACACGTTATCTACGGTTGCATTACGCTTCCACTCGCAGGTGCGAGCAAAATGCACTGACAGTGCGTTTACGTAGACGCTAGCGACTATAAATATCTACAGTCGATTTCAAACTCGTGGTAAGCACAAAGATCCTTGTAGGCAGACGATATGAAAACTCGCATGTGAGTTTCGTTTCAATTCAGTGCGGTTTTTGATATTGCCATTGTAATCATCGTTATTGATACATCCGTAAAAGCTTTTTTTATTAAATAAAGATAGATATATAAATATACTCATACTTAATACTATTTATTACTCCACACCTCATAATATATCATTTTGTCCTCAGGCTGATGGTGATGATGATAAAAAATGTATGAGGCTGTTTCACCCGGTAGGTAAAAAAGTATAATAATAATTTCTAACAGGAATTGAATTACCCAATTATTAGCCTAAGAGCTAACAAAAGAAACTATTTTCACTACTAGGCCAAGAAAATTTAATTTGAAAGAAGATTTAGTTTTTAGGCAGTTATTTAAATAAATGATTTGTAATTATGGTGATTAATCTCCTTTTTTATGTTTTTAGGTATCTATGCATTGCTGTAAAAATGAAATGACGCCACCAAAAATGAACGAGGATTTAAAAGAATGTTTCAAGATTCCCCACTCTCCTCATTCTGTTAGTGGTATTTGCGTCTTTTAGTTAATTATTGATAATATTCAGTAGTGTCGCTCAAAATAGGTTCTACATATCAATAAGTGTTTTTTTCTATTTATTCATAACGTATCTTAAACAAAGATTTTTTAGGTAAACATGGACAATGCTTTTTGATAATTATGCAACCAAATTATTAAAATTATTTTAAAACATTTCATTTTATCTTGTGACACAACATAGAAGTGACGGAGTTCTCTTTTTTTATGTTTATCAAAATATAAATTATGTTTAAATATCATTAATATTGGACTTCTTTTAGTGTGAGCATGATATTTGCGTTGGGAAAAAACTCGGCTATGCCTCCGATGATGGCACAGTCGACATGGCAGCTTGGGAGGAGATTATCACGGAAAATTTGAAGAGCTCGCCTACGCTACTGGAATTGATCAAAGAAAATTGTGTCAAGGGTGACGTCAGCAAATACGGACCCCCTGATGATTGCCATTTGGCTAAATTAAAGATATGCATGCATAAGGCCTTCGTTCTTGTAAGTATATTCCATAACATGGCATAGTTGGACGTCTAATTTAACTAAATAAATATTGTTTCATATCATAACCATAAAGTGGCGTAATAATGAATATTAAAGGCAACAAGTACGTTAAGTTTGAATCTTGATATATATGAACATATCAAGCTAGCTTAGGTTAGCATGGCTTAGCTATAAGCAAGTGACGAATCCGTGTCACTGTTAACTAAGCGTAATAAGAAGAATTTTTCTTGGGCATCAAATAAAATTATATTTTAATTTCCAGGACTGCAAGGAATGGGATGACAATGGTCCGTGTACTGGCATGAAGGACCTGGTCTTGGAGTGCGCTAAGATGGACAAATAAAACACTCGTTAAAAATGTACTTATAAAACATTGTTTTGAAAACTGTATGCTACTTGTACTTATTTAAGTAAATATATTGTCTAACCGCGTTAACTGTTATAAAACTACTTACTTACCTACTTAGCCTCTTTACCTACTACACAATTTCCTGTGTTATCTATCTAAGTATTTTCCGGAGGGTACCTACGTATAAGGAGAATTTTATCATAAAAGTAAAACGACACGACAGTAAAAAAGTTAGTCCAGTTTTTAAATCGTGAACAATATGTAAAGAAATAATTTTAAAGAAAAAAAAAACCGGCTTCAATTGGACTTCCCGGTATAAGATAAATTATGCGAATTATTGCTAATTTATGTTTTTATATTGTTAATTTTCCTTACATCGTATTTAAAACTTACATACATATTACTACCAGGGTTCAGCATCAGCTCCATCTTGTGAACTGCTCTCATAATTGCTCGTTAACACGAATCAAATCATGAGAACAGCAGTCGCTTATGTTGCACCAAACCTAAGTTCCACTAGGTACTGCCAGGGTTCAGCACCAGCTCGATTTTGTAAATTTCTCTCCTAATTGCTCGTTAACACGAGTCGAATGACGTAAACAGAAGTCGCGTATGTTGGACCAAACTTGAGTTCCACTAGTTACTGCCAGGGTTCAGCATCAGCTCCATCTTGAGAACTGTTCCCCGATTGCTCGTTAACACGAGTTGAATGACGGAAACAGAACTCTCGTAAGTGTTACCAAACCTGAGTTCCATAAGGTACTGCCAGGGTTCAGCATCAGCTCCATTAATTCCTCATGATATCCATCATCAAAATATAATTAAAATCAAATAGGACTACCTCGAAGGCATTTCATAACAAACAAAAGATGAATGTCTCAAATCAGAAGATACAGCTGGGGCCCGCGAATTATAGAGCAGTTCCTCTTTGACATCCCTGGTCGTCATCATCAGGTCTGCTCCACCAAAGTGGTAGGTTCTGTAAAGAAATGCTTGAGTTTCTCAAGAAAATACCCAAATTTTTATGCAGTGCCTTTCAAATTTGAGGAGTTCCCTCAGTTCCTCATGGATCCCATCATCAGAAATGGATTTTGAAAAAAACGGGACCAACCTGGAACCATCTACTTTAAGAAACCAAAAAAAAATTCAAATCGGTTCAGTAATGAGTGAGTTCTGAGGTAACATACATTAAAAAAAACAGACGAATTGAGAACCTCCTCCTTTAGAAATATTGAAGTCGGTTGAAAACATAACACAAATCACTAAAACTTAAATAAATTGTGTAGTGCTGCAAGGTTTTGATAATGTTGTTTGAGAGCATAAACGAAAACAAAAAATATGCAGCCAATAATTTGGGTAGCTAAACAATATTGCATCATATTTTCTGAATTAGTGCTGAATTGTAGTTTAGCTTTGTTCCTAGTTACCAGAGCAACCGAGCACAGCTCAAAAACACATAAATTCATACTCCAATGCAGATAGATTGTTTGCCTGCGTAAACCAAACATCATCCTTGAGCTGATTCCGAGATCTATGAAATATATACGTGTTACAAGAAATGAGCATAATTCTATAAGACATACAATGCATATCACGTTCAGGTAAAGTATGAAATAGAACGTACCTACCTCATACATTGCCAAAGCATTATATAGAATACAGAATTGTCAGCTGGCAATGTGTAGAATATTTACGCAGTACTTTACCTGATCGCTATCTAGCATTACACAGTGGTGGCCAACTATTCAAAATAGGAAAAACTACTTTTTTATTTTATTCAAAAAGTGCTTGACCAATTATTACGGTTATTACTACAATCTAAAACGGGATTTTACTGAGCACCCGATATTTCAACACTGTTGCAAGCGCCATGGTCACGGAGTAACTGACGTGCTGCGATTGTTTTCGTTGTGATCTACCCACACACCATAGCGATCTACTCTCTTACGGATTCGCTTATTTTGCGTGCTATCACTGGCGCTACTACTGTCTGCTTTCTCACTTAGAACTCGATCACGTTCACGACACACCACACTTGCAGTATCAACCCGTACATTTCTTACCAGAACAGTGTCTTCTTGTTTGTGAACTTTCGGAACACTGGACAGATGAAAACCATCTTCTCGGGTAAAGTTCTAATATTTAACGATTTCAATGGCTTCCTTGACCATCCTGGGAACAGTGTTTTTCCGTCGACCGGATCTAAGGGTTTTATAAGTAAATCCAGTGATTTGGTTCCGAAACAAGGTTTGAGTGTTTAGTACAATTTTGTAAAATATGTGTTTTGTATTTTATTAGGGTTATTACGAGGACTTTTCATACACATTTTCTCTAAACGTCTGTAATTAAATTTTAATCACGTCATGATGATCATGATTATTTTTTACAGTACTTACATATTTTACAGAAATGTACTAAACACTCAAATAATCCTTGTTTAAACGGGGATGAAGCATATCATTGGCGATAAAATTAGTTAAACACTTTATAAATTATCATCAAATTCAGAAAGTCATATTTGTGGGAAATTGTATAAGATTTTTTTTTGTTCCTAATTAGTTCGCCATCACTGTGTATAATTTCTAAAGGCTTCATTGAAATCCTAGGAAATGTAGGTATGTGTCAACGTAAAATTAGGAAATAATGAGTGAATGGTGCAACGTAACGCTCCTATGTATTTCTGCGCATTTTTTAATTACCATAGGTCATTAGAAAAATTTGGAGATGCAGATTATATGTTTATTATTAAATTTTCCGCGTCGAGCGGGATTTGAACCCACGACCTCTCTGGACAACGGTCAGATTTAACCGATTAAACACTGTTGCCAATTGTTTTTAAATTTATGAAATAGAGAAAACATGAAGTGACATTCTTACTATGGGAAAACCAAACCAAATCTGGATACTTGTGTTCTACTTTTATTGAAATAAGCTTCTTAAAAACATATCGTACATGACCATGCCATGTCTAAATTTCGAGCAACTCATTTCTTTCTAGTGACCCACGTACATTAGATTTTCTTTTTGGAGTAATGTGGGGAACTACCAGGTCTCGTGTAATTTATATTAAGGTTCACAGATTTTGGGGAAAACATAATTATATTATAATTTTTTATTATATTCATACAATTTACTGAACAAAATTCCTTTCGAGCCTCGTACTCGTAGGTATACCTAGATTGTCGCCTAGCATGTACCGAATTTTGTGTTAACTGTGACTGCCACAAGACTTGCAGTGTCACGAAGTAGAAAATTTGCTGGATAGATTGCACCACCTTAAGTGTTATATTTTGTATACCTACATACTAAAAATATGTGTTAGTTGACATTGAATTGCTAGTTTAACAGGGTGTAACAACTTCCGCGCGTAAATGATTTAATAAAAGGTTAAACGGGCATTTTTCACAAAAAGTATCATTATGTGAGTAATGACGCCTTGACTATTGTTGCTTGACGCTATGATGTTCCTACTGAATTAAATACGTAGACTAAATTAATCGTCACTGCTGTGACCTAAATATAAAAAGAACGCGGTCAACCTAATGTTGCTCAGTGTTTGGTGATTCGTTTGAAAACATGCTTCGTGTTACTGTGTTGGCTGTCGCATTGACGGTCGTCTTGGTAAGAAATTATAACCGCAATATTTTGTAAAAAACCTATATAAAATTTTATTATGTATACATTTTTTTTAACCGTCGTAGGTTTGCTGCGGGGGAATAATTATTTTAGCGTGTATTTTATTTTAAGATAATATTACGTATTTTGTTGTCTTCAATTATATTAAATTCAAAATAAACTTATGATATCATAAATTAAGAATTTAAAAAAAATATAGCATCTCCGGGCATAGCATGCAAACAAGTTTGAATTCAAAGGTAAAAATAGCATGACGAATTATAGAATTACCTACTTTAAGTGTTTCTACCATGAGTTGCTAAAGATTTCGAAGGATAGATATCAACACGTTATCTACAGTTGCATCATGCTTCCACTCGCAAGTGCGAGCGAGATGGACTGACAGTGCGTTGACGTAGACGTTAGCGACTATAGATATCTACGGTAGATTTCAAACTCGTGGTAAGCATAAAGATCCTTGTAGGCAGACGCTACGAAAACTCGCATGTGAGTTTCGTTTCAGTTCAGAACGGTTTTTGATATTGCCATTGAAATCGTTATTATCGATATATCCCTAAAAGCCTTTTATATTGAATTAAGTTAGATATATCAATGTACTGGTAATACTATTTATTGGTCCACACCTCATAATATATAATTTTGCTCTCAGGCTGATGGTGACGATGGCAAAAAATGTATGAGGCTGTTTCAACCGGTAAGTAAAAAAGTATAATAATAATTTCTTACAGGAATTGAATTACCTAATTATTGGCCTAAAAGCTAACAAAAGAAACTATTTTCACTTAAGAAAGCATTCCCAGGTATCCATTCCCAGCAAGCTGAACATCGTTTTAATTGATTTATTTTTATTCATTTAATGAGTTCACCAACATTTTTGAAACTGAAGTTACAATGCTCAATTTCCTATTATAGGTAATTAATTGAGTCTACATATTACAATCATTTCATGATAAACACTAAAGTTAACATTACATAAGACTTATGTTACACAATGAAATAATATGTGACTATAATAAGTCATTAATTAATAAGCAGTTTTGTACTCATCACTTACTTTTATATCAGTTCATTTTAAATTGATAAAAATAAATCTTTATTTGATTCAACAAGGGCGCAAAGTTGTTGTTGCCCTAGAGAGGTGAAAAATGTAGTGTTACGACGTTGCTGTGATCTAATTGTAAACATTAAATGTGATTTTTAATGTCTTAGAAGATTCTAGAAAATTCAAAATTTACCCCAGTTGCCGTTGTTTTCAGGCGACTGAAACATGTTTTCAGTTCGTTTCAGGTCACCCTCGATAAGACCTGAAATTCCATTTTCAGGCGTTTTTAGGACCCCTTATGGGCCCTTGACGTACAATTCAGTATATGGCGAAATTTCTCTAAGGAGTGAAAGAGACAGCACCATTAAAAATAGATAGCAGTACGGAACGTTCAAGAAATATGTAAAAAAGACGGCAATAGTCGAGAATGTTCTGGAACACTTGCGGACACCTAGTGTCTAGTACTTACCCAGCCGCGTCTGGAAGCATCGCAAGTAGTACCTTCCTACTCGCGGACTTTCTAGAACCGATATAAAAATATTTATAGAGCAATGTAAAGATCAAATAATTAGCGGACAATGTCACGGTTTTGCGACTTCAAATATAATCTATCGTGAAATCTGTTAATATGTAGGTACAGACGAGGTTTTATCAGGCACCATTCGAAAAGTTAAAATTATCGATATAAATAATTAATAAACAGTCACTTTTCTGTTTCTCTATGAGTAGTCTAGCGGTGTTTTGAGGCCACAACAGCGTGCGTTACAGACAAGATGCCAATCGCTCACGCTCAGAAACCTATCGTTGTTAGGTATCTCTTTTTATCACTCTATATACCCTATTTTACGGCCTCCTAGCCTAGTCGGTAGTGACCCTGCCTACGAAGCAGGAGGTCTCGGGTTCGAATCCTGGTCAGAGCATTTATTTGTGTCTATCAAAAATATTTGTTCCTGAGTTATGGATGTTTTCAATGTATTTAAGTATTTACATGTATCTATCTATTATATATATCGTCGTCTAGTACCAACAAAACAATACGCACATAGGTCTCTAGATTGCTTTTTTTATAGATTTGAGTGTCTTTTTATATCAAATGTGTAAAGAAAAAACACATTTTTAGAGAAACGGTTAATTTATTTCTGACTGATTAGAAGCTTTAGCCAGAATTGTTTTTTTTTTTTAAGAAAACACAGCAGTCCTGGACGAAGTAAATCGATGAAAATGAGTAGACTTAATTTTAATGTTGACTTTCTACCTTATTTACGGTCAGACGTAAATAAGGTGACCAAGCAACAAAACTCAAAACGATGACGTTTAAAAAAGTTTAAGTTTTTGGGCAGTTTTGAAGTTTACTGTCGCGATAAGGTGTATATTTAAATAAATGATTTGGAGTTATAGTGACTAATGTCCTTTTTTGTGTTTTTAGGGATCTATGCAATGCTGTAAAAATGAAATGACACCACCAAAAATGAACGAAGATATAAAAGAATGTTTCAAGGTTCCCCACTCTCCTCATTCTGTAAGTGGTATTTACGTTTTTTAGTTTATTATTAATAATATTAAGTAGTGTCGCTCAGAATAGGTTTTCAATATCAATAAAGGTTTTTTTTTTTAATTTATAGATAACGTCTCTTAAAAAAATAAAAAATATAATATTTTTTAAATAATCATTATGCCACCTAATTATTAAAATTATTTAAAAAAAAATTATCCCGTGTCATATGTGGTTAACGTATCAATAGAAGCCACTGTGTTCACTTTTTATATTTTTCTAGAAATACATTGTTTTTGAATATCATTAATATTATACTTCTTTTAGTGTGAGCTTGATATTTGCGTTGGAAAGAAACTCGGCTATGCCTCCGATGACGGCACAGTCGACATGGCAGCTTGGGAGAAGATTACCACGGAAAATTTGAAGAGCTCGCCTACGCTGCTGGAATTGATCAAAGAGAATTGTGTCAAGGGTGACGTCAGCAAATACGGACCCCCTGATGCTTGCCAGTTGGCTAAATTAAAGATGTGCATTCATAAGGCCTTCATTCTTGTAAGTATATTCCATACCATGCCATAGTTAGACGTCTTATTTAACTCAATAATTATTTAATTGTTTCATAACATAAAAGTGGCGTAATAATGAATATTTCAACAAGTACGTTAGGTTTAAACCTTGATATGTATGGACATATCAAGCAAGCTCAGCTTAGCATCTAGCTTAGTTAAAAAAGTGACTAATTCGTGTCATTGTTAACTATTCGTACTAAAAAGAATTTATCATGGACATCAAATTAAATAATATTTTATTTTCAGGACTGCAAGGAATGGGATGACAATGGCCCGTGTACTGGCATGAAGGACCTAGTCTCGGAGTGCGCTAAGATGGACAAATAAAACACGTCGTTTAAAACGTACTTATAAAACATTATTTTGAAAACTGTATGCTACTTGTACTTATTTAAGTAAATATATTTTCTAGCCACATTAACTCTTTTATAACTACTTCCTGACCTACTTAGCCTCTTTGCCTACCACACAATTTCCTGTGTTATCTAAATATTTTCCGTATAAGGAGATTTTTTTTTATAAAAGTAAAACGACACGACACAGTAAAAAAGTCGATCCAGTTTTTTATTTATGCACTATATGTAAAAAATAAATTGTGTAGTTCTCCAAGGTGCATTTTGATAATGTTGTTTGAGAGCATGGGCTTGGCAGAGCCCGTAAGTCAAAACCAAGCCCCATTCTTGTTAAGTTCTCCAGTCAGCGAACCCGGGATGCTGTATGGGTCGCAAAGAGGAAGTTCAAAGTGGCCGGTAAGACAGTGACAGAATTTCTAACAGCATCCTTGGCAGGTAGTCTTCTTGGAAGCAGGATGGATCTTTGGGATTCAGGACAGCTTAACGAGCGAAGGCAGGGTTGTGGTGCAGTGCAATTAAGATTACTTCACTAGGGTAGTTAAAATCTCCGGCCGCCTCAGCGAGTGCCGAGGGTCTGTCTGCTGAGGAACCTGCTGCTCCTTCTGCGGATAGCTCTAGGAAAACGCCCGCTGCGGCCGCCAAGCGTTCGGCGCCGGCGCAGGCGGCCAGGCGAGCACGAAACGTTATAAAGACCCCGGCTGCATCTAGTTCTCGATAGTTATATGTGATAGTTTTAGGTTTTCTTCACAAATATTTTTACCAGTCTTTAATTTTACTCGTATTTCTTAGATACCTTCAATTTAGCTGTTTACAAGTTCAACATCAAATGTCAATACCAAATTCACATTCTGACACTTTTCCTGTCAAAATACTACTGCGTTTCGATACTGCTTGGGGGAAGGTGTATTTTTCCTTGCATAACATTTTGTAAAATCGTATCCATACTATAAGTAGGTATTTAATGTCTGTTTTTGTTCGTTTTATCTGTGCTGGCGAGGGAATGAGGTTAAGTATATTTTGTAGTGTGCTCCACTTTATATGTTGGACGTTTATACCGTTAGCCTTGAAAGTGAGTTTTTTTATCATTATAGTCTTCTAGTCATTATGACTCCTTGAATGATGCGTCAGATATGCCTGACTTTGGCGAGCGACTCCAATGCACTTTTGCTTCTTCCAAGAAATGTTTTAATGTTGTACCTACATATCAACGCGCAAAGTGTACCAGCTCACTATCCAGAACTACTTTCCACTGTAACAAATCTTGCAGGGACGCTTCACAAATCCATTGAGGATTGCCCCCCATCAAAACTTAGGAGTTTTTTAAAGTCGTTTGGGGTGGGCAAAGTTCCACAATGTTCCCAAATTAACATTTTAGCACTTCTCCCGTGACCTTGGATCCAGTCATTAAAACTGCAACTTCATCTACGCTAGCCAAGTTCCGTTACTCTATATCCACTTCCTTTGAGCTTGGTCATATCATACCGCAAGAGACGCTTGATATTCTAAAAAATATTATGACGAAGGCCGTCGGCGAAGATAGTTTGGGGCTGGACATGCTTATGCTCGTCGCCCCTATCCTGTCCGATATTATAAATGTTTCCTTTACTACCGGTACGTTCCCTTCCGGTATTAGAGACGATAATAGATCCGGAAGTATAATTTATTTTATCCGCTACAATCTTTTTATCGTCATGGGTATAGCACTGTTACAGCCTTGGTTAAGGTCACCAATGACTGTCGTCTTAATATTGAAAATAAAAAGCTCACAGTGTTAGTTCTTTTAGATTTCATAGTACTTATAATACTGTAGATTTTGATATCCCTATTGTAAACCTTACCTTGGTTAGGAGTTGGATTACCTACCTAATATTGACACATGTAACGTGAAAAAATAGTTTCACTTCTTTAGGATTTTGAAACCTCAATGGCTGTGTGTCTTTAAAATAATATTTTTTTAGAAATTAACGATTTTTTTTCCCTTAGAAGACGTGAGAAGTTTAAATCAGAGTTAATTTTTAAAACTAAAAATAAATAATAGCGGTTCTGGACGAAGTAAATATACACAGCGGGCCCTATTACCTAGAAAGATTTTAACTACGTATTTTTGACGACACTACGATTGAATAATGTCGCATCAACATGGGTCCAATTATTTATTTAAATTAAACCACTACTTCAGTACAAAGTATATCAAATTCATTGACCGCTTTTTTGTGATTTCGACGACTGCTTTGAGCGAGTTGCTATTACAATATCCGTATACGAAGTGAAGCTAAATGAGCAAGAGAATATTGCAGCATGGTAAATATTATTACTTAAATTTGCTAAGTATGCATTAATTAGTTAGTCATTAGCGAAGATAAATAGTTTTTACTCTCATAGTTGAAAATAGAACCAAACTGAAGTCAAGTTCTTCTTTTCTTCAAGTGACAAAGAAAAGATAAAAATAATATCATAATTATTTGACTTAGAGCACAGCGCTTTCTTTAGGGAATGCAATTTGTATCTCGCAAGATCTCAAAACCGCGAGATCTCGAGTAAATTTTCAAGATTCAATCTAGTCGGCACGGGCTTTTTATTCTCGTGATCGAACGAGATTACGAGACGTACTTCACCTTTATATGTGAATTATTTGTTGTTGATTTTTGGAAATGAAATTCGTTGTGTGTTCAGGTTACATTGTTTACATGTTTAAACGGATTTTTGCTCATTTACACTACTTTCCTTGCAACTTGAACGACTATTTCGGTCTGGTTGCCCTGTATTATTCTTGGAGAATACCCCAAGAATAATACAACAACACAACACAGCTTGTACAACGAGATTGTGCTAAAAAATACAGCTGTAGATTACAACTTATTAGTTGGTAGCATTTATGACCGGTTTTATGAAATATTACAAGAAACAGCTAGTCAAGCACCATGTTTAACCGCACATAAATATACATAGAACCATAGAATTTGTTTTTTTTTTAATGTCGCAAATATCTAGTGATCGTTGGCTGTATGTAATTTTTCCTTTGTCAGTTTAGTGTTAGTACGCAATTTTAAAAAGTTAGAGCAGCGGACAATAATGTTTCGTTCATACTTACGCCATACATTACTTCACGGCCTCCGACCAAGAAGTAAATGTGGAGAGCCATAAACAAGAAACTTCATGTCTTCATTTCGTGACATAAATACATTACATTTCCGATAATGTTTGAGAAAATTAATATTACATAGAAATATGTTACATTCTAATCTGACTCGTTACTGCAGAAGTAGGGTGATGCACTGGCCCATACAAAACCTGCAGAGCAATGGTTATTTAAAGTTTTTTTTTATTATTGTCGGCTCTTTGTACAGATAGCCATTTCGCGCAATATTATTTAAAACGTTTTATTCAACCATACTAAGGAATATTAATCTATGCGTTGGTTAAACAAGTAAACAGGAATTTACATTTCCTTACCTTGGACTTTTAGAAGACCATAAAATATTTCATATCTAAAATTAGATGAACCCTGAGTTTTTCACCATCTGAATCATACGAAAACGATGTAAATTGCTTTTGTGTTACAAAGTAGTTGGTTTTTATAATGGGTCTATTATTATTGCTGTATAATTTACGACTTCCTGTACCAGTTTTTATTACACCTTCGCGGTAAATTAAGCTCTAATTTTACATTGACATTAGGTACCGTAAACCGGGGTTACTTTGATTTGCGGGTCGACTTTGATAACAACTCGTTTAAACGAGTTGAAAAACGCCAAAGCAGTTTTTTTTTCTTTATTGGAAACACTGATATTTGCTCCAGCGCATAGTAACCGGACACGTGTGTAGTGCTACTATTTCGTCTAGAAAAAAATAATAATGTCAAGTACGCTTATCTTGCTAATTTTTAAGGTTAAAAAACTTTTTTATTAGAAGGAAGATACGTGCGGGATGATAAATTAGCTAAGTACTCAAGATAAAAAAAAATGTTTGCATATTCCGTTAAATTACAAACTTAATTCAGAAATTATTATGTACAATTTTTCAAAAACCGTTCAACCAATCAAGTTCAAAATAATTTTCCAATAAAGATCTTATTAAGTTCTACTTTTGTAATTTTTTTCATATTTTTTGAACACATAATTCAAAAGTTAAGAGGGGGAGACACATTTTTTTAAACTTCTGGAGCGTTTATTTCCGAAAATATTAACTTTATCAAAAACTGTTTTTAGAAAACCCTAACTATTATTCAAATACCTATCCAATGATATGTTACACACTAGGGTTGAAATGAAAAAAAAACACTCTGTATGGGAGGTACCCTAAAAAAAATTTTAACCACTTTTCATTTTACTTACCACTTTGTTGGCGTGACCGATATACATATTTGTACAAAATTACAGCTTTCTAGTACTTACAGTCACTGAAATTATCCTCGGACGGACGGACAGACAGACAGACAAAGCGAAACTATAAGGGTTCCTAGTTGAATACGGAACCCTAAAAACCGCACACGTACACATACTAACTGACTTATTATATCTACATATACGTCTAAAAATGAAGTAACTATCAACCAGTTATGGTTTATTTTTCACTGTCCTCTCTCGCTCCCTTTGCGTCGTAGTTTGTAGTTTAAACGAGTTTGTTTTCAACGAAATTGCCATCAAAAATGTTTCATAAAATTTTCTACAATAGCAAATATGTACGAAGTATACATTTCAGCCATGTGGCTTCTTTGCCTACTTCCTCCGATATGTACATACAAGGTGCTCGTGAGCATTGCGAGAGACTTTAACGGTGCATTCGTGATAGTATTTAGAAACTAAAATGCTGCATAAAATTTTCTGAATTAGGTCTATACTAACGGCACCGAGTGATGGCACTTTTGACGTTTGATTGCTCATGAAGTTCCGTAAATATTGAAAGTATAAAGAAACAAATGTCAAAGTTCATTATTGCAGGTGAGGCATAGTGATGTTCCGCTATTTATCGATCGCATTTCGAATGTACATGCATGTACATGTTGCTTAAAGACAAGTGACGTACATACTTCTTAATTAGTAGCTTTCCGCTCGTGTCTTCATTCGCGTATCCTACTTTATTTCATCTTCTGAAAATGTATTATATTTTTTGATATAAGATTACCCCGATCTCTATAAAATTTTTTGACTATAGATATAAATTAAATACTCATTTATTTCGGGCAGGACCCATAGATATTTTAGTACTGTACATTCTTATTCACTACTGTTAGTACATACATATTATTTTATTATTTATTTATATAGAGGGAATAGAGCCCGTACTTTTCATGCCGATGACGTAAAATGGGTTTTAATTTGTCTTATTGTTATTTACAAACCATTAATCATCAATCACTTAATCATGTATATTTTATTTTTCATATCATTGGTAATTGTTTCTTTAGCTAAAGCCAAAGTGGCACATATTGAGAGATAAGTAGTGTTACAAATGACATTATATTCATACATCAGATATGCTCTATTATGTACATTAATAGGAGTTGGAAGGTATTATTAGTTTAATATTTATACCTACTCCATATATGATTAAATTTATGGTTGATAAATAGGTACACTAAGTCTAATTAAAAGTATGTCAACGGCATGAAAAGTACGGCCTGCCTATTTGTTAGTGACGACCCTGCCTATACAACGCAATTGAGTTGATATGGGCACAAATCAAGGGATATGCAGCAAGACACAAGACACAACACAGAACCTCCATTCACCACATCAAAAATGTTAAAATTATTATGAGAAGCTGGTGCTTCTGTTTCAAAAAAAGACTGGGTAAAGGTTGTTAACAGTACCGTGCGACGAATAAGGGAAAAATACGAAAGACATTTTAGATAATGAAATACGAGTAATAATTAATGTAGGAGATGATAGCAGTGATTCGTCAAGGCGTGATAGTGATTCGGATTAAAATAGTTATGTACATTAAATACCTACTTAAATACATGGTCTTTTATTCTTTGAAAAGAAAATCTGTATAAAAGTGAAGTATATTTTATACAGATTTTCTCAACTCACACTTGACTGATGTTCATACGATAATCATTTGAAGTGTTTCACTACCTACGTACATTATTGTCAGGTGTCAAAAGTGCCATGACTCGATGCCGCTATAGGTAGGTTATTTAAAGACAAGTGCATTAAATACTTAATTTTATCATAAACATGATCTTTTATATTTATGCCTACGTAGCGAATTGGATTTTCTGAACCGTTAAATTTAATATTCTAAATAAATAAATAAAAATTAATCATAAAAAAAGATAAACTTTTAAAAATATACTTTACTTTGAATACTAAATTATTCAACTCGCACTTGACTGCAATTTTTACGATAATAATTTAAAGTGTTTCACAACACTATAGTCATGTGTCAAAAGTGCCATCTCTCGCTGCCGCAAGTGTAGTTTCAGAAATAATTAAATGTTTTTCGAAATCATATTTTGTCATTAGTCGGGACAAAACAGATTTTTGACTGCGGTGTTGCCACTTTGGTGTCTAGTCTGGACATACCTGGACATCAAAATAAAAAATAAAAAATCGAGAGACTATCCAGAAATTTAAAAAAACCTTTTTGTTAAGTTTAGGTGATTGTTTTACCAATGGAATTAAATTTTTATGTACCGAAGTATTCAAAACATAGAAAAAAAAAACAACTCAAAAAAATTTTTCTTTGGCAATTTTCACAAAATTCATATAACATTTTTTGCTTCTATTGACATCAGAATGCAACGTTAAAATCTCTCGCAATGCTCACGAGCACCTTGTATATTGTATGTTTGTTTTTTTTTAATTTCCCGGAGATCTTCCGCCGGTTTTTTGCCAACCTACCCGTACTGTGCGTACACATTCATACCTACCTATATAGTTAATAATGATACCAATAAGACATACACTTCACTTTGCAAAGTAGTTTAGAACAAACCATTCAGGTTATTTCGACCACACGTCATGCGAAAGTTCCCGGTCTTTGTACCCCGCTCGCCTCAAACGACGAAACTTTGGCTAAGGCTGAAACACTTCATTTTATGACATTTGTGACTGGAACCACTTTTGTAGTTCAACGAGAAAAGTGACTTCGTAGTTCGTAGACGGTACACTTGAATACTTTTATTACCCACTAGACAGAGGTTAGAATTAAGGATGACTCACACTAGGACGGGACGGCATTCTATAGATAGAATCAATTGATAGCTCGGAGCCCTCTGATGTCACGTGACGTTTTCTATAGAAACTGACAGATCATCCCGTCCCGTTATAGTGTGAGTCATCCCTTAGTATACTGTGATTCTGGTTTGAATTGAATATTTATAATGTATCAATAACATTTAAAGTTTGTACACTTCAGTTACAATAAGATTAACCGTATTGAAGAAACCTCATTGAACATAAGTTACTTAAATATATTTGATAAAGCCAATTATTCTAAAATACCGAACCTATGTTAGACATTACAAGTAAAACGCTAGCCTAGGTTTTCCTAAAATAGGTCATCGTTTTACATTTCTAGTGTTAGTGTGGAGAACGTTTGTGGCCCATTGGTATGACGTGAGACTTTATCTGAAATATCATTTGAGATTTACCAATTGCTTTTCAATAATGGTAAACATCGTGAGGAAACCGGACTATTTAATTCTAATAAGGCCTAGTTTACCCTCTGGGTGGGAAGGTCAGATAGCAGTCGCTTTCGTAAAATTAGCGCTTACGTCAAATCTTGGGATAAGTTGCCAAAGCGGATCCAAGGCTCCCTGAGCTGTGGCATAAGCCGGGAATAACGCTAGGAAGAAGATGAAGGAGATTTCTAGTATTAACAACACAAAATACAATTCTTAACATGTTAATGATAGATTTTGTTTCAAAAACTTGCCTCTGCAGGCGGTTACGACTAAAGGATGACTCACAGTAGACCGGGAATAGAAAGCGTCACGTCATAACTCGGAGCCGTCGGACGTCACGTGATACTTTTTGTAGAAATTGATAGGTCAGGCACGGTCCGGCCCGTCCCGGCCTGTACCGGCCCGGTCTACTGTAAGTCTTCCTTACACATTACACTCTGTTGTCATAGAAATAGGCAAATGTGCAAATACAGATAGGCAGATATGCTGAAGCCTGTAAACGAAAGCCCCATCATATTTTACCTAGTCTGAATTATGTGACAGCTATTGCGTTACTCAGCCATCTAACTAAAACGGCGTTGAACGAGGACTGATACCCCGAGTGTAGCGTCTGCCTTAAACTCGTATCTTAAACATACCCTTCCGGCTAACGGTGCTTAATAAGAGTCTCGCTAATACCAGTTTACGTTATTGTTCGAGCCTTAAGTCTAAGATTAGCATACAAACGCCATCATTTCTAGATTTATACGAGGAAACTTGTTGCCTTTTGTCTCCCAGTGTCGCCGTTAATGTTCGCTTTGTTTTCCCACACCGCACGGTAAATTAAGCTTAACGGATGTTATCTTACTGACTTTAAATATAATATAAACAGTTGAAAAACTTACAATAAAAACAAAGGCATTTAAAGAAAAATAATTTTGATTTTAGAAAAACATAATTAGATGATCACCCATAAATAAGTACCTATGGAACAAAACCAGTAGTGCGGTAGTATCCTTTTAGTGTTCCATACCATAAATGAAAAGCGTTGAAAAATAGACTCTCATGATGCGACTGTGTTGCATGCCTGCCACGTCGTTAAATGTTTCTGGAACTGCCGCTATCAATTTGGAATAACCATTAACATGGGTTATATTTAAGTCATTGCTATTATGACAGTTACTATGTAAGTATGTCAAGTGGGGCATCTTAACATTTTATTTTCTTTGATATATTGTTTCACAGTGACAGTTTTTAACAATAAAAAATATATATTAAACTATTTGCTGTTGTAACTATTTAGGGCTCCTCGTGGACATATTACAGCGCGACTGTTTTTAAAAAATCAGAAAAATGCCGGACACTGCCAACAATAAAACAGGCACCCTCCTAGGAGTTCAAGTTACTATCCATTTCCCCTGTGACCAAGCTTGTGGCTAGATATGGTTATGGAGTAGGCGAGAATTCATACATAAATATCCTCAGTTCAAAACTGCTGAAGGATAAAAGCCTCCTGTCATTTTTCCTGCCATCTGGTTGCAATTTTGATCACTTAAAAAATACGTCTAACTGGTGTCGCCAACATTTTTAGTTTGCTACTGACCCGAAAGCTATGTACTGTATCCCAATTTCATTCACCTTTACCTTTTCTAGATACATGCAGCCAAAACGTGGCAGCCCAGTCTTTTGTTCAGTTTACGCTTTCTCGACAGAGGAATATCGCCTTTCAGTAGCACCTTCAAACATTTCCAAGCATTATTGGTTTTGTCATTCGAAATGCCAGAGACTTTACTGACCCAAGCACCATAAAACTGCTCTACAATGCCCTAGTAAGAAGTAAGCTTGAGACCGCCTCTGTTTTTTGGAGCCCTATGAGGTAACTTACGTCTTGCTTCTGGAGATAGTGCAAAAATTATTCTTGCGCTTTTTGTACAAAAAAATTACGGGTACTACCCATTTCTCTATCCTACAAAATTTTTGCTGTGTGTGTGGGGTTTTAACTCTCTAGAGGTAAGACGTAGTTCTGCACTTCTCACTACAATTTGTAAACTATTACGTGATGACTCTGACTTTGTCGAGTTAACAATTCAAGTGGTGCGTTTTGTTCCGACACCCACTAGAGTTGAATTTTGACCACGTGATCGCTGCCTTCTGGCGGCTCCTGCTTCTCGAACTCTGTTGCGCAGGAGGGCTCCCTTGGTGCGAGCTTTACACAGTTTGAATGCAGTGCGATGTGTTTGCAAGAAGGTGGTTGTTAACTTAGTGCGAGATAAATGTCTGAGGTTCAGTGAGAAGATATTTTAATCGTATGGCGAATTTACACATTGTAGGCGATTCATTATAAGTCGACATCTAGGTCGCGCAACCAGTCGATCGCGTCAGATGTCAGGTTAGTGTAGAGGTCCTCCGGGTCACCTTGATATGTTCGCTTTGGGCATCGCTCTACTATGTGCCGAACTGTAACTACTACGGTCTACTGTGTGTGTGTGTGTGTGTGTGGAAGATATATGCTCGCCCTTCCTCTGTTTGACATGGGGCCTCCTGTGTTATTGTTATTCAGTGTTTAGTGTAATATTTTGTTATTGTATGTCTACTAGATTGTCTAGGTCTCTGTAATTTCACAGTGCTTTGGTTAGGTTTTTTATAATATGTTTATATGTATTGTTTTTGTACGTGTTTTTGTATTTTAGTTTTATAAACAAATTATAATAACCTAACCTAAGATTAAAAATAAATAAAGTGAATATAGTAATATGAATAAATATAATAAAATAAAAATTATCGATTCTTCTACTGTCTGTTTTCAAACGATGCTACACTTCCCAAGTAGGTAATTGCTGACTTACTGGATGTTCTGCTCATCTTCCATGATCCTACGTTTTGCTCCATTTCTGATATATTTCACTTAAATACGTATATGACCATTAATCCCTATTTCCGACATTTCAGACGTTCATTTCGAACAGCTATTTTAATTAACGAGCACATTAATCAGGTATTCTCTGAGTATTCTTAATTAATAATAAATATTCGTAGTTAGTCGTGTACGGCATTGTCCTCAATAGCCTCAGGCCTTTCTGTAATGAAAAACTTGAGCTCTAAAATTAACCCTTTGTTCGCTTAATCACCTCTATTAACATAACAGAGAGTGGCCGTACGGCGCTTAACTTTATTGTGCAAAATCTGCAATCTACTGTTTTGTGAAGAGTTAACGAGAACTCTTATTTTTTTGTTCTGCGCCTTCGGAATGATGCTGGTGAATGCCAAGATTGAAGTTATTTTCCTTATTTCTCATACCTTTATTTCAATGGTATATTAGAGTATGAAAGACTGAAGTAAACTGTTGCATATTTAAATTGATGATATACGAATTCGTCGAATCGTAATATACCAAATATTACGATTCGACGAATTCAGATATCACCATTTTTTATTTAAAAAAACTACCTTATAAGTACGTTTTATTATATACGAACTATAGCAAAAGTTAATAACTTCAACTACTTTTCAGATTTACGCCACGTTCCGTCTGACTGGCTCCACAGGGAATGGAATCGTGAGGAATAAATTCTAGATTTCTGCTGAAATTATACAAATTTCGACGATCTGAATATTTTTATCATTAATAATGCTGGAGTGCATTACTGGTTTATTTTTAAATTCTTGTAACTTCGTAATGTCGAATCTCTTTGAAATAAATACAAGTGGTCATTTTGCTACATTTGACCTTTTGAAAGCCAAATGCCGTTATCTCTGTCACAGTTCGACGTAGTCCCAAACTAAGCAAAGCTTATACTGGTGACGATGAGATGACAATTGTACATAATATGGCTATCAGCTTCATGAAATCATGAAAGTTACCTTACTCCTAGTATACAGTACGGTTATTTAATAACTAAGCAAGGGCGATTTCGCGCCTAGGCTACAAAGCATTTATTATTGACAAGACAATTGGCTAATACTGTTAACTAAATAAGAACACTGAAACTGGTCAAGTGTGACTGATGAGTTAGGTACTACATAATTTATGAAAAATACCACTAATTTTATTTTATACGTATTTGTCAGAATATAATATGTGAAAGTTTTATCGATCCAATGATAAAAATACACTTTTTTATAACGCATTGAGTTTAAGTAAAGTAAAGGAATATCTAAAAACCCATTAAACAATTCCCATTCAACTTAGCATTGCATATTCTTCGTTATTCTTTGTGAATTTAACAATACATTTCCATTTCCTATAAGGGACCACCCACTACGCTTTTAATGTTACATGAAAATTACTTTCGTTTCGTCCTGGATTCAGGTCACATTAAAATCAAGACGAAAGTAATTTTATTAACACGTTATTAGGACTGCAATTCATTTTATCAAAAGTCTATTACACAAACAAGTTACTGTTCACACTTTCACTGGTGAAGCGATATATGCATATATATAGTTTATTGAATTATGCAACCTCTTTGATACTTGTGTTGTGACAAGACTGCTAACATCTATTTTACAAACAAAAAATAACTCGACTATGCCATAACAGTTTATGCGGAAAACCAATTATGACTAAGTATAATTATTGGTTATGCCAAATAGAATTTTGCATACAAAAATTATGCGAAGACAAGGAGAACCCATAATGTATGCTGTTCTATCGGTAAATCTATTCATTTTAAATTATATCACAAATTGTGTTTAAACAAAAATTAACAATTTACCTAAGGGTTATTGTTTATATATAAATGTATAAATGCGTTAATCTTGACTTACTCATTCGCAGGCTAATTAAAGGATAACTCACACTAGAACGGGCCATGACTTAACCTGGCCAGGCCGATCTGTTAGTTTCTATAGAAAACGTCCCGTGGCCTCCGAGGGCTCTGAGCTCGGACGTGATTATTTCTATAGAAATTGACCTAAAGCAAAGGGGGCGCAGGACTTAAAAAATTTTTGATGGAGTTGGTGTCATTATAACACCTATTTATTATTGTTTTATCGTAAAGATTACGCTACTAATACTCGTAGGTGAAAGGCAGTCGACAGTTTTTAGAATATCATGCATGAATGTTAATTGAGTAACAGTATTTCACCTCTAAAATTTATTTAAAAACGTAGAGTCTCTTCCTTTGAGCTTAGAAATTTCAGTAGTATTGTTATGAAACATAGAACGGGTCTATCGTGAATGTAGTTCATTTACCTTAATATACCGACTTTTCGACAGTTTCATGTGTCATTGTCTCCACTCGGCTTGACTGATGAATCAGCGAAGTGTCAACGGCGATCTTGTTAAAATTGTTCACGTAGCCGGCGGAAAGTCACTTAAAACGCGTGGGTAGGTAGAAAAAGTTAGGTCCACCCTTTTACGAAATGTTATCGGTACGACACATAACACTCACACCATCCGTGCATCGATCCGAAGATAGATCTTGCGGTTCAAAATTCTGAATCATTGGTCCCCAAATAGGTGACAAATCTACACGATTGAAATTTTTGGGGTGTTTTTTTTATCTCAATCACATTCGCGATAGACCCGTTCCATGTTCATAATTATGTGTACAAAAGGCGAAAATTTAAAGTGTTATATCTCAGTAGTAGTTATTTTCATGTTTAAGCTGACAAATGGACATTGTTCGTTTAGTTGAGTACACACAACACAAAGTCACTCGTTTTATAAGTTTTCTATTTTATTGAACTCCATTGTCCGGTTTCCATTTCTTTCGTCACCGCAGAAATTATTTTTCTCGTTTCTTTGTAATATCAGACTTTACTTTAATCACTTTTTTATTTTTACAATCATCACAAAGTTATTCCTATTACAGATTTAAAAACGGAAAATTAAGCTTAATGGATTTTTAAACCCTTATCGACCAATGCAATGCACACACACACACACACACACACACAGCAGTCATGTGCAGTTACAGACAAACATTTAAATGTTGATACAGGACAATAGAACATCTCCCGCGGTCAACCCATCCTAACCTATTCAGTTTAGGTTCTAAACTGTGCTCGGTTCTATGGCAGCAACTCAGTTTAAGTTCTTAACTGAATCGCGTTAGACATGATAAGGCCCCTGGCAATAAAATTGCTATACTTCTGAGTAATTAAGTGATCATTGGCACAAAAATTTAACACATTCATTAGCGGCCTGTAAATTATTTATTTCCCGCTCAAAGAGCTTAAAAGTCGGCGTAAATTGCCACACAATAATTTGCAATTATGAAAACAGCCCGTAGATATGGCAATCTAAAATCAAAAAGTTAGGCTTGTGAGGTTTAATCAAGGAAATTATTAGTATAAAATCACATCAATTCCGAGCCCTCTGCTACACAAGACAAAGTTAATAAACTCCTTGAAATTGGATTGGGCGCCTAAAATCGTTCAGTCAAGGCGTTAATTGCGCACCGACAAGATCTACAAATTGGCACACATTTTCAAGAAATTTATTCGTCTTTGCGTAACGTTTGTATTCGCCTTGAGTTAGGGTTATTGTGCGGGGAAAAGTAGGGAGAGTTACGAAAAAGAAGGAATTTTAAAATTGTTGATTATTTCGATTTTGTATTGCAAACAAGCATATATTGCCTACTTAACAGAGGTATCTCACCTCTCATGGTTCCCTATCAATTAAAAAATGTACCTACGTAGATAAAAATACAGTCTTCTTCTTCCTAGCGTTTTCCAGACTTTTTGACACAGCTCAGAGAGTCTGAGGTCCGCTTTGGCAAGTAATCCCAAGATTTGGCGTAGACCCTAGTTTGACGAAATCGACTGCCAACTGACCTTCAAACCAAAGTTCTTATTGGGTTAGTCCGGTTTCCTCACGATGTTTCCTTCACCAATCGCCTTCGCTTTCGCGATTGGTTAATATCAAACGATATTTCGTACACTAGTTCCGAAAAGCTCATTGGTACGAACGCGGGTTTGATCCCGCGACCTTCGGATTGAAAGTCGCACGCTCTTACTGCTGCTCAAAGCAATTTTCAAAGTAAAATACCAAAATAAAAATTCCAGTAACTAACAGAAGTGAATTTTAAAATAAATAACTTAAAGGGTGCCAAAGTATATTTATGGCACTTCGTTGTGATAAAAACAACTTCTTGGTACAAAGTAATTAATTATATTATTGCACACAGTAAGTACAGAGTAATGCTAAAATCTAACACAGCCATCGTATTCCTGTATCTTTGACGGGCGACGCCATATTGCTCGCGCCGAAACATGACTTCGTCTTTTTATTTTGTAAAACTATTTATTCTTTTAAATAATCACATCCAATATATTTAAAATCCTTAATATGCAATTAATTAGTTATCCCGCATGTTTCACATGTATAACAAACAATATGAGCTAAAGAGTATATTAATTACACCGGAATTCAACGCCGGATATCATAGTGTTCACTTTGGTAGAAGAAATAGACATCACTACTCTATAATTATTTTTTAAATATAACTTTTAGATGGCGGGAAGTATTTGTTTATAATAATTGTAAACACTTCAACTGATATTTCTAACAATCGGCCATCCTGAATTTTGCCTGACCCTAGGCAATACAGTTTGCGATCACATATTCGTAAAGAAAATTACATTCAAATTTGACTCGAGCAGGCTAACAGACGATAAGTAGCTAAGTAACAAAAAAAAACAACAGTCCACCAAAAAGGACAAATGAATTGTAGTTATAAACATTAATCATTTATGAATATCCAATCGGATAGGGATAATAAGTGGAAACAATGCACAAAAGATATGGTCGGAAGTCGTCCACGCGACAAGATCTTTTATATTTAGTCCAATTGTATATATTTTTTTATAATTGAAAGTTTTTTTTTTTGTCATTTGGAAACTCTATTGATCATTTAGCCAAACATATCACTGCCTTCTCATAAGTTAACTAACAATCCTAATGAACTAGGCGTGATAGATATGTTTTACTAATCACGTGTTCGGCCATCCTTAACCGATTGGATGACCTCATTCAATACATTAAACATTAAAATAATCAGTTGTTATAATGTCCTAATTAACACTTTGAGTGCGTATTTTGACAATCACTTAACACATTTGGCTAACTGCTTTCACATTTTAATATCACGCACTTGCACACACACTGATGTCGACTGATGTGACTGATGTGATGTCTGTGTGGTTTCAATCTTGGAGTAGGGTACGCGTTTTGTTGTAACTTCATCTCAGCAACGTGTACAGGATGTTTCCACATCTGGTAACTTGATACTATGTCGTGAAGTCGTGATCAGCTTACTGCAAACTTCTGGCAAGTAGTTATCTATCTGGTCTCCGATCTCACACGTCATATCTACCGGAACGTAATAGTCACGTCTCCGTTTAGATGCGCAGGAAGTGGCACCCCACTGATATAGTGTTGTCTATACTCAGTTCACATCTAAGGAGTTCAGCATCATTTGTAACAGTATGCGCTTATTGTCGGTTACCTCCACGGACTGTACCAGTTTGCACAGTTGTAGCAACTCGAAGATATTCATTTCTGCGGCTCAGCAATGATGATTGTTTCTGCTTTTTACGGTGTACTCATTCAGGGCATCCGTCTCGGGTAAGCAATGATGTTTGTTTCTGCTTTTTACGGCGTACTCATTCAGGGCATCCGTCTCAGGTAACCAATGATGTTTGTTTCTGCTTTTTACGGCGTACTCATTCAGGGCATCCGTCTCAGGTAAGCAATGATGTTTGTTCCCTCTTTACGGCGTACTCATACACATGGGTATCCGTCTTAGGAAAGCTGTATTTGTGCTACTTGTCACTGCGTTCTTCCACAGTAGGAAGCGATCAGCCTCAGCAAGTATGTGCTACTTGTCACTGCGTTCTTCCACAGCAGGAAGCGATCAGCCTCAGCAAGTATTACTTGGTGATGCCTCTTACCGCGTTCTTCCACAGCAGGAAGCTATCGGCCTAAGGATCATAACAGTTGTTACCGCGTACCTCACCGCAGAGGTATCGGCCTTTAGCGGTTTAGCTGGAACAAGCAGGTCGCAGTAGCCTCGGATGCTCAGAGGCTCGATGATTATCCTTTTCTGCTGCGCACACGCGCGGGATGTGTCGACCTCCAGCTCGCCGAGCCATGCCAGCGCTCGGACGTATGTACTCAGTTTCGGTATGAAAATCGAATAATAACTATAGCGGTTTACAAATATTATACACTCTAAGATATCTATGTATAGCTCACCTCTTTATTTGAGTATGAATTGTATGATATGTATATATGTATATTAATAATATTGTATTTCGGTGTATGATAAGATAATATGAATTGTATGTGCGATACGACGATAGAATATGTATATAAGTGAGAGAGGGTAAAAACAGATGCTTATTCGTTATCGGAGTAACGCCTTTTATTTTTCGGAATCAGAATCAAAACATGATCTAGTCTTATCCAGGGCTTTATCTTGTCCGCTGGATATACATTTTTACATTTTCCGGTCGAGAACCCATCTATGCTACTAATTTCGTAACGATCATTACCAAATACTTCAGTTAGCCTGTATTGGGCCACTACAACGCAGGATTAACTTGTTACCAGAACTCTTTAAACTCATGACTAATGGCGTTATTCATAAACGCACTTCAGCAACTGTTTAACCAAATGATTGTTTGTCCTTATCTGTCACTTTGACAATCGCGTTTGTCAGAATGGGAGAAAACATAATTTAACTAAAGCTTCTGTTAACTTTTTTTATGAATAAGGCGGTTAGTCTCCCACTTTATACGTGTTAGTTACACATCGGTTTTTGTCGAAAACTTATTTTACAGTGGAGGACTACTAACAAACAAACAATTATGCAGATTGAATGTTACTACTGCTTACAGAGTGGAGGACACACTACACCGTTCAGGAAATAAATCATATCGAATGTTTGTGACTATTTTCTTTTGATATTGTTTCTTGTAGAACCACAGGTTGTAAATATTTAATTCAGTTTTTTTTTTAATTTGTTTTTACGTAATTGCAGCAGTAATGTTTAAATTGAATAATAAAGAAAGATATTTAATATTTGTTTATTTGTGAAACGTGTTGGTGTAAGGCCACCCTGGACTTGTTGAGGTCATTGTCCCAATTACGCTCATCTTAGTCGATATTTAAAACCGTTAACGAGCTTACTATACGCCTGTTGTGTCGCTCTATCTGCCGGTTTGCGCGTTACAATTAGCTTCCACATGTCCGTGAAGTTTACATTTGGTGCATTGAATTATTTCTTTAGGACATTTAGAAAAAACATGCCCGGGAGCCTTACAGTTGTAACAGATTAGGTTAGTACGTTCGGTTTGTTTCTGGTTTGATGTTTCGTTAGTAGCAGTAGTTTTGCTCTCAAATTTATGGGTTGAGCCCGGAAGACATTCTGTATTATTCCGCCTTAAAGAAAAGGTATCATTACTGCCATGCGTTATGTTTCGAAAATATTCAAGGACTTGGTCAGGGTCATCATAATGAGCACCTTCCACACTCCTCCGAATATTTAAATCGAATATACCGTGGCTTATACAATCCACCGCTTGACGACCCTGGAGTTGGCAGCGATTGATATGCATAATGTTGTCATAAAAATATTCGACAAGAGTCTCATTATGCCTACTTTTACGACTTAACATTTCCACCAATTGATCCGCGTAATTATGTTCGTCTGGAAACGTATCTAGCAACTTCTTTTGCCACTCTACCCAAGTGTACTTGACGGTGGTGAGCCCGTCGTACCACTTTTTTGCTAATCCCTTCAGTTTTGGTAGAGCGTAAAAGATTGTTTGCTGTTCGGACCAACCGAATATTACTGCTGACTCGTTTACTTTAGTGATCCAAGTTTTCATAGTCTGAACTTTCGACTCAGGGTTGTATTCAGTAAGTATATTTTGAGATCCGGGCATATGCGGGGCGTGTTCGCGCGTCCCGCCCTTTTGTAACAGACCGACTAGTTTTTCTAATATTGAGTCGCTGGAAATATAGCTACCTTCCTTTTTATTAGCGGAAATGTGGTCAGATGTTGAGTTACGCTTTTTCTTCGCCACGAGCGAAGGCGAACGTAACGAACGATTTGTTTTATTGCCGGCCTGGTCAGCGCTATCATTATAACGTCTATGCAGACGTCGGTTAGATTTGTGAGAACGGCTTCTTTTTGGCGAATCAATGCGCGACCTGCGCTCTATAGATCTTCTGCGCAAGAGAGAATGGTTCCTAGTAACTCTCGGTGACCGGTTACCACATTCTTTTCGCGATCGAGTGCAGCTCCTTTTCACCGTCGATGACACTGAATCGTCTCGTGAATACCGTGTACGCGGGTGTGAACAGGGACGGCTGATAGTTAACGCTGAACGCTCACATGATGAATAGTCGCGTTGACGTCGTCGATGACAAAGCTTACGGGTACGTCTGCGCGAATCTCTTGAATTCGCCAAATCATGATAACGCGAGCGCGGTGAACGACTACGCATACTACGACGTCCAGGGGATCTGTCTACGTGCATCGGTCTGGAACCTGGACTTGTGAAACCTCGATCCGACATCTAGCTTTTATTTACTAAGATCTATCTAAGGAAACGTGTACACTAGATAATCCGTATCGTACTAGTAAAGTAAATAAGTATGATCGTAGTCAGATGGGTACTTGACTTCTGGTATTATTGAGTAAGGTTACAGTGACCAGAATAATTGCAAAATCAGCACTTGTTATATTTTAGTTAGTGTTATATTTTCGTTATTTATTTATTTTTTGCTTAATACATATATCTATATATATATTATGTACTCTAACCGAAACCGAGCCATATACAAGCTTTCTGAAATCAAAAGTTTTGTTTAAAATCCTTACTGCCTGTTTCAGACAAACAAATACTTCTTATTGTTGTGTGCCTGGTATTTAAGTTGAAACATTCCTTTATTGAGGAGGATAAATGCAAATATATAATTAAGAACAATCAACATTAAACAGGAGAAATTGTGGAGTTAAAGCCAATTGGGAATTTCAGTACTAAGACAGTTACATTAAGATACAGCATGCCCAATTTCATACTAGATAGGGAATGCAACAGTTAACCGTTTCCGTATGAAATAAACCCACAGATTGAAACTGAATGCATTTCTTAAATAATCCTATAACAAATATTCCACCAAACTAAGCATTAATGGGTTCTGTTTTAAAATTAAATTAATATTAAATGCACACAACTAGTTATACAACTTGAAGGGTTGATGAGAAAGGCCACTTTGAAGTGAGGGATTCGATTAGTATTCAATAGTTTTTAGTATTAAATAAGCTAACCATGTTAATCAGACAAACAAACAAAGACCGAGTTCCTCGCTGGTTACCCTCAACAAGTGATGTTATTGGACTTTGATGCTGATGTTACTCTTTGTTTTAAAATAATATGCATAATAATAATATGTCTACTTGTACAATAATACTATTCATTGAGTGATTTCAATATATTTAACTTTGTAAGTATTTAATATCCGTAATGTAAACTTGTAACCGCTTTCATGATAAATTCTCAACGTAGTAGAAGCGCATGGTTACAAAACATAATGTTAAAGTTGTAAGCTGCATTGTATGCCACATACTAGAGTGAAATAATTACAAAGTCCTCCAGTACTCTATCTATTAGAAATAAAATTAACTGTTCTATAACTGAAGAAAATATAATTAGGTTTTACTATTATTTATTGTGAATAATAGCTCATAGTTTTCTACATGTATTTTCTTTAGTTCACTCTCATGGTCATGGTAATGCTGCAACCTCCCATGTTCAATAATGGTTCCTTAACCATCAAGATTCTGTGACTGATTTCAAATTTTGCTGTCACAAGATATTTATAAGTATATATATACTTATGGCCAATTTTCATTAATACATATTTACTTAGTGAAACACAACAATATGGTTGGACACTTCAATATAGTAGAGTACTTAGATATGTCTTTGTATTATGAATTCTCTTTTACTGCAAATAAAGTAAATGTTTGTGGCTAGATTGCTGTGTAATCACACATCACACTCCTTGCAGGATTCACATGATGTATTAATAATATGTGTGGAAACGAATCAATGTTGAGTTTGAAAGTCAAAAACAACTTTCTCCATAACAACTAAAAGTAATTTGACACTAAAACTTAAAAACGTCTGTGTAACCAAAGACCTCCACTAATACCTGCCGCAATAAGCATCAAGTTAAATAGGGTACGAACAATTTTAAACCGTCAGATGACAGAAAATAAAAATCTACTTGTCTGCGGCGGTGCCGGCCGGCTCGTAGAATTGTAAACATAAACAATAACAAACACTTACCGATGATGGCACAGTTAATATATACTACACCTTTACTTTGGACGTGTTCACTTCGTTGTCACTTCTGATATGATAAAAACAACTTCTTGGTACAAAGTAATTAATTATATTATTGCACACAGTAAGTACAGAGTAATGCTAAAATCTAACACAGCCATCGTATTCCTGTATCTTTGACGGGCGACGCCATATTGCTCGCGCCGAAACATGACTTCGTCTTTTTATTTTGTAAAACTATTTATTCTTTTAAATAATCACATCCAATATATTTAAAATCCTTAATATGCAATTAATTAGTTATCCCGCATGTTTCACATGTATAACAAACAATATGAGCTAAAGAGTATATTAATTACACCGGAATTCAACGCCGGATATCATAGTGTTCACTTTGGTAGAAGAAATAGACATCACTACTCTATAATTATTTTTTAAATATAACTTTTAGATGGCGGGAAGTATTTGTTTATAATAATTGTAAACACTTCAACTGATATTTCTAACAGTTGCAACTAAATGACAAGGATTAAAGGTTCAATCTTAAGGATCAGTCGCTATCATTTTTGCGCCATTTGAAATTGTGCCATTAACTTATAAAATTTAGGTTTAATGCTCCAAGCACGGATTTTGACCGTAGCGACCGGTCAGATATTTTAGAATAACTTGAATCGGGCTCATTATGTTGCAAAAGAACGAGCGATTTATTTTAATAGTACTTTGATATGTATAAACAGTTACAAAAAGATTTTTAGGTAAGTAAAGCAAAACTATTGAAAGAAACTTCAAAATAAAATAAGAAATAATTATTTCAACGAAATTTGTCAAATAGACTGGAATATGTAAGGCCTTTTTTATATAGGCCATATGAAATAGATTGGCTGAAAGGTAGCATTTTTTATTTATCCTAAGAAGTAAAACTGTAAAAAGAAGAAAGGTAAATTGTTCTTACGTTATCTTTGTTTATTGGTATTGTGATTAGTTTTCTGGTCCTGTAGCCTAACCTTAGGTTATCTCTAAGATGTGTATCGCCGTTGATGGAAATAGGATCGATTGGATCAATCGGCGTCAAAAACACGTTCGTTGAAAATTACAAAATAGTATTTAGTTAGAGTTTAGTTTAGTTTTGACTCATTCATTATATCATGACATTTCTGGCTATACACCTACTATCGACTTTTAATGTTAGTAGATTTAACAAAGAAGTAATAAAACTAGAAATCCACTATTGACGGAAAAATGTTAAATATGTTGATATTTCGTTTTTTATACTTAGGACCAATTATTAGGTAAAGTGTTTTAACTTTAATAACCAGTCTTATGTTAATACAATGGAACAGGGCTGCCGAAACGTCTGTCAATGTAGAGGCGTTTTTATTGCTGCAAGCATGTTTCAAAGCGGCTAACAAAAGCCAGGAAACGCTAGGAACAAGAAAAAGCATGGTCAGAGGCCTTGGTATACGGCACAATTTCTCACATGCGATTTGCAATACCAATTATGCCAATCATTATTTTGTTAATAATTAAGTAAAGTCAATAGAATTTACCTATTCAGTCATTTATTTTTGAAGCAATTCTTTGTCGTTCAACTGTATTACAATGGTGTTACAGAATTAATTAAAAAGATTCAAATTGTTCTTTGTTGTATTTTTAGTTTCTGCAACCGCAATAAAAAATTTCGTTCAATACATGTGCGGTATGGTAATTCTTGACAAGTAATCCAAGTAGTTATATACTTCCCGCATCGAATTGTACCTACTAGTTTTTCCAGTCAAAAAAAAATTTTTCATAAAAATCATTTTTGTTACAGAGAGATAAATCGATACTCTAATACTTTATTGTCTCTCCTCTGCTCTCCCAGCCCTCTGCTACTAGACTCGAGTCTGGCAACTCTCTGAACTATGTCGACGACATTGGCTTCCTTACGGATTTCCGGATCCGAAAGAGTCGTAGACTTATATTAAAATAAATATAATTTACGTATTTATGTTTTGGAATATTTACGAAATAATTAGCTTAATTATACCTAGCATAGATTTAACAAAACACAAAAATATGTCACATAGGTGCCAGGCGTGACACGAGCGGTGCGCGTTTCCATCATTAATCACTTCCGGTGGATGCCCCCGTTCTGATTTATAGTATAATTAACCTACTAATTAACTTAGTCTAAAGAAAAATAAAAATGCGCTTAAGTTATATTGATGCTAAATATTTAGTGATGCAGCAAATAAATTAAAAGTCCTATACATTTATAAGTATTTGTACATGATAGTTGAAATCAGCAGACGCCAACAACTCCAGAGGTGTTACGTAACCGTTACCGATGTTATGAAAACGTATACACTTTTTTCTGAAGAACTACATACTGTAGTCCTTCGAGACATCTTTGGTAGTTTATTTATAATAAATTAAAACATCATGCTCTGCAGTACAACGTATGAGTATCATTTTGTACTGATGATACTAATTATTATACTATCTACCTAAGGAAAGGAAGTTATTAGGAATGTAATGAAAGGATGTATTTGATCATTTAAATATGTAATTCAAAAAATGGGCCGAGAGTACTTTACACACATTTAGCTGCGTGAAACGTTTTATGTATAACATAAACAGTTTCCTAAAAGAGCCCATTTGATCCGATACATTTATACTTACATCTCTCCGGCTACGGAAGTCGCACTGAAGTTATTTAACTCGCTATTAAATAAAATTAGCGTACCGTAAAATTGACATTTCTCTCACAAGCTCGGAAAGCGCTGTTTTGTCCTTTAAAACTAGCGTGGAAAAACGCATTTTATCCACATGTGGGGCAAAGTAATCTAATTCCTATCACTTACCACCAGTCCAGTATAAGTGAGTCCTATATATGCCCATAGTAAATATGCGCAATCGGAGGTCACACCTTAAATTGGTCATGTGATCATGTCTTACCCCGCACTTGGTAAGCTGTTGGCAATATCTAAGTATCAGGAGCGTACCTACTCTATGAAAAATTTTGAAATTGATTTTTGATGGTTTCTTCAAGATAACTTACATGTGGATAAGATTTATAATCGTATTTAGTCTGTATTTCCCTCACAATAGTGAGGGGGAAAATGTTGTATTACACTCGGCGGCAAAGTTGGTTCAACTCTCGTGCCTTGAGACCCTCGTAAAGCTCAAGATTCCAGTTATTGAACCACTCGCTACGCTCGTGGCTCAATTTTGGAATCTTTCGCTTGCTCGGGTCTCAATATAAGCCCGAGAGTTAAACAACAACTTTGCCCCCTTGTATAATAAATAACTATTGTTGTAGTGATTTGGAAGGCCCCTTTTAAATTAGGGTCCAGATTCTGGCGTTATTTCTGTTTGAACCAATATACTATATATGGTGCATATAGGGCTGATATAACTAGGGACCTCATCAATATTCATTGGAGATTCTGGTTGCTTAAAAGATGATTCAAATGCGCCGATTGCTTGTCGAGGAAGCAGAGCCGTCGCCATGTTGTATGATCTAAGCCAAGCGATATCTAAAGCTGCTAATAAATATTAAAATTTGTGGCCTTCCTAGCCTAGTCGATAGTGATCCTGTCTACAAATGGAGGAAAGGAATGGTGTACACAATAAATGGCAGATTTTTTTTTTCAAAAATAATTGTTACGTGATAAGTTATAGATGTTTTATATGTATGTACCTATGAAAATGCATATCGTCTCTTTGTACTCAAATTACAAGGTTTGCTAAGTTTTAGGCTAGGTTTTTGTAAGATTGTTCTCAAAGTGTTTTTATTGAGTCAACTTAATTGTTTATTGCTTGGTAGTTTAGAGTATAGGTAGGTACATAACTTACAAACGCTCATGTATCTTATTGAGAGTTTAAAAATGCTCATTTAATAAAATAAAAAACATTTTTACTTTACCAGGGAAAAAAAAGTAAGTGCCTTTTAAACTAGTTTGTTGTTTATTTTCGCAATACAGTTTTAGGTGGCTTACCAATTTGCAGTTGTGCTCGTATTTTGACTTAAACGTAACAGTCACGTAGCACAGTAATAACTACTTACCACTGAAATAACTTTTACTTATACGAAAACAAAAAGTTCTTGTTTGTTCAGTTTTGCTCGAAAAATAGAAGACACTCGCCAAAGTTATATTCCTGCATTGTTAAATTGCACTTAAATTTCAAGACTAAAGTTTCAGGTGGAACTTCAGCCATCGTATATTGTTTTCCACTTAGCTCGCACATTATAATATTAATCAAAAAGTTTCCCTTTAATAAACCTTTTACGTAAACGGCTGGCGCGCCGCCTGCTAAGCGATACTATTTTCAAAAGAAGAAAATTAAAACTCAACGCTTCAACCATAAAGTTGAGTTGAGCGCTTGAGCTAGGATTTTACCGATAAAAGTCAACCAAATTGACATTACCCTAAAACATGATCACCCTGAAAACGAGTACTCAACGGAGCTACGCCTGTCATATCGCATGCGCCTACAAACGTGGGCTAAAATAATATGACATGAAATAAAATAATATCTACAGAGTTAAATGATAAATTTTACATAATAAAATACTATGGGATAATCATACACAAATCGACCTAGTTCCACAGTGAGCTCAATAAGGCTTGTGTTATGGGTACCTAGTAGACGACGACATATGTATATACAATAGATAAATACATAGAGAACATCCATAACTTAAGAACAAATTTTCGTGTTAAACACACAAATAAATGCCCTGATCAGGATTCGAACCCGGGAACTGCTACTTCGTAGAGAATAATTATATTGAGCCTGATGTAATTAAGCGGCATTCGTTCTAAAATCAGCCTTTTTTTAGGTAGGAAAAAATAAAACTATACTTAGTGCTTAAATATTTCTATGAACTTTTACGTGGATAACCAAAATTTGGCTAATTTGCAGATTGAATACTGTAATAGAGATTCGTCGACTAACTCCAGAAATAAATTCTGCACTTTCAATTTGAACCAACCTCACATTTCAACCCCTAAAATTTAGCCGCTTAACCGCCGCATTTGCGCAGTTAGTTTCGGATACTAATTATGTAAATAATCATAACCACAAGCTTTGGCGCTGTGTGAACGTATGGTAATTAAACCAAAGCCAGAGCAAGAATATTCAGTAAATTCGTGCGTCATTGTGACTAAAATTAGCTTTAGGTACTTAGATAGTTTTTACTGGTAGGTAGACCATACTTATCTTTATGGCTGTTGCCCAAAGTAAAAGTCTTTATGCAGAAATACATGCATTGAAATAACAAAATTAAAATAAGGTTCAAAGTAGTAAAAACTCAAACTGCTTGTTTTTCTGTCTAACTCAAGGCGCACCATTTAAAACAGAGTGTGAAATACTTGCATAGTGCACACATGGTGTTTAATTACATTTATCATGTAATTAACGTTACAAATAAGTGTTACAATAAATGACCACTGTGACTAGTTAGATAGAAAAGTCTTGAAAATGGCACTGGTAAGATATTATCAGGAAAAGCATGAATACTGTTAGTTTCCAGAAAATAGAACAAAAGGAAAACAGGAACGTAAATAGCTATTTGAATCTAAAAGTCCATTCGTTTATTCCAGTGCTTGTTTTGCTTCAGCTCGTTGAAATACAATCCATTTATAGGGATCCCTAGTCAACTCAGATTCCTTTTAGCGCAATATACCGATATACTTTGCGCTAAAGGGGACTTTAATTGATCTTTGTCCACAGCTTAGCTCCTTAGTCGTGGGCACCTACTACTCCTGCTAGAATTTTGCATTTGGCATGGGTATGCATATCAGTCACGCCGACAAAATGGTTAAATAAATCTTGAACAAAAAAGGGTCTTTTCACGTTATGCCAGGATGTTTTTCTTTTAATCTACCGATTTTACTGATATGAGGTATCGTTCGGTTTCGGTCTTATAAAACCATTTTTAGATTAAGTAGATATTTCTGGTAAAAATCTGTCCGGAAAATAAGTATTTTTTTAAACTTTGCAGAAATTAATCCCTTCGTAGTAAAATGCCGACAGTGCTGCGACTATAGCGTGTTTTGCCTATTGCTCTCTACAAAAAAAGCCCCTTTTAGTCCGCCTACTCTGCAAAGTAGACAACTAAAGAACTTTATACTGGCCATAACCCAACATGCTCTAAGATGAAAATATAAGTAACTTTCAACATCTTGAATTGAAGACACTACTGAACTACGACGAAAATAGTAACAAAATAGCCTTCGTATGTTTTTCGTTGAATAAGGAAAGAAATCATTTATACGCAATAATTTATAAGTATATTATCGTTATTTTCAATGCTAAGTTTATGTATCCGGCCGGCACCGTCACGAAACTCCGAAACAGAGCTTCTTGCAAAAAGAGTCCTTATTGCGCTCTTAGCAGCCGTATCCACGCCTCGTGAGATTTATCGCCTTCCACTGACTGTTTGCTTCCTCTGCACAACTTGTAAGTGATAGTACACAATGAGAATACGTTTACCCAACTAGAGACAAGGAAAGTGTTTTTTGGTAGTGTATTTATTACTGTGTGGTACTATGTGTTTACTATGTGTTTATTTGAGATTTCAAACAATTCGAATTTTACGGATTTTTACAAACGTGTATTTAACTTTCCCTGTTAGTTCTACAACTAACTTCTCAAAAAAAGCTAATTTATACCCATTATTAAAGTAAGCTGAAACTTCAACTACTTACTTATGTTTCTAGACTGGGAGACAACGCAATGGCATGGTGACATTAAGTTAATCTGGTGGTGGGGACCAGAAAGTGGCCATGTGCATACTGTGATAAATCATAAAACAACGCAAACTCCTTGTGTTTGAGTATTTTAAATACAATTGTCTCGATGAGTGTAAAGTAGTTGACTGTTGAAAAAAAAGTACAGTCAGCCATAAAAGTTTGTATCAAAAATGATTTACTTGACAAAAACATATAGATAGAACCTGCCTACTCAACTCATCTTTAGCTTAAAATCATCAGTAACGCCTCAGTTATGACAATGGCATGTTATGTTTTTATTGTGCATTTGATAGCAGTGTTTACCTTAGTACGTAGGAAAGTACCATTAAGTACCTACATTAAGAGATTATTTACAGCTGTAATAGACACGCATAAAACAAAATATACACATACGTATGAAATTTGTAAAATTATCCGATTTACTGACAAAAATATTACACAATTTAACTTAATGTGGTTTTCTAAAAGCATGGTCAAATGAATGATCTGTTTTGTATTAGTTATAAAACCATCTAGATATTTAATATTTTCTCGGCAATTCTCGAGGGATAAGGAAGTATATTTGCCTAGTACCGTTTGTTGGTTTTTGCATGTTCTTTTTGAAGCAACATCTTATTACACTAGTTAAATGGTCTGATACGGACGCATTCTATTTGGTATATAAATAAGTTGGTTTTGGTTTTGTTTGCTGAGGTACATACAAAACATCGCAAGAAAAAAACGTGAAAAGCAATTTTTGAAGCTGTTTTTGCTATCAGAATTCTTATTTGTAAATCATCATCATCATCATCATTTCAGCCGAAAGACGTCCACTGCTGGACATAGGCCTCCCCCAAAGATTTCCACAATGACCGGTCCTGCGCCACCCGCATCCAGCGGACTCCTGCGACCTTCACCAGGTCATCAGTCCACGGTCATTTGTAAATGTACCAAATTAATTCTGCTTTGTTATTTTATTTATTATTATTTATTTCTTTATTTAATGATTAAACTTACAACAAAATTACGGTACAGACCTGCAAAACTGTTTAAACAGTTTGACTGCAGGAGGAATTTATACAGTAGATATACTTAATTTTATAAGTACAACAATTACACTTACGTAACATGCTTATATGTATATGGATATTGAGATACCTATGTTAAATAAACGCTAGTTAACGTTGCGAATTATATTCATACACTAAGCGGACTTTTAAATAAATAATAAACTTTTCACAACAGCGAGAAAAGGATATAAATTATATTCGATGTAAGATAAGAGATTATATACATACCATTATCTCACAACTCCAAAACAAAGGGTCTAAATTTAAAGGCTTGGAACAATAAGGCCAGGTGGGCATATTTGCCGAACTTTGGTGATAATCGGGCGCTTATTAAGGCACCGACGCAAACACCCTTGCGGAAGGGATCGTTATAATAATGGCCCCTTACAGCGCAGTCTTACTGGAACGATTTTAATTAGAAATGTTATTAGTTAATTTGATACCAGATTTTAATGCAGTATCTCTTCATCTCTTCGTCTCGTCATATATTTGACTTGTTTAAATCGGGAGTTGGAAAGTAGGATTTAAGCGCCCGGTTGTTTTGTTCGGCAATCGCAGCGTTTAGACGCATGCGATTAACGGAATGCGTTTGCTCCGTATGTTTCACCTCCTGCGTCAACCGCGTAAAACAAAGGTCTATTGTTATATTACCTGATTTGAAATGATCTGCGTCTAACGAATTGCGTGTAAAGCAGCGTTTATCGCATAAAACACCGCGCGCTTTACTTTAAACAATTGAACTTCTTTTTAATTTCGGTTTGGCAGTTTACGACTTACGACAATTTAAACTAAGAGCAAGATATTTGGTTACCGATTTCGATATATATTACGTACTATTCAATAAACCTAAGTGGTTTATTATATAGTACAGTCACCTGCAATAGTATATGACGCTGTGAAGGCCGCAAAAATATGTGACACAGTCTTGTTTGTACCGCCATAAGAGCGTGTCACATATTTTTGCGGCCTTCACAGCGTCATATACTATTGCAGGTGACTGTACGTAATAGATAATAAGTTTAAAGATTCAATTAAAATATTAAGGCTTGAAAAATAGACACGGAGACATATATTCCAAAACGTACGAAGTTCACCTCAGTATAATTTAATTTCATAAGTATGCATAGAGTTGTTAACAATTAATTAAAATTATTCATTGCGTTTTATAAAACCTATTTTTAGAAATGGAAGGTAAGGAGATTGTGTGACACGGAACACAAGTGAGAGAGAAGGACGAGAGGAGGTGTAAACGGACAAGGAGAATAATTTGAATGGTAGGGTAGAAGCGTAAGCGTACCAAAATTAGATAAAAATACTTTAATACAGTTTTACAATAGTTAAAAAGCCAGTGTTTGTTAATTTTCGTTTTTGTTTAGAGGCCTATTAGAATCATACATATTCATATTGGAAAAGGCAAATGTCACGGCCAAAAAACTCAATTAAAGCAATATTTTTGTGTCCCGCGCTTATTGAGGACACGTACCGCACGTAATCTGATGTTAAATTTCCAAATCAAAAACATTATTTCGACAATAATCTCCTTTGGGATTAACCGTAACGTGTAGGTAAAGTAACGGTAACAAGATATTGGTTTTGATAAATTTGATACTAGGTAGAAAACACTAGTATATACGATGACACTTAAACATTCTAATTTAGTCAATAATAGGCTAGACGACTAAAACAATCTATTTAGCCTGTCTTTTACATTATTAAAAGATATGGTACACGTATTTTGTTTTGTTCGTCAAATCAAAAACGAAGAAAATACGTACAGTGCGTTCCAGTTTCGCGTATTGTCACTTTAAGGTACAATTCTTTACCTAGTAGTGACGTCACCAGCCCCCACCCCGGAACTTTCATGCTTTTTATCTTCGTCAATTTTAGTTAAATAGAAAAAGGAAAAGAATACGTGTGTAATCATTTTCGATAATCTAACTGACGGACTAATTAGAATTATAGTTTTTCAACCTAGTCGTCATCCCTATTACGTCGTCGTAAAGTTAGTCACTATTATAACGTCTTTCCCACCACGGAACAATGGTGTTCCGGAACGTTGGGAGGTGTACGTAGGGCCGAAGCCAACACGAAGAACCCCTTCAGACAATTTAATGAAATGTAAGGGATACACCGGGCGGATGTTGCACCTGCCTGAGTCATAGGACGCGCTGCCTCTGCGTGCGTCCTATGACTCGGGCAGGTGCAACCCGCCAAGGTGTATGGACTATTGAGAGTTAATGGAATCTAAAATATACTGGACTATTAGGTGAAAGTGGTGGACTAAATACTAGGTAATGGAGGTTAAACCGAACGCCTGCCTTCGAAACGGTATTCATTTTTTTCCGGCAGACTGTAACTCGCCCATAAAAAGGGACATCCAAATTAGCTCAAGGGCAACATCGGTTTGGGGTCTGGGGTTAGAGAGGTTTCACTAGGTTTTAAACATATAGCCAGCTCGCCACTTAGGTTGCCACATCACTCGAGAACACAGCTCTCGCGACCCCTCTCTGGACGGCCGACTAAGGCAAGCCAGAGGTGGAGAACTCGGTACGTGGGGTCGCTACTCCCCAACAACTCGCCACAAGCTGCCCTGCGATGACTGATTGCACCGGTAGAAACCGGTGGGCGATGGGTTCATCACATCCCTAAGCCTATTATTGTTGAGTAGTACTATTATTGCACGAATTGTGGCATAAAGCATTTTTTTTAATAATTTACAAATTCGTAGTATACTATTATTCGTTTAAAAAAATGTAAATGCGAATAGTAATTAATTAACTAAATCATCTTATTTATCTCGTACGCATATTTCAATTTTTTACAGCAAAAATAAGATTACCTACTTTATTTTTAATACAGCTGAATTTTTATCTATGAAAAAACGGTTTTCCTAATTTACTGAATGTAAGAATTGGTATTTATGATGGTGTAGTAAGGTTTTAAGGCTTCATATTTTTTCTGTCGAAGTATTTTTTCAGTTACTTTTTCTTTTTTATGTTTTAATGCGTTAGCGGTAAGTTTCGTACGGGATTTATGATGTAGGTACCATTCCAAACGCCTGGTAACAGGTACTTATCTGGTCATACAGTTTTAAACTTTCTAGTAACAAGTATTACGTAATAGCTGTTACCAACGCTGGAAATGGTGTAGCATATTTGACCGTGCGTGACTTACAGCATTAATCCGCGCAAAATTCCCAGTTTTTATTAACGGCAAACCCCTAATATATTTGCATACGATACGTATGTATGAGTGACATACAAACGTAAATCCTGACATTGCGTCAGATTAAAATATTGTGTCAGTAATAACTCGAGGTTTTATTTAGCTTTTTTACATAGGTATGTCGATAACGGCTTCTTTCCTGATTTAAACAGAAGTTTTTAAACTATTAATTTTCAAAATATATACAGTAAATGTTTAGGGATGACTCCCACTATAGAACGGGGCGGGATGGGACGGGGCGAGAGGGATGATCCGTTGGTTTCTATAGAAAACGTCACGTGACATCCGAGGGCTCCGAGCTATCACGTGATTCTTTCTATAGAAATTGACAGATCGTCCCGTCCCGCCCCGTCCCGTCCTAGTGTGAGTCATCCATAAATTACCTACCTGTACCTACCTTAAACCTATAATATGTCCTTGAGGCATTGTACCTAGGATGCCGGCGGCATTTCCTCGTTGTATCGCAATGCTAATATGTTATGCGAGGAAGCCACCAGCACCTCGGTCACCAGTTACATCAACCAGACGTTTCGCGATGTGTACAAAAACTGCGTGCGCTGGGACTCCATGGATCTAGAGTTTCAACTCAAAATGGTACAAAATGCTGTTCTCTGCCCAGGCAGAGAAAGCTATATAAATTATTATTTCAATAACAACAATAACACATAAAACTAAAATAAAATAAATGTTAAAGTAAATATTCCCCCCTTGGCATGGTACCGTAGACGCTGGCAGCGTTTCCTCGCTGTATTGCAATACTAATGCATTGGGCGAGGAAGCTGCCAGTTCTACGGTCGCCGGTAGCGCCCACAACTCCCACAAGCCTCTTTGAAATATCCTTAAAGAGGGTGTGGACACTCGAACCTCATGGGCCAAGGGTCTCGACGCCGAACCGAACAAAGTTGTATTCGCCGCCGAGACCCCTATGTTTGCATTTTTTTAATTTTTCCGCTGCCTCTGCAGCCGCGCCGGCCTTGGCTGTAGTTTCGAGAAGATGTGACGGGGCTAGGGTAAAAAGCTTATTGTAACGAATTGAATATTATAACGAATTAGTACACATAATATACCTGTAGGTAAATTATGTATATATAACGCATTCATAAAAATGTATATGTCCTACATTACGATAGGGTTTTTTTTTTATTTCCGTTCATGAAAATACGTTCTGAATCTTATTAATATACCTATAGCAAATAATAAACCAAGATAAAAAATTAAGTTGATACAGATATTGAGGTTACTATTTTTAGTAAGGGCTTCTTTTTGCATATCAATCTGAGACATAAATAATACGTTGCAATTTTTACTAAGGTGTGTTACGAAACGTTTAAAATTAAAAACAATTTAGTAGTTTTTGATCCTAATTTCGTCAGATTTACTTATTAAGAAAACTCACTGTATTCATTTCAAATCAATTTTTTTTTATTAAATTTGTATTGCATTATTTTTTAAATTAAAACATTCAATAAAATGTAATGCACAAATTGTCAATCAAGTCTGTAGTGTTTATCTATCTGTCAATATACATTTGACAGCTGGGGCGCTGTCTCTGCCACGCGGGTGTTGTGGGTAGTCCTGTGACGGTTACGGTCGGTGACGGACGTCTGCCCAACACTGGTGTGGGAAAGAGCCAGATTCTGTAATACCTAGTGCCTAGGGGAGTGCTACAAGTGGCGACGAGGATAAAGGTTAGTGCAAGACTTACGACCATGGTTGTTACAAAGCGAGATACTTGAAAAAAAAAACAAAGGAAGTATCTAGGTACCTAAGTACAACAGACGTCCAAATCAAAGTAACAAGCTTAAGACATCATCTAGTAAACGTATTGCTTACCTTACCACCATAAGAACCTATAAACTTAACTAAAACAAAAACAAAAACGGCAGCGTACGAATCCATACCCACGGGAAATAACATTCTTGTTATTGCATTTTAGGTTTTAAATTATCAACACCCGGTGCAATTTTGCATCGATTTTTACAAGATTGCGTAAGCTAGTTCTGTAGACTAGAAAAATATTTTGTAGTTTCATTTTTGGATAAAAACTTAAAATTGTGGAATTTGAAAAAAACACTAAGCGCCAAACAATTCTGTGGCACTTAAGACTCTTTGGACGCGAGGTCTAAAATAATGTATTTTTATCGTTATACTTCTTATTATACGTGTACCTAGGGCAAACCTTAACTCGTACTCGTATGTGATTCGTAGAAATCGTAGATACTAAATATGTAACTACATACAAACAAACGTACATTACAAGTAGTTGCATAAATTATGTGTTTTATCTACGGACGAATGTATCTTTGCAAGCTGTAGGTACCTATTTATTACGGTTAAGTCCGTTGGCAACATGCAAGTATATTATTATTATTGGTATCTCTTTGGCATAGCATGGGACCATGTTATTATTGTAAACTAGTAGCTTTTTGAGACGTTACCTTGTTGACTGCCGTGCCGGTTTGTAGTAAACAACAACATACAGTTTAGTGTAGTCTGACTATTAACACAAATTTTACATGGGAGGTTTGCATACCTAATCCTAAGGAAAGAAATAACTTTGTAGGTACGCACTTAGGACCTGGCATAAGCATATATATAATTGTGGAATGCGGGGAAACGCGGAGCGTTAACAGCATTTATATCACAAAAGCGCGAAATCAATGATTTACGCGGTTTTCGGGCTCGATGTACTATGTGATTGTTAAACTTTTAGATCAAAATATTTATATGTACATAATAAGCAACTCATAAACCAAATTTTGTATTATCGACATTTACAAGTTTTAGATACTTATATGCAATTCTAGCCAGTTCTTTCGCGGCCGTTGTTGAAATTTGCCGAAACATGTTGTCTTATACGTCACTCTATTCCTACACTGTAATGATCTTATACAAAACAAAACTGGTTTACGGGAGAACATTACACTATCTAACTTTTGTATATTGCAAAACTAGTAAATTTCAGATTCTGTTTAACTAAACTTACTGATGAAAACTACGCAATTTTTGCAAAATTCACGGCGTGTTTTAGTATTATAGTTTCGCAGTAAATGGTTCAGATTGACATTTTTATGAGACTATAACTCGTTAGTTACTCCATTTAATAAAAAAGTGTCAAAAACAACGAAATAATATTTATTTAGAATTTTTAACAAAACCCCGTTTATAAGATTGCGCGCGGCGCGTGCTCGTCAGTCTGGCCCCATGCCTTCTAGAGAGTGGACGTATCGCTTTGCTCCGCGGGCCTTCTTTTTACGAGTGAAGTTTGCGAGAAAGAGAAAGAGATGATTAAAAAGAGAAAGACATATAAAAAAAGATTAGATAGACGGCGATACCGCGACCAACTGATCAAGATACTTGATAAATTCGATTTATATTTATGTTGATGATATAATTGTTGTTTATATATTAGCTATAGTAAAATTATTGAATAATCATCAACTGGTGACCAGGACGTGATGGTTTAGTAGTAAGTTGTTGGTAAGCCCTGGAAACCGCCGTTAAAAACAGCTAGTAATTGCTGATTAGGACTAGGTGATGTAATCAGAGGACCGGCTGATTCTGTAACCGTTCACATAAGACTTGTCGCGGCACTTGAAGACCAGGTGTCAAAGACCTGGATACGTAACCAGAAGGCTAGGTCAGAAACTATGTATCGGTTTACACAATACTGGTCTGGTTGAACACAAGTAGACCAGCTGGTAATTAAAACCTGGAGACTAAGTACCGGTTTACACTATACTTACCGTGTTTGAGGACTTGGCAATAGCTTGGGAAGCTTAAAGGTAATGTTACGCATGTATAATGTTGAAGTAAGTATTGCTATGAGTAGTGATGTACCATAGTAGGTTCGGAACCACTATGTTATTATTACGAAATCCCTCTATATGGGTAAAAAAAAAAAACATGGCATGTTGATTTGTTGTATTTTTTGGAGGTTGAAACCAGTTTGCTAATCATGGTTGTCATTGTCCACGTGGGTGGTGACAACCATGGATTAACAACGACCATAAACATATTGTCATGTTATAAATTGAAATAGATTTCATAAAACTAAAGAAAAAATCAACATCATCGGAAGCTTAAGCCGAGGATCGAACTCGGGTCCACAGCTTACGCGGCAACAAGGCCGCCTGGCCCCATCCAATGCTGGCGAGTTTTTTTTCTGATTTCCATAACTCCGAATCTCCAAAATTACGAAGTTATCGAACCACCGTAATTCCGAAAGAAAATGAAGAATGTTTGTAATGTAATTCGGATAAATTATTTCCGGAATATAAAAAATTGGATTTTTTTGCGTTCAAGTTGCTATCGGATTTATAATATTCTAAAAAAAAAAAGAATCGTAATTTGCATATTTCGAGAATGTGAAATACGGAAATTTGATGTATAGGATTTATAAAAATTCAGAATTATAAAAATTGGGATTATGAAAATCGGAAAAAAAATATTTCGGAATATTTGGGTGTTTTGTTCTATATGTACCTATAATATAAAATAAAAAGAAATAGAAATAAACTCGGAAATAACGATCATTAACAATTTCCTGATTAATTTGATGAGAAATGTTGTGTTTCACTTCGCAGTAAAGTTTGTCTAACTCATACCTTAAAACCAAGACTCTCAAGATTTAAATTTGTAAAGCTTTCGCTTGGACGGGTCTCAATTCTCAATATTAACACGAGAGCTTGACAACAACTTTGCGCATTTTTACAGTCAAATCTAATAAAATAAAATCTATAAAAATGTACTACCAGAAACATACATACGTACACAATCTTATTTTCTCAATATTAAGGTAGTGTATACATATTTTTGGCGCTTCATTAGAATTGATACCATTGAACGTGACCGTGAAATGAAAACTATTATTAATAGATTAGAAACTCAGTAATAAAATAGCAACAAAATAAGTAGGTATTATTAAGGAACGTTGATTATTATTATCAAAGGAAATAAGTACATAGGAAAATAATTTTAATTACATAGTTAGTACTAAATTCAGTTAGTACTAGTATCAAAGTTATAAACTGCAAACTCAATTTTACGCAAAATACTGTAAACAATGGTTACTAATCAAAGTAACGTAAGTTTATCTGATTTAAGTATCAAGGTAAAATGCACGGCTTGAGCGCGCTATAGTATACCCGTCGCACGCGCGGCGCTCGTCGATGTCTAGGATTGCGCGCGTCTGGTCACGTGGTCGATGCGAAGAAATACCGAAACTTGAGAAGCGCGCTAGGGCGAGAACGCTCTTAAGTATGGAATAGGTATTCGGGTTGAGTAAAAAGTGTGAAGTTTGAATAAAAGATGAATTTTACTCACACCATGTTATGATGACGCTGTGTTACTTGTGAATTTACGTACAAATATAACTAACAGTTATAGACATATCCGCCTATAATACAAAACTATATCATGTGGGAGTGTTTGCGGCTGTATGGGCCTACATTACATGTGAACCATACCGGAATGTTCGCGGCTGTATGGGCCTACATTACATGTGAACCATACTTGAACGTTTGCGGCTGTATGGGCCTACATTACATGTGAACCATACCTGAACGTTTGCGGCTGTATGGGCCTACATTACATGTGAACCATACCTGAATGTTTGCGGCTGTATGGGCCTACATTACATGTGAACCATACCTGAACGTTTGCGGCTGTATGGGCCTACATTACATGTGAACCATACCTGAATGTTTGCGGCTGTATGGGCCTACATTACATGTGAACCATACCTGAACGTTTGCGGCTGTATGGGCCTACATTACATGTGAACCATACCTGAATGTTTGCGGCTGTATGGGCCTACATTACATGTGAACCATACCTGAAGGTTTGCGGCTGTATGGGCCTACATTACATGTGAACCATAATACCTGAATGTTTGCGGCTGTATAGGCCTACATTACATGTGAACTATACCTGAATGTTTGCGGCTGTATAGGCCTACATTACATGTGAACTATACCTGAATGTTTGCGGCTGTATGGGCCTACATTACATGTGAACCATAATACCTGAATGTTTGCGGCTGTATAGGCCTACATTACATGTGAACTATACCTGAATGTGTGCGGCTGTATAGGCCTACATTACATGTGAACTATACCTGAATGTTTGCGGCTGTATAGGCCTACATTACATGTGAACTATACCTGAATGTTTGCGGCAGTATGGGCCTACATTACATGTGAACCATAATACCTGAATGTTTGCGGCTGTATAGGCCTACATTACATGTGAACTATACCTGAATGTTTGCGGCTGTATAGGCCTACATTACATGTGAACTATACCTGAATGTTTGCGGCTGTATAGGCCTACATTACATGTGAACTATACCTAAATGTTTGCGGCTGTATAGGCCTACATTACATGTGAACTATACCTAAATGTTTGCGGCTGTATGTATGGGCCTACATTATATGTGAACCATACCTGAATGTTTGTGGAAAGTTAAGACAGTACAAAAGCTATCCATTAGCTGTTTTGCGTTTAGGTATAACCAACAATGGGTAGTTTCAGGTCGGCCCGATTCAACTCCATCATGGCGAATCTTTTACCCCCGCCTGAAAAACTTGACCTAGAAGTAAAATGCCACCCCACATTCGGTGACAGGTAAAACACCTGCAGAGCTTTTATAACCGGCAAAATAGAGCCAAATTCCTTCATATAAAGATTTGACGAATGGTAATAATAAGGATGATTCAGAAGTCAGAGATAGGGATGCAATTCAAAAAGAAAAAGGGAAAGAATATGGAGATAGGAGAAGAGGTGCACAGGATAGTACATTAGTAGAAGGAGAGAAAGTGTATATAAAAGAGATGGAAAAAAGGAATAAACTAACGCCAAACTTTAAGCCGACGCCTCGTGTCGTGGAACAAGTAGGTGGCGGAGACGTAGTTGTCCGAAATGAAGAAACAGGACAAAGACTAAGGCGAAACGTAGTACACCTAAAGAAAGTAGAAGGAAAATGGACAGTTCAAGATGAGGAGAACGGTTCTGATATAACTGAGTGCGAAAGTGAATAAATTAACTTGACAATTTATAATTAACTTGATTCGAATTAATAAATTATACAAAGGAAGGGATGTAGTGTTTATCTATCTGTCAATATACATTTGACAGCTGGGGCGCTGTCTCTGCCACGCGGGTGTTGTGGGTAGTCCTGTGACGGTTACGGTCGGTGACGGACGTCTGCCCAACACTGGTGTGGGAAAGAGCCAGATTCTGTAATACCTAGTGCCTAGGGGAGTGCTACAAAGTCTATCCTTAATTTTAGAAATGGCAATCGTTCAGGATTTTGACAGATGTTAAGAGATTTTGAAAACTCACCGTTGTTCACCGATTCCTAACAACTTTAACACTTTCACTTTTCTGTTCTGACCTTCATTTAGATTAAACCAGTATTTGAGAAACAGTTCGCTTATTTTTTAACACCACAATCACCATCTGAGACCACACGAAGTTTTTGGAATTATAAACCGCTGAAAAGTGTTTTTCTTCACTCTCTAAACCCACGGCCATGTCTTTATACAAGTCGAAAATAGAATAAAACTCCTCACTTTCCATAAATATGTATGCTTCTGATATTCATAGGCTCTCAATCACAGATACGGAATGAGGGTTGGAAGTATGACACATCACGTTTCGATAGTGATGGATGGAGATATCTGGGCATCGTGATTAGTCATGGTTTCCTTCATATTTCTCCGCTTCTCGATTGTATTTATACGTCTAGTTAGCGTGCTAAACTACTTAGGTAAATACACCAATAGTCAATACATTAAGAGTCCGATATACTTTTAAAAGTGCAAATCGTTAATAATGAAATAACGCATATAAATTGCAATTGCTAAGATAGTAAGAAGTATTGGTATTGCAATTTATATGCGTTATTTCACTATTAACGGTTTTCACTAAATCTATATTTAGTATCTATCCAAAAACACAGTTCTTACAGAGCTTATTTTGCGAGGTGGTTGATTCATACAATATTGTAACTTGATTTTTGGGTTATTTATTTTTAAACCATCTAATTAATTTTCAAACGTGTTAATTAGGCATAAAATTAAGTTTAGTTTTCCATCTTTATTTTAATGAAACATATTTTATACATACTTACCCAAATATACCTGCTAAACTTCGACATTTTTTCTTATTGCTCTAGCTAAATGTACATTTAGTCGAAATGGAAAATAGTGTTCCATTTATTCCTTAGACGACTCATTTTCTAACACATATGTATTACTTACTTACCGGTTTGATATCATTTTGATTATCAGAAAACCTCAAGTATTTACCTCATCAAGCAAAAATCGCGAAATAGTCCTCAAGATTTTGGAACATTATTCAAAAACGAAAAACAAAAAAGTAGTCCATACATTATATTCGAATTATCGTCCGTAATATGTTAAAAAACGAACCGGTTTCTTGTTAGTTGCCCTAATATTGTATCAAAAATTGATTCATGGTTCTTTGATAATTATTAAACATTTTCAATTCACAGTCAACGCCAAAATATGTACTTAGTTTTTTTTTTAATTTTATTACAAGATTATATATTGAAAGAGATGTCGTATCCTACAGAAAAAGAGACTAAGGCCCCCAGTGCCCAGGGCTGGCCGTGGTCGGATGGTCTAGTGGTTAGGGGGTCTGCCAGCAAAGCAGGAGGTCGCTGGTTCGATTCCAGCCCTGGGCACTGGGGGGCTTTGGCCACTTTTTTGCAGTATATGACATCTTTTGCAATTTATAATTTATATATAGTAGTGTGAGTACTTAAAAACATGAGTCAAAACATTTATTATAATTAATAATTGATTTACCTCATGCTTTACAATTGTTTATTACAAGAGCGTATTATAAGAGGTGCTGAACTGTAAACATATCTTTGGCGCCACCTGTAATTAGAGTAAGTACATAGGTGCACTAATTTACTTAAGTTGAATGGAGGGCTTCTAAGCAAATAAGTACCTGCGTTAGTTTGTTGCGCATGATATCGACGCTGTAATAAAATCCCACACTTCCTAGAGAAAGTTTTAAACAACTACACGTTCTTTAGAACACAGTCAGTATCAATTAAGTGCCAGTCCCAAGCATCCGTAAATACTTTATTGGATTTATGAAAACGAATTATTTTGATTGATCCCGTGTTTTTGTGCAGTCGGGCTCCATAAAAATTGAGGGACCGATACAAATCTAGAATTTGTATTAACACGACACTTACTAAATTTGCGATGATTATAAGCCATTATACCTACAGTGTTTTCCTCAAACAATAGTCAATGAAAGTGCTTATTCCATGCTTATTCCTTTAAAAACGCTCAAGAATTTAGATTTTTCCGGGGTAAATAAACAGGTCTATTGTTGTTTAATTGTATACATTTGTATGTATTTTAGTACATATTAATTTTAACAAAATATTCTTTATTCCCGCGTAACACATGAATTAAATTAAAATTTAGGATTTTTTGCTACCTAAAATTAGATCACACAATCAAATTATATATTTACCAGTTGGTTAAAAAGACTTACATATTCGTCATAATTTGAATTGAAGTATTTTTCAAAGGTGTATTGAATTGCTCTTCATTCATTCGCTCTTTAGCGCTCTCTTAATTAATTTAAACCCTAATGCACATTATTAAACGACGAGTGTTTTGCTCAAAGATATCATATATGTTTTTCAATTGACCGTGTGCCAAATTTTATTAAATAAAATTATATGACATAATTAAAATCAAAATAAGCGAGTAAATGCAAACTTCCATATTTGTAATATTGCTATTTCAATTCGCTAACGTATACTAAAAATCTATGGAACTGTAATGATTTGTAATGCAACATAGATTTGTTACGCTCGGAATCATTAGAATGGGCCATGAATAATTCAAAATTGAAATGTAATTTGTGCTACGAACCTCCGAATTCAGTGGGATTGATTAAATGTGTTAAGATAACATTTTGTTAACCGTAGTTTGAATTTCAATTTTGATTGAAAGCTTTGTTTGAAAAAATAGACACTAAAAATACCAATAGCTAACAGCTATTGGTATTTTTAGTGTCTATTTTTTCAACAATTCATTGAGTATTTTGGTTAATTGGAGTGTTCTCCTTTTTTTGCGACAATGAGCTGTCCGCGCTGAACACTGCCTTATTACCTACAATATTAAACTCAAAACACCGTGAATCGAAAGGCTGTCTTCGCTAAAAATTGCCACTCTGTCACAGTGGTTTCTAGAAAACCACTGAAAAGAAAAACATCTTACTGACATGAAAAAAACTATCGAATAGTCTACTTCAACTACACTACTACTACTTAATACTTTACTAACTTTACTTTACCAACTACTTTAGCTGTCAACACAGTGAATCCTCCCTTTTTAAAGGGTCGGCAACGCGCATGTAACACCCTTGGAGTTGCAGGCGTCCATAGGCTACGGTGAAAAAACTTCAAACACATATGTTTATTTATTTAATAATTTCTTCCGTTATCATTTTATACACATGATCATAAATCCGAAAAGTCGAGAAAATCACGTTTCATTGTCGGTAAAAAAGGAGAACGGCCCAATTCCATTCCTAGACATGAGACTTTAGACTAATTTTAAATACAAATATAAATAGCGAAACACAAATTAGTAGAAGCGTTGTATCACAGCACAGCACCTGTTTCGTTTTTTTTTGTCTTTCTAAAATAAATTAAGAGGTATAAATAAAAAAACGGCGAAGTACGAGTCAGACTCGCGCACGAAGTGTTCCGTAACATTATTTAAAAAAAACGGCTAAAAATCACGTTGATTGTATATTTATTAAATGACATATCATGTAGTTTTCACCGTACATTACGTTACTTACCAGTTTAGTTTCTCTTCTGATTTATAATGTTTTTAATAAAAGCTTGCTTTGCTTACGGAAATTGTATAGTAGTGGCAGCGGCATTGGTAGTGGTTTCTTCAGCAAACATTAAAAACAAGAATGTCATGGTTATAGCTGAGTAACAGCAGAACCCTGATAGCTCATCTGTATAGGTGGATAATTTGGCTAACTGGGACACATGTAACCCGTTAATGTGCTATATCTCGATCCATAGCTGGTGTCCTAGTCACACGTGCATAATTATTCAAATCATTGTTGTATTATAAGCCACGCGTGGACTCTCTTATCGCATTTAGCATTATACTGAAGTTAATAATGTGCACCCGATTATTCGCCATTTTAAGTAATTGACGGCGTAATATAGCCAAATTTTAGTCTTTTTTCTATTAGTTAAATTGAGGCAATGTTCTCAGAAATTGTATAGGATAGCAAATAAATTATTACCTACGTTTACGGCTGATATGTATAATTACATTGTTTAAAAAAAAATGTGTAAATTATCATAATATTATGGAAATTTTTCATGTATTTAATGACTATTAGGAGAGCGCGTTAAAATTTTGATCTAAAAATGTATGGTATTTCACAGTAAAGTTACGTTCCCATAAATATTCACACATAAGGAGTAAAAATCAAGGTTTCACTTACCTTGTAAGGAATATTTATTTATCACAACATGGCAACCGTAATCCCTTCTTTCACGCACATGAACTTAAACAAGCACATTGACGATTGGTACTGAAGTAAAAAATAATAACGCTACACAAGGCACCACAATTTCACTAAGAATGTACTACACGCTGCAATAATGCATTTAAGGTGTACACACTTCACCCAATAATGAGTATGAGTATGAGTATGGCTGCATATCAACGATATTACATACCACATGCCCTGTTAATCAGCCACTGTTCAGCTCTTAGGGTACACGTTACTTTTATTAAGACTAATATAATGCTACTATATTGCAATTGTACAGCTGCGAGGACCGAAATTTGTGCCCAAATCAGAGTTATAGCAGCACTATAGCAGGCTATAATGCTACTATACAGCAGTAGCTTAAGAGTGGTAGGTCCGAGGTGTACTCTTAAAATGCGCTAATACAGAACATTTGTGCTACTTCTTAAGACGTCCACTGCTGGACATAAGCCTCCCCCAAAGATTTCCACAATGACCGTTCCTGCGCCACCCGCATCCAGCGGACTCCTGCGACCTTCACCAGGTCATCAGTCCACCTTGTGGGTGGCCTACCCACGCTGCGCCTTCCGGTACGCGGTCGCCACTTGAGAACCTTTCCGCCCCAACGGCCATCGGTTCTACGTACAATGTGCCCCGCCCACTGCCACTTAAATTTAGCGATTCGGAAAGCTATATCGGTTACTTAGGTTCTGCTTCGGATGGCCTCATTTCTGATACGATCTCGCAGAGACTCCTAGCATAGGTCTCTCCATTGCCCTTTAGGTGACTTTGAGCCTTCTTATGAGGCCCATTATAAGCGACTGCGTTTCAGTACATACGTACGTTTCAGTACGTATTGGACCCGGGTATGTCCTAAAACTACGACCAAGACCACCGGGGGATGGGCTGCAGCATCCCTGAATAACGGTGGAGACACTGCGATCGCCAACCCGCATGCCAAGCGTGGCGATTATGGCAAAACCCCCCCTCATGAATTCTAAGTTTATAAGATCAAAATTTCTCTTATTTAATAAATGCTTTTTTTCTCAAACATGCAATGAAATGTTGTTATAACGTTCGTTATAATAGGCTTCAAAGTACCACGTTTCAGGCGGGGCAACTGGAGAGACACGTAATGAAATTTCATACAAAATTGAAGGCCTAGGCCGGGAAGTAATATTTTTTTAATTTTATTCCACATAAATGTGTGACACAGCAACATGGTTTTTAGCCATTACCTATAACAGTTTCATTACTATGGTTAATGATGACATTCTGCCAATTATGCCAGTACGCCTTTAAAAAAAAACAATAAATTATATATTCGAATATATTAAGTCGATATTTAATCGATATGGACATGAACATGACAAATAACACATTATAAATTTAAACATTAGCGGTAAAAGTGTCTACTCAAACCGTGCCGTTTTGTTTCATGATAACATTCTGCCACAGTGCCTATTAAAAATAAAAATAAGTAATGATATTTTGAAGTTTTATTTATATAAAATGGACATCGACATGAACATAAGTAACAACACGTTATTGCAAATTTACTCACACAAATATAGGTACATTCCAAATATTAAAATAAATTTAAACGTAAAAGCGTCTACTCAAACCGCGTGTGAAAAAACGCCTATGTAGTTTTTTAATAATTTTGGAGGTTAAGTTAAATAACTTTGATTCTTTTATTCTATTTCATTGGTTTTATTGTTTATTGTTATTTATTATAATAATGTTGTCGTCGAGTTTTGAAGCAGAAATGACTGTTCATTGAGCCCCACCAGAATTAAGTGCGAAATGCGAAAGTAAAATTGAATGGGCTCTAAATTAAATGATGGCGCAAATGACAAACGATATAATATTACGATAACTGTTTAGACTAAATTGGTTTCTTGTTTAAGTGAGAACTGTGTCTGTCTCTCTAAGGATAAGTAGGAATTACAAAAATTTGTAAAGAGGTTATAATTTTCATTGTCACAGAATAACAAGTGCTGTTCGTGTTTGGTACATTTTACATTGCGACATATTTATACATCATGAAATATTTATGGATCATCTGTTTTATCGTTATAGACTAAATTCATGTTGGAATCACCACGAACTAAATAGCAATATTTGTGTTAGATATATTAATTCGTCAAGTCAACTTTTAGTTTTTATAGAAATAAAACTATCATATTTTTGCAGATTTTTTTATTTATTTCATTGCATGTTTGAGAAAAGCACTATACATGCCTTGCCGTGAAAAGGGCTTTAACGGCTTCGTATGGTTACCTACCCGGCCTCGCTAACGCTCGGCTCGTGTATATACATACTCACCCGTTAAGCCCTTCTTTCCCGGCGTCTGCAGTAATGTACTATTATGTAAATGTTTTTTTCGTTTTGTGTTTATCTGCATTGCTTTTGAATATTACCTTAAACGTGCCATTCAATCAGTCGCGATCGGGACTAATTATAAGTACTCGTGGCTCTGCCTATCACACCTACGCAATAATACATTTTAGCCACTCTAAATACGTCGGTTTGGTGAAATTTAAGCCTGTGTGTGATGTAGGTACTGTTGATTGTGTACTCAGGTAAACTAATATATAGGTATTGTAATGTATATATAAATAAATGTGCACTGCGATCCGCCCGCTCCCCGCACTCCGAGGGTAGACGTCACGGTGAACGGACGTATCGCTTGTGGACGCAAATACCTATCTCGTGTTTTATTGAAACCAGCCCCCTTACGTTGACCCTGAACGTCACATTGGCGACGAGGACAAAGAACGTGAGTAAAAATATCAATATTAAACGACACAACATCACCGATAAAATGCTATCAGTTTGAATTTTTTTTTCATTGTAATAAAAGGAAGGAAAATGTGATGACCTGTCCAAGTAGCACAAAAAAATCGGCTGGACGATCCATTTGTTGATTTTTATTAAGGTTAAACATATTAACTCCCTTATAAGGTTTTACTTTACGTAATATCATTGTATTGGTAATATGAAAACTATTGATAACAGCCGCGAGTACGACCAATATTAAGATAATAGTGCTTGAAGGCGTGGCAGTCCTTAATTGTCTTATTATAAGCATAAATGTATTTAGATACTAATTCAGTAAAGTGATATACCAAGGTTATATTGGACACTTTCATAATTAAATTGGTAAACAGAAGTACCTACGTGCAAATAAATCATTATGACGTAGGTATATGCACAAGATGTGGGGTATACTAGGAGAGTTTTGTCTTCGATATGTTTGGTTGTTTACCCGTATTTTAGTTAAGTAACTGATTTTTATACCGTGTTGATGCCATCAACATATATAACAATTGGTGAAACACTACTCGTAGGTACGAGTAGGTCCATATACGCACCGTAACTTTTAGTTAGTAGTTCACAAATGTTCAATGTTAACCTACTTCCTAAAATAAAGTGTACATAACGTAGCCTGACCTAACTTTGTCTTGACAAATGATAAGCGGAGGCTTGACAACCTGTTAACGTGTGCTACTTGGGTAGGTATGTTTCGAGTCATTTAATAGAACCATTGTCCTTATCCATCCAAGTATTACATTATTTCGTGCCTTGCTTCTATAAAGCAAAAGGTGAAGAATAAGTAAATAAACTGATAGCCGTCGGTAAGATAAGTCGTGCAAACGTGCTAGCTAATATTCACCAATACAAACAAGTGTAGTTTCATGGTGTGATGGGTCAACTTAAAATTTATAAATTGACCATCATATTCAAAACAACTACATACATAAGTGCCTGTGAATACTAGTCAAGGTGTGTTCTTCATAAACTGAAATAATATATAACATTTACAGTTTATGCTATTAATGAGTTCCACATATACTGGTATATGCTATTGTCCTAATTGACTCGAAAGAGTAAAAACTAGTGCTACATAGGCTAGTCGTGCTATGATTTTTGATGATACACAGGTACTGTACTAGTCTGTGTAATAAAAATAATGAGTTCTTCATATACTGGTCTATGCGATTGATATAAAAATGCTGAGGAGTGAAAACTCTGTTAAAACCAAACTGTAGAACTTTTAATGTGTTTGGGGTCCAATCCTAAGATATTTGCCTACCTGTTCGTTTTGTATGCATGTTAGGAAAACAAAATTAAACAATAGTCACTTTAATATAGGGATTCGGTACTTAAAAGGTAGGTATATACATACTTACCTAACGAACATTCTCTGTAATTACCTGCAGAACGTTCCAAAATGATGTCCCGGTTACCCGCGTTAAAAACATTCGACTGCGATGGGGATCCGGCGTCATTAGGTCATAGGTGGGACAAATTGAAACGAGCCCTTAAAGTATACCTACTAGCATCGGGAACTACTAAGTCTTCGAAAACATGTGCAACACTATTTCATATAGGCGGATTGGGACTACAAGAAATACATTATAATCTTCCTGGCGCGCATGTTGACCCAGATGATTCATCTGACATCTTTATGACCGCTGTCGATTAGACGAGTATTTTTCTCCAAAACAGAGTTTTTGTACGAAAGACATACGTTTCGACTAATGAAACAAGAACCACACGAACAATTCGTAAAAAAAAACCTAATCAGATTACGTAATCAGTGCTCTAAATGCGATTTCGCGAGAAAAGACAACGGTCTCATAGATCTAATTATTGAGAAGTGTGCTTCCGCGGACTTACAGAAGAAAATATTGATGCTAGGGGATTCAGCTACTGTAGATAAGGTGATAGTAGAAGCTAATTTAGTTGTAACGGTAGAAAGGCAACTGAAAGAGTTTCAAGGCAAACATAACGAACAGGTCAACAGGATACGGACTAAATATAATAAACAGGGTATGGACATACAAAAACGGTGCTCTAAATGTGGCTACCAAATCAAGGCCATTTCAGGATGTATTGCCACACTAGGAATACAATACGTTTAATACGTACGTTAAATACGTTTTTCAACGATAAATCAAAGGATTTATTGGGGAAAATATTTAAGCCAAACGAGTATCAGATTAAACAATCAGATAACAAGCCAAGTCAAAATATTAATTATTTATTTCATATAAATGGCGATGAAGCTGAAATAACCTGTCAAATAGGTGGACTCAATGTTGACATGGTGAATGGCTCTGGTAGCAAAAGAAATATTATAAAAGAGCAAACATGGGAATGTCTGAAATCAAACGATCAAGTTTTCGTGGCATATGGTTCAACGGAATGTCTTGAAGTACTAGGCACATTTGATGCGTCAATCACAGTTGAGCCGGAAACGGAAGAAGCTGCCTTCTCTGTTATAAAAAATGGCACCTGTGATTGGCTAGAAAGAGTACAGCTGTCTTTCTTAATATTCTCAAATTAGGGGTTAGTGTTAACCTAGTAGATACGTCTTTTCCAAAATTCAAAGATATTTAATTAGGTTTCGCTATAGGGTTTCTGCAGTTTGCCAATTATATCGTCAGTTGTAATATGGATTAACGTTTTCGCCAAAATGACGAAATTTATAAATTGAAAGAGATGTCATATACTACAGAAAAGTGACCAAGGCCCCCAGTGCCTAGGGCTGTGATTTATTTATATATATATAGTAGTGTGACTATTTAAAAACATGAATCAAAACATTTATTTCATGCTTTACAATTGACGAAATTTAGTTAAGTGTACAGGTCGACTGAAAATGTTCTACTCTGTCGATCGCTGTCTTTCAAATTCTGATATCTTGGAAAAAACAATGCCAATTATGTTAGCAAAAATCAGATCACTTTAAGACTTTTGTAACGTATCTTACATTTTTTAATAGCCGTATCTTACATTTTTACCCTAACCGGGGTCATGGGGGTTAGGAGGGACGGCTACGTTCAGGTATGCGACGCTGAACTACCGGGCCGAACCTCAAGTCCATCATACGCGTCCCCGTCGGCCCTAGTCTGCCGCCGCGGACTTGGGTCGAACCCACCCCGACTGTTCTACTGGGTGGGTCGCACTCCCCGGAAATGCTGGTGGCCATATGGGCGTCGCACTATTTACCACCTTACCCCGGACCACCAGCAGCTAAGTATGAGGGCGGATATGGCAGAGGGCAGGAGTGTGGAATCGTGATCGGGAGCCGGGATGTCAGGTATAAACCCAGTACATCCTGGATCCCGGGTGCGAGTCCCGGCAACATTGCCTTCTCCCATATCTTTAGGTTAAGATTATTCTATATCTAAGTATAGTGTATTTATCTTTATTCTATATATGTATATATGGAGGAGACAACCTCCTTAAAAATCCCCAATCTAAGGTCCATCGTGCCGAGAGATGCGTGGCTGAGGGGGTGCTCAGTCGCTAGCGATAACCCCTCGATACCGGGCAACCTCGAGGGCGTATTTTGCCTTATTCCGGCAAGCGGGGCTCTGCCGGAATGGACCACTTTTCCCTAGCTTCTCGTGGGACTTACATGGAACAAAACTTAAAAAAAACAGAAGGTACCCTGGACGACCTTTACCAGGAACTAATGCCCTTGATGGAAGGTGCGGATAATTCTGCCCACACATCGGAGCAAGAAATGGAGGTTGTGGAGAACTCCGACCCGGCCGAAAGGTGCGCTAGCCGCCCAACCAGCCAAACGGAGGTTTCCCAACCTAACACTCAGATGACCACCAAGAAATTGGCGGGGTCTGCAAGGGGGCGATACAAAGCTCTTAAAGGACAGGGAGTGGCACCTGAAGAGGCGCTGCAACTAGCCGCTAAGAGCTTTGCAGAGCTCAAGAAGATGGGGTACAAGTTTGGGGCCTCACAATCCAAACCCGTGCAAAAGCCGACAAAACGGCCCCGCTCGGAGGAGGTATCACCAAAGGGTAACACACCCAAAAACCCAAGGGTGAGTGAGACCCCCCCGGACCAACCCCAACCCACTCAGCCCTACAGTTCGGTTCTCGCGCAGACTCGTGTCGGGATCAGGAACTCCAGCCCGATGTCAGTAGCTCAGCTGGAGTCCCTCTGCAAAAACATCCTGCAGAAGATCGCGACAATGAGAATGGACGAGGGACCGAAGTTCAAGGGCTACTCCTTCAAGCCAGGCTGGCTGCTGATCACCTGCAGCGACCAACGCTCTAAAGCCTGGCTTGAAGAGGTAACACCAACCCTAAAGCCTTGGCCGGAAGCCAAACTCGCGGTTATACCGGAAAATGAGCTTCCCAAGCCAAATATAGGGATGGTGTTCATCCCAGAGATAGATGACTCCATGGTGCAGCAGTCACTATCGCTGGTTTACGCGCAGAACCAGGGGCTCCACACAGAGTTCTGGAAGGTTCTCCACACAAAGGTCGAGAAAGGTGGGGTACTAGTGACCCTATCCATAGACGACGCATCTGTGGAGAACCTAAAGAAAATGGGACTCAAAGTGAACCTCGGGTTCCGCGAAGTCCTGTTCCGGCTAAAGGGTCACTCAAAAACCCAGGAGCCTGGAACAGCGGCACCCCTAATCCCTCCACCGCAACCAACATCCTCTGCCCCCACCACCATCCAATCCCAAACGCCAGCCCGAAAGGTGCCTCCGGGCCCACCACGAGCTGTGCCGTCCTCCCCAAATCCCAAACCAGGGCCGTCCGGATTATCCGCAGGGCAGCAGCGGTTTCTCTCCAACAGGGGAGACCACAGGGGCAAACATCGCCTCAGGGGTAGGGGACCCAGAGGCCGCCAGCAAGGGCAAGGTGATGCCCAACGCCGCGGCCAATAAAAACGTTGTTCAAACAACCAAGGGGGCGACGTTCCTCCAGGCCAACCTCCACCACGCCATCGCGGCCACTGCGGTCGTAGAAAAACTTTTCGGCGAAAATGGCCTGGACATCGCCCTCATACAAGAACCATGGATAAACAGCAACTCCATGGTAGCCGGTCTTAACAGGGCAGGAAAGGTACTAATACATGAAAAAGGTTCTAAACCAAGAGCCTGCATCGTGTTTAACAGACGTATTAACTTCTTACCTGTTACAGAAATCAGCAGCGATGACACTGTAGCTGCCTACGTCGATCTCAAGGGCAGTGGAGCACGGAAGGTACTGATCTGCTCCGCCTATTTGCCTGGAGATAAACAAGATCCCACAGAAGAACTGTCTAAAGTTGTAGAGTACGCTCAAGCACAAAAGGCAGAACTCATCGTGGGCTGCGACGCCAATGCCCACCACACCATTTGGGGGAGCACTGGAATTAACAAAAGGGGTGAGTTACTCTCTGATTTTATCTTTACTAATTGTCTGCAACTGTTAAATAGGGGCAATACGCCGACCTTCGTAACTAGGGCAAGACAAGAAGTACTTGATATAACCTTCGCAACTGAAAAGGTAGCCAAATGCCTTTCTAATTGGCATGTCAGTTGCGAAAATTCAATGTCGGACCACAGGCACATAATATTTGGTGTTGATAATTCTCTAGTTAGGGACATAGCCACGCGGAGAAATCCAAAAGACACGTCATGGGAAGCCTACAGGACTGACCTAGAAACCCGTCTAAAGGTAATTCATAAGCAGGTAAAAACACCAGACTCTCTCAACCTGGCAGTCGACCTTATCTCAGAAGGCATGGTCAATGCCTATAAACAAAGCTGCCCGTTGAAGGTAACTAAACATACTAACACGACGACGTGGTGGAATAAAAAGCTGGAAAAACTCCGCAAAACCACACGCCGCATATTCAATCACTCTACCACGCCGATTGAGTGGGAACGGTATGGTAGAGCTCTGACTGAATATAATAAGCAGATCAGGAAAGCCAAGAGGCGGTCTTGGAGAAGATTCTGTGACGAAATCGCCCACACACACAAAGGAGCGAGAATTCACAAAATTCTCTCTAAGACACCAACCAACTACCTCGGTCTCCTCAAGAGACCAGATGGCACTTTTACTAACACAGAAGCGGAAACCCTAGACCTACTTAGGGTGACCCACTTCCCAGGTTCGTACACCACCAGTAATAAACTAATGTGCGCCCAAAGGAATAATCAAACCCACAGGGCACACAACATCGACTGGAATTTGGCAACTAACATCTTTAGACCAAACAAAATTAAATGGGCCTTGAGTAAGTTCAAACCCTTTAAATCGGCCGGAGAAGATGGAGTGTTTCCTGCTCTCCTACAGCAAGGTCAGGACCTCCTACTCCCGCACCTGGTAAGAATATTTCGAGCGAGCTTTGCACTAGGTAATATACCAGAAAAATGGACTCGGGTCAAGGTACGCTTCATACCAAAGGCAGGAAAAAAGGACTACTCGCAGCCTAAATCCTTCAGACCAATAAGTCTAACCTCTTTCCTTCTAAAAACAATGGAAAGAATCATTGATCAGCACATCAGAGCGCACTACTTGGTGGCAAGACCACTAAGCCAAAATCAACATGCTTACCAAAAGGGGAAATCTACAGAAACTGCCCTACTTGACCTGGTCGACAAGGTGCAAAAAACCCTAGAGGATAAGCAGACCGCTCTATGTGCTTTCCTTGATGTCGAAGGTGCTTTCGATAACACACCCACAGAAACAATCCTTAATGGAATGAAATCAAAGGGTGTTGATGAAACCACCACCAGATGGGTCCAGAGCATGCTCTCTAACAGAGTGGCTACTCTAACCCTCAATGCAACAGAGCACGAATTTTACACCACGAAAGGTTGTCCACAAGGAGGCGTCCTATCCCCACTACTATGGACACTTGCAGTGGATAAACTACTTGCAATCATGTGGGACAAAGATTATGATACGCAGGGTTATGCCGATGACCTTGTAGTTATAATCAAAGGACCCTGCCTCCATACAATCTCAAACTTGATGCAAGGAGCTCTTAACACCATACTTAAATGGTGTAAAGAAAATGACTTGTCTATAAATCCGAGCAAAACGGTTGTAGTGCCGTTCACAAAAAAGAGAAATCTGGAAAAACTCGGAAAACTACAACTTAATGGACATGTAATAACACTTTCGAGTGAGGTTAAGTATCTAGGGGTCATTTTTGACCAAAAGCTAACATGGAATCCTCACTTAAAAAACATCACACAAAAAGCTAAAATGGCCTTATGGTCATGTTGTCGAATGGCAGGAGCAAGGTGGGGATTAAGACCCAATATTGCTATGTGGCTTTACACAGCAGTAGTGCGGCCCATTATTACATACGCCTCCGCAGTCTGGTGTAGTAAAGCCAACCAAAAGACAACTATAAATACCCTGAACAGCCTGCAACGCACGGCTTGCTTGACAGCAACAGGGGCCTTTTCCTCAACACCTGGGGCAGCCCTAGACGCACTGCTCAACATCACACCACTCCACCTGCAAGTGCAAAAGGAGGCCAAGCAGTGTGTCTACAGAATAAGCACGCTAAACAAGCCCAAATGGCGCTCCCAAGCGCTAACCAAACTCAGGGCTTGGGTTTTCGAGAACAAAACCCTCAGCATGCCTTCAGATGACATGCATACAGAATGTCAGTTTACCAGACTGTACAATGTGGATATACCCCAAAGACACAAATGGGCCAACGACCAAATGTTTGTCGAAAAGGGAAGCCACATTTGGTACACGGATAGTTCCAAGACAGTTGGAAAAGTAGGATGTGGTATCTATGGTGAGAGGCCTAAGCACAGAGCCAGCGTCAGCATGGGTAAACTGGCCTCAATCTTCCAGGCAGAAGTCCTTGCCATTAACATATGCGCGGAAATCAATCTGGACAGAAACCTAAGAAACCAACACATCTACATTAACTCGGACAGTCAAGCTGCTCTGCTAGCACTAGAGTCCCTAGAGGTTAACTCTAGACTAGTCCAGAACTGCAAAAATAATCTAAACGCCCTGGCTAACACCAACAAAGTTACACTTAGATGGGTACCAGGACACTCCAACATTGCTGGAAACGAAGCAGCGGACGAACTTGCCAGAAAGGGCGCGGACACGCCCCTCGTTGGCCCGGAACCGTTTTGCGGAGTTACAAAACGAGAGGCATACTCTCTGCTAAACAATCTTGAAAAGATGAGGGCAATCGCAGAGTGGAAATCCGTAAAAGGAAACACACACTCGAAAGCTCTAATATTAGGGTTCAACAACAAAAACACTAAAGAGCTCTTAGGACTCAAGAGGTACAAAGCCTGTGCGGTGGTCAGAATTCTGACTAGGCACTGCAAGTTGAACAAGCACATGTTTCTAATGGGTAAGAAACAAGACGCAGCATGCAGGTTCTGCCAGGAAACAGAGGAAACTGCGATGCACATCCTCTGCTCCTGCGGACCACTAATGCACAAAAGAAGTATCCACCTCGGTAGGCACGAACTGCAACCCTGTGAGATACACAACATTACAGCCCAAAGAATTTGGAACTTTCTGGACTCAACGGGAATCAGTAATGAATTATAAAGGGCTGCCACAATAGATCACAACTGGTCGACGCGGCATCTTCACTAGCCCAAAACAACAATAATAATAATAATAAATGGCGTAGGGATGTGACGACCCCATCGCCCACTGGTTTCCACCGGTGCAATCAGTCAACGCAGGGCAGCTTGTGGCGAGCTGTTGGGGAGTAGCGACCCCACGTACCTGAGCGCTCCTGGGGGACTCCGTCGTCCGACCAAGTCCTCCGCCTCTGGCTTGCCTTAACCGGCCGTCCAGAGTGGGGTCGCGAGAGCTGTGTTCTCGAGGGTAGATGTGGAAACCCAAGTGGCGAGTTGGCTATATGTTTAAAGTCCAGTGACACCTCTCTACCCCCAGCCCTCATACCGGTGTTGCCCTCGAGCCATCTTAGATGTCGCTTTTTGTGGGGGCCCATCTTATGTGGGCGAGTCACCGTCTGCCGGAAATAAAATTGATTACCGTTTTGTTAGGCAGACGTCCGATTTTATTCTCCATAACCCAGTATTTAGTCCACCGCTTTCACCTAATAGTCCAGCATATTTTAGATTCCATTAATTCTCAATAGTCTATACACCCTGGCGGGTGCTGCCTCTGCGTGCGTCCCATGACTCGGGCAGGTGCAACATCCGCTCGGTGTACCCCTTACATTTCATTAAATTGTCGAAAGGGCCTCTGCGTGTTGGCTTCGGCTCCGCGCACGCCTCCCAAAGGTCCGGAACACCATTGTTCCGTGATGGGAAAGACATACAAATAATAATAATAATAACCGGGGTCATGTGAAATTCACTCACAAATACAATAAATGATATGAAATAAGTTTTAAATTGTATTTTTAATGTATATTTCTTTAGTATGTTTTTCAAATATGTATTTAGTTAAACTTTTTTAACATGCAAGTATAGGCCTTTTTGAATATTACTGTAGCTAGGTTTCTGAATATTTAGAAGCACTGCAGTGAAATATTTATATCAAACATAAACGCAGGTATTTAATGTAACTCATGGTGCACACAAATGAGATCTGAATCTTAACAAAATCTCTAAGTGCTCGATATCGATGATTTAGATTGCAATTTAACCTTCACAAAAAACGAAATTGTGTAGTGAAAATGGAGTGGTGTAGTGAAATCACACGTAAAAGAATGAACACATGAATTAGTGTAATGTGATAGTGATATTAATAACTGTCGAAGCATTACGAGCTAACTCATCTATGACAAAATAGTGTTGCAATGAGCGGGTTCTTTGTAAAGTTGTATTATTGTATAATAACAAAATTAAACGATACTTTTATATTGAAAAATAAATAAAAAAAACCCTTACAGCGAAAAAGGAAATGCTTCGTAACTAAACGGTAGACAAAATTTGAAGGAGTTACTTTCAATTCAATATTTGCTGAAAGCCTTTGGTTGATTCCAGTTTCAGCTTAATTATCTTAGAAATGACGGTTTCTATACATTTCGACGGTTTTATTTAATTATTTCTATCAGGCGTAAATATCGAAAACTAAGGCTAAGATATATAACTCAAACTCAAAAAGCATTTATTTGAAGTGGGCCAAAATTCAGCACTTTTCAACGTCAGATTGATTAAATACAAAAATAATATAAAAAAGTAACACTTAATTCTAATAAACATGTCAAAACATAAAGACTAAAATTGAAATTGAAATAAAACAATGTCAGCAAAAATTTAAAAACAAAATAAAATAACAACATCCAGTAAAATAACAAATTAATAAGTTAGGCAATTGGATATGAAAGAAAAAGGGAAAGATGATTGTAGACAGGAAGAGGAAAGCTATTGATGAAGAAATTTTCGTGGCGAGAAAGTCTACGTCAAGGATATGATTAAAGGAAATAAATTAGCACCTAATGTTGATTCTACTTCTCATACCGTATTACGTGCAAAAGGAGATATACAGGTCAAAATAATAATGATGAAAAAGGTCTGGAATCAAGGCGAAAACATCGTTCATCTTAAGAAAGTGGAAGCAATGGCGAATTCACAATGAAGATGGAAATGAGGGTGATAATGTTGATAGTGGATACGGATTGGACACAGATAAAGAAAAGTAAAATCAAACTAAATATAATTTGCAAATTAAGCTGATTTTTATAACGAATAAAAATAAAGTAATCAAAATTAATTGAAAGAGAGAGATGTAATGTATATATAAATAAATGTGCACTGCGATCCGCCCGCTCCCCGCACTCCGAGGGTAGACGTCACGGTGAACGGACGTATCGCTTGTGGACGCAAATACCTATCTCGTGTTTTATTGAAACCAGCCCCCTTACGTTGACCCTGAACGTCACAGGTATCATATTAGATTTTAGATTTAAGGTAGGTAGAGGTAGGTAATTAGGTAAGTTACACTTACTGTATATTTCTAAAATAAATGTTTTATGATATTATATCATATTAGACCGCAGTGTATACGTACAAATACTGGGTGTGGCCTACGATAGAAGCAATAAATTTAATTTAAATAATTTAATAATTGTTCATTAATATAGATGATAATAATTATTAATTATAATGATATTTGTATAACGCGAGAGAGTTGGTGGCCCAGCGGTAAGAGCGTGCGACTTTCAATCCGAAGGTTGCGGGTTCAAATCCTGGCGGCTCGTACCAATGAGTTTCTTGGAACGTCCGCACGAAATATCATATCATATCATATTGATATTTACTTATCGTTTTTCACTGAAGGAAAAACATCTTGAGGAAACCGCACTAACCCCAGTAAGGCCTAGTTTACCCTCTGTCACTTTCGTAAAACTAGCGCCTACGCCAAATCATGGAATTAATTGCAATTGGACATAAGCCGGGAAAAACACTAGAAAGAAGAAGAGAATGATATTTGTGTAAGATGTCCATTAATAATATTTCTGCCCTCCGGCCGGTAAGCAGCCAATTGCAGGTTACACGCTAAACAAATTCGCCGCTTGACGACTGCGTCGAGCAGAATAATAGTGTACAGACCTTGGCCAATAAATAAGAAAGCCTCAGGTCACACGTTACACGAGATCTGAGACATACTTTACAGATCTTGGTATGTTATCTACTATTACTAAGGTGTAGCAGCATCAGATAGAAAATGATGCGTACCTATATAATTTGTTCTGTATTGTTTAATATTTGCATACAAATTTTGCTATTATTTTCAATGGAATATGAGTCAAATCATTTAGATTATTTATTTTATTTATTTATTTAACCTTTATTGCACAATACAAGAAAGTACAAATGGCGGACTTAATGCCTATGATTATGTATCATGAAGCAAACTATCAGAGGAACATGAAAGTTATTCGTTTGCTTAGCAAGTTATTTAATGTTCGAGTCGGTTGAAACGTAACTCTGCCTCATGAAATTCAAATTTGCTGGAAACTAGCAGAGGGCGAAGATACATGATTTTATTTGAGAATGTCTGAACATATTAAATTTTAACACAGTGCGCGATATCTCACAAGCACTGGTGCTTACCTAACCGAGGATGTTTATTGGATTTAGATAAGTTACCTACTAGAGAGTACTCGTCTTATTAAAACAAATTTATTTAATTACTTTTTATTCAACTGAGCCTAAAATCAGTAATAATTTAGGTAATCAAAATAAAGCAAAATTGTGCGAACATCGTAATAGATTGATTGAGTTGAATTTAGATCTCGCTAAAATTAATGTCCACCTGTGTAAGTCAAACTGACGAAATGTGGAAACAGCTTAATCTCGAATAAGATTTTTCTTTCGAGATCTCGCATCAACAACCCAGATTCGAAATTGCAATTCCTTATGCTCTTTCGAGTCCATTCTCGGACCACATTATCGGTTTTTAAAACTCTCAGCCGATTGCGAACTTTCATGAGTGAATAGTCTGCTTGCAGCGTCCTGCCCTGCCCTGTTACAACGTCAACGAAATCCCGCCTGTGATGATATTGGAACGATCATAATTCAAAGCTAACAATGAAGATAAAGGGCCTAATGCTAATTGCTGTCACCGAGTTGCGGGCGGTATCGCGATCGATCCCGAATAGCCCCATTAATTTGACACAGTTGTTAAACAAATTATACTAAGCGTTAGTAACTGACATAGCTTTAAGTCTTCACTTCAAAGGTTGCTTGCTAGTTAATAGTCTAACCAATGAGATTTTTTGGAACGTAGGTACATATTGTTTAACATTTACCGGTCGATTATCGGTGGAAATATAGCGGGCATTGGACTTATCCCACTAAGGCTTAGTTTTCCCCACCTTGGTCAGAAAGCTTCTAACCCGCCCCCTAGGCTTTCTGAGCCATTGTAAACGTCAGAGACACGCTAGGAAGATTATGACAAACAAATTATAGCATTATGCGGATTAGTCGTAAAATTATAACCGTTCACACCAGTCCATTCTGAATAAATTAATGCTACTCGTAAATAAAGGTCAAATCCAGTTGTAATAGCATTTTTGTTTAACATTGAGGCCTGCTGCATTATTCGTGACTAGAGTTAAATGCGGCTGGAATAACTGATACTCAATTGACCAAAAGGTCTGAAACGGCACGGCAATGATGCTAGATCTGGCATGTATCCTTAATTTACCTAGGATTACGACTTATTCTGAGTATCTGATTGTAGTCTTTAGTTACTACGCCCAAAAGCGGTATTTGCTAAATGCGCCCATGATGACATTGCCAAAGTATGTGATGAATTGGATAAAATTAGGTACCCAAATACGTGTACTGGGAACAATGGAAAACTTAGAACTTATAGAATAAATACAGGATGTTAACGTAATATCCGGCAATATTTAAGGAGATGATTATGTATGGTTTTCATAATAACTTTTACGATAGGAACAAATCTAAAATTGTGAATTAATTTTTGGTTGTTTCATACATTAATGCAAATCAAAATTCGTTGCTTTATTTGGAAGAGTAGATAATTTATTTGCGATTTCGGATTTGGTCTCAGTATAGATGCACCTGATGACTAATCACCGGTTAATAAATGAACACTGTACGAGTATAGATGAAAAATTGCTGAAGAGAAACACATACTTAATGTGTTTTAATACACACATCTTTTGGACCTGATTGGCAATGAAATACTCAAGGTGAATTGCTAAATCACGGTAAAATTGGATTATTTTCCACATATCTAGGCAAAGGCGAATGTAAATTAGTTTCTGTCGCTTCAGTATTCGTATAAGCAAAGGTCTGTTCAAGACACATACATGGTGGCCACTAATTAGCGCTGTCAAGGGACACTGCGGTTCATCCCTTTTGCATAACGAGTATAGTGAGGCAACCACACGGCAAACTCATGCAAATGTGTGGTGCAATCAGAAAGTGTCATTACGAGGTGCCCGAATATATATATACTAGCAGCCGCCCGCGACTTCGTTTGTTAAAATTTAAACCCTTTTTTATCATTATTTAGGGTTTGAATTAAAAACAAATAAAGTGTATTTTGTGTGGGGATTTAAGTAACGTAAATAAAGAAAACTACGTAACTTTCTCGGTCATTTGCGGAATGAGAAAGGTATATATTTGACCCGACTACTTGGTTGTTTAGTTTAGATACATTTTGAAATCCTCATTACTCATTAGGAATACACTTAATATGTATATTATTAATGTCTACTTGATCTCCATTAAATTAATTATCTGTGTCCGAAAGATATTATGACAGGGTCCGTACGCAGTATGTAGCCAACCTGATGGGCTTAAGCTTTGTGCTTTTGGTCTTTCAGAGACACTCTACCTTGTTACCTATCATATGCACGTGCATGGCAAAAATGCAGCATATAATAAAGCAAAAAAAAACTAAATTGCTTAATTTATTGTGGCGTAACAGTGGCACGTAATAATGCAAATGAATATTATTCGATCAGAGTGTCACGAAATCTCATCAAACAAAATCCTTATGCCATTTGCATCCATTAATTAAAAATACATTTTTAATGAACGTACAGTACAGAGCGCGACTGAAAATTACTCAATGAATATTACATGATTTAATTGTTGGATATTGTCAATCGGCATGCAGACTAATTTCAATATTTGTAGGAAATATTAATTTTGTTGGAGTTTTATTTTAAGTGATTTTGACTACATATATAAATTTGTTGACATGTTTAACTTATTGAACGGTTTGCCTTCTACTTTTAACAATTGTTTGATTAAACAATTGTTTTCTTTAACTAATGAGTACCTAAGGCTGGTCACCGAAAGCGACTTAACATGCTCAGCAGTGCCGCGCCGGGTGAAACCGCATAAAGCGTTTCAAAATAACTAGGGTTTTCTTCGATATTCCCTGAAATTTTCAGTTTATAATAACAAAAAAAGGACGAGAAGAACTTCATCATAGACGAACTCGGAATTATAAAATTCCATTCTAAGTTAATAAATTCCGTTTTAACCAACGATCATTTATAATGTTGTATTGTAGTTACAAAGTGAAATGCAAACAACAGCCAATTACTTTTAATTTCACTTATACTCAGTTTCGATTCATAAAAAATAAAAAGCAAAATGTTTAATAAGCTCAGCGATTTGGATAAATGATAAAATAAAAAAAAAAATATTATTATAGTACCTACAGTGAAAGACGAGTCACGCTAGATCGAGACAGGATGTGACCAGGGGCTTTACCATGACGTTTTAACGCGATTTAATTGACGACCTAAACCGAGTCGCTTCCATACAACTGAGCCTAAACTGAACTTAACTGAATCGCGTTACGACCCCTGCTATAGTAGCACAACTTACGCTGTCGCCTGTAGGAACCCGGGCTCGAGAACGTGACATATGCTAGCCCGCCTGGCCGGGCCGATGTGTCAGTTTCTATAGAAAAAGTCACCTAATCTCCGAGCTATCACGGCTTGGGTCAGGTCTTAACTCGGTCTAGTATGAGACATCCCTAGGGTGATAGTATAAATCCCTAGGGTGTAGCATTATCTGACAGGTGTGACAGCAGGATATGGAGGCACTGGGTAGCCCTGACAGGGCGACCTCTATGTATTTAGATTTTAAGGTTAGATTAGATAGTACCTAGTAAAGTTACTAATATTAGTTACTAAGTAGTTAAGGTAAACTAACAAATTATATGGATTTTTAATCTGAAATAAATGAATATTTTTTCATTTTTAATTTATAAATATGCATAACTTTTTTTAGATAAGTATTTTTTTAGCTTCCTTTTTGTTCAGTTTTTTGTATAATCATATTTTTAGGGATTTTATATTTAATCCAAAGTAACCGTGGCATAACCCGAAAAACACTAGGAAAAAGAAAGAGATTCCGAAGTAACCATTTTAATAAATCAAATATCTATTGCTTTAATGAATAAATGACCCAACTTATTTTTTTTAATCGGGCGTTTAACTTTTTTTCTTGGTCGTCTCAATTGTAGCCGTAGATATATAAAAAGTTACAATGTTCTGATTAAAGGATGACTCACACTAGAATAAGACGGGACGGGGTAGGACGGGACGATCTGTCAATTTCTATAGAAAAAATCACGTGATTGCTCGGAGCCCTCGAACGTCAATATTACAGTTCGTCCCTTCCCGCCCCGTCCCGTCCCGTTCTAGTACGAGTCATCCCTAAAATCCAGCATGATGTCAACCGAATTCCCTATTTCCTTAATGTCATTTTAACAATAAAATGAAACCGCCAAGTTTCTGAACATAAAATTAAAGTCAGCCGTCAGCTTATTTGCAGGTGGACAGAATCCTCCTTGTTAGATTTTGCATTTAATTCCTGATTCCCTTTAAACTTTATTACTTCAACAGACTGTTCTAAAGTTTCTTTTTGGAGCCCACAAATTAAGTTACGAGAGGAACATTGTTTTCTACAGTCACAATTTAGTTAAAACTTATAGAAAAGAGAGACGTATTTTTCAAGTTTTTTTTTTGCCCTATTTCTTTTGAGGGTAACGGTACGTACCGTACGTAGCCAAAATAGTGAAACCCAGTAGGTTGGGTAGTTGGGTAGTTGGGTTGGGTAAGTTGGATTATGCGATGTTTATGCCATTATCGTTTTTCCTATTCGCGTTTCTACACAGTTTGTATTGCACACAGCTGATTTTCGCCACAGTCGTTATTCTGTACGGTCGTTATTTCTTTACAATCTTGTTTCTTCCTAGCCGCAATTCTATACAGTTTGAATTTCACACACAACTGACTTTTGCCACAGGAGTATACGTAATTCTACAAAGCCATTATTTCTACACAATAATTATGTTTTCCTTCTAGTCGCGATTTTACACAATTTGAATTCCACACAGCTGATTTTCACCACAGGCGTTATTCTACACAGTCATACATAGAGTCCGCACAATATTTTTTGATTTTTATTATCACGGGTGTTATTCTTCACACGATTATATTTGACTACTATATACTGCTATTGATAATTAGTTGCGACTAGGATGAAACAAGCTTGTGAACAAATAATGACCGTGTAGCCTGTAGCCGTAATAATGCCTGTAACAAAAATCAGTTGTGTGGAATTAATTTTGTGTCGAATCGCGAATAGGAAGAAACAAAAAATTACTTAAACATCGCATAATCCGTTTAGTTATGTCCATCTTTTTGCTTTCCTGGACAGCTACATATTAAATTAGAGCTAGTTACGGGGCCATTCGAGTAAGTACTAAACCGAATCTTTTAATGAATTAACTTAGTTTTAAGTCCGTTTAAGGTTTCTAGCCTGGCCTAGATGACAGAAATTGTTGTCTTTATGTAATATTAACTTTTAAGGACTTGATATGTTAACTTTGTAATAAAGCAAAATACATTTGCCGTCAACGTCGACAGTACACAATTCTCGCCAAGCTTACTTTTTTATCCACCTGGTAGTAAAATTTGCACCTTCTACATGTCTGCTCCAACGAGATAAGACACGCAAGAGCAGCCCAGAATTTGTAATGTGTCTTTGAACTAAAATCGTGCTGCAGCATCTTTAAATCTTATGAAAGTTAAAGTTAGGTACCTTTTATATTGAGGATTAGTTCGGTAGTTTTGGCTCGTAAAAGACAATGCTAAATAAGTATGTCAGAATAGCATCGTGCAGAATATGAAATAACAAAAAAACATCTGGGCAATATATTTAAGAGTTTGTACGTCTACGAGTGTAAGTGATTTTGAACCTAAGTTAATACCTTAAAAATTAGTGAAATTCCAGAATATTCCGACTGGTAGATGAAGCTCAAAAAACCCATATCGTTACAGTTAGTACCTACATAATTTCGGCCATGTTTTATCTTGGAATCCGATGTGCACGATACAGACGACGTTACCTAAAGTATAAGAGACTTGCAAACTGCGTAAATAGATTACAAAATTGACCTCCATCTATATACGCGATTAAGCCAGTTTTTGTTTATAATATTGTGTGAAATTCATGAAAGTTAAAATAATTGTTTAACCTAAATAAATTATCTCGTTCATTTAAAGCTAATGTTTCTAGCAGAAAAAATAGCATATGTACTGCTATGAAATAATAAAAGACTATACCTAGTAAGTAAGATGATTTAGACATGCTGGTAAATATTTCGTATCCTTGTTTGTCGGAATCTAATATCTAAACTGCGCTGGCAAGCGCCACCCCAATGCAAGATAAAATACTACTTCTGAAATATCGACGAAATCAGCTTCTGCAGTAGTTACTTTCAATGTACAAAATTTGGTTGTTTAATAATTTTCTACTGAATAGAAAAAAAACTAGCATAGTATCTATTTAGAGACAAAGGATGATCACTTTTTAATTATATTATAAATTTTAACAGATAATTAGCATCAGCTGCAGAGTTCAATTTGTGAATATCGATACCCTAGTTCACAATCGTATTAAGTGCGTTTTTGCAAATTTTACAGGAGAGTAATTTTAATGTTTGCAAATGAATATCTCAGCAGTTGTCCAAAAAAGCAATTAAGTAACGCTTTTTAAATATAGAACAGACCTTTGAGATTACCTGTATCAACTAATTATTTAAATATTATAACGATTTGGTAGTGAAAATTAATGTTAAATGAACCCATCCCCTCACTTAGTACAAGTGTGCATACCAAAAGGGTGAACTCAATGTAGTTAAGATATTGATGATTTAATTAAAAGTATGTTTTAAGGATTTTTACTGGCTATCATTAGTGTCTCATTTTACACATACCTATTTTAAACAAATAAAACTCTAAAACGTAAAAATCACCGAACAAATTAAACACAAAAAAAGCCACGATAAAAAAAAAATACGCAAACTCGCTGCCATTGTTTCACGTGAAATAAGAAAAAATAGAGAAACACTATTTTTAATAATATACAAAAAAACAGCCGTAGGCAGAATAGAGTAGAATAGAAATAATTTATTCGATGATACACACAACATACAATACAATTTGCAGAAAAAAATAGAAACATAATAATACCAGTAAATAATCACTGGATCTGTTTGGGTGTAAATTTGAATCTGCGGAAATCTTAAATAAATCAGTCTGTTTACAAAAGTCTTATTTGAAACTTGTACATTACGAGTATGTATTATGTATAATTGCGATAGGACATTTTGAAAAATCTGTATGAATGGTTTTATTTTGTTCGAAAAATTTACATTTTAGCTTTGACCAATTTGACGTAAGTCATGGATCACATTATTTGCAACTTTTCAGGCTGACCTTTCCGTCTTCTTCTTGGTAGATTAGCATTGTTATTTTAATATACTTAGACCGGGTTACTCACGTCTACAATATCGGAAATAGCTCGACATGTTTCGGGACGGTCCGCGCCCCATAATCATGAGTGAGAAGCGCTTGCCGCGATTGCTCTGCGCACACTCAGACTGCGGTTCATTGTTATTTTCTTTAGCATTGTCGATGTCCTCCGATGAAGGCGATGGAGGTTGAAAAGAAGATTCAGAATCAATATAAGGAGAAAAATAGTAGGTCGTTACGCAAAATTTCTACGGCATTCTGTTCAGATTTACTTTAGAGGGAAAAGCGACCTATTTGTGTCTAATTAAAGGGTTGAATTATCCAGTATGGTTCCAAAATTCTTATTATTATGAACCAGTGACTCCGAAATTACGATTAATTCTAGAACCTTCCTCGACCAATACAGTGGCTTTGTTGATTGCAGCTCCCTCAATAGTCTGAATCGCAGTCGCCACTACTTTAGTATTCAGCCATGAGTGTCATTGCCTCATACATTTTTTTTTCTAATACAGTCTCTAGTCTTTGTAGTGGGTAAAAAACATGCACTTAAACTTAAAAAACTTGCACCAAATAGCATATTAAGTGCGTTTAAGCTTAAATAAACCTGGAACACATTTATGCGCAAACGTCTTAATTACGTTATCGACACTCGATCAAAATGAAATGCTCGTGCTGAACTGTATTAAGTGCGGGTACTATCCACAAACAACAAACAGTTCGTTACGCACAAACGTACTAAGTACTTTTAGCACATGTTCAAAAGAATAAAACGCAAGGGCACAACTGTATTAAGTGTGGTTAGTATCCTCAAACCCCAACCTTTGCTGCATGCACACACATATTAAGTGATTTTAACACAACGGTATACCCTCGTTTTGTCGAACAACTTTTTGCCTAATTTCAGTTCGCCTAAAAACGTTTAGTATAATCAACGGTTTGTCTAAAGTCATTTTACATAAACTCGTTTCACACAAAAATCATTACATCGAATGTCGTTTTGCCTAATGGTCATTATGTATAATTATTGTTTCGTCGAATATTATTTTGCCTAATTATCGTTTCGTCGATTGCCATTTTGACTAATTATCGATTTGCCGAAAAAAGATATACCAAACATAGGGGAACCAATAACCAATAGATGATACTAATAAAAAAATTAGATACCACCGCTTGAAAAAAAAAACATTTAAGCAAGGTTAGGTTATAAGAAATAAACCTTTTTTTTTACCCGACCCGGTTAGCTCGCGCTCGTTAGTTTTCTAGGCTAGGGCAGAGTAAAGAGCGAGATAAAATACTTACTTTTAATTAGTTGTTAGCTTACCATCACCTTCACGAAGTCAGTCAGAGTCAGTTTAGGTACGACGACGAGCGAAGCGAGGAGGAGTGTTAGGTTGAACTGCGACCTCACAGCGCGCGAGCCGAGCGAGCAAAGCGAGCGTGCCGCGGCAGCGGCCGGCGAAGCGCCAGAACCGAATCTTTCGCGGCCTCCCTTTGCAACCAGAGTCACCGTTAGGTACGACGACGAGCGAAGCGAGGAGGAGTGTTAGGTTGAACTGCGACCTCACAGCGTGCGAGCCGAGCGAGCGAAGCGAGCGTGCCGCGGCAGCGGCCGATGAAGCGCCAGAACCGAATCTTTCGCGGCCTCCCTTTGCAACCAGAGTCACCGTTAGGTACGACGACGAGCGAAGCGAGGAGGAGTGTTAGGTTGAATTGTGACCAACAATACGCGAGCGAAGCGAGCGTGCCTCCACATCAGAAAGTATGTTCCCAGACACGACCTATTGGGTCGCCAATTATTAGGGGTGGCAGAAAAAAAAATACATTAGACCAAAAAAAAAATACCAATTGAATATTAGACAAAACAATATTAGGTAAACTGAAATTAGGTATAATGATAGTTAGACGAAACGGGCGTTCGACATAATGATTTTAGGCAAAATGAAATTCGATGTAATGAAAATTCGACGAAACGAATAAGTATACCAAGTGATATTAGGCAAACTGAAATTAGGCGAACTGAAATTAGGCAAATAGTTCGTCGACAAAACGAAGGTAAACCATTAAGTAGGTATAGGTAATTTGTATCACACGTTTCCATAGAGTTAAAAGCATATTACAGAATTATTTTAGTCCTTAATAAAATATAAATTAACCGTACGAGTACAAATACAGAGTTTTATGTAGGTCCACTAAGAAAAATATATACTTTCTACTAACGTTTAACTGGGTTTTGAGACGGAATCTTACCCTGTTGACCAGTGTCCTGTTGTGTTTTTGTTGTCTGTTGATAGCATCTCGTCCAGACATGTCGCATTTTTTATGATTTTGATTACCTAAAATTACTAACTTTCGTCTATTACTTAACATTTTGAATATTCGCTGGAAGGAGCCACATTAACTATTCAACGTTGTGTCGCACCTACTGACTAACTCGCGCTAGGTGACGCAGAGTGACTACTCCTACGCAGTGTGCGACAAAGACAGGTATTTTAGGGAAAAAAGAGACAAAGAAATAGGAATGGTAGTAAAATTGATTGGATGACATTGTATAAAAGGAAGTAAATAATCTTTGCTTATTAAAATAATTAGACACGTTTGAACTATCTACACTTAAAACACTGCACCTTTAATACCTTTGAGAACATATTGTCTTAAAATAATTTAACACTTTGAGGTAAACAGAAAGTTCAAATATCGAAGCGAATTAAAAGCACTTACCACAAGCACGTAACAAACAAGTTGTAACGATTTGAACTAAAACTACTTAATTCATGTGCGCAGACCGACCAAACTGACCTTTTGATAGGGCTAAGTGCTTTTAAGATGATCTTACTTGTGCTTAAATTTAGGCATATCGACCTAAAAGCACTTAATACATACGTGCACAAAGTTTTGTAAAAATAATGGTTCTTAGTGCAATGGCGCACGACTAAGCTGCACTTAGTATGATTGTGAAAACTGTTTCTAATAGAAGGAAAAAGATTTTCCGATTTTTTTAAATGTCAATCGACGCAGAATCTCATTCTGTATACGTAGCAATAAAAAAACAAATATCGAAAAATTTGTAGTTAATACGATTGTGAACTAGGGTATCGATATTATAGTTTTTAACATCTCTAAAATTTGGTTTTGGACAGCAAGCTCGAACTGCATGCTCCGCTTCACTCAATATTGCGCATAAGAAGTATACCTACCTACTTCTTATGCGCAATATTGAGTGTAGCGGAGCATGCAAAGTATTTAAAAGTATTAAAATAATATATCAAATTACATGCCTATCTAAGATAGCCTCTTAATTTTACCTACTCAAGTACACACTATTTGGCCACAGCATCTTTACAGATGATTGTTGCAGCGTCAGTAGTTTAAAAATTATCTGTTATGGGAAGATTGTCCACAGCACCTCCGATGACTGTACAGACCAATAGCAGAGCGACATTTTCTGCTGCAGCGATCACAAACATGACGTGAGTCCTGAGGAGGAGATCTGGCTCTACGGAGTTTTCTCTGGTGAAGGTTTTCGAAAACCTTATAATACACCTAGATACATTACTTTTATCAAAACTAGTGTATTTATAAATCGCCAGTAATTTCATATTGCTGCAACATATGTCCATACCAGACTCAATTCTGCGTTGCTTTCCGCACGTATGGCAAATTTCAACCAAATGCCGAACGATCTGTTTTATTTGGCTTTACTTCTGCTATGTCGATATCAATTTGGCTCAAATATTCTGAAGAAATTCTGAATCAAATCATTTTATTGTGTTCAAGTTCCGGACTAAAGAAATTTTGCTTTGTTCGCAACTTGTTTCGATGGTAACTTTTCGAAGTATTGTGGTGTCATATTTCCTTTGCCATTTTGGTGAAGTTTTCTTTTTGTTTTAGATTCCTCCATTGTTTACTTACTTAGATACGTTTTAATTAAAGGAACAATATTTGCAAGCTAATAACACTGTAACGACAATTATAAATATAAATTATGGTTGGGTCGAATAAGTTATACGATATATTAAAGGCACCCATTGTTTGAAGATAATTTAAAAAGGATGTATTGCAAGCCAGACAGGCGTTCTGCTGCGTTGAATTTTGCCATGAAAAATACGACTCTAGTTCAATATATAACAAAACGCAACGCAGAGCAACTCACAGCAGTAGTGGGGCAGGGCCTTTAACAGTAATTAGTATGTTCCTTGTTCTATTTCTAGGTTACCGCCTACTCATTGATAAATATAATACTATACGCCGCTCCGGAGTTTGAACTGTAACAGAATTATGCATAAATATATAGCGATTTTCTGCTTGCATAGCAGCGATGGCGTGAGAATCTAGTCCAATGGGAAACCTAAGCTCGTATTCATTAGTCCTATCTACAAATTATAACAACCCTTACTGGTAAAACGTTATTAATCCCTCCTCCCTCCCAATGAATTCCTGTTTACATACAATTTAATAAACATAAAACCAGACAAAATATATATTAATGAACAATTTTTAAGTTTATGTATTTATAAACATGCCATTTTGGTCGTATTTATTAAGGTTTTACGACAGAAATCGCAAAAAATTCATGTACTACCTATATAGTAATTATTTTCATAGAGTAAAAAATTGTGTAATGAATCAAATGTCAATATTTTTCAGGAGCTTGTTCGTTAAATGTATACAGTCGACTGTCTGTCAATAATACATATCTACGAGTAGGTATAAACAACTGTGGCGTTAAGCAGGCCATACATGTAAAGGTATGCCTGCACAGTTTTGGCTGTACAGAAAACTGCCCAGTCAGAATACCACACACGCTCATTTTTACACACATACACAGTTAAACTGTACAGTCCAAACTGCGCAGGCATACCCTAACTTGTATAGGCCGCTTTGCGTAGGATAACAGGCTGATAACAGGCTATGTTTAATGTAAACGGTTGAAAGAAAAACCTATTTTGGAACATAATTATATTCTTGAAACATCGCGAAGCTATAGTACATTTCGATGGTAGTGCGGAAAGTATGTCATTACTCCTGTAACAACGATGAGGAGGTAAATAGTTAAATTTTAAATATCAATATCTTCAAGATTTTTGAGTTAATAGTACTTAGGTATTTCGTTTTATTACGTCTCGGTAAAGTTAACTTACAATAATACTACTTTTTGTTGAAACAAATCAAATTATTTAATTTAATATTTTTTGATTTATTAGCTGAAGATCCGAGTTAGTTCCTCGGATTGGCCTCCGTCGGTGTTGGTCTTTTTCTTTAGTATATGACATCTATTTCAATTTATACTTTAATAACAAATCAAAAAATATAAAATTAAATAATTTGATTTGTTTCAATAAAAAGTTGTATTAATGACAGCGCCATCTCTCTCGCTATACCGGAACCCCTAAGTGGTTTGGATGGAAGTACTAAGCAATGTCACTTGTACTTAGAAAATGGCCACGGGCGGCTTGCCCGTTACTCAGATTGCACATAGTCGAGAAATTCGCCGGCTTTCGGTGAGACCATTTGGCCTAGTGGTTATGGCGTTAGCCGCCTAAGCTGAAGACCCGAGTTCGATCCTCGAATTGGCCTTTGTCGGTGTTGGTCATTTTCTTTAGTATATGTCATTTATAACAATAATACTCTTCGGTAAGCAGACATGAATTCGAACAAAACAGCCAAAAAAAGGGCACTTTTTGAGTAACTGAATAGAAAAAGATTTTTGTTTTAAATAAATCCCTGGATAATTAAAAAAACCGGCCAAGAGCATGTCGGGCCATGCTCAGTGTAGCGTACCGTAGTTTACCGTCCGTCATAATAAGCAACCTTAAAAAGTGTTTTAATAGATATAGATACCATGCTCAATATGCTTATAATAATTAACAATTCGATGGTACTTTCGATCACACCCGTTACGACCCCATCAACTCCGGAAAAATCTTAACAGCGAGAAGTAGATCACGGTACAATGCTATCTCAGGATCAGGATACTGGGTTACTAATTTATACAAACTAGACGCGTTATGTATGTTGGGTTTTCGGGGATAACTTTTGATCGCGTGAATCGATTTAAATCATTATTGTTTTATTAGAAGGAAGATACGCGCGGGATGATAAATTAGCTAAGTACTCAAGGTAAAAATTTTTTTTTGCATATACGGTTAAATTACAAACTTAATTCAGAAATTATTTTGTACAATTTTTCAAAAACCGTTCACACGTTTCGAAAATACTAACTTTATCAAAAACGGTTTATAAAAGACCCTCATTATTTTTCAAATACCTATCCAATTGTATGTCACACTCTAGGGTTGAATCGAAAAAAAATCACCCCCCACTTTACATGTACTAGAGGTACTTACACAAAAAAAAAATTATAACCATTTTTTATTTTACCACTTTGTTGGCGTGACCGATATACATATTCGTACAAAATTACAGCTTTCTAGTACGTGCAGTCACTGAGATTATCCGCGGGCGGACGGACGGACGGACAGACAGACAGACTTGGCGAGACTATAAGGGTTCCTAGTTGACTACGAAACCCAAAAAAGGGGGTTTTTCAGTCTACATAGATGGATTCGCAAGTGGAGGCTAACATGTTATATAGATAGATTTAGCACCTTTGCTATGTCCTGTCTTCAATGTCCACTCGCCACCTAAACACAGTGAGACATGTTTTATTAGTCACAGATGTAAAACTGTAAAATGATGCAAGTTATCAGGGTTTTCTGTACATCTTGCAGTTTAGCTAGTTTGATGCAACGTTATAAATTTAAAAAGAGGTAAACCGAATTCACAAATCGTTGTCACAGTGCTATCAACCCTATGGAAGCAAGCGCTGTAAAATTATTTAAACATAAGGAATTATACGAGTATGTGTTCAATATACACGATAAATCCATTTTACATAAAAAATAAACTGACAACACATATTACGGATTTGCCGTTTAACTCATTTAAAAACGCAGTCAGGTTCTTTTTCCAACGTGCCTATCATTCAATCTCAGAATTCTTATCATATCACAAGTATGTCTATTAATGCCTTCAAAGATAAAAAGTAAAATTTTAGTACTTTGATACCTACTATACACACACATTGTAAATCTGACTTAACATTTAGTGATCATGTTAGCTATGTACGTAACATTTAATTTCAATTTTGTACTTATTCCGGCGTACAATTTTCAAAATATTTACTGATGTGTGAAACAATACAATACAAACACCTACTCTTATTGCACACCTGAATAGAAATCGGTACAGAAAATACAGCAAACAAAAAAAAATGTGCCGATGTGTACCTATGTGATCTGCAGTTGATGGACTATGATTTCCATAAAAAATCATTAGTAGACAACGATTTTCATTAGGGTACGGGTGACATACGTGAAACGGCAATCTCCTTTTAAAGTGTTTCATTTCGATAAATATTGAGACAATCAAAATATCATAGCGTGCCGCGTTCTCGTTTTCGTTTCAATATATAACGCAAAACATAATTCGCATTATTTATGTCGACATTGCTCATTGGACTCAACGACCGTGTTGCCACAAAAATATTTTTTGGAAATGCCTAAATTTATAGGCTCGATATAGTTCAGGGGCTAAATCAAAATTATCACTTCCAGTGTCATACATCCAACTATCCATCTCCATTGGCCCATTCGTGTCACGTAACGGAACCTATTCGAAGCGGCACAAAGTACAGCTCTCCTTGTTCACGAGGCACCTAAAGGGTTTTATTTCAGCTCTGGGAAACATGTGAGCACTCAAATTGTTTGCTGGTTCGAATAAAAAGAAAAGAAAATGTCAAATTGTTTTCCTTTTTTTGACGATATGATAAATGTAACCATCCATTTAACATTATTTTAAATCTTTATAACCTTCACATGTGACTCGTCATGTATTTGTGTGCGTGTATGTGTGGTTGTGTATGTATGTATATATGTGTGTATATATTTGTTTGTATGTGTTGGTGTTTGTGTACATTAATATGACTCACGAGAGTTTTTTTCGACATATCTATGTATTACGAATTCATTTACAGTCGATTCCAACACACAGATTTTAATTCTAAATCAAAATGTACTACGATTTTCTCTGTTCTAACAAAAGAACTCATCGCTTCCTACTAATTGCCCGAATAAATTCAATTTACAGTCAGATTCAATAAGCGGCTGAATTTAGAAGTTGGGAGACTGCGTAGGCCTACACTTATTGGGCGTTTAGAAAATAATCGTATCATTATTATGTAGGTCAATAATTGGGCCATCTTTTTTCAAAGTTTTTTCACTTTGAAATTGATAAAAGTGCTTATACAATGTTTTGAAGCATTTGAATATCGGATTATATAAAATTGATCTAAATATAAATAAGTATTAAGGATGACTCACAGTAGACCGGGCCGGGACGGGCCGGGCCTGCCCGATCTGTCAATTTTTACAGATAGTGTCACGTGGCATCCGAGGGCTCCAAGCTATCACAAAGTCCCGGCCGGGTCTACTGTGAGTCATCCTTTATATTTTGAAAATAAATGTGTTTCTACTCTTATTATTAATAACTTAAAAATGTGGTTTAATATTAGAAAAGTCTGACCTCATATCACACGCATCTCTCAGATATTCATATAGAGATAAATAAGCGTCGCCGAAGAAAATGAAATGTTTCTTTTACTATGGAAACGAGATTTTCTGTATTCTCAGACGTCACATTTCAAATCCTACTGGGTGAGAGAAACCAATATTAAGTGCCGAAAATTTCTCATATCATTTCTTTTGGAAGACTCCCCGACATTTTCTTAGAGCCTTTTTAGGTCTCACGATTGTTTTTATACATGGTTTTTGTCCTTAACTAGGTTTAGATACATAGCAATAATTAAATTGATGTTCGGTTTACTTTTAACTACCTACCAATTTCAGAAAATAAATCTGTCACAGATTACTAAAACCATTGGTATTTTTATATGTCAAAGATTCGAATCTAGTGGTATTCAAACGGGTTAAAAGTATTAGAGTCCATCTTAGTTTGTAAAGACTTTATAATGACAATGTACAGGAGCCCCATAAAAACATTTGGCATGAAAACTAGTGTTATCCAACTTTCTATTAAGGATTGTACATTAAAATGTAATATTATTATACGTATCTTAGACAGCTACCGTTGAATTTTTATAAAAAAAAACACTGTTCTCAAACATGCAATGAAATGTGGTTATAACGTTCGTTATAATAGGCTTCAAAGTACCATATTTCAGGCGGGGCAACTGGAGACACCTGTAATGGAATTTCATACAAAATTGAAGGCCTAGGCCGGGAAATAACATTTTTTTAATTTCATTTCCCATAGGTTTGTGACACAGCAACATGGCTTTTAGCCATTATGACAGTTTCATTACTATGGTTCACTATGACATTCAGCCAGTACCTACGCCTATTAAAAAAAAAACAATAAATAATATTTTACAGTTTTATTAATATAAGTCAATACTTAATCGATATCGACAACGGCATGAACATAACAAATAACACATTATAAATTTAAACATTAGCGGTAAAAGTGTCTACTCAAACCGTGTCGTTTTGTTTCATGATAACATTCTGCCACAACGCCTATTAAAAATAATAGTAGATTACGTACCGAGGCCTGTAAAGTAAGAAATGTCTCAGATCTCGTGTAATTGTCGGCTGAGGTTGCAAGGCTGAGGTCGACAAACATGTGATCTGAGGCTTTCTTATTTACTGGCCAAGGTCTGTACACTATTTTTCTGCTCGACGCAGTCGGCAAGCGGCGAATTTGTTTAGCCTAGCGGCCTGCAATTGCCAGCTTGCCGGCCGGACGGCAGAAAATAGGAAATGATATTTTGAAGTTTTATTTCTATAAAATGGACATCGACATGAACATAAGTAACAACACATTATTGCAAATTGACTTACACAAATATAGGTACATTTCATTTTCAATTTAAGTTTAAACGTAAAAGCGTCTACTCAAACTGCGTGTGAAAAAACGCCTAGGTAGTTTTTTAATAATTTTGGAGGTTAAGTTAAATAACTTTGATTCTTTTATTCTATTTCAATGGTTTTATTGTTCATTGTTATTTATAATAATTATGTTGTCGTCGAGTTTTGACGAATAAAAGACTATTCATTGAGCCCCACCAGAATTAAGTGTGAAATTCGAAAGTATAATTGAATTGGCTCTAAATTAATTGATGGCGCAAATGACAAAAGTCGGAAGGAACAATGTCGGAAGGGATATGGCTACCCAAAATGCATGCGTGTTTAGTTAATATAATGATAACTGTTAAGACTAAATTGGTTTCTTGTTTAATTGAGAACTCTGTCTGTCTATCTAAGGATAAGTTGGAATTACAAAAAATTGTAAAGAGGTTATAATTTTCATTGTCACAGAATAACAAGTGCTGTTCGTGTTTAGTACATTTTACATTGCGACATATTTATACATCATGTAATATTTATGGATCATCTATTTTATCGTTATAGACTAAATTCGTGTTGGAATCACCACGAACTAAATATCAATATTTGTGTTAGATATATTAATTCGTCAAGTTAACTTTTAGTTTTATATTAATATACTTAGACCGGGTTACTCACGTCTATAAAGTCGAAAATAGCTCGACATGTTTCGGGACGGTCCGCGCCCCATAATCATGAGTGAGAAGCGCTTGCCGCGATTGCGTGAGTAACCCGGTCTAAGTATATTAATATTTCTAATACTCACGGGAGTTTTCTATTTAACTTTTAGTTTCTCTAGAAATAAATCTATCAGATTTTTTGGAGATTTTTTATTTATTTCATTGCATGTTTGAGAAAAGCACTATACATGCCTTGCCCTGAAAAGGGCTTTAATGGCTTCGTATTGATATGCGGCCGGCCTTGCTAACACTCGGCTCGTCTATATACATACTCACCCGTTAAACCCTTCTTTCCCGGCGTCTGCAGTAATGTACTATTTTATACACGAGAGAATGTAAGAATATACTCTGACTACTATACTCGTAAATAATGAAACCCGCTCGAACTGGGTATTTTTTCACAAATATTTTTTCTCAAACATACAGTGAAATGTTGTCGTTACGTTCATTATAATAGACTTGAAAGTATAACGTTGCCGGTGGAGCAACTTGAGAGAACTATAAAGAAAAAAATTGAAAATTGAAGGCTTAGGAAGTAATATTTTTTAGGGTTTCGTAGTCAACTAGGCACCTTTATAGTTACGCCATGTCTGTCTGTCCGTCCATCCATCCGTCTGCGGCTTAGCTCAATGACTGTTAGTACTAGAAAGCTGTAATTTGTTATTAATATACACATCAATCAAGCCGACAAAGTGGTAACATAAAAAGAGGAAAAAATATATACCTTCCATACACGTATAGTGGGGGTGATTATTTTTTTCGTTTCGACCCTAAAATTTGAGGTACCTGTCATCAGTGAACGCAGATAAAGCATAGAAGCATTCTTTTCGCTATATTATGGCGCATCGTAAGCGCTGCCGCGGCAGGCGGTCCTTATATAAACGATGCTGCGCGCGATTTTAGTTTGACCGCGATGTCAGTGAGTGACGGATGTCTAAAACTATTTACCAGAATAACGAATTTTGCTATGCAAATGGCTTCATGTGTGGTGATGTGGTGCAGAAACCATTCAAACAAATATTCCTTCCTGAAAGTAATTTCCGAAAGATGCCACAATCCTATCCTGTTTTTCTCGGTGAATCCATTTTGAAGTTGACTGACTACCATTTGTTCGTATAATAAAAAAAATTGTTGCCTTTATTGACCTTTAAACCAATGACCATTTTTAAATTATGTAGGTACTTACTAAATATTGATGTAAAACTCTGAGATAAAGTTTCATTCGTTAATTAGCCATTTTGATTACAGTAGGTATTATTTGGATCTTCGGATTGAGATTTCACTATATTTCTTTGCGAGTATCATAAACCCTCTATAATGCGTTCAAAAACCGCACATTATAACCACCAGAGTTGTAAACATTTTACTCGATAAACGCCTCATGTAATAAATCCAAATTTGAGTATTAGCATGTAGTATTATAATTATACAATTACCTATTTTATTTGAAGGCGTAATCGAATGCATCAGGGGAACAATAACGCAATTACACTATTTTTCTTGAAACTTTCAAGTGTTATCGCTAGGACCAATGACAGCTAATAATATTGACGCTGACCTATAATATTTTATAATAGAAAACCGACTGATATTTTGACGAATTTGATTGGCAGCGTAGTGTACAATATTGCGCATATTGAGTTTTTGTCTGGCTTTATGTAAACAATTTGTTTAAAGGTGTCTATCATTGGATTATTTGGCGTTTGCTAAATTCCGAATTAACTTTTGAACCACAAGTCCAAATAATATTGGTATATATTACAGCTTCATAAAAACTTTCCAGGAATATTATTTTTCTCAAACATGCAATGAAATATTGATGTTATGTTCCCTATAATAGACCGTGGAGGATGGCGTTTCAGGTGCGGCTAGAGGGCAAGAGATTCTTAATGGAATTTCATACAAATGTTAAAGGTCTAGGCCGGAAATGTCCTCTTTTTTAATTTCCATTCCACGTTTTGTGGCACAGGCATCATGATGTCATTCTGCCAATACCAATGCGTTTAAAAATGTATTTTCTATTAAAACTGAGTTAAAATATAGCTAAATATTAATACACACACGTTAGTTGGAGTTTTTGTCTTGTGTTTACTTACAATTTCTCTAAAAATAAATCTTAGATTTTTTTGTTGTTTATTTCATTACATGTTTGAAAAAAGCACTATACAAGCCTCGGCGTAAATAAGGACTTGCAGGCCTCATATTTCTATCCGCCTTCGCTCGCTCGTATATACCTATTCGGCCTGCAAGTCCTTACTTCCCGGCCTCTGCAGTAATGTTCTATTGAACATGGTTAGTTTAACCATTATTTGCAAGGAGTGATATCCTCTTAGTATAAAGGCGTATACTGTAATATTGACTATATAGTCTCACAATAGTTAAAATTCGATAACACTGTGGTCAGTATCCCTATACTGCCCTATGCAACACTCTTGGTGGATCTGCGTAACGGGAAGCGTCTTTTAGGGAGTGTTTTGATAAGGTTTCATACCCATATAAAATCAAGCGTAGCGTGAAAACGACGCCAGACGCCGACAACTAAAGATAATTAAAAATGACTTTTAAACTTGCGAACCGCAACTAAAACGGCAGAGAAAATCGCTTTAAGTTCCCACTATAATGTAACGTCATAACAATTTATGTCACGGCTGAGCTTCCCCTATAGTTCACACCCAAGTACGATATGAGATATGCCGCTTTCAGAGCAATGCTATCAGGAAAGGGGCGTCACCTTTAAAAATATGAACGTCGTTTATGTAAGGCTCACTTTGCTGAAGTAAGCGGAATAAGGGATTCTGAGTTGCATTCAAACGAAGCTATTCTTGTAAATACTAGGTATTAAATACCCGTTCTATATGTACTTGTTAAAATACTGGTTTTTAATAATGCAATATTTCATAGCCAAAATAGCATTTTCTTGTTTTTCCATACTCTAAAATGGCTGCTGTGTAGCAGGGACGTTACACATACTCGTACATTTCAATTTGATAGCATAATTTTTATGCGTTAACTGGGAGAGTGAAAAGTAATTTTTATTTCTGCTTTTATATCGATTTAATATAGTTGGTCCTATACAGACATTTGATCTTCAGTAGAAACCAAATAGATTTTAGACTAAACAAGGTAAATACGCCATAGATACGAATATTGCCTCGCGATTTGACTCATACTTGTACAGGATTGCCAAATAAGAGTGATTCATTTTATTTTGTAAAATGAGGTGATGTGCCCGAAGAACTACCTATGTAAATATATACAGGGTGGAAAGGCACGACGATCCTTTCCGCAAAAGGGGGATTTTGTTTAGATTTAGTACTGTATTTCCTCTAAAGAAACTAGGCTCATATTCGTAAGCGTTTTTAAGTTACAGGCAGTTAAATTTTAATGCAAAATACTGCAAGTGACAACCCTCATTAGGTTTAGTAACATTTAACAATAACACAAGGGTCAGTAATATTTACCAAAACAACATTTCTACCCATAATATTTCATGGTAAATATTTTTTGTAAACATAAAGTGTCACATTACACTTACATGTAGGTAGATAGTACGTAGTAATAGCAGGGTTGTCACTAAGAAGAACATTAATTAATTTTAATATTTTTACTGATTGTTCGTTACAAAAATTTAAACATTACGAATCGATTCTTCATCACTTAAACTAACCCCCCTTTGCGAGAAGGATCGTCGTGTCTTTCTAGCCTGTATATACCCGCGTAACAGTTGTATTAAGTTATTTAGAAACAGGAACCTACAATAAGTTTAATACAGAATGTTTCGGTTATTCATTATTTTATATATTTTCTAATTTTGATTAAGAAAATTTTATTTTAAAAAAAACACCACAATTTCATCCGTATTTTATATTATTACCTAGGTAAAATATTAACAATAACTTACATATACTTCAAAGTATTTTTCCAGCACTAGTGGGTATCCGAAATACGTGAGACTTTTGCATAATTCCGAAGCGCATTATCCGGCCTTTAGCAGGCTGGGGTGTCGGTTTGGAAAGGCGCCATGTCCTGTATTAAGGTGAAGTACCTCATCCCAAGACATGTGGGAAGCGCGTGAACCGACATATCTTAAATATACAATGTGTAACAAACATGCTGGTGATCCGTAAGGGCATTAACAGTCCATAAATAAATAAATATAAATATTGTGAGACAATCTTACACAAATCGACCTAGTCCCACGGTAATCGCAATAAGGCTCGTTTGTTAGTCGTATACCTCGAAATAAAAAATTCCTTGTAGCTTTTCACCTATTCGCGTTTCGCCGCGATCTCAAAATTTCTGAACAGATTTTTTTTCTTGTACTATGATTTTTGGTCGCAAATTACAATGGTATATAAAACTCATAGTATATTTACTTTCCTGCCTTTCTTCACGGTAGTCGCTTTTCACCTTGCTAGATATTTGTTTGCAATGCGTTATTACATATCGCGATATTTCCTTTAAGCACTATACCTCTATACTTTTGTTTTGTAAATGTTGTTTTATGTTAATTTCCTAAGGTTGGGTACCTATGTTTATTTTAAGTATACTTCCAAGACTTTATTGCTAATAAAATAAATTGATTACCTAATTGTTTAAATTTCGACAACTTTCCCAAATCATCGTGTTCGCATTATTAGATAGATTTCCTAAACCACAAATTCTCCAAAGCTAGGTAATGTAATAGTTAGTTAACGTATTTTTATTACATCTCAGTGATATAGCCAATTTTTTTAACGATTAATACAATATACTAAAACAATATGCGACTCAGGTAAAATGCGACTATTTTTTTTTATAGATATAAATAGGCTATTGATAATACACGCTACATCAAAATTTGCTACTGTTGTAAACATCTATTGAAAATATATGCGCCTAACTAATTAGGCTATTGATAATACATGCTACATCAAATATTGCTACTGTTGTAAAAATCTATTAAAAATATATGCGAGTAACAAAATATACCACCGATATTACACGCTACAACAAAATACGCTATCGCGGCGAAACGCGAATAGGTGAAACGCTACAAGGAATTTTTGATTTCGAGGTATACGACTAACAAACGATTTGTTGAGACGAATAAAAAAAATTATAGGGTAGGGCCCTTGCCATGACGTCTTAATGCAATTCAGTTAACGACCTAAACTGATTCGCTGCCATACATACAACTGTGCATACGACGTCATGGTAAGGCCCCAGGTCGTTTTCCTATTTTTTCCTAATCAGTCCGCGACGACGCAGCCCTTAAAAAAAGGTGGTGGTGGGTTTCAGTGCCCTTAAACGCATCACCACCATTTTTTACATCCTGTATACAACATGACATCTTTATAGTAACACTATTATATTGTCATTTGAAATTCCCGTTCAAAGAGAATTTGAAATAACATTCCGCGTGTTGCGAGGTTGCGGATGTCCCAGAAAAAAAATCCGCAAATAATTAACTCTAGCGATGACATCATGTATATGGGCATTTTAAAAAATAGGGAACCATTTTCGTTTTTTTTGAAAATATAGGAAGTTTTGGGTTTTTTATGACCAGAATCACGACTACTATTGATTTAAAAGAAGAAAAAGAGTGTCCCGTTTTTTTTGTCAGCTTTGTAACGCATTTTTTCATACATTTCGTATGGGCCGTTACAAAACTGACAAAAAATTTTTGTATGGAAAATTGAGGATCCACTTTCATTAAAAGGGTGCACTTTTTTCTGAAAACGCCCATATGTGCTATGAATCACAATAGCCAGTGGGCAAATAAAGTGATATTGAAACAGATGCAGTAAGTAAATTAAATATTGTATCAATCACAAATGTCCAAAGGTGAGGTATTGATGCCAAACGTTACCTCAGGCTATCCACAAATTTAGATACAAGACACTTGCTCTTCTCCAATACAATGGTATCATAACACGGCATGGCCAACAAACACGGTTCAACTTTGTGAAATACGATACGAAGCTATATGAACAACAAAATTTGTATATTCTAGGAACACTTACGTTTTTAAGGACTGTCGTAGTGTTCTGGCTGAACCATTGCATTATATTTTTAATACTTGCCTTAAATTCAAAGTGTTTCCTGACAGGTGGAAGTTAACCAGGGTGGTGCCTGTACCGAAAGGTCGCGGCGGACCGAATACCAGTGATTATCGTCCGGTGGCAGTATTGTGTACGGTAGCTAAAGTATTTGAGTCTGCGATTTACCAATCGGTTCAGGCCCAAGCTAGCGGCCAAATGACTGACGCGCAATATGGCTTCCGGAAGGCGCGCAGTACCACAGGTAACCTACTGCGTCTCATGGTCAATATAGTGCCGGCAGTGGATGCAGGAGACCAGGTGGACGTGGCGTACTTCGACTTCCGGAAGGCATTTGATACCGTCGACCTTGATGTCTTACTCGTGAAATTGGCAAACGCGGGTTTCACTCCGCATACTCTTACTTTCTTTGCCAGCTATATGAGTAACAGGCGCCAGTATGTGGACTGTGCTGGTCACGTGTCAGAACCATATTTCACGAGGTCTGGCGTAAGTCAGGGGAGCAATTTGGGTCCTTTAGAGTTCATTTTAATGATAAATGACCTTCCTGACGTTGTTAGAGACTCCATTTGTCTACTCTTTGCTGATGACCTCAAGCTTGTCTGCAGAATCAATGACAGCTCTGACTGTATTAAATTACAAGAGGACATACATCGAGTGGTTAAATGGAGTAAAACGTACAAGCTACATTTCAACGCGGCAAAGTGCGCCATACTCTCATTCACCAGATCTCGGAATCCTCTTTGCTACCAATATGTGTTAGAAGAGACACCGATGCAGCGCGTTGAAGAAGTGAAGGACTTAGGGGTGCTGCTGAAATCCGACCTCACCTTTCGAGACCATATTGTTTCAGTATGTAAAAGGGCTTTCCGAAATCTGGGGTTTGTGATGAGACAGGCTCATGCGTTTACCAACATCAATGCGATACGAGTATTGTACGAGGCAATTGTCAGAAGCCATCTAGAGGGTAATGCGGTCATCTGGAGTCCACACGAGTCGAAATATAGGCTAATGTTGGAAAGAATTCAGAATAAATTTATTAGGTTTATATATTTAAAATTATACGGTGTATACCCTTTTTATCCTTTAATGTATCCTACATTGTTCGTGTTAGGAATGGTAGGATACAATAAACTAGAAGTTAGAAGGGAACTGGGGCTAGCTTCATATATATTTAAGTTGGTTCGAGGGAAGTTGTGCAACCCTGGAGTCCTGGCAGAGGTGCGTTTGAACGTACCAGACCGGTATGTGTGGCGGCGGCGGCGGCCGGACCTGCTGGCCGAGCCGCGCGCTCGAACGCAACTCCTTCGCCAGGCCCCCTTTACGCGCGCAATTCGGACCCTAAATCGAGTAGCGATCGAGTTAGATTTGTTTTTTTGTTCTTTGAACGAATTCACAAAGGCCACGTTATATGTATTGTGTTACTGTAATTTGTAATAATGTACTTGTGTTGTTTTAGTTTCTTGTCTTAAAATTCCATACTGTCGCATTAGGATATCCTGTTAAGATGGTTGTGTGTATGTTAAATAAATAAAAAATAAAAAAAAAAACAATGGAGGAAACTTAAATATCAGCACAATTTTTATAGCTTCATGGTAAAACAGTAGAACAGTAGATCAAGGGCATAAAGTTACACATTTTAGCCGTGGCTATTTATTGGTCCGATTGCAAGAAGTACCAACATAGTGTAGTCGAGCATATAATAGGTATTTATGCCCTTTTCACAAATCCACTATTTCACTTCTCTTGCTCGGAAAGTTCGACTTTAAGTCGAGGCTAGGCGACATAAATCACTCTTTTTATGCCCTAGACTATACAGTAAAATCGCAGGAGGCTTGGCTGGCCGCACTCTGCTCTTCACTTTGATCGTGAGGAAAATATTAGATTTAATTTCACTTTAAATCGTTGAAAATGAAACATCCATGCTCGCACGCTTGGGTTCTCCCCGCCGCGCGTCGCTCGCAGGCGGCCGGCGGCGGCGGCAGGGCGCCGGCAAGCGCCGGCCGCTTGCGATTTTATTTTATGCTCTAGAGCATAAAAAGCGTTGTTATTTCGCCTAGCCTAAGCTTAAAGTGAAACTGTTCGAACAAGTTAAGTTACATTTAATTACTTCAATGAATCTTCGTACTTAATTAAATTGACATATTTATATTCGACTTGATAATTGCTACAGATCAAAATTGTATTACAATATACACTCATTGTTTCATACTGTTGTATGATAGACTTTATCATTATAATACTTTGGAGATTTTTAAGTTTATATAAAAAAAAATAGTATTAACGAGCGTTATAAACGCCCGCCATTTTGGCAAACTTCTCCGTGACGTCATAGTCAAAGACCGGCAGTGCATCAAACAATCGAGAAGCCAAGATGCAAGTGTACAGCCGGCTCTCGCGAAACGAGAACTCCCTACAGATTCATTCCAACTATCGGCTTCTGGAATGTTGCGTAATACAGCCGGCCTTAGACTTTGACGTCACACGTAAGACGATTATCTACTATTGGTCAAATCATTTGATCAATAATATTGCGTTTTAACCGTGTGATAACCGTCAGGATTTTATATTGTGATTGTCAGTATAGGTATAACCCTTATCTGTTTCAAGTGCATATTTCATTTCATTTCATTTAAATATAGCCTATTTTAATTCTTTATTGTAATTTTGCAATGTTAACCAAAAAGTAGCTATACGGCAAATTTAGTGGAATAGAATTAATTTTTCGCTATCACTAGTCTAATTAGTAAATAAACTATAGTATAAAATTGGCAACCTGTGAATGAAGTGTTTTGCCCATGTATACGTCCACATAACAAGGCGCAAGCCTCCTCTCGTCCCCAGGCTATCCTTATTACTATACTATTCATAATTCCGCATGTACCTTTAAGTAATTGTACTAATACAAATCCACCTAGTCCCACGGCAAGCTTGAGGTATTCTTAGTGGAACTAGCTTACATGTACCTAAGAACAGCCAGTGTACTACATCCAATAAATATGTGTTATATTTTGATTTTTCTTACAATTTGTCACTTTATTACTCAGTAGCAGCAACAACATAAACTTAGAAAATGCTTTGTTCAGAACTCAAGTGAAAATATCTGGTTTCGTTATAAAATAAGGAGCCATGGCGATAAAGTTCGACTTCGCAAGTCACGGCACATTAGGAGCATATTAGACTTCCGGGAAAAGGCATACTCGTACAAAGATGAATAGCTTTACGCCAGCATTATGTGATTCACAGTTTATTTGAAGAAATTTGGGATAACGACGGTTTGATTAAAATATATTGTGGCTATCACATAAACATAATTTGAAAATATAGGTAAAATTACGCGTATTTTGATATTGCGGCAGTAGTCAGAAATGAGCATGAGAATGAGCAATGAGCTATTTCCTCTTTTGCCAAAAGTATATTCAGAAAAAAACATCAGTCGACAGACAGCTCTATAGAAATAAGCGATGAAACCTGTCAATTTTCGAAATGAATTAGCTCATACCTATAAATATACAGTGTGTAAATCTAATACGGGCGAACCTTTTAACGGTGGTTAGTATGGGACATAAGAAATGTAATTAGGTAACTTTTAAATGGAATTGCAATTAAAATTTTATCCATACAAAATAATTCGGCCCGCAATGTAATGCAAACACACTCGCCTTAAACATCCGTTGACAACTGTCAGCGTCAAATTATTTATAGTAGATTGCTGCTGAAAATTTTATAAAAAAAATTAATTATGGGGCCATAATTAAGTGTAACTTAAAAATATGTTTTAATTATTGATAACAATAATGAATTCTATGTTTGGTTCAATTTACCGCCCGTATTAGACTTACACACTGTATATGATTATGATTACCCTAAAATAATAATATTTTTATTAAATAATATTATTTTTGTAACAGTTATTTTTCATTTATGACACCACATGCAATTCAAAAACGATTATGTACACGTATCGGCAAAATATTTTTTTTCGTTTGAGAAAACTTGTTTTTGAGTTTCATGTGTTTTCTTAACTTTGTCCGAGGAACTGTGTAATAAATGCGTTATAAAGTATGACTGCGATACGATATTAGCTGAAAAAATTTGACATCGGTTTCTTTATGATGCCTAGTACTGTAACATGAGGTGCGTTGGAAAGAATTCGAAGCAAACCTTGATAAAAGATGATATCTATATGTGGCACTTTAATGTTTATGGTAAAAAAATGCTCCGGTTGTATGAATTCTAGTTTTTTAAATGATAATGTGTTAATAATTTTTTTTAGATTTTACGATAAACACAAAATAGTATGAAATCTTTTCATATTTCATAATTACAATACACATTACAATTAATAGGTTGACTTGCCAATAAAGTATTTTTGTAACAATACACAACACTGGTCTAAAATTACCAACTCTCCCCTCTACCATGCGTCTTCTCCCCATTTAAAGGTATCTCAAAAACTTTGCTACATGTCGGATTTGTCTGATTCCTAAAATCTATTGTCTACAGTTAGTCGGAAGTCACGTACGAGTACTGTGTCGTCTTTCACACTATTTACGAAGTGCACGAGCCTGGGTGTAAATATTGTCTATAAATTTGTGTGGTTAGGTTGTCATTACCTACAAGATAGAAGGCTTCATGAAAAACAAAGTATGCCGCATCATCGTGTACCGAATAACTGCAGCTATGTAGTCAACTAATACAATGAGGTTTATTATCGTTGATTGACCCTGATGAAAACCATGCTGAGTATTTTCTTATTTAATACCTGTGTAACATCTAAGTAACAAAATAGTCCACAATGATTCATATAATTTGCCAAACACCGACCAGCACGGTAAGCTTGATACTCAAATTGTCAACTTCCTGCACTATTGACACAGCGCTGTTCAGTGAAAGATTGGATACTTATACGCTGGCCAGGTATTTGTAAAACAAATACAGCATTCTTTGCTAAAGGCAGGCATCCTATCAGGTCCCGCCGAGAAGCGCGGTTTGAGTCGTTTGGCGGCATGCCGTAACGTGATGGAGCTGACGGTTTGATCGGCGACTCGTGCCGCGTGAGCCGCGTCGCGTGCGTTTCCACTCCGCCATGTCTTGCGCCGCCTCCTCGGGTCTAACTAAGATAACTCACGGAGCTAAAAAGTCTGCGATACTTTGTCGGGTTACAGATCTGTCATTATTTGTATAAAAGATGACTGACGCTAGACCGGGACTGATCTGGGAGCTATCACGTGACGCTTTCTATAGAAATTGACCCATTCTCCCGGCCCGGCCCGGTCTGGCCTGCCTCATCCTTTGACTATTTTTTTCAAACGAAATATACCTAATAATGATGACACGTTGAGATGCAAAACCCATTGACGTTAGAAGGATAAAACTAAGCAAACTATCATTCTTGTCACTATAGATTAGAGGTCGTACACCTTTTTTAAGGTCGTATAGATCCTTTACCGTCGTAAGAGGACAAAGGCCACTACTGGACATAAAACGCCGCCACTAACTTTTGCCTAACTTTATGAGGTGCGGTAATTTTATTTACTACCCGTATATTCTGAGTCTCTTTTCTTTTACTTGATACAAATTGTTGAAGCTTAGATTGTAAAGAAGCTAGTTTATTTGGAGCAAAAAGTGAGGGTTTAAAATAGTAATAGTTTGTTTTTAAGGCTTATAAAGTCTCTTGTGTAAATTGCTCAAGAAATAACGACGTTTTTGTGGAGCTTGTTTTTACAGTAAGATTAAAGAGCGTGGGTGATTTGAAAGGTTTCAAGTTTAATACCGGCTCATACCAATTACTTTTTTAAGAAACAAAATTATCTTAAACGTTATAAAAATGCACCTTACGTATGAGAGCGTTACTGGCCCAGCAGTTAGAGCGTGCGACTTTTAATCCGAAGGTCGCGGGTTCGAATTCTGGCGGGTCGTACTAATGAGATGTTCGAAACTTACGTACGAAATATCATTTGATATTTACCAATGAGCTTTTCAGTGAAGGAAACTGGACTAATCCTAGTAAGGCCTAGTTTACCCTTCAGGTTGGAAGATCAAATGGCAGTGGTTTTCGTAAAACTAGCTTCTACAAAGCGAACGCCAGGCTCCCTGAGCCGTGGCATAAGCCAGAAAAACGCTAGGAAGAAGGAGACTCCTTACGTACATGATAACGGTGAAATAGAAAAATTGATTAATTGATACTTTAATTCTTCTCCGCACAATATTGTATTGTATTGTATCACGGGCTGGTTTCCGCAACTCGACGACTAGCGCCTATTTTGCGTAGCAAGGATGGCGGGATGGCTAGTCAGCTAGCCATCCCAACTCCTCGAGAAATCTCGGGGAGATCACTCGGAGATCCGAGATGTTTTGCCCTGTATGGGGCCACTCCGTTGCATTCAAGCACTACGTGGGCAGCCGTTTCTTCCGTCTCCATACACCCGCGGCATAGGGGACTGTCTGTAACACCTAGGTTAAAAAGATGTTTGTTAAAAGGTCCATGCCCTGTTACGACACTGGTTATTGTTTTTAACCTGGACTTGCCAAGTTGGAGGAGCGTCTTAGTAAGTCGCTCGCTCATGCTGGGCAAGGCCAATTTGGCCTGCCTGCAATCCTTCTGGTTTTGCCAGTGTGCTGTGTGGAGCTTCCTGGTGCGTTCAAGCAGCAATGAACGGACCTTGCTAAAGGGCGTCGGAAGAATAGGTTCTGGACCTATTGCCCCTGCGCCTGAACCCTGTCTGGCAAGCTCGTCTGCAGCATCATTCCCGCGGGATCCGCTGTGACCCTTGATCCATTGAAGAGTTAGCTTGTTATTTAGACCTACCTCCATTAGTCGTTCATGACATTCATGCACAAGACTTGATGTAATAGTGTGACTCTTCAGAGCCATTAGCGCTGCCATGCTGTCGGAGAGTATACGGATGGAGGATCCTACTACCTTCCTTGCGTTGATGGCGGCCGCCGCATTTATGATGCCCATACATTCAGCTTGGAACACTGAGTTGTGGACACCTAGCGGAGTACTAATTGACATGTTCAGGTCTTCCGAGAATGTTCCAGAACCTGATCCTACGTCAGTTCAGGATCCATCAGTGAAGATTCTCAGCTCCCGAGGGTTGAGTCCTTCATCCGCACAATAATAGTATCGCTAACATCGGAGTAAGGTAGGTTGAAAAAGAAAAGTGATAACTTAATAACAACAAATGTCACAGTTACTTTACATATAAACTAATAATTATTTACTAATGCCCCGAATGAATATATGTTTCTCCCTTTGCTCACAAGGGTGACCACACAATCGATTTGCAGGTCAGGTGCTATTAGTTGCTGACCCGGAATCCCGCCACGACCTTATATCATGGTGAACCTACAAATGCCGGTGCCATCTTTTGCGTTGCGTTACGTCAACAATCGTCCACAGTTAAGTCAGTAGGTATTGTTGCAAAAGTAAAATTGCAAAGATTCGTCACGAAAAAGTTTCTTGTCCCTAGAGCAAAGACATTTAGAATCACACTGTTTTAGGACTTTTTGGTCCGCTAGTGGTATCACTCCAAAAACAAAAATGAGTTGTTTATATTATCTTTGTCTTCTACCGCGTCTAATGAAATTGGTCTGCTTTGAATAGTACTACTTAATACTATACTAATAAAAATTAAATTTAAAATTAAAAAAAACCCCGACCCAAAAAAAGTACTGAATTAATATGAGAAAAGGTTAAATGCTAAACCCTGTAAAAAGCAAAAAATAACTTTTAACACTACGTAAGTAGCAACTAAAGCATGTCAGACTATCTACTCGGGACGTGGTGCCACTTTTGTGTCGGAGGCATAACCGCTAATTTTGAACTGCAAATGGTTATTTTGGCCTGCTGTTGACCGTACGTATGAAATTTTTGATTAAATTTTGTCGCGTCGGGGGACCTACTACTACCTACTAGCGGTTATGCCTCCGACACAAAAGTGGCACCACGTCCCGAGTAGATAGTCTGACATGCTTTAGTTGCTACTTACGTAGTGTTAAAAGTTATTTTTTGCTTTTTATAGGGTTTAGCATTTAACCTTTTCTCATATTAATTCAGTACTTTTTTTGGGTCGGGGGTTTTTTTAATTTTAAATTTAATTTTTATTTCATGCTTTTTGAAGTAGCTCCTTAATTTTTCATTCTTCCGTTTAATTTCTTTTATTCTTGCCATTTATGGGTAATTTTGTGTTTTATTTTAAAATTGTCTGTTATATCAAGTCTATACAAGTCTATTAAGCCGCGTAAAAAGTTTAGATGGGGTCGCTATATGCGATCTCGACCAAAGGAAGCTGTTTAACAATCCTCTTGATAAACTGGCTCTGGGAGAATTGCACAGATTGAGAAACAATAAAGATTAAACTTTGGTCATTCTAGATTTTCAGCAAAAATATAAATCGGTTTATCCGTTTCATTCCGGAATTCCAGGGTTTTATCCGCCACATCCCATTTCCAGCATCAGGTCCTCGTCAATTAGAAACATAAAGAGAACTAGTTAAGACAAATTCAACGAGCCCAAACTCGATGGGTTTACTAAAAGGCAGTCCAGGGTTACGTCTCTCGTGCCCTAACAGCAGACCAGCTCAGTGGTTCCACAAGACATTAGTGCTTCAAATGTCAGATCCCACCTATGCTTGCAAGTAAACTGAGCGTGTAACATTCCTATCACACCTAACAAACGACCTGATGACCTTGAAGACCTGAACCGATTTCCACCAAACATAGCTAAGAACACTCTCGATTGATACATCTTTCAAACAAAAAAAACCGTATTAAAATCGGATCATCCGTTTAGGAGCTACGGTGCCTCAGACAGACACATACACATTTACACACACAGACACGTCAAACTTATAACACCCCGTCGTTTTGCGTCGGGGGTTAAAAACTATACTAGACTATACTATAGCGTATAGCAGACGAGACTATAATATACTATCACTACATAGTAGGATGGTCCAAAAAAATAAAGTTGAGAATATTCCGTCTCCACAAGGTTCTTTCTTGTCCAAAATACATATAAACTAGTAATGCCCGTTTTTACAGTAATTAAACATTATTTAAAGGTCGCACAAAGAGAAGTAATTTTTCGGTACAAACATGTATGAAAATAAATTAAGGCATTCATAAATCTAATATGGAAACGTTTTAATAGCTTTCTTTACAGTTTTTCTACTAATTATAAGTAATTAAAACAAATGTCACTTCAAATTTTGATTTTTGGGTCAGTTAGTAACTTTTTTTTGTTTATTTTAATTACAAAACACAACAATCTCAGCGACCTCTAAATCAGGAACAAATGAGTTCAAATTGGGCACACAGAATACTATTTTATAATAAAATAAATGGAGCCTTGTGGAGGTATAAAATATCATACTTTTTTATCTCCATTCAAAGTTGGACCACACTACTACATAGTATAAAACAAAGTAGCTTCCCGCTGTCTGTATGTATGTATGTATGCTTAAATCTTTAAAACCACGCAACGGATTTTGATGCGGTTTTTTAAATAGATGGAGTGATTCAAGAGGAAGGTTTATATGTATAATAATAACCCGTGCAAAGCCGGGGCGGGTCGCAAGTAAGTAAACATAAATAGGTACCTATCTAAATATATGCCATCAATGTAATGTAAGTACCAAGAGTATATTCACTTTAGATGTCAAATTAAAGACAGATTTTTACATCACTTTCTTGGTAAGTTAGTAAATAATTTTTAAGAAAAAAAAACCGACTTCATTTGGTTTCCGGTAAAAGTGAAATTTTGAATTTGTTTGAGTTAGCCAGTTTACTTCACAAATATCCAATACACCGCACGTGTACGATCGAAAATTAAGGAGCTTTCTTAATGTCCCAGGGCTTTCATCATTACATGTGAAGTATAATCAAACGGAACTCCCTTGTAGACCTCTAAAACAAACAAATTAATGTGTTAAATTGGATGACAGACTGTAAATTATCGAGCAGTTTTATTATGCCATCCCTGATTATCAACATCCAGCAAAATGATGGCCACAGTAAGAAAATGCGTAAGCTAATTATGAACACCCTCTAATCACAATGATGATGATGTGCTGTTCAAATTTGAGGAGTTCTCTGAATTCTTCAAGAACCCCATCATCAGAATAGAAATCAAATCAAAAACATGAATGTCACAACTAGGATAATAAGGTTCTAGGTTTATCGACCAGTTCCACTTTGCCATCCCTGGTCTTCATCATCAGGTCCACTTCATCAAAATGTTGGCTCCCCCAAAACAATGTTTTAGTTACTTAAGGAAACCCTCAAATCAGAATGCATGTGCCGTTAAAATTTGAGGAGTTCTCTCAATCCCTCACGAATTCCATCATCAAAATAGAACTATAATCAAATAGGACTATCTTGAAGGTATTTCCTTACAAAGAAAAGATGAATGTCTCAAATTGGATGATAGAGCTGGGAATTACCAAGCAGTTCCACTTTGCCATCCCTGGTCTTCATCATCAGGTTCACTCCACCAAATTGAAGATGTTCGTAAAGAAATGCTCGAGTGTCTTAAGAAACTACCCAAATCATCATGCATGTGCCTTTCAAATTTGAGGAGTTCCCTCAGTTCCTCATGGATCCCATCATCAGAAATTGATTTTGAAAGAAACGAAACTAATCTGGAATCATCTATTTTCATAAAAAAAATATTTTTTTAAATCAGATGATAGTCCTGGGAATTACCAAGCAGTTCCACTTTGCCATCCCTGGTCTTCATTATCAGGTCCACTCCTCCAAATTGATGATATTCGTAAAGAAATGCTCGAGTGTCTTAAGAAACTACCCAAATCATCGTGCATGTGCCTTTCAAATTCGAGGAGTTCCCTCAGTTCCTCATGGATCCCATCATCAGAAATTGATTTGGAAAAAAACGGAACAAATCTGGAACCATCTTTTTTCAGACAAAAAAATATTTTTTTAAATCGGATGATAGTCCTGGGAATTACCAAGCAGTTCCACTTTGCCATCCCTGGTCTTCATTATCAGATCCACTCCACCAAATTCATGATTTTCGTAAAGAAATGCTCGAGTTTCTTAAGAAATCACCCAAATCAGCATGCATGTGCCTTTCAAATTTGAGGAGTTCCCTCAATTCCACATGGATCCCATCATCAGAAATAGATTTTGAAAAAAAACGGGACCAACCTGGAACCATCTACTTTAGGAAACCAAAAAAAAATTCAAATCGGTTCAGTAATGACGGAGTTCTGAGGTAACATCCATTAAAAAAAAAAAAAATAATAATAAAAATTCAGACGAATTGAGAACCTCCTCCTTTAGAAATATTGAAGTCGGTTGATAAAATAGAATTTGTGTGTGACAATTTAATGACTAGTTTTTTATTAATTTTATGACGGCCGCCGTCTCGACAAAAGGCATCATTAAAAGCGTTTACTGACTAAGTATATAGATCCATTTTATGCTTTAAAAATCTAGGATCGGAAATATTTCGATAGGGTAAGTAAGTATTGGCCATTCTAACTATCGCAAGATAGTAGCTTCCTGAGAAAGTGATGTCCGAAGAAAATAATTCAAGTGACATAGGTACCAATAACGTTACATTTTAAGAAATTACTTTGAAATTTGTATTTGATTTCATTTTATCATTAAAATGTTTAACAAACTGAGCTATATGAGTTTATGGAGCAGAAATTAAACTCAAATATACTTTTATTATTACGAATCCAGGTTTTTCACAACTCTTAGAACTAAAACACATATAAATCGAGCACCAAGTTTTTAATACGTAGAGGAACGTGTAGCGCTTGGCACACAACCAAAGTGTACCTAGCGTGTAATTAAACGGAATTTTTCGGCCACCATTTACGTAATAACGTTCAAACTGTAGATTTAAAATCAACTCTCTGGATTCACATTTATTCGACTGTAATTTAAGGTGACCTACTACGTGATTTTATGTCGCAGTAAGGTAGTTATGTATCCCTAGCAATATATTGATACACCGAAATACTGGTACTTATCAACTGGTAGCGTTATGAGGGGTCACCTCCATTTGTTTCATTACTCATTCTTTAAGAACTTTAAAGCAAATAAAAATAAATACATTTTATTTTCACTTTTTGAAGTCGGGATTTTATTTTTTGGTAAAAAGTTTTTATTGAATATTATGCTATAGTAAAATTACACACATAAATAAGCATATTGGCTTAGATTCGTTTCAATATGACCTGAGTGAAATTCGTAAACGATTTTTATGACATATCTAAGGTGCACCGACATATAAATTGCATTATTGCGACAAAATTATATCACGACAAAAAAAAAACGTAATGCGCGCTTGTCCTGAGTTATCTTATTAAGCTTTCCACACTATAATACTTTCCGCCGTTCAGGAGTTTCGATGCCACGGACACACACACACAGATAACGACGTTGAAGTAATAACACTCCTCTTTTTCCGTACAAATGTGGTTATTTTAGTATCTTGTCGAGTACCGACAAAGTGGTACCATCGTCGGTATCTAGTCGATAAGGCACTAATGCCATAAATATTCGTCTAGATGAAAGGTTCATTTTTAGCAACCGACAAAGTCATACCTTTTACTAAAGACATTCACAAATTAAGTACATTAAAACGTAAAATTAAATAATTAAGAACTATATTTAAAGATTCGCAAACAAAATGTTTTATTCTTGTGTAAAGATAAAGCGTTCTTATGAGTGTCACAATTCACTGTTAATTAAGCACGTGTTTGCCCTCGCGAACGAACAATGTTGACAAACGTTTTCATCTCATTAAAATGTCTTTTGATTTTCGGTTTATTTGAAGTTGAGATGGATATTTAAAAGCAGCGTTTTTAAATCGAGAGTTAAATGTTAGTCAGGTACTGTATTGATGTAACGGTAAACTCGCAATATTCGCATGGGTTTATTCCAATATTAACGAGTTATTGTGGGGGTGATATGTGAAATAACAGATATATAACTCAATGTTACAAACGTGGCCGATTTGACTGATTAATCCTAAATAGTAACTTGTTTCATCCATTACGCACCAATTTCATCCTCAGAGACAGCTGTCGGCGAGAAGTAGGTACGAGTAACGGTGGCTCATTATTTTTCCGCTACATTATTCATCGTGTCTCAGGGAGGGATACTGGGATAATACTCTTGAGGCAACGCACAATATCGTAGCAGGGTAGTAACTGGTAACCCAAATGGGATATCTCGAGATTGTCTTTGTCTCCTGTAATTGATTGAGTTTCATAAATTATGACGGCCATTTCTCATGGGAACACAGACTTGGTTTGTATCTTGGGAGGTACGCTAATTGGGTCATAAACAGATTTTAAAAGAAAGTTTTAAGTATATTTTACGTAGACAATAGTTAACAGATTGTACACATACGTATATTGTATTGTAGTGAAATGTTGGTGACCGAAAGTATCTCAAAAAATACATGAATATTCGGAGACTCGCATTTTTTCAGGCTTCAACTGCATTCTTAATTTTAACAAATTTAGACTTATTCAATATTTCCTAACAGAGTTGAACGTGTCGCCATCCGATCACCTGTCTATACTATACCAATATTAGTAACTTATACTATTACAGGTTTATTTAATGCGCAGCAGTACATACTAAGTAAGTACTTATCACTGTTTAATGTTTATAATAAAATGTGATCTGATAGCATTTTTATATAAATTCATGAATCAGTTTCAACTGCAGAAAGATTTTTTAAATTTCTCTCGGTCACCGTGGACCCCAGGGAAAGGCATCGTCGAAATTTTATCACAATTTAAGAATAAAGCGGATACACCTCTTTCGAGCGACACAGAAAACCGAATCACAAGTTTAAGTTTACGGCTCAAATTTCAACAGAACAGTTCAAAAACATACGTTCTTTATATGTCACTGCTACTACGTGGACGTTAGAATAAGTGATCGCGCGTGTATTGTACATACCTACATCTTTTTTAGACTTTTTATTTCTAAAGAAAGAATGTCGTAAGTACTTAAAATGTAAAAATGGTTGGCTTTTTATCCTTTTATAACCTTTTGGGAGCTTTCTTTTACGAATAAATCTAAAATAATGAGATTCATTCCTCAAAGCAAAAACAATTTAAAATGTAACTTAGAAAATGTGTTTCAACTACCTATTCGTTAAAGGATACTAAGGACAACCCAAGTATTCAAAAATACCAGACCGTTCTAAAAAGGGATTAATACTTACGTATAATAAGATATAGGTAAACGGACCCGTTTAGATATGTAATCTTATTACGACTACGTACGTATTTTAACAACCGAAAAGAAGCTGTTTAACGAAGAAGAGGTGTTTAAAGAAGAAGCCGTTTAGCTGTCAACGCAGCGAATCCTCCTTTTTTTTTAAAGGGTCGGCAACGCGCATGTAACACCCCTGGTGTTGCAGGCGTCCACAGGCTACGGTGACCGCTTACCATCAGGCGGGCCGTATGCTTGTTTGTCACCGTCGTAGTATAAATAAAAGCTATTTACTAGCTAGTAAATAGCTTCTTTTAGATTCCCTCGGTTTCGTAAACCTCAGAATGAAATACAGGTACCTACCTACGAGTATTTCATAGTGTGGTTTCCATACATTGTAGTACCTATCGTCCTTTTACAAAAACAAAATTTTTGTAACTACCTATTTTGGCTTGATTGTACAACAGGTAGTCGTTATTAACTAGTTCTCTACGCTAACTGCGTAAGTTTCGCCAATCGCAAAGGTTCAACTGGATTTGTCCGAAAATCCTTCAGCAATACAAAATCACAGGTACCCATTTTAAGACTTTTGTCAAACAATACCTTTTTTCCATCGTTACGAAAATCCTTAGGGACAGTAACGTGCGCTGCAATACGTGCCTGTCATTGATACTGCGAGATCAGCTCTAATCTTCATACAGGTACAAAAATATATGTAAATATTGTACATACAAATGTGAAAGACAGTCAAGTGAGAAATATCTTTACGTACCTAATTTATTTATTTTATTCCATTCACATATACAGTGCTGACACTGCTGACCAACTAATTAAGAACATAATTGTTTGTTGTAAATTTAGTTACTTATACTTTGATGCCGCAGCAACTAGGTACAAACATATTATTAAAGTAATATTTCTCACAAATTCGATACACGGAAACAAAAGTTTCGGTCTAGAGCAATAACACGTTAATAATAACGCATCTTACGTTTTGATTGTTTTCCCAAAAAACATTCCAGACAAACGAGTTTATTATAGTGTAATAAACTATGGATATTTCTAACCAACTACTGGGATTCCAAATCTCAGTTCAAGAAAGTAATATGAAATGAAGACCGGGTTTTCGTAAATTTCTCTCAAAATTGCGTAGGTCAAATGTGCTCGAGTGCACTTCAGGGAGCTACGTGGTAGCCGCAGTAAATATCGGCGGCGCTAAATTGCTATGAACATTCCGCTGTTATTACAGACTCAAAGCTTTCAAAGATAAGCCGAAATAAATAAAAGAGTATAACAACTACTTATAGATCCAAATGTGTAACTATCAACAATAAATAAAACGGCCTGAAAAATAACTTCAAGATATAGAGAAGATATATAGAAGAATATAATTATAGACGAAAGTAAAAATCTGTATTTCTGACAAGAAATTTATTTTAGTGTCTGAGCATGTGTATGAAAGTGCAAAATTTTCAATTTACTAGTAATAGAAAGTTTTGTACCGCACAGTGGGTATTCGAAGCATCACAGTCGCTATTGAGAATGTTCGAGCAAATGTTGGAATTGTTTTGTTTCCACGAATCGCCAACTGAGTCTTACGTCGCTGTCGAAACTTGGTTCACTCGGAAACTAACCTTGCACAGTATTTCAATTAAATTAAAAGAATAGCTATTAAAATCTAGTAAGTATTTACTTACTATTCAAATTAACAAGAAGGTTATCAATTCAACTGTGTTTTATTTTGTTGTAGTTACATTCATAAATATTACTAGAGTATTCGCTTTCGGAAATATCGATTACCCCTCTAAAATCAATTAATGCTAAAAATATTCATTTGCGTACCAACCGACTATCACAACATAAACAATTGAACCATTTTTATCTCTGTTAGAAATTTGGAGTACCCAAAATACTTTTTTCTGCATGTTGTCTACATATGGTACTAAAATGATAACTTAAGACCTTTATTATATGGAATATCGTTGCCTCGTGGGTATACACGCCTTATTTTCACACTCTTACGGGAAACCTGTGCTTGATAATAATTAATGAACTGTAATGGAATCATTTATTAAGCAAATAGGCTGCAAACGTTCACGCCACGCCTTTGCGCACGAATATTGTGTTTGAGGAACATAAAGACATATTAACACATTATGAACATGATACGACAAATACTCTAAGGTACAACTAATCTATTTTTTTGTTTAAAAGCTTAGGCTTAGAAAATAGTATCCACAAGAAATGAATTAAATTTTATTACTAGTAAGGCCAAACATTTCTTCAAAAGTTAGGTCGCGCGTAGTAACAATGTTATGTATATATTTCCGACTCGCACTATTGACTACCTCGAAACTACCTCGTCGGAAATGCGTGCCTTTCAGCCCTTGGTTAATAATCTACTATTGCCTTGCCCGTCTTAAAATCTCAGAAAACAATTATAACTTGCATCGTAGGACGTTACAAATAGGTTTTAACCACTCACAATTCAGGGACCTTACCATGACGTCTCAACGCGATTCAGTTGACGACCGAAACTGAGGCGCTTCCATACAACCGAGCCTAAACTGAAGCATTAAGACGTCATGGTAAGGCCCCAGGGTGCTTAGCCAAGATGCCAATCGCTCACGCTCAGTCGCTAACGAAACGCAACTGTCATTGTCACACTAATAAGGAAGAGTGATAGAGAGAGGTTGCTGCGATACGTTATTAAGCGTTAGCGATTGGCATCTTGGCTACGCACACAGATCGGAGTACCTTTAGTAAAACGTGTGGTAGCTGTTTGCAATTGAAAAAAAAATGATATCTTTGAAGACTAAATTTTCATTAAGTACAGTCAAGTTAGTAATTCATTTCAGACGAGATTTTGTTGCCAATAACAGTTGATCGGTACCAATTAAACTGTATTAGCTGGCCATATACGTTCGGACAATCCGTCGGAGTGGGTATGTCCACCGGATATTCGCAAGACAAATTTGCCATACATTGATTGACAGACACCGGCGGATATGTCCGAACGTATATGGCCGGCTATTAAAAATAGTTACTTACATCTAAACAAAATAATGATATTATTTAAGTGCCTAACGATAACAGGGCATTAATAATTCGCGAGATAAACCCTAGTAGTGAGTGTGCACCAACTGGCGCGTAATTTACGATGCCGCTGTACCGTTATCGCCATTGGTCGAGACGCAGTTAATCTATTGGTGTACTGCGATACTGCGAATTGAGAATCAAATTTATATTACAGCATAGGATAAAGGTCCGATTCTCGAGATTAGTAAAATCTAATTTTCCAGGATAAATATAGTTGGTAGATAATCAGAAACTAGACCATACCCCAGACATACAATACAACTACCTACAAATGAGTAATATACCAAACTTGTTCTTAAATGTTTGATATGACTGTTTATAAAAGTAAGGTCTTTGTTACTAGACTTTTAGTGCCCTCGTAGTGAAGCACTAAAAGAAATAAGATACGAAGTGAGATGGATATTTATAATGAAGTTTAAGTGTGTACAATGCAATATTACAGAATCATTTAAAAATTAACTAATTGGATCGCGTCGCGTGCAATAGAAAATTCAAAGCAACGGCAGAATGACGTTGACGCGCCGGCCGGCCGTAAGGATGTGGGCATCGTTGTTGGTAGGTTGGCTATTAATGCGCCACAGGCTATAAATAAATGGAACGATATCTGTCACGCTAGTAGTAGGTAGGTACCACTTCAAAAATGTTATGTCTATTTTTATTAAGTCGCTTGTTTACTGCTGCCGAAAATATAGGCTTGCCAGCCTATACTAAACCGTTTTCTTATAATGTGTTTAAAATAAATTGTAATGGAAACCTAGTGAAACCTATGGAAAATAAGTAGGGTGATTCACACGAGACAATGTGTCAATATATACAGGCTGATTCATGAGTCGTGAGCAGGATTAACCTTACGGTTTCAGTGAATGATAACTTGATAAGCTATTATTTCATACTAGACTTAACGAAATTAACGTTACATTAAAATTATTAAAATCTCCTAAATATGAGGTAATTAATACTTAATTGATAGTTAAGTATCAATTAACTCATAGTTAGGAGATTTAATTAAATTAAATTTAACGTTAATATCGTTAAGTCTAGTATGAAATAATAGCTTATTATTTACTGAAACCGTAAGGTTAATCCTGCTCACGATTCATGAATCACCCTGTATAGAAAGCATCATAACTGGGAGATCACATGCCGTTTGACGTGACATGACGTGACTTCGTCCGGCCCGGCCCTGGCTCGGTCTGGCGTGAGTCAACCTTAATTCATATTGAGATTTAAGTAATGGTTTGTGGACTTCTAGAATTATAAGCAGTCAATTGATGATGTTAAAATCTTTAGGGGATTGAATAGAACACAATTATGATGAAAATATATAATTATGTTTCCCCGGGTCCATGCAGGCACTGTCATTAAAATTAATGAATACTTGGTTGTTACCAACTTGCATCACTCGAAACGAGACATGACACGAGGGTGACACTTGAGCTTTTTATTTGAAACGAGGTAAGGTACTTCAAGCTATAATTTCATTTCATACGTCAATGTTCAGCGAGACGAGCTGTAAGTTTGAGCATTGTAAAAATGAATGTATCTTGGTACATTGACAAACTAACGTTTTCTTCAAGTGAATATATACATCATATAACACCTTTAAGCAACACAGGGAACGTGTTTGTCGAAGTATAAGCCATATCAATTAAGGTTATAATTATTGTGTATTGCAACGTTGCGGCTTCAGCGGGAAATTAACGGGAGTTAATTCACGGACGACTCCGGGACGGGCCGAGCCGGGAGGATATGTCGACTCGTCACATCGTCTTGGCCCTAGGCCCATTTTAAGCTCAAAAAATGGTAAAAGGATGCGCAAGTCTTTTACCATTTAGAGCTATTTAATTACCAGAGAACAAAAATAGCCATACTTACCTACAGGTGGTACGGTACGTATAAGAGTACAAGATTTTTTTTTATGATGACTGTTAAATAACATGTCTGACATATAGTTTTTTGGCCTAATCGCGATATCAAGCGCCACAATGGCTTTGTTAGGCACCACTGATGATCCAAATCTTCACCATCAATGATGATCACCATGATAACTAATCCAAAAAATAACTAACAAGAACCATTGAAAGAAATTAACAAGATTTTTTGTATAGTATAATAAATTATTTTGAATTAATGCTAATTAAAATGTAGTTGACCATCTAATAAAATAAGTATAATACTGTGTAGAATAAAAAGATATTGTTTTTCACATTAATTAAACACTGTATGGAACAAAAGTTTGAAAATAATGTTCCTGCGTATTTTCAAGAAAAGGGTTAGAATAAAACACCAAGTTTATTTTAGGAGGGAACAAAACCCGAGTAAAGTGAGCAATTTATTCAAATAAAAAACACACCTACCTACCTACTTTGCCGCAGCTTACTAGGAATACAGATAAACTATTCTGTATATTTTAACAATAGATACAACTGTACTAAAGGATGACTTACACTAGAACAGGACGGGACAGTGCGAAACGGGACGATCTATCATATTCTATAGAGATAATAATGTCCGAGCTCGGAGCCCTCGGAGGTCAAGTGACGTATTTACCTAATTAATTTACACGGTACATACCTAAATCACGAAATTTGGCAATAAGCAAGATCTTGTAGCACAAGTGTATAAGAAATGATTAGAAAATCATAGAATTGCCGCGCCCTGATAATTCCGTGTCAGTATGGATGTGGGGGGAGCATTGTTTGTGCGGAACCCTCGGTTGGCAAGTCCGACTCGCACTTGGCTGGATTTTTTCGTTATTCAGCTATTCGTAAACAGCGCGATTGCTCTACAGTAGTATCTAACGACTGACAACGGAGTAATTATTTTCAATGAATAGGTTGAGTTTGACTGGAGATTGTTTCTTAATTACATAGGTACATTAAAAATATTTTGAAAACTAAATGGCAGCAGAATCTAGGATTTTAAATATATAATAACTTGTGTATGTGTGCAATATGTACTGTAGTACATACTCGTACATATGTATATATATATATATACGTATCACGTGTGTAGATGTTTGTTGCCATATTTTACAACACATTTGACGCAATTATTTCGCACTAATAGATGTATGAAAAATTATGGCCGAGTTATGTTAGCTCAGAAGTTAAATAGAACTAAAAGTAGAAAGTAAACTCATCGGGTTAAACTTAATTAAGTATCAAAGTTTATTACAGAAAAACTAAATAGCTGCACAGGGTTGAGAGTTTTCAAACTATGTAGTTACGTGCTGGTTCTATGAAAACTAAAATGAAACAAATCCGTAGTCAAGAGGTTACTTTGCACCATTATTTATAAATTTTGATTAACCAAACCAAATTAATTACAAAACGTCATAAAATAAACTTAAATTACAATTTTCAAAAAGTCCTTAACTAAAAACACATGTCACACATTAATTCTGAAACCCACTCCGCGCCCCTCCAGACGCAAAGGTGCCCATTACGCTCGCCGCGTTTCCACGTTGAACCGCAACGGACAACCTCTGCAACAGGAAAGACCCGGAGCGAGGATCGTGACCACTCTCCCTCAGGCGCCTTCCCACCTCCTTAATAAATGCTAGGGCTTCGGCACACCAGCACCCAGCGGTCTCCACCGCAAGAGGGACAAACAGGTAGTTTGCCAGGACCGCGTACTTCTCCCGCTTCCGTATCGCAGCCAACTCAGCCGCCGCTCCAATGCACTCCGCTTGCACCATTTGCATCAGAAAATACCGGAGGCAGCAAGCTTCTTATCTTTCAAGTCCCGTAAGATAAGTATTTATGTACAAATTGCACAGAACGTGTGTTTTAGTTTCAAAGACTTTAATTCAAACATGGACTTTAGAACTATGTCAAAACATTTTACTTGATTCTCTAGAAATTTGTAAATGAATGAGTGATTGATAGAGTGATTGTTATATTTAGCAGGATAATTAGTGCTAGCATGCAAACGTAGGCTTGTTTAGTGAAATTATGGCACCATATGGTGTTCACGAATGTGGTCATCATAAGATAAATCCTTAGTTTATAAGAAATGGAGATTAATCAAGTTCATTTATACCATTACATAGGTAGCTATACATAATAGTCACCGAAACCACAGAAAATCAAGAGCTTCACTTTGAATACACAAGATTATTGCTTAAATATTCAGATGGAATAAACATAATTATTTTCATGGCATCATGCTGATATCGATATATTCGATGTGTGGCGATATTATATGACTGTCAGTATAGACCTCCTAAATTAAAAGGAATTTAAGTGTTTCACCCCAAACATAAACTCGCGACCCCCTATATCTCAGTAACCCCTTGACCGATTTGTCTCATATTCATCTAAAATTCTGCAAAATTTCACTGGTGTTATCGTCGAGCAAACATACATACATACAAACATACAATTCTGCCACTGCAGGCGCATCTACAGTAAAATTAAAAATCAAAATATGCGTACCAGTAGATGCGTATTTCTTCGCTGATTCTTAACATATTTATCTGTAAGTAAGTACCTAACTCAATTTTGGATAACAATATACTTATCTATATGAATAGATACGTCCTTTTTTTCTTACTGCGGGAGACATACATGCATACAAATGAGGAATTGTCCACGTAGATTAGGAAAAGTCACTCCCTCCGCTCGCTCGTTCAAAAATAAGTGAACGACACTATCGTACTTTATATAAGTACCTATAGGTTGGTAGGCATTTTCGCGATATCAATTACTTTCAGAAGTACGCTGACGTAACAACTTAACCATCAGGTCACATTTTGCAATCAGACTCTAACTAAATTAAAAGAGGCACGAATAGGTCAAACTCTTGACTATGACGTATAGGTAGGTATATTATTTTTGAAATGTTAATGTTTTTCTATTGTTGATATGCAATTTACTTTTGAATCCTTGTATAGACAAACCTTTAAAGGAATTCATAGCGTGTAACATTATAATTTTCGCTTTTTACGCGGCCTTAAAGAGCTTAGTTTATTCTCATGAATAATAAGTTTCGTAAAACACGCCCCAGACCCTTGGTTTGGTTTTTTCGTTAACTTCTCATCTCATGTGTAAAGAGCGTGACCATGTTTTATTTATATTTTGGGAAACAGACATACCTAATCGAAATATTTTATTTTTAGTTTGGAAACCAATTTCGTCTCTGTAATTTCGGTTATGATTAGATAGATTAGACCGCGTTGATTTTCAGAGATGTCTGACTAATTAATATTTTTTAATAATCCCTGCAGTCAAAATGATTCCAAACATAACCTAGTACAGATGTCTCTTCTTTGTCGTTTTTCTCTTGGCAGAGCGGTCGTGGTCACGTTGAGACATCAACGTCGGTGATAGAGGCGGACACAGCTCTCCGCGCGATCTCCCGCCTATTTTCCCTGCTGGGAGACTGTCTGGCGCAGTCAGTTGCGCAGTTCCCTATCGTTGATTTTATTTGGTCGGTCCAACGCATAGGTGACCTGCCGCGTGATCTTGTTCCCTCCACTCTTCCTTGAACCACCAACCGCTCAATGGAGTTGTTGTCTCGCCTACGGACATGGCCAAATTACTGCAGTATGCACGACTATACTACGACCGATAGACGCTGCATGATGCCGAGTTCCTGGAGGATGGACACGTTGGTGCGAAATTCCGTCCAAGATATTCCAAGCATCTTTCTCCAGCACCACATTTCCAGAGCAGTTACCTTCCCCTTTTCCAACTCGCGCACTATCCACGTCTCTGCCGCATAAATAAAGATAGGGAATACTAGGGTTTGCACGAGTCTGACTGGTGATTTTGGTAATGTTACTATTTCTCCACACTTTTCCTAACTTCTCCATCGCAGTTCTGGTTAGTGCCATACGAAGTTTTACTTCCTGTACACAGCCAGCGTTGTTTGAGATTAAATCTCCAAGGCACACGTAGCTCTCAACCAGGTCGCAATTCGCAACCTTTGTCACTTCCGGCGAGTTGTCATTAGCGCGGTCCATCGTACATCGATCATAATCTTGGTCTTTGATCTGTTACAATCCAAACGCAAGGCTTACGCGCTCCATTTTGAGAAGTAAATCCTCCATACTGTTAACGTTACTCGCAAATAAGGTGGTGTCATCTGCGTACCGCAAGTTCGAAATTTTGTATCCTCTGATGGTGCCACTATTTGTCCAGTCTTCGAGAGTAATTCGCATTATAAGCTCTGTATAGATATTAAAAAGCAAAGTTGATACTATGCATTAAGTTGATATTACTATTAAGTTGATATGCATCCTTGTCTTACCCCCGCACTTGTGTGGAAACTACCCGAGAGGAGGTCATTTGTCCGCACTGAAGCTGTTCCACCCTCGTAGAGTTCCCGGAGCAAGTAAACAAGATGTTAAGGATATAAAGATGTACCCATGTCCAGTAGCGTTTTCCACGGCGTCGGCCATTTCACCGAGTCAAACGCCTTTGAGAAGTCTACAAAGCATATGTAAACGGGCTTGCAGAATTCTCGAGCCTTCTTGATAATCTGATGGACGCTGAGAATCTGTTCACAGGTTCCTTTGCCTTTTACGAATCCAGCCTGTTCGGGCGCAATTTCTTCAGACTGATATGCTTTCAGTCGCTCGTTGAGAATGTGAAGCATTATTCTGCTCGCATGTGATATAAGAGCAATAAGACGGAAATTGCGACACTTCTTCGTGGGCCCTTTTTTATGTAGTGGAGTGACCCCTGTGTGAGCTTATTCAGAGGGCCATTGGCTGTGAGCCATATCCCATTGCAGATGATGTGGAAGATATGCACGCCATGCTCTTCCTGTGCTCGTAATGTTTCAGCTGGAATGTCATCTTTCCCTGTCATTTTGCCATTTTTAATTTGTAGAATATTCGGCTCACTCACGTTCAAATCAAACAAGCTCAAACTTCCGAAATCTTGTCCATTTCTCAATCTGTCTTCAATTGCCCAGGTTTTAGACGGCAGGGTTTTCGTTATGAGGTGGATCTGGTGATACAAAAGTTTCTTGACTTATATCTGGCTGCGTGAGCCTCAATTTCAACACATATGTTCGCAACCGTGGTGCCAACCGTTGAGAGCGCCATCTAGTGGTGTTCGATGACATCGCCAGTGACACAACCGTGACGGCTACAGCGCCATCTGTGGCGTCACATTGCTGTTCAGCCCCTCCCAGTCGAAGTGGCGGGAGGATCAACCGGCGGGGCCACCGAGTCTATAAAAGGGGCTGCACGACCGGCAGAGCTCTGATTTTTCGCCTTCGCTCGCTTGGCTTTATTGTTATTGAATGTTGTAATTAATCTTGACTAAATTTAAATAAACGTATTCAATCTTGATTGTTTTATCACTGCATATTAAAATAGTAGTTGTTTACACATATTGCACATATATGTATTATGGTCTTGTCTGCATTTGAGTTGAATGATGAATGCAACTAAATTAAGCATTAAGGTAACATTTCACTGGCATCAGCAGCATTGCATCATTTTTATGGCAAAGCGTCACTACCGATGAAACGACTTGACAAGTTTTACTGCAATTATAGCACATTTTCTGCAACCGCTGTATCGCGAAGACAACACTGCCGGCGTCGCCAGCGGTATGTAAATATGTATAATCATGCAATTTCTCTTTAATTTAAAATATTCATGTACTATTTATAATACGTCATCATCATTGGCCTGTAATGAAGCAACTTATTTTCGTGTGTGTAAAAATAAACACTTTGCAAATTACAAAGTATTTAGGTATGGCTTGATATTAAAAGCTCAAGAAGCTCGCTCCCGAGCTTATGAATTCAGAGAAATCAAGCCTCGCATGCCGAGCCGTTACAGTCGGCACGTGTTCAAAAAGTGTTTAGCCAATAATCCTGTGTTCCGCAGTAGGTACTGCATAGCTTTATTTTGAAATAAGGCTTAAAGAGCATCAGTGAATGAGATCACGAATAACGAACGCTATAATATTTCGGTGGGCCTACCAAAATATTGTTGCGGAGCGTTTGTTATTTTAAATTGTGCGCGCTTGAGTGACCGAAAATACGTTGATTTATAGCAATTTGTAACAGTTTGTTCACTATGACATGAATATCATAACTATAAAATATAATTTCATTTAAACAGGGTGTTTTCAGTAACCTGCAATATTTAAGGCGGTGATTATGTAGGTCATCCTTAACATTTTTACCATGGAATTAACTTTGAATTAGCAAAAATATTTTCGGCAAACAAAAATGGGTAAGCCAAATATTTTTTCTCAAATTAGATGTTAGTCCCATAGTAAAATTTGTTAAGGATATTGAAATTAAAACACTTTAGAACGGATTAATAGCGTTTATTAACACCATGACCCTACGTTTCGAGCCCTTTACAGCACTCGTTTTCAGAGGGTTAAGATGATGACTGAGAGACATTTCTCTCGGTCTCTTAATAAACGCGATTAATCCGTTCTAAAGTGTTTTAATCTCAATGAATAACAATCGCGGTAACAAGACAATATTTTGTTAAGGATAGGTAACCTACATAATTTGTATAATTACAACAGCCTGTATTTTACCTGTCTTGTAAATGTGGAAGCGTTATACGAATGGCTAAAGGTTGAGTAAGTATTCCGTATTCGCTAACATCGGTTGGAACTCACTGTTAGTGCGTCTCGCTTAGACTGATACGTTTGAGCGAGCAAAATGCACTGACAGCACTACGCGGATACTAACGATAACAATTAGTTAAGAGTTCCAATTAATGGGTTGATCAATGCCATTACACTGATCAGGGTGAATCTGAAGTTTTATTACCGAGTTACAGCCACGGACTTGCGAAACCCAAAATTGGCAGTCTTCAAACTCAACTCATTGTAATTGGTAGTTCGCCCCAAACTACCTCACAAGCGGCTATTACTTCAACGAAAACTATGCTGTCAAATCATATTAAATCTGTAGTTAAAAATCTCCTTCATTTGATACATAGGTACCATACGTGACCACATTTTAACGCAATCGAGATTTCGATTGCGCGAATACCTTACTGACCCCTCAACTACTACAACTGTCACAATCCTGTAAAGAATTAAAATATATAAATATTAATCTTAATTATAATCTTACTATAATGGCGTAGGGATGTGACGACCCCATCGCCCACTGGTTTCCACCGGTGCAATCAGTCAACGCAGGGCAGCTTGTGGCGAGCTGTTGGGGAGTAGCGACCCCACGTACCTGAGCGCTCCTGGGGGACTCCGTCGTCCGACCAAGTCCTCCGCCTCTGGCTTGCCTTAACCGGCCGTCCAGAGTGGGGTCGCGAGAGCTGTGTTCTCGAGGGTAGATGTGGAAACCTAAGTGGCGAGTTGGCTATATGTTTAAAGTCCAGTGACACCTCTCTACCCCCAGCCCTCATACCGGTGTTGCCCTCGAGCCATCTTAGATGTCGCTTTTTGTGGGGGCCCATCTTATGTGGGCGAGTCACCGTCTGCCGGAAATAAAATTGATTACCGTTTTGTTAGGCAGACGTCCGATTTTATTCTCCATAACCCAGTATTTAGTCCACCGCTTTCACCTAATAGTCCAGCATATTTTAGATTCCATTAAATCTCAATAGTCTATACACCCTGGCGGGTGCTGCCTCTGCGTTCGTCCCATGACTCGGGCAGGTGCAACATCCGCTCGGTGTACCCCTTACATTTCATTAAATTGTCGAAAGGGCCTCTGCGTGTTGGCTTCGGCTCCGCGCACGCCTCCCAAAGGTCCGGAACACCATTGTTCCGTGATGGGAAAGAAAATCATACTATTATAACTCATGAACAAATACATATTCTTGATAAATACATACAGTAATGCCCTTACCAGGATTTGAACAGACTAGGATACAGAGGTCGCTAAACCTTATAAGGATTTTTATTTTGTTGTCGTTTTTTTTCGCGTCAGATTTGAATGAAATTTGGTGGGTAGGTAGAGTTCCTTATTCTACGCTAGATAGATACAAAATCTCAATGTGCGACAAAAATTTTGTACTAAATTTCCCACTGAGTTACGAAAATTCCATACGATTAAATTTCGTAACTCAGTGGAAAAAATTGTGGGACATACTTTGAAATTGGGTCTATCTTGAAGAGAATAAGGAACTCTACCTAACTACCAAATTTCATTCAAATCTGACGCGAAAAAAAACGACAACAAAATAAAAATCCACCCATAAAACACCACATGTTAATCGAAATTCCATTAACTAGGTTTCGTATTTAAATGTCGATATCAAACAGACTTAGTGCATTGTGATACACGTGTGCTATGATGGTCATTATACACGAGTCGATATTGTGCGCGCGAGCTGAAGGCGAAAGCGCAATAAGGAAGCCGATGTGTATAATGACCATGCACACCAATTCATACGACATTTTTCAACACACTTGTAAGTAAAAATCAAAATTTTATTCGTGGTAATTAACTTTTACTAAATACGTTAACTTAACTGTCATAATTACGCCGGAATGCCTTCATGTTAATTGGGATACGAATTTGACAGACCTTTATTGACTACATGAAGCTTCTTGCGATGCCCTTTCGACGTCGATTGATGGCAATACTTTACATTTTCAACCAATAAATCCACTTGAGGCTCAAATGTCACAAATAGGTAGGTATATTTATCACTACATCAACTAGATTTTCATGTTAACACTCGCGTTTTGTGGTTGCAGAGGGGCCTAATCCACATATTGTTATAGCTTTACTTCTGATTCTCTCATTGTTGCATTTTATCATAATAATTAAGCGAGAAGACGGCCACTAATGTGTTATGTAAACAAATTACCGCGGCGCGCCATTGGAACGCATTTTTTCGAATCGCGTTACGCGCGCAATTTAAAATCCAAATCCAAAATTTCCAACATAAAAAATGTTGTAATTTATGTTTAAAGCACTAATTATTGTGAATTACCTATGAATAATTTAATAAAATTTTACATATATTACATAATTCAGAAAGTTTTAATCCAAGTTTTCAACTAAATACGGTGATATTGCTTCTTAGCGCATAAGTTCTATTGCGGTGTACAGTGTACTTTGTTTAAACAACTAACTTAATTTGATGGGTTTATCTCATTACCACACTAGTTCAAAAATATAATGAAAAAGTACGCGTGTTTAATATCTTGGATTATGAGCCTAATAGCGGTACGATAAGAACCTCGTTACGAGCAAGTGTGTTCAAAAAACTATTATCGGTAGGTTTGTACCACTGGAAGTAATGAGGCGAACAGATCGGATATTTCAGGGGTTCGAAAGATTTTTAACGATAAATTGAACCTTTTCAATAAAATTTCAATAGTAGGTAAGTATGTAGGTATTTACATAATAATATTTCGATAAAAAGGATGAAGAGAATAATTTTAACGTCGTAGTACCTACTATTTTCGTGCTGAGCTGACCACAATCAGTTTGATAGAAAGAAAATTTGAATAAGAGGAAAATAAAATATGCTTTACAATTTTCATCGAAATGGCAGGATATCGAATTATTTGACCAAACAATATGATATCAACATGACCAATATTTGTACATTCAGAGGATGACTCACACTAGAGCGGGACGGGACGGGGCGGGAAGGGACGATCTGTCAGTTTCTATAGAAAACGTCACGTGAAATCCGAGGGCTACGAGGTATCACGTGATTATTTCTACAGAAACTGACAGATCGTCCCATCTCGCCCCGTCCCATCCCGTCCCTTCCTTGTGCGTCATCCTTAATACGTATGAGTAATTATTGCAATCAAGATGCAAGGTGGGTAATTATTATGTCAGTATAAGCGTCATCTTGACGACGACGCTCAGCAAATATTAGGTACATATTTCTTAATTTTTCCCGTGCTGCTTGCAAGCGTGGTCAGTAATTTGAATCATCCATAAATCAGGAAACGCTTATTACATTGTCTAAAATGAACTAGGCAAACCTATTGTTTTATAATCTTTGACATTCTGATTAGGGCTCAGTTACAACAGAGGCTTAGCTTAGCGTTATCTATCTATTCAATTAATTGACGCTGTGGAGAGTTGGCTGAAGGCCGCAATAAAATTCGATTCGTTTGAATTCGAATTTCATTAGACTTAATATAAGCTCCACTTATGAAAACCCGGCAATCTTCGATATTTGGGTGCAACAACTAATAGCAGCTAACATGCAGCTAATTTTATGCATGATGCTTCAGTAGCGTAGCTGAAATTGGTTCTACTACCATTTCACGATATCGAATAAACAGGTCGTATCCCTTTATAGGGTTCCGTAGTCAACTAGGAACCCTTATAGTTTCGCCAAGTCTGTCTGTCTGTCCGTCCGTCCGTCCGCGGATAATCTCAGTGACTATAAGTACTAGAAAGCTATAATTTTGTACGAATATGTATATTGGTCACGCCAACAAAGTGGTAAAATAAAAAGCGGGATTTTACTGATGTAGTGTTAGTCACCGACCATTGGTTACCTTTCGATGCTTATTTTTCATCAACATTCTTTAAAAAAAACGCTTTACTTATGTTTTTGAATAAAACGAACTTACAATATTATTTAAACAATAGTTGGAGATGATCAACCATGGCAAAAAAGGCTCCAAATCGCATCTCACTACCTAATCGTATATCTAAATGGCACTTAAATTTCTCTAAATTCTTGATCAAACAAAGTCCCACAGAAATTGATCTTTTGAACAGCATTGGGTTGTGTGACCAATGAAATCTTTCGTTATAGCGACAGAAGTAGTATGAGGTGTATACAAAGACATTCAACAATACTTAAGACAAGAGCGGGAAAAAATGGACAAAGATGAATCTACTAATAAAGGATACGTACTTTTAAAACAAATCAACAAACTATAGAAAAACTAATTTTAATTAAACCAGATTCATTCTACAAGTAGGGGTTTTAAATTTGTCAAATTTGTTTTGAATCAGAACTTACGACGTTGTTAACTAAATAAAGACAAAAAGAGCATGAAATATTATAAAATATTGGGCTGCTACAAGATTAAAAAAAAACGGTTACAATCTCCGCACCTCTATCTGGGATTTCACGGTTTGTCCAAGCTTAAGGGCGCCCTCCGTAAATTTCATTATTTTTTGTCACACTGAAATAGTATACAGTTATAAAATTGCTCCAATGGCACTACTTACTTAGATTACCTATATGAAATATTAATAAAATAATATATCTAATCCTTCCGGTTAATTAAGTCACTGCATTGACTTAGCTATTTATCAGTAGGTACCCTTTATAGCATCGTTAACTCATTAATAGGGTCTGACGTCGCAGTTTCTATGACACGGGTCCAACCTTGTCCCCGGCTAAACTAAACTAATTGTCATTGTAAAGGCCTGGACGGTAAACTAACCATGTCTTGTCTCTTGTTGTAAATATTTCATATTTAAGCTATCAGATGTAAATACATTTCTTAGAAGTTAGGGACGAGTGAAAAAAACTTGAATTTAGTTTTTTCGTTTATTACCATGAATAATTATGTCATTAAAAGACGTTTCTGCTTAAAGCAAAATTTATTTGTAATTAAAATATGAGAGTGTATTAAGCCAGTCGTCGGCTGCAACTTAATCCACATAAAAAAGTGAAAACTGTCAACCTGGTTTTCATTCTTAGCAGTGAAATCCATACATCCTTTTTGCAATGGAGCTACTCGACATTATAAGAGTACTAGCTGTTGCCCGCGACTTCGTGCGCGTATAATTAAGTTTTGGGTGGAATTATCTTAATACCGAATAAAATACTTATTTAGAGTACTATAATTAATCCCGTTGCTTTTTATATTGTGTTAGTTATACATTTACTTTTAATCCTTTTTTAGCCCCCTTTGGGGAGGAATATCGATAAACTCTGAAATCAGTTTTCTCGTCATGATTTTTCAAGATTCTCTGTTAAAAAACCACGCAACCTCCATACAATCCTTCATCCCGTTTTAACCCCTTTGGGGATGAATATCAGTAAACGCTGCAATCAGTTTTCTTGTTACACAATCACCAGTCAATGGACCAATTTTCAAGACTCCCACTTGAAAAATCATACAGCCTCCATACAACATTTCAATCCATGTTTAACCTTTTTAGGGGGTGAATTTCAAAAACCCTGAAATCAATTTTCTTGTATTTTAATAAGAAAACTATACACAAATTTTCAAGTCTTTAACTTAAAATTGAACGCCATTCCCATACAAACGTTCAACCCCCTTTTTAACCTTTAAGGGGTTGAATTTTTCAAAATTGCTTTTTATTACTTGTACACATTATAAATGAAACCTGGTGAGCAAATCCAACTTCATACCTTCAGTAGTTTCGGCTCTGCGTTGCAGTGAATAAATGAATCATTCAGGACACATATATAATATTCAAACTCAAACTCAAAAGCATTTATTTGAAGTAGGTCGAAATTCAGCACTTTTCAACGTCAGATTGATTAAATATAAAAATAATATATATATAGAAGATGTAACACATTTCAAGGATTTAAGCCTAGGGCGGTGAGCTGCCTGTCAGTTTCTACGTATGTACAGCGCGACAGATAAAATAGAAATTTAAAAGTAGCAACATTTGTAGTGCCATCCTTTTTAAATCAATATAAGTGAAAAAAAAAGTGTTATCATCTTGGTGAAGCCATCGCCGAACGATGGGATAGAGCCAACAGTGTGGTAATGGGCTGGCTTAGAGGCTTAGCGCAAATTATAATATCCGTAATCCATGCTACAAGCTTGTGTACTCGTATCCGGGATACACGGCACAAATCAAATCTTTCCGAAACTTTTTCGGCTTAAATGACGGCGCAGCCCTATCTAATCCATCCTCCTCTTCAGTGAACTAACGTCCTAGTCTTGCTACTTGCGTGATGTTTTTGTATTATTTCCCTGTTTGTAATATTTTTTTTGTAAATAAATGCTTTTTGTCTAAATAAAATATATTATTGTGTAAGAAACCAGGACACACTACGATGTTGCCACTTTTTAACTTGTACCTTTTTCTGTCGCACTGTAACTGGTCTTTTTGGTTTGGTAAGCATAAAAATATCATCAATTTACTTAAATTCGTACGCTCTTTGGTGGTGTTTGACTTACGGCATGAAATCACTTGTGGTACATATTTTGAAACTTAAGCTCAAAAGCTCTAAAAGACTGTCAAGGAGATTGCCATTTCTTGCAATATCGTAGCAAAGTGCCCGTCGGCACCACAATGTCGTATATATTACTTTATTATTACCTAGTATGTATATAATTTATCCCAATATAAGTGTGGCGTATTTACCTATACATCCTCAACATCAACTTATCTACAGTGCGCATCGAACATTCAATAAATCCCTCAGAACCTTTTGAATCCGGGTTTTTGTTTGAATTATTCATAATTGACGGCTTTCCTCCTGCGGGTGACGTATAATCCTACTTTCTTACACTTAATTTTGTCATCGATCCCCAAGAGGGCTCAGGCGGTTCCTGTTTATGGAAAAATATTGGTAAGGAATTTTATAGAGATACCGTTGAGTTCATTCACATATGTGTTTCTGCACCTTGTGATATCGATGAAAAGTGTACAGATATTTAACTCAACTGCGGGGCTAAGATGCCAAGCTGATATCCTGATAATTGCTGGATGAGACGATAGTTTGTCGGCACGTTCCGACAATTTCTGATAATTTTAAACAGTTCTGTCAAATGTCTTTGCATTTGGCAGCTGTTACCGTCGCGCTATCCGTGCAACTTGTCAGTTTATCAACTTCTAGCATTATCTTATGACATTCGTGGATAACGATCTTAGGCCCGCTGTACTCTCTACGATTACTGATTATGGGTAAAGACTGAATAAGTCTGTTCGAGTACTTTCTCGGCTAAAGTACTAAATATACTAAAAATAAGGAATTTTAATTTATTGTTTTTAAGTAGTATTGGAGTTGGAAATAGTAAGTAATAATAAAATAGAGCTTACAGAAAAAATCAAAGCCACTTGATTTTACCAAATATAAATTGGATATTGTTTTTTATATTATTCATGCATAGCGCGCATACAGGATGTAACTAAAGTACCGAACGAACCTTCAACAGCTGATAATGTCAATGACCCCGAGAACGATGCAAGTGCAAAAATTTCGAAATTCGTTTTTTTTTACCTTGTATGGAGATAGGTGCATTTTCGATCGGCTGTTCCAAACAAAACTTTTTTTCGATTTTCGAATGTTTTCTACTCGCATCGTGCTCAGGGTCACTGACCTTATCAACTGTTGAATTAAGTATCGTTCGGAACTTTTGTTATAGCCTGTATAAACCAGTACCATTAATAAATTAAAGTTGAGTTTACAATATGAATATAATCTCAATGTACTAAAGCAACTCATCAATTTAAGAATGATTATGAATTTATTTGCAATCATGCGTAAGATATAACGTTATCTTAATATCTCATTCCAAGTAAAAAGAGCAAGCGATACATCCAAACCGTTAGAATCTAATACAGCCTAGTCTAGTCATAATAACACTGCCACGAATTCCGAAGATAAAATTATGAAGTGTTGGGTTCCTGGCGGTGAGTATACACAGTTTCCAGAGAATGGGAATAGAAGAAAGATAAGAAGATCAAACCTCATGAAAGTATTTCTATTTTGTCCAACAAAATTAAGAAAATAATTCCATTTTATGATCGAAATCACGTTAGATATTATTTTTATGCACTTTGAAGTTTTTCTTTTGTACCTACAACACTTCCTTGACCGTGGTTGCTGGCTGACATTATTACTTTGGAATAAATTACTTCTGAGAGACGAAGGCTAACGTTTCACGAGTTAATGAAACATGAATAAAGATTTTATCATTTCTAGTAATTATTCAGGATTATTAGTTATCGCAAGAAATGCTAATGAATTGAGTGATACTAGGTATCCGGTGAAAGTTTGGATTAGTACAAAAATGTTTGATATTATAGTTTGATAAGCCGAGGCTGCTGTAGTTTTTTTTTCATATGCTTTCCTATTTTTTCAAACCGGAAAAAAGAGACGTACTTAAAATTAAAAAAAAAACTACCGCAGGCTTGCCTTAGTTTGTCAGACTGTAACTTATTTTATGTTATATCTCCATACGCTTCAGTGTGTGACTCGAATTATGCGTAAGGTCAGCGCAAAGGTAAGACGGTTAACAATGATGGATGACAGCATTAACATCACCGGGCCTATTTATCTCCTTCCCTGCGATCGACGACGTGATCGGATCACAGGTAAGTGCCTAGTCTATTGTGATGGAACAAATGCGGGTTCAAGCTTATTTAGAATCTAGCAGTTCTATATAGCACTTACGGTAGACGTAGTCTAACTAAAGACTAGAGACTATAGACGTAGTCTAAAATAAATACTAATTCTGTGATACAATTCATTCCAATAGAGTAGTTTGGACTCTTTAAACTTTTGTACTGCACTTAAACGTTGTCGTGCGACACTTACAACAGATGCGCTTTTTACCGCCAACGTTTCTGAATGAACTTGAGGTAAAATGAGTACCAATTTTAGATATAACACTTTTTTTGTAAGAAATTTTCATTATTTTATCGGATTGTATTATTGTCTTTAATTAAGTCAACAGAAAATTGGTCACTATATTATTATATCGTAAACTATAGCTTTTGCTCGCGGCTTCGCCCGCGGACTAAACGTAATTTTCAACCGTCTACAAATAAGGAGGTTCTCAGTTGAACCCGTATATTTGTATGTACATATAATAATAATAATAATAGTCGTTTCAGCGAACGGTCTCATAGCGAAGAGTCTCGAGCAACATCTTGAGAGACTCTCGCTAGGTGGATGGATCAAGGGTCAGATGCAGAAGGCGGTAATAGGCGGCGCGTATAGTCCGGCGGTTCCTCTCTCTGCGGCCCTAACCACCGGCAGCCTGGGCCCTGCTCCGTTGCCGGCGGCACTCTAGGTAAGGTTTTTTATAATGTGTTTATGTTTTATGTTATTTTTTTTGTATGTTGTTTTATATTTTACTTTTATAGACATATTGTAAAAACCTAACTTAGGAATGAAAATAAATAAAGGGGATAATAATAAAAAGGCGTAGAGATGTGACGACCCCATCGCCCACTGGTGCAATCAGTCAACGCAGGGCAGCTTGTGGCGAGCTGTTGGGGAGTAGCGACCCCACGTACCTGAGCGCTCCTGGGGGACTCCGTCGTCCGACCAAGTCCTCCGCCTCTGGCTTGCCTTAACCGGCCGTCCAGAGTGGGGTCGCGAGAGCTGTGTTCTCGAGGGTAGATGTGGAAACCTAAGTGGCGAGTTGGCTATATGTTTAAAGTCCAGTGACACCTCTCTACCCCCAGCCCCCATACCGGTGTTGCCCTCGAGCCATCTTAGATGTCGCTTTTTGTGGGGGCCCATCTTATGTGGGCGAGTCACCGTCTGCCGGAAATAAAATTGATTACCATTTTGTTAGGCAGACGTCCGATTTTATTCTTCATAACCCAGTATTTAGTCCACCACTTTCACCTAATAGTCCAGTATATTTTAGATTCCATTAGATCTCAATAGTCTATACACCCTCGCGGGTGCTGCCTCTGCGTGGGTCCCATGACTCGGGTAGGTGCAACATCCGCTCGGTGTACCCCTTACATTTCATTAAATTGTCGAAAGGGTCTCTGCGTGTTGGCTTCGGCTCCGCGTACGCCTCCCAAAGGTCCGGAACACCATTGTTCCGTGATGGGAAAGACATGCAAATAATAATAATAATATGTAGAGAATGGTAACAAACTAAACAGGAAGAAGATGGATAAATTGAGAGTAGGACCATTTAAAATACTAAAGAAGATCTCTAACTCAATCTATGAAGTGAATGCGGGACATAAGAAAGCTGAATCAAATTTTTATCACATTACAAAACTGTATCCAGTATTATAGTAAACAATTGCTGAAATTCTACTTTGCAATTGTTACCCTCAAGGGGGGGAGATGTAAAGAAAACCGTATCGTTCATTCTGTTGTCGCTTTTCTTAACGACCTACTTATTTAAACTGGCAGTCTTAAACATAGAGCCAGCATGACAAGTGTAACATTGACGGTTGTTGAAAATATACGAGATTGTAAGAAAATGAATTAATAAACTTCCCGTAAAGAAATAACAAAACCCTGAAGTAAAGGCTTTAAATGTTGTTTCTCTTGTCTTTACAGGTAAGTGATCAATTGTTAACGGGTGTTATCAAAGGATAGGTTATTGTAAGCTCGATTTATAAATAAAACTCTTGTCTTTACAGAGAAACGCAATTACGTCTTTATTTTATTCCTCAAAGAGAAATATTATTCATTATCACGTGTATTCCTTGCCCTTATATTAAAGTGTCTTAAAAGGCCTCTGCGCTGTTGGCTTCGGCCCCACGCACGCCTTTCAAAGGTCCGGGACCCCATGGTCCCGAGATATGCCAAAGACATACAAATAATAATAATAATATGCTTTATTGTGCACCACAAGGATAAAGTTTACAATAAACTATATGTACGCATGTTTGTCCGCTTTTGGTTGAACCGATTTAAATGGAATGGATGGTTTTCAGAAAAGTGATCAAACTGAAAAATTCAAGTTGGCGGCCGTTTCTTAATGTTGATCTCTTATTATCTTATAAAGAACCTCTCGAACCATTTATATGTGCCTACCGAGTTTTATCACGAATTCAAAATGGTGGGCGTTGATGGTGGCGTTCGTGGTTCGTTAAAAAGAACCTTTCGAATCCTCGGATATTGATTTTCATCACGGCCGTTTCTCTCAGTTTTAACTCCAGTTTCTTCATAAAGAACCTCTCGGATCCTCAGATATCGATTTTAACACGATTTGATCAAAATCGAAATAATTCAAGATGGTGGCCGGTTCTCGCAGTTTTTACCACAGATTCGTTATTGAGGCATTCCTCGGATCCGCAAATACCGATTTTTATCACGGTCGGGTTAAAAACTCAATAAATTCAAGATGGAGCCCCTTTTCGCAATATTGATCTTAGATTTGTTAAAAAGAATCTCTCGGATCAAAATTTACGTAATTATAAATGGCAGCCGTTTTCGCAACATTTATTGACCTCAGATTCTAAAGAATCTGAGAATCTTTATCAATATAGAACCTCTTTTACGAAGAACCTCTTGGATCTTCAGTTATCGCTTTTTATTACGATCTAATAAAAACTGATATCTTGTTTTGTCTGTTGTACTAAATATTACGGTAGATGGCGCTGTACGGTATGTTAAATTTGTACATCGCGCTAACGGTGTTTTTATTGGGTTTGTATATAAATATGGTTGGGGTTTTATTTTAATAGATAGGCTTTGTGTGTCACTTTTGTTGTAACTTTTGCAATGTCTTCACATGTAAAGACCGCCGTTTATTAACGTATACTATACTCCTAATAAGTATGATTATATATAAATACGCCACGATTGATTTTAAAATCATCGTTGCTTTCGTAATAAGCAATCAGGCAAACTCTCGAAACATTACCCATGTTGATTTTGAGACTTTTTCACCCCATTTCCCTCTTTTAGGCGTTGATTTCGTAAAAAACCTAGTGTATTTACTCATTTCTCGTAAGGATACTCCAGTGTAGTTTTGAATAAAATAGTCCAATTAATCTTGTATCCCGATATAAACTTTCCAACCCCCTTAAAAATCCCATTTCACCCCATTACGAGGTAATTTTTGAAAAATCCTTTCTTAATGCACCCTTTCTTCTTGTAGGAAACCTAGGTAGCAAATTTGAAATCCCTAGAACCGGAAATAAACATAAAAATGACACTTATATTGATATCTTGAGATTTCAGCCCCATCGCACCCCGATAGAGAAGATAGTATCTCGCGTCCACCTCTTTGGATTTTAAAATTGTTGTTGTTTTCAAAATCAGCAATCCGATAAACCATAAAAACGATACCCATGTTGTTTTTTGTCTTTGTTACCCCTTTTCCCTTTTCAGGGGTTCATTTCTCAAAAAACTGAAACACGCCATTACTCGTTTATCTTAAGAATTACTCCTGTGAAGTTTCGAATAAAATAGTCTAACTAATCTTGTTTCCCCATAAAACTTTGTACCCCCATTTCACCCCCTTAAGAAGTGAATTTTGAAAAATACTTTCTTAGTGCTCCCCTACACCTTATAAGAAACCTACGTGCTAAATTTGAGATCTCTAGGACCAGCGCTTTGGGCTGTGCGTTGATATGTCATTCAGTCAGTCAGTTTCTTCTTTTATATATTTAGATAGATAAAGTATAACTAGATTAAATCGATGTAAGGGAAATTAAAAATCTACTTTCTCGCACAAGTACGGAAAAGTGGCACTTTCTGTGCATAAGTTTGCAATTTTCTAGCATTAAGGTGTCCCTATTGCAATAGGTAAACGCAAATTTAAACCAAATTTTGTAACAGAATCACTCGGTACAAAATTTTCGAAAAGCGAAGCGAGCGGCGAGTGTTAAACTTTTATAAGCTTTTAAGCGCATGATTGCTTCCATCGCCACAACGAGCTTTGTAAATAAAATAACGAAATTTCTAGAACGTTATTCGTTGCAAAAAATAATGATAATAAGGTAAGGAAAGTTTAATAGGGTTTGAACTATGAGGACAGTTCGATCAAAGTTGAAAGAGAATATTAATTAAATCAGACGAAAAATAAAGCTATGGACATAGAAAGTATTTGATGTAGATGGTTAATAATGTAGACTAATACGATAGATTGGCGTGTAGTGTAATATGATTGAAGTATTAGTATAATCAAATTATAAGTATTTGTGTCATTGTCAGTTATTGATAAAGCTAGTTTCCAATTGATTTTGATGCAGTTGCGATATAAATCGATTGAGGATAACCTCAATCGACAGTGTGATACATACTAATATTACTTAAATAAATAGATAAATTTCTTAACTTAGAAACAAATGTTCGTGATAAACACTCAAATCACTTCTCTTACCAGGCTTCGAACCCAGAACCTCCTGCTTCACAGGCAGAGTCAATACCGACTTAGGCTTCTAGGCTGTAAGAACATTTTTAGCAATAAATATCATTGTCATCAAATTCAAATTCAAAAATTTATTCTGCAAGTAGGCCTCCAGACATGAGTTTTATATACTAAGATTAGTAGACGAATAAGTATTTATTTATAAGTTACTAACATTAGTGTAACAAATAATATATTTTCGAACTTCCCATCGGCACACAAACCTCCTCAAGGTTTTGCCTATGATGGGTCTTGCATTTATAACACTGTAATTTTACTGTGTTAAACAATAAATAAAAAATAAATAAAAAAAGTAAAAGTATAATCTAAATAATGATAATACAACAGCCAAAACCTGGGTAAACAATATTAAAATAAATGTGGGCATCAAATCCTTATAAGATTAGAGTCCGGCTAAGCTAAATTTGCATCGACTTTGATAGCACAGACGTCATTATTTTATAGAGGACTGACTTTATAAATAACAAGTAACACTTTCGCAGTATCTTATATCAGAATCTATGCAAAGTTGGCTTTGTCTAACTCTACGAGTAGATATACATTTTAATTATAAAGGCATTATACATATGACGTTATTCATCACGCTCTATAAAGGCTCATGTTTCGCGAGGATTATTGTTATTTAAAAATACGGCTAAGCAAAAATAATACTATTTGGCAACATTACTTTACGTCAACGCAAAAGGAAATATGAGGACATTTCCTCACGTTTCCTTGTACATCAACGTACAGTGTTCCAGAACCATCGTTAGAGTTAAATCATCGTCATCCCTTCCAGGCCACAGGTTATCAGCCACGACGACTGTTTCAGCTCCGATGTTGCTGACACTCGTGCGCACTATGTGACTCACGTCACGTACCTACTCAACTCTATCTTGCGTACGAAAACTTGTGTGGACAAGTTTTCGTACGCAGAGAACTGGCACGTATGCACACCACTCTACGGAAGACGCGGTAAACGACAAAATTCGAAAAAAATAATGATCTGCTTTGACTATCTTTTTAGCAAGGAGGGTACTTTATAGGTACTAAGTAGTTTAAGAAAACTTTAAAAAATTCGCTTGTGTCTGAACAATAGTGCATTTCGATGCTAGTGCGAAAGTATTTCATTACTTCACGGGCCCTAAGGTATCTTGCCACAAGCCGAGTGGCACTACTCGCGACGAGTGAAACATTTCATCCGCACGTGTATCGAACCACGTTTTTCAATACAGATGCGAAAAATACCAAAACATTACATAAGTATCAGAACTAATTTGACAGTTTATTTGTTACTTCTGTAACACTCTCGTAATACAGATGAACAATTAAGAATATCTTCAAAATGTTTATTTTAATAATTTTCTTTACTTCTCAGTAACAATAGTTATTTATGATACAAGTGTAGAAAGTAGGCTTTTTCCCGACGAGTGTCGGTTACTATTATACTCACTTTTTTCGTGTTTTAAACCTACACGAGGTAATTAAAATATTAAGGCTAGGTACATATATATTTATTTAAATAGCCTATTTTGTGTCCCACTGCTGGGCGAAAGCCTCCCCTCTCCTCCTCCAGCCGTCGCGGCTAAGTGCATGTCTCATATTTTCTTTTAAAAACTTTTAAAAAAGTAAGCTTGTTTATAAATGTGTACCTATATTGTATTATAAAGACAAAAATTTATGTCCGATTGATGTTATGCAAATGATACCTTGGTTTGGACAATGCGAAATTATTCGATAATTTACAGTTTATTAAATTAAAAAGCTACTTTCTCGCACGTGTGCGAAAAAGAGCCACTTTCTATGCATAAGTTTACCCTATAAAATAGAACTTTCCGAGCTAATGCATTGTAAAATAATTAATGGCACACTTTTTGTTGCAAATCTATAGAGCCTTCGAATATGTTTGCCTGATTGTTTGACAACAATCAAGGAAACATATTTTTATATGACTTTTATTTCCGTACGTTTTCATGTCACCGTCAGAAAGTACGTCTCGCTTCATTGTGTACAATTCAACCAAAGATTGTCGACGGTCTTGGTGTAGCCTTTTTAAGTCATTGAAGTTTTAGGACCAAAATTTGTAACTAATTATTTTGGTCTTTGGTTTAGGGCAAGATGAATTCAAAATGCACTGTGAAATTTTAAAGTCACAGAAAAAAATCCCCTGTTCGAGATTGCTACTTGTATTATTTTTCATACATTTATAGTTTTGGATTCAGTCTAAAGCTAGAAATAGCCAGCAATAATCCTGGTACCGTAGAACCGTATATTCAAATGTATGCAAAAGCACTGCTAGAGGAAATATTCCATTTATAAATGCAGTGACTGGTGCAGTTTGGTGAGGATATGTACTGCTATTTATACCCATATTACCCATACAGAACATAGACTCGGTGTTAAGAGAAATTGTTATGAATAATTTCTAGAATTTACAATTAATCTCATCTTCTTACATTTTTTATACAAAGTTGGTGAAAAAGCATACGGTCCACCTGATGAAAAGCGGTTATCATAGCCTGTGGGCGCCTGCAACTCCAGGGGTATCACATGCGCGTTGCCCACCTATTTACAATTTGTACCTACCTCCTTTTTTGAAGAAACCCATACTGTAGCTCTTTCACCTCAGCATTCCACAGCCGGAGCGGCCAAAGAAATTCCTCTGAAACCGCATATTGCGCGACCATTTTGGTTGCGAGGTGTGCGGATGAGCGCCCTGTCGATGGCGAGCCGTGCGATCATGAAAGTGGTCGTTTACGTTTTATCTTTATATCTGGAATAAACATAAAATATAAGGAGGAGAGATTGAATTACACTTTTTTACTAAGTATAGTGGTAAATTGCTGGTCGGATTATCCTTGAACCCGAATCCTAGTCCTAACCGCAATGATCGCTTGTTATATCATCATACATTGATCTTAGGTAAATCTCGGTTGCAGTGGTAACAATTACCACGATTAACGACCATCCATGGTCTGTAATGACGAGCTTAATAGTAATCGATAATGTACTTAACTGACTACGACATGTAGGTACTTATTTTGTATGTATCATAATAGTAAATTACGTATCAAGTCAAGCTACTGAAGCTAACATATTGGTTAGCCTACCTTGCAATGTGTAATGCAGAAAACATACAACCACCTTGCAACGTGAATCTGCATAATCTCCCATATCGCACTACGCCCCATCAGCCTAATTGTATTGTATGAAAATGTATAATACTACTAAGGAAATGAGGAAATTTTTCAACAACCTTGGCGTTAATCATCAAACCTACCTAACAAAAAAAATATTTGCATTGAAAATAAATTTAGCAATTTTTTTTATTACGCAAAATATCTAAGTATGTTACTTAATCCAATAGGAACCGAATGTGTGAAAATGTTAATTATTAAAATGATTATCAATTTGAGTGCCTATCAGTTACAAAAACAAAAACATTTATTTTATACATAATTAACATTTATTAATGTTTGAGCAGACTGATTGTTGTAATTAATGACCCATGCTGAAATAATTATGCTGTGCGTAGGTACTATAGAATTATATCCATCCAGTGTTATATCAAAAATATCAATTTTAATATCTTTAACCGTAATAATTTGTTTATTAACATATAGTATATTTTATTTCATAATTGGTACTTACAATTGACAAAAACATTAGGTATATAATGTACCTACAATTTTAACTGAATAATACACAACTAAATTTACTTACATAAAACTACAACTACCTACAAAAAGAACACCCCGTCTAGCATTCCACAGTAAACTAGGGTGTGCAAGCCGGTTTTTAGGTTTAGTTATGTAAACACTGCGTTTAAAGACGTCAATATCATGGTATTGAAGTTTCATTCATAAAAAAACAGTAACAAAACGGTTTGAAGATTGGAAGGTTGGACGGCTGGACGGTTGGACGGTTAAATACTTCCTGTTGACACTAGGGTCTGCAACCTGGTTTTTATTTGTATGAAATATCGGTTAATAACCGCCTTTTTTATACAAACCTAAAAACCGGCTGGCACCCTAGTTTACACCCGTTAAGTAAACAGAAATTTACTCGCGAAACGCATCTTGTACAAAAATAAGGGTTCAGTCGGTGGATGATGTATTTATACATCATCCACCGACTGAACCCGTATCTGGAACTTACCATGAGTTTGAAGTGATTGTATTCGCAATCGCCTACGTGAGGTCACTGTCAGTACATCCTCGTTCGCGCCAGCATAGCAGTACGGTACGAGTGAGATACACTGCGAATACGTTTACTGGCAAGGGTACCGGTGCCTGGGAAAATAAAATGCTTAGTCGCCAGCGACGGACGAGCTGTATACGCGGCCGCAGGCGCTTGAAATTGTGTTTCCAATCAACGGTATTGTTGTTACATAGAACGCTGTTTTTTCGTTGAAATAAAAGCAGCAAACCTCCGACTGCATCAAGTTTTATTTTCATCTGAAATACAAGTAATTTATTGAATCAGGCGTTACTTTACGGAAACACATATTAACAAGGAAAATAATATTACTTAGCTATTCCGCCAAACGTGCTAGTCAATTAGTGCCAACCCGTTATACCTACTTGCGTATTTTTTGCATGCACTTAATTGATGTTCCCACACTCGCGCCGCAAAAAATAAATACGCAATTAAATATAACAAACCACCACCAATAACATGCTACTCAATACGTGTTTCGCCTCTCTACGAAGGCATCCACAGGATATTCACTTGTTGCCTGTTGGCCTCGTTGAAGTACAAGTTAAGAGTTAAGTTAAGAGTTCCAAGCTGAAACGGAATGGCTCCAATATGTGAATACTGAATATCGGGCTTAATCTCTGGCAGTAATAAAAAGCTAATACAGTCAGACCAAGCTAACTTTGCATCGATTTTCATATTAGAGACTGCGCAAGTGATTTTTTAAACAGAAACGTTTTCTTAACACTGTCAGAGTATGTGCTATCAAAATTGATGCAAACTTAGCGTAGTCGGACTCTAATGTCTAATGATGATGACACGATAAACACCAATTTCATATAAATATACTTACTTAGTGTTAATTTAGTACAGTAGGTGTGTATTTTTCACGAATTAATAAACTAGTGGATGTGAAATGAGCTTGTTAGTATGAAAACAAGTGTCGCCAAACTCACACAATCAAATTTACGTAGTCACACGGCACACAATTACAAATATACGTTTGATTGGTGGCAACATTGAGTACCAATGTGGTGTAACCGAATGGCATTTCTAGAATGAAAATCAACTGTAAATAGCATCAAGCACGGCCTAAATTATAATGTCAAATTAATGAGACATAACCTACATAAACCTATTTGGTAATTTTGCAAAACATATAAAAGTAAAACGTAACACAGCTAGTTAGCATCATATGGCGCTGTGATAAATAAAAAACACCGCATTCTTTTCATAGACGAGTCAAGGGCTACGAGAACCAGTATAAGTTGCCTTCAAATATGCAAAGCTTTTTAGGTATCTTACGGTCACGTTATACTGGGGCCGGACGAGCACTTTACTCGCGGGCGAGTAGCAACAATAGGAATACATTTCAGTATGTTCGATACGCCCGTCACACATCTGATAGCAAAAAGTCATATGTGACTGTTAATTTCTTATTATAATACGACTATTTGCCATTCGGAATCTTTAGAAAAGCCTTAACGTAAATAATATTTTATTTTAGATTATTAAATAACACGAAGAAGGCTAGGCATCAATGTAAACGGCGAGTACCTCACTCACCTTCGATTTGCTGACGATATAGTAGTCTTGGCTGAGACCATGGAGGATTTAAGTACGATGCTTGTTAGCCTCAGTAGAGCCTCCGGGCGAGTTGGTCTTAAGATGAACATGGATAAGACGAAAATCATGTCGAATATCCATGTAGCACCAACTCCAGTGACAATCGGAGACTTTACACTCGAAGTTGTAGACGATTATATATACCTAGGACAAACTGTCCATTTAGGTAGGTCCAATTTCGAGAAAGAGGTTAATCGTCGAATCCGACTCGGTTGGGCAGCGTTCGGGAAACTGCGACACATCTTTTCGTCCAATATTCCGCAGTGTCTGAAGACGAAAGTCTTCGATCAGTGTATGTTGCCAGTGATGACATACGGTACTGAAACGTGGTCGCTTACAATGGGCCTCATAAGAAGGCTCAAAGTCACCCAAAGGGCAATGGAGAGAGCTATGCTAGGAGTCTCTCTGCGAGATCGTATCAGAAATGAGACCATCCGCAGCAGAACCAAAGTAACCGATATAGCTCTCCGAATCGCTAAACTTAAGTGGCAGTGGGCGGGCCCATTGCACGTAGAACCGATGGCCGTTGGGGCGGAAAGGTTCTCGAGTGGCGACCGCGTACCGGAAGGCGCAGCGTGGGTAGGCCCCCACTAGGTGGGTAGGTGGGGGTGGGTAGGGGTGGGTAGGGTGGGTAGGTGGGTGGGTGGGTGGGTAGGTGGACTGATGACCTGGTGAAGGTCGCAGGAGTCCGCTGGATGCGGGTGGCGCAGGACCGGTTATTTTGGAAATCTTTGGGGGAGGCCTATGTCCAGCAGTGGACGTCTTTCGGCTGAAATGATGATGATGATGATGATGAAATAACACGAATAATAATATTAATAATCCAATACTAATTTAAATTAAATCACATTGGTTACACACATATATCATTATGAATACCCTTAAAATAAGGCTTTAAATTTTATCGATATTAATATCGACTTTGCGCAGCATTTAAGTAGCGAAGCTTGTTTCGCGTTCAGCAGGGATACCACGAAAATCGAACGATTGCGGATATGTATCTCCATCTCTGTCACACTTGCATATAAGAGTGACAAAGAGGTTTTTTCGTCAATGCCAATTTTCGATGTTCGTGGTAGGCATACAGAATAGCGAATGTTCTGGATGAACGAAGAAAGTGACAAATGATTATGAACTCTTGACTTCTAAGGAATAAAGTGTAATGTAATGTGTGTACGAGTAAGTGTAGCTCACATACTTGAATAATGGCCAAGAATTATCATTTTTCATTATTACATTGAAACGCCTTCACGTGATAGATTTTTTATTCTGCTGTTATTTTTGCAGCATCCCAGAGCCTAATACGCCATTTTTTCATATATTTTTATTTATAAATGTTTTATCGGACACGACTGTAGTATTGCCACATGAGCGTCAAACCGACTGATCATATCATAGTCTGTTCAAAAGTGAGCTCGCTGCACTCACTATCGGTTACACGGGAACGCCTACTCACCACCTCCATCCTACTCCGTGGTATTTTTAAACTTGAAACGGATGGTTTAATAGATTAAATACCGGGTGTGGCCTACAATAGGAGCAATAAATGTAATCGTAGGTTGTACTCCTCAGACTGAATAACATTTGTTCAGCGACTATTATTTCTGATATATTTATAATATTTTTAATATTAATTCAAACTTAAAAAAATATGCAAACAAAATTGTCAATTTTGTTTTGGCTTCCCTGAACATTTGACTTTTTTGACATCCCACCTTATGGAACTCGAGGCGAGAGTTACCTACTTCTTATAGCATAATATATGCTAAACACCCTTAAGAGATACGTCCTTATTAAATTTACACACTGTATTTGCTAATGAATACTCGGTAATACCCGACTGACCATTGCCAGCCGCTATCTTAATTTAATAAGACTTAGAAACGGTTACCCAGCCGTGTCGAGGATGAGACATCTAAGTACCTAATCTCCTAATCTAGCTGATCAGATAGTTATTTGTTCATCGGTGTGAGTCAAAGTAGAAAGCCGAAGGGTTGTAAATTACTTGTACAGTTGACAATTTGCAATGCCGTTGCTACGGTGTGATATTATCTCGGTCTAAATTTAAGTACCAATCTCCTTGAAAACAAAGTCTTTAAGCTGTCCGGGCTATCCACTGGGTCTGTAATTAGGATGGCTCCTTAAAGTTATTTCCGCAGTTAACGAACACGACCGGAACAGTTTAAATTGATCTAAGTTAAAATGTGTCGTTTGCACCAAAAGGTTACTAGTTTTCAACAAGATTTATTTTTTCATTGATTAATCATGAATAGTGCCTTATCGACTACCTACTTAGCTTAAATTACCGACTTTAAAATAACACAAATGATAATAATCATTTTGATATATCTATACTTATCTCTGTCGTTTGTTATATTCTACATATTTACAGTCACAATACCTTAAAAAGTAAAAAAAAAACCGAATATAACTAAACAGGATGTTTGGTAACAAGATGCAAAGCCGAAGGTAGGTGATAGTTTAGGCCATTTAGAACATTTTTAGCCATACATGTCTTAGACAAATGTTAATAGTTTTTTCACTTCTCTTGCTCGAAAAGTTCACCTTTGTGTCGTGGCTAGGCGACACAAAATCGCTTTTCATGCACTAGGGCATAAAGTAACAGCCCAGGTGGAGCGCGCTCGCCGCGGCCTTGCCTCCCGCGCGCCCGGTCGCCTGCAGGCGGCGCGCGGCGGGGAGAACCCAAGCGCGCGAGTATGGATGGATGGACTTTCAACGATTTAAACTGATATAAACCTAATATTTTCCTTACAATCGAAGTGAAAAGCAGCGTCCAATAAATAGCCTCGTATAAAATGGGTTACTTTATGCCCTTGATATACAATCTACTATTTTTATTTAACCCTTTAATGGTCAAGACTATAAAAAACGTGTGTTTGGGCCTCATTGGCACCGTCATATAGTCCTAAAAATTCTGAAAAGAAAAACATAAAAAAATGGCGTTATAAGGTGGTCTTTTTTGCGACCGCTGCCCTATAAAGGGTTAAAGAGATTTTAGTACATTGTGTATTAAGGGCGGTAAACAAGAGATGACCAGGAGGCCCGGGCGAGCGGAAAAGTAGTATGGAAATCCATTACGGCCATGGGCTTAATACAGCTCATTATAAGTCTAAGTATGCTTGCATATAATATCACCATTTATAGTTTTGACATTCATCTTTTCGATTGATTTCTATTCTGATGATGGAGTTCTTGAGGAATTCAGAGAACTCAAATTTGACCGGCACGTGCATTGTGAGTAGAGGGTATTCATAATTAGCTTGGGCATTTTCTTACTGAAGCTATCATTAAATAATATTTAAAACGGGTCACTCACGTAATTTAGTCGATTTTCGCTCGACATCCATCATTCCATCCATCATTGTGCTGGAGTGGACCTGATGTTGAAGATCAGGGACGGCATAATGGAACTGCTCGATAATTTCCAGTCTGTCATCCAATTTAACACATTGATATTTTGTTTGCGACCTTCGTGGTCTGCAAGGTAGTTCCATTTAATTTTACTTCAGATGTAATGATGGAAGACCTGAGAACACGTGTGGTGAATTGCATATTTTTGAAGTAAGCTGGCTAACTCAAACTAATTCCAAATTTCACTTTTACTGGGAAGGCCAAATGAAGTCAGTTTTTTTTTCTTAAAAATAATTAGGTTATACTTATTGTATGGACCCCCTACGGGTATAAACTTCCTCCAAAGGTTTCCAATTGTCTCTATTTTATGCCTATTCAACCCGTTTTGGCCTGCAATTGACACGATCTGGTTTTGCCACCTGCTGCCTAGCCGGCCTTTGTTTCACAATATACTATTAAAACATATTAAAAAGACAGGTCCGATTTGGGTTACAGTAAATATTTTTTATTGATGTCGGTTTGTTGGATAATTCTTTTTCTTTCAAAAACGAGTATTTTTACAAAATTGACTGAAACTCTAAACTAGTGGCTACATTCATAAAAGGGTTTTTTCTGCTCAAGCTAGGAGGGATCAAAGTGGCACTTTTCTGTTCAAGGACTACACATTGTTATGTTTTCATGTTATGGTTTTGGTATGATGCTGTTTTCAGTTTTGTTTATTTTCCACTTAGTTGGTGTGAAAAGTAGTAAGTTTCACACGGTATCTAAATTATTTTCGCCTTGAGCGTTAACGCTTGAATCCCTCATTACGCTCAAGATTCTACTTTATTGTAGAATCAATCGCTTCATTCGGGATGCAATGTACGCCGGATCTTGATCCCTTAAAACACAATCTACTATTCCAGTCCTTAGCAGGATTTAATAGTACACTACCAACAAGGGAATGCAATCGGTTAGTTTTTGTATGCGGAAAGACTCTGTTTTTAACTGAAACCGCGTTTTTTCATACAAAATCGGTTAACCGTTGTAGTTATGTCTACTACCTACCTAATAAATGAATAAGAAATGATGTGTTTGTCGATTGAATATTAATTGAAAACAGTCGTCTGTTTAGCCATTAAACCAGCAAATGCCATTCCAGTCAAGCCAAATATACCGAGAGCGTTTCTAAAAATCACGATAAAACCAAATACTTAGCTCATTGAGATACTATATTTCAGTATTGTCGTCAAGAATTTGTTTTCACAGAATAACCTCTGGGAGACCACAGCAAACTTTGCACTCTCTATCTCTAACGCTCTTGTTTATTTGGGTTACAGAGACAGGTTGGTATGCCAAAACTTCAATTTTCTGTATTCGGGGTAGACCCACTTCCGCGTTGCACCCTTTTAAAATACTTGTTTGATAAAAAAGTACAACAGTATTTAACGTCTAAGCTGTTTAAGCAACGACGCAGTCCCAAGTACCAACATTGTAATAATATGAAAATGCTCCTATTTTGACTGTTTAAGAACAATGCCTTCTTCACATGGTTGTTTCAACTGTTTATAAAGCTTGGTCCTCGACAAATAGTGTCTGTTTGCATCATTGTTGTCACGAAAACGAGAATGCAATTTCTGTGCTTTTGTTTTAATGATCATAAAACACAGACTGTACTGGCCATTTATGAATTCTTTACTGTATGCAACCACCAAGTGTGTGCTTATAAAAATTGTTATTAATAAGTAGGCTTTAACTTTGCTTCCAATTAACGTAATATTGCTCAGTTTGGTACCCCATTATTTAGTATGCCTTACCCTCTCTCAGACCGGAATATATTTTAAAATAAATTGCGTCAGTAAGAATTTTACTTCGTAATTTCAGGCAAAATTTCCAGTTGTGGCAAAACAGACGCTCCCTCGTGGTCTTTTGCATTCTGCCCTTAATTTTAATTCCATTGCCTTGGTCTAATTAAAATATAGCAATCAAACGATCGCCGCCTGAGGCAACACAAGCGCAAACTGAAAATTAAACAGTATTTTCTTAGGGTTTCTTAAAAATAAAGTATTTGGAATAAAACGGAGACTTTTTAAGAATCATAACCACCGAACTTTATCAAAGCCGCGAGGAAATAAAAACAGAGAGTGGCCCTTCTTATTCTTTCCTCCTGCCAAAAATATCAGAGCAGTGTTTTGACCGTCATGACTTCATTGCGTGATTATTTGAATTACAGATACAAATGTTTGCTTCAATATATAGGTATCTACGAAAAGTAACTTATTTAGAGATAAACTCTCAGTTTTTTTTAAATATATTAAAAAAATTATTGGAAAATAAACTTAACTAAAACACATTAAAACACAAATTAAATCTAGAAGTATAACTAAACTAAAAACTAAAATAAAACTAGATAAAAACTAAAATAAAACGAAATAAAAACTAAAATAAGTCTAAAAGAGGCCCCTGCGGCATGATACCGAAGACGCTGGCAACATTTCCCCGCTGGATTGCTAGACTGATCCGTTGAGCGAGGAAGCTGCCAGTTGAATTTGTATCATGAATATAATACTAATGGTGACTCACGTTACTCTTGCCGCGGACTGACCAAGTACGTGATCAGTTCCACCAAAATGCCTACATGAGGTGGGGTAAGATTGAAGAAAAAGATGCAAGAAGGAAATGATTAGGTGTTAAAGTTTCTGAGCTTCCAGGTTTTACGGAGACGTGTGAAAGCGGCTGACTGTTCACTATAGGTGCTCTCAACCTCTGCCAGCTCTAATATTACGATGTCCTTAATTATGTGTGCTTCACTTCCATTATATTTACAATAAAATTCTTTACAGTCTTTACTTTTAGACTTGACATCAGCAATCGGTAAAAAGGAATTGTGTTCAAATAGAACGAAATAAAATACATTAGAGTATTTCAGGTACCTAATAAGTAATGTGAATTATGGTGTTTAGCTAATAAGGGTTGTATTGGTGTATGTATGTAGTAACGAGAGAAAGTTCTACATTTGTGCGTATTAGTAGCGTGCCCCTCGAAAACTCAGAATTATTTGTTCGGAAAGATAGACTGAAGTGTACCTACTTATTAAATTCCTAATTCCTCTAAAGTCCAGTAATATAATTTGTTTTTGTTGACATAGAACCTACTCGGTAAAATCTATAAACTCTATAGTCTTCGACTGAGCTAAGATTATTGAAACTATAAGCTAGAGTAAGCTCTTCTGGTACGAACAATCACGAACACGACACGACAAGGTTCTTTTTGACTGTGGAACCCTAAGAATGAAAGTACCATAGCCCCAAAAACATGTTATTTCTACTTTGTTAAATCTCTCTGGTCCCGTTAAACCTAGTATTAAATTATCTGTGTCCCTGAATCACAATAACCGTGTTACAAATAGCTAAGCGGTCACAGGCAATCTCGAAAATTGGCTCACTGGGACTCTGGCGGAAAATCCTGTGAAAGATCGCTTTTGAGTTCGTTGCAGAAATTAGTTGGCACAGCCTGTGCATACTCGCTCCTATTTAAATCTGTGTACAATAATCAAGATTTATTTTTCTATTTATTGTAAGAATGTTTCAAGTTGTTTAGGGGGCTGTGTATTAAACAGTTGTAACATGTAAAATAAGTGGTAGTCCCTATCTAATAAAAGGAGTAAAGGATGACTCACACTAGCACAGGACGGGACGGGGCGGGACGGGAAATTTCTATAGAAAGAATCACGTGATAGCTCAGAGCTTTCGGATGTCACTGACGCTTTGTATAGAAATTGACAGATTTTCTCGTCCCGCCCCGTCCGGTTCTAGTGTGAGTCATCCTTAAAGCAGAGACTTCCGCTAGTTCTACAAGTTACAAGCGTTTTATAAACAGCACTGAAGTCTTGCTGGGGTTCCTTGGTCAACTAGGAACCCTTATAGTTTCGCCATGTCTGTCTGTCCATCCGTCGGTCCGTCTGTCCGTCCGTCCGTCCGTTTGTCCGTCTTAGCTCAGTGACCGTTAGTACTAGAAAGCTGTAATTTGATATGAATATACATATCAATCATGCCATTGCCAATGTGAGGTATGGTTGGATAGGTGTTTTAAAACTAATAGGAGTTTGCTAAAAACATTTTTTGAATAAGTGAATATTTTCCAAAAATAATCACTCCGGAATTTTTTTTAAATGCCCCCCCCCCCCCTCCCCCCCCATAACTGTTGAACCGCCAGTCCAAGAAATATTAAAAAAAACATGAAAATAGAGCTGTATGATAACTTTTAAGAAAAAATATTTTAACCTTGATCAGTAAAGCAATTTTTGTTTTTTTGCATATAAACGCATCTTTTCGGTTAAAAGTAAGAGCTGCTAAGATACTTTTTAAGTTCGCCAAATTGTGACGGACAGTAAACTACGGAACCCTACACTGAGCATGGCCCGACATGCTCATGGCCCTTTTTTTTCTTAGGTGGTACGTGTGTAATGTTAGTTTATGTTAGGTCATTAACCCTTTAGAAATCGTGACCGACTACTACGTTTACTATATTATTTCAAATATAACTTAGCAAAATCTTGCTCCCAGATTTTTTATTCTTTCTTTTTTAGGGTTCCATAACCAACACAGCAAGAATGGGGCCGTTTTGGGGTGATTTTAGGGGTGAACTTAATTCGATTCTGCTGCCAGATACTATTTCTTCTATTAATTTCTGTTTTAGGATTCTATAGCCAAAATGATCAAAACATAACCCTTATCATTTTATTTTACTCAGTAACCATACGTACGAAACGTACGTCAAAGAAAATTTTAATAAAAGTGTATGTTGTGCCGGTATATAGTTTTAGGATATATATTATCATCAAGGCATTTACGCTCTTTTGCTTGCTCTTTTTTTTATCGTATGAGGGTCCAACACGTACGCATCAACTTTTCTGGAATACTTTTTTACATAAAATAAGGTTACATTTTGCAAATAAACTATTCATAACACTAATATGAATTCTACAAAATTAAATGATCTTGCTTGAATAAAGAATCCTTACCCAAATTTTGTATTTACTGATTGCTTCTAAAAAAACCCGTCTCAAAATATTGAGCTCACGTTTCCCAAGTAATCACTCCATTGTCAAAAAAGGTTGAGCCTTCCAGCTCGCGAGTTTTACTAGTTTCCTTTACCAACGGTAATATTCCTTATCTCTTAGGTATTGTCGAACGTTTTAGGGAAATGAAAAGCTAACTGAAAACATCTTCCGCACCCTTCAACATAAAACTTTTTACAGCTCTTCGCTCACGCATAAAAAATATTAAAAATAATTTGAGTTTGCAAATAAACGGGTTCCGTCTAATTCAAACAGCTACTACATCTAATAATAACAAAATGATCTCATTTTAGAGTAACTGCAGACTAAAAAGCGAAACGCAATACAGAGCCCATCGGTCCGCATGTGTAACGCGACGCTCACACGCTGAGAATGTTCTTGTGTTGTATTGTAGGAGAATGTATTTAAAAACAAACACATTGATGTTATTTTGCATAAGGCAAAATTTGAACAATAATATGTCCGTTAGGTCAAAAGACGCATGACTGAACCATTGTGCTCTTATCTTAACTGTTCCTCGTGTAATAAAAGTAGGTAGACAATAGACAAGTAAAGTAAGGGGCATACGACGAATTTTTAATAGCATAAAAAAATATATAAAAGGTTCCGACGAATCGAGGACATCCTACTTTTGCTTTTTGAAGTCATATACACGGCTGTTCTGTCGTAATCAATATTACGCAAGTTCAATATAAAGTAGGAGTCGTTTTCGTACAATTTGCCCTTTGCCAAAAGAATATGCAGAGAAAAATGTCTACTTAACACGTAACCGTAGGAATAGCCATACAAGCAAAAATAAGTAAAATATTTTTGTATACAAAATGTCAAACAAGGTTACTCGCGCTATGACGACTTTCCGTTTTTTATAATAGACATTCAGAATGGGAGAATTAATTTCATTTTCTCAAACATGATCGGCAATGTTTGCATTATTGTCACGAAATGAAGACATGAAGTTTCTTGATTATGGCTCCACACATTTACATCTTGGTTTTAGTTATGTATGACGTAAGTATGAATGAAAAATTATCGTCCGCTGGTCTAACTTTTCAACCGACTTCAATATTTCTAAAAGAGGAGGTTCTCAATTGGTCAGTTTTTTTAATGGATGTTCACTCAGAACTCCGTCATTACTGAACCGATTTGATTTTTTTTTGTTTTTTGAAAGTAGGTGGTTCCAAGTTGGTCCCGCTTTTTTCAAAATCCATTTCTGATCATGGGATCCATGAGGAACTGAGGGAACTCCTCAAATTTGAAAGGCACATGCATAGTAATTTGGGTATTTTCTTGAGAAACTCGAGCATTTCTTTACAAAACCTATCACTTTGGTGGAGTAGACCTGATGATGACGACCAGGGATGTCAAAGAGGAACTGCTCTATATTTCGCGGGCCCCAGCTGTATCTTCTGATTGGAGACATTCATCTTTTGTTTGTTACGAAATGCCTTCGAGGTTGTCCTATTTGATTTTAAATATATTTTGATGATGGATATCATGAGAAATTAATGGAGCTGATGCTGAACCCTGGCAGTACCTAATGGAACTCAGGTTTGGTGCAACATAGGCAAGTGCTGTTTTCATCATTCGATTTGTGTTAACGAGCAATTAGGAGAGCAGTTCACAAGATGGAGCTGGTGCTAAACCTAGGTAGTACCTTATGGAACTCAGGTTTGGTAAAACTTACGAGAGTTCTGTTTTCGTCATTCAACTCGTGTTAATAATCAATTAGGAGAACAGTTCTAAAGATGGAGTTGATGCTGAACCCTGGCAGTAACTAGTGGAACTCAAGTTTGGTCCAACATACGCCACTTCTGTTTACGTCATTTGACTCGTGTTAACGAGCAGTTAGGAGAGAAATTCACAAGATCGAGCTGGTGCTGAACCCTGGCAGTACCTAATGGTTTGATCCAACATAGGCGAGTGCTGTTTTCATAATTCCATTGGTGTTAACGAGCAATTAGGAGAGTAGTTCACAAGACGGAGCTGATGCTAAACCCAGGTAGTACCTAATGGAACTCAGGTTTGGTGAAACTTACGAGAATTCCGTTTTCGTCATTCAACTCGTGTTAACGAGCAATTAGGAGAGTGGTTCACAAGATGGAGCTGATGCTGAACCCTGGAGCTAGCGATTTTAGACATTCTTATTTTTTACATAAAACTCCTGTGAGTATTTACTCTCGTCAATATTGTCGAAAATAGCTCATGTTTCGGATCTTCAGAAACCCTTTTTCAAGAGCGTGCTTTCGCGATGGCTGCTTTTTTCACACTGCGCGCAGCAGCTCGCTCGTATTTTCCTTTTGTTTGTGAGAAGGTGCCTCGAAGGTGGCCCCATTTAATTTTAGCTGTGATCTTATGATGCAATCCCTGATGCATTTAGAGAGCTCCTTAACTTTCAAAACTAGGTACACAATTAAGGTGATTAATATGTTTGAAGTTAACTGCAATAATTCGCTTACTTTAACTTTTACCGGGAAGTCCAATTGAAGTCGGTTTTTTTTCTTTAAAATTATTAAATTTGCGTACTAACACTAAACTGACAAAGGAAAAATTACATACAGCCAACGACTAGGTACTTGCGATATTTAAAAAAAAACAAATTGTATATATATATATATATGCGGGGTCTACCACAAACTCGTCCTGCAATCCCTTACTTCACGGCCTCTGCAGTAATATTAAGAAAATAAGGTGATATTTTTTTATGAAACTTTATGAATATTAATATAGGTAAAGCGAAGCTCGACAAATTGAAAGAGATGTAAAAATACTATGTACCTACTTACAGAAAAAGTGACCAAGGCCCCCAGTGCCGTTTCTCTAAATTTATAAGTAGTTTATTTACAGTAGTGCAACTATTTAAAAAACATGATTTTATTCGTCTTTTAAAAAATGCCTACGACCTGACGTTGAAATAGGGAGGAAATGTTTAACGCAAAACCAAAAGGTAAGTTTAGTAGCCAAAGAGTACCTACTCAATAAGGTAGATGGTCAATAAGTCGCTAAAGCCATAAGCGGGTCATATACGTACGGGCAATATCCACTGGATCTGCCAATAAATGTATGGTTTTGTCTGGCGGACGCCCGGCGGACATGGCCGGCTATAGATATCCAACTAGAAATCGAGCTGTACCCATTTAACGAATTGGCAATATATATATATATATATATATATATATAATTATATAATTAAAACACTATTCAATTTTTTTTATGCAAAAACATTTATTAATTAAAAATTCCTTAAAACTATTACATTTAAATATAAATAAAACTCATCAAATGAAACTTAGGCGCTAACTGAAATCTAACCTATCTAACACAAAATAATACAATTAAAAGTCAGCCATCCTACTCATCAAAAAACCCCGGCGTCACACGAGGCATTGTCCCTAAGACACTTGCCGCATTGCCCCGCTGTATAGCTAAACTAAGCCTCTGCGCGAAATATGCCCCCGCCCGAAGGTCGCCAGACACACCGACGAGCTTCTGCGATATCTGTTTCACTAGCTGTTTGGTGTTTGACGACCAAGGTCCAAATGTCTCAACGGCAAGCGCCGCAAATACGTAATTATCTCGCAAAAACGCATATTTGCGGCACTTGACGGTTTGAGCGTCGTCCGCGGCAGCACCCGGCTTCCCGGCCGAGCGCCGAATATGAGAAGGCGCCAGCGTATCTACGCACGTGACGTCCCACGCTAAGGGCCGTCCCAAAAACCACGGTACCAGCGTACAAACATCAGGCCTTTTACCGTCTGCTGCGGATAGACCCACCGGCTCCAGGGTCGCTGGGATAGAGACGGTGCCTAGGGCCCTACGGACAAGGTCGTTCAACGTAGCGTGTCTAAACAAACGCCCGGCACTCGATTGACAACAGAGCCCAGGCGCCCAAAAACGTCCACAGACCCCTAGCAACGGCTGCAACGATGAGGTTCGCAAACCTTTAGCCCCAACCTAAGACCAACAGCAACACGCAATGCAGCGGGGTCCAAAACGGATCCGAGATTGCGCGACGGCAAAGCGCGCAGCCAGTGACTCGACTCAGGCTCCGAAATAGCCAACCAACGAGCACGCTCACTAGGGTCATCGTCAATGTTCTCCAAAAACTTCCTATGGGCTGCTTTTACTCGCACTAAGTCCCATGTGTTTTCGCTAGAGGGCGTTGCTTTCAACAACATTCAAATTGAAACAGCTGTGTTATTTATAATTTATTTTAATTATTTTCAAGTATTATTCTGAAATAAAAAGTAGATTTGTGAATTAATTGTGAATAGACGCAACTAGTAAATCAAGATTTCAAGGAAATATGGCACCAGCGAAGGGGAAAACTGTATCAAATGCGGTGGCGGCGGTTGACAGGTTGGTTGAGACAGTTGAAAGTTTAAAAACCGAAATCAGTGAGATGAAAAGTGAAATAAAAAGCTGTCATGAGATTATACGTGAGCAACAGAAACTACTTACAAGTCAAACAAGTGTAATCCAGATGGTTTTCCGAACGATCACCAGTAATAACGGGCATGCACCACTTCACAATCACTCACTGAATTTCTCACTTAATGAGTCTGGTCCAGAAGGTATGGTCCACATAGAATGTCCTGCCGACGATACACCTGTAACCACTACACCACCATCACTGCCAGCATACCCTGTACACTCAGCACCAGCCCCTGCCCCACCTACGCAACTCGAGCTCGCGCCTGTGGTGCAACGTCCCCGTAAGCGAGGCAAGCCTGCCGTTGCTGATAAATGTTGCCTTTCATCTGCGGGTCCAGCTGATACATCCTCCGTCCAACTTCCCCAGCAAAGTGTGAGGCCAGTTCCAGCTTCATCACCAGGAGTGGCTGACATAAACACTCCGGTGGCCCAGGCACCACGTTCATCGGGTCTCCGTGCGGCTGCTCCTCGTATCGTCAGTTTGCATGTTTTCAATCTCAGTGCTGACACCACCGCAGACGACGTCATCCAACATGTCAAGACTGAAATGAATATTCCATCCCCTGTATGCGAACAGCTTGTCGTATCTCGAGGTTCTTACACTTCATTTCGCTTGGACGTGCCAGCTAGCAAGATGAGAATCGCGAAAAACCCTCAAAATTGGCCAGCTGGAGCAGAAGTTCGATTATTTAACACTGTTCGGTCGCGATCAAAAAACTTCACAGAACGAGTCCCCGGCCCGGCACCGATATAATAAATAAGTTTGTTATTATACACCAAAATGTCCGATCTATTTGTGGTAAAACATCATTACTTGACCTATTATGTAGCACTGAAAAACCTCATGTACTAGGATTAACTGAGACATGGTGCAAAAAATCGGAAATAGAACGAGTAAGGTTATGTGACTACTCGCTAGCAAATTATTATTGTCGCACGCGCATTGCCCACGGTGGCTGCGCCTTATACGTATATGAGGGTATACAATATAAACAACGTAATGATTTGCTGTTGAATATCACTTCGAGTTCACAGCTATTGAGATTGTAATTCATAATTTGATTATTATTGTATTGTATAGAACCGGTAATGGAGATTTTGACATTTATTTATCAAATTTGGAATTATTACTAGATAAGTTAACTGACGAAAACAAAAAAATTCTAATAATAGGCGATCAGAATGTAGATTACCTCACAGATAATAGTTTAAGACGACGTGTTGATGACGTCATCAATAGTTTTGGATGTTTTAACACAGTTCACTTCCCAACCCGCGAGTGTTCCGAGTCGTCGTCGTCCATTGACTGCGGTATAGCTAACCAAGTCCGAGATAGTCTTAGTGTATCACCAGTGGACACGTTTATCAGTGATCACAACGCTCAACGTTTTGAGATCTCGATAGTACAGGAGCATAGTAAACTTGACCTGCCCGAAAGACGTTTATTTAATACTGACCGCATTCATTCATTTTATTGTGACATTTTAAACTATAATTTCAATTTTATTTATAGCAATGAACTTGACATAGAAATTAAATTCCAAAAATTATTTACGATATTATCACACTATATAGATATTTATTTCCCAATAAAACAATTCAGGCCAAGAAAAAAGTCAAAAATAACGTGGATGACTGACGAACTGTCTCAATACTTACAAAAATACAATGACCTCCAAGAAATGAGGCAACAATACCCTGATAATACTGTGATAACGGATTGTATTTCCCATTACGCAAACCTTATAAAAATCTCAACATTACAAGCCCGAAAAACACATGTTGAAAAACGTCTGGCAGAGAGTAAAAACCCATCCAAAGAGATTTGGAAGGTCATTAACGAAGAGGCTGGCACAAAAAGTAGGTCACATATCATAAGTGTAAGAAACCCGTTAACTAACGCTAACGTTTCAAAAAGAGAAGCAGCTAACACGTTTAACGAACACTTTTTAACTGTTGCGTCTAAGAGTATGGTACAAAATGATGAGTTGTTATCTACCCGCTACTTGAATAACCACCTTAGTACTCATAAAACTGATACACTCTTCTTCACCCTACCGGTCGTGACACGAGAGCTCTTAGACAATGTGGCACAGTCATTGTTGAAGACGCGTGCAACGGTTGATGTATATGATATATCTCTAAATATACTTTTATGTATCTGGCCAGTACTAGCCGATATATTATTGGTTCTTATTAATACTATGTTTAAAGTTGGTGCCTACCCTCAGGTATTAAAAAATATAAGAGTGTGCCCTGTATTTAAGGGGAAGGGAGACGCTGATGATGTAAACAACTATAGACCGATTGCAATTGTACCAGCCATTTCTAAATTAGTTGAGTCAATCATTTCATCTAGTCTAATGGACTACTTAGAATCAAATGGGTTATTGTCTAAAGACCAGTACGCCTATAGGAAAAAAATGTCTACTACCTCGGCAGTCATTAATATTTTTGACCAAATTGTAACAGGATTAGATGAAAAACAGAAAATGGCTGGTATATTTTGTGATCTGTCTAAGGCGTTCGATGTTATTAATCACAAGCTTCTCCTATCCAAATTAGCGTGTTACGGAATTGCTAATAATACCTACAATTTAATAAAATCTTTTTTAACTAAAAGAACACAAATTGTCAAGTTAACTGCAAACGGTAAACGATATGATTCTGACGTTGGAACTATTGATGTTGGCATCCCTCAAGGATCAGCACTCGGAAACACCTTATTTCTTTTGTTCGTTAATGACCTTCCATCTGCCATTACAGCGGGCCTGTCTGTACTCTTTGCTGACGATACCACAGTTATTACTAGTGCCCGAACGTATGAGGAACTAAGCATAAAGGTTAATGAGGCGAGTGCGCAGCTGCAGTTGTGGTTCTCCTCAAATGGTTTGCTTCTTAACGTAACAAAGTCCAATATTATGCTTTTCTCGGGACGGCAAGTTGAAATTCCAGCTTGTTTTGCAAATACCCCAATGGCAATATGCGAGGAAAACCGGTTTCTGGGGTTTATGATAGATTCCTGCTTAAATTGGAAAAGTCACGTGGATAAACTCTGTGCTAGACTATGTGGTGCCGTTTTTGCACTTCGAAAACTAAAACCTATAATATCTCAGGATGCCTTAAGGTCCGTGTACTATGCGCATTTCCACACACTTATATCTTACGGGACAATAATATGGGGAAACTCGACAGATGCAAAACGAGTTTTTATCATTCAAAAACGCGCACTACGTATTTTGGCCGGAGTGGGCTACAGACATCCATGCAGGGATCTATTTATAAAGCACCGCATTATGACACATTTTTCCCTATACCTTTTTGAGGTCATAATGTATGTGAGGAGCAATCTATCTGAGTTTAAACGCGTTCATGTCGAGGGTATAAATGTGCGTTCGGCGGGACGGCTAAGAACAGTACCACGCCGTATGGCCTTAGCTCAAAAAAATCCTCGTGTCATAGGGCCTACGTATTATGAACGACTTCCGGTCGCTATAAGAAGTGAACTGTGTGATCAAACATTCAAACGCCGATTAAGAGATTTTTTGTTGGATAATCCATTATATTCTATGAGTGACTATATAAATGATGCATAGATTTTGACGATCCACTACAGGAGATACTATTGTGACATTGTATGAAATTTTATATCTTGTAATGATTTGATTTAATTTTTTTGATTTAATTGATTTATTTTTTTGAAATGATTACTCTATTGATTATCTCTTATACCTGACGATCATAATATGAATACTTGTAGATTGACATGCCTGCAATTTATAATGTAATCTGTATTATGAAATAAATAAATCTGAATCTGAATCTGAATCATGCGGTTTGGCTGGTTTTTTCCGCTGGCGAGTTCTCGCCTGGGTTATCTGCCCTCCAAGCTGCCTCTGCATTACAATGCAGAGGCAATGATTTGCTGTCATTGGCAATGGCCAAATTCGGTGCAATGCATCTCGCCTGTAGCGTGTAGTGTAGGTATATGTATGTAGCCGTGTCATTCGTATATTGCGTGTATTATGTGAGAGCAAGTGTACCTACTGCGAATTAATGCTAACTTATGTATTGGGAAACACGTCTTCTGAAATTATTCCCTATTTTGATTGTTAGGTACATAGCAGCAGGAAGAGGATTGATTTTTTTGTTTAAAAATATGTAGTTAGTATGATAGCTGCAAGCGTGACACAATTTAAAAATAATTGAGTAACTATAATTGGAACGGGCGGGCGTGAGGGAACTAAAATATGTTAAAATTATCAACCAATCATAGATTTTATAGATACTCGTTAGGGTGGCTCAAAAAAAATTTTTTTAAATATTTGACCAGGGCACCCCCTAATTTTATTCGATTACCCAATAAGATAATCTGTGCAAATTTTCAAATACCTACGTCAAGTCTAAGTCGGTGCTCAACTACCCTCAACTTTTCTTCATACTGACATTAGCAAGTGTACTGAGGTTTGGCAAACCGTAGTTGTATGCTTGATTTTAAAATGTTTTGAAGAAGTATTTTCGTGTATTTAATATTGTTAAGGTTTATTTTTGTTACTAAACAGTCAAAAGTGCTTATTTGAGTCACGACTACGACCCGAAAAAGTGATACGTGTTTCTAGTAGGAGTGAGAAATTTGGACCCCTTGCTTCATTAATTCAACTTCCAACTACCAGACAAGTAATTCTAAGATTCTTGCACCATCTTAATGTTTTAAAATTTATACGAAATGCGTCCTACGTAACTGTTGAAGAGTTATTTACTGTTTGGAATAAAGCTGCCATACCAACGCGACTAAGGAAACACTGCCAAGAAAAACTCGAGAAAATTAATTGTGATTGGTCGCTGTTAAAAAAGAATAAACACAGGAATTCACCAGCTCAACGAGAAAGAGAAATTGAGTTCACAAAAGGACTTGATAAACTTCTTGATGTCTCTCATTCTGATGCGTTTAAGATTATCAAAATAAGCGAGGATTGACGACCAAAGAGGACCCAAGAAAATGGTGATACTCAACTGTCAATAACAAAGTCAATTGTAGATAAATAGTTAGCACAGAATCTCATAGTTCTTTCCAACCGTCATGTTCAACAGCTACTGAAATAGAAGTTCAGGTGAGCAGTAGCTCATCTTTTGATGGTGATTATGAATTCCAACCGAGGCCTCAGAGACCTGTCAGGAAAAAGGCCAAACTAAGCCCTGAGAAGCAAGCTAATTCAACGGTAACTACAGTACTGGATGTATTTAGTCATCATGTCACAAGTGCTTTGGACAGGAATAAGGTATCGGATCTCGAAGTCGACTTAACAGGCTTCTTTTCTCACCCACCAAATTCAACACCTCTTCGTTTTTTCTTCTCTCTCTCCACCTTCCATCCTTCCTGACTTTGACTTGGAGAAGGATGGAATCTTTTAATAGCCAACAGAAAATCGATCTTAACACACACAACAAAACAGGCTATAGTAGAAGCCGTTTCCAAATGATCAAAGGTAGTTTGGTCTAATTGTTTTACAATCTTGATTTTGTAAAGATTTAATATTTTATTAAAAGGTTAATTTTTTTATTTTATTTTTGTTTTGATGGTCAGAAGGACCTTAATTAATGTTAATTTGTATGTTTTAATAATAGTGTGACTTTTATTTCGAATATAAACTTAGCTCCTAAAATGTTAAACAATTTCAATTTCTTGGAGTCAAAACCGTTGATGAGCACCGCCTTCTTCATTTACTAGGACATTGAAATTTTACCAAAATATTCCTTTAGGCTAGTGTAAAAGATCTGGGGGGTGCCCCGTCCAATTTTCCAACAAAATTTTTTTCCATACAACTGTGGGCCACCCACAACCCGTATCGTATTTATTCAAACAGTAGATACCACATGCCTCGTACGCAGAGTCACTACCGACTGGGTTAGAATTGAATTTGCATAATACACAGTAAATATTAAAAGTAACGGCAAAATGAACCCAAGAGTTCATCTATAAGTCGCATTCATTTTTTACAGAGTTTCAAGGTTTAGCAGTAAAAACGTTGGTTTTACGTTATGGACATTCAACATTAGGCACTTTATGTAAATTACGTAGGGGTAGTATCTCGAGGGAAATAACCGCGCATCACTAGAGCCCTGTGATATCCTAACGTGTTTTATTATCTTTGTCGGTCTTTCCTTTGTTTATGTCTGCAATTTTACCCACCAGAAAAAGAGGGGTGCGTGGTATGTAAGTTTTAGGTGTGGTTCTGTATGGTTTGAGCAATGAAACTCGCAAACGGGTAAAGCGGTTTGCATGTGGACCATTTCTTCAAATCAAATTTTATGTTTGTAGATGTTTTAATTTCAAACATTGTTTATATCACTAGCACAAATGTATTAACTGTCACAAAAACAAAGCCCAAATAAAATAAAAGACCAATGTTACCTTTAATATTCAATTATTTTTGGTGCATTACGCTTGCCTTATAATAATATAAGTTTCGCTTTAGCGAAAGGGGGCGTTACGCGCGAATACAGTACAATATACATGTACACCGAACATGCATATATATATTAATTTTAATTGACATGGCCGACTTGAAACAAAATGTACTATAATTGAATACAGCCTTAGTAAGTCAAATAACAAACGGGGCAGAAAATCCATGGATGTCTACCGGCGTTTCGAGGTTCTATTTTAATCTAATAAGGATGCTGATGCAAGTTCAATTTAATAAGAAAACTTAGGTAAATGAAGTCGTACTTGTACTTATTATGATAAAAATATTGTTATAAATATTAAAAAATGATAATTGTCATAATTTTGATTTTTTATAAAAAGAACAACATTTTCCCATTATAAAAAGAACAACACTTTGACACAAAAAAACTCGCATTTTTTTGTTAACACCCGTACTAAATGCACATTATGTATGCTGTAATCGTACAGCAACAATATGTTTTTATGCATCATAAAATGTCTTCAAGTTTGATAAGAAGAATGTGACTAATATTGATGTACTTACTTATATTTTTTATTTTAGTAAGTGTAACTTATTATGTTACTTATTTTATAGTTGACCTTCATTATGACTACGTCACTAATTAGTTTTGAGACATATCTAACTCAATGTGAACCAGTTTTATAAATGAGGCGTCATTTAAAACCTTGGCAGGTTTCTACTTTATTTCAATTTTCAAGACTATTTCATTTCTATAGAATAATCAAGTGATAGCTCAGAGCTATCGGAGGTCACGTGACGTTTTCTATTGAAAGTGACAGATCGGCCCGGCCCGTTCTAGTCTGAGTCATCCTTCAATGTCCTAACTCTTATAACCGTTATCATAGCTGCTTTTTCGTTATTGTGATGAAAATAAAAGTGTAACTTGGGGGTTAAGAATATAACGAAAGCCCTCGTACTGCGGTTATCTGACTTCTATTCGACTTTTGTTTTTACTTCTTGCACAATCAAGTAAGTAGATTAAATGCGTAGAAGTCGGTTGCACCGTACCGTCCCTGTAGAGGCAATGCAATTGAAGGATATGTTCCAAATGTCAATGTTCTGCCTGCTACACGTTGCGGGAGTAATTTCTACCAGAAAACCCCAATTTGTTACCACTGGTAACAGCTGATGTTTTTCCATTGGGATGGTCTCAGTAAACTCTGAGAACTTCGCTCGTTTGTTCAATAACTTCTTAAGAATTTAAAGGACAGATCACAGAGATGACGGAAACCTGTTTATTCAATAATAAAATTTTATAAATGAAAAGAAAACCGAATACCGAATTGTGTAATAAAAAAGATATGAATAAGCATATATTTTTATAGTTAATCGCTACCGACTAATATAAGTATGTTTAACCAGCCTCTATGGTTAAGTAGGTATAAATTTAAGGTAACATTTTTGCATTTACTCTAGTGAAAATTGAGGGAAGGGATCCTCGAACACAAATCAAATACAAAAATGTGTAAAGGGTGACGACCGGCGGGCTATTCCGCAGAAATTGACACGAGTGGAGTGAAACAGTTTGATTGTCTCTGATCTTAGGGCGTTGACCTAGACCTTTCATTGTATTGAAATAAAACCCTTTTGTTGAACGATGTACGATGAAAAAGAAAGATAAATGTATTTATGTGTTTGACAGCATTAGTTTTACGTAAAACTTATTTTTGTAAAATTTTGATAAATAAGGGTTTTTCAATAAGAAATTGTACAGATAAATAGTTTGTCGTTTCAACTTCACAAGAATAACTATTTGATTATAGGAATGTGTAAAAAGATGAAAAACGGGACATGGAAAACAACTATTATTAGATTTATTATACACAAATAATAAATCTAGAACCATTATAACAATGTGGTATTGTTGTCTTGGTTCAAGTTATTAAAAAAATATAGACAACAACAACAAATATAGATAGAACCGGCAATAGTTTAACTGTCTCTACGTGTTCCTGGTGCCTGACGCCCGCTGACAGATAGACGGACAGCGGATGCTTAGCAATTAAATAGGGTCCCAACTCCCAAAAAGTATGTAAGTAGATTGATTTTGGTAGTAAAATAACAGGCTTGAACTTAAATTAATTTATATAATTAAATAAAAACCGACCAACACCATGGTCCGACGACCATGCTCAGTGTAGGCTTCCGTAGTTTACGGTTCATATTTCTTGGACTTGCGGTTCAAAATGTTGAGGGGGGACACATTTTTTTTAAATTTCCTGAGCTAATTGCTCCGAAATATTTACTTTACCAATAAATGTTTTAGCTTACCCCTATTCTTTTCCAAATAATTAGTAATTACTATGTTATTCAACGATACCTCATACTTTAGGGTTGAAATGAAAAAAAAACATCCCCTACTTTACGTGTAGGTAGTACCCTAAAAATGAAAATCTTTCAACTTTTTATTTTATTTATTTGTTGGCACGATTGATATGTACATATATTCATACCAAATTACAGCTTTCTAGAGTACTAAGCTGCAGACGGAGGAACGGACGGACAGACAGGTATGGCGAAACAATAAGGGTTCCTAGTTCACCACGAAACCCTAGAAAACATATCTCATAGGCTAACTGGTAGTTGTATTTGCTGTTTCTTAATTTAAATTGTTTAATTATTTTTTTTACAGTTTGAATAATGTTTAAATCAGAGGATTCAATTAAATTGTGTTTATACATGCAATAAGATCTAAATATGTAATAAGATTCCTATGCGTTTACAAACTGATAGAGATAAAAAAATACTTAAATACCGTTTTGCAGGTAGAACCGATGGCAGTTGGGGCGGAAAGGTTCTCGAGTGGCGACCGCGTACCAGAAGGCGCAGCGTGGGTAAGTGGGGGCACAAGGTGGACTGATTACCTGGTGAACGTCGCAGGAGTCTGCTGGATGCGGGTGGCGCAGGACCGGTCATTGTGGAAATCTTTGGGGGAGGCCTATGTCCAGCAGTGGACGTCTTTCGGCTGAAATGATGATGATGATGATCGTTTTGTCATTAATGTCCTTACTTGAATAGAAACTTAATAAGTAAGAGGTCGTGCAAAGTGCACTGTTATTTCATGGTTGCGTTGTTGTAAAAGGGTCGTATTAAGTGATATACCGCCATAAGTGCTCTCTGCGACTCACGCTGCATTCGTTATGTAAGAGTTACCTAAAGCTGCGTTGCGCTGCAATGGAGCTAAAAGGTCAGTAGGGACTGTATAAAAAGACAAAATCAGGGATTAGTGATAGGCAATTCCTGATTTTATAGATGAGAAGGTTTGCTTCTGCAAACCTGCTTTCAGAGGTTTCGGTTTTGTTCTCAAAACCGTACCGGATCAAATATAAATTGAAACTTCCTTTCGCACTGCCTTTTTCTTTAACACTGTTAAAACATGATTATATTTTAAAACAGTTACCAAGACACTTGTATATTGAGGCCACTGAGTTATGTAAAATAACAAGTGATATCACACGAGGTACCTTTAAATAGACAAAGATCAACATACATATATTATATCATTTCCACTTCACAATCACAATTTAACATTTTTTCTTCAATTTTATTCCTCTGAAACCGCACAGTGCGCGACCATTTAGATTGCAATACGTCGTACTTCACTAATGTCCTTTTATAAATAAGTTAACATTGTAGCCCACATGCATTTTGATCTCCTTGGACGCGCCTCTTAACAAGGATTTGGCTATGCCTCCTGAATTCCCGCGTACTTGTACAAGTGCAAATTATAAGTAGTAGTTCAGACCTGATATTTTAACTCCATAGAAAGCGTAACTGCCTAATGTACTACCCTAAGTACAAATTTGAACTTTGTATCTACGATCTGTTTGACCATCGCATTCTTTATTTCGAGCGTAAGGCATAGAATATTCTGTCACTGTCAGTTTTTTTTATAAATTAGCGGCGTGGATAAAGAGAAGGTAAGAATATCCGTTTATTAAATTCCATTTAAAACCTTACATTTTTGTTTGAAACTCATGGTCGCCCGAAACGACTGGTTCGGACTGAGTGCATCATGGCATGCATCACAGTAATGTCTCTAAGCCGCAGGTACAGAAAAGTCGAACTCATTTACGTCAGAACAAAAATGTGCACCAAGGTAATTTAACTCTACTATTAGTTATCGCAGCCATTAGAGCGTGCATAATTTCTGTGCTCATAATAGTCTACTTGGCATGCAGACATATGTACGTGTATATAATGATCAATGCACTACAGCACAGCTGTGTAATGCGCCGGTTTCCAACTAATGCATGTAATAAAAATATGTAGGTGTATATCAAATTACTTTGATAAAATGAAACGCTCGTGGAAAAAAGGCCGCATTAAATAGGTGACGTGAATGGTTTTTGTTCTTTTTTTGACGCGGTTTTAGGCTTACGTATCTCAAAAGAAAAAACGGAACCCTTATAGGATCACTTTGTTGTCCGTCCGTCAGTCCGTCTGTCTGTTGAGATCCTCGAGAACGCGTAAAGGTAGCGAGTTAAAATTAATCCACATTCAGAAATCTGCGGTCCCTTGAAGCTGTGAAAAAACCAAACCTCTACGTCAACGCAATCGAAAGATACGGCCGCTTATGTCGCATTTCCCATAAGTTTGCAAATCAATGTAATAGGGTTCTTCCCGTTGACCTAGAATCACGAAAGTTAGCAAAAAGCAAGAGCTTGTAGCACACGTACAAGAAAAAAAAAACGAAATCCGTATAATTGCCGCACACTGCCACCAGTTTTAAGTGCCTAAGATCAGAAATGGGGGACAAGCATCTTTTGTGCGGAACCCTTGATGGACGAGTTCGGCGCGCTATTGGCCGATTTTTTTATCGTAATTGATCGTGTTTTGTGGACGTAGGTATATAAGCATCCGTCTTCATAACATTCAGTTTAAATTGGTACTGGTTACAGGATCTCAAGCAATATTAAGGCTAAAGCCCCTAATATTATAATTTTATTCGCTGTTGTCAGTCGTGAATTATTACTATAAAAAATAATAAGATAACAGTTCCTCCGCCTTTGGCTTGCCGGCCGTTTAGAGTGAAGTCGCGAAAGCTGTGTTCTCGAGGGTGGATGTGGAAACCTAAGTGGCGAGTTGTCTATATTTTTAAAGTTCAGTGACCTGTGTACCCCTATCCCTAACACCGATGTTGCCTTTCAGCTATCTTAGATGTCGCTTTTCGTTAGGTTAGGTTAGGTTAGCCACAGGAAATAAAATTGCATACCATTTTATTAGGCAAGCGCCCGGTTTTATACTCCATTATCCAGTAGTTATAGTCCATCACTTTCACATAATAGCCGAGTTTATTTTAGATCCCATTCACTCTCAATAGCCCTTACACCCTGGCGGGTACTACCTCTGCGTGTGGTCATATGACACACATTTCATTAAATTTTTGTCTAAAGGCCCTCTGCGTTTTGGCTCCGGCTCCGCGTACGCTTCCCAAAGGTCCGGAACACCATTGTTCTGTGATGGGAAAGCCATACGAATAATAAAATAATACTTAATATGGAAATAAATGTCATCGGCGTGTCAAAAACAATCAAGGTATGAGCCTACAAACGGTGTGACCATGTTACGATCAAGTTTTTTATAAATAGTTCCATTGTATTGTGTTTAGTCAGCCTTTTCATTCTACATGTTAAAAGTCAGAATAAAAATCTCATTTATGAATTGAAAGCTGGAGGTTGAGGTAAAGGTTGAGCGTAATATAAATTTATGAGTGTGTGAATTTGTCGAATGATAAAACCCTTGACGTGAGAAATAGCACGTACGTTGAGCTGACTGACGTGTAAAGGTTACCGCATTCATTCTAAACCACCAACCACACTATAAATTTAGAAGAAGTTGAAAATACAGATCCAATAAAATACACCTGCGTGCGCATCCAAAATGCCAATCTCTAACGCTCAGTCGCGAACGAAACGCAACTCATTGTCCCACTCCAGTGTTGCACTAATAAGGAAGAGTGGTAGAGAGAGCTTACACGGATACGCTACGAAGCATGAGCGATTGGCATTTTGGCTACGCACGCTGGCCATAAGAAATGACGGACCGAACAATGTCATCATGCGAATAGTATGCTGATAGCTCGATTATGATAAGTAAGTTTCGTTTGGCTACCCTAAATTAATTTTAAATTTTATATTGCTGAGATCCTGTAATAGCGTTGATGGCCAAACAATAAGGCGTGTGACTTTCAATCCGAAGGTGATTGCGATTGATTGAAGGTGAAGGCGGATTGAAAGTCACACGGCGTTAGGCCTGCGCCAAATTTTAGGATCTCCCTGAACTGTGGCATAAGACAAGAAAATGCGAGGAAGAAGAATGGCTGAGATCCTGACGGACGAGGTACTATTTGGGCTGAATGTTTTGGAGACGATTTCGTTTATTTGCATCTCACATAGTTAAAAACCGTCCCGACATATAAGACTTTCAATATATAAATAACGCACACGCACACCCGTTTTAATATGTAACACCCCTCATATTCGGTCGGGATTAAAAAGGAGGAGGAACACGATCTAAACAAAATAAGAGTTTCCACTACATCATCAAACAAATAGAAACAAAATAAAGCATCATAACATTCATAACAATAAAAATTCGTACTAATAGTCAGTTACCTCTACAGACCCATAAAGGAATTCGACTGATCGATTCTAATAGATTACATTATCATCATGCAATTTAAGATTAAAGCGACTGATGAACTCAATGACCCTGGCCATATATTTAACACGTCACATCTTCGAGCAAATTTTTACCTCAGAATACATTTCATCAACACAGTGCTTCAAACATGTAAGTAAATCAACTGATTCAAAAAGAAATACTGATATTTCCTCGAAGAAACGGCCTTATGAATATCCCAAAAAATTCATAAAATACGAAATATTTATATATACATAAATATTTAATTACTTTTAGTATATCCCCATAATGTGTTACAGTTTAGTTATATGTAACAAAAAAGGTGCGGATGCCGCGTGCTGGATTTAAATCCGCCTGGATTTTATTTTTAATTTAATATCACTATTGTTTTACGTAGGTCCTTTGTCCAATTAAATGCTCAAAATATACTTGAGTGAATTACGAGTACTGCGACATAAATGAACACAACATAAACAATGTTGAAATTTTACACCTTATTCTCTGCTCGTTTCGATAAGTTAATACTGAAATATACAGTATAGCACCAGGTGCCTTAATAAATACATTGCTCGTTGTAAGCAATTAATGATCATGGCCATTGCAGGTCAGGAGTTATGGTGGATGAGATTCCGTGATGTTGCATAATTGGTACATAACATGTCTGTATATGAGATGATATTAAAATAATATAATTATGCAGGATGAGATACACGGAAAACAAGATACATTGGAATACCCACCATAACACCTACCACGATTTAACCTCGGTCGTAATGGCTAACGACTGCGTAAATTCATTCGCATTATATCTCGCTCGTACTGATGTGCTGGAGCGAGACGTTCATGAGTTTACGCGGTGGTGGCGTAGATATTCGGCTGCGTCAAATTCATGGTGAAAGTACATCCCTATTTGTTGAGACAAATCAAATTATTTAATTAAATTTTTTGATTTGTTATTAAATGAGTTTTAAATTGTTATGACGTTATTAATAAAAGTATGGCGCGTAAGCTGAAGACCCGGGTTTGATCCCCGGCTTGGCCTCCGATGGAGTAGGTTTTTTCTTTACTATCTATTTTTAGGTTTAGAGTACCTACAGCCCTCTTCTAAAACTAGTAAGGTGGGTAGGGATATGCGACCATAAATAACATAATCTCTTGGTAGGCACATAATATGCATATTGTATGTATCAAGGTGTTTTACTATCTATTTAAATATCATGACGGTCATTTATTTTTACCTGCAATAAAAAACTATAAAAACAAACTTCCATTGATTACCATTTTCTAATAAAAGATACCAATACAACATATGCATGAATTCTACAGTGACTTGATTTTGGTAGGTACTATCGCGTTCAAAATTGCATGGGCAGTTAAGAATGGAAGTTACCTTCTAATTTGATATTTAGTTAAGAAAATTCGTACTAAATTATGTTCCAAACTTTCTTTATCGCGAAAATGCAATGTACATAGGTACTTTTATACGGAAAATATTTTTTTTTCGATTTAAGTTATATATAAGTTCATTTAGCCCAAACATCACTAACTCAGTAAAAAAATTGACAGCCCCGCAAGGTCATCGAAAAAATCGAAAATCGTTAAAATATATTAACTTACCTATCCCTAGGCACGTACCTAATATATTAAAATCTATTGCCGGTGTGCCTGTATGTAGGATAGTAGTGGAATCTACAGATTGTCAATAACATATACAACACAACACTCGCTGCCATGGTCAACTGATTATAAGTACTTACCAACTCTTGAACATTGGTTTGTCCATCATCATTTGTTAAGTTTTGTTTTTTACCAGCCGCGTCTAAAAGTTGAGATCATCCACATTGTTTTGCTGTTTAAGTTATTGTCCGAGGAATCTCTGTTCTGAGAACTATAAATAAGTTATCAGATAAACAAAAAATCTACCTTAAATGTTTGTAAAATGTGTGACTCTAAACTCGTCATAAAAAACTGGGTTCTATTAACGCATGTTATCGTAACCACTCATTCTTAAACTGCAATAATAAGTAACCCCTGCAATTTTATTACCTAACACTTATGAAACTAGTAAGTAGCTAGCCACTAACAAGTCTAGAACTAACCATAGTACTTCCTGTCTTGCTAATCACAAGTTAACTGGTACTTCACCGGTAGTTATTTTCACGGATCGGCGCTCAGTCATTTCGACTTAATCGTAAGGCATGTTTCTCTGATTGCACCGTTTAGTATCCTTGCGTCTTCAAAAGCCGGCGCGCGCGTTTATTATGGCTGGACATTGATTTTTACGCAACATCAAAAAGTTTGACTTTGACACGGATCTTAGAATCTGATATGTGATTGAAAATATTTGTGCTCTCGTGTAAATACTTCTATAATTATACCTACATAATAATTAAATCGGAAAAACCAAAATAATTGAAACAAAATTAAAAGAACGTCTAAAAGTGAGAACCAAAATTTTGAAAACGAAAACGTAGGTATAAGTGTTTGATAATAGTAAACAAAAATGTCTAACGTACCTTTAGTACGCAAAGCGATCGCTGGTGCCGCTCGGCACTCATCGATTCCTACCAATGAAAACAACCCCTTGGTGCTCCAACCTGCGCAGGAGAGTCAATGGACCCCCGCAGCCTTGGAGCGCGCTGGATCGACCCTAAAAGCACTCAACCGAATGGCTAAGCGTCCTCCTGTGCATATAATGTTTGAAGATATTAACTATACAGTGGGACACAAAGGTAATTTTTTTTTTATATCCATGAAAAATAGAAATGAAAAGTAGAAAAATCTTGGAAGTCCAAATACTTCCAAGATTTATCTACCTCAGCTGAGCTTTGCGAAGGTAATGACGGTGATTTTAGTTTTAAATGTATCATATGATTTGATATCAGATGTTTTTCGGAAAGTAAAAGTAAGGCATTGTTATAGTTGCCGATTTCTAAGTCTGAACTTTTGACACTTGAGTATTGACGTACTTAGTGATGAGGCTAAGACAAATCGTTTGTCAAATTCAGCGATTATTGATTTTAGCGATGAATTGTTTGATTCGATTTTACTACTACGGATTTGTATTTGATAAGACCGAGAAACTCCGACAAACTGGGCATGCGCATTTGTCATACGATTTTTTCCAAAGGCATCTTAGTTTCGTTCAGAAATCAATACTGTTGAATTCTTAAAATGTAAGATAAAAACCTTCATATTTAATTTGTCTTATTTTAAATAACATTTTTTTCCACATTGTAGTTTTATTTTCGTTTTAATCGTTTTGTTTTGATTTTTTACTATATTGCCTATTGATAACAAGATCGATTTTTATCGATTAACAGACAGTTGTATGAATCGGAACAGCAGACATAGTCACAACACTAAATTAAAAAAAAAAAACGACGTGAGACCGTAACTGTTGGCGTGCTAAATTGTTATCGTAAAATATTCAATAACGAATGTATGAAAAAATGTAACATTCATCACATTATGTTTATGAAAAGTGAAATATTGTGTTTATGTACATGACTAGCTGTAATATCTTTATGGGATTTTGTTTATAATTCCAAAGTGTCTTGCGCGTTTACGTTCTACGGGTATTTCGATGTGTCAAAAGTTCAGACTTAGAAATCGGCAACTATAGCTTTGGGTTGAAAGGTCAGATGACAGTCGCTTTCAGAAAAACTAGTGCTTACGTCTATCAGGGGTATTCGTTGCTGAATAATGAATGTTTTTGAACAATTTGTCTAAAAAATTTAATTGTCTGTTATATCAATTTCCTCAATAATAATTTATATCTGTGGGATGGGGTTAGGACTATTTATTTGTGTTTTTATAAAGAATATTTGTTTCTGTTTGAGTATTCAATTCAATTCAGTCCTATAACACTAAATAATAATCTAATAAAGATACTTCAAAATATGTCACAATAATCGAGTGTAGAAATGTTGGTAAATGAGAGCGGTGAAAATGCATTGTTACCACGGCGGAAGACGCCAACTTCAGACGTAATAAACCCGTTCCGGTCCGCGCTCGCTGAAATTATGTACGTTACTAGTGTACAAACATTTTATTTTATTTTTTTATTTGAAATAAATTAAAATAATGCTAGTGACATAAAACAACAGTTTCTTTTCTTATTCGGAATCTGACTAACAATATGAATATGAATTAACAAGATTTATATTTAAGCAAAAATGACCCGTAAATAAGCAAAGTTTGTATTATGGACAGTAGAAAAGAACAATACAATACAATACAATACAATAACTCTTTATTGCACACCTTACAAAACATTACAGAAAAAATAATATAAATTAAAATAAAAACACACAAAAAGTAGAGGTAAACAACAGGCGGTCTTATCGCTAACAAGCGATCTCTTCCAGACAACCTTAGGGTAGCGGAGCAAATAAAACAGGAAATAAAGAAACAGTAGGAGGTGCAGAAAAAAAAAGAACTAAAGCAAAAAAACTTATACACAATTATAAAATACATATATATTTATACATTTATATATACTAATAAATACTTATATAAACTCAGATAAAGCAAATAAAAACATACATATATACATATATATAATATATAAGCAGCCTAATTAATAAAAGTAAAATTGAAATGGATTCCAGTGAAAGCCAGCATAACACTAAGGAAGTGACAAATAATAATCCTTGACTTTGTTTTTGAAAGAAGCAAGTGACGCAGCACGTCTTAATTCAACAGGCAGGGAGTTCCACAAACAAACTGCTCGGAAAGTGAACGAACCATTATAAAACTGAGAAGAGGAACTAGGAACAGAAAGAAGTAAATTCTGCGAGGACCTACTAGAAATTAGAAAGCTAAACCGTTCTTTGAGATAGCGGGGCGTTGCAGGAATAAAAAGTACACTATAGAGAACACTGAGAATGTGAAGATTACGACGATAACGAATAGGAAGCCATTTAAGTCGAACTCGGAAAGAAGACACATGATCATATTTGCGCAAGCCAAATATGAACCGTATGCATACATTCTAAATACGCTCCAGCTTGCTCAGATGCTCCTCATTGAGGTCAAGGTAGGAGATATCAGCGTAATCAAGAATCGGAAGTAACAGAGTTTGAGCAAGCGCAATTTTTGTGGAAATGGGAAGGAAATTACGAAGTCTTCTAAGGGAAGCGACAGCAGCAAACAACTTACGACTGACCATCCCCACTTGTGGTATCCAAGATAAGGTGCGGTCCATAATGATACCTAAATTTTTTACCTGGTTTGAAATAGGAACCTGGATACCATCAAACAATATAGGAGGTAAACTAGAGAAGTCCACACGAGATATCAGCTTGCTACTGCCGATAATGATGACTTGAGTCTTAGAGGGATTGACTTTAAGACCATAATTAGTGCTCCACTGTAAAATACGAGTCAAGTCATCATTCATACGCTCTACGACAGAAGAAAGATCTCCAAGTACACCCTGCGAATATAATTGGAGATCGTCGGCATAAAGATGGAATTTAGAAGTAAGGTTGAGTGTAATAGAATTAATAAATATAGAAAATAAGAGAGGTGACAGAACGCCGCCTTGTGGAACACCGGCCAATGTATCACACCAAGAAGAACGAAGAGCTTCTACCTTAACTCTCTGTCGACGACCAACCAAATAGCTATTAAACCAACCAATCACCGACGGAGACATTCCGATAGAACGCAAGATACCAAGCAAAATATCAAAATCAACAGTATTAAAAGCATTGCTGAAGTCCAATAGAGTTAACACTGTTAGCTCTCTATTATTCATGCCGAAACGAATGTCATCTGTGATTTTGATAAGTGCAGTAGTAGTACTATGACCTGACCGGAAACCTGACTGAAATTGATTAAAAAGATCATTCCGGTTCAAGTAAGAAGTGAGCTGTTGATGTATTAGCCGCTCCAGGACTTTGGATAGAAACGGGAGGATGGATATTGGACGATAGTCTGAAAAAGAAATTGGAGTAGATTTTTTTGGTAGCGGAATGATCTCGGCATCTTTCCACTGGACGGGAAATGCACCGGATGTAATAGAAAAATTTAGAATATCAGTAATTATTGGAAGGAGTAAATCAAGAAGAGGAAGTAACATGTTGCGGCTAATACTATCAACGCCCACGGCATTCGAAGTGATACCACTAATACTCTTCCTAACGTCATCGTTGGTGAATTGATTGAAGTTAAAACAAGGGAAATCTGAAGAAGGAATAGAAGAGAGATAGTCAAGAGTACCTGTCTTACCAGGGCCGTTAAATACGGTAGTCGATGAGAAATGCTGGTTTAACAGATCAAAATTAACATCATGAGGATTTAAGTATGACTGAGTTTTCCCAACACCCAAAGTTTTCAGGAATTTCCAGACCTTTGCCGGATCACCAACAATGTTTCTTAGATAGAAAGAAAAAGTGAAAAACTTCATGGCCTCGGGCGAGACTGAACTCACAAGTCTCATGACTCTTTCTTAGAAATTTTGTATCGTTTCTAGTCGTTTCTGCTTAAAAATAAAATAATTAAGGTTTACTTACATTAATTAAATACATAGGTAGGTATTTTTATAATCATACATGTATAATAAAACATTCGATATATCATGAACTTCAGGATTCGAACATTGAATAAATCAAGCACGGTCACATATTTATAATTGTATCTCACGTTGTAAACGATACTGCACCTAAGTATTATGCAATCTGCAACACAGTCTTAGTATTTCCCCGAGACCAAAACAAGCGTATCTGTTTTCCCCAAGCATCTTAAAACACTTTCGATTGTTTAAGTGTCCTAAGATTAACTTTAAGTAAATGAGTACAGGTTCTAAAGCAACTTGATTTTTTTGTTTAAAAAGTAGTCCTTATTTCATTGAAACTTTGTCTACGTTTTGCTATTGTTAGTGCATTTATTAAACTTAAGTACCAGTTAGCTACATTTATATTTCTGCTACCTTTCGCTATTAACACTGGTTTTGTATTCCAAGGTTTCGAGTATATTATGACGATGTCGGTTGAACTTTTAAATGGGCATATTGACTGTATAAAATAGTAGTTAATGCAAGTGATATAATAAGGGTTCTCAAAACTCAATGGGTTAGTGTTATAAACTGTGTGTACTGAATATAAACATTTGATTTTAATTGACATTTATGTATCTACCTATTCTAGTATAATTCTTATATAATGTCATACGATTAAATAAATAAATACTGTTATAACACGAAACATAGTCGAGTATTGTAGTAAATAGACTCGACAATTTTAAGAACCAATAATGAGCTGTTGCATGTATACCTATACCTACACAATTTTTTCTATGACAGCGAAAATAAAATACTAAAGCAAAATTACAAATGGCGGCAGATTGTGGAGTTTGTCGTATGCCAACTACACGAAATAAAAAAAACGGCTCACGTGCGAGTCGGACTCGCGCACCGAGGGTTCAGTACAAACTTTGAGTAGCAACTGCGCCTAGTACGAGTAGTAGAAATTTGACCAGTCAAGTTCATAGAGTTAGTAGATATGCGAGTTTGCTGTACCGTGATACATATTTAATACGCAAACCGTCTTTTTCTAACTATATTTAAAATTCGGTACGTTGGTCATGATATCATATAATTTTAAACAAAAAAGCTATCTAAGGCGGTTAAAATTCAAATTTAGTTAAAAAAAGTTTGTTTTTCATCTTTAAAAAAAATATGGAGATAGTGGTAATATTATATTTTTCCTGTAATATTTATGATAATGGTAACGTTCTATGTAAAAAAAAACAGATATTTTCCTTCGTGAACTTTGGAGGTAATTAAATGGAATAGTAATTGTTTAGTGATCGGTATTTTATTAACATTTTTGTTCATATTTTTTTTTTATCTGTAAATAAATATCAAACAAATGTTTTAGATTGTGAAAATCAAGCCCTGATCCCGTAACTAGACGTTTAATTTTTGTCCCCTCTTTTAACTGACATTTTTCATGGAAAATAAATTGAATTATATGATAAAACCACTCTCAATGTGTCTAAGTTTACCGTGTTTATAACTATTCCAAATTTCAAATCGCTAGCTTAAGTAGTCCTCGAGATATTTAACAATGTGACAAACAGATAGATAGACTGACTGAGTCGCACCATAAGGGTTCCTTTTTTGGATTCCGTAGTCAAATAGAAACGCCATGTCTGTCTGTCTGTCCGTCCGTCTGCGGCTTAGCTCAGTGACCGTTGGTACTAGAAAACTTCTTTGTATATTGGGTTTTTGTATTTTGTATTATGGGTAAAAGGGGGGGGGGGTTGATATATATTATATATATATTGATATCCCCTTTCCTATAACTTTAATATAGCCTTCAAGAAAAAATATATTTAACTTAGTTAAACATTTTTGATTTTTTGCAAAAAAACCTGTTTCTCGGTTAAAAGGGCGTATAAATCGTAAGAGCTGCGAGGATACATAAATTTTAGATATGAGTATGGTATCTATTAAAACCCCTTTTAAGCCTATTGTGACGGACGGTAAACTACGGAACCCTACACTGAGCATGGCCCGACATGGTCTTGACCGGTATTTTTACCATTGTGGTACGGAACCCTAAAATTTAACAGTGTTATTATCTATTATGAAAATTCATAGACAACTTTATAATGCAGGTGTACTTTTTTACTATCGCTCTCAGTCATTTAATTGATAAATTAAAGTGCTGTAGAAAAATAAATATCTTCCATAAAATAAGAAGAAAGTTTTAGGTAAAATGTATACCGCGGTTAATTCTAATATCTATTTCATAAATCGAGTACACAGGAGAGTAAGTTATTTAATTGCTGTCATATGTCTGTTTCATATAATTTGCACAGTGTATACATAAACCCTTATGGTATCACTGTAGCATAATAGTAGTTTATGCAACAGTGATATAATAAGGGTTCCGACGTGTATAATGACCATGATCGGCTTCCTTATTGCGCATCTTATATAATGACCATCATAGCAACTTGTATCACAATTTACTACTACGTCACCATTTTAACTAAAAATATCCTAAGCACTTGAAAATTCATTCGCACTTTGACGTAAGTGGCCATAAAGCACACTCGTCATAAAAGTCCGTCACTACAAGTGTCGAGTGAGCTTCGAATAACGAAGCTGACAGCCGCAGAGCGCTTCGCTGTTTGCGAGGCCACTACACGGTTTGAGGGTATGCTGCCTACGCTGGAAAAGGAAAAATGAAAATGAATTTCTAAATGTACATATGCGTTAACCTTCAAAAATACTGCTTTATACAGGCGATAGAGATATGTTTGTACTCGTACTTTATGACTGTTTGCTTTTTGGTTGGCCGAAATAAGTTTTTTAAATAAAAAAATGTGCAAGTAAAAAGACGTGTAAGCGTTTAAGTCTGCAACCTGAATAATGATTCACATCTCATACAAACTTTCAACCCCCTTTTTTATCCGTTTGAGGATGAATTTCGGAAAACGCGGAATACGGTTTCAAGGGACCGTAGACCTTAGTATATAGTTAAAATTTCAACTCGATACCTTTACGCACTCTCGAGATAAAGGGTCTTGAAGGACACGGGAGGATCTTGACGGACTTTCAACCCCCTTTTTTATCCCTTAGGGGATGAATTTCGGAAAACGCGGAATATGGTTTCTAGGGACTGTAGACCTTAGTATATAGTTTAAATTTCAACTCGATACGATACCTCCACGCACTCCCGAGATAAAGGGTCTTGACGGACAGACGGACGGACGGACGGACGGACGGAGAACAAAGTGATCCTATAAGGGTTCCGTTTTTTCCTTTTGAGGTACGGAACCCTAAAAATATAAAATAATATTTTGTTAACTGAAAAAGTGATGATAATAAATCAGTTTAAGAAAATGTCACACACTGTTATTGCTCTTATTTCAATGATTGTCACAATAAGCCTGAAAGATGACTCACAGTAGGATGACTAGGACGGAACAGGACGGGACAATTAATTTCTGTAGAAAAAATCACGGAATAGCTCGGAGCCCTCGGTTGTTATGTGACGTTTTCTATAGAAACTGACAGATTGTTCCGTCCTACCCCGTCCCGTCCCGTTCTAGTTGAAGACATCACTTATCACTAGTATTTTAGTTACAATTATAGGTATACATATATTACCTTAAAGCTCTTAGTTTTTTGCTGTCCATACAAAAATAATTAAATGAGAACACGGATAAACGGTGGCTCATCGGGTTTCGAGTGTCATTGAATGGGTACAACTTTAGTTTTAGTGTGCCACACATAACTAATGAATAAAGTTTGCCCATCCAACACCCTTAGCTCGAGTGTTTGAGTTTCCAACATGGGCTCTAGCGGTTATCCAAAGCACGTAGTTGTTTTGTGCATAGTCATAATGGAAGGATAATAATTATAGTTAGATATACATAATTAGGCCAAAATTATTGACGAAGTGTTAGCCTTTGTCTCTGTTTCAGCTTGGTAACATGATTTCTTATGACCGGTTGTACACGGCAGTTCTCCACTCGTATTTCGTATTTAGTGGTATTTAGCAAAATGTTTAAATATAAATTCTCACAAGTTTTATTTTAATGTACTATGGCCTTCAGCTTTCGCTAACTTTCTAAGCCCATCCTGGGCATTGTATACAATCTTAATTATTCTAACATCAGGTTCTATAGTTTTTTCTGTTAATGAATTTTAGCATCTTTCGATGTTATGATTTCTTTGTTGTGATAAAATTATAATCATTAAAATATGTCCTATTAATTACTTAAGTATATTTTTTATTACTCATAATCTTCTTGTTTATATTTAAATGTACTTCAGAAACTTTACTAGACGCGCAAAAAATATCATACATAATACGGTCGTAAGGTTTATGATGACGCAGTCAAATACTTCGTTAATCATTTAAGTGGTTATTAAAAAGCATTACTAAATAAACATACTATGTTAAACTAACTAATGGTTTCTCACCGGCAAGGGCATCTCTGACATGCTAACGAGAGTTGCCAAGGCAAAGGTCAATATGTTTGATAAATAAACAACTAATAATGCATATATTAGCAGTTTATACAACCACCTTAATAAGATTAACATTTCATAAAACTACTGGTAAGGCCGTTAGGTCTATTGTAATAAATGCCTGTTTTTTATGGAAAAAAGCTTGGAGGCTTTTATGACTAATATTTTTATGCCAATATATTCTTATACCAGATGTGACAATGTAATTTTATGTTGACGTGTAATACGAATTATTCATATTTTTGTGTATTGCATAAAGATGACTATACTTTATACAGGTCGCGCAATGGGTTATGAGCGCTGACCTTGAATGCGCAGAACAGAGCAGTGCAGTCTCTTTGGGGTTGTGGAAGCGAGATGCGCTTATACGCAAACCACCCCACCATTTTTGCCGAGCGCTCATAACTCTCTCTCGCTCTCTTTGCACGACCTATACCATACACAAAGCATCACCGAAATCGCGATGGACTTTAGTGACTGCTAGTAGCCACAGAATAAGGAATAGTTCTAAAGTACAGAAGGTTCTCTTTCGTACATTTGACATTTAGCTTGTCAAGACCACTAGGGCAAGAATATTAGGGTTGTCACCATGCCGTCGGATGCGTATGGTGGTACAAATATTTATTTTATAATGTGTACAAACATACAAATAGGACCAAATATGTGTGTAGTATCAGTATCGAAACATTATTTATATTATAAGAACACGTTTTAGGGTTCCGTAGCCAAAATGACAAAAACGGAACCCTTAAAGTTTCGTCCAGTCCGTCTGTCCGTCCGTCCGTATGTGACAGCTGTTTTACTTAGTAACTATAAAGCATATAATGGTAATGATATTACAGCTAGAGGTGTATTTTGTGTGCCGCTACTTAGTTTTGCCTATAAGTTGCGAAAAAAATATGTTAAGGGATGGCGCCCCAAATGGATTTAGGTAATTTTACCATGAGTTTGAGTTACAATCGATTAATTGCACCGTTGATTTGTAAAGTTGTGCGGTTCTAGTGAATAGCCAATAGATATTCAGTATTCACCGTGAAAAATGAAAATTCCAAAAGGTTCCCAGTGGCAAAAGACAACGTTCATATAGCTTCAATAGTAAACAAAGTAATTTGTTGGAAAAGACCCTACACGCAACGATTTGATATAAAGACTACTTAAACATTATGTGACATAAATAATCATGCACACAGCATTTTTTTTATAAAATATCGGTACAACGACACAGTTTTATAACAAACGAGGTTTCATGAATCTCTAATTTCCGACTCGTTAATGATTTTCGTTTCAAATGCGCATTAAAATGGTGACACCATTAACGCTAACGACTTTTTAAGCAATCTTTCTAAAACGTAAATTGTTACCTCCATTTGAAGTGGAGTTGAAAAACCGCAAGCGCGAGCGCCTTTTCATCATTAAGTAGAACTCGCTTGTGCAATAGGACACTTGTCGTTTAAAAAGAAGCCTTACAAAAACGAAATAGAAATCAATTTCGAATCAGATTGAACTTTAAATGGAGATTCTCTTGAAGTAAAGGACTAATCTAAATTTTGAAAGTATTGGTTACGTTGTTTTTGTATTGTTTCTGTTTGCACGCGATTCGTGTTTCTTTAACGAGATAATTTAGTAAAACCTATCAATATCAAGCGTTTAAGAAATCACTTTATGGGTTAGGGGTGAATCTAATATTGACGTTTGTAAAAGTATACTATTAAACTTTTTTTGTTCATACAAACGAGGCGAGAGACTAGTCGGTCAACAGGTCTAGGCCTCGTACTTGCCGGTCTCTCGCCAAAGCTGTTTAAGGAAACTACTGTAGGGTCTCCCAAACTTCTCTGCACAAATCCGGCGGCTCACTGGCCCATCCCGCAAGGGAAAATGCTGGGGGGCTGATCGCACACAACTGTTTGCGATTATAATTATCCAGTAAATGTATCACTTAAATTCACCACGATTACGAATTACTATGGCTTATATGTATAAAAGGCCATTTCAAACTTTTCTAGTCAAGTTAAAAAGTCATATTCGAGCGGTCGAATGCCAAAAATCGCCCCCTGATCTTTTGTGCTCTTTATTAGTGTCGAATTTGACTCTTGACGATGGGGACAAAACACCTCGCACTTTCCTACAATGTGAGCACTCCATGCCCGTGGTTCGCTTTACGCAATGCGCAGTAAAGCGTGCTCGCTTCTTCCTCGACGTCAAGAAGTCCAGTGGCCTGACGGTATACCTGCAGTTGGGCTCAAAACATGTGCTCCAGAGTTAGCTCCGATCTTGACGCGCCTTTTCTCGCTCTGATATCGCTCAGTAAAAGTCCCGTCCTCCTGGAAGAGTGCCTGGGTTCACCCTATACCCAAAAAAGGGTGACAGCAGAGACCCTTCAACTCCAACTCCCGGCCTATTGCGATAACCTCCCTGGTCTCCAAATTGGTGGAGCGGGTGGTAAGCGACCAGCTCCTCGAGTACCTCGAGGACCACTTGTTCATAAACGACCGGCAATATGGCTTCCGCCATTGTCGAGGAGCTATAGATCTTCTCGTTTACTTCACGCACCGATGATGTAACTATTTTGACATACTTAATTAATCTATCCCTTGAAACTGGTAGCTTCCCAGATAAATTAAACTTTCAATTGTAAAGCCCGTTTATAAAAAAGGAGAAAAAACGAACGTCGAAAATTATCGACCCATCACATTAGTACCAATACTTTCTAAAATATTCGAGAAAGCCATGCATAAACGACTAACAGATTACTTTAATAAGTTTAATGTAATTGCAAAACAACAACACGGGTTCCAACAAAACAAATCTACCACATTAGCAGCTTTTAATCTGATTCATGAAATAGCGAATAGCGAAGCCATTTTCTTCGATATGTCAAAGGCATTTGACTTCGTAGTCCACGATAAACTCTTAAAAAAGTTGGAGTACTATGGCGTTAGAGGACCAGCATTACAATGGATTAAGTCATATTTAAAGAACAGATCGCAATGTGTAGAAGTGAAGAGTATTAGCTGTAAAAATGTATGCACATCTTATAAATCCCCTTACAGAAACAATACATTTGGTGTGCCACAGGGAAGTGTCCTAGGGCCACTTCTATTTTTGATATATGTAAATGATCTCGTAGATACAATTAATTACAAAAGTGTTTTATTCGCCGATGACATATCTATAGTAGTCACCAATTAGGTCTTGATCACCATGAGATGCAGGTCACTGAGACGATAAATGTTGTAGTCAAATGGCTTGAATGCAACAACTTAAAGACCAACTTAGAGAAAACCAACTTGAGTATTAAAATTTTAACCTTTATAATTACCGCTCTACCTAACGAAGGAGCAGATAAGTATGGAATCAATCATGTGCTGTGTCTCAATATGACATATCTATAGTAGTCACCAATTAGGTCTTGATCACCATGAGATGCAGGTCACTGAGACGATAAATGTTGTAGTCAAATGGCTTGAATGCAACAACTTAAAGACCAACTTAGAGAAAACCAACTTGAGTATTAAAATTTTAACCTTTATAATTACCGCTCTACCTAACGAAGGAGCAGATAAGTATGGAATCAATCATGTGCTGTACTTATAGAAAACGAAATGTTTACAATTTATTACATGATTGGTTTTTTCGGAAGACTAAGCATATTAACTGTGACAGAAACTACTTTTTCAAATCCAGTACTTCAATCTGTCAATTAGATGACTGACAGTGATATTAAAAACTATATAGTCAGTCTATGCTAAGTTTCCTAGTTTTTGATAGCACAGACTTTTACTTTTTTTTACTTTTTGTTCATGACAATAATATTCTAATGTTATTTTAAGGGGCTATACAATACAAACATAATTTTTCAATATTTTTATTTGCATAATTTCCAAATTAAATTACTAATTGGCAATGTCAATTGACAAAACACATAAATATACCCTTTTTTACGAGAATTATTTTATTATAGACCTTTACAGTATTTAGGTATGACGCCATAATTATTACTTAGTATTCATGATTTCATGTCATCTGTTGATTCTGTTGATAGTCTTACCACTACTAACAAAAATTATCTAAAACATTCAGAAATGTATTGTTTAATATGCGGTAACACATAAAGTTATCCTAACACCGAATACCATTAGTATAAAATGTAATAGACTAACGTAACCAGTTTTGTGACGTCAAAGGTCGAAAACCAGTTTTATGTAAGAGGTTTATCTGCCGAAGGCGAGAATCTTACATTCCACTCAAATTTCGGAAATATTTTCTATCATTTTATACTCAACGGAAAAATTATTTAAGTGATAATTTTATTAACATTATACCAGTAAAACGGTGGTACCCACCACCTATATATTTTTAATCATTTAGCTTAGGAAACAAGTTCAGTAGTTATTAAAATAAAAATGCATTTTTATTTTAACGTGTTAAGTTGTTAACATTTGTATAGAGTATGATTGCATTAAATACCTAATTTTTGGCCCATTTAGTTTGGAACGGCCGTCATAAAATAAAAACCTGTATATTTACATTAATTTGGATATGACGTTGCAACATTACGACAAGTTTATTTGACAAATCGTACAAGCCTATGTTTTTTTGGTCGCTTAATAATGAATTTATATTGATCAATCGTCAAGGTTAATAGAAGAGTAGAATGTAATTGAAATTAAACACTTTAGAACGGATTAATCGCGTTTATTAACACCATGACCCTACGTTTCGAGCCCTTTACAGCACTCGTTTTCACAGGGTTAAGATAATGACTGTGAGTGAACCCTGTGAAAACGAGTACTGTAAAGGGCTCGAAACGTAGGGTCATGGTGTTAATAAACGCGATTAATCCGTTCTAAAGTGTTTAATTTCAATGAATAACAATCGGGGTAACAGAAGACAATAGTAGAATTTAACTTATGTAGGTACTAAACAAAAACGTAACGGAAAAAAGCCTTTTAATTTTGACATTATAACGCGATGACATTTATGTACCTACGTACGTACGTACCTACGTACTTTTGTTTGCACTCCACAACCCCTAGTTTTATCAATAAACTTGACGTTGCATACAAGCTACGAATATAAATAAATCTCGTATCCCTGCAAAACACTAGTACCTAGTTTCAATTGGCAACGCGAACGTTTTAACAAATTTGCGATATTCACAGCTGCAGCGACAATGCCACGAATCACCTAAACGCCGGAAAACGTCACCGACAACGTTCCCTAGTGCACCAGTGTACCTGCCAGTCACTGACCGCTCGATTTAATTACAAATTGAACAAAACACGTCACTAACAGTATCATTCTCTTACATTTACACATATAAGTTATAAACACTAAATACGTATTAAAGCTAGCATAATACTTTACGATATATTTAATATTCTTACTAAGATCGCCGTCAATGGAACTTCCTAACAATGTAAACAAACGTCCACATCGATCGTAATAACCTAACTCTTAAGTTTTTAGTATAATCTCCAAGAATAACTTATTTATCTTATGTTTTGTATGTTAGGATAATACGACCGTTTCAGTAGTGAATGGTTTCAGTGACGTTTGATGAGGTAGTGTGAACATACAAGGAAAAACAGTGACAAAACAATGTAACGCCTTTTGTTTACACTGTCAGGCAGTTCAATTGAAAGCGATTTTAATGACCACGGGTACTTACCCCGGTTTTTTATGCCTGAAAGACCACATAAAGGCACTGAAGAACAACGAAAGAAATCTGCAGTCAGGCGCCAATCACTGGATCGAACTTCACGCACCACACATATTTTACAAAACACCGCTATATGATAAAGTACCTTTTGAAACCAAGTATAAAAATTTCAATGGGAAGGACAGAATCCTTGAAATAATTAAAAATGCCTCCAAGCCCATTTGTGCGACTGATCGCGAAAATACTGTGATTCGAGTGAGTTCCAATTAGTGATAAACATAAACGAACAAGAAGATCGTTATGGCTATCGTTAAGTGTCAACTTACGTGCAGATTTCAGTTGCAACATTGCCGAAATATCAAGAGCTCAATTTTAATAAAAAAACCGTGGTCACCGTGAACCCGTGTTCATTAATTAAAATGTCAAATATCCGCTATAATTTAAAAAAGTGTTGGTTATCTCATATTAAAAACATATAATAACTAATAATTGAAACTGATTATTAGATAAAACACCGCTATTACACTGACAATAGTCTTTATGCACTTGAAATAAATAACGGTTTTTTTCTCGGAAACTATATCAGTTTAGCATTATATCTCTATCGATATTTCTTAATTTAGTTTCTTTTTTGCTGTGAAAAGAATGACTAAAATATGCAAAAAGATGTGTGGCATTCAAAACGAAACGCAATGTCAATGTCATTGGTCGAGTGTAACATCAAAGTTTGAGGGCCTACGCTAGCTGGCGCGGGTGCACGGAGCGGGTGCACGCGGCGGGTGGATTTAGTATGGCGCACCCGCTCCGTGAGTCCGCTTCACTTAGCCCTGTCTGTGCATACGATTTCTTATTAGACGGGCGTCCGTTCGGTTAATCCGCGTCAGCTAACGTAGGCCCTAAGGCTGGCTGTACACCAAACATTTCTCTCCGTTCATTCGCGAATCAACAGGGAGCTCTGTACACCCGCGTCTCGGCTTATCGAATGGTTGGTACAGCCGCCCTCCGACAATGACGTCACGGCCAAGCTTTCCAGAATGGCAGGCGTTTATAAACCCCTTAATCTGTTTGATGTTTTGAAATAGTATTTTATACAATCGTGATATAATGAAGAGTTTTTCAGTCGAGTACCGTGTTTAGGCCACGAAGCTTGCTGAGTGGCCTAAGTAAGGTACGAGATTGAAAAACTTAATTATATTACGATTGTATACAATACTTTTTCTACGAGTCATCATCATCATCATCTATGGAGGAACAATTTCATCATTCAATTTCATTGACTTAACAAGGATGTAACACAAAAAGATGGCCGGCACGCCGGCGCGGTCGGCGCAGGCGTGAGGCGCGCGCTCGGCAAAGTCTCAAGCGTCATCGCAAATAAGTATAAAATTTGTATGAAGTTCTATTATAGTTGCCTACAGCGTATCGAAATGAAATATTATAGTTGAGTTGGACTGTCTAATATCGAAAAGTATGAGCTTATAGTTTTGTCTATGTACTCGTAATTGGCAGATTAAAGTCGGCGAGTAGAAAAAGAAGATTATATACTACATTTTAGTTTTTTTATGAATAAATTTAATTATGAAACAAAAATAAATTTTATCATTCTATTATTCAATTCCTGTCAAATGTTTCCTCCCGATCCCGAGATAAGTTATAATTTGTTTTCTCAAACATGATCGGAAATGTATGCATTTATGTCACGAAATGAAGACATGAAGTTTCTTGTTTACGGCTCCCCCCATTTACTTCTTGGCCGGCGGCGCCGCGGCGGCCGTGAAGTAATGTATGCGTAGGTAAGTATGAACGAAACATTATTGTCCGCTGCTCTAACTTTTTTAATTTGCGTACTAACACTAAACTGACAAAGGAAAAATTACCTTCAGCCAATGACCACTAGATACTTTCGACATTAATAAAACAAATTCTATGGTTTTATGTGCGGTTAAACATGGTGCTCGTCCAAACAACCTTAGGATAGCAGGAGATAAGTAAATAGTAATAGTAATAGTAGGAGTAGTAGTTAATTCTAATGCCCGTTTTACATTAGCGACTGATGCAACATGTAATTATTTTGTATGATAAATTTAAAAAATAAAAATTAACGAATTTAATAAAACTAACTATGCCAGTCTGTTTCCTTAATTATACCAAGCCACATAACGAAGTTAAAGCAAATGCTCAAGAACACCCTGTATATCATAATAACAAATATTTTTTTATTTCATTTAAAGATACGTATTAAAAATGATACCAATAAATAGTACATTACTGCAGAGGCCGTGAAGTAAGAGATTGCAGGACGAGTTTGTGGTAGACAGAGGATTAAACAAGCCTGCAATCTCTCTTCCGGCCGAGGCTTGTATTGTGCTTTTCTCAAACATTGTGAGGAAATATTAAAATTAAAATAACTACTAGGTAAATAGTTAATAAGGAAAAAAAATTTTGCCACCTTTTTTATTTTTTAAAGATTCCATTTGAATTAGCTATTCGAGCACCATGTTTAACCGCACATAAATAATTAAATATACACAGAAACATAGAATTTGTTTTTTTTTAATGTCGCAAGTATCTAGTGGTCGTTGGCTGTATGTGATTTTTCCTTTGTCAGTTTAGTGTTACTATGCAAATTAAAAAAGTTAGAGCAGCGGACAATGTTTCGTTCATACTTACGCCATACATTACTTCATGGCCGCCGGCCAAGAAGTAAATGTGGGGAGCCGTAAACAAGGAACTTCATGTCTTCATTTCGTGACATAAATGCATACATTTACGATCATGTTTGAGAAAAAGTTTTTTTTTAAATGTGTTTAATGTGCGTTTTAAGCAGCGTGTAACCTAAAGCCGACCTCATGTGTCGGATACCCGATTCGGGGTACAAATAATTATATTGTATGTATACAAATGTCATAAATGTATGTTTGCGGTGTACCGACTTTCAGGATGACCCATAATAACTGTCAAAAAATTAAATATGTCAGCGTGATGTCAGCGATAGTCATAGAGAAACACTCTAGGGAGATGAAGTGTCACATGAGAATATCGCAAATATTGACGGGGAAAATTTACGTATCATGCCACTAAAGCGTCTTGTTTATCGAAATCATCGAAGAAGTCAACTCCGTAAGGGGAATCCCAAGTAGTATTTTGATTTTTCTTGTTTTGTATTTTTCTTGTTTATGTGTTTTGGGAGCCTAAGAGAAAATTATCGAAGTAACTCGAAAGACTCGAAAAAAAGGTACAGAGTGTTATCTGCACAAATGGCACCGGTACATCGGAGTGGTTTACCGATAACCAAATTCAAAACGTTGTTAGAGCATTCGAGATTTTTGATGTGAGTATTGAAGTAATTACTTGACTGTCATTAGTTACTACGCGATTTAGGGATGATGACCAGGTTGAAAAACTATAATTCTAATTAGTCCGTCAGTTAGATTATTCAACGTGTCTCAACCCTCTGGACATACTCGTAGATGATAAGGATGTGTTGATTAGGGTATTTCTAACCCATGTACAAAGTCTGATTGCAAACGCCAAACTAGTGTGACTTTCATATTACCGTCATTGTAAATTACTGGCACAGTACAGTATGCTCTTTGATTAGGGTATTTCTAACCCATGTACAAAGTCTGATTACAAACGCCAAACTAGTGTCACTTTCATATTACCGTCATTGTAAATTACTGGCAGAGTATGCTCATATTTATTGTTGATTTATTTGAATTACTTTATCTTTCAGAATATTTTTATCTAATCAAATAATCTACCATCTTACAACATTCCTGAGAAGGAATTCTACTCAGGATCTCGATCAGAGGGTAGAGACACGTTGTGTAAAATCATTAGACATGTGTTTTTTTTTTTCATCAGAGTTCCGGGGTGGGGCCTTGTGACGTCACTACGAGGTAAGAAATGTACCTAATTGTGACGTCACGTGAACCTTGAATGCATAAATACGCGTACAATATTTAGTAATAATCTAAAAGACGGACTAAATACATTGCTTAAGTCGTCTAGCCTATTATAACTATTATAATAAAAAAATTAACCATTTCAGTAGTTTTACTTTTTTAGCCTATTATTGTTCTGAATACTCTGTTACCTTTATTTTATACGTTACAATTAACTATGAAGGTGTCTAATAAAAAGAAAAGCAAAATAAATCATATCTGCCAAATCATACAAATAAGTACTTATCTAATACCTACTTAAAGCGGTAAAGCGGCTAGACAAGATCTGGAGGAATAGAGGTATTAGCATTAGAACGAAAATTAAGCTGATGAGAACCCTGATCTTCTCTATTTTTCTATACGCTTCAGAAACCTGGACTCTAAAAGCACGCATCCGGAGCAGGATTGACGCATTTGAAATGTGGTGCTGGCGCAAAATGCTAGGAATCCCTTGGACGGTCGCACTAATGCGTCGATCCTAGCCCTATTGAAGATCAAGTGCCGCTTATCAACCTTCAGCGGATCCTGCAGTACTTCGGTCACATGGCTAGACGAGAACCGGATAGCTTGGAAAAGCTCATTTTGGTAGGCCACGTGGAAGGAAAAAGGAGCCGTGGAAGATCACCGACTCGGTGGACTGATGCCGTGAAGGAAGCCTGCCCGGGAACCATACAGGCATCAATCCGGAAAGCAGAAGACCGTGTGGAATGGAGAGCGTTGGTGTGCAAAATAACGGCCTCAAATGGTCACGACCCTCAGCAATGAGGAAACGAGGCAGAAGAAGAATACCTACTTAAATACGTCCGTTTATAACTTTGGGGTAAGGAAATCTAGTTAAACTTAATACCTAATGTTGGGCCACCAGGAAGTTTAACTCGATTTGCCTACAACCTGCAACACTGAGTTGTGGTGGCAACACCGAGTTAACTTTTAGAGGCACTCACGGGTTGCAACACGAGTGGAGTATGTAATTAAATTTAATAAAAATAAAAATATATTGGGACATTTTCATGTGGCAACGTAAGGTAATAATAGCCACTAAATTGGGAATAAAATTGTATTCAAAGAACGCGCGGTACTTGTTTTTTTTTTAAGTACAGAGATTTGAGCCGGTTACCATACTTACATACCTGTGAGTGTTATGCGTTAAACGTACCTACTCGTATGTATAGCGCAGTTTCGTTCATACAGGCGTCGACTGTCCAACGCATTTTGAAATTACCTAAATGCCTAATGTCTTTGCGCACTAGCGTTTTTGCGGCATCTTTGTAGGGAAGCAGGAGAACGTCGCCACAAACGCTATTGTGCAACTCTGTTGGTAACTCAGCAGTTGATTGCACTCTCTCCGGACAAACATCTCAAATAGATCAATATTATAAGGAGTGTAATATTGTCTTCTGTTACCGCGATTGTTATTCATTGAAATTAAACACTCTGGCACTCTGGTCTGGGCATTGTAGACCAACCTTTGTTTTTATCTTTAAATTATTTTTATATTTTTGTATGTAGGTAGTTTGCACAAGTAACTTTTTTTGATTGACGGGGAGAATTCGCATTCTTTCAGTCATCATCTTAACCCTGTGAAAACGAGTGCTGTAAAGGGCTCGAAACGTAGGATCATGGTGTTAATAAACGCGATTAATCCGTTCTAAAGTGTTTAATTTCAATTATAAGGAGTGTACAAACAAATTAAAAGAGGTTGATTTTCCCGCCGAATTGAAATCTTGTGCAGATCACCTATGTAGGCACCCGAAACATACAATTGTTTTAGATCGAATGTAATTATGAGTGTATAATAACTACGCTAACTAACGCGGCGCGAAGGGCGAGTAAGCTAGTAAGTAATAAGCGTAGGGCGCGTGTAGCAGGGTGGAATAAATACGTAGCCGATGCACATAGAGAAGCTAGGCTTAGGTTCTTAATATGGGTATCGGCAAATAGACCTTTCGAAGGCGTTTGACCTGGTTGCGTACGACATACTTTGGAGCAAGCTGAACAAAACGGGTGTGCCAAAAGAATATATCGCGTTGCTGAGGTATTGGTACAGCAACCAGGTTAATCGAGTGAGGTGGACAGGCGTGGACTCGGATGATTACAGGCTCCAGTGCGGTGTGAAACAGGGAGGGCTTTCATCCCTGGAGCTCAGCGGCATGCATGTCGGTTGTCACAATACATTGGTCAGAGATGTTTTAACAATATTAGTTATGCTGACGACATGATGCTGCTTGGCCCGTCGGGCAACGCTATCAGGAAGCTTGTCCAGGTATGTGAGGGCTACGCTGAGAGGCATGGTCTGAGGTACATTGCAGGAAAAAGTGAAGTAATGGTTTTTAAAACCCGAATGTATAACTCAACCACTGTACCTGAGGTCATGCTTGGAGGCGTGGCACTTAATGTCGTGAACAGGTTTAAGTACCTTGGGCATGTCACTAATGACGAGTTAAAGGATGATCTGGACATCGAAAGGGAGAGGCGGGCAATGGCAATAAGGGGCAATATGCTTGCCCGCAGATTCGCACGATGTAACACGCAAGTGAAGCTGACACTATTCAAAGCATACTGCCAGACGTTTTACACGTGCAGTCTGTGGGCAAACTTCACGCAAAAAGCGTATAGGTAATTCGTTGCGGATACAATATAATAATAACCTTAGGATGCTGTTGAGGCTGCCAAAGCACTGCAGTGCGTCAGGCATGTTCGCGGAGGCGCGTAAGGACGAATTTTACGCCATTAAGCGTAAACGAGTGGCCTCATTGCTAAGGAGGGTGCGAGGCAGCACCAACAGCATGCTAAGGGTGTTAGACGAGCGCCTCGACTGTGCCCTCATTAAATACTGGGTAGGAGTTGTTATTGGTAGGTCTAAGTAGATATAAGTACTAATAATAGTTTTAAGGCTAAAAATGTTACTAACATACTATGGATCTACTTGGTCTGAAATAAATATATATTTTTTTAATAACATACCCCAGCGAGTTTTTTTTAAGCCTAAATAAACTCAAAATTATTAAAAGAATATACAAGTAAGTACGTATACATATATCATGATACATTTTTTATTGCTATTTGAATTTCACCTTCGTGTACAATTATCCTGACGGTCTAAAATGTCCTACCGACAACTAGTTTAAATTGCAGGCTGCCTGCTCTAGCTAATTAAACTTAGTACACGGATGCTATCAAACTAACCAAATCAAAAGTAACATAACTAGTTTTTATTTAACTTTACTGTTCTGGAGTCAGTTATATTCCTATGTTTTGTTAACAAACAACTAAGGCTCCATTTGGACTGCGTAACATATTGAAATACTGAGTTTTAATTACAACGATTAAATATAAAAAGATGTATATAACAAAACCATTTAAAATTACAGTCTTTGTTTTTAATTTGTGTGTGAAAGACCTAACCGTTTCGACACCAACAACGGATATAACCGCACCATAGGCCACAGACCACAGAGCAAAAAAAAGAGCTTGAAGCATATGAACAGAGTTCAACTTTATTTTCAACACGTCGTCAAAAAAATTAAGGGAAATTAATTGACAGATCGTCCCGTCCCGCCACGTCCTGTCCCGTCCCGTCCTAGTGTGAGTCATCCTTAACTTCAGCAGCAACTGCAACCGCAACGCCGTAATACTGCGACTCTGTTATAATTATGTAGACGCGAACGGAATTTTACCATAATCATACCACTTTATTTATCAAGGCTATTAACAATGACGGCCAACGCCCATTTTACGCAATACCTACCTATTCAGGATTTTATTATTTATATGGGCAATTTGGAACATAAGATGTATGTACGTAAAAAGTACAATATACCCATAGACTTTTCTACACACCAGTTCAATCAAAAGCAGTTAAAATAGGTATCCTTTCTTTGGAATTGTCCACGCAATAATAATTTAAAAAAGTTTAATTGTTAAGGATAGACGAAGTTGAACAATTAAAAAAAAAATGCATGTAGTATAATGATGAGTATAAAACTATCAAAATAACATGCTTAGTTGCGAAATTTCACTGTAAAGTTTAGTTTAGAAGATTCACTTCAAAGTGCACCAGGATGTTTGATAAATTTAATTAGAATTAGTCTGATTCTCGAATAATTTGGTTTGTTATTTACGTAAGCACAGTTCAGAGCCCAGAATGTTTAAGTTAATAGACGGTCGGAAAGCGGGATTTAGGGGAGCTCGTTACTCTTGAAAATTTATCTTAGCTGTACAAAACGAAAAATAGTAACTGCGTTTTGATGTTTGGATATCACTGCAGGCATCAGACAAAAAGTGCGGATGACGTAAAAATTACGTAGTCTTGCACAGAGGATGATGTTTGTATTCAAACTTGTACTGTTTGTACAAAACATGTAGAAACGGAAGAGTATTGACGAAGTAACAAAATAATCGTAAATAAATTCATGAAATTAATAATACAGGTGGTAGGGTGAAAAAAATAAGTAAATAAAATATTAAATTCACTTTACCTTTTTTTTTCTACGTTTCCGACATCTTTGGTTGACTCCAAATGTCTTTTAATATTGCTTACCTTCGTTGGTATATCTTGATTACAGCAAGAGCAGTACACGTGTTTATCACGGTACATACCTCCGAGTTAAGATGACATTTTACAGCGTTTTTTTTATACATTAGTAAATGTAAATTTTAGCTAAATATTATAGTGCAATACACAACTACACTATTATAGTACAATAGCTAAACAATAAAGAAAGTCAATTTATTGTTCATCTGATTGACAACGTCAGTCAAAACCTTACTTACTCATTTCAAGTGGCGATATCCTTTAATAAAGAGGTTAATAAATGATATGTGATAATTGTTTATGAAACTCAAAAATACTATTTTAAATCAATGATTTCAAATCTGTAAGTGGTTTGACGTCACCCGCACTTTTTGTCCGACCCCTGGATATCAGCTTAAAGGTGTATATGTCACAGTAAGATTGTCAAAACCGTTAAGTAGTATACAGGGTGGAAAGACACGACGATCCTTCTCGCAAAGGGGGGTTACTTTAAGTGATGGAGAATCGATTAGTAATGTTTATATTTTTGTTACGAACAATCAGTAAAAATATTAAAATTAATTAATGTTCTTCTTAGTGACAACCCTGCTATTACTATGTACTATACCTACATGTAACTGTAATGTGACACTTTATGTTCACAAAAATTACTTCGATTTTGCTCGACATACCGCACTGCCGTCCTATCGCTAAAACCGCTCTAAGCTGCATATTAGCAGTTTTCATTTGGACAAAGATTCTAAAAGAGAAAACAAATCCCCATCGACTGGTCTTGGAATTATATTTTTATCACTTGTAGTTACCGAGATACAGACTCGACTTTACACGTTAAGTGCACAATATTGTGATACTTCTCAAAACTATAAAATCGTTAACCCACATTACTCAACTATAAGCAATGTAAAAACGCTTAATTGTTGTTTATGTTGATAAATCTTTTATACGATACATACCTAAAACATCGTTACTTGACAAAAACTTTATAAATTCCCATTTATGCCATTTAACCCTATTATTACGTTTTATTTCGCAATCTCTTTTTTTTCATATGCTACACTAAAACACAGTTCCTACGCTTTAACATGGCTAAAAACATTTAACCGTGTATTTGAAAGACTTGTAGTATAATCCCTGTAACAAATACAACGCAAAAGCTTAGTTAACGCGCTTAACGGTGAATATGTTTGTACAAAAATATAATAATACAACACTTAAATACGGTCAACTGGCAATACTACGCTAAAATCCCACTAAGTGCGAAACATATCCCCTCTTATTTTATTACATAATGGAGTCAGTCGGCCGTGTGGCGCGGGCGCATAAGGTTGCGTTCTGTTTTAGTGAGTGATGCCTGCAAACTTTTCGTTAAAAATATGTCCGGTAACCAAAGGTAAGTGTTGAGTACGTCTTTCTATTGATGTTTTCTGCCTGCTACATTTAGGTTTAGCTTGAGTATTTTAAAAAAGATGTGTATTAAGAACAATTTAGCTTTATAAAGCTATAAAGTTAGTTATCTATTTTCAACCATTAACAAACAAAGTTAAAACACAGTCAGTAAAAACGGTCACTTTCTCTCATAACATACATTTTTTTAAATCAATTGTTGTGTATTAACTAAGTACTCATGTCATCTGATCAGTATTTTTTTATCGTTGTTTTATATAATTTAGGTGTAGTTGTCAAAATGTTACAGAAGCATTTAAATTAAATATGGAAACATTCTAGATTTATTTTAAAATGTTGTACTTTTGTCATGTACTTTTGATAGTTCCTAAAATTTGTTAGTAGATTTTGTATTTATATATTTATTTTATGTAAGTAAACATTTAATGATTACATCCTGTATACTTATATATATATGTTCTTAAATAGGTATAATATCGTATATATTCTTAGAAAGGAATACATTTACAAACAATAAATAATGATTGTTATTTCTTCCAGGTGTTTTACGAGAATACAGACTATGATAGAAATCTGGCAGAAAAACGAAGAACTACCTCAAATTAGTCTACCGCCTTTACACAGCATAAAAGAAGAAACTCTCAATTGCATGAAGGTATGTCGGTTCTTGATACACAGCAAGAAGCCCATGCAGCATCGGACAAGCAGTAAATTAAACAAATCTTTACCGAATCTACCCACATCAAAGTATTTTGAGTTCTTTTTCGAACCTGATGAACATATTACGATTTTGGGACGTGCTCCTATGACAGAATCTCATCAACATTGGATACAAGTTGATAGATACAAATTGACTAAACAGTCCCGCTAAGCGATTATGCTTTCAATCGTACGTCGAATGTATCTCAACTTCGGATGATTCGGACAAACAAAATTGTATAGCCTGTAAAAAACACAAAATGGATAGAAACAAAAAATATGGTTTTGGCAGGACCAGTCCATATAAACTTTTTAGATTCAGAAGTTTTAAATCCAAAAACAGAAGACAGATCTACAGACGTACTATCAACTAATAACATTTTAAGTAATACTCCACCAACCGTCGTTACAGGATGCGAAATAGCTTCTGGTCAAGACAATATTGTATCTTTCGCGATTCTGCTGAAAACCAAACGCCCAATATTTCTGGCCAGGGTAATATTCTACGTTCGCATAGCGCCAACTCTGATGAAATCCAAGCCCCTAATGCTTCTGGTCAGGATAATATTCTATACTCGAATAGCGCTGACTCTGCTGAAAACTAACCGCTGAATGCTTCTGATAAGGCAAAATTCTAACTTCGCATAGCGCTGACTCTGCTGAAAACCAACCGCCCAATGCTTCTGATCAGGGCTTTTGCCCTATAGAGTTTGCCCTTATAGAGTTTTCTCTATCTTCGCATAGTGACGACTCTGCTGAAAACCAAATGCCCAATGCTTCTGGTCAGGCTATATAAGGTTGTAATAAAAATATAAGCATTTAGTTCATTTGTAGGTACTTACTAAAAGTATTTTAGATTGTAAGAAATATCTTATTATTCTAGTTATGTTCATAATAATTATTCAAAATAATTAGGGATCAAAGACGAAATTGTAAAATAGTCATAAAAAGTTGAAGTCGAAGAACTGACTTGTTAGTAACTAATATAATGTCTAAAATGGGATAATTACCTACCATATATTTTTGTTTCATTCAGCATCCGATATTTCGACACTGTTGCAAGCGTCAGTTTATTCATGGAGTAAACTGACGAGCTGCGAGTCTTTAGTTAAGATCTACCCCCACGCCATAGCGATCTGCCCTCTTACGGGTTCGCTTATTTTAAGTGTTGTCACTGGCACTACTACCGTCCGCTTTCTAACTTGAAACTCGATCACGTTCACGACACTCACACTTACAATATCAACCCGTGCATTTCTTACCGAAACAGTCTCTTTTCGATTTGTGCAATATCGGGTGCTCAATAAAACAAACATACATGATAATTATCCCGTTTTTATATTAGTTATAATGCAAACGACCATGTTAGCTTAAAATCGAATATTGATTTGTAAGTTTTTTATAAACTTATATTTGGCATGCCAATAAATAAATATATGATTCATATGTGTTTTACTCACATAATATCTTAAAAACATTCTAAATACCTTGATACTATTATTGCAGGTTAACGGTTATTTGTTAAAAAGATGAATCCTTTTTGCAAATAAATACAATACTTAAACCACGTTAACATCGCTGGTTCGGGATGTAACGGGCTTATAGACTAGTAATGTATACGCATTACTTGAATATTTGAAGTCATTGCATAGCTAAAAAACGGCTACTATCATATTTTTTTGTTCCATGGATACTATAAAATTGTTAAGTAACTTTGCGGTTATTTAGTTATGTTTTGGTAACCACACAACGCACAATTACAATAAGTACTATAAACTCGTTAAGTGACTTGGCCATTATTTAGCTATTTTTGACGTGCAATCAAACTCTAAAGAACGGCTATGGTATACTTAACGGTGTTTTAGAAGTACTTTCATGGATATTTTAGTATTTATTTGCAACACTAAAACAAAAAAACAAGTTTTTTAAATATACGAGATTATTATTTGACAAAATGGTTTTCAAAGTAAGTTAGTATAAATATAGTTTGAATTTTTGCAAAAAAGAGATCTGGAATAAATGCACACACTTTCTAGAGATTTGGATTTGAACATATTTTGCCGATATCTCAAAACTATCATTTGTGGGTTAGTTAGGTTTTAGAGATAGGACGGCAGAGCAGCACTCGCTCTTCAAACCTTGGTGCAATGTTGGTTGTTTTGGCCTGTTCGTGGTACTATGGGCTGATTATTTGCCACGCGATCAAAGGCCCGTAAAATTGACATACGAGTACGGCTAGTTGGGTGTGGTGGAGAATATCTTTGTCGATAGCGTCGTAACGTCTCGGCGGCATTATAATTACACTCCCCGTATAACATAAGCAAATTTAGGTAATCGCGGGCTCCCAAGGGCATTTTGAAAATAGGTTTTATCACGTAATTTGCAATTTATTTACGTCACTGTTTTATCACGGGTAAGACTGAGTAGAAATTAATATTTTTCCCAAACAAAATAATACAATTGTGCAAACTACCCACTTACAAGAATCAAACTTAACCATAGAGAAATTGAGACTAAGGGCAGTTACAATAAATAGATTCATAAAGCCCATAATACACCGCCAGAAGAGCATACTAGGCGGGGTGGAGGTGCGTGGAAGCTAGAAAATGCAGTTGGTTAACCGATTTGTATGGAAATACCTAAGAAATAAACCGATTGCATACCCTATCTGTAAAGCGGACCGGGAGGCAACCGCCATATTGTAGCGGGTGGGTAGTATGCATGTAGTGTATGTACAAACATGTTGTTATTCTTGATAGAAGTATGCTATTAAGGCAGTAGGTATAGGATGGGCTTTATGAACCTAATGTCTTGTTAACTATTCTACGATTCTGCATGTATAACTGCCCTTAGTCTTAATTTATCTATGGTTAGTTAGATTATTGTAAGTGGGTAGTTCACACAGTTGTAATATTGACTGGGAAATATTATGGGGTAGAAATGTTGTTTTGGTAAATGTCACTGACCTTTGTGTTATTGTTAAATGTTATTGAACCTAATGAGGGTTGTCACTTGCAGTATTTTGCATCAAAAGTTAACTGCCTATAACTTAAAAACGCTTACGAATATGAGCCTAGTTTCTTTAGAGGAAATACAGTACTAAATCTAAACAATCCCCCTTTTGAGGAAAGGATCGTCGTGCCGTTCCACCCTGTATAATCTAACTAGGAAGATTGTATAATTTAAACTTACCTGAGTCATACTGATATTAAATTGCAACGGTTAACACGTATTTTTATCACAATAGGCGTGACATGTTTCGTCTGCGTCGGGCAGAGAGAGTGGTGTTATCACCTTCGCGGCTCGAGGAGTGATGCATGTCACGCCTATTGTGATAAAAATAAGTGAGTGTTAACCGTTGCAATTTAATAAGAAGATTGTAATCTATCGGAAAATGGTGAACTGTGTCGAATAATTCATCATATAATAATTAAGGATGACTCACACTAGGACAGGTCGGGACGTGACGTCACGGGGTAGGATGGGACGATCTGTCAATTTCTATAGAATGAATCACGCGATAGCTCGGAGCCCTCGGATGTCACGTGACGTTTTCTATAGAAACCGAGAGATCTACCGTTCTAGTGTGAGTCATCCTTAATTATTATATAAATTATATAATAATTCAAGATGCTAATAAGTCGACTCGACAGAGCCCCGCGCAGCGCAGCAGGCTCCTATTTGTTGGACATCTGAAGTTACCAAACGAACCTGACTTAGGTACTTATTTTCCATTAGTTTACAATTTCGCGAAAGATAATTAGTTAGATTATATTGAAATGTTTTTTCCAATTCTTTTAATATATATATATGTATTCATACATATTCTCTTGTTTTTTTTCATACCCACTTAGGTATAGTAGACACAATCAACTACTACTAACTAACTCTTTTACTGATACGGATCGATTCACGAAATCTAGCGCGGAATGTGTCTGTACCTGTGTTGCTGCAGCAATTTACGTTGCTGAAGATCGAAGTCGTTGGCGGAATATCGTCAGGGAGAAACTGATGACTTGATAAGTCACGACCCCCAGCATTGGGGTATCGACGCAAGGAAGAGGAGGTGTCTGTATCTAACGCGTGATAACGCTGTGGTTTGCAGTGGTTTTTTTTCTTCTAAATAATACGACGCCCCTGTCTGCCCTTATTGTCGTCCGTGAAACTTTGGAGATTAATTTTCATTGTTTTACGCGATTAAGCCCGGTTGTAGTAAATTTTATAATAAATAACACGAGTTGCTTCAAAATTATATGCAGAGACGTTTTATACCCACTCACATGATTGCTTTATTTCATTGACCTCTAGTGTCAAGTAAAATAAGGCTGACAACTAGTAGCTACAGCTACGTCCACCATATTTACCTTTTCACAGCTCCCAAACAGAAAGTCATGAACTACTACTACTACTAAATGTAGATCTTATCCAAGCATACAATTTTCGAAACATAGATCTATAAACCTCGTTACTTGATACTAATACGCTATCACTCTAACAAAGGCTGAGAAATGAAAATCCAGCAAAAACAAAAACAAACTGGGAACGGTCATTGTTAGATATGGAATTAATAAAACGCAGGCGCGCTTGCAGAATGATACTACCGCTAGACGCAGCTTTGAAACACAGAATTAAATATACTAGAGCCAGCAGTAACTTTTGTTTTGAAATATTGAGGATGTGTCTGTCATTCATTTAAAAAATGTGTTGTGCCCCGTATGTCGACAGTTATAAGATATTCTAACATCCATAGAAAAAGCTGCATCTTTGACATTAAAATTCCCTGACTAAAAAACTCCAAACGAACTTTGTGGCACTTTTAGTAACACTACCATGAGCCCATAAATAACACAGATTTTGTTTTCACTGTTTGTTTTGCAACTTTCCTTTGTTTTGTATCAAAATTTTACAATGTATTAAATTTCTCCGTTAGATAAAAATAAATAAATAAATAAATATTACAGGACATTCTTACACAAATTGACGAATACACGAATTGAAGTCCCGCAGTAAGCTCAATAAGGCTTGTGTTACGGGTACTCAGGCAACGATATATATAATATACAAATACATAAAAAACATCCATGACTCAGGAACAAATATCTGTGTTCATCACACAAATAAATGCCCTTACCGGGATTCGAACCCAGGACCATCGGCATAGCAGGCAGGGTCACTACCAACTAAGCCAACCGGTCGTAGATTCACTAGTTTTGACGAGCAGAAAACAAATTTAAATAACAGAAAAGTATTTTATTTTTATTTATTACTTATGTCGAATAGGTAATCTTATGATTTTATTAAACCCAATCAGATATAATTAGTAAAATCATAAAAACAATATTATAACATTTTGTATACAAAATACGAAAATACTTTCTTCCGCTACTTAATATTATTATGTTAGGTATGTTCGCTTGATACAATACAAAGTAAATAATAAATTCAACCTTCACACTAGAAAATAATGACAATAACAGGCATTTCCATATTATATATTGTTTCTGTAAACGCCATATGCCATTGCCTCTTTCGAATAATAAAATAGCTAAAAAGCAGCATTCATAAATGCATATGACAGTTGATTTATTTAAATTAAATACTTTCCCAAGAGTTTTTAGACACACACACTTCGAACACTTCTAGAACTGAAAATACTCTACGAGAATCCCAATTTCATATCGATATGCAATTTCGCAGTTGCAGTGCCAATGCAGGGAAACGATATTCTAGCGAGAATGCGACGTGAGAATTTTGTATTTGTGATTGTAATAATATATGTTTTTACTATGTCTTTTCCTCTTTAAACCGTATTCTAGGTATGCAGAACTGTTACTATGATTACTGTCTTCGATTAAGTATTTGAGGCTATTGTCGCAAATACGTATCTTAAAAACTAAAGTGATTGAGTACCTACTGATAAAAACAATTATATTTTGAATATAAAAATCAGTAAATAACTAATATTATACAGCGCAAACTATGTCTAATAGCTTAGTTTAAAGTTAACATTAAACCGTACCTATCGTTGGCAATCACAATTCTAACATTGCTCTTACGAAAACGACACCTACCGTCAAACGATGCAGTATATGCCTACTTACCTTACTTTGTACGTCGCAAGTATGCTTGTAGTATCTAGTGGTGGTTGGCTGTATGTATTTTTTCCTTTGTCAGTTTAATGTATGTTAACAAATTTAAAAAGGTAGAGCAGCGGACAATAATGTTTTGTTCATACTTACGCCATACATTGCTTCTTGGGTTAGGCCAGAAAGGACTGTAGGGAGCCATAAACAAGTGACATTAACGCATACATTTCCGAGCAAGTTTAAGAAAAATAAAAGTATACTTATGAAGTCATGACAAAACTTTTGATTTAAGGATGCCTCATACTAGGACGGGACGGGGCGGGACGGGATGATATGTCAATTTCTATAGAAAGAATCACGACATAGCTCGGAGCCCTCGGATGTAACGTGACGTTTTCTATAGAAACTGACAGATCGCCCCGTCTCACCCCGTCCCGTTCCGTTATAGTGTGCGTCATACCTAATGTTTTCGGCAACATTTGTAGAAGAATAGTCTATAAATTAAGTATCACTGTTTGTTTTCCAACTACATACTACTACAACTGACTTTAAAAGATGCTAGGTTTGATAAGTGTTTTAATTTTAGATTCTTTAGAAAAGAAGAAAGAAAGAAATAAAAAGTATTTATTCGTGGCTTAATACACAACACAGAGTAGCAAAACGAAATGAAAGAACTTGAGCCACGAAATGGTCCTGCCTCAGCATGGTGCCGGCCTTTTGGCTAGCGCTGATCTTCCGTCGGGGCCATTTGGTGAGACCACGGAAGGCAACACACTGAAGAATGAATACAAAATAATAATAATAATGAAAATAAAATAACAATTTAACTTTAACAACACAATCGTCCAACAGAAAAAGAGAAAAACAAACAATTACACCAAGAACACAAAATGTAGATTCTTAAATATATATTATTTAGAAAAATTAGACCAATCGGTAAAGAATTAGAATTAAGGCTTAGTAAATAATAAAGCATATTTAATAACAATTTCCATTAACCTTTAATGTTTCATAAGTGCTTTATTTTAACACGCAATTTAAAAAAAAAACATAAATAATAATATAAAATTTAAATGAACTTGATTAAAAACATAGTAATTAAATTACTTAAGCTAAAACGAAATAAAAGAAGAACTTACAAAAAGAAAATACTTACCTACCTAGAAAAAAAAAAGATAAAAGAAACTAAGCTATAAAAAGAAAACCCCTTACAAAAGCTCTGCCTGCGGCATGTATAGCTAATGAGATACGCTGGGAGAGGTAGGCGCCAGCTCTGGGGTCTCCTGAGGCGTCGACCAGCCTTTTCGACAAGGCCCCCATAAAAGACTTTAATATTAATAATAATTCAGTAAAGATAGCAAAAATAAATATTAAATAAATAAATTGTGATCTGTCAATTGAATTATTTTTATAAGTGTCTAAAAGATTGTAGTTCGGCACTGCCGACCTTTGCAATTCCAATGAACTTGCCCCATTGACATTGGAGTCTTGTAAATACTTTTCTCCATGTAAAAATTCACTGTTGAATAAAATATCAGCAAAGTTAACATCATTGATGATCTTTAAATAGCCATATTAAACTTCAACTTTATATTTGTAAATATTATGTATTAACTATGCTTACAAATTGGTGCATTGATGTTGTTGATTCTCAAAGTTTTAATTATATAGCCTTTGATCGTGCGACTTAGCTCGGAGATGAACTGAGCAATTACGTATATACTGCAATTATGTTGTATTTTATAATTAGTACAATAACCAATAATAAGTATTGTGAAAATGCGACTAGATGTACATGTATACTACAATTTTAAAACCTACACTTGTTTACGTGAAATTTGATTTCATTAATATTAAACGGGTCTAAAGTGAATTAATCATTTTAACCGAGCTGCGACGTTTCAACATAGGCCTACGAGCATAAGTAAAGCAACGTGTGTCAGAACATCGTTCTTTAAGTTAAACAAACTAATTCGCAAAATACCTGTTTAATATTAATAAGTATTTTATTTCACATTCGTTTTTGCAATTTTCATTGCAATAGCAACTATAGATACATTTTTATTTCATATACGTATGTTTACTCTGAAACAAATCTAACTAATTACTTATGACATGGCATTACATTCACTCGATATTTGAAAACATGGCATGGATAAATCGTGCCAAAGAAGATATGTGTACCTATACATAATTATATATATTAACGTGACACATAACCCTCTTCAGCAGTGAGGTTAAAATCCTCTCAATTGAAATTTTAGGGTTCCGTGGTCACCTAGGAACCCTTATAGTTTCGCCAAGTCTGTCTGTCTGTCCGTCCGTCCGCGGATAATCTCAGTGACTGTAAGTACTAGAAAGCTGTAATTTTGTACTAATATGTATATCGGTCACGCCAACAAAGTGGTAAAATAAACAGTGGTTATAATTTTTTTTAGGGTACCTAAAGTGGGGGGGTGATTTATTATTTCGTTTCAACTCTAGAGTGTGACATACCTACATATCATTGGATAGGTATTTTAAAAAAATGAGGTTTTTTTTTTCATTTTTAATATCGGAAATGATTGCTCCAGAAGTTTAAAAAAATGTCCCCCCCCCCCCTCTAACTTTTGAGCTATGAGTTCAAAAAATATGAAAAAATTACAAAAGTAGAACTTAATACGAACTTTATTGGAAAATTATTTTGAACTTGATCGGTTGAACGGTTTTTGAAAAATGGTACAAAATAATTTCTGAATTAAGTTTGTTGAAGTCTTTCCGGTGGACTATTCAAAAGTTAAGGGCTATATACCTTGATTTTCTTATTTACACATGTAATACATTTATCCAAGTATTAGATTACCACGAACACGTTATAATACTCCGAAAATTAATGTTTTATGCTAATCAATACACATAGGGCGGTAGCAAAAAAAAAGAGATTTAGGTAGATTTTCGGCAATTCAAAGAATATATTCAAAAAGACCTAAATATTAAGGACAGTTTTGAGTCACATTTATATTGAGCGCTTAGTTTGTATTACTATGTCACCGAGTTTCGTTAGAAAGTCTATCGTCACATTTAATGAATATATACATAGTTTCAAATTTGTGCAGTTCTGGTTTTATACACGTTTATCGATGGCGCTTAACAATATAAACGGTTGATGGATCTAGATGGCTGAAAAATGCTAAAAACTCCTTACCAATTAAAATTTTGTTCAGTTAGTATTTTCCATGAACGCACTGTTTCGTGTTCGGGACAATGCATTTCAGCTTGAAATGGACACAATGTTGTAGAATAAACAACAAGCCATTATTTATTCAAAACAACGTGCTATATTCGGATGTTGTATTAATTCCAATAATCTTGATTTCTCTGTTTTTGTTCGTTTTCAATTAGCTTTATTTAGCCATTTATGCTGTGCATTTCTTTCACTGTTTACAATTTGTTTTCTGTATTAAATCTTAAGAGTATTTTATACTACAGAAAGCATTAAATTAAACCGTCAAATTCGTCTAACCCACGTCAAAGACTCCTCGTTAAAGACTTTTGTTTGCTACCGTTAATTAGAGGCTCATTAATCAGAGTCCAATTGTAATACATTGCCTATATTTTGATACAATGGTTACTCGTGTTCTAATTTTCCTAGCAAAAACATGAATAGCGATTAAAAGACTCAAAAGAAAATGGCATTTATAAGTTTTAAATTGAAATATTGAGTATAATCAAACGATTCAATTGTATTTTTCTTCACATCTTATTTATTCCACTACCGGTCAAACCGTAGGCAACTTTTATAACGGTTATAGAAGCATCATTATGTTTAAAGTAAAATAAATTAAGTAAAATTTAAATTAAACCGGAATGAGCCCCCGGCCGGGATTATATCTCGTACAAATTTAAAAAACCGGCCAAATGCGAGTCGGACTCGCGACCCGAGGGCTCTCTATAAACTTTATGTTGCAACTACACCTAGAAGTAGAAATCTGACGTCGAAAACGCCGAAATGGCGAGTCTATTGTGAAACTACAAGTGTAATATATGCTCATATCGAGAACGAAACCCCAAAACGACTTAGGTAATTATTATTTATTTGGTAGCTTGGTTCGTTGAACCTACCTCTAACGCTCAGTGGCCACTCAAGTAGAAGCCCGAGTCAAGTGGATAGTTTTGCTATCGAGGGCTCGTAGTACTGCAGCGCTGTCAGACACAATCGGTCAGCAACTGCTTTAGCAGCCTGTAGGATGGCGTTACACTCACATTGGTAGATGGAGCTGTGTTTTCTAAAGACTATTGATTTAATTGTGTTTATTTCCTCCTACCGTCGCGTCGGTATAAATGCACAATTTGTGTATTCCTGATCGGTCGTTCTTCTCCTTAACTAATTAGACAGTATATTATTTTGTTGAAGATATGGTGTTTGGGTACTTTATCTCTAGTGGCTCTGTGAGCTGTAGACCTCGTTAGATGGTATTGGTGTTGACCAATACCATCTTGCGAGGTTTAAAGCTCACCTCAGACCTAAAATACGATCTTTGTGCTAATGCACAAAGGTCGTATGTGCCTTTGAGGATCTATGGCGCTTAGGACCTTTGTACCATTTCCCGCCATTTTGAAAATTTCCAAAAACTGAATATACTATTTTCTTTTACGTAATCAACAAACCTGTTTACAAAATTTTACAAGAATAGGTTGATAAAATGCGACCTGTATAGGAGAACAAATGGACAGAGACACGAAAGCATTCCTGCCCAAGCTGAAACGGACGCTAGTATATTATTGATTCGCTAATAATGTTAGTAAGAGCCCATAAATACAATTTTATCTTAGGTTAAAGCAAACTATTATTCAACATAATTAATTATTTAAAACTTTAGCAACTGTATGGAAAGAGCGGTATCTCTTAATACAGGTAATGTGTTCCGGACGGAAAATCAGCGCCCGAGCTCCCCCAAATGGGCACAAGACAATTCGCCACTGGTACCAATAACTAAATATATACTTACTGTAAACTACGTTAAGGGATTCCTTCCGTATCACTCCTGTTATACTTCTCTTCCAGATCCTCTATATAGTTCTTCTGTATCACCAAAAGTCTCTCACCTACGAGGTGTAGGAAATCCGTCGTGTAAAAACATTTAAATTTTCCTGTCCCGTTTATTTTTGTGCTCAGGTTAGTTTCACGCTTAATTAATAATTGATTGTTTCCTAAAATGAGCCTTGGTAAACTACCGACGCTTTTCTAAATGGTTTAAACTATTAAAATACCGCTTGGTCTTAACTCATAAATATTCATTAGATAAGAAACGCATTCCTTTTATCAGCAATGCAATGTAAATTGGACACCTCTTGACTACAAACGCTCTAACTATTATGCTCACTAGATGGGCACTAATTATTGTCTCTTTAATTATATGAAAAATGTAAAATACTAGCTTTTGCCCGAAAGAGACAAAAGGTAGCCTTATGTCACTCTCCATCCCTTCAACTAACTCATTAAAAATCTTAAAAAATTACGTCAATTCGCCGCTCCGTTTTGCCGTTAAAGACGGACAAACAAACAGACACACTTTCCCATTTATAATATTATATTATATTATATATATGTAAATAAATATATAGTTTATACACATCACATTACTTTACCCACACTGATTTAAAGATGTAGGTACATATTTTAGATGTAATTATTAAGGCTATGCTGTTAGGTTTATAAGCAATTTGAGGGTATTGTTGTGGTTTGAGCTCGAGTCATGTTTTACACATGATGCTGTTCTTTTGCTCAATTAGATGTTCCTCCCGCTAAAAATATTATCACAGCCATTTTATCACCAAACAAAATATTACACATACACGAGTGACACAAAACACCAAACAGTACTTTGTCTCGTAAATTTCTTTTATTTAGTGCAAACACCTTGTGGTAGCGACCGAAACAAACGGTTGCGGAAGGTCAGATAACGGCGGCTAGACTTAATGTCTCCTGGGGCCTTACCATGACGTCTTAACGCGATTCAGTTTAGGACCTAAACTGAGTCGCTGCCATACAATAGGGCCAGGAGTTTTGTAATTCCGGAGGTAGACGGAATACCTTACACTTGTTGTGTTTTTAACCAAGTATAACTCGTTCTTGTTTGTTTTATATCCATACAAATAAATATTTAGGACATCAAAGCTTATACATACCTACTTCGACGCATGGAAAAATATATAACAGGTTTGTCGTATAACTCTCGCACGAAAATACTTGTTAGACCTTAATAGCTACAATAAGGTAATGCCATAAAACAAAAGCGCAATATTTTTAGGATCAAAGCTACGAAGTCAACGTTTTAGACACAAATAGAAGAAATTTCTCACTCTTGGACTAAGATATAGTTCCGTGACTTTTGTAACTAAATCAGCCAAGCAAACTTGGCTGTAGCAAGAAAGCTAAGTAAGCTTAGGATTCGGTCTCGCTTGTAGGATTAGCGCACTTCTGTAATCTACTTCCGCATGCATGCGGCAGCGGGCGCAGCTGCTACTTGGCTTACCTAATTCATTTCTATGGCGGTATGTGACGCTCAAGTTGGTTTTATATTATGCTAGTAATAAGATGAGACACAAAAAAACATCTAAGTACCTATTGAGCATTCGCACAAGACAGTAAGAATTTTTAATTTGTGAAAGTCAAGTGTCTAACTCCAATATTGGATTACATTCATCCGACTAGGTAATAAAATATTAGCAGTGTTTTGTGCACACACATATATAAATATGTATATTATATAAGTATAATATGCACAAATATTAATTTGAATTTAATATTTGTGCATATTATATATTATATTATCAAATATTAATTTAATATGTATATTACATAAATATAATATGCACAAATATTAATTTGAATTTGGTGTGGTTTGATGTATAACCATACGCTACGTTAGATTTCACTCAAGCTTTTAGATAAAAGACGAGGGATTTGATAAACCTAATATATGAAGAGTTTATTACACTCTATTGTTCCAAGTTATGGTTGTAATCTAGGTAGTAATAAAGGAAATATTTTGTGCGAGGCATTAATGAATAAAGCTAGAGGCGTAATGGAAAATTTTGCCCACGTTATCCCTATCTTCTTTGTCATCACCATTTATTAAAAGTAAGATTTTTAAGAGAGACGTAATATAACTTGTTTAAGACGTAATATAGGTTGCTGGCTGTCAACAGATGGCACCGCATAATTTTCCATGTCGATAGAACGCAAGTCATCTATTCATAATGCGATCTGAAAGTTATCACCATCGCAAGATCATAGTTATTCAATATATAGATTTGACAGAATAGTATTCCCGAGAACGTTGTGTAAGATTCGGCAAAGCAATGAGCAGACAGGGATGCTATTTATTATGCGCAAGGCGTGAAACACCAATTTCCTGGTTCCGATGCGGTATCCGGTCCCAGCTCCATGAACTTTTCGATCGAACTGTATTTATTTATAATATTATGCTTCTACTCCTGTACTTTATGTGATAAATCTTCTGTTCCGTACCTAATTTATTTGATAAAATATTAATAATTCATTGCAGTCATTAGATTTAGGTCTCACTAACATATGATTAAGGGAGTGTATAATAACCAAAGAGATTGGAAGTCGTAGGGCGACGCGCCTATAGAGAGACGGCTTGAGAGCCAAAACTCGTGTGTCGCATATGCGCCTGGCGCATACGTGACAGTCAGTAGCAGTCAGTACCCCTTGGGCCGTCATGAAGTAATAATAAAATGAAAATACTTCAAAAATGCCACATTGCTCCCCTAAGGTTGTCTGGAAGAGATCGCTTTGTAGCGATAAGACCGCCTGTTGTTGCTTAACTCTTTATGTTTTTATTTATTTTGTTGTATTTTTCTTTCTGTTATGCACAATAAAGAATATATTATTATTATTATTTATTATTGCTCAATAATCGGGTGCCAAAGCAAATTTGTAAATAAACAAAATTCAAACGTTTCGTATCACAGGTAATTAAATAATATGTAATTAATTCAATATAAAATTAGTATGGGCAAGAGAAATAGGGAAGAGACACGACGCTGCATTTGTTATCGATAGTGTATGTCCATATGCCTTACTAAAATAGTAAGATGAATTTTTATTTAAATATTATTGAAATACTAAAAAAATACACAATACAATATACAGTGTGTATCAGAACAAAGAGCAAACCTTAGAATTGGTTGACGGGAACTCGAATACATTATAATGACGCCCATTTTACGGGCTTGTGGTATGGTCGGTATGGTCGGCGAGTTCTCGAATGGCAACCACGCACCAGACGATGCAGCGTGGGAAGGTCCCCACAAGATAAACTGACGACTGGCTGGCTGACTGGTAAAGGTTGCGGGTGTCTGTGGCAGTCCCTGGGGAAGGCCTATGTCCAGTAGTGGACATCGTTCGGCTGATGATGATAATGATGATGAGTCACGACGAATATTAATTAGTACATTGTACAGAATGAGCTCTTCGAGCAACAGAGGCTTTTAACATGTTGGAAGGGAGACGTCACAGCAACATCTTAATACCATCCAAACTTTTGCGAGGGGAAACGTGCACACAGGCGCACTTCTCACACATTTATACATACAAAAAGCAATCAATAATGGTGAAACTGACACATAAACAATGAATACAACCACACTAATAAATCTTGCACACTTCGATCTATTTTTGTATACGGACTAGTCTCTCTAGTAGGACTTCAGAAGAGGTAGAGGTACCTTATGTATGTGGACACCACTTCCTGTGTTGCTTGAATGTTCTACTAACTACCGCTAATAATGATTGTATATTTATCTGCAGTAAGTTTATTTATTTTCTCGCAAATGTGAGGAAAAGCATTGTATGTATCACGAGCCGTACTAGAATTACGACCTCGTCTTCGACTCAACTTGTGACTTAAATTCACGTTCGTTCGTAATATCTTGTTTACTGCCCTTAATACACACTGTTCTATACCGTTCGTGTTTGTCACATTACTGTAAATAAAAGTCTTGTAAAGAAAGAGAGCGCGTTATGTTTTATCTGAAAGATAGCTGTAAATGAAGATTGTAAAACAGGCCCTTAGTTAAATTGTTGTAAATAAAATATGTACTTAGTTAAAATTGCGTCAATTATTTATTTACTCTTCTTGTTTAATAATTAAATATCCTCTTCTTATGTTGTACTAAGATAGTACTAGCATCGCTTCATTATAGAATACTGATATAAGAAACAATTCACTTAAACCATAACGCAGTAATAAAATGAAATAACAATGAAGTCATTTGAGTGTCTGATTTTGAAACAGAAGTTAAAATAAGGTAAAAATAAAAATATTTGCATAACTTTATTTCATGTAATTTTTAGTGAAATGTTAATAACTGTTCCTAATCTATCGATACAATATCGACCCATATCACAACCCTATGAATAGCACGTATGGCAGTTTTGACAATAACATGTCAAATTAACCTGACACGGTCGATTTCTATGAGAATCAAAGCCAAAGGCTCCTCTATATGTAAAGTTGGCACACTAAAGAGGTCCGTGCTCTGTGATAATAACACTATGGACATGGTCTGAAATACAATTATTGGATTGAATTGAGTTGAATTGAATTTAATAATACTAGCTTCTACATGTGACAATGAGTTCACCTTTATACAAATTTCAAAACCATAGTCATCTTTTACAAGTCAAGTAAGTACCTACCTACCTATATAATATATCCAAAAGTTCTATTTGGCTGACATTCTGGTTAACTATATATCAGGTAGTTAAATCGCATTAGTTGTTTATCTTCTATTTTGTTGTCAAATTATTTATTTACAAATATAACTAACAAAATATATACAGTCAGTGTAACTTACCTACCTACCCACCTATTTGTCCATTGACCATCCTAATGCATGTACTTTTTTAACAATAATTGGCATTCAAAGCTCACAATAACTCAAAAACCAGTGACTTTTAAAAACATTGCAAATGAGCACTAGAATAACACCTTTCAAGGAATAGGTCGAATTACCAGTCACCTTGTATAGTTTATTTATATCACTCGCTCGTGAACGACTCCACATTTACGTTTATATTTCTATTTACGTTTATGTAGGTTTTGTATATAGCGCCCGGCTGAATTAGACCTCTGTTATTGTGAACTTCGCCCTTAGCCCAATATCTTAGTCCACCCAAACTTCAACACCATAGACAAGTTTTCTTTTTAATTTTATTAACAGTAGCTCCAACGCCTGCTGGGGCCGGTTTATTGGTATCTATTCATTAACGTGTGAATGGATTCTAGCGGGGTTACTACATAGCAACATTCTCCAAAAATGTTGGATCTATATATATCCCCACGCAAGCCTACCAAAAGGCCGGGATGTATCTAGAACCGCAACTCTGCAAATAAGAAACAAAATAATAATCCAGCCTATACAAGTTCCACTGCTGATGCTGGTCACAGGCCCTCAGCTCTCCTCCTCTTGAGCGCGAGAGGGATTGATCTGTCGTCTCCACGCTGATCTACAGCGGATTAAAGACTTCGCATCAGGGATCGGAACCTGTGTTTTTTAAACCTCGAAAAGGCCCAATATTTTAGAATTCTCGTGCTCGTAATGTAGGAATCAATCTTTTATTTAAGTGATAACGTCGTATTATTCGATAACCCCATTTACAATGGATTAATAAGTCAAAGAACAAAAAAAACGAAATAATTCTGTTCTTTTTATATGGTGAAAATACCAATAATATGGTATCCGATCCCTGCCTCACATACATATATACCAGTGTACCTACATTTTTCAATTCTTTTTCAATAACCAAGTTTACCTCTCAGAACAAAAAACACAGTTTCAAGCTACTATTTATTGGGAAATTACTTTTCACGACACTGTTTGCGCAATCCGAGAGAAGCATTTGCGAGCCGATGCTACAAGAAATACGAGAGACATTACCGGTCGCGTCGGAGAAGACACATCGCCATAGTTCACGATAGCTTACACCTAACAATGAAAGTGGTGGAGAAAACTTGATACGTGGACGATTACAGAAAAATATGCACCTTATTTTATTTTGAATAATAAAAAGATATATCTATTTTGGTATGGCAAAGAAATAGATTATCCAAGGGATTAAAAAATAAATAAATAAATATTGTGGGACAATCTTACACAAATCGACCTAGTCCCACGGTAAGCTCAATTAAGGCTTGTGTTGTGGGTACTAGGCGACGATATGTATGATAGACAGATACATATAAATACTTAAATACATAGAAAACATCCATAACTCAGGAACAAATATTCGTGATAAACACACAAATAAATGCCCTGACCAGGATTCGAACCCGGGACCTCCTGCTTCGTAGGCAGGGTCACTACCAACTAGGCTAGGAGGCCGTTATGGATTGGACCAAAAGTAGTTGTAGGCGAGTGATTCAATATGTAGAATTTTAAGGGGTTGCAACGGTCTTAAGATACAATTTCACCACTTGCCAAACTATGCCGCCGATTGTTCATTTCATTATTTCTCACACCACTATGAAGCTGTCAACATTAGAAAACTAATACAATTAATTTTGATCATTGGTCAAATCCACCTTACGTGCCGGACGAAATTAAAATTTGCAACATAGGTATTACTTTGTATCACTTGTTAATAAAACGCAAATTTACACACGGTTATCAAATGATAAATTATAAGCGAGTATTGCGAAAATAACTGATTTGCAGTGCCGGACTGATCCCATAACTGCTCCGAAAATAAAGTTATGTCCGGAGCACTAAAAATGTTCTTACTTGTGCATGTCTTAAAAACTTGTACCGCCATAAAAACTTGACCGAATCGCTGATAAATTTAACTCTGAAAGCATTTCGATAGAGTTATCTTTTATAACAATAAGTATCTTTATGAGCCCACACGTCGGCCAACGATCGTAATACACGATTCCACGGTAGACTGCGGAAGCGTCTGAAATAAGAGGTCATATATGAGCCCACTGTTTAAATTATTGATGATATAATTGTTTTTTTGCTAAAATTAAACACTTAAGAACGGATAAATCGCGTTTATTAACACCATTATCCTTCGTTTCATCATCTTAACCCTGTAAAAATGAGTGCTGTAAAGAGCTCTAAATGTAGGGTCATGCTGTTAATAAACGCGATTAATCCGGTTTATAGTATTTAATTTCAATGAACAACAATCGCGGTAACAGAAGACAATATTTTTTTGCTTAAAATTAATTGTGACACTTATTAAAAGTGATATCAGCACAAGCATCAGAATACGGGAACACAATTGTAACTCAATTCCATCATTTCAAACCGTCCAATATTATAGAGGGCTCGTAGTCATACTAAATAAAGGTTCCTTTTCGGAGATTATTCAGTCCACTCCCACGTTCGATGCCACTTGGCAGGCAACTGGCTTTGCTTACTGGCACTTCGTTGTTCTCAGCGTCCTCGTATCCCGTTACCTGATGCAATCGCCTTTTCCAGTATGCACCGTTGAAAATGTGACCAAATCGAATGCAAATATTATATTTTTACGCAAAGCTGAGAATGCTGAGATAGAGATATTTTTATCGATATACCTATTTACCTAAGCATATTGCCTAGAAGCGTTTGCCTCCTTCATTCGTTATGTATATATTATGTCTAAATGTTTATGCATGTTTATTCCGAAGTAGTTTTGTATGTAGGTAACTTTATTTATTACCTGTGTTGTTTGTGTACTTTTGTTCATATCTGTGCCTCTCTCTCTGTGTGTGTGTACTGCATGTTATTATTTGGTCGCTATTATTATCGCTCTTAAGCGATAAGACAGTCTGTTGTTACTTCTTATTGTTCGGTATTGTTATTTTCTCTTGTAACTAACTATATTTTCAACTGTGTGAGGTGTGCAATAAAGAGTATTATTTTGTATTGTATTGCGGGATTTAGCTCAGGACAGAGGACAGTGGCGCTCTCTGGTGGCGGAGGCCAAGATCCATTTTGGGTCGTTGAGCCAGTGCAGTAAGTAAGTATTGTATAGCGTACATTTATTTCAAAATTGAAATAGGTATATACTTTCACAATATCGCACCTACTACACTCTTGAACTTTCAACCACATTGTAACAACACTGTAGCAACATTGTAGTCAGCCATATTACTTCTACCCATCCGACTGATATAAGCTGTAAAACCACTAAATCGATTTTTCGTTGTTCATCTTCAAATCCTCTTTATTGAAATAGATTTTACCGTTTTTGCCAAGTATCTGATTTACAAACATAGATAGTATAGGTATTGTGTCGTAGATTAACAAAGTTTAATCCCAAACTCTAAGCGGCTGTCAAGTACAGGCAGTATGTGAATTCGTTCCTACACAAAAGCACTTCGAAAACATTTCCGAATGTTCAAAACTTTTTGCCTGACCATTTCCGACATATTTGGGAAGCAAGAGGGTCTTAATAAATATCAACCTATATTTTATTGAAACTCAAATTGTACTTTTTTTTACAAGAACTTATAGTTATTCTTTCCCGTAACGGAACAATCGTTGTCAATGTTAGGGGTACACCGAGCGGATGTTGCACCTGCCCGAGTCATGGGACGCACCCAGAGGCAGCACCCGCTAGGGTGTATGGACTATTGACATTCAATGCAATTTACAAATTTCTAATTGAAAGTAAAATTCTCCGCGTCGAGCGGGATTTAAACCTACATACGTACGCTACATAGGATGGGCCCCACAAAAAGCGACGTCTATAGTTATTATTGTTCATTCAAAACCAGTTGAAGTCTAGTTACGTTAGTAGGTACTAGATAAGAATGACTCACGCCCCATATGATTAAAATGTAACCAAAGTGAATAAAGTATACCTATATAGCAACCGACCGATTGGCGCAGTTGGTAGTGACCCTGCCTACTAAGCCGATGGTCCTGGGTTCGAATCCCGGTTAGGGCATTTATTTGTGTGATGAACACTGATATTTGTTTTCTATATATTTATGTATTTGTATATTAAATATACCTATCATTGTCTGAGTACCCGTAACACAAGCCTTCTTGAGCTTACTTCGGTAGTTAGTAAATTTGTGTAAAAATGTCCTATAATTAATATTTATTTATTTATAGCATATTTGCAATGAGATTCCCGACACCTAGACTTCTAAGTCTCCTTGGATACTTGAATTACATTTCAGTTTAACTAGATTTACCACCCTGCATTCAAATTCTCTTTGATATCAACTACAAAGTAGAGCCCACGAATGCGAGAACTTTACATAGGATAAAGCTAGTAGGTAATAAAGTATTTCATTTCAAGAGGTTCGTATAGTTGAAGATCTTAACCCGGGAGCGATCGTGCCTGAGAACCCCAAAGTCCAGCGCGCGTGGGATGATGTGGGTTGCAAATCCACTCTCGATCGACTCATTGGAGCCACTGCTGGAGCGGACCATGCAAGGCTCCTGGCGGTATCACAGCCGGAATCGGGGGCGTGGTTGCATGCTTTACCTTCTAGTCAGTTGGGCACGCGGCTCGACGGTGACGTATGTCATCCACATACATGCATCTGTAGTGCAGTGGTGTGGTGCAGTGGTGGGTGCTGATGGCCTTCATGCATTGAGTTGTCGTTGCTGTAGCGGTAGGCATCCGCGTCACCATGCCCTCAATGATATTGTCCAGAGGGCTCTTCGATCAGCGGGGGTTCCGTCCGTTCTTGAGCCACCGGGTCTCAGCCGTACTGATGGCAAGCGACCAGAGGGCTTGACGTTAGAGCCGCGGAAGAGGGGTTGGTATTTGGTGTGGGATACCCATATCGGTTGCACTTCACGTGTGGCCGGGGTAGCTGCCGAAACCCAAGAAGCAGTCAAGAGGCAAAAGTATGCGCCACTAGGTCCCGGCTACATGTTCATGCCCTTACCGGTGAGACAGCGGGTTGCTGGGGGGGGATGCTAAAACGGTGGTGCGAGACATTGGCCGTCGACTTAGACTAACTATCCTAATTACAGACATTTCATCCATTAAAGGATGGCTCGCACAAGAACGGGCCCAGACGTGACCGGGCCGAGCCGATCTGTCAGTTTCTATAGAAAACGTCACGTGACCTCGGAGGGCTCCGAGCTCGGACGTGATACTTTCTATAGAAATTGACAGATCGTCCCGTCCCACCTCGTCCCACCCCGTCCCATCCCTTTCTAGTGTGATTCATCCTTAAATCGTTGGAGATTACATTTACAAGCATTTTTACGGGTGCTGTCATTTTTATTTCACCCTGCTATTGAGATTGAAAGGTCAGGGTGAAGTGCCAATGCACTTAAGCATTTTAATTTCCCTTACTTTGACAGGCGAATAATTTTTGGCCCTATTCACCAACAAATGATGACGGAAAACTGCCAAAACCGACAGATTAGGAAAATGCAGTATCTGTTGTTCGGACACGTATGCAAACCTTGTGAAGCTATGGTAATATATTATTTCAGTCCTCCGGCCGTTAAGCGCCACTTTACGCAAAACTAAATTGTCGCCTGCCGGCTCCGTCGGACTGAAAAATAGTATACAAACCTCGGCCGGTAAATGGGAAAGCCTCGGATCACAATTACACAACAATTACATGGCCGACAATTACATGGGATCCGAGGCATTTCCCACTTAAACGGCCTTGGTATGTAATGTACTATACCTTTTCTCTTTAAATATATCAAAATTGACGTATTGCAATACAGTAATAAACGAAGTTATAACTTTCCTGGACTATTTTCTCCTTTCAATTCACTCGTTCATGGATATAACCATGGTTATTTTATATTACGGGACAATTTTTACACAAATCAACCTAGGCCCACGGTAAACGCAATAAGATCAGCCTGTGTTATGGATACTACACGACTGTATATTATAATAGATAGAAACATATAAATACATAGAAAACATCTATAACTCTGGAACAAATATTCGTGATTAACACACTAATAAATGCCTTGCATCATAAGCAGGATCACCACTGACTAGACTAGAAGGCCATGAAAGTTATAGGTCGTTAAAGGTTATAATACTGATACAGGTCCGTACGCCACTTCGGTGTGTGAGTAAACAATGTTATGGACGTATATAGCGCTATCCCGCTCGTTCACCGGAGCGGCGTGCGGGTCCAATATGTGGACGTATAAACAATATTCACACACTATATTCACCTACGACTATATTATTAACTTATATCTATGTAATTTTCCTAACAGTAATTTACCATCGTTATCCATGCGAAGGGCACCGGATACAGCAGCGATGCTTTCTGTGAATGAAAGCAAGAAGCGCTACAAAAAACAAACATTAGACATAACCATAACCCTGCATTTTGAGCCCCTTACAGCACTCGTTATGACAGGGTTAAATGATGGTGTACTCGTATACATTGAATGAATAAACCTTTTAATACCAAGTTAAATTGTTAACCTAAATTTAAAGGAACACTAACAAACTTCACAAATGAAAAACCGAAACATCAAATATTTATAACAAAAAAAAAAATTGAAAGGTAATAACTGGACAACAACGCCGCCAAACGTTTCCCCTTAAATCCCAGAAATGTTTATTTAAATCCTAATTTCATCAAACCATGTCATTTGAAATTTGTTCAATTTAAAATTGGAACGAGTTAGAAGTACAACGAAGTTTCCTTAGGGCGGGCGCCAAGGGTTCTGGTACAGCATAGTGACTCAGATAAATCATTAGATCAAACTTCACGTACTCAAGTAAAAGGGAGTCCGTTTATAGTGACTGAGCTTATATTGACCAGCCGCTTATTATGACGCGAATACAGTACGAAGTTTGGTTTTCATTTAAAATTCCTTACTATAAGCCAGATACAATGACTTCGCTTATATTGCCGTGTCGCGTATATCGTAATCTATACCTACCCCCTAACTGGTTGATTCGCCATCTTTCTGCCTGCATATAATAATTACATCTGTCTTCTTAATGCTAAATGACACATCACTGAAAATAAAAAATTAAACTAACCTTGGGCAAATTGGGCACACATACGTACGTGGGACGTTGTAGGATAAGTCGCGAAAATGTGCGACGACGGCGTGACTATAACCGCACAGAATTCCAAAAAATAGGCTTAATAGGTCATTAGATAGGAATTTGATTATGTTCTTAGTATGATTTGTATAACGTCCGGTTCGTATGACATGATAATAAAAAATAATATATTATCCCAGTGGAGAGTCCTCCTTCTTCTTATCGCTAGGTCGGCTAAAAAGGATCGAGTGCTATTTCTGTGTCCACAGTTCTGTCGCGAAGGGTCTCGTCGCAAATACGCCGCTCGTCACTCACAGGCCGTCCAATTCGTCGCTACCCTTTTTACCATCTACTCGGGCCTTATTTCCAACGAGAAATACCACTTAAGGAACATGCCTTTCTTCAATACTTTTTATAAGGGTTGTTTATTTCGTTTACGCTATGTTAATCATTGCTTTACGAAATTTCGGAGACGTTGTACACAATAGCATTTTCCATTTAAAAAATCAGAGGTCCTTTATAATTGATAATGGAAAATACGAGTTTGATTCTGCGTTTTCTGATATGACTATAGAAGTCTAAAATACAGGCATTTTCATATTAAATACTCGTAGTGTGAAGAAAGTACGAATAGCATTAAATTTTAAAGACCTTTTTAGCCTACTTACTACACGTTTCATATAACAAAACCATGTCAGTTATTCCAAAGGGTAGAAACTTTGTCTACCCCTCGTACTTAAAATGTGTACATTCTAACATGCGTAAGTACGTAAGAGAATTTAAAACCTCATAACCACGAGGAAAATACTAGCTGATAAAACATAATAACTGTAATTTAAGTAAATACTTTTCAATATTTATCGTCCAAGAATCAGAAAGTGTCCTTATCCGAATATGTGAACCACGTCCAACCATAAGTGAGGCGAAGCGAAATGTCAAAACCATAGTCACAATATTCAAACCTTTTATTCAAAAATACATAGTAGTTATCTGGATTCAGAGAGCTTAATGCTATAAAATCTATTTGAGCGTAAAATTGTACCTATAATACGAGCCCCAATGCAGAAGAGTTCGGCTACTATTTAAAGTTGATAGTAACTTTTTTCAAAGTCAAATCTAGTTAGTAATTTTAGTAGCATAGGAGCAAAAAATAAAAAGAGTGTTGTAAAATTAATCAACTTTATGTCCTATAAAGTTGATATAGTAAAAAAATACAATTTATCTATCAACTACAACGCATAATAATTCGGCTATCGCTCTTGAGTACGCAAAATAGTTCGCCTACCACTTAGTTGTCTCGCCTTTACTCTTAAGAACAGCCTTGGTCCTCAATGGCATCGTCGCTACAAACTCTTTGCTCTCTTCTGGGGTAATAGACTCCCAGACAGCGACTATTTTCTCTTTTAAATCACTTTTTGACCTCGATGGAAACTTGCTTAATTTTTTTTTCATTTTACACCACAATGTGTCCATGGGTGACAAATCTGGACTATTCGACGGCCACTCCATAGTGGGGATTCCTTTAGACTCGAGCCAAGTCTTCGTGGTCTTCGCAGTATGGCAAGATGGGGCATCGTCTTGTTTAAAAGTGTAGACATTTTCATATTTCAAGCTTGGAATAGATGGAATTAAACTGGTTTTCAAAATGTCCTGGTATTTCACTGCATTAACAGTCCCTTCTACAAAATGCAGGCGGCCTGCCGACATGCAACCCCATATCATCACAGACCCAGGAAACTTCACTTTTCTCTTAATGCAGTCCTTGATAAATACTTCGTCTTTATTTCAAACGATTTTTTTTCGTTCGTTGCTGACAGTTACTTCGAATTTTGATTCATCACTCCATATTATTTGACGCCATTGCTCAGTAGTCCAGTTTGAGTGGTCGCGAGCGAATTTCAGACTCTTCTTTTTCTGTAACTCCGTTAGTAAAGGCTTTCCTTGGCCGTGTAAAAACCATATCACATTCTTTTGAGAACCAATTTGCAGGTATCCACTGAAACGTCTTTTTGGATCATATCACGCCATTTTACGATAAGTTCCCCCGCACGAGCACGACGGTTTTGTTTGATAATTTTCTTTAAAACTCGGTTTTCAGCTGCACAAGTCATACGCGGTCAACCAGACTTCTTCAAACACGAAATTGTGCCGTGTTTCTTGCGATGCTGGATGATCTTGGCAGTAATAAATCTCTGGCGATTTGGTTGGTAGATTTTCCACTCTCACTACTGGAAATTATAATTTTCCTGACTTCTTCTGTGACTGGTTTTCCGTTGCTCTAAATCTATCTATATTATATATATATATATATATATATATATATAAAAGAAAAAGTCGTGTTAGTTACACTATTTATAACTCAAGAACGGCTGAACTGATTTGGCTGAAAATTGGTGGGGAGGTAGCTTAGAACCAGGAGAAGGACATAGGATATTGTTTATCACGTTCCCGTGGGACGTGACATAAAACGTGGTGTAACAAAACGCAACTGATATGGAATAGCAAAACGCAAAATTGGTGTGGAGGTAGCTTAGAACCAGAAGAAGGACATAGGATACTTTTTATCACGTTCCCGTAGGACGTGACATAAAACGTGGTATAACAAAACGCAAAAGAAAGTCGTGTTAGTTACACTATTTATAACTCAAGAACGGCTGAACTGATTTGGCTGAAAATTGGTGGGGAGGTAGCTTAGAACCAGGAGAAGGACATAGGATATTTTTTATCACGTTCCCGTGGGACGTGACATAAAACGTGGTATGACAAAACGCAACTGATATGGAATAGCAAAACGCAAAATTGGTGTGGAGGTATATAGTACATCATTGTATTGGCCCCTGAGGAGTAAATCCTCGTGGCGTATTAACACGTATTAACGTGTAATCACGGCTTTATTTCATTACGGGTATCTGATGGTGACGTCATTCATGCATTATGAGAATGGTGTCTTGTTAGTCAACTATGTTTGTTTATGATGAGATATTTAGATATCATACCTTACTCCTATTTAATTTAGAAAAATTTAACGGACCGCCTTGAGAATAATAGTATTTAGAACATACAGTCAGTCAAGTATTATACGTAATCCCATCCCATTAGATGGTATGTTAAGCGTAGGTAACTAGTCCCCGATGCTTCCGTATCTTCTACTACTACTACTGCAACCGATTCACTGCGTTGTAAAGACCTCCTCTCGCGCAAGAGAGAGATTAGATTTGTCACGTTACGTATTCTCCCGTAACTGACGTTAACCCTTTATAAGGCCGCAGTTACACAGATATGCTACGTGAAAGTTAAATACACTACCAAGTTTGTAATGCACTGGGGAACACATCTACGGCAAAAAAAACCGAAATCATTAATAAAAACATGTGGTCATTATATGCACTCTGCCCGTTAGTGCACTCGAGTTTTCAGATGATCTGTTTCCAATACACCTATTCATTGACATTGACAACAAACATAATGATGCTCTTTACAGACTGGTGTTTACTGTGTTTTTGTTTTGTGTGTGTACAATATTTATCGATATAGCATGTAACCTTTTATAATTTTATTAATCTTAGGTGGCAAATGATACACTTTCCTGATACTACAAACAACGTAGTTCAGTTATTGCAAATATTGCAATTCACGATGGAGCGTGGATGGAGAGTGGATTTATCAAAATTAGACCTTATTATCATACCAATAACAGTCTCACCACTCGCCTATAATAGAAATTATTAGATACAGCGACTTGTGTATTTTTACCCGACTACGGCAAAGCCAAAAGAAAGGGTTATGATTTTAGCAGTCTATGTATTTAATAGTATAATGGAAACAGTGACAAATGCTTGCTTCCCTTAACGGGCATAGTGCATTCATTGACCACAAACTTTAGATTAATTAATTTCACTAAAATTAAATTATGACCGAAAAAGTATAAATAAGAAAAGAAAGCCTGATATATTTGCTATATAATACCATAATAGTTAAATAAAAAAGAGGATGTTCTTCTCTATAAATGTTTATTAACTAAGTGGTTTCCAAATCGCCTCTTCCTTATAAAGGGTTAAGGAGGATACGTAACTTAGAGTGAGGAAAGGAAGAAAAAGAAAGAAAGTTAGGGTTAGGGTTCTTTATTTTCAGCCGGTAAACAGAAGGTCACTATGGCGGTAAGTACGGTGTTAAGCTGGAGCAGATTCGGTCAGGGTGTAGAAGAAGAGTCAGTCAGCAGCGGGCGAAGTAGTTCCGGATGGCGTGAGTTCCAAGACAGGTAACCAGGAATAGTATTAGCAGGTGAAGGTAGTTTCGGGCGGCGTATGTACGCCTGCACCGAAATGGGGCACCAGAAGTGATGTCTTCAGGCCCGATGTTCGTCAGGCGTAGAGAACCTCGGGCGGCGTTGAGTGCCGTCAATTGAAGATACTCGTAGAAGTCAGTAAAGCCGACAAGCAGCAGTAGGATAGCTTCCTCGAAGATTTAATTCTTAGGAGAATATTTTAAGAAGAAGGCCAAGAAGGGAGGTCGCTTGAGAGTGCGGGGCCTGCCTAGACCCCGCACAGGCCTCAATTTTCGAAACTGCTCTAGACTAGAGCTGACGAAAGACTGACTTCTGTAGACGGCTACCGGGGTTTTATACCCCAGCTCGAGAATTTAGAATTGTTAAATTTAAATTTAAATATTTACAAAGTACCAGTATTAAATATCAAACAAACTTATTTAAATGTAGAAAACCTAAACTGCATGGTAAGAAATTTAGAAATTGACAATTTACGACAAAGTATGTAACCATGGATACTTATAAATAGATATATCAAAAAGTGTAAACAAACGGGAAAATATGAGTAATTATGATAAATTTCACAAAAATAAGCTGTTATCCTTGAAAAGGAAGAACGTTATACATATAAGCCGGTAAGCCGCTAGGAGATTTTAGGTCAAACCATTGTGTGAAAGGTTTTACGTATTGAAGTTAATAACAGGATTCTTTCAGATCTTCAAAATGCAGCTTAATCAACTATAAAATAGCATAAACATACAATGAACTGAAAGATAAGTGCAAGGAATAGAGTTAGAAAGACGCTCAATGAATCCGAAGCTTACAAGAAACATAAGGTAATGCTACAAATTATATTCCCCACACTGGGCTGAAGCGGACTTGATGACTTCACATTGGTACTATCGCGTCCAAAATTGCATGTGCAGTTAATTGGCCAAGAAAATTAGATAATTTCCAGGAACTAATTCCCAGCAAGCTGGATATCATTTTAATACCTTTATAATTATCTTGCTGGGAATTAATTCTTCAAAATGCTTTTTATGGATCTAATTTTCTTATGACTTAATTAATTAATTAATTCACTTTTGAACGTGTGTGTACGCCTTTGGTCTTCTTTGCTGCATTATGCAGGTTTCCGAATACATAAGTTTTGAAAAATTCATTGGTACAAGCCAGGGATTGAACGCGGAACCCCTGGGTGGAAAATCGGACGTCTCACAGCTAGGCCACACTCCTTATATATTTCCTACCTTCTTATATATTTAAAATTCGATCTTACCAAGTTTCAATCAGTAGTAGAGTATGTACTCGAAACTTATTCCATTGTTTACCCATTACTGGAATAGACTGTATATTAGGAAGAGTTCTTCAGTTAAAAATAAAGAAAAACTAACTTTATTTCCAGTGCATACAGTTTAAAATAAGTAAATGGAGTAGTCATTTTAAGAATTTGCGAAAGTTATCTCCGATCAATTTACTTTGCGCTGGGGAAACTAGATTTTGAATATCGCAGCGTCTGGCCTAAATTCAAGCTCGGTTCAGGCAAAATTGTTATAGCAATTTCCAATATCATGTGACGTCACAAGTGACCAGGCGTGCCTAGAAAACAAAGCTTAGTTCTCACTTTGATGATGCGATGACATCGGAGTAGGTGCCTTAAATATTATGTACTTTATACCTTCGTGCAGTAGTTTTTTTTTTAGAAATTATAATTAATACGTTAGTGCATGAAGTTCATTTTTTTCAAGTACACTCATTGACAAAATTGACATTGACATTTTAATAAAAATGTATGAGTAGTCAGTATACATTTTTATTAAAATGCAACAAAAAATTATAAAACCGCGACTACACAGCGCGGACAGTTCCTTTAAAGCTATTATGGTATACTATACAGCAAGAGAGGGACATCATATTGTTGGTTGTGTTGTTATATCTCGTAGCTTACAGGACTGTGTAAAATTGTGTAAAGGCTTAATCTGATCACATTTTTTTATTTATTTACTTGTTTTATATATAGTATTTTGTTTTTACTTTTCTCTAAGAAATATGAATTGCAAACAAACTCTCTAATTCTCTGTCAGCGACACAGCAATAATATACTAAATATTCCAACCAATTTGATAAAAATACTAACAGATTCTAATAAACCGAGTAACTTCTAAATACGAAACATCCCCTCCAATATAAGGACTTAATACGAAATGAAAAAAGTTACGCAGTATTTAATTAAACAAACAAATAATTATCTAGCGTGTAAACGATTCTCCAAAAGACAACTTCGGATTGTTCAAGACAATTTATTGATACAAAAGTTTTGCGGCCCTACATTTTCGCTCTTATTCATAACACAGACAATGAAATATCAGAAGTGTTACCAATAAAAAAGATTCCCATTTTAAAAAATACCAATAAATTTTGTAAATGAATATAAGTTATAAAAGTTGCTTAACTTCAAACTTAAATCCATCTGTCAGCTTATGCGATTTTGGTATTAAGAAAAGGTAACAAAGTAAGTAGATATTTGCTGAGAGGGTGGAATGGATTTACCCGAGTTTGAAGTTAAGTGACACTTTAAGAAGTAACGTTATTAATGTACACGTTCGCGTAAAACACGTCACTTGAGACGAATTAGATATCACAGCATTTTCATACGACTTGAAAGCTGTCAACTGTCAGACAGGTAATACGCTCTTGTTCGTCGGGCGGGCGTAAGGTGACGCCATAGTCATCACCTAGGTTGTGGACGTTGTGTTCTGTACCTAACGGCATTACTTACGGTCCCAGAGTTTGTTAAAAGAGGAACTTCTCTGCGGTAATATTTTCTGTGTTTTCGGTCCCACTCATAATTTATATTAATTGGAGGCGGGAAAGTTTACAAACTTTTCAGTAGCGAGATACTTGTTTTAAAGTACAATTTTGCGCAACTGTGCTGGAACGCAGTAAATAGTATTGGGTATAATTTCAATTGAAATATATTAAGAAGTCATTCCACGCGAGTTACTCGTATCAGTAAAACATTTAACATTAATTAAAAAGAGGAAATCACACAAATGGATTGCATTATTCGATGAAACAACTTGTCTCTGTACGGACTATCTACGTCACATTTCCGGTTTACTGTTTTTTGCAATTTTCTGGGGAAATAATGGGTAAAAAAATAAAATAATCGCATTCTTACGTACAGGAAGCATATTTACCGAAATGGTTTTCGATTTATCCCACATTACAAATTTTGAAATGTTGTCAATTATATGAATTGCTTCTAACAGAATTGTCTTCTGTTACCGCGATTGTTGTTCATTGAAATTAAACACTTTAGAACGGATTAATCGCGTTTATTAAAACCATGACCCTACGTTTCGAGCCCTTTACAGCACTCGTTTTCACAGGGATGATGACTGAGAGAATGCGAATTCTCCCCGTCAATCCATTGACGACGAACATTGATGTCAAACCTTTTTTATTATTTTAGTTAAACATAGCTTTTTATGATGAAAAAGATTACGATTGAATCTTTTATTGTTTATGTCCATTGAGCACTTTTGAGTGATTGTCAATGTCACCATTTGCACTGTTTCTTGTGGTAAGTTTTATTTAATATTGAGAAATTACATACATAATTGCCATTAACATATGCGCGGAAATCAATCTGGACAGAAACCTAAGAAACCAACACATCTACATTAACTCGGACAGTCAAGCTGCTCTGCTAGCACTAGAGTCCCTAGAGGTTAACTCTAGACTAGTCCAGAACTGCAAAAATAATCTAAACGCCCTGGCTAACACCAACAAAGTTACACTTAGATGGGTACCAGGACACTCCAACATTGCTGGAAACGAAGCAGCGGACGAACTTGCCAGAAAGGGCGCGGACACGCCCCTCGTTGGCCCGGAACCGTTTTGCGGAGTTACAAAACGAGAGGCATACTCTCTGCTAAACAATCTTGAAAAGATGAGGGCAATCGCAGAGTGGAAATCCGTAAAAGGAAACACACACTCGAAAGCTCTAATATTAGGGTTCAACAACAAAAACACTAAAGAGCTCTTAGGGCTCAAGAGGTACAAAGCCTGTGCGGTGGTCAGAATTCTGACTGGGCACTGCAAGTTGAACAAGCACATGTTTCTAATGGGTAAGAAACAAGACGCAGCATGCAGGTTCTGCCAGGAAACAGAGGAAACTGCAATGCACATCCTCTGCTCCTGCGGACCACTAATGCACAAAAGAAGTATCCACCTCGGTAGGCACGAACTGCAACCCTGTGAGATACACAACATTACAGCCCAAAGAATTTGGAACTTTCTGGACTCAACGGGAATCAGTAATGAATTATAAAGGGCTGCCACAATAGATCACAACTGGTCGATGCGGCATCTTCACTAGCCCAAAACAACAATAATAAATAATAAATACATAATTCACCCAAAAACTTAACAAGTGGAGCCACAAATAGTATCGCTGCATAAATCTTGCAACGATTCTTACCTAGTTGCCAGCATACCTAAAAAACGGTGGTGGCAAAACTTAACATACCTGTCGTCTAAATATTATTTACATGTTTATTGACCCTGTCACAGGTTAGGGTTGGAACAAAGTAGCTTTTTGGATGGATGTTTAAAAGGCAAAAATGTAGAAATGGTTGCAGATATTAACATAGTATCTATGGAGAAAACACCTATAGAGCTATGGTTTACGAGTACGAGTAAGTATTTCCCATTACCGGAAAGGTTTCCCAGTATCGTCAAATTCCACGGTGTATATATCTTTTTTTTTTATGCTATAGGGGGCCAACGAGCAAACGAATCGCCTGATGGTAAGCGATTAACGTCGTCCATGGACAACACCAGAGGTGTCGCAAGTGCGTTGCCGGCCTTTAAGGTGGGAGTACGCTCTTTTCTTGAAGGTTTGAAGGTCGTATCGGTCCGGAAACACCGCTGGTGACAGTTCGTTCCACAGTTTAGCTGTGCGAGGCAGGAAGTTTCGGGAAAAGCGCACAGTTGAGGACTGCCAACCATCTAAATGGTGAGAGAAATATTGTCGCGTAGGGCGATGGCGGAAAGAAGCGGCAGGGATTAATCCGAACAATTCCTCGGAACACTCCCCATAATACATGCGATAGAAAATGCAGAGTGAGGCCACATCTCTACGCAGCGCCAAGGGATCAAGCCGATCAGAAATACGTTGGCAGTTGACAATTCGAGCTGCTCTCCGTTGGATGCGGTCTAGAGGAAGAAGCTGGTACTTAGGTGCCCCTGCCCAAAGATGAGAGCAGTATTCCATATGCGGGCGAACCTGCGCCTTATAAAGCTGTAGGCGATGGGCCGGCGTGAAATACTGCCTCGATCTATTGAGCACACCGAGCTTCTTCGAGGCCAATTTGGCCTTACCCTCTAGGTGGCCGCGGAACTGGACTTCACTCGAGATGTCAACGCCAAGGATTCCAATACTGGCTGTGGCAGATAGGGGAGTGCTCTCAAAACGAGGTGACGCGACAAACGGAAGTTTTTTCGCGGTGAACGCGCAAACCTGTGTCTTTGTAGGGTTAAAACGGACCAAATTAAGTCGACCCCAATCTGAGACTTCTTTTAGGGAGGACTTAATTTCGGACACAAGTTTGTTCCGGCTCTCAATGACGTTTTCCCGGGAAATATTGGCGCGGCCGGTGTAGGAGGCATCACCCGTACTATCATCAGCATAACAATGAATGCCGCTAGTTTGCAACATGTCATTGATATGCAGGAGGAATAGCGTGGGTGATAGCACACAGCCTTGAGGGACACCAGCATTCACAGACATTGAGTCAGAGCATTCACCGTCAACTACGACCTTAATGCTTCTGTCTGCTAGAAAACTGCTGACCCATTCGCATAATTTCCCGGGGAGCCCATAGGATGGAAGTTTCGAAAGAAGTGCTTTGTGCCAAACGCGATCGAAGGCCTTCGCTACATCCAAACTAACTGCCAGTGGAACGGACACAACAACTTCAACTTCTGCAAACAACTTCATGCGTAGAGTCTCTGAATTTGAAAGGAGTTGAATATTATGTTTTTATTTCTCTTGCTCGAAAAGTATGACTTTAAGTCGAGGCTACGCGACATCAAATCGCTTTTTATGCTCTAGAGCATAAAGTAACATCGCAGGCGGCTGGCACTAGCTGGGGCCCCGCGCCCGCCTGCGAGCGTTTTCAACGATTTAAAGTGATATAAAACCTTATGTTTTCCTCACAATCGAAGGGAAAAGCAGAGTGTATATCACTGGCATAAATACCCATTTTATCCTCGACTACTATATTGGTCCTCGTTGCACCCGTTACTATAACTGCAGAAGTATCTAAACCTCTGACAGATTTCTTTGAAGAAGGCTGCACTACACTGCTGCACTATGCACCCATAAACCTACCTACCTAACCTACCTACCTACCTAGGTAATTGTTACTATTAGACAAGGCTGCGACTTAGACAAGTAACAAGTTTCCACAACAGCATTCACCTACCTACACCTAAGTATCGTTATAATAAGTAACCTACTTTGCTTATCTAGGACAGCGATTAAGAAATAGAACCCTCGGGTCTTTAGGTTGAGTAATTAACACAGTTTATGTTGTACTACACACAATGTAACCGTTACTTAAAATATCTGACCTAGTGCGAGTTGGACTCGTGTCCTGAGGGTTTTGTACACTCATACTCACAGATACGTTTTCGTTAAAGAACTCTCACTTGTTATAAAAAAAAAATTAATACAGCATTCTTTAGAGTTTTGTGTTGAAAAACAATAATAGTCTCTATTGTCTAGATTTTCAAATACTAAAACAACTTTTTATATTTTTTTTACAATGAAAAAAAATATATTTATAAACGACCTTGACATTATCCTAAATATTACAGGAAAAAATATAACATTGACCGTAACTTCATTTTTTATTTTATTTAAAAAACTTTTCTGAAGTAAATTTGTACTTTAGTACTTCTAGATGAAGTTGCAGCAAGTTTGTACGGAACCCTTGGTGCGTGAGTCCGACTCGCACTTGGCTGTTTTTTTTTTAATATTATGATGCCTACATGGTACATGATACCATAGTAATTTATTCGACTGCACAAATACGAGGCTTTAAAATACGAGTGTGGTTTTATGAAACGAACGTGAGTTAGAGAGTGAGACACAAAGTGAACAGCTGAACACGTAACGCTTTCCATAAAAATTGCCACATCGTCCCGTCCCATCCCAAAGAGAAGAATGTCACAGAACCTCCTCTTTTTGACATTTTGAAATCGGTTGAAAATCATAGAACCTCGAACGGGTTTTTATTGTGATATTCTAAGAAAAATGGAGAGACGAAAAATCTTCTATACTATTATTTATTATTATTATTTATTATTTATTTATATTGGATTTGATTTATCTCTCTCGCGATAATATTTTAAGCTTTCAAGTCAATGACAATGGCCGTTATTAAATTTAAGGTAATGATTATATTGATACATTTTGCTTGCTCTCGGCCCTGGGAATGAGGCAGCGTTGCATGAGTACTATATACCGGGACAGCCTAAAGCTTGAGGTCTCAGCACAGACTTTCATGGCTTGTTATCGCAAGGGTAAGACTTCAGTACCATCAAAACCTCGTCCTATACTCCTGAAGTTTGGCTGCCACAGAACCAGGGATGCAGTTTGGGCCTCCAAGAAATTGCTGAAAGGGTCCGGCAAAACTTTGTCTGAGTTCTTGACAAGTACTCGACACGCTGTTTTCTTGGAGGCACGCAGGCGGTATGGAGTCAGAGGCAGCTGGACAAGTGACGGGCGCATTGTGGTGCAGTGCCATGACGGAGCGCGCCGGAAGATAGTATCTCTTGCGGAACTGGATGCCTTGCCGGCGCCGCCGAGCACTGTTGCGGTTGTTGAAGACAAAGACGCAGGAGCTGAGGCTGTAGGGCCGGCGGCGACGGCGAGTTCAGCAGCAGCAGCGACCTCGGCGGCGGCGACGGCGAGTTCGGCGAGTTCAGCAGCAGCAGCTACCTCGGCGGCGGCGGTGGTGGCTCCCAGGCCTGTACGCGTCGCTAGGGTTAACCGTGCGGATACTGTTGGTTCCGGTGCCGGGAAACGATAGTTGTTAGCCTTGATTTATCTTGTAAATTGACTTTCCAAATCTTTACTTTATGTCTATTACGGCACTTGCTCAATTGGTACCTAAGTTCTTTTTTTTTTACTTTAGCTGCGGTAATTGTAAAACTTGTGTAATGTCAATGTCATAATAATTTTATCCGTCGCGGTAAGTTGTCACTTGTGACATATGCCACTCCTACGTTTCGTTCGTGCAAACGCGAGGTGTATTTTTCTGTTCTTTTTTTTTTAAGTTAAATGTAAGTGATGTCTTGTGATGTATTGAGATTATTTTTCTACTTTAAAGCTGCTGGCGAGCAATTGAGACAGTTTGCTATTAACTTAAGCTCAAAAGTAGGTATAATAGTACATTTATTTAGGATATATATTTATTTCCACTTATATATCTTTATAATAATATATTTCATATTTATTTATATTTATTATGTCAGATGTTTTAAATGCTAGCTTGGATAGCGAATTTTTTTCACTTTCTTCGTCCAGTCTTTACGATTCTTTGAGTGATGCTTCAGATATGCCTGATTTGTGTGAGCGGTTGCACTGCACATTCGACTCTTCCGTAAAAAACTTTAACGTCGTTCACATCAATGCGCAGAGTGTGCCGGCACACTACTCTGAACTTCTTTCGTCCTTTACATCTAATAATATTCACGCTATTCTGATTTCCGAGTCCTGGCTCAAACCCTCACTTCCATCCACGCTTTATTCTCTGCCAGGTTATTGTTTGATACGTAATGACAGGATTGGCACTAGTGACGGTGGATCGGGGATCGTTCGTGGTGGCGGTGTCGCCATCTATATTAAAAGTAATCTTCCTTGTAGAATAGTATCTCAGTCGCCGCCAGTTTACTCGAACTGTGCTGAACATCTTTTTTTAGAGGTCATTTTACACCATTCTAGAGTCCTTCTTGGGGTTGTCTACAGCCCATCTTCCAGCATTAACTACTTCGATTCTTTACAGGATACTTTAGTTGATTTATGCCCTCAATTTGATCATAGTATTATCATGGGTGATTTCAACACCTGTCTCCTTAAAAATGACCTCCGTTCCTCTAAATTCAACTCCCTTGCCACGTCTTTAAACCTTAGTGTTTTACCTCTCAGTGCCACACATTTTCCGCATAATGGACCTCCATCTCTTTTAGACATTATTTTAACTTCTTCTCCCAACTTAGTTACCTTTCATGGTCAGTTCAATGCAGCTGGCTTTTCCAATCATGATCTCATTTACGCTTCTTTCAATATCCGTCCACCCAAGAAAAAACATAAAATAGTGATGCGTAGAGATCTCCGCAATATATACATGCAAGCACTTTGTGCAGATATTTCTAGTGCGGACTGGCAGAGTCTAGAGCGTCTGTTAGATATTGACCTGAGAGTGGAGGCTTTCAATGGCATATTGCTTGCGATTTTTGATAAACATGCCCCCTTAAGACCAATACGTGTGAAGCATTTCCCTGCGCCTTGGCTTACGCCGGAAATCAAGCAGGAAATGGCTAAGCGTGACCGAGCTCGTATTAGACTGCGGCAAGATCCTTCGGTCAGTAACAATTTGCGGTATATCTCGTTACGTAACCGCTGCAATAAAATCTGTAGGGAAGCTAGACGTCGCTACATCCATAGTTCCATTGAGGAATGCCCCCCCTCTAAATTGTGGAGTTTTCTGAAGTCACTTGGGGTGGGCAAATCACAACCAAACACCTCTAGTTTTTTAGATTTAAATGGCATTAACAGACATTTTAGTTCCTCCCCAGTTACCCTTGACCCTTCTATTAAGAAAACAACATTAACGCTTCTCGCTGCTACTGGACACCGTAACATAAAAACTTTCTCTTTTGAATGTATTTCGGCACAAGAGACACTCAATATCCTTAAATCTATTAAGACGAAGGCCGTCGGTGAGGATAATCTTAGTGTAGACATGCTTATGCTCGTAGCGGACCTCATTTCCCCAATCCTCTCTAGTATCATAAATTTCTCATTTTCCTCTTGTTCATTTCCGGCATCCTGGAAATATGCCAATGTCATTCCTCTTCCTAAAACCCCCAATCCTACTTGTTTTTCTCAATATCGGCCTATCTCTATTCTTCCTATTTTATCAAAAATTATTGAACATTACGTTAACCGTCGCCTTCTATCACATCTCAATAGAAACTCCTTAATTAACTCTTTCCAATCTGGATTCCGCCCCGGGCATAGCACAGTCACTGCTTTGGTTAAAGTCACCGACGACATTCGCTTCAATATCGAGTGCAGAAAGGTTACTGTTCTTGTTCTCCTGGACTTTAGCAGTGCCTTCAATACTGTGGACTTCTAAATTCTTTTAGGTATTCTCAGCACCCTTAACGTCTCTCAATCCGCTTTGTCGTGGTTCCGTAGCTACCTTTTTGGCAGACGCCAGCGTGTCAGGGTGGGTGACAAGGCGTCCGACTGGTGTGAGCTTTCCGCTGGCGTCCCGCAAGGAGGCGTGCTTTCTCCACTTCTTTTCTCCATTTTTATTAATGGTATCACTGCGGGACTTACATCATCGTACCACCTTTACGCGGACGACCTACAGATTTATGCAGCGGGGAGTATAGAGGAAGTTACCTTATTGATCGATAAGGTGAATGCGGATCTGGAGTGCATTCGTGACTGGGCCGGTAAATTTGGATTAAAGGTTAACGCTAAGAAATCGCAAGCGATTGTTATTGGAAGTCCCTATTTTACAGGCAGGCTCTCTGAAATGGTGATACCTGACATTCTTTTTGATGGAACTCCCATCCCCCTCTCCTCTACTGTCCGGAATTTAGGTGTCACCATGGATGAGACGCTGTCTTGGTCTCCTCATATTGCGGAGGTGAGCAAAAAAATTTTCGGATCCCTCCACTCGCTCAGACGCCTGCAGAATTTTCTACCTCTGCATACCAAAATGACTCTGGCCCAATCTCTATTACTTCCTATCCTTGATTATGGTGACATTGCATTTTTAGACCTTAGTGAAGAACTCCTCTATAAAGTTGAACGTCTGCAAAATGTTTGTATCAGGTACATATTTGGCCTCCGTAAGTACGACCACATTTCTAAATTTCGATCCCAACTCGGCTGGCTACCGATCCGACGACGCAGAGATGTGCATGTCCTGTCATTACTTTTCAACATACTCTTTACCCCTACTTCTCCACCTTACTTAATTGAGCGATTTAACTATCTAGCGGAGGGTAGTGATCACCGCTTACGCTCAAGTACTAATTTAAAATTGGCTATTCCTGGTAACAAGACGCTTACTTACGCAAAATCTTTCACAGTACGCGCTGTTAAGCTGTGGAATGAGTTACCCTTGTCCATCAGACAATCTCAGTCTGTGGCATCATTTAAAGATAATCTGAAAAGACTGTGGCTCTCCAACCAAGTTTCAAATAATTGAGAACTGGCATAGTAATATTTGTTCATTTGTGCTATATATATATATATTTATGTATGTATTTAGTAGATATATATTATGTATAAATGTAGATATATACTATTATTATTGTTATATATAAATATATACGTAATTTATTATAACTTGTTGTATTTTACGTACTTAAGTACTTCCTTGTTGTTTTGTACATTATTGTATTTGTTGTTTGTCTATCTAGAACTCGAAGATTCTCCTCTCAATTACTCAAAGGTTAGCTGGAAGAGATCCCTTATAGGGATAAGCTCGCCTTTGTACCTTTGTTCTTATCAAAATGTTAATTTTTACTATATTTGTGTACAATAAAGTGCTTACAAACAAACAAACAAATATACTGGTAATGAATGATAGCGCTAGCGCGATAGGACACACAGCGAAGACGAAACTCTGATTCCCCGATGTGCCGCGCTCACCATTGATATAAGTAAAAGAGGAAGATGTGTGACGCTCATAGTTGTCAACACGGAAAGCTAGGCCAAAACCCACACACTTGCAATTTCTTACACACCGCTGTAATGTGTATGTGCACAGTGCGCAATAGAGATAAAATAATACGATTTACATGGCTGTGCAAACGAGACTCCCCTATTTTGCGTATTACACACGGAGCGACAGAGATAAACAAAAGCATTCATACATTTGCGCAAGCGAGACACCCGTATTTCTTACAATACCTCTATAAATAAGAAGCCGTGTCATTTCGATTTTAAAAAAGAGGACTTCGATTTGATAATAATCTTAGTCCGTCCCTTACGGACCACTTGAAAGCAAGCGAATAGGGCTATTATCAATATCAAATCAAAAAGTTTTACTCCTGGTACTTCGATATTGTCAATAGCTTACCAAGTGCGGGATAAGACTTTACAAATTTAAGATGTGATCTCCGATTGGGCATATTCACAAGGCAAACAGGTCTCACTTTTACTGAACGAGTAGTTACGCTGGTAAGCTGTAGGAATTAGCGCCCTGAGTTGGAAATCTAGGTAGCGTCAGAAAACAAAGTCAATAATTACTTAAACAATTTACTAATTTCATAATGAAACAGAATGAAATAAGAGATCGTATTACAAGTAGGGACCCTATTTTATTAATATTGTAATGTACATACTTCACAGATAATGAAACTAAAAATAACGTTCAATAATAGTCGGTGCTCACCGGAATACCTACCTACATGGTAAAATTAAAAATATTAAATAATATGTTTACTTTCTTTGTATTGACAGTTATATTAAATTTCATTTAACTTAAAGTTCTTATAAATTGAAAGAGATGTCATATACTAAAGAAAAAGTGACCAAGGTCCCCGGTGAGGAGGGCTGGGATCGAACCAGCGACCTCCTGCTTTCGCGGGAGATAAAGTTCTTGTTAAGTTTTAAGAGTAAAATAAGTTTGAAAGTAAGGAATAGCGCCTTTCGTTATTCTTCTTCTACCCTTGTTGGTGGTGTAAATATGTTCTAGTTTAAAGTGTATGGAAAATATTCTACTATTTTTGGTAGATATCCACTCTGGATCCTTTCTTTGAACACGAACCACTGTGAGCCACTTATCTCTCCATATTTCGTCGGCAAGAAATCTGTACCTATATTAAATTATTATACTACAATCTACACATAATACACATATATGTGTGATTGTTTAAGTCTTGCAATATCGTAGACACCCGGTGATATAAATAAAAGTATTCTAAATGCCCAAAATCATGAGACATTTTTATTCCTTTTAAAAAGACGTCCCACTAACACGTAGAAGTTAAAATATACAATATGACATTATAAAACTTATTACCATACCAATTATAATTTTTGTAATTCAACCAAAAATATGGTGAAAACCAGTGAAAATGGGGTTAAAAGTTGTAAGTATAACTATTAGCATCAAGTCACAGGAGGTAAGCACGAGTATGTACCTATAGGTACCCTACGTAGGTATGCATGCATACAAACATAATTTATGCCACACCTGGCCATTTTTTTTATTATTTTACATTATTTTTATAAGTGTTACATGCGATCAAGGGCTTTATTTATTACCTCACGTGTTAGGCACATCATTTTATGCCTACACTTGGTCAGAAATCGGCTATTTCTGTACGCGTAGCGCGTAGCGTGCGGAAAAAAGGCACTTTATGACCAGGTGTGGCATAAAATTAATATCAGATGTGTTTTAAGTAACAGGAGCGCAGAAATTAAAAAAACATTTCATATTGATCAGAATTTGTTTTGCTGACCCTATCAAGAAAGTGAAGTGACGTAATGTGACAATCGGATAAACGTGTTACTCGCGTAGGTATTAGATATTTAGCTGTCTCTCTCACTCAATAACAAAGATTATTTTGAATATTATTTGCTAAAATATAATATTTTCATACCATAAACAGTACTTATGAATGGAAAGTAATACCGTGAGCATTGTTTTTGTGTCTTGAGCTGTTGAAATACTCAAAAAAGGCGCAACACGGCATGATTCTTTAATATTCGTGCCAGATGACCACGCTGTTGACACATCGGCCGCCGTCACACGACTATTTCAATATAGGTGCAGTAACCTATATTTCGTGGCACACGAAAGTGCGCCTGGTACCATATCTTCCCCTTTTACTTACATCAATGGCGCTCACACGTACGGACCTATCCAGGTTTGTACTCGTACCAACCACCGCGCAGTTATGAAAAGTGTGTGTACCGCGCGCAAATACGCGGATTTGGCACGTCATAAAGTGCCCTGTTTGTTGTACAGCAGCTCACAGCGAGGCAAAAGAGCATTTATGCAGATCTATGGCTAGCACTCGTTCCTTCTCAAGACGACAAAAAACTCTCATTGATACACTTAATCTGACTTTTAAATGCTGCTTTATAATAATCTAACCCGTAACAGCAGCAACCCGTACTAACGACTCTAAAGCACCCCGTAATATCTCACGGATGACGCTTCTGATTAATTCCGCCATAAAATCCTAGCAGTTTCAGCTTTTTTACTTTGGATTTTTTATTAGCATCGCTTAACTATGTCGAGTATTGTGCATGTTTTAGGTATGGTTTTTTCAGCATATAGGTACTAAAATATAATGTTTATTTCTCAACACTAGCAATTTTTGTAAAAATATCTATATGAATAGATATATAGATAGGGGAAGGTTGCTATGATCGGACCACCTAATTTCGCTACCGTAAACAACACAGTTCATGTAAATAAGTAAGCTAAATTAGGTACTTAATTGTAAACTCTTGAAAGATATTTATCCGTTACAGAAAAGTGGTTTTTCGCACTGTCACTGAAAACGAGGAAGATGAGCTGTAATCCTGATGAAATTAAAAGAAGAGAACTACCTTGATGTTGTATTTGGAAATTATTTACATTAATAAACAGATATATAAAAAACACACAGTTTCTTCTACTGATCTCAAGCAACGAATGAAATGACAACAACAAATATGACACAATAATAGAATAATAAATAAAAATATTAAAACATTTAGAGTCCGCAACATCCTGCCCCTTGTGCAGCTGTGCACAAACTGACAGAGCCTTAAGTGGCAAAACTAATCTATTTCTTGAGGGGTCTGCGCAGTGGACCCCCGGCAGTTGCAACTTCTACCACCTTTATCACTCCATCTTTTCCGGGATACAACTCGACTATTCGTCCTCGTGGCCATGTTCCTCTTGGCAGCGATTCTTGGCCACGATCTCCTTTTGTGTTCATTCGTGTTTGCATCGTAGGCACTACTTCCCGAACCCAGCATTAGGGCAGGCATTACACATGTCAACGAGTTTGCGCTTAAGTGACAAAGGAAGGTTTCCTTTCATTAGCTCCTTCATGGATTAGAAGCTCTTTCAGGCATTTTGAACACCGCTCTCAACTTCTTTGTCTTACCTGTTACTGAAAGAGATTATCTGGGCCAAGTAAATGTACCTACTCATCGACATATTGTATAGTCTGCCCGTCAACGTCGCCCTACGTTTCGTGCTATTGGCCATCGCTTGCGTCTTAGCGCGATTCATTTGAAGTCCAACTTGAAGGCTTGCGTTGCTCAGATTTTGGAGCATTTGCTGAAGTTCTGTGGCGAAAGAGGCAAAGAGAACAATATCGTCTGCAAAGCTATAGTGATGTATATTATCAAAAGGAAAACTGGTGCATGTAATAATATTTTAGCTATGTGGAACGGGTAAACGGTAGGTACGGGGTTGGCCACAGATAGTGCGAACTACCATAACATTATTTGAAATTTTATGGAAAACTACTTTGACCCTCAGTCTATCTTCTTCGTCAAAAATAATATTAAACTGCCATATCCTGTTGTTCCTTATTTTATCTCATTTTTCTTCTTGTTTGAGTCAGTTATTATTATTTCAGAGCTATGTATTATTATTTTTTCTTGTATTATTCTTCAATCGTTTTAGTTTTAAGATTATTATAAATTGTATTTGCATGCATGACTTTGTGCTTTTATTATGCAAATAAATGCTTGAATATGAATATGAATATGCCATAACAGTTTATGCGTAAAACCAGTTATGACTATACAAATTATTTCAAATAGAATTATGCATACACAAATAATGCGAAGACAAGGGGAACCGTCTAGATTATTTTAACAGGCCAACGGGTGAGCGTACCAAGCCATCAACACATTTCGACCCCTAACCTTTTCCAAGGTAAAATTTTAGAAACTCATAATGCCCGTCTAGGTTCAAATCAGCATCCTAGGTACAATGCCTCAAGGATCTATTTTAGATTTCAGGTAGGTACCTAGGTTCAAACTCACGGTCACGACTTTCTATTAGAAAATCACACGTATAACCGTCTCATAGTACATTTGGCCTTGCATCAAAGAAGTAGTTCTGATGTCGTTATGGCAAATCCAAGTTTTCGTTTTGAAACGTTTGAATGGGAATGGAGTACAATTTTAAGTCACAAAACTTGACTAGAAATTTTGTTTTTGGAATCGTTATTAGTGCTGAACTGCTGACAGGGTTTTGAAAAATTACATTCTTAAAGGGGATAAATAGGGATGCAAATAAGTCACATACAACATATTAGAAAAAAATAATTATTACCTTATTTGATGTATTATTATTTCTATGTATTATCATTTCTCAATCGACGTAAGAGTCCTTGGTAATAGAATTATTCGCGTTCATAACTAAGGAACGTAAGTTAACCAAAACGGCGGCGTAAAGTTGCATGGTCTCGAAAAGACACTGCTTTTAGCAAATTATCTAACAATATCTTACAATTTTACTAGCGTCAAAGCACTTCCTCAACATGAAGCTTTAAAATGCTTGATATCGCCAGTAATTACGTTTGTTCCAGTAATTTTGAGCATGATAACTATACCGTGAAACAGTTTCTTAGTTTCTGAACTGGACAAATGAAGCGTCTTATACACTTTGTAATGTTCCCCGTTGTGAGCCGGATGGCTTTAATTAAACTCAAAGCCATCTTTGTCAGTGCTTTCCGTAGTCTAAAAAGCTGTCGTCCATGCAATTTTGTTTGATAGTATTATAATTTGCGTCATATTTCCTGATAGGTTGACGGGCAGGAAGAGGTTTTAGTATCTCGAATATAGTAACTGTACCTACACTTTATTTCATCACGCCTGTTCTTAAATGTGATATTATATGCAAGCATACTTAGACTTGATGAGCTGTATTCAGCCCATGGCTGTTGTAATAGATTTTCATACATTTTACCGCCCGCCCGGAGCGAGCTCCCGGAGGACCTGCGCCCCACGAGCGAGCTGCCACTCACAGCGGGGTACTGTGGACTGCGCTACTACACTACCACTGATAATTATTCTTTATAAGGCAAATACTAGTTTATTGGGCAAATAAACTTACTAGGCAAATACCTAGTAAGATTATTGACCAAGCGAGCGAAGCGAGCGAAGTGTCTTTGCTTGAGCTTGAACAAAAATGCTTTTGTGTGTCTGTCCATTTGTTCTCCTCTACAGGTTGCATTTATCAACTAACTGTTGGGAAATTTTGTAAGTAAGTTCGTTAAAGACATAATTTTTTTTTGTCGATTCAGTTTTTAGAAATTTTCAAAATGGCGGAAATTGGTACAAAGTTCTTAAGCGCCTTTGAAGTCTATGGCGCTTAGGACTATTGAGCGTTCGTTGTGATAATGAAACAATAAAGGAAGTATTTATAATTACTGGAACTAACTTTGCGTGTAGGTACGTTGCATAATTGTATAAACCATGCTTCTTTTCAGGGGAGAACACTATTCTTCACAATGTCTCTGGAGAATTCCGTTCGGGCGAGCTGACGTGCATTCTCGGACCTTCGGGCGCTGGCAAGTCCTCCCTGATGAACATACTGGCTGGCTATGCGTGAGTAAAGTAATAGCCAGAGGTCGGAATTTTTGTAGCACTTTTGAGCTGTCGTAGGGACTTCTCATTTATCGACTTCTGATATTTATCGATAATTTTTTTTGCAAGATTAAAAGTGGAGGTAAACCACAATCGGTCTTATCGCTAAAGAGCGATGTCTTCAAGATAACCTGCGGAAAGTTGTTTTTTGAAAATTTAAAATAGGAAATAAATATCTTATGAGGTTTCGTGATTATTGCTTATTTAAATAGATAGCTTTGACTATATTTGAAAACGTAGGGATGAAAGACCAAATATACTTAGGACTCAAAAATCAACTAAAAGAGATCGCTGTTAAGTGATAAGACCGCCTATTTTTTACCTTTAATTTTATTCTTCCGTTATATGTGTCCTATCAAATATCGATATATGTCAATATCCGACACTGAAAATTGAGAAGACGACTTTTGAGCTGTCATTAGGATATGACAGCATCTGCCACGAAAATTCCGGCCTCTGGTAACAGCATATTAATAAATAATATTATTCTCTTTATTTATTTTACATCTTAAGTTAGGCCTTAATACTGTGATTATAAAAGTAAAATACAAAAACACATACAAAAACAATACAAAATACATATAAAACATATTATAAAACGGCCTCCTAGCCTAGTTGGTAGTGACTCTGCCTACGAAGCAGGAGGTCCCGGGTTCGAACCCTGGTCAGGGCATTTATTTGTGTGTTTATCACGAATATTGGTTCCTGAGTTATGGATGTTTTCTATGTATTTAAGTATTTATATGTATCTATCTATTATATATATCGTCACCTAGTACCCACAACACAAGCCTTATTATTGAGCTTACCGTGGGACTAAGTCGATTTATGTAAGATTGTCCCATAATATTTATTAAAAAACCTGACTTAGAGTGCCGCCGGCAACGGGACAGGGCCCATGCTGCCGGTGGTTAGGGCCGCAGAGAAAGGAACCGCCGCCGGACTATACGCGTCGTGTCCAGGATTACCGCCTTCTGCATCTGACCCTTGATCCAGCCACCTATATAGCGAGAGTCTCTCAAGATGTTAGTCGAGACTCTTTGCTATGAGACCGTTCGCTGAAACGACTATCGGGACAATAATGGTCGTCGAGTCAACATCCCACATGGCGGTTATCTCGTGAGTCAAGTCTAGGTACTTACTGGACTTGTCCTTCTCGGCCTTCACGAGATTCTCGTTATGGGGGATGGTGACGTCGGCAAGCACGGCCTGACGCTGCGATGGATCAACCAGCACGATGTCAGGCTTATTGGCTACAATAGTCCTGTCCGTGATGATAGATCGATCCCAATAGAGCGTGGCATGACCATTTTCGGGGACTGGCGCAGGTGTGTAATTGTAGTACGGCACTTTGTGGTCCACAAGGCCGTATTTAAGAGCAAGGTGCTGGTGAATTCTGGCAACGAGATTATGTCAAGATGAGAACAACCGGAAATAATATGCCTGAGTGACTCTCTCCAGGACGGCGGCATGCCTGATCCGAAACCGAAGGCCTACACAGCCTAAATGATGACTCACACTAGCATGGGACAGGACGATCTGTCAATTTTATTAGAAATAATCACGTGATACCTCAGAGCCCTCGAATAGAAAGTCACAGATCGGTCCGGCCCGGTCACGTGTCGGGCCTGTTCTAGTGTGAGTCACCCATAAATCGTTAAAGTTAGCCTAGATACCTTCAAATTTAAAACATGTAATTACCGTGTAACGCCAAATATATATATATATATATATATATATATATATATATATATTTTTAATTCGTCTCCTAACGTTAGAGTATTAGGTTCAAAGTTTTTTACGTTTTTTTTCGGTTGGAGTCGCAGGCGAAGGCTCAGTAATAATAATAATATACAGTTACATTGCTATAAACGTACCTACTTAAATGCTGTATCAAAAAATACACTTTCTAACTTGCCGTCAACCAATTTCCATTCTCATTTATATCATGATTTGATCGCCAAAATGTGGAAAAACTTATTCCTAGTAGTAATCGGTAACCAGATGAGAACTGACATTTCGCAAATTTAGTTACGGAAAAAGCACTCTCTTTTTTAGCACGCCTGTCTATACAAAGACAATGGAAACATTTTTAGTAAGAGGCTTAGTTAGATTTAGTTTATCTTGTATTAAGGTCCAACTCAAGGTTCCGATAACCTCGCAATCCAAACACAGGAACATATTTCTTTTAAATTTATTACTTTCAATATGTATTACACACCCCAAAAGCGATTACAGACCGCTTGTTTGCTTGAAAAAACGTTCAACTACTGGAAATAAAAATGAGCATTAATTATTAAAAAGGTCCCATACCGAGGTCTTATAACTCAATTATGGAAGACCGAACCACCGGAATCGCTTTAAGAGGAGTACGGAATTTCCTTAGAGTCATGGTAGCTCATGTTCTGAAAATGCCACTTTCTGAGGACGTCTCGTTATAAGGACGCCATATTCTGAGAGCGTCACGTTCTGAGTTCGTTACTTTCGGACTTTGTCACATTCTGACTTCGTCACTTCTTGCATTTTGCGGCTGATCTGTACATTACCGCAAGTTGACCCCTAAGAAACTATTGATACAGGACAGGAATTGGATCGATTGGCATAAAAAAGAGCATGTTAAAAAGCTGCGAGGAAAAGTTTATCTTTGCCATTTTTTTTTTACAATCGAAAAAGTGAAATCTACTAGGAATGTTTAATTGTTAACATGCTCTTTTTTATGCCAATCGAAGCTATACCTGTTCAGTATCAATAGTACCTTAGGGTTTAACTCGCGGCAATGTATATAACAGCCGTAAAATGCAAAAACTGACGAAGTCTAACTGCAGCAAACTCCGAAAGTGACGAACTTAGAAGCGGTGATGAAAGAAAATGACTTACTCAGACGTGACGCTCGCAGAAAGTGGCGTCCTCAAAAATTGGCGTCCTCAGAAATTGGCGTCCTCGCATTAATTTGGCATGTCTAATAAACGCTTAGAAGTGGGAAAGTAAGAAAGTGAAGTTATGCTTGTTAAATATTAGACCGAATATTACGAGTAGGATTCGCTGTGTTGACAGCTGAGGACCCACGGAGCAAAGCCCTTGGCCCGTTTAGCTATCAACACAGCGAATCCTCCTTTTTTTTTTAAGGGTCGGCAATGCGCATGTAACACCCCTGGTGTTGCAGGCGTCCACAGGCTGCGGTGATGGCTTACCATCAGGCGGGCCGTATGCTTGTTTGTCACCGTCGTAGTATTAAAAAAAAATATTACAACCATCAGTAAGAACATATATCGTAAGATCGCCATTTAATTTTAGAAACTAGTATTTATTTAATTCACAAATGCATAACCCATACACATTGTTGTTTTTAGGTAGATAACCTGACAGTTGGCATGCATCGGTCAAATAGTATGACAATGTTATCCCCTAATTGTCTTGGTATTCTGTCCTCCGCCGCCGCAAACTTCGCACATAGCGATGTGTATTTTACAGTATTTTGAGACTAAGCGTACTGTCATGTACAAACGTCACTCAACATAAAAAATAAATGCGGTCGTTTGTCTAATACGAGGCGTTGTGTGGTGGTAAAACAAAGTTATGAATCGTAAAGGAACGGCAGGAAGCATTATTGTTTCACAGACTGCTGCACGGTGGCGTTAACTTGTAGGGATATAGAAACTGTTTAGTCCGATAATCTAATATTGTGAGTAGGAAAAGAAGTATTAGAAGTAAAAACTGTGGTAGTGTTATTTTGAGGGGATGATTGTTAACGTAAAATCATAATAGGATTCTTCCTGTTGTCCAGACCTTTGGCAACTTATAGGTTGTGTTGAAATCAGTTTAAGACACTAATTATAGTAATTATAATATTTATAAAATACATAGGTACTTATGGTAGACTTGTTCTTTGAGAAAGAAGATGTTATGAATGTGATGAATCCCCAGATAATATTATGTAATACACGCTTACTTATTCAATTATCTTTAATAAGTATCTATTTGACTCGTAATAATTCATCATCTGTAGGTTGTTCAGTAATTCAGTATGTATTTAATACAGGTAAGCATCAAGCACTTCAGCGTAAATTTCTGGCAACGCTGTTCACCAATCAAATTTTCCACACAATCAAATTTCATAGTCAATGTATGAATAACAAGGTTATAATTTGCATTGTAACAGACCGCCACATATAACGGGTGTGAGTCAAACTGGCTTAAAGTTCTCAACAACTGGGACTCGGCTAAAATTTGCACTCTACTTGTAAAATTAACTCGAACGTTTCACTTCTGGAGTTGGCGGACATGCAGTCACATTGTCACAAGTTGGTCTGCTCGGACGACGTGTTGTGAGTTTACAGTTGCACTATTTACCTACTTATATTTCAAACGTTCATTCAATGCAGCTGACAAGTTATATTTAGTTGTAAAATTGTTACAAAATTAAATACCTAATTATATTTCATTACGATACGCTGTAGCCAACTATAATAATTTCAAAATTTTCTCAAGGCAAATTTTCCTGCATATGAAACACATTTTTAATCTGTCAGGTTATCGGCCAAACAGAGACAGTTTTGCAATGACACTTTGGTAAAGAACCTCAAGCCGTGTCTCCACGAAGTTCGACATTTACTCCTATATATTTTTCTCAGTCTACAGCTAACGACGTATAATATTTATTTGTTCCTGAGTTATGGACATTTTCTATGTATGTATTTATCTATATAAGTATGTATATCGTACCTGCAAGTTGTATTTTAGTTTGTTGTGTTTTACATCATAAATGGATGGAAGTAATATTTAAGGTTCTCGAGTGGCGACCGCGTACCGGAAGGCGCAGCGTGGGTAGGCCCCCCGCAAGGTGGACTGATGACCTGGTGAAGGTCGCAGGAGTCCGCTGGATGCGGGTAGCGCAGGACCGGTCATTGTGGAAATATTCGGGGGAGGCCTATGTCCAGCAGTGGACGTCTTTCGGCTGAAATGATGATGATGATGATGATGAATATTTAAGGTGCATTGGAATAATTGCAAACCTCGAAAATTATTTTAAAAATTACTCCAATGTACCTTTCAAAAAGTTACTATAGTCCTCATATTAACTGTTTGTTGCTTATAATTGTTTGTTATGGAAGCGAGACTCATAGAAAAAGTATTGTATAAAATCGTAACATAATTAAGTTTTTCAATCTCGTACCTTACTTAGGCCACTCAGCAAGCTTTGTGGCTTAAACACGTTACTCGACTAAAAAACTCTTCATTATGTCACGATTGTATAAAATACTATTATGTATCTATATTTATATTTTATGAAGTCACTCCTATTTATATTCTAGATTTACATAATGTATGTACCTACGAACCCTTCCTTATCTTGATATCAGACGTTTTTAATTCTCGTGTTAATTTAAAAAAATCTTCTTAACAGCTCGAACAACGTGTCCGGGCGAGTGACAGTAAACGGGCACGCGCGCGACATGCACGTGTTCAAGAAGCTGGTCAGCTACATCATGCAGGATGACATGCTGCAGCCGCGGTTGACGGTCATCGAGGCCATGAGGATCGCAGCTGACCTCAAGCTGGGCAAAGAACTGGGCAAAGCTGAGAAACATCTTATAGTAAGCAGCTCAATTCCTCGTTCCTAAATAATACAATGGTTATTAAAAAAAAACGTTATAGCAGAGCAGTGGTGTCTGAGATAAAATTACACAAGTTTCCATATTATTATCTCACTTACTAAAGAAGCTGAGAGAGTTGGGACTATATAAAGTAACGATTAGAATTATTCCAGGCGTCAACCTTTGGCGTTGCGCTTGGTTTAGCGTTTGGCTTGGCGTTGGCAACCTCCCTTACTTATTTCTTTCATAAAAAGGAGGTCTAATTGGTTTTTATTCCGAAAACATTTTAAATCACATAGACCACCCCATTTTATTCACTATAGAGTCAAATGTCCGCGTCCTTATCAGAATAAGGATGCTGACATTTGAGTCATTGAATTTTTGGATAATTCTTTTTTGTTTAGCATAAAAACGTATTATTGGATAAACCTCGAGAATCATTACTTATTACTTTAGTGTGTACATTGTATGTGTATATTTATATACATGATAAAGCAGGTAAATAATTAGGCATTGAAACAGTCGTGTGATGTTTTTGAAACCCACGCTCGAGTTTTAATGTCTTTCATTATATACAATCTCATAAACTACTATAACATGCTGGAGACGCAGTATGAATCCCGTCTTTTTTTACAAAGAGCTGAGATATCAAAGATCACTGAATCATCTAATTCATATTATATAAAAGTATATTATAACTAAGTAATATAAATTTTTCGTTTGATAGCCAAATTAAGTTTCTCTTTAAATGAAAACGCAAAAAAAAATGCCAAGTGCATTTTAGTCAATGTGGAAAGTAAAACACATGTAAATCAATATGTAGAATAGCCCACCTATTAATTTGACTCAAATTAGGGCATATTGAAGCATTAGTTCTGCGTTTTTACAAGGGGCATTATACATTGGCCCGTGCTCTAATCAATGTACATCTACGGTCGAGGCCGATCGCTTTATGTCATCGTGGCATTGGGGTCATGCTCCCAACGATTTTCTTAAGTGGACTCCATTTATCTGTACTTGTCTTTTTCTATAGATAGCTAACCGTTTTTGCACTGGCCTTTTCGGATTTGTTGGTGGAGCCGGATAAGATCCTTTTAGGCGGGATTAGTTTTTCTCCTGGACCCTTTTTATTGGCAGTTCAAAAACCACAACGATACAAATGCGTTATTTCGTCGTTTCGTGGAAATATTTTCATTTTTAGTTTCCATTGTACTTACTCTTTTGTTGTACATAATCAAGTGAGGAAAAAAAAGGATATTTAAAACAAGTTCGGAACCTGAATCCGACAGGAACAGGAATCTTTTAAACAAGTAGTATAAAGAAGTAAAGGATTTACTGCAAAATATGGTGAGTGGGGATTGCGAGGGTAGTTAGGTCATGGATGGGGAGCGTAAGGTTGTTAGAAGGGCGAGTTTGTATTTTTAGAAATACTTCATTCTTTCTCTTGACAAGTCAAGCTATTGTAATACGAGTATTGTGTCAATTCTAGAAATCGTCCCATCTCACTCAATTCCTATACGCCCTAACTATCTACACAACGAGTTTCCCAACTCGGCCTTCCTAATATTTTGTGTTTATCGTAAAATCTATGAAACGAAAAACAGATTATCATTGAAAAACTAATTTCCATACACATTTTAATTGTATAGATCAACCTGCCTCATAGAGGTAAATATAAACTTTTTTTAATATTTGAACTTTCAATTGGTCCCAACCCACCCCTTTTTACGGTACTTGTCAAACCCTAACTAAAAATTTTTTACTTTCTTGTAGCACTTTATCAGGATTTGAATACGGGACCTCCAGTTCTGTAGGCAGGGTCAGTACCGATTATAACTAATGAATACTACCTACTTTCATAAAGTACTCGTATTCATTAGTTAGTAGTTCATAAAGTTGATAGGTATACATAAGAATATTAAGGGTGACTTTTTAGGGTTCCGTACCCAAAGGGTTAATCGGGACCCTATTACTAAGACGCCGCTGTCGGTCCATCCGTCTTTCTGTCACCTGTACAGGCTGTATCTCATGGACCGTGAAAACGGTTAAAGTTTTCACAGATAATTCGAAGAGAAATTCGCGACCAGATATTTTTATACAAAATTTTACATGGCCTTATCGATTCTCCTAACCTTCTTTCAGAAATTTCAATTAGATGTCCCAATCAGCGAACTCAATCTACTAATTTACTTGCAATTAACTTTGGACGAACAACATATGCAAGAAATAGGTTTTTAGCAAGAGCGTGTAGTATATATAATGAAAAATTTACCGACATTGATATATTCCACCTGCCATTCAAACAATATGTCTCTGCAATAAAAAGTAAACTTGCAGTAGAAATAGTAATGCTTAATGCTTAGTACTTATACTTTATCTTTTTTCCTATGTAAAATCATAATTTTCATTTGAAGTCGTACCTATGAATGTGTTTTGATAGATTGTATTTAGTGCATGTTGTCAAATAAGTATAATTTTTAAGAAAAAAAAACCGACTTCATTTGGTTCCCGGTAAAAGTGAAATTTTGAATTTGTTTGAGTTTTTTTTTTTTATACTACGACGGTGACAAACAAGCATACGGCCCGCCTGATGGTAAGTGGTCACAGTAGCCTATGGACGCCTGCAACACCAGGGGTGTTACATGCGCGTTGTCGACCCTTTAAAAAAAAGGAGGAAGCCAGTTTACTTCACAAATATCCAATACACCGCACGTGTACGATCGAAAATTGAGGAGCTTTCTTAATGTCCCAGGGCTTATATCATTACATGTGAAGTATAATCAAACGGAACTCCCTTGTATAATAAAACAAACAAAATAACAATGTGTTAAATTGGATGACAGACTGTAAATTATCGAGCAGTTTCAATATGCCATCCCTGATTATCAACATCCAGCAAAATGATGGCCACAGTAAGAAAATGCGTAAGCTAATTATGAACACCCTCTAATCACAATGATGATGATGTGCCGTTCAAATTTGAGGAGTTCTCTGAATTCTTCAAGAAACCCATCATCAGAATAGAAATCAAATCAAAAACATGAATGTCACAACTAGGATAATAAGTAGAGCTAGGTTTATCGACCAGTTCCACTTTGCCATCCCTGGTCTTCATCATCAGGTCCACTTCATCAAAATGTTGGCTCCCCCAAAACAATGTTTTAGTTACTTAAGGAAACCCTCAAATCAGAATGCATGTGCCGTTAAAATTTGAGGAGTTCTCTCAATCCCTCACGAATTCCATCATCAAAATAGAACTATAATCAAATAGGACTATCTTGAAGGTATTTCCTTACAAAGAAAAGATGAATGTCTCAAATCGGATGATAGAGCTGGGAATTACCAAGCAGTTCCACTTTGCCATCCCTGGTCTTCATCATCAGGTTCACTCCACCAAATTGAAGATGTTCGTAAAGAAATGCTCGAGTGTCTTAAGAAACTACCCAAATCATTATGCATGTGCCTTTCAAATTTGAGGAGTTCCCTCAGTTCCTCATGGATCCCATCATCAGAAATTGATTTTGAAAGAAATGGAACTAATCTGGAACCATCTATTTTCATAAAAAAAATTTTTTTTTAATCGGATGATAGTCCTGGGAATTACCAAGCAGTTCCACTTTGCCATCCCTGGTCTTCATAATCAGGTCCACTCCTCCAAATTGATGATGTTCGTAAAGAAATGCTCGAGTGTCTTAAGAAACTACCCAAATCATCATGCATGTGCCTTTCAAATTTGAGGAGTTCCCTCAGTTCCTCATGGATCCCATCATCAGAAATTGATTTTGAAAGAAATGGAACTAATCTGGAACCATCTATTTTCATAAAAAAAAAAAAATTAATCGGATGATAGTCCTGGGAATTACCAAGCAGTTCCACTTTGCCATCCCTGGTCTTCATTATCAGATCCACTCCACCAAATTCATGATTTTCGTAAAGAAATGCTCAAGTTTCTTAAGAAATCACCCAAATCAGCATGCATGTGCCTTTCAAATTTGAGGAGTTCCCTCAGTTCTTCATGGATCCCATCATCAGAAATAGATTTTGAAAAAAACGGGACCAACCTGGAACCATCTACTTTAAGAAACCAAAAAAAAAATTCAAATCGGTTCAGTAATGACGGAGTTCTGAGGTAACATCCATTAAAAAAATAATAATAATAATAATAAAAAAAAAAAATTTAATCGGATGATAGTCCTGGGAATTACCAAGCAGTTCCACTTTGCCATCCCTGGTCTTCATTATCAGATCCACTCCACCAAATTACCACGTTTGCCAATGAATAGACGTAATCTAGCGCTAATGAGTGCCCTGAATGCTTTACTAGAACCGTATCTACGGACTAGTAATGGTTTAGATGATACACACTCGATCATGTACTGCGGGGCCATCACGGCGTGCCGTGTTGCTCGAGTCAAGTTTCCGGACGCTGAACGTGCACCTAGGACCGCCGGGAGTGTCCCTGCGTGGCAAGTGCGGATCGAGCGTCGTATCAACTCATTTAGGACTCTTATTGCAAAGCTGATCTGCTTCAGGGGGGGCAATAATCGCCCCCGAGTAATGCGTTTTGTGAACCAGGCGTTCGCGGGGACGGGTATTGAGCCCCGCGACTACATGGCCAATGTCACAGAACGCATCGACTTTCTGAAGCAGAAAATCTATGCATGGGCAAACCGTATTCGCCGCTACAGAAAGCGTGTGGATCGATTCCAGCAAAATCGTCTTTTCCAAAGTGACCAAAGGAAAGTTTACCGAAGGTGGGAGGAAACCAATCCACGTGTGCCCGATGCAGGCCCACCGGATGCTGCTGCCATGTCTGATTTCTGGCGTAGCATCTGGTCGGTGCCCGTTGAGCACACGGAAGGTGAATGGATGAGTGTTGTCGAACGTGAGTGCGAGGCCATCGAACCTATGGGGGCTATTACCATCAGCCCCGAAGACGTAACTTGTGCTGTCCGTACGGTTCAGAATTGGAAAAGTCCTGGACCGGACGGATTGCACAACTTCTGGCTAAAGTGGTTTCGATGCTCGCACTCACGGTTGGCAACGCAATTTCAACAAGCCCTTGAGCTTGGTTCCCTGCCACCTTCCTTAACAACTGGTATAACTTTCCTGCTCTACAAGTCCGGTAGTACCACGGAAGCTAAAAACTATCGACCCATCACGTGCTTGCCCACGCTTTACAAGCTCCTTACATCCATTTTGAGAGTAAAAATTAACGCGCATATTGTCGCAAACAATGTTTTGGCCTCTTCTCAAAATGGTTGTAGGGTTGGGTCCCGTGGTACTAAAGAGCTCCTCCTCATCGACATGGCCATTTGCCAACAAGCTCGGCGGAACAAGGGAGCCCTCTCGGCCGCTTGGATTGACTATAAAAAGGCCTATGATTCGGTGCCTCATTCATGGCTGAAAAGGATATTGGAGCTGTATAAACTTGATGCAGCTTTAATATCCTTCTTAAGCGCGTGTATGGGGCAGTGGACCACAGTCCTTTGTCAACCAGGAGGCAGAGATGGTCCCCTTGGGCCGCAGGACTTTATAAGGATAGAGCGAGGAATATTCCAGGGTGACAGTCTGAGTCCCCTGTGGTTCTGCCTAGCTTTGAATCCTCTCAGCACCCTGCTGAAGGATTCGGGGCTAGGTTGCCGGCTTCGGAGAGAGGGTGAAGTCATTTCTCACCTTCTATACATGGATGATCTCAAACTATTTGCACCAAATGACCGAGGTTTGTTGGAGCTATTGCAAACCACTGAAGTTTTCAGTAGAGCCATCAAAATGGAATTTGGTGTCGATAAGTGCGCGATTATGCATGTACAGCAGGGGAAAGTAGTAAATTCAACAAATTTGCAACTTTCTGAGACAATGTCGTTCAGATCTATCTCTGAAGCAGAAACCTATAAATACCTTGGTATGTCACAGTCGTTGGGTATAGAGGATGTGGGTATTAGACAGGCGACAAAGGAGCGCTTTTTTGGACGGCTGACAAAAGTACTTAATAGTCTTTTGTCAGGTGGCAACAAAGTGCGCGCCTTTAACGCTTGGGTAATGCCCCTGCTCACGTACTCCTTTGGCATACTAAGGTGGACTCAGACCGAGCTGGATGCCCTGGATCGGAGAGTTCGCCTACTGCTTACCACACATCGTATGCTACACCCACGGTCGTCTGTTATGAGATTGTACATCCCACGGAAATGTGGAGGTCGCGGCTTTTTAAATGCCAAAAACCTTCACAACCGTGAGGTGTACAATCTTAGGAATTATTTCCTTAACAACGAGTGTGGGATGCATCGTGATGTGGTGGCAGTAGACAGAAATCTCACGCCGCTCTCCTTGGCTAACGAGAATTGGCGCAAACCTGTGGTACTAAGCACCGAGGACCGCAAGACGGTATGGAAGAGCAAAGAGCTACACGGGCGGTTCTACAAGGCCCTCGCGGGCCCCGATGTAGATCTGTCCGCATCGGTGAACTGGTTACGATTCGGGGACCTTTTCGGAGAAACCGAAGGTTTTGTCTGTGCAATTGCGGACGAAGTTATCATGACGAATAACTACCGGAAATATATCCTGAAGGACGGTACGGTCGACATTTGTCGGGCATGCCGCCGTCCCGGAGAGTCACTCAGGCATATTATTTCCGGTTGTTCTCATCTTGCTAACGGCGAGTACTTGCACAGACATAATCTCGTAGCCAGGATTATTCACCAGCAACTTGCTCTTAAATACGATCTTGTGGTCCACGAAGTGCCGTATTACAAGTACGCACCTACGCCAGTTCTCGAAAATGGTCGTGCCACGCTCTATTGGGATCGATCTATCATCACGGACAGGACTATTGTAGCTAATAAACCTGACATCGTGCTGGTTGATCGATCGCAGCGCCGGGCCGTGCTCGTCGACGTCACCATCCCCCATGACGAGAATCTCGTGAAGGCCGAGAAGGACAAGTCCAGTAAGTACCTTGACTTGGCTCACGAAATAACCGCCATGTGGGATGTTGACTCGACGATCATTGTCCCGATAGTCGTTTCAGCGAACGGTCTCATAGCGAAGAGTCTCGACCAACATCTTGAGAGACTCTCGCTAGGTGGATGGATCAAGGGTCAGATGCAGAAGGCAGTAATCCTGGATACGGCGCGTATAGTCCGGCGGTTCCTTTCTCTGCGGCCCTAACCACCGGCAGCCTGGGCCCTGCCCCGTTGCCGGCGGCACTCTAGGTTAGGTTTTTTATAATATGTTTATATGTATTTTGTTTTTGTATGTGTTTTTGTATTTTACTTTTATAATCATATTATAAAATTACCTAGCCTAAGAATTACAGAAAATAAAGAGAATAATAATAAAAATTCAGACGAATTGAGAACCTCCTCCTTTAGAAATATTGAAGTCGGTTGAAAATAACTGTCAAACTCTCTTAATATCACACTCAGCAACTGAAATGTTATTAGTCATTAGTGGAAACTGTTTGGCTTATGTATGTCTTATTTGTTTAACTATGTGTATTGATTATGCCTGTTTGTTTCCCACAGGTTTAAATAAATAAATAATGTATCTTTGTTGCCGCTATAACAACAAATACTAAAAAACAGAATTTTAATATCTTTTTGTTCGTTTTTGCTCGATATTGATAACGGCAAAAGGCTTGAAATATTTACAGAATATTTCGTTGTATTGTAACTTTTAAAATATATAATTAAATTTAAAAAACAACAAATATTTAACCTAATTCCTACATCACAAACTAGATCGATTTGTATGAAATTGTATTTGGTATACGTAATAATGCTACTGGATCTTGACTTAGTATATTTCTAATTTTGTTTTAGGTAGAAGAAATCTTGCAGACGCTAGGTCTCTGGGAGCACCGGGACACGAGGTCCGAGTACTTGTCCGGGGGACAGTCCAAGCGGCTCTCTGTTGCCCTGGAACTGGTCAACAACCCCCCTATCATATTTTTGGATGAACCTACCACGTAAGTAAAGAAAATATTATTATAACCTACTGTTTAAATTAGATATACTCAGGCCCAGGGGTGATGTCGTGGAGGCGGATGTGCGCCAGCTCTATGCCAATTCATGGCAGGAAACCGCGCTGGATCGGGTCAGGTCACTGAGCCAAAATAGTAAGTAAGTAGGCCCACTTGCACCACCCAGGGTAAGCCGCTAACACGGACTCAAGCTGTAAAATTTCATACAAAAAACGCTTAACCATGGGTTATGTGGCTAGCCCCGAGTGGTGCAAGTGGCCTTTAAGGGATTACAAAAAAATAGCATTTGCGTATGTTGGCTAGGCTAAAAATCTAACAGAGTTGCCGTAATCTAGATGCTTCGCCTGGTATATCTACATCATTATTCTAACATAACTTACAGATCCCTGTTAAACCTAAAATAGTATTATGCCTTTATATTTGAAACTGTGAATGTATTTCCGTAGCTCAGACAGTAAAAAAAAATGACATCCGCTAAAAATAATAAGAGTTTCAAAATAGTAAGAAAACTTTAATTAAATATTTTTTTAATTAAACAATGCTCCTGCTCTTCTGGCTCCCACGACGATGCCTTCCCACGTCTCGCGGCAGACTTGCTCGATATAAATGGGATCTAGATGGAATCCTTCGAAACCACCTTGAAGACCGGGTAACTCATAAGTGTAAGACAATGGCACACCAATCAGATGCGCGTAGTCCTCAGAAGCCCCGGACGCACCATACCAGAGTACCAAGACAGCGTTGCCGACTATATAGTTAGGGAAGTTAGGGAGCTTCATGGCATCGATAGCAGTAGCCATGTTTACACCGACAGTGTGGAGAGCGAGAGCATTAGGAGATAGAGAGCCATCATGACCCCATCCGTAGAGGATCATACTACCGTAACTGTGCATGGTCAAATACAAAGCCATACGATGAAGATATTCGTGAAGCAGATCCCTCACTACTCTAGTTTCAATTTCGGAAAATGCGCGGCTACCGCCGTAAGTATCTGCACAAGGAGAGGTACTTGTACCAACAGTGTTCCAGAAAAAGTCATAGTTACGATTGCCGTCTACTCCAGGGCAGAATGAGCTCCAGGAATGGGAGTCAGTCGATCGAGTCTTGCGCCAGAATCGGTCCTGGAATGAACAAACGTCACCGTTAAGTCTCACATTTCGAAAAATATTATAAATAAGTGTACGTCTTCATGCATCCTATACATTTTGGAAAAAATGACATTAATATAACGTTGTATACTAAAATAATAAATTAACAAACATAACGGCATTTGCGCTATTCTACCATCCTTCTGGACCGGCAGTTTTAGTATAGAATGTAATGTAATATAATGTAGAACCGTTTTTATTTCCATAAAGATAATGTTTTTTTCTTTTGATTCAAAATATTAACTATCAACTTTTATAATTTATGGTACATTATCTTTATGAAAAAAAAACGGTTTTACATTACATTACATTCTATACTATAGCCGGTACAGAAGGATGGTAGAATAGCGCAAATGCCTATTCTAACTGGCAATTACTTGCGCCTAATGCGGCAACAGTGGCAACATGTTGGTACTAGTTTATTTACAAATATATAAATTACAAAAGTTGATAGTTAACATTTTGGATCGAAAGAAAAAAACATTATCTTTATGGGAAAAAAAACGGTTCTACTCGCGAATTACTTTACAAATCATTTGGAGCAATTAATAACCTGAAGAAGAGAAGGCAGAACCTAATATAAACAATGATTATGTCTTGACTGACTTACAATCAATGCAGAAGCAAAAGTACTTAATCGCTATACTTTACTAAATATTCGTTACACTTACATTCGTGTGGCTAAAAGCGTAACCGTCAGGATTGACAACAGGTAGGATGATCCAATCGAAGTTCTCTAGAAGGTCAGGCTCGGTCACGTCTTCCGTCAACTTGTGAATCATCCAGGTGACTGAAGCGGGGGAGATCCACTCCCTGGCATGGATACCGCCATCAATGAAGATTACAGGTTTACTTTCGTCTTGGAAATTGGTGGTGGAAATCTTGAGGTAGTAGATGGGGCGGCCTTGAAAAGAATTTGCGGGTCGTTCCAAGGTAACAGTATCAGGAAAACGAGCGGAAATGTCAATGAGGTAAGCGTCGATCTGAAAAAAATAAATAGAAAAGGAGATGGAATGCTGCATCGCTGTTCACAATTCAAAAGAATAGTGATAAAGTAAATTTTAAAAGAAAATTAAGTTATTGTATAGCTATTGCGTACCGAGATTTTTGATATGTACATTTTATTAGAAGGGAACTGTTTGTAACCGTAAAATGTACGCGTGAAAAATTTTACAGAATGGCAGAGCAATTGACAGCAACATCTTAATTAGTTATTAAGTAAGTACTGTAAGTTGGTAAGTACCTCAGTTGGCTGTACAACAAGCCTTGTTTAGAAATATATTTTGGACATACCGCTTCCTGAGTCTGATAGTTGTCATAGGGTAGACTTTTTCCACCATTCCTTACAAAGTCTCGTGCTTTCTTAGCCTCGATCAATTTATCGTCGTGGTCTAAAGCGCTGAAATGAGTAATTTAATTAAATAACTGGAACTAAATGTCGACCTCATTTGTTTTCATTACGCTCATTTGATTGCATTTGTCGTCCATAAACGTTCGGGCATATCCGCCGGATCTGCTAATTAATGCATTACGAAAGTCTGGCGGATGCCCGGCGGACACCTACCCTCTATGGAGATCTAACGGATTGCCTGAACATATATGGCCGATATTTCAATATTACGGCTGCGATTGCAAGTCAACTATTTGATTTGATTGCAAATACAGTAGTAGTCATAGTGACGTAAAGAACATAGAATTATGCAACTTCTGCATGTCAAACGTGTGATAATTTATACCAAATAAATAGGTTATATTTCTATTGTGTGAGAAAACATATCTTTGTCCTAAACTTTAATTAGATTGGTCTCGTGTCCTATTTCTAATAAAAGAAGTTAGATAGAGATTTCCGCGTAGCTGCCTAAGCAGAAATCAACTTACTCTATTTTAACAAATTTAGCAGTAGATAGAAAAAACTAATTTAACTTTATTGAACTTTTCCAAAAATTAAAGAATAGCATTTAAAATAGTCGTGTTTTTCTCATGTACTCCAATTATTTCTTCAAAATTATGAGTACACGTATTTTAAAATGCACAGTTTTCTGCTTAGAATGCGATAAGATAATTTTAAAGGTTTTCTACATAAAAGCAAGTATATTTTGATGTTTTCATTTAGCTTTGGTACCTTGTTATTGATAAGTGCATAAACACCAGCATGGCATACATACCTACGATATATTGCATTATTCCAATTTAGTGTAAGTATGTCATGTTCATGTCAATCACGTTTCAAGATACATCCATGGAAAATCCATGGAGCATTCCATGGAAAAGTCTACCACTGCTTATCCGAACGCCTGTTTTCTTGAGATTGATCAAGGTCAATTTTAAACTATAGAAAAATACTTTAATAATTTAAAAAGTAACTACGAACTAGTGGGACATTCCGTAAAATGCACAAAAGTACTAAATTCATAAGCGTTTCAAAAAATAACGGTAGCTAATGGCAGCCCTTTAAATATAAAATAGGTATATCGTATACAAATATTTAAAAAAAATACACTATTTCTACGTATTTTCAACCGACTTCAATATTTCTAAAGGAGAAGGTTCTCAATTCGTCTGATTTTTTATTATTTTTATTATTATTTTTAATGTATGTTACCTCACCTCAGAACTCCGTCATTACTGAACCGATTGAAAAAATTTTTTTGTTTGCTGAAAGTAGATGGTTTCAGATTGGTCCCGTTTTTTTCAAAATCGATTTCTGATGATGGGATCCATGAGGAACTGAGGGAACTCCTCAAATTTGAAAGGCACATGCATGCTGATTTGGGTGATTTCTTAAGAAACTCGATCATTTCTTTACGAAAATCATCAATTTGGTGGAGTGGATCTGATAATGGAGACCAGGGATGGCAAAGTGGAACTGCTTGGTAATTCCCAGGACTATCATCCGATTTGAGACATTCATCTTTTCTTTGTAAAGAAATACCTTCAAGATAGTCCTATTTGATTATAGTTCTATTTTGATGATGGAATTCATGAGGGATTGAGAGAAATCCTCAAATTTTAACGGCACATGCATTCTGATTTGAGGGTTTCCTTAAGTAACTAAAACATTGTTTTGGGGGAGCCAACATTTTGATGAAGTGGACCTGATGATGAAGACCAGGGATGGCAAAGTGGAACTGGTCGATAAACCTAGCTCTACTTATTATCCTAGTTGTGTCATTCATCTTTTTGATTTGATTTCTATTCTGATGATGGAGTTCTAGAAGAATTCAGAGAACTCCTCAAATTTTAACGGCACGTTGATTGTGATTAGAGGGTGTTCATAATTAGCTTAGGCATTTTCTTACTGTGGCCATCATTTTGCTGGAGTGGTTGATAATCAGGGATGGCATATTGAAACTGCTCGATAATTTACAGTCTGTCATCCAATTTAACACATTGTTATTTTGTTTGTTTTATTATACAAGGGAGTTCCGTTTGATTATACTTCACATGTAATGATGGAAGCCCTGGGACATTAAGAAAGCTCCTCAATTTTCAATCGAACACGTGCGGTGTATTGGATATTTGTGAAGTACACTGGCTAACTCAAACAAATTCAAAATTTCACTTTTACCGGGAACCAAATGAAGTCGGTTTTTTTTCATAAAAATTATTTCTACTCCTGTCAATTAGATAACTGACAGCCATATTAATAAAGAACACATTATAACGTTGTCTATGGTATTGTATAAGAACACTGTTCTTATGGACTTTCATTTTTTAATTTCTATAGTGGACATACGACATTTTGCACATTCTGCCACCTTTCGAGATTTTGCTTTATCCGTTATTTTAGCTGTCGTAGAAAAACTAGCGTATGCAACAGCTCATAATTGGTTCTTAAAACTCTTGGGTCTATTATCCTCTTGGGTATTATTATTATTAACGGCCTCCTAGCCTAGTTGGTAGTGACCCTGCCTACGAAGCAGTAGGTCCCGGGTTCGAATCCCGGTCAGGGCATTCATTTGTGTGTTTATCACGAATATTTGTTTCTGAGTTATGGATGTTTTCTATGTATTTAAGTATTTATATGTATCTATATATTATATATATCGTCGTCTAGTACCCACACCACAAGCCTTATTGAGCTTACCGTGGGACTAGGTCGATTTGTGTAACATTGTCCCACAATATTTATTTATTTATTTATTTATTTTTATTTATTATTATATCACTGTTGCATAAACTACTATTATTATACCTACTTAAATGTTGTCGTGCGGTTTTTAGGTAAATTATTTAAAAGCTGAAATATTTGCCACTTTTTTAGGGTAAACCTTTAAAGGAAAAACGGAACCATAATAGTATCACTTTGTTGTCCTTTCGTCCGTCTGTCCGTTTGTCTGTCAAGACCCTTTATCTCGGTATCCTTACGCGTTACACACGTTAAGATAGCAAGTTGAAATTAATACCACTTGCACGAATCTACGGTCCCTTGAAGCTGATAAAAAACTAAACATCTACGTCAACATAATCAAAAGATGCGGCCGTTTATGTCTTATTTTCCATACATTTGCAATGAGGCAATGGGAATCAAAATGTACCTATAGGGTACATCCCGTTGACCGAGAATCACGAAATTTGGCAAAAAATATCAAACACATAAATAGAAATAGATGTAACGACAAAGTTTCGACAGCGTACAAACACGTTTACTCCTACGCTGAACTCGAGTAACTCAGCAATCTATATGAATTGCAAGGATCTTATCGTAAGATACTAGATTTCAAGATTGTTTTTAGCGTAGAATACCCCGTTAAAAAATATAGTTGTTTTATTTAATATCTGTATTTTGAAAGGTATACTTTATTTTTAAACAAATTAATGAATGTTGTATTTCGTAAAACTGAATCGAATGGTGTAAAAAACATTTTTTTTGCTCAATTTTAAGATGCTTGATTTTTGCGTAGGGCAACCGACAGGCTCCTGGTTCTCGTATAATGCCACTGTGGCATTATCCTACGGATACTTCAATATATGTTTGTAGTACTAATGAGGAAATATGTTTGTTTTTATTAGTCACCTTTTTTAATCTTTACCTAACTGGTTTTTACCAATCCAGATAATTTAAAGCAATCAATTTAATATTAAACCCTATCGGAAGATTATGAATAATAATTGATTATTGGTTATCAGTTACGTCAACAAGGGTATATAATCTTATTACAATATTGATTGATTTCTTCATTACATGGATTATTATGATTTTGTATTAATCCGTACAACGTCGCGGCACGGATGTACGTATAACAAAGCACTTTAAGTGTAGGCACTAATACCACAGCTAATACTTGGAATTACGACAAAATAGTTAAGAGACGGTATCCGTTACTAACTTTTGGTATGTTTTAAGGTGTGCTATGTGAAGTCAGGAACCCCAAAACTGTCCAAACAGTGGCGAAAGTCAATGCATCTCGCTTAACGATATCATCAAAATGGCACGCGCCTCGTTACAAAAATGCGTAATTCCATTGCACATAAACAGTGCATAACAATGCAAATAATGAGCAGTTTACCATAAATTTGCGAATAAATTCAAGTATTGTATGAACTCTAATTTGGTTAATAATATAAATAAAATAATTATCGACTCACGTAGTTTTTGTTTGCAAACTTTTCAAATCTGAATAAACTAAAGAATGAAATCAGCGATACTATGAACACATTAAATGAAGCCAACATTATAGGGGATTGTTTTAGTTTAGTTTCAATATTAAACTCGTGTTTTTGTGATAAAACATTCAATTATCTACTTACGCCTTAACATTTTCAGCATGGACCTTGTAGTCGATAGCCAAGTCTTCTAAAGCCTTTGTAAATGCTGCCTTATACTTAGGCCCCACTAGAACAACACCCTCACGTTGAACAATGGGGTGACTTAGGACATCGACGTGGTACTGGTCCAGACTCGGTCCGAGAGCTTTCAGCTGGTCTGCAGAGGCTGGCCCCACGTAATAGGACGTCCATCTATGGTTAAAAGACAATTAGAAAATTACCAATTCTAACACGGTCCCAAGAATGTATTTTTCATTAGTATCGGTGAACACACCTAACATAATCGAACGAGCAACCTATGCGGGTGAGTTCTTCCAATCTACTTGGACACGCCGTCGTTTGTATGCCAGTATGTAGCCATGTATGTTTGTTTGTATGTATGTTTATATGTATTTATGTTTGTATGCATGTGTGTATGTTTGTATGTTTGTTGAACAATAATTGTATCGTCGGTCGGATCGTCGTCAAATTTGGCTGGTGGTTGGATTAGACAGATAGAGTTTTTAAATTGGAATATGAGCTAAATCGGTAAAGGGGTTGCCGAGAGATAGGCGTCGCGAGTTCAAGTTCGAGGTAAACCAATAGTCATTGATTTTCGAAGAAGGATAGTTTGGTTTTCGTAAGGAAATTATGCAGTTGGCCATTTTTCAAAATTATGGAGTACCGTTCCTTTTTTCCTTGGAATGTAAGTGACAAAGTATATGTACAGATGAGGGTACAAAATTCCTAATAATAAAACTTATATTAACTTACCCCTCATATTGTTCGTGTTTGGCATAAGCCACAGAGAACAACAAAACCACGGCTAATACCTTCATGACGCCTACTAACTATCGAATAGAATCGGCATCTTTTTATATACTTACGTGTTTTTAGAGATAGCCGGAAAGATATAGATAATCTTTAGATACCTAATCTATAAATCTTTTCAAATATAGAGTGATATTGAATTGTTGATGTATCAAATAAATAAAAATAGTTTTGGAAATAAAATGCATGTCGGAACACGCATAATACGATATACAAACATTTAAAGCGAAACGGAGAACATCATTTACTTTTTCCTTAATAAAATTGAGACTTTCTCGTCGAAAACTTGAAAACGGTTACACTTTTTTTAGAAAATTTGAACTTGTTTTTCTTCGCATTTTCTTTACCTAATTAATTTAATTTATTTAGTTTTTAAGAAACTTCAAAGTTTTGCCCTTTGTTGTATTAGCTGCTTGCTACATTTGTACCGATAATTATCAACGTCTGTAGGTAGTATTAATTCAATACTATTAATTATTAAATTCACGAATTGCTCCTTAAAATTATTTTTAATAATTTAGTTAGGACTAAATATCATATCCTAAAACGCACAATGCTCTTTTGGCTGTATCAGCTGGTGACTGTACTTTTTGCAAACTATTACCAACGCGTGTAATACATTCATATTCGATCACCTTATACATAATCCATTGCGGTACCTACATTTAAAACACCAACCTCCACATGTTAAGTTACATACTTTTTATCTAAAGTTGAGTTACATACATTAATCTCCTTTTAATAAAAAGGCTTTTAGGATATTAGTTTACCCGTCTAGAATAGTTTTGTACGCAAAGAGGTATTAGTTTATACCTCAGTATTCGAAAAGAAATTGAATTCGTGGAATATATTTGACAGATTAGTGCCTATTCGGTTATCCATTTGTGAAATCGGACACAAATTGCATTTTATCATCAAGAATACATGTCATGTACCGCTCGGGTATTGAACTACCATCACCCTAACATTATTTTCAAAAAAGTGCCCAATAAGCATCTGCGTGCATTTATTGCAAAATCACATTGTATATGGTATAATGCGTATATGCGAAATTAAAGTCCTTATGGCAGCTAAAAAACTAGTTGTCTGAGAAAATAAATATAATAGCAATGTAGATTATAGGTAGCTTTCACAATTTAAATTAAAAAATATATACACAACGACAGACATAAAACTCTAAGAGCAATTTTGAATTTGAAAATGTGGAACTATTTTTCATATCGTTCATTTCATTCACAACACTTTAAATGGCGAGACCTATATAAATATTAAACCCTTCCCCTGAATTCCATACGGGTAGGAAACTTAAATATTTGGCCCTGCTACGCTCACTCCGACTCACTCTCTATTAACTCTCGTGCTTGAAATGCACAATCAATGGTTCATATATCAGTTTAAATTACATCCCCTTGCTTCAGTTGATAAAGTATAGGTATATGTACATACATAAAACAATCAATAAAATGGTTACGTTTGCCATTCAGATGCACGCACCTCCGTAAAATTCGGATAGGACCGCTTAAAAAACTAGAACACCACAACACACGCTGCACATAAAATTATTTAGTTGAATGTTTAATTGCGTATTAGGTGATTCAGGATAATTTCGTGATAATAGGCTAGACGACTAAAAAATTCAATTTTTCACCTCAGCAGCTCGAAAAAGCTTACTTTGATATGCGAAACCAGTGAGCAAAATGCGATTTTGCTGCGAGCGTGACGTGAAGAAAATAAACGTCAGATTGACAATGTTCAGTCAAGACATGCAACTTTTTTTGTAAATGGCATCCTGGGGTGCGATTTTTGAATCTCACCGAGTGACTAATTCTCACAAAAATGAGTGATTTCCGAAAATTCGTATTTTTGAAACTCATCGGTGACTTCTGATTCTCACGCATGTGAGTTCAATTCGAATGCCCCTACCCATTCGTATTTGAAATCATCGGTGAGTATTTTGACAGTTGACTTATGTGAATTGTGAAATCTGCCAAAGTTTGTTGGAATTGGAAAACAGTAATGTTGGAGATTTAACTGAATTAGCAGCGGGGCTCACTGTAATTTCGTGAATTTCGCATATTTGTGAAAAGAATAAGAAATGGCAAGCCTGGAAGATTACATTAAGATGACGATAACGGATAGCGAATATGGCATAGCAGCAATAGAATAGAACGAGGCCTTTGAAAAAGCGCATGCTGCGATAGAAACGTGTAATGGCATATTAAAAGGCCGATTCCGCTGTTTATTAAAGCATAGAGTACCTACTGCACTATGCACCGGAGAAGGCGTCGAAAATAATAAACAGCTGCGTGGTGGTCTGCATTCAAAACTGTCGATCTTGGTCATGACAATGAAGATGATGTTTTGGATTTTGGCCTGTACTTACCTGATTTGTTGGCAAGAGAAGCTCTACGGGCATCTATAGTGCGATATTATTATTTGGAAGATTAAGCCACCTAGCGAGTAGGTAGTCGGCCTATTTTGTCACTTGCTGAAGTTTTTGTTCATGTTTTGTTATTATAGTGCACAATAAAGCATATTATGAATATCTCTTCTACTTACATTGTTTTAAATTCCTTGTACGCCCAAGCAAATTACTTACATCAACCAAACTTCCATACCTACTCCAGTTAATCATAGTTCAGTTTTTGTCTACATGAGTAGGGTAAGGTTAATGTAGCTAATTCCATCGTAGGGACTATTCTATCTAATGCTCGCCTGCATTGAATATGAATAAACACGAGTCAATAAGCAGCAGGCTATCCGTAGTTCATCAACTGAGTCGAGAGCTGCATACTGTGCTTATACTCAATGGAGGCGAGCATTAGATTGAATAGTCAAAATGACAGAATTAGCCACATTAACCTTATAAGTATAACATGGATAGGTTTTGCACAGACACTGTGCAGTTGTAAGGTATGCGGGCTGAGAATTTTTGTATGTATAGCATAGGTACATGTTGCTCTTCAATTAAAAAGAGGATGTAAATTAGTTCTCAAATGTATCAGTAAGGTACACCGACAATGATAGGGCAATATGGAACAGGCAGGAGGCAGGCATTAGGTAGCTGTAGAAACTGAATGAAACAAGGGGAGTTTGTGTAGGCTTTATATATTATTTCTTGTAATTTAGTTATAGTCTACCTACATAGGCTCATTTTAAACAATTCAATACCTCAAGTCTGTTTAGTTTAGTGTAAGCAACTTAATTAGATTAGGTAGTAGTCAATAGTTGCAATGTGCTTAAGTTGCTTATATGTGCTGTGACTTCTATTTTATAGAAAGTTAGTGTTAAAAGTTATAGTTATGGAGAACACTAGTCCTTTGCTCCTAACATAATTAACATTTTAATAAGACCGCCAATAGCCTTAATGTTAGTGAATGTACATTAAGCATCAAACATATCTATACAACTCTCCTCTTATTACAAAAGAAATAAAGCGAGAGTTGTGTAGGTATTGTTGACACTGACCGTACAGTCTGCAGCAGATGTAGTTAAGCATGCGGGGTGTCCAATATGATCTTGATGCACCCTTCTTTTGAAAACAATAAGATTGTGCTCCGACCATTTTGAACACCTTGCCTGCTCTACTACTTCTGCTGCTAGCCATATGATTACTTATACATTGACAAAATCAATCAGTTTGAATTTCTCAACTAAATAATAGGCAAATTAAATAAAGCCTTACAAGATACCTATTAATAAAACATCAGTCTAAAGCTTCGAATTTTACATTACTACTTTATTATCAAGAAGTGCATTATAAGTATATTAAAAACATCAGCCTAAATATCTGAACTAAATAATAATCGTCTTATAATCTAACATCATACATAGAATTTTTGTATCAAATCACAGCACAAGTAGGTAGCACAAATTTGCAGGTTTCACAACTTGCCACTTTCATTAAGAAAGATTGAGAGATATACTGTATCAACTGTATGAGTTATCACTTTAAATGAGAGAGGTAGACAATCCAGTCAATTCAGCCATTCTACTTTATCATCATTAATAAATTTCTTTATTGACAGGTATGATCCATATCAGATTGCAAATGGTAGTTAAAGTATAAATACAAAAAATAAAAGGAACATAAATAAATAAGTTAAAATTAATAACTTAATTTTAATTTGGTATATACCTCCGGGTATAGGTAATTAGGCTATTATCTGTTGGTCTACAAAAACTTATTTTTTGTTCCACTCATGGTGTACAGAAAACCAATATGCATACAGTATTGTCTAGATACTTAGACAAGCCATGGAGAATGCTGTTATCCAATGTTTGTAGGAAACTCCAAAAAAGTAGAGAAGTTGCATTGTCTGCTTGCCGCTTACCTGAAAGTACGAAAAAAAACATTTAGTCATAATAGAGTTCTATTATCAGCTATAAATTAGATTTTCAATGTATCCTGATCCTTTAATAATTATGTAACAGTTTGAGAAAATATCTGGAATTACAGATGTATGTGTATCAAAGATGGTGAAATTTAATTTGAATATGTTGCAGTCAACTACACAGAGGTGCACAACAAGTAATGTAACTGATTGTTATTTGATCAGTAGCCCTGTTGTGTAATATATTTATATCCTGGTCACAGCTAATAATCAACCTGGCAAAATGCATCAAAGCCTTCCTACAAGATATTAAAAAGGTAAACCGTCAGACCAATATAGTAGTAAATTTTTGCCTTAAATTACTAATTTTTATATGCTGGGAATTGGTGTGTAAGTTAGTTAGTTGGTCTTGGCATTTTCTGCAAGTTGACAACCATTGTGCACTCAGCAGCAGAAATTGCTAAGTTGGTAAGGTGACCAAAATGATTTTGGCACTGCCTAATTATTAAGACAATAAAAGTGTATTAGGATCATTGTGAAGACCTTGCACGCTGTTATACCATTGGGAAATTTCTCTGATATGATTTTAGTTATAAATTTAACCTGAATGAAAGAATAACAATGAAAAGATCCTACCTTTCTCCACGCCTTCTAGTCCTGGAATAGCATTTAATTCGGCCGCTATATCCTGCCAAACTTTCAAAGTTGCTCATTGAGCTCATTCTCCCGCATAAGCGCTTGCAGCCGAGTTTTCTGTTATATTCCAACTTTCCTCTTTTGTGGGACTGGGACCGACGACGAGCATCTATAAAAGGGACAATAAACAATTATGAGGTTAAACAACACTATATATTACGATAATAGAACGTATGCCACTAACAAATGTACATACCTTTTTTTAATACAACTGTCGCTTTCTTCGAGTAAATTTCAAGCAATCCTTGTAGTTCTGATAACAAAATGTTTCCAAAACATAAGTTTTCTTTTAAATTACACTGACTGACTGACAGGTAGGTACACCACGTTTTACGTTTGACCGATTTCATTGAACCTATTTTAAGTTATAGTATGAGAAATAAAAACCGGTGTCTGCTTAAAAAGGAACGTCATGGGACGATTGTCTATGACTGAAGTTGTAAAATGTCTGCATGTTGGTAACCTGCGTGTGAGTTTCAAAAATACGACATTTAGTAATCGGTGATATCAAAGTCACCGGTGAGAATTTTAGTCACCAGGCGAGCTCAACTCACGAGTGAGATTCAAAAATCGCACCCCTGGCCCATTTAGCCAGATGAGGCCCATTTTCAAACAATTTGATCAATTTGGCAATTAGATTATATCGTTGCAAAGTTTCATACAATCACATCAAAGCCAATTTGATTGTCCAGTCTGTACGGACATGTCTAGACGGTGCATTATGTCGGGCCCGTTTCGTCGTACCCTACTATGCAATACAGGAATAGGCAATGTGAGATCGAGGGAGTGCATCAAGGACGATGGCAGTGACGGCTCGCGATAAATCGCCCCGTCTAATATCATGTTTAAACAGAGCCAGAACCACGTTCAAAAACTCGTACGAGTTTTCATTTTTCAATATCAACTTTAAAATTTTGATTTTTATTTTATTTTTATAAGTAGATACGTTTTATAATTTATATTTACCATTTGTTGATTCATGTTTCCTCACGTATAAATCTGTAGTAAAATAATTTCTACAACTTACCATTTACGTTGTTGTGAACGATATCTAGTATCCGAACGCTATTAAAAATAATAAAGTGTTTCGGCTTTCTCATTCTCAATATAGATTATCCTCCAAAAAGATTCATTTGGAATCTAACCTCATGTTCTTAAGTTTAGTAAAAGGTAATATTTTGTTACTAATACTAATTTGTTGATAAGGTACTTTAGAATCATTATGGCATAAGCAACTTATCAACAATCAACAAAGTGGTATCCTTACCCGAAACGTCACGTAAAAGCAATACTAATGTGTAGTATTCTTAAATTAATAAAGGCTTCCTGTCCGTTCGTTTTGGTTTTAATTTATTTTTCTTCCTACTTAGGTGAAAAGTAGTATGTTCAACTCGAGACCAAAGTTATTTGCATCCCGAGCCTTTGAGTCCTTCACTACGCTCAAGATTCTAAATTAGAATCTTTCACTTGCTCAGGACTCAAAATTGGCACCCGGAATAAATACGAACTTTGCTCTCTTATTGTACAAATAACTATAGTCCGTCTTTTAGATTATTAACAAATAAGGAACACGTATTTTTTCTTTTGTTCGTCATATCAAAAATGATGAAAATGCATTGCGTTCGAGTTTTGCGTAACGTCACTATTAGGTACAATTCTTACCTAGTAGTGAAGTCACCAGTACCACTCACCAGCTCCCACCCTGGAACTTTGATGCTTTTTATCTTCGTCAATTTTAGTTAAATTGAAAAAAGAAAAAATACGTGTCTAATCATTTTCGATATTCTAACTGACGGACTAATTAGAATGATAGTTTTAACCTAGTCCTCATCCCTATTATCGTCGGTATACTGCAAAAACATAATAAGTAACTGATACATAGTTTTGAGAAAACGCAAGTTGAAACTTTGCTCCTCTTATAAGGGATTTTATAAACACATTTGTACAAATTTCAGTCATATTAATTAAAATTTAGGATCTTACCATCTTCTCAGATTTCTGAAATAGTTATTTTTTGAACGAAAAATATAGAATACTGCCCGATAAAAATATAGGGAGTGCTATTATGTTTTACCTGTAGGTATAACAAATTCACACATACTACTCAATTTGTTATCACTACATGAATTTTATGAATATTTCTAACGAATTGTGCTTTGTTACCCATATTTCTTTACTGAAGGATGTTATAGGCGATAGTTTCAAGGGGATAGCCTGTTAATAAAATTAAATATCCGTATTCCCTTGCATAAAAATACAAGTTTTATGTAATTTATAACTTTTTATTAGTTTTCTATTTTCGTATTTTTTATGCAGAATGAGAATATCTGTAGTAGGTACTTAAAAAAATATGTTTTTGTGTATATTATTATGTATATGTATTTTTAAGTAGAAAACTGAAAGACAAAGAATAAAGTCACAACTTGGGAATGATTGTACCAAAATAAACCCGGTAAGCTTTCTCTTATTCCCTTCTCAGTATTAAATTTTAATTTCCATCTGTGACATTTATCGTGTACCTTAATGTACAGCGCTTACGTCGCTAAGCAACACATTAGTATAAGAGCGCCGTATGCCTCGGCTACTAATCGTTTGCCTCAGGATTTCATCATTTTTATCACTAAACGTTGTACACGCATAGATTTGTATTTGCTAAGGACACATAGATTTATAATTATGCGCTTTTTTATTTAATATAATTATTGTTTTCGTTATAAATCAGTCCCCGCAAATGGTATGGGTGGTTGGCATCTATAAATTATATAATGCTTAAAGAATAAACATAGAAAAATAAAATTTTAATTTAACTAATAATATACCTATGTTCTTAAGGCACCTAAAGTAGAGTCTAGACTAGTATACAATGTTGTATAAATCCTGAACAGACTTAGAAGGTGAAGTTCAGCTGAGTATGGATCCCAGGGCACGAGGGCTACATCGGCAACAAGCATGCAGATGGGCTTCCTAGAGAGTTCAGAATCATTTGTAGGACTCTCACAGGAACCTATAACAACGGTAATCAAAAACCATGTCAAATTTAAACACCGGTGATTTGACAGGTCTTAGGCATTAAAAACTCTTCATGCGCGAATTAGACTCGGGCTGGGGTATAAAGCTTTAAAAACTAAACTGTGGAATGAGCGGTCGCCTGCGTTATTTCCGGTTCGATACGACCTCCAAACCCTCAAGAAAAGAGCGTACTTCCACCTTAAAGGTCGGCAAAGCACTAACAACACCTCTGACGTTGCAAGTGTCCATGGACGACTATAACCAACCATACCATCAGGCGATTCGTCTGCTCGTTTGCCGCTGATGTCATAAAAAAAATTGCTCCAAATTATTATAGGGGTGTTTATTAGCGGGCAATTACACAAAATGTAATGTAATTTAACACTCTCAGCGCCACGTGGGCCGCCGGCGGCCCACAATATTTCGAGTAGAGCAGGCCACCGCGAATATTTAGGAACTTTAGTAGCAGGCCACGTGGGTTGCCTGCGGCCCACAAAAGGTACATGTCAGCAGGCCACTATTAATTTTCATCAATTTTCAGTACCTTTACCGGCAGGCCACATGGGCGGCCGGCGGGCCCAACGGCAAACTTCACCAGCAGGCCACGTGGTACGCAATGATCCCACAAAGATAAAAATGGCATAATTTTTTAACCACTAACTCTTATATAATAAATTGCGGATAACACTTACGTACTTTTAGTCACTACGCGCGAATATTTTAGACATCTTAGGATGCCATTATCAAGTAGCAGGCGGACGTAATTCCAAAGTGATCTGCCTCGCCGCGCGCACTGTTCTCGATTATAAAACCGGTTTAGGATGATTTTGTCTGGGAATCCCGGGATCGTTCGACTGCAAATCTGGTTCATCCAATGAAAACGGCGGCAAGCACACCGAACTCACTGTGTCCACTACACTGTCACTAACTGCACTGAATTATTGATTATGGACTATAGATTTCCATGCCGGTGGTACCGACCAGCCATAATCTCGATTAAAATTAGGGCGCCCGGCCAATCTTGTTCGCCTTTTTCATAATAGCATTATTCCCGTACCAGGAATCTGGCTTTATCGAATTGGAGAAAATGCAGCGCGCTCGCATCGAAAGTATGCTCTGCCATGGCGGGATTGCCATAGTCCTCTTCTTTACTCGGCGTATTTGCTCGAACAGTCTCGTGAAATCGTCACTGCGGCAAGTCATATATAGGAGAAACTGGAAGAAACGTTAACCAAATCTTGTAGCGATGTAAAAGGGTTGTAGGATGTACCGAAAAATACCTACCGAGGCAACTATCCGGTTCTAAAAATTATATTGCTTCTTTGGTAGTTTAATATTTTGTTGGAAATCACCCAATAATTTTACTGTGTAATTTGTTGTGCGGAGTTTGCCAGTCCAAGTAGTTGCCTGTACGATTAAAAAGTTAAAGTATATGGAATTATGAAGTAGTATTTTGCTGACGTGAGATATTAAAGCCCTTGGGTAAGTGACATACAAACATACGTAGTGCGGTCCAAAAGGTTCCGGCCTTACAAAGAAAATAAGTAAATACATTTAGTTTTTTTTCAATATAGTCTCCGTTTATTTCAATACACTTTTCAGATCTATGAATTAGCATTTCAATCCCTCTATAAAAATACTCCGAAGTTTTGCCCTCAAAATGGGCGTATACTGCACGGGTCACTTCATCATCAGAAGAAAGTCTTCTTCCTCTTAAGTCTGTCTTAAGTTTGGAAAACAAATAGTAGTCACTCGGGGCCAGGTCAGGGCTATAGGCTGGGTGAGGAGCATTGTTGTGGAGTAGCCGCACACCTCTGCTAAGTTTACCTCGACGTTTTTTCTTGATTGCCTTTCGTAATTGTTCAATAAGGGTAGCATAATACCTGCCGTTCACAGTGGTATTACGTTATTTTATGTCTATCAACAGTATTCCGTGACAATCCCAGAATATGGTAGCCATTCTCTTTTTGGTGGATTGCGTAACCCTGGCGTTCCTAGGTGGCTTTTCACCAAATCGACGCCATCTATCGATACCCTTTTGAACAGGGGATCATAGGATAAAACCATTGTTTCGTCCCCAGTAACAATTGACTCCCAAAAAACTCTCTTCGTATTTTTTTTTAAGCATCTAAAACTTCCTAAGAGCATGTTCTTCGCTCATTTCGTTGCAAGCTCCTGGCACTAACTTTATTCATGTGAAGATGTTCATGAAGAATCCTAAAGACTGAAGTTTTCGAAAGCCCTGTTCTTGCCGCTATTTCCTTGGTCTTTAATCTTCGGCCACTCAGAACTTCCTCTTCCACTAACTTGACGCAGTCGTCGGTGACTGCCTCCACAGGCCGACCGAAGCGAGGTTCGTCGTGGATGGTCTCCCTTCCTACGAAATTGCTTACTCCATTCTTTCACAGTGGAAAATGAAGGAGACAAGTTCCCGTAAACAGCATCTAATCTTTTTTATATATCGATGGAACTGACCCCTTCCTTTGTAGGAACTTGATGACGGAACGATATTCCAACTTATCCATTTCTAATTTCGGACTTCCCGCTGTTATAAACGCCGTGAAATTAAAACCGCAAGCGATATCAATCTAAAAACTATAAACGAAAGAGCAGAATAAATGACGATCGCAATGACATATATCTAATTTTTTTTTCGAACCGCTAGATTTCTCCTGCCCTCCCTTTGACATGCCGCCTATTTATTTTTAATATAAAAATTTGAAGTGCAACGTTTGTTCCTTAAACTTGGGACAACTTTAATTTTGATTAAAGCATTCTTGGCAATCTACAAATCCATCACTTCTCACAATTTATTGAACGCCACAATTTATATAACGGCGGCGGTGTTGATTCACACGTTTAGTTGCGTTATCAAATTTTGAAGCCATGGCTCCAAAAATAGGTCGTCCGAAATTTTGGCCTGCTGGGTGTAGACTTTGATTTGTCAAGACCGAAAAAATGCAGGTGAATTTGATTTTCTAAATGTGGTACACCGGCGGCCCACATGGCCTGCCAGTAAAGTTTATAAAAATCTGAGCAGCCTGCTGGAATTCACTTGTTGTGGACGGCCGGCCACCCACATGGCCTGCCACAGCAGAAATTTCGTTTGTTCTATGGCGCTGAGAGTGTTAATAAATAAATATAAAAGATACTCATGGGTTGAAATGTTACCAGCTAGGGCCCCCTGACCTTAGATAAGATATGATAAGGCTATGAGACGTGTATCGGCGCTGATGATTTCTCACAACTGACCCGCAGAACTGCATACCAAAGTTACTACAAGCCTAACAAAGTTGTTTATTATAGTTTAGCATCTAAAGATAACATTATATTTCATTATATTTTTTTTTATTTTTTTTATTCTTCGTTTACTTTCCAGGCTGTTAAACTGTGGAACTCTCTTCCCCTTGATGTAAGACGTGCTCAAACTATAACTGCCTTTAAGTTGAAACTCAAGGAATACTATCTGTCTCTTCCTTAGCTTTTCTTCTTTGACACTGTCGTTTCTCTTCTTCACTCATCGTTATGTATATATATATTTTATGTATGTATGTTTACGTATGTATTTATTATGTATGTATGTTTATGTATGTATGTATGTTTTATCGTATTATTATTTTGGTATGTATATTTATTGTGTGTGTTGTTTGTGTGCTTTTGTTAATCTCTGTGCCACCTAATACATTTTTTCATTTGATCTGTACTCCACTACCCAAAGGTTGTCTGGAAGAGATCGCTCTTTAGCGATAAGACCGCCTGTTGTTACCCCTTACTGTTAATGTTCTGTATTATTATTTTCTCTTGTAACTGTATTTCAACTGTGTGAGGTGTGCAATAAAGAGTATTGTATTGTATTGTATTGTATATTGTGCAAAAAGGTTTACAAACAAAACCAATCAAGTGAACTTAATATTAATCTGTTTGTACTGCATATCGTTCATCAACACATTTCAGTTACGCGTAAATAGTAATAACTGATGTTATGTTGTTTTACCAGTCCCGGATATTTAGATTTTTAGACAAGGGGTATTCCGCGAAATAATGTTAATGTGTCTAATACTCACGGGAGTTTTCTATTTAAAATGTTAATGTTAATTAATATATTTTACGTGTCCATTTTATTGAAATTAGTAGTTTTAAATACACTTATAATTATTTGCGTGACTACTTAACAACATATTTTGTCTGTTGCTACTTTTTTGCATTCTGTAACTCTATAACGAATAGAAATAAAAGTATATATTGCTAGGGTATCCTAGATAATATAATGTCAAAAAATAATTATTTTTTATTGTAAGAAACTAAAACTAAAACATAATCAACACAAAATTAAATCTATAAGTATAACTAAACTAAAAACTAAAATAAAACTAGATAAAAACTAAAATAAAACTAAATAAAAACTAAAATAAATCTAAAATAAATAAAAAATAAACAAATACACATCAAGAGCATCCAAATCTGAATAAAACTACGTACATAATGTGAATTTGATACTTTTGTCAGTTATCATGTTTTAGAAGTATACCGACGTTATTATGTACAAAAGTACCTACCCTTTGAGTTGCAATCCAGCCGAATGCATATGAATATGAATACGACGTTTATCTAGCTATACATTTGACGTGCCCGCGCGTCCCCCGCAAAAATTGGCCGACTTTTTTGTATAGAAAATGACAGACATTGTCAGTCCGGTTGATTAAACTGTCAAAGAAAGTACCATGTGATCTTATTGAACATGAGTATCGGTTTTGTTTTCGTAATCTGTCTATGAGAATTTTGAATATTTAGGCACCCGTTACAAATAAATACATCAGTGCCGATGCCAGCATTCGAACCCGACTTCGTAGGCAGGGTCATTACTAACTAAGTTAGGCCGTTAATATTCTAGACTAACCTTAAATAAAACTGAAAGAGTTAGACAATCACCCAACCCCTAACTTACTTACTGGTTAAGTTGAGAAGAAAAAGTCCCAGAAAAGGTCGCTAACACCCTTTGAGTTTCAACAAAACGTTTTGCCTCTTGGCGTTTGTAATAGAATCAGGTCAAGTGCTTAAGCGCAAGTTTAGCGCATGTAACAATAGGCCAAGTTTCTTTTATTATAATTTTGACCCCTCTTGACTTCCTAGGCTGAAAGTTATACAAGTTTTCTCGGCGGAGCGGCTATTTAAGTAAGCTTTTATGCGCGGACATGATATTATATACTGCTTTGTACCGTTATTTAATAAAATTTCTGAAGAAATCTTGATCCTTATCTGAATTGATTACAATGCAGTGTAATCAATTCAAATGATTTATTTCATATAAAATGATGAAATGGTTGAACTCAAGTATCATAGTCACATTCAGCACATTATTTAGTTAATGTTTTATAATATTAGTAAGAATTACGACAGGTAAAAAATAATTATTAATTTTTTTTTACATTTTGGTGGCGTATAAATTGATTGGACCCCAATATCTTTGAGGGTTTAAAAGGATCTCATTAGTCAATTATATTAACGGCGGCATATCAAACCAACATTAGTCTAAATAATAATTAAGCATGAAAAATATTACATACATATATTCATGTCAAGTAACTTTGAACCACTTTCCTAGAAGGACCTTTAAACTAAAGGATTCTCGTTATTAATTTTTGACGTGATCAATAAATAACCTACTAATTAAAACAAAACGAGTAACAAGTGATGTTCGATAATTCGATACTACTTAAATTATCTTACATATGTGCGCAATTAGAAATAGTAAGTACTTAGGTACCTACACACGATTTGCGCAGTAATTATTTTGATACGTGATATACCGAAATATTAAGGACTACTAGTCCAATAGACTGATATTTCTTGAACAACCTAATAGTACTAAGTAATAGATACTTTATAGTATAGAGTACTTTCTCACCCCAAGCATACGTATTTATATGAGAGTAGGTAATCAAACTGTAAGTATTTTTTTCGCAGGAAACTCACCTCGATTTATATTACCTATGTATTAATAATAAATAAGTAAATATTTCATTATATAAACTACACCTAATAAGTGTTTAAATAATTTGAGCCTAAAATACCTTTATATTGTCCTATGAAATGAAATTGAAATCCAAAACAAGTTAACCTCGTATAGGTACCCTACTTAGTTTATAGTTCTCCCTTCGGACGCGTTTAAATTACTCAGCTTGTTTGCACTAACATAGGTTGACAGTGATAAATCATTAGTTTGAATATAGTAACATGTTTTCCCGCATTTTGGTTTAATTTCTTGTTGAAACCATTGTAGATGTACAATGTGCCCGTAAAAAGGGGGACCCATTCACGTGAAACTTACAGGTCACTTTGGGTTTATAAATTACGTAGCACATTTTACTGTAGTAATTTACGAGTAGGTAAAATGTCATTTATTTTTGGCCACCTTCGTCCTTAATGGCCAGAAAACTTTGCTATAACTACTAATTAAAAAATATTCCTTGACAAATTGTTTAAAAAAATCTATATAGCTAAAAATACTCTTGTAGTCGTTCTGGGACTATATCTTATAAAACTCCTATATTCCACTATAAAACTGCATTATTTATTATTATCCTTTAAAGTGCAATTTTAGCGAATATTGAAAAAAAAAAAAAATTATGACTACTAAAACTAACATTTAAAACTTTCGCGATTTGAACACATATTTAAACATAATTATTAAACGGGTCTAACGCGAATTAACTTGTTTACCTTATTTACCAACGTTTCGATTTCGACACAGGTTTCACTGGTCATGGTCGCGGCTGACTGATGTCCCAGCAAAATGTCAAAACAGAGATTTGTGTAACTACCCAACGAAAAGTCTATGTAGAAATTTGGGGTAAACACACAATTTTTAAACTACCCACAAAACATCCGAAGATATATCCCGTGGCTGCAACTTCTGGATCACTGGTCCCCAAGTTGGTGATAAGTTAAAACCATCCTCCCTATTAACATTTCTAGGGTATTTCTTGATTTCAATTGCCTCTCGAACTACTCGAGGATAATAATGGCGTTCAGTGGAGACAATTTTTGGTTTATGGAGTTCAATCCAGTGATTTACGCCAGATGTAAGAAGATGTTCGGCGATCGTGGATTTGTGTACTTGGCGGTTTTTAACTGCCGCTATGTGCTCCTTCACCCTCTCTTGCACGCTCCGTTTAGTTTGGCCAATGTAGGTACACACTTCCGCAACTGCATTCTATTTTGTACACGCCCGGGTTTTGGTATGGAATGACATCTTTTGGACTGCGTAAAAGATCTGCTACTTTGAATAACGGCTTGTATACAGTCTTGATGGAGGCAGTCTTGTTGGGTTAGATAGGATGGTTGCTATCTATACACAGAGTATCTAGACACACGTGTCCAGCCAAGTTCAGGCGACGCAGCTGCAGTGTGTAACACGAACCATTGGGAGGCACTTTTGACCACGTTTTAACTCAAAATCTACTGAATATAAAATAAGCGCGCGAAATTTGGTCCATCATTTAAATCTCCGAGACTAACTAGATCCCCAAATTTCATAAATATAGCCTAATTGGTTATTAACTTATTAAGATATAAGCATCCAAAAATCGCAAAAATTCATAGAGACATTAATTCATTTGTTTCATGCACTCATTCAAACGTTTTAAACGGGTTGAAACGGTCAAATAAGACGAAGACATTGGCCCTAAACAGCCAAACCAGAAGGCCGGTGGTTATTTTTTATAATGTCGGTATCGCGACATTTTAGTTATATTGAATAGCTTAGATAAAAAATACAGTAAAAAAAAATATTAACAAAAATACTGGCGGCATATTAAAACGAGTATGAAATTGAAGATTTCGACTTTGACTGTCTTTATTATGCATAATTATACGTAAGAGTGATAAAGATGAAGATATTTGATCGGAATTGAATTTCGATAGCTCTAGAGGCTGTTTGTGGTTGCAAAAAATATAAAAATTGAATATTCAACCAACTGAAATAACCAATTGCGACGACGAGCACTTTGACCGTAGATGATGTCTAAGCTCTGATGATAGACCATAAAGGTGGCCACCGGAACTTAATAAGTCATTAGTTTTGTTTCGACGAGGGCTTGGACCGTAAATGATGTCCAAGGTCTGATGATGGATCAGAAAGATGGCCACCGGAACTCAATAACTAGTTATTGTAGAACCCTCGTGTTCGGAATCGTTAGTTTTATTTTGACGACCTAGTGGACCGTAGATGATGACCAAGGTCTGATGATGGACAAGAAAGGTGGCCACCGGAACTCAATACTTAGTTGTAGTTGTAGTTAGTACCCTCGTGTTTTGACTCATTTGTTTTGTTTCGATGAGCACTTGGACTTTAGATGATGTCCAAGGTCTGATGATGAATCAGAAAGGAAGCCACTAGAACTCAATAACTAGTTGATGAAGTACCCTCGTGTTCCGACTCGTTAGTTTTATTTTGACGAGAACTTCGACCGTAGATGATGTCCAAGGCCTTATAATGGACCAGAAAGATGGCCACTGGAACTCAATAATTAGTTGATGTAGTACCTTCGTGTTTGGACCCATCTCGTTTTGTTTCGATGAGTACTTTGACCGTAGTTGGTGTTGAAGAACTGATGATGGAGGAGAACAGTGCATTGGTTTCTATTCTCGTGAAGTTATTACCTTTTGACTAAGGTTTATTTTTTCATGGTTCATTAAAATTTTAAAGATGAATAATATTTTATATTGACAAAAAGTAGTGATATCCCACCAAAAACCTAAATAAGAAAATGGAAGCCAAGTTCAATATAAGAATAGGTATCGTGATTGTTGACTTCGCCGACAGAAGATCTCATATCTAAATGGGTGCCAAGTTCTGTAGAAGTCAAAGAATGAGAAGTTGAAGATTAGACTTGGCTAGTTTTTACCGGCAATCAAATTTTAAGATATATTTACCAAACCATATGCATTGAGTTGCCAATAATGAAGTAAATGTTATGTTGATTTATTTACAACACAAGATAATACCTACAAAAAACGGACTTTGAAACTTACGAAAACCTTTTTAATTTCTAATCTGGTGATGGGCTAGATCGACGTCATTGTATTTAAAAATAAATGAGATTGTAACACAAAACTACCGTGAAATATTGAAAGTTGTTTTAAACTTATTACATATAATGCAAACAACATGTGTGTAATATTACAGTTCTATGAGCCTAATGTAAGATAATATTATGTGGTGTGGTATAAATTTATCAAACTCTTAAATATCTTCTAAAATTTTATTGCTGGTAAAAACTAGCAAAGTCAAATCTTTAACTTCACATTCTTTGACTTCCACAGAACTTGGCACCCATTTAGATATCAGATCTTTTGTCAACAATCATGATATTCTTATATTGAACTTGGCTCCCATTTTCACGTTTATGTTTTTGGTGGGATTTATTTAACCGTACTTGTTTATTTTTTATTTTTTTTATTTTTTATTTTTCTCTTTATTGGTTCACCAACAATTGTATAGGTACACTATGCTTAGCGTAGATACAAACATTTTCATTAGGTACTATTTCTAAGCGTAACAATTACTTAAAGGTAAACACAGCATGCGTGAAATAAAAAACACTATAACATATACCGTTTCGAGTGTAACAATAGACAATAAAAAAACAAAAAAACAGTGGGTAGTTAGCACTATTTTGACTATAAATTTTCGGCTAAATAGGAGCGGACAGATTTTTTGAATTGCTGTACTGAGTCAAAGTGTATATCCATTACATGGCTACAGCTATTCACTACCTTGCATAACCTTGGGACTGGTGAGTTGCTGCCGTGGACAGTTCGTCGTAGTGGGGGGCAAAGGGGTGTTATCGGGTTGCGTGGAATTCTAAATGGAGCACGAAAGTGCAGAAGAGATAGCAGATTGGGACAATCTATGTCATTCTTTAATAACTTATATACGAACATTGCATCCGCAACGTTTCTGCGCAGCGAAAGTGAATCTAAATTAAAAAGTTTTAATCTTTGGGCATAAGAAACAACAGTTTTAGCTTTGCCATCCGCATAAGTTAGGTACCACAAGAACCTCTTTTGAACGCGCTCTATTCTTAGTATGTGAGTAGCGTAGTGTGGACGCCACACTACACTACAATATTCCAATATACTCCTTACAAGACTATTATAAAGAATAATTTTGGTTTTGCTTCGCCGAAACATCTTAACATTCCTTAGAACAAACCCTAACATTCTATTTGATTTCTTTGATATGTGTTCTACGTGAGAGATAAAAGTGAGTTTATTATCAAAGACAACTCCTAAATCGCGTATAGTGTCGACTTCTTCGAGGGTATTGCAGCGAATATTATATTCTGACTTGATGACATTTTGCTTCCTAGTAAATTTAATATGGATACATTTTTTGGTATTTAAAATCATATGATTATTATCACACCAGAGAACAAGCCTGCCCAAGTCGCTTCGAAGCAATTCAACATCCTCAATTGAATCTATAGTGCGTGCGAACTTAAGGTCGTCAGCGTACAGAAAAAGTTTTGAATGGCTGAAACAATCAACTATATCATTAATGAAGATATTGAACAAAATCGGACCTAAGTGAGACCCCTGTGGTACCCCTGATGTAATATTATAAGATGGCGACTTGAAACCGTTTACGACGACAAAAAAAGATCTATGCGTTAAATAAGATTCGAACCAAGGCAGTAACGAGTGAAAACCATATGCCGATAGTTTCTTTAGTAAGATTTTGTGGCAAACTTTGTCAAACGCCTTACTAAAATCGGTGTATATAACATCTGTCTGTTTGCCGGAATCCATCGCATTAGACAGAAATTCAGTAAATGACAGTAAATTGGAAGTTGTAGATCTGCCACTGACAAATCCATGTTGAAAATCGGTTATATAGAGCTTGAAGTGCTTTTGAACATGCGGGCAGACGAGAGACTCAAAAATCTTAGCAAATGTGCTTATTATAGAGATAGGTCTATAGTTCGAAACTGTAGTATTGTCTCCCGACTTATATACAGGCACCACCTTTGCTGACTTCCATTGAGCTGGAAATATACCTGTGGTTAGTGACTTATTGAATATTAAACTAAGGGGGTGTACTAACGCTGACGCACAGGAATGAATAAAAATAGGAGGGATTCTGTCAGGCCCTGCTCCTTTTTTTCTATCGATATCTTTGAGTTTTTTAAACAGACTTTCTTCAGTGATTAAGGGAGGAACAAAGTGAAGGCTGTTTTTTATAAGAGGAGCTAGTGATTGATGGTCATAATTATTTTCAGTTAAATCATTTTTTGCATATACTGTTGAAAAGTAGGACGCAAACAGTTCACATATTTCATTGCTGTTTGATGTAGTACTTGTCCCATTAGTCATAACAGCTGGATATACACTTAAACCACCACGCTTACTTTTCACATGTGTCCAGAACAATTTGGGATTTTCCCTAAGTCCGTCTTCTGCTTTATTAATATAGTCATTATATCTAGTTTTTGATAAATTATTTAAACGTGTACTTAACATTTTAAGTTCAATAGCATCCAAAGGATTCTTATACTTTCTATATCGCATTCTGATTTTATTCTTTTCGTTTGATACCTTTTTTAACTTATAGTCAAACCAAGGGGGTGATTTATGTTTTCTCACTTTAGTCTGTGGCACATGTTGATTAATCACTCTATCTAGAACTTCATACAGTTTACTAACCATTTCGTTAACACCAACATTCTCAAATATATTATACCAGTCATAATTGTTTAGATCTTTGGATATTAATTCATAGTTAGCTTTATAGAAATTTGGTTTTAGACAAGCACTATTATAGGGTAGTTTATATTCTTTAACAAATACCATTGTGATGTCTAACGGGGGATGATACCGGTCAATATTGCTTAGAGGGCTTGTACTCTCGAGGATACTACATGTTTTTATTGTAGACATGACCAAGTCAAGAACACGACCAGAGTTGTTTAATACTTTATTATACTGTTTTAGCTTGTTTACGTGAATGAAATCAATAAGTACTTCCCCAAAATTAGGAGCAGTGTAATTACTATTTACATCATTTGCTAAAGTCCAGTTTATGTTACCCAAATTAAAATCCCCCATTATACATACATAGAGTGAATTATCTTTTAGAAGTGCATCATAGTGGTCCAATAACTGTGTGAGGTTAGAGCGTAAAACAGGCGGAGGCAGGTAAACCGCACAGAGAGCCATTCGACGGCAAGCCCCGGTGATAGGAATGTCAATATAAACCCACAGGTCTTCAAAGTCACTTTTAGCAAAGGCAACAATAATTTTCACTATCACAAAATAATATTTGAAAAAGCAAGATTTTTTTTTTGTTCTTTCGTACCCGTTTTAATTCTGATTAAAGTCAAACTCACGTAGTCACTTAACTTAATGAAAAAGTCGAATTGCCATGGTATTGCCGCATTCTTGCAGTTAAAAAACTTCACTAGCCTTAAGCAGAATAGAGTCAGCGTTGCAGTGAAATTCCATGGCGAGCACGACGCTCGATCTTGCTGCTATTTTCCACTTCATCGGCCGCTTTCACTAGCTCGGTGACCAGCCAATTGCCTAATCTAACGCTAGCCTCGAACCTAATCGATACTTCCAATTTGTCAAACACAGACACCGTATTTTATTATTAGTACGTTTGTATTATTTACTACGGAACACGTAGTAAAATTGTGAAAAAGGAACGTGATAATTTCGACGTGTCTGTCTGTTCGCCCGTCTGGCGGTCAGAAGATAAACTATTATTACTACAGTAACATGGCGGTATGAGTAGGGAGCCCTTTATATTTTTACCAACAAGCAGTAAAATAATCCGTAGCTCCATGAAAATAGAATGTGTACTAAAATAGGTACGAGTACATAGACATAATCATGGTTGTTTGCTAAAGGAGGCATCGAGAGCTTTTAATTCCTACGACCCAGTCAAACATGTTTTCGTTTATTAGTTTCCATGAAATAAATAATAACTGAACAATAATACCTCACGATTGTCGTATAAGGGAACAATTATTTTTCCCAGAACAGACAGCATTACTAAGACCAGTGTGCATAAAAAATTTAGAAGTTATTTTGTTTCTAACTTTATCAATTGTTTTCATCCAATTTCTTATTCAGTAAATGTTAAATAACAAAATGAAAGTCAACTTAACATATTAATACACAAAATGGACTGAACGGTGCTCACCTCAGTGATGACCGAGGGACTACTTTCTTTGGCTCAGTAAACAGCTGACTTAAGACGGATTAAGTTATTAATTTAACGTTCAGAGTATTGACGAAAATTCCTACCTAAGATCAGTTTCATAATCTAAAAGGAAGTATATAATGCTAAAAGGATGGTATTTGAAAGATGTTAATATTTTCAAGCAAATGGTTAATAAATATTACAAACACTTATTATTTATTTATTTCAAAAAAATTAACACAGCATTACAGTTTAAAGCCAATGCACTGTGAAAATCATAAATTATACATTAAAAAAAATATATAAAAAAATATATAAAACACAAAAGAGAAACAATAACAAACAAAAATCACTTAGTACTAGGCGACGCAATAGCGTGGCTCCGTTGCGTCGTCTGAACCAGCGGCTTGGGATTCGGCAGATTGCCCCGGAACCGCCGAAACACGACGCCCTTCGGCCAGAAGTCTGCGCTCGCGATGGTGTTCTGCAGCGGCCGCGTTACGCGCACCATAAACGAGCTGAAGTGCACGTAGTGGCGCGACTGCAGCTGCTGCACCCTCAGCGTATAGCCAGTCTTCCGGTGGACATACTCCACTACGTCGTTAGCCACGGCGGAGTAGTGCAAGTGCGACACGTAGAGCGCTCTACTCGGCGTGGCAACCCGTAGACCTGAATTAACCGGCTCGGCCGTGCCTTGCAGACACCCTTGTTGTTGTTGTTTTATTGTGTGTTTGTGCCTTGTGACTTATGTTTCATTATATGCGTTGCGGTAAATCATAGTCACTTTTTTAATTAGATTCACCACTACTTCACAAGGAAGATTGACACCTATTAACTAGCTATCCCGTATTTTTTACTTAAAATGTGAACAATAATAAAAGCATGAAGATCGAATCTGCTAATATCCGCTTAGTTCAAGCGGTAGGTCAGGTCAGGTAGCTCCATTTTCATTACCCGATTAGACTTTAACGGATTGTTTTTATTTTTGGAAACAATAAAGTGAGGTCCACCGGTGACGGAACACACACACTAAAGTTAAACAAAAAGCTAACTCGAAGCATCGATCAATTTGCTCTCACCTTGGCGGCTGGTCCATCGACGCAACGACCAGCCAGACCTAACCTGACGCTGATCGATTCAAGCAATTTACTCTGCAGTGAGTTCGGATACGGAACTACCTGCTGGTAATACCTACCTATACTGTACCATAGTAAAACTATATTCGTATTGTTATATTATTTTATTGTTAACTCACTTGTGTTTACTTTATGGAACTAATATGCTATGGAGGCCTCCTAGCCTAGTTAGTAGTGTAGTGACCCTGCCTACGATGCAGGAGGTCCTGGGTTCGAATCCTGGTCAGGGCATTTATTTGTGTTTATTACATATATTTGTTCCTGAGTTATGGATGTTTTCAATGTATTTAAGTATTTATAGGTATCTTTCTGTTATATACAGGCTGATTCATGAGACGTGAGCAGGATTAACCCCACGATCTCAGTGATTGATAAGCTATTATTTCATACTAGACTTAACGAAATTAACGTTAAATTAAATTAATTAAAATCTCCTAATTATGCGCTAATATTTTTTTTTATACTACGACGTTTGTCACAACAAGCATACAGCCCGCCTGATGGTAAGCGGTCACCATAGCCTATGGACGCCTGCAACACTAGGGGTGTTACATGCGCGTTGCCGACCCTTTAAAAAAAAGGAGGATTCGCTGTGTTGACAGCTAAACGGGCCAAGGGATTTGCTCCGTGACGTGAGTCCTCAGCTGTCAACACAGCGAATCCTCTTGGAGCTCTGATAGTGATACTTAATTGATAGTTAGTATCAATTAACTCATAATTAGGAGATTTAATTTAATTAAACAATAGCTTATCAATCACTGAAACCGTAAGGTTAATCCTGCTCACGTCTCAAGAATCACTCTGTATATCGTCGTCAAGTACCCACAACACAAGCCTTATTGAGCTTACCGTGGGACTAGGTTGATTTGTGTAAGATTGTCCCACAATATTTATTTTTGTATTATTATTAATATATAGAAAAAAATTGTAAGCTCCAATATGTAGATAGATCAGGTTAATTAAATGCCATTATGTATAAAAAATATGCGTATATTGTTCATGCGTATGAAGTGTTAACACAAACAATATATACCTCTCCTCGTTCCGTCTTCGCCTTGCAGTAATTGAGCAGGGTAGGTCTAATCCGCCAATAACTGATCGATCTTCCAATATATCAACAAATCGCTTATTTTATCGTTATGTTTCTTTATCCCTCCGTCTATAACAAGTCGTTCGTGTGATTAATGGTTTTCTTAATTTAGAACCAAATATCTAATATACAGGATGTAACAAAAGTCCAGAAGATACATCAACAGCTGATAAGGTCAATGACCCTGAGGACACTGCAAAGTGCGAAAATTTCTAAATTAGATTTTTTTATTTTATGGAACAGCTGATCGAAAAAATTTATTCGACGATTTTTTTTTTAACTTACTGATAAACTGATTGTGTCATTCTTGACCACGAGACATTTTCGCGGACCGTCGTGAGCTATTCGTGCAACAACGCTCTCCTTCTTTAAAACTTACCGTAAACTTCGGGTAATTCCGTGTGTTCAGAAGTTGTTAAAAATTACTAAAGGTAGCATTTTCAGAAAACTTTACTTAATTACTTAAATACTTAAATAATTATACTACCTTTAACTATTTAGGCTAGGCAGCGGTATCTATACGAATATACCTAACGCCCATTGTTGTCTAAATTTAGATTTTCAAAGAAATTACACACAGTAAAATACTTTTCTGCCCTCCGGCCGGCAAGCAGGCAATTGCAGGCCACTAGGTACGATAAACTAATTCGCCGCTTCCCGAATGCGTCGAGCAGAAAAATAGTGTAGGAACAGACCTTGGCCAGTAAATAAGAAAGACCCAAATCACATGTTTGTTTACACAATTACCTACATGAGATCTGCGACAATTCTTACTTTACTGGCCTCGGTACGTAATCTACTATTTCTCAAAAATGCCATGCAAAGTCCACTTTTTCGGTTACAAATTAGTTCTTAAAGTGCTTAAATTATGATCAATCAAAAATTTTAATGTTACAGAAATAGCAGTCTTGATTTCGCGACAGAAAAGTTACATACAAATTCCATTATTTATCGAGCTCCTAACTTTAAAAAAGTTGGAACGGTCATATAAAATGAAGGCATTGGCCCTAAACAGCCAAAACAGAAAGTCAGCGGTTATTAGACCTATTATGCTCGCATAGATTTTGATAGCAATGATTGTGTAAGTGTTAATTTGGAGGAGATAACGTGGTCTGAATCTATTTAATCTAAACACATCTTACTCAAAAATATGTTTCATAGCACCTTATGCCGGTGTAATAAGAGCGTAGTACCATATTTATGAGTCGATTATGTCGAACCATATTTTTGCACTTACAAAAATAGAAAAAAAATTGTTAGTGTACCTAATTTTATCTGTTTCTATGTGTTACAGATTGGTTTTTTTTGTATGTAATGTGTGGAAAGTGCGTCTGTATGCACGTTTTCCCCCGCAAAAAGTTACAGAATAAATTGTACGGTAGGTAGAGATCGCTCTTTAGCGATAAGACCGCCTGTTGTTTGCCTCTTTTTCATGTGTAATCTATACCAGTTTGTGTTATTTTTGTTGTTTTGAGGTGCAATAAAGAGTTATTGTATTGTTGTTGTATTGTAGGTAAGATGTCGCTTTGACGTCGCTCTTCCAACGTGTTGGACGCCCCTGTTGCTCACACTAAACATAATATTCAGTCTGCAAATCGCTTATTGCCATGCCTTGACAATAATGTTCTATTGCATTAGAATAATGTTTGATGATGTTTGTTTGATGTAATGTTTTATTGTTCTATTGGTTAACATAGTCGTAAGGCAAAACAAAGATAAACTGTGGTCATCCAACAAGTGCCGCAGCTCGGATTAAAGTTGAGTAATTGTGGCAATCTAGAGCTGCGGGAGGGACAAGACCCGTGATGTGTCGTCCTGGCTATCTCATTTCCAATATAATCCTGGGCGATAAAACCACGGACTCCTAACTCTTTTACCAAGAAAATATGACTGTTTTGTAAACAATCAAAAATGGCTTAATTAACCTTGTTCAAAAAATTTTTCCTAGAAAGTCTTGAAAGTCTTTGTAAAGCATTACTAAACCATAATTTTTGGACTTGCGGTTCAAAAGTTAGGGGGAGGAAACACATTTTTTTTTAAATTCAATAAATGTTTTAGCAAGCCCCTAATCTATTAATTTTAATAGAATTTCATTCAGAGTATTCAGACACCCGCCTTCATTTTTCCAAGTCAATGACAATTCTACATTTAAAAAGTGATGTACTTACTGCCTAACCGGCCAGTACATATAACACGAGCGAGAGTTTACACAAAGGTTTGATAGAAAACCGTTACAACAGACATATTAATATACTTAGACCGGGTTACTCACGTCTATAAAGTCGAAAATAGCTCGACATGTTTCGTTACAACAGACTTAATGATAAGTGGGTACTCGACTCGTAGATGTGCCATTATTAGAAATATTGTCCAGCCAGAATTTTCCGCACAAAAAGGAGAATATTTCTTAAGAACGGCGAAACTCTAAACAACGCGTTTTATGTACATGAAAAGTATAGCAAAAGCCACTGACCATTTAAAAAAATCAGTCTCCCAAACACAATTCTGAAATACAAATTACCATGGAAATTGGTATATTGGCCTACGTCCTACGCCCAACAAATTTCCTCGAGACGCATGACAACCGCAAATTAACTACTCAACCACACGTGACTGGGTGCTGGCTTCTGCTGGAGCCGTATATATATATTTAGTACAATTACATCAAAATGTTTTTCTTTAATAAAAGTTACATACGTCGTACATTTAGTACGACGACTTAGAGCCTCAAAGAATGTCTAAGAGATAAAACTGCTTGAGATTCATTATTTGCACAAATAGACTGTAACAAAATAATAAAATTATCTTTTATGACATAATAAACTAACATTTATTTTGCGTTTATTTACAGCTGTTGCTCGAAGTGACACCCTTCTTGTGCGATTGTGAGAATACTAGCTGGTGCTCGCGACTTCGTCTGCGCAATATCTTTATTAATTGTAGCCTATATGTTATTCTGATGTATAAGCTATATTATTGTGAAGTTTCATTAAAAGCCATTTAGTAGTTTTAACGTGAAAGAGTAACAAACATCCATTCTTACAAACTTTCGCATTTATGATATTAGTAGGATTTGAACTAGTTATGATCCACAGTAGAATACTTTATGGAATCAAATTTCAATTTTAGTTAATTTTGGTCATAAATTGAAAGAGATGTCATACCTATACTACAGAAAAAGTGACTAAGGCCCCTAGTAAATCCAGCGATCTCTTGCTTAATTTATAGTTTATATATTATATAGTAGTGTTACTACTTACGTGAAACGTGAATTGAAAACATTTATTGTAAATAATAAATGATTTAGTTCATGCCTTACAATCGTATTTTGGTAATTTTTTTATAAAAACAGAATACCTACACGTAATTGACGTTTAATGCACAAATATACGTGTTGAGTGCACACGGTACTAGCGACGTTTCGTCGAAATATCCATTACGGACTTCGGCAGAATTACCCATTTCACCGTGATTTTTGCGGAAAAAGGAACAATGAATTTGTACGTATTCAAAATGCATTGTAGATAAATCAACCTATGTTTGAGGTGAGGACTCCCATGATTTTTGATCTTCTTCTTTCTAGCGGTTTCCCGTCTTATGCCACAGGACAGGAAGCCTGGGGTCCGCATTGGCAACTAACTCCAAGATTTCGCGTAGGTACTAGTTTTACGAAAGCGACTGCCATCTGACCTTTCACCCCAGAGGGTAAACTAAAACTAGGCCTTATTTGGATCAGCCCGGTTTTCTCAAGATGTTTTCCTTCACTGAAAAGCGATTGTTAAATATCAAAATATATTAAAGAGCGCTTTGCGAAATCGAGGCCGCAATTTCTGTAACTTTAATAAAGCACTTTTCAACCTAATTTGTAACCGGAAAAGTTGCCTTTGCACTTTTGATAAAAATTCTAAAACCACCGAAACTAAGTTAAATCAATGTTAGTGTGGCCTGCGCCATTCATGTTCGTGTGAACATTTGTAAATTTTGCGAAAGTTTTTAAGCATGTAAAGTGCAGGCAGACATTTATTCGCGAAACCGAAACACAAATTTGTTAAAACTATTGATTGAGTGTCCAAAAATCGACTCAATTGAAAAATCATAAACAATTCACAAAACCTTATAGGATGACTCACGTTCATTTCTACAGAAATGGTCACGTGACCCCCAAGGGGTGCTAGCTCTCACGTGACGATTTCTGTAGAAATTTACGCATCGTTCGGGCCCGGACCGGCGCGGCGTCAGTCTAGTCTAGCGTGAGTAATTCTTTACCAAGAAACTCTAAATACATAGTTTTAAAACAAGTAGGTTTACGTTTTCGTACCCTATAGACGCTTGAAACTTAAACCCCGACCTAATGAAAAACACTAGCTTCGGGCACGTTATAACTTAATTGTACCGTACAGTTATCGCGTCTCTACTCCCGCTACTCGCAGCCGTTACCATTTCTAAAGCCAATATAGACGCCTATATAACTACGAGTAAACTAATAACCTTAAAAATTTAGTATTTGATGTGACTACTAAACCAATGTTTGGGGTGATAATAATTTCAGGCTGCTTACCGCAAACGGTATACCCCTAACACTTTTTCAAAATTTTTATAGTTATCTTCTAAACTACATTGATCAATCATTATGTTGTCTTTGTGCTGGTTTTGACTTGGATTTTGTTTGTCCTGTTGTGGTTTTTAAACACTGTTAATAATTTCAGCTGTCGACACTTAGAGTCAGTTCATCATATTTTATTGTATTATTCAGGAAGCAATCTGCAACCACAGAAAAACATTATTATATAAATTACACACTTCTAAAGTGATCACTAAAGTAAAAAAAACACGTAAATACGTAAAAAACACGTAAATGTTCCACCACAAGCATTTGAAATCACTATGTAGAGCGCGATTGATTTAGTATTCGCACAATAGGCGAGCGTCGAATTCCCGATCATTTGATTACACTGCAAACTGCGGGGTACGTTCAATTTTATCGTTGTGGGCACCATGTATCGTTGTATGGATGTTTACGCAGTATCGATTCACACTATACTTCATTCCGAATTCTACTCGAGTCTATAGTAAGGTAGAAGCGGCACAGTTTGGAAACGTGTACCTACATTTTAGGGATGAACAGTGCATGTTTCACTAAATGACAAACACACAACTTATCTTGATTGCTAATTAATTTAAAAAGTATCATTTTAAAGTACAGCTAATTTAAAAAAAAACAGTTTGCAGTTTTTGTGATTTCCATACAAAGGGAACCATGAACGAAGATAAAGAGTAATAAAAAAGCCAAATAAATGAAATACGGCATGCTTGAAACATGAAAATAATGTACCTAATATTGCTAGTTCAATGCGAATTTTGTTAGCTGCTGCCTTTTCTAGTACATACATGTTTGTTTATTATTTCTTATTTCATACGTAATTGTGACTCCATTTTCATAGTCAGGAACTTTTTATTTTACAGTTAATTTAAGTTTTCATTCATTTATTACATTTCTTTTTATCTTAATAAATAGTGACTTTTCAAAATATTTCTATTTATCTAAATATTGTATCATACGCCGAAAATCATATGAAAGTTATAGGACCATAATAAAATTGTTGATTGATTGAGTGAGTTGCCTGAGCTACGCACAGCCCAACCAATAAAAATAATAGTTCGTTTTGTTTACTCGGGTTCTGTTTTTATACACTGTGTAAATCTAATACGGGCGAACCTCTTAACTGTAGTTAGTATAGGACATAAGAAATGTAATTAGGTAACTTTTAAATGGAATTGCAATTAAAATTTTATCCAAATAAAATAATTCGGCCCGCAATGTAATGCAAACACACTCGCGTTAAACATTCGTTGACAACTGTCAGTGTCAAATATTTTACAGTACATTGCTGCTGAAAATATGATAAAAATTATAATAATTATATAAATAAAAATTAATTATGGGGTCATAATTAAGTGTAACTTAAGAATATGTTTTAATTATTAATAACACTAATGAATTCTATGTTTGGTTAAATTCATCGCCCGTATTAGACTTACACCCTGTATATTGACGAGAGTAGGGTATTCAAATTAAGGTCAAATTATTATCAATTAACTTCAATCAACCAATTCTTCAATCAATCAAATATCAATAATGGCATAGAAATAATAAATAATAAATGTATGGACACCTGAAGAGGTAAAGTTTTAGTGACACAAATGTGTAACTAAATATGTCACCATCAAATGTAACCTAATTCTTACACATACAATAAATACGTTGATACTTTTATCATTATATAAAAATGTTCATGAGATTTGTAGAATACTTGGACACGTCCACTCATCGCTATTACGATATACAACTCACTAAAGTACTAAACTTAGTTACTAAATAAAATAAAACTTTAATAACGCAATGGGTTAGGCACAAAGCACACCTGTGCCACTTAGCGGTACGGTAACCGTTTCAGCTACGTAGCCAGAATAGCTTACTGCATTTTTGCTAACCGTATCGAGAAGAGAAATTTAGACTCGGAGCTTGCATTTAGTTTTGGGACTCATGTAAGTTATTTATTTAGGCAAGTGGTTATGTTTTTATAATATTACTTGCTTTACTATGGTCGGGTAGTATCACCGTGGCTATCACGTTCTAACAAGTAAACAGTTTGTAAGCCCGAAAGTGTAGGTATCTTTTTTTAAACAAGTTGTTATAGAGCAAAATACTGTTATACATTTTATGAAAAACTTGTTCCTATCTCTGTGTTGTTTGCTGAGATGGCAATTGTTTGTCATTGTGACCAGTGCCATCGGTGCCGAAATTCAAGGTGAATTAAGTTAATTTTTCTACTCCGGTACGTTTATCTGTCAATTATATGGTCCAGCAAACACATATAAAAGCATGTCTTACGCAATTTCAAAAAAGTCTATGTAGTCTATTCTTCATAAAGACCCTAGGGTTATTATGTGATATAATGCAACTGCTAACAGGAAAGCTACCACGAAGTCCAAAACTCGTACTTCGGATAGTGCCATCCCCTTCGCGCATATGTAGAATAAAGTGAGAGCGAAGAAGACGGCACTATCCGAAGTTCGATTTGCGGACTTCGTGGTAGCGCCGCAGAGGTGAAAAAAAAAACAACACTAAATTTACAACGAAAATCAAAACTACCAACTTAACAAACAACTGAATTCATATGGTTTGAAACAATAACAAAACTAAAATAATTGCTGCCAACATAAGGAAAAACGCAAGTAAATGACAGTGGAATTTTTTTTTACCGTGTCTATGATTACGTTCTGTCGACTGTCATTTGTCACTATCCAATCGAATTTCCCGCTCTTTCTTATGCTCTATTGCTGTTTGTTTAGGATTCTTGGAATAGTTGTGGCATATTTAGCATTCTTATTAGAGTTTGGAGTGAAAAATAATAATGGGTGACGACGACCACTTTATTTCGACACCAGAAGAAATATCAGCGGCGGCACAATCAATTACTGAGAGCTTATTGCCTGCAAAATCGCGGCGTCAGTACGATAAATCGTATAAGAAGTTCATGGCGTGGAGACTAGAACACCAGACTACGTCATTCTCAGAGAATGTGCTACTTTAAAAGCCTCGGCGAAAAATTCAAGCCGTCTTCACTGTGGGTGGAATATTCAAAATTAAAGTCAACGCTTAATATATACCACCAGACCGACATCTATCAATACGCCAAGTTACTAGCTTTTATTTAATCCCTAGTCGTAGAAAAAGTAATTTATGCAACGTTGTATAAGTAGGTCAAAAAAGGCTCATGGCGTCTTTATTAACAATTTTCGGCTTCGCCTCAAATTGTTACACACGCCACTCACCTTTTTTGAACCCTCTTATACAACTATTGCATAAAATACTATAACTATAGAGTCGTAACAGAGTCGTTAGTTAACAATATAGTGCTATGTTAGTTAGTATGTTGTTATATTGTTGTAAAGATAGGTATTACTTTAACTCCAAACGCGTATTAAAACGATTATATACCTAAATTACTAAACAACGAATTCGTTTAATAATAAAATCTGCAAGGACATTTTGTGTCCGAGACTGAATTCTACCAGTATTTTTATAGAATTCACGGCTTACATCGTAACCATATTGCAACTTTATTTCACACACATTTTACTCAAACTACTACGACACGTGTTAAATGAACTTTTTAATAACTGATGGTACATATTTAATCTGCCCTACATTGAATAGATAATATGTGGAGTTTTCATGAATTTAATATGTTTTATGAATAAAAATATTTTAATTCATACCTAAACAATTTGAAACTGCTGCCTCCAAGTCCAAGCCAATATGCATGTACTCGTATATAGTGGAAATATTTCACACCGACAGATTAAAAACCAAACGCTCAGTTACTGAGCGGTCTGTAGTGGGTTCCAAACACGTTTTCTGGTAATTTGATAAAATTCCACTTACGAAGTGAGATTTTAATATATAATTTAAACTTTCGTGAGTCATACTGACATTAAATTGCAACGGTTAAGACTCACGTATTTTATCACAATAAGCGTGACATGTTTCGACTGCATCGGGCAGTCATCGTCGGACAGACAGAGTGTGTTGTTCCTCCTTCGCGGCTCGGGCACCACTCTGTCTTTCCGACGATGACTGCCCATGCAATCGAAACATGTCACGCCTATTGTGATAAAATACGTGAGTCTTAACCGTTGCAATTTAATGTGAGATTTGATTGATTAAACTGGGTTGCAGTATGCGTTTATTTTCTGATTAAATGAATTCGGCGTAGATTATACTTTTCACTTGAAAACATTTTAAACTAACTCAAACAAAGTTCATCATTATGCTTGTTATCATACCATTGCACAATTTTTATAGAGTTTTGAGTTGGAAAACAGTATTAATAAAAAATGCAACTATTACGTATGTAGTAAAGAATCGTAATTAAATAGTAATAAGAAAAAATTCAGACGAATTGAGAACCTCCTCCTTTAGAAATATTGAAGTCGGTTGAAAATAACGCAATAGAAGCAAAAACTTAATAATTTCTCTTTTTTCCAGAGGCCTAGATGTAGTGTCGATCCGGCAATTGGTGGTGCTGCTACGTCTGCTTTCGCGGCAGGGCAGGACGATCATCTGCACCATACATCAGCCCTCGGCCTCGCTGTTCGCGCTCTTTGACCGGGTATACGTCCTGGCTAGGGGAATGTGCTGCTACCAGGTGAGTCTAACAATCAGTATTATATATACCAATCCGACAGACGTGTCTGCTGTTGGGTTGGGATAGCACCCAACTGCTGCTCACTTTTATCTACCGGGTAATACGTCCTGGCTAGAGTCTGATTTAGGGGCAATGCAGCACGACTATCTGATCTGTCACATACTTGTAACTAGACACACAAGTCCCCGGTCCCGGGCGCTCTTGGATCATCTACGAGCAGCCTAAAACCAGATCAGCTTTTATACAGATTTTAGGCCGATATATTTTTCCACGGCTGCGAGTTACACATTGTCTTCAAACGAAAATAGGTCGTGAAGTCTACAGGTCACCTAGCTTTATTTTGACAATGATCATACCTAACTACTCGCAAAAGTTATTTGTCAAATTTTAGCGTACAGAACATTTTAACGGGTGTACAAATATATATCCTACTCTTTGTTAATACCCTGGGAGCCATAATAAGAAATACGAAGTGACTTCGTCTGTTAGCGCAGTGTTATTAAGAAAAGTTATAGTTCTTGAGAGATTACGATGGATCCAAATATCGTCATTTTCGCGCTGACACCGACACACCGATACACCGTCAACCCATTTAGGGTTGACTGACGGTGTAAAGAATTGGCCCGGAATAAGTTATAGTAACACAAATAAACGTTGTCAGCTGACCTCTATTCTAAATTTAATTAACTACGGCACCTAATTCTAGAAGCCATTACGAGAGACTATTATCCGAATTTTAAACGTAAATAATTTATAGCCTACCAAGTTATAGAAAATTTAAAAAAATATATCTTTATAAGTAAGTTTGATAATTCCTTATAAATACACTAGCTTTAACCCGCGGCTTCGCCCGCGTACTAAACGTAATTTTCAACCGTCATACAAAAAAGGAGGTTTATTTATTTTTTTCACTTCCGCTAAGTTGGATTTGAAGATTTGTTTTCGAAATCAGCGACGCGATAACGACACCCATATCAAATAAAATAGTCGTAACTATTCTTTTTTCCCATTAACAAACTTTGGACCATCATCATTTTACCCCTACTTTGAAAAATCCCATCTTTGTGCACCCTTACGCTTGATAAGGAATATCAGTGCTAAACTTGGAATCTTTAGAATCAGAAATAAACATATAACGAACCTTATAAGAAACCTATGTACGTACCAAATTTGGATTTTTATATTTCGACCCCATCGCGTCCCAACAGGGGAGATGGTATTTCACAATCGCCACATTGGATTTTAAAATCTACGTTGTTTTCGTAATCAGCGACCCAACAAACCTTAAAAACGATACCCATGTTGTTGTTTTTTTACTTTTTCACCCCTTTGCCCTCTTTTAGGGGTTGAATTCTCAAAAAACCTGATACGGGTGTTAACTCATTTATATTTATGAATACTCATGTAAAATTTTAAGTATAATAGTTATTTTATTTTATTTTATTTTACTTTACTTTACTTTATAAAACGAAACTAAAATTTATATGTTGACATTTTAAACCCATCACATACCAACAGGGTAGACAGATGGTATTTCACATTCGCCACATTGGATCTTCAAATCGTTGCTTTTTTCGTGATCAGCGACCCGAAAAACCATATAAACGATACCCATGCACAGTGTTCGATTTCCCTCAAAAAATTTCCCTATGCTGTTTATTGCATAAATCAATCAAGGAATGCATTTTAAATGCAAGACTAGAACACCCAGAAGTCTATTTCAAATACTTTTTTTTATAAAAAATAAATTATATTTCATGACCTTGACATCGAAAAATTACTAAATAAATTCTACAAAAGTATTTGATGAAATTTTCGCTATTTAGTCAATGTAGTTCGATAAAAGAGCCTTTTGCGCATATTTTCTAGTTCTTAGTTTTGGAATTTACCCTCTGGTTACCGAGTTAATCATATAAATACAGATTTTTTATTTCATTTTTTTTCTCCTAAAATACTCAAAAATGCGACTTGTGACTAGCACTGACAGATTGCTCTTAACTAGGTATACCACTGGTAAAAAAATCACGTTCCACTATTGCGGCGTTTGGGAGTTATCGAATTTAAAAATACAGTGTTAGGGTTGACACTCAAAATGACCTTTAATTTTTAGTCAGAATTAATTCAAAATTTTCCTCTATTACAAAACTGTATATTGTTTAGACATACTCCAAGTACATAAATAAAAATACAGAATGATTTTTTGATCGAGTTCTTTTTTGTCGTTTAATATTTTTCATTCGATGATGGTTCACATGTAGCATGGGAAGGGTCCACTCTTGTCAGACTTATTATGCTATAACCCCATGCCCACACATGTGAAACGGAGAAACGGGGGTGAGGTACCATGGAGCCGTTACAGACACCTGCTGTGGGATGTCACCTTTCTGCTCCATCATCAGACCTTGGACATCGTCTAGGGCCCAAGTAAGTAATCATCGAAACAAAATTAACGAGTCCAAACACGAGGGTATTATATCAACTAATTCTTTAGATCCAGTGGTCACCTTTCTGCTCCATCATCAGACCATGGACGTCATTTACGGTCCAAGTGTAAACAAGGAAATGAACCTTTTCAATAATAAACCAAGTATAATGCTTTTCTCAAAATGGTGCAATTAAACCGAAGCTGCAGGCTTAAGATGGTTATCTACGAATGTCATTAGATAATGCTATAAGTTAATAAAATGACAAGTTGGACGCATAGCGTAACGGTGACTGCTGCCAAATATAATTGCCATTATATTTGGCAGCAGCCATATAGCCATATAACTGCCATTTGACAGAACTGTTTAAAATTATCAGAAATTGTCAGAAAGTGCCGACAAACTGTCGTCTTATCAGGCTATCCGCTTTGCATCTAAGCCCCCATGGTCAGATAAGTTTCTATATTTTCTGCAACCATAAACATTATCTCCATCTTTATCGCTCTTACATACCTATATCGATGTGTAATAAAGGCAGTGATAAAGTCGAACCCTTCAATTTCATACTGGTAGCGGGCGTTTTGACATGCTGCCAATTTTTAAATAATAAATTTGAACTATATTTTTCTTCTATTTATAAGCTATTCAAGATAACTAAAATGTCGCGGTACGAACATTATAAATACCACCGACCTTCTGTTTTGGCTGTTTAGGGCCAATGCCTTCGTCCTATTTGATCGTTTCAGCCGTTTTAAAAAGTCTGAATGAATGCATCAAATGCACGAAACAAATGAATTAACGTCTTTTTGGGTGCTTATATCTCAATAACCAATTAAGATATATTTATGAAATTCGGGGATCTTTGTTAGTCTCGGGAATCCAAATAGGTAGATAAAATTTCGTGTGTTTATATTCAGTAGATTTTGAGTAACAAAGGGGTCAAAAGCGCCTCCCGATGGTTCGTGTAAATATACACCTGAACTTGGCTGGACACGCTGCCGCGTGTCTAGATAAATAAATATAAATAAAGTTTCTCGTGTTGTTCCTTAATTTAATTTCATCAGATTTTTTAATTACTCCGACATTTCATATTTGATTGACCTTTAGTGACAACCCTAAAAAGTATAATTTGACCTTTATACGTAACTCCCAAACGCCGCGATAGTGGAACGTGATTTTTTTACCAGTGGTAGACCTCGTTAAGAGCAATCTGTCAGTGCTAGTCACAAGTCGCACTTTTGAGTATTTTAGGAGAAAAAAAATGAAATAAAAAATCTGTATTTATATGATTAACTCGGTAACTAGAGGGTAAATTCCAAAACTAAGAACTAGAAAATATGCGCAAAAGGCTCTTTTATCGAACTACATTGACTAAATAGCGAAAATTTCATCAGATACTTCTGTAGAATTTATTTAGTAATTTTTCGATGTCAAGGTCATGAAATATAATTTATTTTTTATAAAAAAAAGTATTTGAAATAGACTTCTGGGTGTTCTAGTCTTGCATTTAAAATGCATTCCTTGATTGATTTATGCAATAAACAGCATAGGGAATTTTTTTGAGGGAAATCGAACACTGTGCCATGTTGATTTTTTCACTTTTGCACCCCTTTTACCGCTTTCGGGGGTTAAATTCTCAAGAAACCTGGAATACGTGTTTACTCATTTAAATTAAAGAATATTCCGGTGAAGTTTCGGATAATTGTTTAAAACCAGGAATTTACGTAAAAATGACACTCATATTGATATTTTGGCATTTCAACCCCATCGCATACCAACAGGGGAGATGGTATTTCACATTCGCCACATTGGATCTTCAAATCGTTGCTTTTTTCGTGATCAGCGACCCGAAAAACCATATAAACCATACCCATGTTAATTTTTTCAACTTTTCACCCCTTTTACCCCTTTCAGAGGTTAAATTCTTAGAAAACCTGAAACAGGTGTTTACTCATTTACCTTAAAGAATACTCCTGTGAAGTTTCAGATAAAATAGTCTAACTAATCTTGTTTCCCCATACAAACTTTGGACCCCCGTTTCAACCCCTTAGGAGGTGAATTTTAAAAAATCCTTCCTTAGTGCTCGCCTACACCATAAAAGGAACCTACGTGCTAAATTTGAAGTCTATAGGACCAGCCGTTTGGGCTGTGCGTTGATATATCAGTCAGTCAGTCAGTCAGTCAGTCAGTCAGTCAGCTTCTTCTTTTATATATTTAGATACTATTACAAAGCTACTTATGTAATTCGTAATTCGCAAATATATTACCTACAGGTAGATACAATACACTACGATGTCAGTATAAATATCGCATGCATGTATAAAAAAATCGGACAAGGGCATGTCGGGCCATGTCACGTAGTTTATTACCGTCCGTCACAATAGGCGAACTTAAAAAGGGTTTTAGATACTTTACTCATAACAATAAAAAAGGAGTACTCCTTTCGCAGCTCTTACGACTTATACGCCCTTTTAAATGAGAAGAAAGGTTTTTCTGCAAAAGATTAAAAATGGCTTCACTGACCAAGTTCAATTTTTTTATTAAGCTCTATTGATTTTTTTCATATTATTGCGGTTCGACAGTTAGTAACACATTTGTTTCTTTAACTTCCAGAGCGATTACATTCGAAAATATTCACTATATCAAAAAATGTTTTTAGTTTATTCTTTTTCTAATACTTATTCAAAAATACCTCACACTTCGGGGTTGAAACGACAAAAAAAAACGTATGTATATTCACAACAAATCTCTACTACTAACGGTCACCGGACGGACCGACTCGACATCCACCGACTTGCCTATTTTCAAATCGTAGAGGAAAGGAACACAGAGTTCAAATAAAAATAGGTAAGTCGGTGAATGTTGAGTTCTATGGACACTCCCCGGTAATGACTAAAATAACCGACTTGTTTTAACATTACATCTCAAAACTTGTTTGCAGCATAAGAACTCCGGTCCGAGACTTGTGTGTCTTTCTTTTCACATGTAATTTTTTGATGGAATTTTATTTTAACCAAAGCCAAACGAAAGTAAATAATAATAAATTCCCAAACAATTGAATTGTTCACCTATTAAACTTCACATAAAGTATTTACGAACCGAGACGTCTCAGCGAAATGTGAAATGTCTTGCCATTCTTTCTTGAAAGAGTCAAAGAAAAAGCTATTTCTGCGCTTATTATATAATGAAAATCGCGATGTTTTCCTCCAGATTTTGTCAAGGAGAAAATATATATTTCGAAAACCTAAATGGAAAGGCATCTTATGTAACATTTGATGTTACAGACAGAAGTTACTACATGCATTAAATAAAGTATTAAGTTTAGTGATCTCCTGCAGCCGTTTCATAGAGTCAGCTTGAGTTTTAAGGAAGCCAAATCTAATAAAGCGTATAATATAAGCCCATTGTTCCCCCTATCAGCAGGCATACAAAATCTAGTAAAAGCCCGTAACTGCCTACAAGAGACAATGTGGGCGACAATCTCATCACCGAACTTTCTTCATTTTCTCGTGCCCCCTGACGTGCCGCAATATTATTGTGATATGGTTACGCCTTTAATAAGTTTAGGTGACTTCGATTAAATCTGATATCGATATTTGGGTTTATGTTTGGGTGAGGAAATCTGATGTAAGGAAATTTATTGTATGGACTACGTAAACAAAACGAAATACTACAAAAATAACGTATTGTTAACTCATGTTATTCTCGTTTAATTTGTAACATACAAATACGCAAGAACCTATTGACGTAACATACCTATGTTTTATTTTAGTCTAGTTAAGTATGTTTTTCCCACACTTAGTACACCTGTGGGATCAATTCAGTTCTGTTCGTGTGTCAGATATCGTAACCCGTAGGTTGAATTAGAGTAAGGGACATGCCGTTACCCTAATTAAACCTACGGTCAACGATTATTTTTTATGTGTCGTGCCTAAAATAAATAAGAAAGGATTATGGCTTTCCTACGATTTTTGTATTTCAAGCTTTGGTTTTATTTGTCACTACCCAAGCCTCGATTGCTTGATGTATTACAATGTAATATTGTCTTCTGTTACCGCGATTGTTATTCATTGAAATTAAACACTTTAGAACGGATTAATCGCGTTTATTAACACCATGATCCTACGTTTCGAGCCCTTTACAGCACTCGTTTTCACAGGGTTAAGATGATGCCTACGAACGACGATGCACATCGTATTGTTAATAAAGAGTATTAGATGAAAACCAAACTTCGTATTTGAATCACGTCATACTATAAGCGGTTGGTCAATATAAGCGGAGACACTATAAACGGATTCTACTAGATATAACTTTGGTTTTGAAAATAATAAATTAGGTTGAATAACCAATATGCCGTTTCCGATCCAAAATGTAGGTAGGTATACTATACCTTTTTCTTTTCATTATAGGCTTAAAAACCTTGCACCTACTTTTCATGTTCTTTGCAATGTAGATTAGGCCATTTTCCTTACACTTTCACTTTCTAATCATTCTACTAAGGACTTACAGAAGACATTTTTAATTCGTCTCTCTATTACCTACGGACCGTTCAGAGTATATTCGGGTCACCAATCGTCGGATTTTCACCATTTGCGCGCCTAAATGTAGCCTAAACCAATTCGCAGTTGTAATTTACGTCTCGCCAACTACCCATTCCTACAACAGCAATGTGTACAGAAGATCCGTTATATGCAAGAAATCCGGAGTTATCACGATAACTTGTAAAAAATATTTTTACTAGTGCTTTATTTAATCTTATAATTATTATAAGTAATAATTAGCTATCAAAAAATAATATTTGTGCGAACCTAAAATAATATTTGTTCGTACTGGGGTTCGAACCCGGCCCGACTTCCAGTTTGAAAGTCGTATGCCTTACCGCCTGCTAACGCCTTTTTTATTTGACTGATCTAATTCAAAACAATTCTACAGTTCTCACAGAAAAAGCTCTTCAAATATGACGTAAGAACCTTTAAATTGGATTAGCTCAATATAAAAATACGTATTGTTGATGGTTCGCTACTGGTTACTACATAAAAATCTATTTTGTGGATAAATACGACCGTTTGGGACTAGCCTTCTGTGCCGGTGTGTACTTGAGCACCTCCCAGAGGTAATGTGCTGCCTAGATAGCCCCGGTTCGATGCGGGTTAACATGCTGTAGACACGCTTTATTTCGCAAAATGAGAGATATTAATTTTAATGCCGTTACTTTGTTATAATAATGGCTTCCATCGTATAGGGGCATGTATATTTTGTAAGTTTTGTACACTTACACCACTTGTTTTTACCCGAGATCCGCACATGTTGCTTGTTCAAAGTCGGTCAATCAGTGTACACTGTTTACCACAGAACTAAATTGAGATAGAATAAAATAGTATGTATGTACCTACTTCGCGTGCTGAAAAGACGATTATAAAACGTGTTTGCTCGCCGTAATGCTCAGTCTACTTTCGACCGCTGTCCGCGAGTGACGTTCGAATGTCAACATAAAAATGCCCCTTGCTTGATTAATCAACTGCACAAGCACCACTTAAAAGCTGGGAGATCCAGATATTTCCCTTTATCGGTAAGTACAAATACTGTTTTTCCATTGCGGCTTTAATTCGACGCGGCAGACTTGGCATACACCGAAAACCAGCAATGAAAATAAAACAATCAAAGTCGATTTTATTATTTTTTTCTACTCCAGCACTTCTATCTGTCAATTAGATGACTGACAGCGATATTCAAAAAGTCTACATTATAACGTTGTCTATGGTATTCCATAAGAACACTGCTCCTATGGATTTTCATACAATATATTAGCACTGTTGTTGTTTTTTTTTAATTTCTATAGTGGGCACAACATCTTCTCTATTCTGCCACGTTTCTAGATTTAGCTTTTTACGCTATTTTAGCTGTCGTAGAAAAACTAGGGTATGCAACAGCTCATAATTGGGTCTTAAAACTCTCGGGTCTATTATTACAAAACTCGGCATCGCCTCGTTTTGTAACGACGACCCTCAAGTTTTAAGAACCCTTATTATATCACTGTTGCATAAACTACTATTGTGTGAATAGTGTTGTACGTTGTACCCTGCTATTTTCAATGCCGATTTCTTAGTCGATTAAAAATATTTTAAAAACTGTTTAACTATTATGAAACCGAGAGATAAAAAACATAGAAAACATTAATAACTGAGGAACAAATATTCGTGATAAACACACAAATAAATGCCCTAACGGGTATTCGACCCCGGGCCCACCTGCTTCGTATTCAGGGTCACTATCACTACCGACTAGACTAGGAGGTCTTTAAATTAAGTATAATTGACGAAACCATAATATTTATAGTAATAACGATAATTTAAAAATACATATGCAGTAGAATCCGGTTATAACGACGTCGACGGGACCGACGATATTACTTCGTACAGTCAGCCACGCAGCTATGAAAACAGCCAAAGTGCCAAAAATATGTATACACGACCTTAATGCTCAGGCAATAAAGTCCTGTATACATATTTTTGACACTTTGGCTGTATCCATAGCTGTGTGGCTGACTGTACTAACCGGAAGTCGTACTAACCAAACTGTCAATTTTCAAGTTGCTTATCGATTTCAAAAGTCACACATGCATAATTATAATTCATAATGGTAATTCACCGAAATTAAGAATATTTTGCTCTTTAGCAAAATAAATTGTTGAACCATAGACCTATTTACTCGTACTTCGCCATTGTAAATTTCGAATATTTTGTACACAAGAGAAACCCTTACGCGCTAAAGTTGGAACAAAGGTTCTATCTGGTATGTTCTTATTGTTTAGTATTGTTTACTTACAATGAACGTCATCGTTGTAACCGAACAATTTCGTGTGAAATCCCGTCGTTAAAAGCGGTCCGACGATATAAGCAGTACTATACGGATGCACTTTCATAGTGGCTTGTATGAAAACCAACCATCTGCCTATATCTACGGCGCTTAAACCGGTTGGTTGTTTCATGCGAAGTCGTACTAATCGGTTTCTACTGTAGTTACTATATTGCTATGTTGTTTCAGTTTTTCGGATGATCCCCTTATAAAAAATAAATGGATTGAAGCAACGGTTCACAAAACTGATTTCCTAGGAAACAGCCGGATTTGTTTCATACATTTTCACGAAGATGCCTTTACTGGACCATCAAAGTACCGGTGAATAAACCCTACAGCTTATCCGACCATTCAATCCCAATTCGATTCTATGAAATGTTTTAAATACCTACTTTACTTTTAAATACTTACTTTTTGCATGAATATAATAGTTATATCTAAGTAATTTAACAATCTCTCTATTTATAAGATAATGACATATACTAAAATTAAAACTAAACATGACATCAATAAAATAACATTATTAAATACATTTTCGTCAAATTAAGAATATAAAAATTAATAACAAAATAAAAAGAAAATAAAAACACGAACACGAATTATAACAAAACTAACCTACGAAATCTCCCAAGTCGCTTCCCTCCGGGAGGGTGCCCATAACACTGGCCACATTCCCCCGCTGGATGGCAATGCCCAACCTCTGGCCGAGAAATGAGCCAGCCCTATGGTCACCAGTAGACTCAAACAGCCTCTTTTTTAAAGCCCTGAATAAGTTGAGGGCGCCAGGACCCCACGGCCCCAGAGTCTCCACCGCGAAAGCCACAGTCCTACTTACTTGGTTTCTATTTATTTCATAGTCTTGCTAAGCAAATGCCCCTTTCCTTGCTAAGCAAATGTTGCTAAGCGCCCCACTAAGGCGTATACGATGATTATGGTGAAGAAATTCGAGGCCACGGGTCTCGGAAGCTCAGTTGGTAGAGCGATGGGATGGTATCCCAGAGTCGCGTGTTTGAGTCTCGCCCGCAGTCGACAATTTTTTCCATTTTTCGTTTCTTTCTGAAAAACTTTTGGGTATATTTAAGTAACGTGGCCCATCTAAATGTCAACTTTTATCGAGGTTTAAAGTTCATGTTCGTCCCAACTCAACCCATTATTCGGTACATGGCACAGTCGGTTGAATACGGAGCCATCACGCCCGCAAAGAACATTATACACTATACCATCTACCCTTCATAATGTAAGTCATACGATGTGTTAACAATTTATCATGAAACCATGCCGATTTCGCACGCCGTATATTTAATTCATACGGCTACTCTATGAAACAAAACAATGGTTCCGGTGGGTTTTGGTTTGTTCCGGTTTTCGCCGGGATTTGCCGATATTTCCGGAATTTCGGACATTCAACGATAAAAGCCAATGCAGTCTCATGATACGCAAAGAGCAGTCATTTTACGTAATATATGTACTGATACTGATATGCCAGTTATGGCGTTTTAAGTCAGGTCAAAAAAACTTATAGATAGTTTTATAGTATTTACTCAACTTTTCAATATATTAAATATTAAATACTCGTATAACCGCCTCCGTTGAATTTAAGAGGGGGCAGAGTAAAATCAACGAAAACAGCAGTTGTCGTTAAGCGTCTCAGGGTCATAATTCTTTACGACGATATACAAAATGTATGTTAACAGGTTCTCAAAGAGCATGTTAACACCGGATTTTTCATAATAATCGAAAATAATGTATACTTTACTAAACACATCAACGCTGTTGCTTTGAGGTACTGAATTTATTTGATCCGTTCATTTTACAAAATATTTGACTTTTTTACAGTATCAGTACCTAGTTATTAATGTTATTGTATGTACGAACGTATACTTACGTGTATTTATATGTTGTACAATACGGTTTCAATAAGGTATATATGACTTCATCAACAAGAACGGCGTAAATACCTAAACAAATCAAACGTCATAATATAAATCCAAGACAACTATGTATTTACCTACGTGGAAAATAGTCCTCCTATAAAATATACCTCTAGTATGCAGATACTACCTACATAGTACGTAACGTTACGACTTCGTTTACGACGCTACTTAATACAGCCGTGAATGTCAATTTAAATGATGTTTAAGACGCCCGGTACCTGAATTTCAATATTAAGTATATATTATGTAGGAGTACATATATGTATTTATCATCTCTCCACTTTTAACTTAATTCAGGAGGAACGGAACCCTTATAGAATCACTTTGTAATCCTTCCTTCTGTCTGTCAAGACCCTTTATCTCAAAAAGAGGTAACAATTTTAAATTAATAACACGAACACAGGTCTGTGGTCCTTGAAGCTGTGAAAAGCCCAAACTTCTACGTCAATGCAATCAATATTTACAATGGGAATCGGAAACCTCGGTGCGTTAGTCCGACTCGCAGTCGGTCGGTTTTTATGAAACCCACTGCAATCCTGACTCATGCTATTACAATAATTTTGGTCTGGGTTTCTGAGGTTCCTCTCCGCTATTCATTTATGACACTATCTATTAAAAAAACCGCATCTAAATCCGTTGTTGCGTAGTTTTAAAGATTTAAGCATACATAGGGATATAGGGACAGAGAAAACGACTTTGTTTTATACTATGTAGGGATAAATAAATATTTGACAACAACCTAAAATTTAATGTAACCTTCCGCATCTAACGTAATTATCGAGACACATGGCCTGCTGCATTATAGCGGAAAGTATGAATATATCTGTTTCTTAATTGCCATTGATAAATTGAGTGAAATTGATGATCTCAACGGTTGTTCACTACATATAGGATGTTTATACAGTATGTAATTTATACAGAGGGAACTCCAAACTAAACTACTAAAACATACTTAGATACACAGAAAACATCCACATATAGAAACAAACATTCGTCTTCCTCTCACAAGTGGTTAGGTACCAAAGAAGGCCAAGTGGGCTTTCTAGGCTAGACATGCTTAAAAAAACAGATGAATCTTATAAATTCAAAACAAATAAATGCTTAATTTGTGATGTAGGTATATTATTCTAATTTTAAACAAATTGTGCATTCAACATAAAGCCGGTTTGTTGGCTGTTCATAGCAATTTTCCCGGAGGAAAATAAAATCGCGAAAAGAAAAGTTTCGCGCTAAGTACCTCACTGGGTGGAGCTATCCTCATGGACCAGTGTCTCGGGCGGAACTATTAAAAATTCATAACTTTATCGTGGTAATATTCATATTTTACCTATAAATATTTACCTACTTGGCAGTTCAGAAAAACTTAGCTAGTTTAAGAGACCAACAAAGAGGCGATAACAAAAAACTCCTTTTGCAGAAAATTACAGTTTGGTTTAGACAGTTTAGGTACTTTAAAGCCTTTAAAGTACCTAAAATAAGGAAGCCGATGTGATTTCATATGACGTTTTTCACGCACTTATAAGGAAAAATTAAATTCTTTTTCGTGGTTATTATTATTAACTTTTCTTATATACGTAAACTTAATTGTCACAACCATGTCAGAATGCCTATATGTTAATTGGCATATGGGTTTAACTGACCTTTACTAACTACTTGAAGCTTCTTGCGATGCATTTTCGACGTCGGTTGATGACAATACTTTATATTTTCAACTAATAAATCCACCTGAGGCCCAAACGTCACAAATAAGTAGTATATTTATCACTAGTACAATAGTTATTTATTATACAAGGGGGCAAAGTTGTTGTTTAACTCTCGGTCTTATATAGAGACCCGAGCAAGCGAACGATTCCAAAATTGAGCCAAGAGCGTAGCGAGTGGTTCAATAACTGGAATCTTTAGCTGTACGAGGGTCTCAAGGCACGAGAGTTGAACAAACTTTGCCGCCGAGAGTAATACAACATTTTATAATACCCATATAGTTTCGCTCTGTCTGTCTGTCCGTCCGTCCGTCCGTCCGTCCGTCAGCGGATAATCTTAGTGACTGTAAGTACTAGAAAGCTGTAATTTTGTACGAATATGTATATCGGTCACGCCAACAAAGTGGTAAAATATAACATTTAAAACTTTCGCGATTTGAACACATATTTATCTTCGGGTGTGCGCGGGGATATTGTGAGTGTCGTGTGTCGGACTATTGACAATAATTAACATATGTTTTGTGGGTAGTTTAAAATTGAATGTTTACCCCAAATTTCTACATAGACTTTTCGTTGGGTAGGTAGTTACACAAATTTCTGTTTTGACATTTTGCTGGGACATCAGTTAGCCGCGACCATGACCAGTGAAACCTGTGTCGAAACGTCGGTAAATAAGGTAAATCAGTGAATTCGCGTTAGACCCGTCTGATAATTATGTTTAAATAAAGTGGTAAAATAAAAAATGGGTGTAATTTCTGTTTCATAGTACCTCCCGCTCCCATAATACACGTAAAGTGGGGGGTGTTTTTTTTTTTCGTTTCAACCCTAGATCGAGTGTGGCACATCATTAGATAGGTATTTGTAAAATATTGAGGGTATACTAAGAACAGTTTTTGTTAAAGTTAATATTTTGGGAAATAATCGCTCCAGAAGTTTAAAAAAATGTGTCCCCCCCCTCTAACTTTTGAACTATAAGTTAAAAAATATGAAAAAAATTACAAAAGTAGAACTTAATAAGAACTTTCTTGGAAAATTATTTTTAACTTGATTGGTTGAACGGTTTTAGAAAAATTGTACAAAATAATTTCTGAATTAAGTTTGTTATTTAATTGTATATGCAAACACTTCTTTTATCTTGAGTACTTAATTAATCATCCCGCACGTATCTTCCTTCTAATAAGAAAATAATGATTCAAATAGATTCACGCGATCAAAAGTTACCCCGAAAACCCAACAACAACAACTCGTCCAGTTTGTATAAATTAGTAACCCAATTGCCCGAGAGATGGCACTGTGGTCTACTTCGCGCTGTTAAGATTTTTCCGGAGTTGATGGGGTCGGGAAGGGTGTGATCGAAATAAGTATCATCGAATTGTTAATTATTATAAGCTTATTGAGCATGATATCTATTAAAACACTCTAAACATCTATTTTTAAGGTTTGCCTAATTGTGACGGACGGTAAACTGCGGAACCCTAAACTGAGCATGGCCCGACATGCTCTTGGTCGGTTTCCCCTCACTATCGCGAGGAAAATAAAGACTAAATACGATTACAAATCTTATCACATGTAAGTTATCTTGAAGAAACCATTCAAAATTCCATTTAAAAATTTGTCATAGTGTACGCTCCTGGTATTTAGATATTGCCAACAGATAAGATTTGACCAATTTAAGGTGTGACCTCCGATTGCGCATATTTACTATGGCCATATAGGACTCACTTATACTGGACGAGTGGTAAGTGATACTGATAGGAATTACAGCAAGTTCAAATTACTTTCCCCACATGTGGATAAAACGCGTTTTTCCACGCTAGTTTTAAAGGTCAAAACAGCGCTTTCCGAGCTAGTGAGGGGAAATAATATAAATAATAATATTGTTGGCAATATCTAAGTATCAGGAGAGCATACCCACTCTATGACAAATTTTGAAATTAATTTTTGATGGTTTTTTCAAGATAACTTACATGTGGATAAGATTTATAATCGTATGTAGTCTGTATTTTCCTCGCAATAGTGAGGGGGAAAATGTTGTATTACACTCGGCGGCAAAGTTTGTTCAACTCTCGTGCCTTGAGACCCTCGTATAGCTCAAGATTCCAGTTATTGAACCACTCGCTACGCTCGTGGCTCAATTTTGGAATCTTTCGCTTGCTCGGGTCTCAATATAAGCCCGAGAGTTAAACAACAACTTTGCCCCCTTGTATAATAAATAACTATTTCATGGTACGTATAATTCTCGCGTCTTGTGGATGCAGAGGGACCTAATCCACATATTGTTATAGTTTGTAGTTTTATAGTTTTGCTGATTCTCTTATAGTTGCATTTTATCATAATAATAAAGCAAGAATACGGTCACAAATATTTTACGTAAGCAATTTTATTACTGCGCCGCGGTATTGGAGCCCATTTTTTTCGAATCGCGTTACGCGCGCAAATTTGAATAAAAGGCCCGCCAAACAGCTAAAATAAAACATTAAATACTTTACTTAAATTTTTTAAAGTACTAATTTATGTGAATTATGAATAATAATTTGATAAAATTTCACATATATATATATAAAATATTTCAGAAGGTTTTAATCCATTATTCAACTAAATACAGAGAATCTTAACATTCTTAACGCATATTTTTGTATGCTATTAATGTTAAAAACAGTGGGGCAAAAATACTTTCTAGTACGACAAATTTTGAATGTATTGTCTATGTACGTAACTTAGTATATTAGGGTACAAATTTTACTTGAAGGCGAAGGGGTTATCTCATTCTCATTACCATACTAGTTCAATAATATAATGAAACAGTACGCGTGTTTAATATCTTAAAAGCGGTACGAGTACGATAAGAACTAGCAATTGTGTTCAAAAAAACTATAAGATATTCTTGTTTATTAAAAAAACTATGTTAGTTAAATCGTATCAAATTATTCACACTTTACAATAAGTTACGCTTTACCCGTAACTTATTTTTAATAACATGTATCCCATTACTACTCACTATGGAGTCAGTCACTTGAAATTACCCCGTCAGCAAGTTTAAAGGGTTTTTGGCAAATATGAGCATAGAAACATGAATAAAGGCATAATATTGTCTTCTGTTACCGCGATTGTTATTATATTAATTGAAATGAAACACTTTAGAACGGATCAATCGCACTTATTAAATTAAATTAAAAATTAAAAAGCCTTTTATTCCTTACATTTACAAGTTTTAACAAATAAGTAAAAATTCTTGCTTAAATATGATATTTAGTGTATAATTCTACGGTTATTAACTAATAATAAAAATATATATATGTAGTTTTATGTAAGAACCCTGCTGCAGGTGAAGGCCTGCTCCAAAGATATCCAGTCCTCTCTGGACTGAGCGATTTCGAACCAATTTTGTCTTGCTGATTTCCTTAATTCGTCTTCTCATCTTGCGTAAGGTCTGCCGTGCTTTCTTTTGCCTATTGAGCCCTTCCATGACGTTACGAGTTTGGTCCATCTTAGGTCTTAAAGACGTGCTACGTGACCTGCCCATTTCCATTTTAATGTTAATGCTTGTGTTAGCGCATCCTTTGCTTTTGTCATGCTTCTTATTTTCGTATGTTTAATTTTCTGAACTTTTTTAATACTTAACATACTTCGCTCTGTTCCTCGTTGACAAGTTATTAATTTGTTTATAGCTTTGGTATCAAATTTCCACGTTTGGCAGGCATACGTTAGGCATGGTATAATGCAAGAGTTAAAGACTTTGGTTTTTATAGCGATTGGCATATTACTTTTGAATACTTCTCTTAACCTCCAATAATTGTTCCATGTGATCTGCGTTCTGCGCTCTATCTCCCAATAATTGCTTTCTCTATCAAAACTAATTTGTTTCCCAAGGTAAATCTATTTGTCGGTGTACTTTATGGGGTCTTGGTTGACAGATATTGACCTCTTCGTGCTGTTAGTCATCAACATTGTTTTGGCTAGGTTCATTTCTAAACCTATTCTGGTGCTGGCATCGTTTAGTTCCTCTATCATGGTTTAAAGTTCAGAGCCCGATTTTGATAACAGCACTAGATCGTCGGCAAATCGTAGATGGCTCAGGTACTTATTGCTAATTCTTATGCCTTTTCGCCTCCAATCTAGATGACTGAATATGTATTCTAAAGTGGATATAAAAAGCTTTCGGGACAAGGGGTCTCCTTGCCTTACACCCCTTCTGATCGGGAACCATGGGCCGGGTGATTCTAGTTTTATCCTGCTTTTGCTGCTGTTGTAAAGCGGTGTTAATAAACGCGATTAATCCGTTCTAAAGTGTTTAATGTCAATAAATAAAGGCGTTAAATTTGATTCCCCACCCCATGATTAAGCTCAGAAGCTCTGTTTTATCAGAGTTGAGTCAACGTTTATCTATAGTTGAAATTGTCCATCGAAGGGTTTAACTTTTCTTGGCTATTTATTAAAAAAAAACTAATTTGAAGATTATTGATCAAGAAAAAAATTACATAACTTTAAAAAATTAACCCTAGATAACGAATCTACATATAGTATGAATATAACAATTTTCACCAGAGCAATAGAATACAATTTTTTTACAATTCCTGTAGGAAATATGACTCAATCGAAATAATGTGACGTAAAATAGTACTATCTTAAGGTCTTACTTAAGTGGGATTCAAACGATAGTGACGGTAATGAAATTACATAAGTACATATATGTTCGCTGAGAATCCTGTTTGCGTTGAATCAATCATCATAATTTATTTAATAAATGGTGGTCTCTATGTAAATATTGTATTTAGTGTACAACAAAACAAAAGCTAATAAAAAAATGACACCATATTTCAGAAATTAAGCCTTCTCCTATAAATATAGGTCGAAAGCTAACTTTTTTCGGAGACGTCTTAACCCTAAATTTGGTAATGTATGACAGGTCATACAAATTCTTTGACCAGCTTTCTGTTTTTTTTTTACCAGCCATAATCGTTAGATCAATTGAGCGCTGATGAGGCTTGAACTCACGACCATCCCTTTTTTTTTGCTAAATTAAGGGTTAATTCTTTGAACTTAGACCGATCCAAAGAGTCCCCAAAGCTTAAATTTTCAGACACGAGAACTAGGATCCAGGAGGACATAATTATCAAAACATGAGACATGTGTCAAAATTAATAACTGTCACTAATGGCTAAACCCTATTTCAAACCTGAAATCGGTTATTCACAACCACATTAAATAATGTGAACCACATTAAATAATCACCAAAGCCAAATGGCTTTGCAGTAAATTTATTTGAAATAGCACTTCTGTATTCATTACTAACCTGCTAATGTATGATTATTACAATTTGTTAAAAACGTTTAGACACCAAAAAGTTTTGCTGTAGAGCTACATTTGTAGAAGGATTAATTTTTGAACAGAAAACACTTATCTACAAAAATAATCGATTTCAATATCAGTACCCTCTGACAGCCGCCATATTGATTTTTATAAAATAATCTTTATGTTGACTCGTCGTGCAGCTCTGAAGGAACCTAACAATATTTCGTTTGAACAAATCAACCTGATATCCAAGGCTGCAGGATGTATCAAATTTTCAGTTCTCAAACCATCACCCTACTTTTTTGTGAGTCAGTAGTTCATGCACAATTGTAAATGAAAAGGGTATAATAATAGTTAGGCAAGTAAATCCAAAGAATATCCCCAGCAAAGGTATTGTAGATACTTTTTGCTTCTTCAAGTGGTTCCCCTAAGAAGGAGCTTTTTTTCGCAAAATTGGTTAAGACTTTTTTGTGTAGAATGTAATGAGCTTGAATGTTGTTCTACATCGCATTTACGTAGAATTCGGAACGGAGCAAAACGAGAATTTCTACACACAGATACACATATTTCTTGATGGCGGCGGTTCCTCGAAGTTCCCAAACGTCAAATGGTGTGGACATGAAAACAAGACCTCCAATTAACATACATACCAAATTTCAAAACTGTTGGAGAGATTTCGACCCTTGGTTTTATTATATAATTGTTTGAATTTATTATCTTATACCTACGTTTCGCTGTCAAAACAATTGAGTGTAAAAGATTGGCACGAAACAGGGTTGTCAGAGGCAGACCGTGCGCGACGGGCGGATAATAAGGGGGTGTGTCAGCCCTAATACCCCCGTATTAGTTACGTTTTTATATAATAGGTAGAAAATACAGGCCCAAACTATATTGTTATAAATGCTGTTTTCATCATACTTGCTCGAAAAGGGTGTGGGTATATTTGTTACTTACCTACGTTAATGACTAACGCCAAAAATGTAACAAAATTATAACTTTCTCTGAAATAACTACCAAATCAAACAAATTATACGAGCCCACCGTGAGCGGTTATTTATGGTAGCTTATGGAGACTTCAAATTGCATGCGCAGCGCGCGTGCACGAGCAAACCTGCCCTTTATCAACCCTTTTATATCTACGCTGTAGCTACGAACTTCGTAGCTACGAGTGTAGTATTTCGAAAAAGTCTCGGCAATGAATTCCAAAGTCGTGTGTTTGTAGAAATAGATTCCTCTGTCACCAATATGGCTTTTACAACATCTCAAAACCTACCTATTCTTAAACATGATTCAGAACTGTGTGTGTATAATTTGATACGCAGCGTCAAAAATCAAAACAAAAATCTTCGTGGACGAAGTGGCCTGCGATATGGTTTTAGAGCTGGGGCCAGTCCCAGTGGACAACTATTCACGGTTCCATCGGAAATAATTTGTCGAGAGAATAAAAACGCTCCACCGCAAAAGCGCAACAGATTTTTGAAACCTACTTATTCAGCTCGTCCGCCAAAGAGATAGGAAAGTAATGGAACATGAATAGTGAAAGGTTATGAAGCAAAAGGTAATAAAGATCTTTTCCAAATGGTGTTTGCCTGCGGACCGAAGTCTAATGAGAATTTTCAGTTGCATAACAGGATGTGAAGTGAAATTCAATAGCGCAATGTAATAGGTACTCAGTATAAAAACTCCGTGAAAATGCAAGCAGCTGTTAAGCTACTGCAGCAAAAATAAGCAATTCTTAAGTTATTAACTAAAAGATTTCGCGCCTCAAATATAACTTTTACTTGCCCGCAATAAAATTGCTAATGTAAGCTCTCTGTGACAAAGATAAAGACTGTCGGAACTTATGTCTCCCTCGGCATTAGGTTTGTAAGGATATTAAGATATACACGTACATAATTATGAATGAATCCATGTATAATTATCTACTTTGAAAATGTGAAGACACGCGTTTCTACATACTTTATTCGTAATTGTTATTTATTTCCTCGTGTAAGCTTCTCTTAAGCTTTATTAAATACCTACTTATACATTGCTACGCGTTGTAACGTATACGTTGCTGTGAATAGAAATTTGGTCCCCTTATTAAACTCGCTGACAAAGTACATAGTGTATAAAACCCAAGAGCTTGGCTTTGTGCAGGTTAATAGTCACTTGGCGGATTGTTTGCACGTCGGGAGCGCAAATAGAAGACATTATGCAGGTGAATGCAGCGCCTGGGCGTCTATACTGTGTGGCTTGTGGGAGACTTATTGCTAATATATTTTAGCAGGCGCTTGCACGCCGTGGTATGTGGTATTTAGGTATTAATACTAAGTTTCTGAAGAAGTTACTTAGTTTGAAAAGCAATAAAGGGCCTTGCATGAGTAAGCACGGATACAAAATAAAGTTAATTAAAATGGTAAGATAAGTTCTACCGTTACTACAATTTGAGATTGAGTAGATTGACTTAGGTATGTGATCGATTCACCTACTTTCTTTGTAAATTTGAAAATAAAAGGAAGACTATTAAATTTGGTTACGATTGCTCGCCGGAAATCTCACTCAGCATAATAAGCCATAATAAACCGTGGCTCTGATTTTCAGTCATGCCTGTGGGTACATTTTTATTAAATAAAAATATAAAATATTGGTGTTATGATTTAATACGAATACTCCTGCGGTGTCAGTTCACAATTCACAACAAACTCACGGTATACTTAAATTTCTATACACAGTTTGTAATTGACATAAAAAATATAATATACCTACGCATTGTTACACTTTGTACCTACTCCTCTTATATACCATCATCGAATTAAGCTAACATGGACAATGTGTAGCAACTAGCAACCTAGCAACTCCCATATACATTGAATATCAGCGTGTGCTACGCGCTACGCTTTTTGGTCCCGCTACATATGTAGAGAACAGCGCCTACGAACAGTGTTCTTACCATGAGTTGTACGTGACCGTATTCGATAGCGTCTGCGGCGATCGGGTATATGTCCGTGTTGCTCCTATAAGAGTGTAGGAGCGAGACAGATATACCTTCAAGCGCCGCACTCGCTATCGAATACAGTTGCGTGCAACTTGGTAAGTACATAGTGAACCCACAGTTGGGTCGCTGACGCCCGATTTTTTAACAGCCCGGACATGCCTGGACCTAATAATGAGAACCAACACTATATGAAAATAACTTAACAGGTTACGGTGCTCTCCAAATCTTAACAATTTTTGGAGCCTAGTGTCTGTGTAGCTTCATACTTTCTGATATTATTATTTAAATTTGCGAATCAACTAAACCAATTTTGAATTCCAAAATAACATACTTTATACCAAATTACCAAATAATCATACTAGTCAACTAGCAAACCGGTGACATTTGGCAGTTTTATACCTACTTTATTGTACGTATGATTAATAGGCATTTATTGATGACCAGACTGACTCCCTTTGATGCGGATTAATTTTCTTTCAACCAAAATTAATCACATGTCAATGTCATTCTTGTAAAATGCGTTTCAATATGTCTGTCATTTTGTTATTGAAATCACTTGTTTCCGTATCTTTGTCCATAAAACAATAATAATAATGGAATCTTTATTGCTTAAAAATATTGGTGTGCTATGAAGGCCGCAAAAATATCGAAACAATCGCGATAAATCCGTTTTAATGTGTTTCATTTCAATGAATAATAATCGCAGTAAAGCATAAGTCGCAGTAAATGTAAAATGGGCCTAACAGAAGACAATATTAAGTAAAATATTTTTCAAATAATACATTTGATTATTTGATGATCTTAGATTAAGTGACAACCCTAACGTACACACGCGTTCGAAAGGGCATGGGCAATTAATTTATGAATTAATTCATTCATAATCTGCCCATGCAATTTTGAACGCGTTAGTACAAATGCCACCGATTTGTTAGCTTGATTGCTAGGTATGCAAATAATACATTTATTGCCGTCTAGATATTAAACAAATACACGTTTAATTATTATACATACCTATTAATTCAGTTAAATATTATTGTGTACACTATCGGCATGTTATATTAACTAAATTTATAGGATAATAGACTATTATAGTTCTCTTGTACCCTGCTCTTAATGTAATAAAGTTTAGTAAACATATTGAGTCGGCCTGCGGCTAGGTTGGGTTTGACATGTAATAAGAATACTGATTACCTATAAATCCACCATATGTCTTTGGTTTAGAGGTTTCGAAGAAGTAGCTGTGGATACCCGGGTAAAATACTGAATAAAAAATAATAAGCTTATTAATGAAAATTATTTGGTATACTATTTCAGTGACCACGAAACTTAAATCCGTAGATGAGCATTTATTTAAATAAAATGTGCTGGTTTTTAGTCAAAACTTATCATTTTGTCGCTAGTCATAAAAAATCATTTAGAAATGAACCTTATTAACAGCCGATAAATTGGAACCTTCTACTAAAACAATCACAAATGATGATATGAACCCATGTATTGCTAATTCTGACGAGAAATATATATTTTTTCCCCGAATAAACGAGGAAATAAAGTAAGATAATCAGTTATCAAAGTATCAAAGATTACCCACCCCAACCTTTTCATCAAAAACCAATACGTATTCAACTCCCAGACATGTTGATACAAAACGATGTTTAAAAATTAAGTTAAGTCGAATTTTATTCAATAATTATGCTATGTACGTGTAGCACTGGTGGCGGTGGCTGCAACCCTAGGCTAACTTAAAAAGAAGAAGAACTACAAGAATTAGCTAGACATACTGTTAGAACTGTGACATCCTACAAAAATGAATGGCTTTATGTGGGTTGATAACTTTATGACGCATATTGAAGTAAATTTAAAAAACTGGGATGGTATGCATTCGTAACCGATTCTGCAGTGAATAGCGTTTTGGCTTGGCACCGACTTCAAACGTATCAGTTGGTAGTGCTATGTGGTGTCACCTCCATTTGTTTGATGACCTACTCATCCATTCCGAACCATGCAGCAAATAAAAATTAATACGTTTTATTTATCACTTTTTGAAGTCAGTTTTATTTTTGTAAAAGAGTTATTATTTTTCTATTTTTAGTTGGTAAGTACGAGTAACGCACTACTACTAATTAACAAAAAAAAAGTTAAATCAGGCGGCGGAGCTTTAGTATCATCATCAGGTCCAACTTATCAAATGTATGGTTTTCCGGAAGAAAATGCTTAGATCACTTAAGAAAGCACCAAAACCGAAAACAAAACACGCTGGCTGTATGGAACAGCTGACCGCAAGTGCACCTATATCTCCATACAAAGTGCATACATATCCTTTTTTTTTCAAATTTTGAAATGTTTTTAGGTAAGTACTTGCATCGCACTCGGGGTCAATGCCTGGGACTTATCAGCTGTTGAAGTAGCGTTCGGGACTTTTTACACCCTGTATATTTTACACCCCTGGAAATTGAGGAGTTCTCTTAATTTTTCATGGATCCCATCATCAGATCAGCACCACATTTCTATGGGACCAAATTAGATGTAACTCCTTTCGGACAAAAAAAACCACCTAAATCGGACGACGACGGAGCTCGGAGTAATCGATAAACAATGTGAACATACATAAAACATATATACGAACAGATGAATATATAACCACCGCCGTCGAATTCTGGAAGTCGGTTAACAAAATTCATCCCGCCTATTGTCGTGTACCTAGCTAAAATATTGTTATTTGCGCTCTCTGCAAATGTGCGTTATATAAATCTAACTAGACATCTGCATCAATGTTTAAAGTTGGGTGTTATTCGGATATCTATAGTTTAACTCTGCTGAATCGAATTCTATTACCAATCCCATTGAATTACTAGTGAAACAAAAAAGGAACTGCATCTTTTGAGCTAAAATATTTGACTCACAAACTTTTAACTACAATTCAAATAGTTTTTAAAACAGCCACATTCAAGTAATATTAAACCTGAAACCTTTCTCATAAAATCCTAGAGAAGAACATTAAAAGTGCAAACTTAAATTACAAGTTCCCGGCGAACAGACAAGACACCTGACACGAGGCCACTTGTGAGTTCAACGGATCTTATTAAATTTCATGTTAATTTCAACTTGCAGGCAAATTCACTTGTGCGGTTAGTTAGGGCACAGTGTAGCCAGAAAAATGGGTTGTGTTCCGCTGTTCCGAAGCACGAGTCTAAGTATTTTGAGAATGTGATATAACAAGTATTCCGGTAGGTACTTGCTTGGATTTAGCGACACAAACAATAGAGCTGGTTTGCTCTGACTCTGACACATTTTTGGTGTTTTGGTATAACTATTACGCGAAAGGAAACCGTTTTTGCCGACCATAGGTATAATTTGCTTTATGTGCCTGTTCCGTGACGTGACAGGAAATAAAATTTAATGTTTTTACAGTTTGCGAGTTGCAAATTAGCTCTTCGCGCGTATATCGTACGACGTTTTACAGTACATAATGGCCCTTTGAATATTCGACGCAGGCACGTAAAGTGCTTATAATCGCCCTAGGGCGGTAAAGTAGCACCATGTGCACTGTAAAAATAATTGATGACAGACTTTGGTATTGCAAATCGCATGTGCAAAATCATATCGTCATGTCTATAGAGCCTTTGAACATGTTTGCCTTATTGAAAAACGCCTCTACTTTGACAGACGTTTCGTAGGCTCTGTCTGTTCCGTTTCATACACACAGATTAATAAGAACTGTCTTCAATATTTAATATTTTAATAAATAATCATTGTTATGATGAAGAGGTAAATAGTGAAATATGAAATATCTTTAGTATTTGTGCATTTATAGTAGGTTTTTAGTTTTATTGCGCCTCGGTAACGTTAACTCACAATAAAACTCCTTGGAAAGCAGTCGTGAATAGGATCAAAACAAAATTTACAAGTTTGCAAAAATTTCTAGTTTGCAAAAATTTCATGCCTTAATAATAACTACTTAATGCTGGCGAGTTGGCTATATGTTTAAAGTCCAGTGACACCTCTCTACCCCCAGCCCTCATACCGGTGTTGCCCTCGAGCCATCTTAGATGTCGCTTTTTGTGGGGGCCCATCTTATGTGGGCGAGTCACCGTCTGCCGGAAATAAAATTGATTACCGTTTTGTTAGGCAGACGTCCGATTTTATTCTCCATAACCCAGTATTTAGTCCACCACTTTCACCTAATAGTCCAGTATATTTTAGATTCCATTTAATCTCAATAGTCTATACACCCTGGCGGGTGCTGCCTCTGCGTGCGTCCCATGACTCGGGCAGGTGCAACATCCGCTCGGTGTACCCCTTACATTTCATTAAATTGTCGAAAGGGTCTCTGCGTGTTGGCTTCGGCTCCGCGTACGCCTCCCAAAGGTCCGGAATACCATTGTTCCGTGATGGGAAAGACTACTTAATGCCTTCAGTGATTTATTTACTTCATTTTGTAACCTAGTATTCGTACCATTCTGTTACTACTACGGTAGTTTCTCAAGTTCTCGGCCGTCTTCGAGACGTGACGTGTTTTGCTAGGTTACATTAAATTAACAAGCTTGTATTCAAGCTCAAGAACTGATTTGACAGTAGCTTCTCTCGTTATGTAAACATCACATTGCGTTTCAATTGCATTATGTTCTCTGTTAATTCCTACGCTCGTCATGTTGCAGTGTTTGTCTGAAATTTCATAATAATTATAATTTGCGAAATCGTAGTGCATTATTTAGGTCATAATTATATGAAGGTATTTGATCATTTAATCTCTCCCAGGACACATAAAATGATTATTATTGGTTAATACAGTTATTATGTACCTACTGTTAGAAATAGTATATGTTTACTTATGCAACGTGCAAAAAAAGTCTCCTAGTATTTTAGACGACCGGTTGGCGTAGTTGGTAGTGACCCTGCCTACTAAGCCGATGGTCCTGGGTTCGAATGCCGGTAAGGGTTTTTATTTGTGTCATGGATGTTTTCTATGTATTAATGTATTTGTATATTATATATATCGTGGTCTGAGTACCCGTAACCTTCTTGAGCTTACTGCGGGACTCAATCAATTTGTGAAAGAATGTCCTATAATATTTTTATGTTACCTATAACAATGCAAAAGTAGTAGGAAAGCGGGTTTTCATTTTGCTTCCTCGAATTTCTTTTGCCGACTGTAAACAGTTGATATTTGAGAAGATATTAATCTTATTATTAAGATAGCCAAAACAAACTTGGGTAAGACGTAATGCCCCCCTGGGGTTGAAAGTTCTATGGCAGTATAGATCTGTGGCTGTGCCAATTTTTCTGTAAAAAAGATACAAAGTTTCAATCATGCATAGGTACACTCCTATAAATATGATTTTAATTTTATCAAGTTTTATCTTCTTAATCCACAAGTTTAGGTCTAGTGTGAGTCATCCTTAAAGATCAGATTCTCACCAGAAAACTTATGTCACATACCTCTACCAAACCTAAGCCAGTTATCGTTATACTATACAGGCAGCATTAGAACAGAACCGTTCACTTAAAATAGCGAAACAGGGTATTTCAAAGGGCAAAACATGGATAACATGCTTGCGTGATGACAAAGGTGTGAAACAGGGAAACTGTGAGAAAATAGTAACCATTTGTGCAAACTTTTATAATGAATTACATTCTGACTCCAGTCCAGCACCCACATGGCAACCAATCTTAAGCTACTCCTGTCCCGAATCCGTCCCACCTATTACTAGTCATGAAGTTCATCTTGCTATTTATCAAGAAAATGAAGTACAGTAGAAGCCCAGGGGAAGATGGAATTACGGCGGAAGTGCTGAAGATGGGAGAACCTACACTTTTGCCACTCATCACAAATTTATTTAACTGCATTTTAAAATCCGGTAATTTTCCTGAAAAGTTCTGCCACTCAAATATTATTTTGTTGCACAAAAAAGGTGATAAATTCGATATAAATAATTACAGACCCATAAGCCTTATTTCCCATCTCTACAAAGCCTTAATTAAAGTAAAAGAGAGCCGAATTGCTGGTAAATTAGATTCGAATCGGCCCCCCAACAAGCGGGATTTCGGCCTGGGCTGTCAACTACGGATCATTTGAACACATTAAACCAAATAATTGAAAAGCATAATGAATTTAACATCCCGCTCTATTTGGCCTTTGTTGATTATTCAAAAGCATTCGACAGTATCACCCACACATCAATATTTACAACACTCCAGGACCAAGGCATAGAACCCACTTACATCAATCTTATTCGGAATATCTACGCTTCAAGCACCACAAGCATTAAATTACAGACACTCGGACCGACCTTTACAATAGCTGCCCTGTACCCTGGAACAAGTGTTCAGAAAGCTGGTCGCTGGATGGGCGGAGAAAGGCGTCGACGTTGGTAGAAAGCGATTGACAAATCTGCGATTCGCTGACGATATCGTCCTTATATCGTTCTCAATTCGTCTGTTTTTTTTTTAAATGGATGCTACCTCAGAACTCCGTCATTACTGAACCGATTTGATTTTTTTTTTTGGTTTCTTAAAGTAGATGGTTCCAGGTTGGTCCCGTTTTTTTTCAAATCCATTTCTGATGATGGGATCCATGAGGAACTGAGGGACCTCCTCAAATTTGAAAGGCACATGCGTAGTAATTTGGGTATTTTCTTGAGAAACTCGAGCATTTCTTTACAAAACCTACCAGTTTGGTTGAGCAGACCTGATGATGACGACCAGGGATGTCAAAAAGGAACTGCTCTATAATTCGCGGGCCCCAGCTGTATCTTCTGATTTGAGACATTTATTTATTTATTTATTTAATCTTTATTGCACAAAAGAAAATACTTATAGTACAAAAGGCGAACTTAATGCCATAAGGCATTCTCTACCAGCTAACCTTAAGACAAAGCAGAAAAACTGTAGGCGGTGCATTTAACAAAGTAGACTAACAAACAAAACAAAGCAAATCTATCATAAATCAACCAACTTACGCATAAAAAATAATATAAAATACAAATACCCATATATACATACCTAAATAAATATTATACATTAACATATAAATATATACATAAATATATATATATATATATATACATATCCGATAAAACTTGTGAAAACTTTATAACTTAATATGTTTTTTTATTACCGTCAGCAAAGTAATCGCGCACAGATCTTTTAAAGGCCAATTTGCTTGACAATTTCCTGATTTCCGGAGAAAGGCTATTCCAGAGGCGAGCTACTTGGATGGTGAACGAATTGGACATGAAACCTGTTCGATGAAGTGGGATGGAAAGGGATAGATTGCCCGAAGAGCGAAATTGACGTTCGAGGGATGCACCAAAAAAGCGAAAAAAGTGTTTGAGATATTCAGGGGACTGAGAATCATTTAAAATAGAGTAAAGGGTACAAAGCATACGAATGTTTCGACGCTGACGTATGGGAAGCCAACCAAGCTGCCTACGAAATTCCGACACGTGATCGTATTTCCGGAGGCAGAAAATAAATCGGATGCAATTATTAAGGAGACGATCCAACTTATCGAGCAGCTCACCGTTTAAATCTGGATAGCACACGTCACCATAGTCGATTATGGGCAATATCAGCGTGTTAACTAAAAGCACCTTGGTCTTAATTGGCAGAAAGTGCCTGAGCTTATTGAGTGAGTGAAGGGAGCCTGTAACTTTCCGACTGATTTCCGCTATCTGAGGTCTCCAGCTCAGTGTGCAGTCCAAATGCACGCCTAGGTCTTTAACACTCGGGCTAAAAGGGATAGGAGTACCGTTAAACTGCACTGGACTAATCGCATCAAGGTTAAGCTTAGCAAGTTGTTTAGCGCTACCAATGACAATAGCCTGGCACTTTGAGGGGTTTACAAACAGACCGAACTTTTCGGACCACTGTTGAATGTGCAATAGGTCTTGGTTTAGTTTTCCTATCGTGAGTAAGATGTCGGACACTTTGCAATGGTCATACAGCTGAAGATCATCGGCATACAGATGGTAAGCGCAACGAAACGCAGGAGTTATAAAATTGATAAAAGTCGAAAAAAGAAGGGGAGAAAGAATACCACCCTGGGGCACGCCGGTGGCTAGGTCGCACCAGTCTGAGAGAGACCGGTCAACTCTGACCGCTTGCTGACGACCCCTAAGGTAAGCAGAAAACCAGTTGAGAGAAGAGTGCGAGACATTCAGATGCTTAAGCAAGGCAAGGAGAATGTCATGGTCAACAGTGTTAAATGCATTGGTAAAATCAATCAATATTAGTACTGTGACCATTTGATCCTCCATGCCACGCCTGATATCCTCAGTCACCTTAATAAGGGCTGTGCACGTGCTATGGCCAGGTCGAAAACCAGACTGAAACGGGCTCAACAATTTATTTGAATGAATAAAGTGAGAAAGCTGTTTGTGAGCAACCGCTTCAGCTATCTTCGACAGAAAAGGTAAGATTGATATAGGCCGGAAATTGTTGGGTGAGATGGGGTTGCTAGTTTTTGGCAAAGGGAGAACAAAAGCTTTACGCCAGAGGGCGGGGAATACGCCATTTATCAGAGAGTAATTGATTATGTGAGTAATAACAGGTAGTACACAGTCCAAGACCGACACCACCATGTAACGGCTCACATCATCACAACCTACAGCTTTTGATTTGATGGCTTGAACAATCTTTATAACGTCAATTTGAGAAGTTGGGTGAAAAGAAAAAATATCTGTCATAGATGTGGGTAGGGACGAAATAATTGAAAGTGTAACGGCTTTTATATGATCATTAACGGAAAGAGCAGAAGAAAAGTGTTTGTTAAGATCGTTGAGTGATAAAGAAGGGGCATCGTAAGGATTAACTGGTTTGCCTAGACCCAAAGACTTCAGGAATTTCCAAACGTCAGCCATTGAGGAACAAGACACATTGTGGTGAATGAATCGACGTTTCGCTGCGCGCACCATCCGATTGCAGCGGTTTCGAGCTATCTTGAAAAGTTTCCAGTGTTCATCAGTGCGGTCACGCTTATAAAGTCTGAAAGCGCGGTCCCTTCTTCTCATGGCCATGCGAACCCCTTCAGTAATCCAGGGCGCTGGAGGACGCTTCAAACGAACGGTACGTACAGGTGCATGCTTGTCGAAAAGACCTAGCAGACCAGCATTGAAAAGGGACACCTTGTTATCAATTGAAGACGCAGAAAACACCGGAGCCCAATCAATTGCCGCTGCATCCCTTAACAGGGAGTCGGAGTTCACCCTGGCAAAGCTGCGCATTGTTACCAAAGTGGGTTTGCATTTGGGAGGCTTTACTTTATAACAAACATATATAAGATCATGGTGAGAGAAACAAGGGGCTAAAAGCTGACCATGCTTTGCCACAAGATTAGAGGAGGACGTAAGAATGACATCCAACCATGTGTCTGTAGTAGCGGTGTGAAGAGAGACATTCATCTTTTGTTTTTTACGAAATGCCTTCGAGGTAGTCCTATTTGATTTTAATTATATTTTGATGATGGATATCATGAGGAATGAATGGAGCTGATGCTGAACCCTGGCAGTAACCAGTGGAACTCAAGTTTGAGCCAATATACGCGACTTCTGTTTACGTCATTCGACTCGTGTTAACGAGCAATTAGGAGAGCGGTTCTTAAGATGGAGCTGATGCTGAAACCGGGCAGTAACTAGTGGAACTCAAGTTTGGTCCAACATACGCGACTTCTATTTACGTCATTCGACTCGTATTAACGAGCAATTAGGAGAGAAATTTACAAGCTCGAGCTGGTGCTGAACCCTGGCAGTACCTAGTGGAACTCAGGTTTGGTGCAACATAGGCGACTGCTGTTCTCGTGATTTGATTCATGTTAACGAGCTATTAGGAGAGCAGTTCACAAGATGGAGCTGATGCTAAACCCTGGCAGTACCTAATGGAACTCAGGTTTGGTGAAACATACGCCTGTGCTGTTTTCGTTAATCGACTCATGTTAACAAGCAATTAGGAGAGCAGTTCACAAGATGGAGCTGATGCTGAACCCTGGTAGTAGTATGTATGTATGTGTGTAAGTTTTAAATACGGTGTAAGGAAAATTAACAAAATAAAAACATAAATTACATTTTTTATATAAAACTCCCGTCAATATTGTCGAAAATAGCTTGACATGTTTCGGATCTTCAGAGACCCTTTTTCAAGAGCGTGCTTTCGCAATGGCTGTCTTTTTCACACTGCGCGCAGCAGCTCGCTCGCATTTTTCTTTTGTTTGTGAGAAGGTACCTCGAAGGTGGCCCCATTTAATTTTAGCTGTGATCTTATGATGCAATCCCTGATGCATTTAGAGAGCTCCTTAACTTCAAAGGTAGGTACACATATGGTGATTAATATGTTTGAAGTTAACTGCAATAATCGATTTCAATATTGGTACCCTCTGGCAGCCAGTATATTGATTTTTATATAAAAATATTATGTTGACTCGTTGTGCAGTTCAAAGGGAAGCGAATCATATGTCGTTTGTACAAAGCCACCTAAAATCCTAGGCTACAGGATGTATCAAATTTTCAGTTCTTAAACCATCACCCTATTTGTTTTGTATGCCACAGTCGGGTAAATTGTTGATATTGGAGTAGTTCATGCACAAATGTATAAAAAAGGTAAGAACCGTATTCAGGCAAGTTCTTTATCCAGAGAATATCCCCTGGAAAGGTATTGACGATACTTTTCACTTCCTCAAGTGTTTTCGCTAAGGAGCATTTTGTTTTGCTCATTGTTTTCGAGATATTTGTTACGGAACCCTAAAGGCGGTAAAATTCATGTCGGTAGGGTTCCATAATCAGGTAATCACCCAACTGTCATAACAATTGAGCTAAATAGAGCTCAGCAGATTTCGGTACGAACCCAAAACTGAAAAATCACAGTCATTTGAAAATATTATAAACGCTTTTTTATTTAACATTTGTCAAATTATTTTATATTGATAGCGCTGATGGTGCAAAGATGAGACTAACTAGTACAACAACCCGGATTATAGAAAGGCGATTTCGCATTACACTTTATCTGTCCTTGCTTTACTTAAACACGGAAGGAAATAATTACAGATTAAATAACTATAATTACAGTGCGACATAAAAAGGTAGAAATTAAAAAGTAGCAAAATCATCGTGTCGTCCCGTTTTCTTACATATATTGATTTGAATCTCAGTGGTGATCTCATTGGCCGAAGTGAATATATGGCAGGATGGGGCTGAACTTTTCAATTTATTCGTCGGGGAAAAGTATGCATCGAATGCAGTACAGCTCATCACCAAATTATATTTACATTTAAACTTGCTTGGCGTGAAAATTAAGCTATTTGCTATATATTATTTTATCAAAAACCGTCCGTCCAAGAGCATGTCGGATTATGCTCTGTGTACGATTCTACTATAACTCTGTCTGAAAAATACATTGTTAGGGGAGATATTACAGTTGGGCACGTATAACAGTGCGGAATTGCAACATTAGGGCTAATGTTCACTGAGCCTGAACTATGACATAGTTTAGGTACTTAGGAACCCTAAAAATCGATCACTAAAATCAAAGTCTCACATAGTCATAAGAATTTCTTTCGAGCTTAAATTATGAAGTGAGATCAGGAGATCACGCTAACTTTGCACTGTATGTACTCGTATGCTTAAATCTTTTAAATTACGCAACGGATATTTATGCGGTTTTCTTTAATAGATATGTAAGAGTGATTCAAGAGGAAGGTTTATATGTATAATAAGTACATTGCACCCGTGCGAAGCCGGGGCGGGTCGCTATAGGTTAATTATAATACCTAGCCTGATTTTCTCAAATTACGTTCGATTGGGAGACAAAAATCCTACAAACTTTTGTCCGGCAGTAGATAAAAAGCAAAAAAAACTTAAGTATAAGATGACTCACTATAGAACGGGACGGGACGGGACGATCTGTCAGTTTCTATAGAAAACGTCGCATGACATCCGAGGGCTCCGAGTTATAATGTGATACTTTCTATAGAAATTGACAGATCGTCCCGTCCGGCCCCGTCCCGTCCCGTTCTGTGAGTCGTCCTTAAAGGTTCCTTTTACCAGGTACGGAACCCTAAACACTACAACGTAATACAAAATAAATTACATACCTATACTTCAATTTGTTCTTCTCAGGGTGCAGCTCCCCTCCTAGTACCATTCCTCTCCGAGGTGGGACATGTGTGCCCCACGACGCACAACCCTGCGGACTTCGTCATCGAGACGCTCGTCATCCACGAAGAGGCGCCCGCGCAACTCTCCGAGCTGTGTCAGAACGGGAAGCTGACTCGCAAGCTTGACCGGATTACTGCCAGAGGAGGACGGTAAGTAAATATAAATTATTTATAAGAGCTTAAAATATCCTTACCTCCTTGGCAAAGGTCTCCTTCTTTCCTTCCACGTAGGTATCCCAATCCTGACTTTTCTCCAGTCCAGACTTGTTTCGGTATTACTATCGAGAAATGCCACGTATCAGGGTTCGATTCTGGGACCAGATTGGTCGTTACGTTAGTCCACAAGTTATCTGGCATACAGCAGACGTGTGCTCCCCAGTGCCCAGACCCATTTCAGCTTAGTCGATGTTTCAGCACCGTCAGCTATTAAGGTATTGATTGGTATAAGGGGTCACCTATTATATATAATGTGAAATTAAATACAGACTTTTAAAGTAAGAGATCCGTAATCATACGTAGTATTGCTCCATCCAGAATTCATCTGGCATGCCCGTTAGGGAATGCCAGATATTTGATGTAGGAATATAATGTCATTTGTAACACTGCATATCTCTCAATATGTGCTGCTTTGGCTATAGCTAATAAACAATTACCAATATGAAAAATAAAAAAATCTAAAACACATGATTAAGTGACTGATGATTAATGGTTGAAAATTACAATAAGACAAATTAAAGCCATCCTATATGCAGACTGACGTGAGTTTTACGTCATCGGCATGAAAAGTACGGGCTCTATACCTCTATATTTTCAAATAAATTATAGAAATCGGGGTATTCTTATATAAAAAATATAATACATTTTCAGAAGATGAAGTAGGGTAGGATACGCGAATGAATGAATGATAAATAGCGGAACATCACTACGCCGCCTCTGCAACAATGAAGTTTGATATTTGTTCCTTTATACTTTGCTGTCAATATTTACGGAACTTCATGAGCAATCAAACGTCAAAAGTGCCATCACTCGGTGCCGTAAGTATAGAGTTAGTTTTACACAACTATTACAGTACAACTACAACACAAACAAAATATTTATAGTTTTCGCGGCGGAACAGCAACAGGTGAATGAAGCTGTACATACCGCTTGACTAGGGGAGAGTCCCAGCGCTGGGCCAGTGTACTTAGGATGCTGTTCGTGCTGCTTCGGCTGCGTGCGAGGAGTGACGCGCAACGCTTCCTCATTTTAGCGTAAAAGCAGTCTGTTCGAGCCTCAGCGAACATGGCTGAGGCACTACAATACCGCGGCAACCTAAACAGCATCCTAAACGCATCGTTATACTGGACCCGCAGAGCGCTGTATGCCCGCTGCGTAAAGCTAGCCCACAGACCGCACGTGTAGAAAGTTTGACAAAAAGCTTTGAACAATATGAAATATGAGCTTCACTTCTTTACTAGCACGTGCAAACCTGCGGGACAACATATTACAGCGGACACACAGCGCCCTGCGCTCCCTCTCGATATCCTCGACATCAGACAAAGTGTCTGTGACCCAATGGCCCAGGTACTTAAATTTGTCCACTCTCTTTAATGGAGATCCACAAAGCTTAACCTCCTGCATTTGGTAGCTTTTATTACCTGATTTGAATTGCAGGAGCTCGCTTTTAGACACATTGTACCTAAGCCCATGGACCTCAGCATACGTTTCACAAATGCCCAACATTTTTATTTGACCACCCATCGAGGGGCTCAGCAGCACCATGTCATCGGCATAGCTTAAGTTATTGACACATATGTCTTCTATGTGACATCCGACGCAAGCGCTGCTGAGCTCCTCGATGAGGCCATTCATATAGACGTTGAACAATGTAGGAGAGCTTAATCCACCCTGTCTGACCCCGCACTGCATTACGTACGCCTCGGACATGGCCCCCGCCCACTTAACACATTTTTTTTGTTTCCTATACCAATGCTGCAGCAGTGAAATGACGTCAAGGGGGACAGTCGTGTCGTTACGTAATTTACGCCATAATAGGTCGTAAGACACCGTGTCAAACGCTTTTGACAGATCCAAAAAACAGGCAAATATCGGCGTCTCACGCGACGTATAGTATTACGTCCATTAGACCGTATCAGACCGTCGTCTGCTTAAGGCATAACTATTGCGCTTTCAGTCGATAAACCCGGCCTAAATCCGAATTGAGCGTCATTTAGTTTGACATTTAGTCCTAAAATGTCGTCAAGCAAACGGTCCAATACCTTAGCCAGCACAGTGGCGAGCGATATAGGCCTATAATTGGATATGTCAGAAGCGTCCCCAGTCTTATTTTTTATGACTGGCACAACTATTGTTTTCATAAGTTCTTCAGGTAAGTAACTAAGACTAATACATAAATTATAGAACATTGACAAAACTACTGGTAAGTGCTCACCCGCAAACTTGAGATGCTCAATACCGAGGCCGTCATGTCCCGGCGATTTTCCCATGTGCATTTTACTAATTTTACTAGCGACTTGCTTGACTGAAAACCTAACAAGCGGGGTATCGCATACAGCCTCGGCATCCAACATCTAAAGCGCTTGATGTGCGGACTCAACTGTGAAATGTTGCTGGAAAGCATTAGCGATGGCTTCAGGTTCAGAATAGTTAGATTAGGGACTAATTAATTCGTCGTCTTGCCTTAATAGGCAAGACGACGAATTAATTAGTCCCTCTGTTAGATTATTAAAAACTATTCGACACGTATTTTTACTTTTGTTCGTCAAATGAAAAACGACGAATATACAGTGCATTAAAGTTTCGCGTGACGTCACAATTAGGTACGATTCTTACCTCTAAGTGACGTCACTAGCCCCCAACTTTGGTGCTCTGTAACGTCGTCAATTTTAGTTAACTTGAAGCAGGATAAAACACGTGTCTAATAATTTTGGATAATCTAACTCACGGACTAAATATTGTAATAAAAATTATATATATAGTAACAAAGTGGCTAACAAAATTTTTAATTTTTCAAAATATGACTTACAAAACTGGTAACCTTATATGGACCAGTAGGAGTTTAATACGATGTGAGGGTTCATTATGGACCACTGTAATTGGGAGGTGGTGTACAGATACAATAAATGTACAAATTGGCCGCATCACACCGGCCGGAATGTATGAAACAGGCAATTTTTTTTCGCGATTTCGACATTGGCCCCATTATAAAAGTTGGTCAGTATGACCTACACATTCACTATGTGGATTTTCGCGGGTGATAAAATAATCAACCTGTATATAATTAATCAAAAGTAAACAAACAGTTTAGAACGGATTAATCGCGTTTATTAACACCATGACCCTACGTTTCGAGCGCTTTACAGTACTCGTTTTCACATGGTTAAGGTGATGACTGAGAGAATGCTTATTCTCCCCGAAAATGAAAAAGTTACTTGTGCAAACTACCTACATACAAAAATAATAAAAACAAAAACAAAGGTTGGTCTAGAATGCCCAGAGGGGCTTATAAAGTTATTAGTACATTGCCTGAAGGGCATTCTACAATTAAAATTAAAAATGATAAAACCCTGTGAGAATTTTAATTTTTGTTTTTAATTGTAGAATGCCCGTAGGGTCGTGGTTTTAATAAACGCGATTAATCCGTTCTTACGTGTTCAATTTCTATGGAAGACAATCGCGGAAACAGAAGACAATACAAAAGTAAACAAATCACAGTGTACATTATCCTAATGTGTTGGACGTTACGTTGAAAATTATACGCTTAATATTTTTGTTTATTTTCTTTACGATCAAAGTGAAAACAAAACATCGAACGTTGCACAATGCTTCAATGTCACTAATAATGTACAGCATTTCCAATCACATTTAATTATGTCAATAAAAATAAAAGTAGTTATTTCATATTATGCTCAAGTTACTTGGAAACACATTCAAAAAATAGACGTGTATTATTACGGTTACAATAACATCATTTCCATCAAAGACGGCACTTATGTGCGTAGTAAGTTATGATTTAGTTAGCTAAAGTTAGGAGTAAATAGGTAAACTCTTCAACAACGAGTAATCTCATAAAGGACTTGTCGCTATAGGGCTTTTATGTTTACTAGAGACTTTAGGGACGAGTATGTATTTAGATTAGTTTTCTCTTGAGCTTTACCCCAATTATTGAAATCCCAATATACCTAATCTAGTTTTGCTAAAGCTTAAAGCTTTGCTAAAAGCTGGAGGGTCAAAGTTTTAATAACGCCAGTTTGATTTCAGGGGCTACTGTTTTTAGTTTTTCATTAATAAAATTACTTTCGCTAATCCTTTGCGCTTACGTGACGACTGAAAATGTTTACGTTTATATCGATTGCAATTGGATTTTAAAATTTAATCACTCAACTTTTTGACATGCATCGACTAGCAATATTTATACAATTTATAAAATAGTGGCAGATTTATTTTATATTCTCTCTAGGGCTTTGATGTCCGAGGACTTAAGCTTAGGTAAGGTACGTGGTTAATTTAAGTCCAATCTAAATAACTCAAAGGAATCCAATCCGTATGCCTTTTGAAAAATTACAAATAATGTAATTTTAATCGGCTAAGTACTTATAATAAAGTAACTTTAATACTAATTCAACGTGACGATGAAAACTCTACATGTTTATCAAAAGTCAAAACAGATCTTTTCGGGCTTGCAGAAGAATATTTTTTAAAAATTATTTAAAGACCTGTCCCACGAAACTTTCTTTTAACACACCTTGAGGTTTGGAGTTTACAGAGAACTTAAATAGGGCTACTTCACACTTATTCGAAAAGGGTTTTTTTCTTGAAATATGGAAACGTTTGATACCCTCTCAAGCGAATGTAACTGACTAAAGCTAATCAAATTGTCGATTAATTTAACTCGACTCCATCAATTCGACTACAAGCGGTACCAGTGCCGCCGAAGCAGAGTTGTACTCTGTTTACAAATTCGTACATGAATTGTATCGTCGTTGGCTTAATTGGTACAAGGAGGAGTATTCTGTTTATCTTAGTTAATACTGACTTAGCTTTGCCTTTTGGCGAAATAATATTCTGTTTAGCGTGTGTATTCGCTTCTTCAGAAATACAATATATAAATAAATATTTAGGGATCTCACACAGATTGAACTAGTCCCAAACTTAGCAAAGCTTGTACTATGAATACGACGATATACATACTTATATAGATAAATACCACAGAAATATATCTAGATAGAAGAAAAGAGTTCACCAATATGTAGGGAGACCGTGCGTGTAACATTTTGCGTAGGTACTTTGACGTCACGAGCGTCATTTAGAGATGGGAAACATAAGCCTGAGAAAGATGAGAAATTCTCCTTATTTCGCCACGCGACGTACATACACTCTTTCCTTCTATCTAGATATTATTTCTGTGATAAATACATACTTGAATACATAGACAAAAGTCCATAACTCAGGAACACACAAATAAATTCCCTTACCAGGTTTCGAACCCGGGACCTCCAGCTTCATAGGCAGGGTCACTACCAACTAGGCTAGAGAGACCGTTAAAAGAAAATATTGACAGTACCTATTGTTTCAGAATCGGCTGTAACTTATAATGCAACTGTTGAACTCAAATAGGCACATAAGTAGTTAAACTTTAATGGCGTTATGCATAAGCGAACATCAAAATACAGTTTAGCTAAAAGATTGTTTGTCCTTATCAATCACTTTGACAGTTGCCTTTGTTAGAAATTAGGAAAGCATAATTTAACTAAAACGAGTAAAACGTCTGTTAACTTTTTTTATGAATGAGCGGTTACGAGTATACCTCAAACGTATGTATGATATTGTCACGAATCATTGGTAGGTACAGATATTTATAGAATTAATTTTGATTTAATGCTTCATGATGAAAACGTATAAACGTACGGCTAAAGAAAGAATCACGTGATAGCTCGGAGCCCTCGGAGGTCACGTGATATTTTCTATAGAAACTGACAGTTCGACCCGGCCCGGTCACGTCCCGGCTTGTTCTAGTGTAAGTCATCCTTAAGGGGCTGACAACACCTAAATAAAGTTTTTAAATACAGTATATGGCCTAAATAAGTAAAGTGTGTGTATTTGACTGGTTAACTATTAACTAGAAGAAATTATGGTAAACATGGAACACATTTTGAACGACTTCTATTCAGCGTTATCAATTATGAGCTATTTTTCCATCCCATTACCAATACCATGCTGGTATGCAATAAGAAATTTTGAATATAGTCAAAGACGAATTTATTGTTGAAAAAGGAATGTTAATTCCAACCTAGTTTAGTTTTAGTTCATTTATTTCACGAAGAAAATTATATATACAATTTAGTATTACGGTTCTGGTGTGGTAAGGAATTAAGTTTAATATTATAACCGTATTGACGACGTGGCATAGCTTGGCAGAGGTTTTGATGAGTGAGTGAGTGAATTACTAAATCGTCGTATTTTGGGTATCAATAAAATTTAAATAATAAATCATAAAAGCTAGATCAAAGCAAAGATATTTTAAGGAGATGAATCTTTATTTTACAATTGTAAAGCATGAATTAAATCATTTATTATTTATAATAAATATTTTGATTTATGTTTTTAAGTAGTTACACTACTATATATAATTATAAAATGAGATGTCATATATTACAGAAAAAGTGACCATGGTCCCCGGTGAGCAGGGCTGGGATAGAACCAGCGACCTTCTGCTTTCGCAGCAAATGGTTAGGGCTGGTTCGATCCCAGCCCTGCTCACCGTATTGACGACGTGGCATAGCTTGGCAGAGGTTTTGATGAGTGAGTGAGTGAATTACTAAATCGTCGTATTTTGGGTATCAATAAAATTTAAATGATAAATCATAAAAGCTAGATCAAAGCAAAGATATTTTAAGGAGATGAATCTTTATTTTACAATTGTAAAGCATGAATTAAATCATTTATTATTTATAATAAATATTTTGATTCATGTTTTTAAGTAGTTACTATATATAATTATAAAATGAGATGTCATATATTACAGAAAAAGTGACCATGGTCCCCGGTGAGCAGGGCTGGGATAGAACCAGCGACCTTCTGCTTTCGCAGCAAATGGTTAGGGCTGGTTCGATCCCAGCCCTGCTCACCGGAGACCTTGGTCTAATCTTGGTTATAATCTTTATTCTATTTTATTTACATTTAATTTGCTAGAATTAATCATGTGACTAATGACTTTGAATGCACAATAGATCAGTCAAGTACATATAAAAAACAATCAATTAAATTAAAAATTACTGAATAAATTACATAACAATTAAAAACTAAACTAGAACACATTCTGTGCCATGCCTGGTCCAACAGTCCCATCACGTTCGCTGCGTTACCACGCTGCGCTGCACAGCGATGGAGACCTGGACCAGCCAAGACCCAGAGCGGGGGTCACGATCACGATCGCTCTCTCTCTCAACTGCCGTCCCAATTCCTTGAAATTATTTTTTGAGAAAAACTGTTTACTATTATTTTTTTTGGTCAATGCAACTTCTCTTCTTAGGAAAAAAAATTCTGTTAGCTAATTCAGTTCACAAGAATAAACTTCTAGCCCTATGTACTATATTTTTTACTGTACCTATACCTTGTAACACTTTAAGGACATTTATTTATTTTTGTTAATAGGAGACCTGTGCTGCACTCCGATGAATCAATACAACGCATTTTCGTGGAGCACGTGGCAAAGGAGCTGGAGCAGAAGATGGAGTTCCCCACCACCTTCCTGACGCAGTTCCTCATCCTCACGAGGCGAATGTTTGTTCAGAACAAACGGAACGCAGTACGTACACGATTATATTGCAGTTTTTTATTAAGTATAGGCAATAAATACAACGCATACTCGTGGGACATGGAGCGGTGGAGCAGATGAAGTTCCCCACCACCTTCCAGAGGCAGTTCCTCATCCTCACCAGTCCATGTTCATGCAGAACAAACGAAACGCGGTACGTTCACGATTGTATTGTAGTTTTAGTTTTATTTGTATTTGAAGTTCCTTTACGTTCTGAATAAGTTCGGTTTCCATTTTATCGACAAATACGAACTATTTTAACCATAACGTTCGAATATGAAATAAACGCGAGGCGGAAGTAACGCGGGAGGTTGCGCAGCATGCAGCTCCGGACGAAGTTGCGGAGAAAACTCGGACGTTTGGTGCGTTGTCTCCGCATGCGAGTCCGTTGCTCCGCGTCTCGCAACAGGACGCGGCGCAAGTGTGACAACCGCCTAAGGTTTCGCTGTCTGTCCGTCCGTCTGTCCGTCTGTCCATCTGTCACCAGGCTGTATCTCAAGAAACGTGATAGTTAGACAGTTGAAATTTTCAAAGACTAATATGTATTTCTATTGCCGCTTTAACAACAAATACTGAAAAGCATACTTAATGAATAGTAGCCGTAGGCGAGTGGCAATACTCGGCAATATCCGCACGTGAATCGAACGACGTTTTTCAATACAGATGCGAAAAAAATTAAAATACATAAGAACGAATTTAAAGTTTTTTTATTATGTCCGTGACACGATTGTAATACAGTTGATATATTAAGAACATCTTCAAAATGTTTATCATATCTTCTTTACTTTCTCATTTTCAATCTCATAATAATTATGTCTCATAAACAAAATAATAGGTAAATCGCATGTGACAAATCGTATCGTCATGTGACATGACTCATGTCTTAGAGGCCCTTCGAACATGTTTACCTGATTGAAAAACGCCTCTACTTTGACTGACGTTTCGTAGGCTCTGTTCCGTTTCATACACACAGATTCATAATAACTGTATTCAATGTTAATATTTTTAATGAATGATCATTAGTATGATGAAGAAGCAATTATTGAAATATGAAATATCAATATCTTTAATATTATTGCGTTAATAGTAGGTATTTAGTTTTATTATGGCTCGGTAAAGTTAACGAACAATAAGCACAACAACAATAAGCTCTTCGGTAAGCAGTCATGAATTGGAACACAACTAAATTTAAAAAGATTGGAAAAGTAAAAAGCACTAGTTCGCAAAAACAAACTTTGCGCACACAAAACAGCCAAAAAAAGGGCACTTTTTGAGCAACTGTATTGAAAATAAATATTTAAGGGGCCCCACACAAACATGATTTTTCTGCCGTTTTAAAATACTGGTACGGAACTCTTCTTGCGCGAGTCCGACTCGCACTTGGTCGGGTTTTCCTCCACTGTTCCTTTTTAGGGTTCCGTAGTCAACTAGGAACCCTTATAGTTTCGCCAAGTCTGTCTGTCTGTCCGTCCGTCCGTCCGCGGATAATCTCAGAGACTGAAAGTACTAGAAAGCTGTAATTTTGTACGAATATGTATCGGTCACGCCAACAAAGTGGTAAAATAAAAAGTGGTTAAGTATAATTTTTTTTAAGGTATGCGTACACGTAAAGTGGGGGATATTTTTTTTTCGTTTCAACCCTAGAGTGTGACATATCATTGGATAGATATTTGAAAAATAATTAGGGTTTACTCAGAACAGTTTTTGATAAAGTTTTTTTTTTTCGGTAATAATCGCTCCAGAAGTTTAAAAAATGTCTCCGCCCCCCACTTACTTTTGAACTATGAGTTCAAAAAATATGAATAAATTCACAAAAGTAGAACTTAATAAGAACTTTATTGGAAAATTATTTTGAACTTGATTGGTTGAACGGTTTTTGAAAAATTGTACAAAATAATTTCTGAATTAAGTTTGTAATTTAACCGTAAAATCCAAAAAAATTTTTGATCTTGAGTACTTAATTTATCATCCCGCACGTATCTTCCTTCTAATAAAAAAATCATGATTCTAATAGATTCACGCAATCAAAAGTTACCCCCGAAAATCCAACATACATAACCCGTCCAATTTCCCGAGAGATGGCGCTATACCGTGGTCTACTTCGCGCTGTTAAGATTTTTCCGAAGTTGATGGGATCGGGACGGATGTGATCGAAAGTATCATCGAATTGTTAATTATTATAAGCATATTGAGCATTTATTAAAACACTTTTTAAGGTTGCCTGTGACGGACGGTAAACTACGGAACCCTACAGCTACACTGAGCATGGCCCGACATGCTCTTGGCCGATTTTATTCCCAGTATAGCTAAGTAAGGGTTTGGTTTTGTTTCCAGACTGGGCTCTGGATCCAGTTGCTGCACCACGTCCTGTCTGCCATGCTGGTGGGCTGTATCTTCTTCCTCGTGGGCAACGATGGTAACGCGCCCATCGTCAACTTCAAGTTCTGCCTCAGCTGCCTTGTGTTCTTCATGTACACGTACATTATGATACCTGTACTTATATGTAAGTACCTATTTAAGAGTTAGCCGACCCTCCAGTGGCGGCCTCATTAGGCCGATTGAGTTTTCTAATAAACCTTTTCATTTCTAGGTACAGTTTTATATTTATTGCTTTTAGCTTTATCATTTAAACAGAAACTGTGGCCACGTTTTGCCATTTAGGTAATAAAGCAAAAAATATGTAAAATGAAACTATGTGCCAATGACCAAAAGTTGGGGAATTAGTAGGACTACAGACTACGACGATCTTATGGTGGGGTATAGAAAAATCGGCCCAATCAGGGTGCCACTGGAGGGTAGGACGCCCGCTTAACGAACTTCGTTCGCGCTAATTTATTACCTAATTACTACGGCCGTTCCATGGTCCTAGGACTAGGTCCAAGTTCCTACGGACATCCAATGTTCGTCATCAAATCAGGTCCACGTAATCAAAATATTGAATAATCATTGGTCTTTCATGCGTATGTGGAATAGATCCAATTTGAGCTAAATATCTGAACGTGACTGATGGATGTCCACCAAACGTAAAAAAATTGTCCCAGCAAAGGTTTTCAATATAAAAAACACACTTAATTCGGTCTACTTGTTCGGGAACCACACAGGTACGAGCACACACGTGAAACTTAAATATATAGGTACTTATTCCAATTTTTCTGACAAGTATTAAAAAAAAATTATTGTCATTTACAGTTCCCACTGAAGTTCGAATGCTTCGGAGAGAGTACTTCAACCGCTGGTACAGTCTCAAGGCGTACTACGCAGCCCTTACCTTCGCTTCCCTGCCTGCAATGGTAAGTAATATCTATGAGTCCGGTGGATTTGCACAATAACGCGCGAAAATACAACATTTACTTACACGTTATCTTCATAAATAGGCATACCAAAGGATTACAACTATACAAGGAGCTACTCAGCCACCCAATTTTTCGATACCCACTACTTACGAGCTCAATACTCTTAGTCTCTCATTTTTGTAAATATTGTCGGAGCGCGGAGCGGTTTAACCTCTTTCTGTATTGTACGAATTGTAAACATACAAAAAACAGGAGACAGAAATACTTCAACGTGCGCAATGAATGACCTTCATCTATTCAAACATTGGCTCATTCAAAATTTTTGTATCGTTTGCCTACAACTATCATCGGTGTGAGTCATTGCAAAGTAGTTGGAGTCGCTATCAGATAATTCGAAGGAGCCATGTACTCAAAAGTATATGAGCGGATCACGATTTGACAATAGCTATTTATGCAACAAGTGCGGAAAGTCAGTGATTTCAGTGAGTAGGAAATCATCTTTACGCATGTGTTTCATACAATGTTTTACTATGCATTGTGCGAGTAAATAAAAAATCATATCATGACAAAACAATTTAATTGTTACATGACAGTAATTTAATTATTAAAATTAGAAATTATATTATTTTATAGTTTTCTTACATAGAAAATACTTTATAACTAATATTTGAAACGGGATAATTACCTACCATGTATGTTTGTTTTATTGAGCACCCGATATTTCGATACTGTTGCAAGCGTCATATTAGTTATAATGCAAATGACCATGTTAGCTTAAAATCGTATAGAAAATACTTTTTGTATCGGGCTGATAGCGGAGTCCAAAATTTAAAAAAATTGAAAAGTTAAGCTAAGCACTGCGCCCAAATCGTGCAGAAAAGTGTACTTTTCCGCACGATTATGGCTTCATCGGCCAAATCGTGCGGAAAAGTACAACTTTCCGCATGATTTGGCTTAAGAAAGATATTATAAATGTAATTAGGTTCATACAAGGTTCTCATGGAGAGTTACTATTTTAAGAGGCTAAAATTCCTAAATGTTAGTATAACCAACATTAGACACATTAGTTTGTGAATGTATTTGTATGTAACAGTAGTCCTAGCCAAGCCTCCCGTTATAATAACAAGCGAAAAACATATACACCCGCCCTTTACTTCCTTACCAATTAAATAATGTGTCAAAAAGAGATGTATGTATTCTTGTTATTTCTTCAATTTCATAGGTTGACAACAGTTTTGCTGATCTCTTTGTCCAGGCAGCCAAATTAAATACATCGTTGTAATTTGGTAGTCTGTATCAATGCATTACAACTTAACTTAGTCGCATATTTTGACAGTGGATTTTTCAAATGTCATAAGAGCTATACGTTATAAAAGGTAAGACTTACGACATTTGAAAAATCCACTGCCAAAATATGCGACTAAGGCTGGATTTGACCAAACTTTTTAACCAAGTGTAACGCTTACTCTTGGATACTAATGTCAAAATCCCATAGTAATTTGACGTTACTATCTGAGAGTAAGCGTTATTCTCAGAATAAAAATTTGGTAAAACGCAGCCTAAGTTAAGTTGTAAATGCATTGATACAGACTACCAAATTACAACGATGTATTTAATTTGGCTGCTTGGACAAAGAGAACAGCAATACTGTTGTAATTTGACAGTTGTTGTACTACGAGTACTTCCATGCTTTAGTTATTCTTCCGTGGTCCTAGCACAAGAATGCCGCGACAGTACTCATTTTCATGTTTTGGGCATGTCCACGCCTATTAACTTCAAATCTATTGAACTGAAAGTGTTTTTTTTGTGCCTGTAGATATATATAAGAAGCACTATTTTTATTAATCAAACTAACAGTTTCTCATTGGAAAAATATATATATAAAAAAAAAACAAATCTCAAAAAAACTTAAGCGCGCGTACTCAAACTATATTTGTTTTCCAATTGACAAAAATAACAAATTGTTAGTTTAAAGATCAACTAATAAACTATTAATTTCAGTATTAATAAATATTCATTAAGTTGTGAGTAAAATTATGTTTCGTTTTTTTTCTAAAATCAAAAGTAATGGTTGAATCAATCTTGTCCTACCAAAAAAATCCTGATTTAATGTTGTCAGGCATACCAAAGTATCCCAATTATACAAGAGGCTACTCAGCCAGCCAATATTTCGATTTCCACTACTACGCGTTCCTCTGTAATCTTTGTAAATATTGTCAAAGCACGGAACGACATGACCTCTCTCTACGAGCTCTTGAGCTGGACTGCCGTGCCGGTACATTTATTACGTCGTATATTTTATAGCGATATTCAGAGCAATTAAAAAAAAAATTGGATAGAATATGACCTATTACTTTATAATTGCACATTCATTTATGTAAAAAAAAACGTGTGGCACTCGGGGACTGCCGCGGTAAAGCTATTGCATATCATTTTGTATCAACTTATGCAATTACTAGCGCGACTTCGTCTGCGCAGTATTATAATGTTTGGTAGTGTATTTTTATTACCATAAGTATTAAATACCAAATTGACTTGAACTGTAAATTGCTAATTAAATTCCGGGGCCGTATAAAACAAACAACTAACTTGCAACTACAGTAACCTGTTATTCTTTGTTCTCGTTAATAATTCAGGATATACCAAAAATGCTGGTGATCAATATTGTAATCTGATTTGGAAAAAATAGGACTAAATGTTTATTTTGTCAAACATTTTTTGTTTATTTATTTTCCTAACCACAATTCGATACTGATTAGTGATTACACATTTAATCGAATCACCAGCATTTTTGTGACAGCTGTATGTATCTTTGACCACATATTAATCTTTCAGTGGCTGGATACGCTGTAGATATGCTAAAAAGTACGTCCAAGTTGACATAAATTATCTTTCAATGAAATAAGTAATCAAGGCCGAGTGTTTTTGATCACGGTTTACAACACTGCCTTAAGCTCACTGAATTTAACCCACAGAATGTCAGTCGGTACCTGATTACAACTAACTTCCCAGTGAAGAAAAACATTGCGAGGATACCAAAATAATTACGTCACGCATATAATAATTATAAACTTTCATTAGGTAGGTAAGTATATATTATGTCTCATCTCAACCAAGGACGATCTTATGATAGGATCGGCAGAGGCCTTTATTCGCATTTACACAGGCGTTCAAAAGTGCATGGGCAATTTATGAAAGAATTCATTCATAAACTGCCCATGCAATTATAGATTTGACTATTTCACTTGCTTCCTTCCCCTTTGCACCTCTATATAGGATGATTTTCATAACAAAAACTATTCTGTCCTTTCCTAGGAGTCAAAACATCCCCATGCCAAATTTCACCTTAATCCGTTCAGCGTTTTTAATTTAGTGTGAATTGGTAACAGATAATAGTTCATCAAATTTACAATATTAGCATCGCATGGAAATTTGTCCAAAATGTAATTGAAGAAACCGTGCTGGTTTTGTGACAACATCGCTACGCAAGATCAGTTTGCTAGACAACAAAAATAAAATAGATGCCAATATTAAGTAAAATGTATCTAATGAGACTAATGGCATGCCATGATCTAAGAATGTTTTTGCGCAAAGTTAAAATAATTTTAATCAAATCAATTTAACGGGGATATAGGCGATACCTAGTTCCATTAGTGCCATATAGATAGAACTGTAATAAGTGCCATCCTAATCCATCAAGTTGTGCATATTCAGTAATAAGCCGTTTTAGAAAAGTAATCGTACAAAAAAATCTGAGTTTATTTATAAACTATCCTTGTCCAATATTTAATATAAAAACCGTACTGGCTTTGTGACATTGTTCTTTGCGCAAAGTCAAAATCGTTGCGTTTGGCCATTGTACTCCCCTGGGCCCGCTATGAGGTATGTATGTCATCCGCTTGTACAATGCATGGTGGGTGTTGACAGCCATATATACATTGGGTTGCCGTATTTGTAGTGGTTGGATTCCGCGTCACTAAGACCTTAATGATATTGTCCTGAGGTCTCTTCAGTCAGCGGGTGTTCATTCCGTTCTGGAGCCACTGGGTTTAGCCGCACTGATAGCAAGATGGAGTGACCCTGGTGCTGTGGAAAACGGGGCGGTGTTCAGTGTGGGATGTTACATGCGTTAGCACAATTTCGACCACCCATATTACTCGCACTTCCCACGTAGCAGGAGCCCTCTGCCGAAACTCTAGCGGTGGCGAAGCGGCAAAAGTGTGCGCTCCCTTCTGGGATAAGATCCCAAACGGATAGCGTAACGTAATAAGACAACAGTTTGTCACCTTTGTATGACAATTTCTGATAATTCTATACAGTTACTCACATTTGACAGCAATCACCGTCGCACTATCCATGCAACTTGTCTTTTCATGAACTTATAGCATTATCATTATCAGATGACATTCGTGGATAAGCAACTTAGGTCTATAGGACATGGATACAATACATGTTCATGCCTTTGGTTGTGGAGACAGCGGGCTGCTACAAAGTTACCATTATTAGTGATTTTATTTATTATCAAATTTATCACAGCATTAAACATATCATATTTACATAGATTTAATGGATCCCGGCACATTGGTCACTTTTCAACTCATTTCCTAAAAACACAGTTTTGTATTTTTTGTGCACTTTCGTCAGTAGTGACAAATATGTACCTACTTAAGTTTAATTTCTGTTTGTTTATGACACTACTGAACAAAAAAAACTTAAAATAAATTTGGGTACATTTTCGTCTGCAGTGAAAGAGAGCTTTTTTATAGGCGAAAAACATACGGTGATCATCGTCTTCGAACACCACAAACAAAATATTTACAGCACGCAGCAATATCACCTTTGTGATTATCACAATAAGGAACAAATCTAATATACCAATAGAAAATATTTGATAAACAAGACAAAGGCATATTTCGATACTCTACTTCTTTGTAGGTACTAATATTTCTTATGCCAATGAAATTTCCACTTTATTCCGTTGTGCACTAACGTGCTAAATTCACAAATTTAAAATGGTACTTAGTACGACTTTGCATTTGCACTAAGGTATCGATTAAAAAAACAAAACGATTCGCAGTCTAAATAAAAAATTAGGCGCCTTTTGCCTTTAATTCGATCCAGCCAGTATATTATGCATCGATTACAAAATCGATTTAACATATTTGATTTTGGCGGGACTAAAATAATAGTGTTTATTTTGACGTTTGACATCGCCGTATCTCTGGTAATAAGAGCTACTGTCCTCAATATTTTGTATAGAATATGACACTTAGCGACATTAGTTTGGAGATATATCCTTTCCCCGATAAAGAACTTTGTAACAAAGTGAATAAAGTCGGTTTCGGTCCGTCGGAGTGGGGAGCGTCAGGTTTTTTTTCGTTACGGAATTTCTGGATTCGGTCCCCGCGCTCAAGGCCCGCGATAGAAGCTATGCAATAGCTTAATAAATTTGGGTACATTTTCGTCTGCAGTGAAAGAGAGCTTTTTTATAGGCGAAAAACATACGGTGATCATCGTCTTCGAACACCACAAACAAAATATTTACAGCACGCAGCAATATCACCTTTGTGATTATCACAATAAGGAACAAATCTAATATACCAATAGAAAATATTTGATAAACAAGACAAAGGCATATTTCGATACTCTACTTCTTTGTAGGTACTAATATTTCTTATGCCAATGAAATTTCCACTTTATTCCGTTGTGCACTAACGTGCTAAATTCACAAATTTAAAATGGTACTTAGTACGACTTTGCATTTGCACTAAGGTATCGATTAAAAAAACAAAACGATTCGCAGTCTAAATAAAAAATTAGGCGCCTTTTGCCTTTAATTCGATCCAGCCAGTATATTATGCATCGATTACAAAATCGATTTAACATATTTGATTTTGGCGGGACTAAAATAATAGTGTTTATTTTGACGTTTGACATCGCCGTATCTCTGGTAATAAGAGCTACTGTCCTCAATATTTTGTATAGAATATGACACTTAGCGACATTAGTTTGGAGATATATCCTTTCCCCGATAAAGAACTTTGTAACAAAGTGAATAAAGTCGGTTTCGGTCCGTCGGAGTGGGGAGCGTCAGGTTTTTTTTCGTTACGGAATTTCTGGATTCGGTCCCCGCGCTCAAGGCCCGCGATAGAAGCTATGCAATAGCTTAAAAAAGTAATTGTTTAGTCAGAAAACTTGGCTAATGTTTCTACAATAGTACATTACTGCAGACGCCGGGAAAGAAGGGCTTAACGGGTGAGTATGTATATACACGAGCCGAGCGTTAGCGAGGCCGGGTAACCATACGAAGCCGTTAAAGCCCTTTTCACGGCAAGGCATGTATAGTGCTTTTCTCAAACATGCAATGAAATAAATAAAAAAATCTCCAAAAATATGATAGTTTTATTTCTAGAAATACTAAAAGTTGACTTGACGAATTATTATATCTAACACAAATATTGCTATTTAGTTCGTGGTGATTCCAACATGAATTTAGTCTATAACGATAAAACAGATGATCCATAAATATTTCATGATGTATAAATATGTCGCAATGTAAAATGTACCAAACACGAACAGCACTTGTTATTCTGTGACAATGAAAATTATAACCTCTTTACAAATTTTTGTAATTCCTACTTATCCTTAGATAGACAGACACAGTTCTCACTTAAACAAGAAACCAATTTAGTCTAAACAGTTATCGTAATATTAATATTAACTAAACACGCATGCATTTTGGGTAGCCATATGCCTTCCGACATCTCGTTTGTCATTTGCGCCATCAATTAATTTAGAGCCCATTCAATTTTACTTTCGCATTTCGCACTTAATTCTGGTGGGGCTCAATGAATAGTCATTTCTGCTTCAAAACTCGACGACAACATTATAATAAATTATAATAAATAACAATGAACAATAAAACCAGTGAAATAGAATAAAAGAATCAAAGTTATTTATATACTTAACCTCCAAAATTATTAAAAAACTACATAGGCGTTTTTTCACACGCGGTTTGAGTAGACGCTTTTACGTTTAAATTTATTTTAATATTTGGAATGTACCTATATTTGTGTGAGTAAATTTGCAATAACGTGTTGTTACTTATGTTCATGTCGATGTCCATTTTATATAAATAAAACTTCAAAATATCATTACTTATTTTTAATAGGCACTGTGGTAGAATGTTATCATGAAACAAAACGGCACGGTTTGAGTAGACACTTTTACCGCTAATGTTTAAATTTCTAATGTGTTATTTGTTATTTTCATGTCCATATTGATTAATTATCGACTTAATATATTCGAATATATATATTTTTTTTTTAATAGGCGTACTGGCATAACTGGCAGAATGTCATCATGAAACTGTCGTAATGAAACTGTTATAATGGCTAAAAACCATGTTGCTGTGTCACACATTTATGTTGAATAAAATTAAAAAAATATTACTTCCCGGCCTAGGCCTTCAATTTTGTATGAAATTTCATTACGTGTCTCTCCAGTTGCCCCGCCTGAAACGTGGTACTTTGAAGCCTATTATAACGAACGTTATAACAACATTTCATTGCATGTTTGAGAAATAGTACATTGTGCATCTAGGGCGGTAAGAAGGGCATTACTTACGAGGGTCTATTGAAGCCCGACGCCAAAGGCGGAGGGCTTTAAATGACCCGAGTTAGTAATCACCTTACTGCCCGTGGTACACACAATGTTTTTCATCACATTTGCGAGGAAATAAATAAACTTTTCAGTCCTCCGGCCGGTAAGCGCCACTTTACGCAAAACTAAATTGCCGCCTGCAGGCTCCGTCGGGCTGAAAAATAGTATACAAACAATAATGATTAGCGGTAGTGTAGTTGCACAGTCCACAGTACTCCGGAGTGACTACGTGCTGCGAGCGCGTGGGGGGCAGGTGCTCCGCGAGCTCCGGGCGGGCGGTAAAGTAGTATGAGAATCCTTTAAAACCATGGGATTAATACAGCTCTTTAAGTCTAAGTATGCTTGCTTATAATATCACCATTTACGAGCAGGTGTGATGAAAAAAATATTACTCAATAATTTTGTAGAAAATGTTTATAAGTGTTTCATTTATTCCGTAAATGTTTTATTATAGCGATAAGGTCGAAAACTAAATAGATGTTTGGAGCTCGCTCATCAAAAAATGGTAAAACAGCTGTTAGAAAGTGGTCGTTTTTTCAAAAACAGACGACAATTTTGAAAAACTTTTTCATTTAGAAGCCAAATTTATACACCGGATTTTAAAATCTTCTAGTTTCCACAGAAGGTCTAAAGAATTATTTATTTATTCAAATAATTCTGAGCGATATTTGACTTACTCGAGAAAAAACAAGTGACGACGCGGCGGATTTCAGCTAGTATCAATCAACTACACATTCCCAGGATGCTGCGCGAGGCTATTGAAATCAAGAAGGTCCCTAATTTCAATAGAGAGGATGGCTTTTCGGTACCACCAGCAGCTGGTGGTACCGAAAAGGCTTGGGATCCTGTTTTACATCTCATCAAGGATCAAGCACGACACAGAACTGGAAGACCTTAGTGTGGACTTTGTTTGAAAAGATTGAAAACGGATAAAAGAGGCAAAATGGGGTAGTTTTCTTGTCGCTTCTTTCTGCTCCATAAGCCAGTTAGGGAAGCGTTCGTAAGTTGTATGTATGTTAATCCTCACAGGGTTTAAACATTTTTTATTTTAATTATAGAATGCCCTTCAGGCTATGTATTACTAGCTTTATAAGCCCCTCTGGGCATTGTAGGCCAACCTTTGTTTTTTTTTTTAATTATTTTTATATTTTTGTATGTAGGTTGTTGGCACAAGTCACTTTTTTTATTGACGGGGAGAATTCGCATTCTATCAGTCATCATCTTAACCCTGTGAAAACGAGTACTGTAAAGGGCTCGAAACGTAGGATCATGGTGTTAATAAACGCGATTAATCCGTTCTAAAGTGTTTAATTTCAATGAATAACAATCGCGGTAACAGAAGACAATATTAGTATCAACTAAATAAGTTAAGGGGTGTCAGTGATCAGCTATTGGTTTTTTATTACTGAAGATATATTTATGAATTATGTTTTATTTTTTGACTCGGCAGATGGTGCTACAGTTAGGTTTTATAAAGAACACAATCTGGTATTTTAGTACCTTGAAATATGAAAAACCAAGTCAATTATTTTGTCTAAAAAGTACCTACTACGTTTCTAATAAATAATACGTTATCTAATAAATAGTACGTTTAGATATGTACCTAGGAACTTGGGATATGCTATAATTATATTTTAGAATCAATCAGTATTATTTATTTTAATTTTTAAATATTTTAATAATTTAGAACCTTTTATGTCTATATATTTTTATGAATTTCGACGGCTCTGTAGTGAGCAATAAAAAAAAGAACATACTTAACTAAATTATTGAATTATTTTATAAAATCTTTCATGTAACCTATTTCGTACTGGGCTACTGGCCGATTGCTACGGCCGTAGCCTACTAGATTGTTAAATCAACCATGCAAAAAAACGAAGTGAAGAAAATAAATTGTCAAATTGCAAAAAGACAATAAATCCAATGGGAGCTACCGTATTATCGCTCACCGGGCGGCCCCATTCATGCGTGGGTCCTGTCTCAGTATGAAAGAATTGTCAAAGTGACGTTTGAAATGTTCCCGCAGGACCCACGTTCCACTAGCGCCCCTGGCGGAAAATAGACTCGCGGTCATTCTTATTACTTATAAATATTGTCAGTATTTTTGTAGCGCACTGTATAATGATCATAGATGCTTAATACATCGTGTACCTACATAATTACTTACCATTTTAGAAGTATTTGTACTTAAATGTAGGCTGTAGTTTTCTTTTCCACAGTGTTTAAGAATTAATGGTATCAGAGAAGGGATGGAATGCCAAGTCGAGTCGATGTAACTTAAATAGAACCAATACGGACGTTTAAAAAGTAAAAAAACATTTAGTTAGGTACCTAGTGGGTAAATCAATTGAATTGTAATGAATGTAAAATGTATTGCAATCACTGCAGTTTATTGGGGTAATCGCACACTACCAAGTTGCCGTGTTAGTTAAAGTTACCTAGATTTAAATATATATATGTATATATATACCGATTTCAATTGGCCTTTCCGGTAAAAGTGAAATGAAATACCTACCTTAGAAACAAAACTTGAATATCTCAAATTGGATATTAAAGCTGGGAATCACCAAACAGTACCTCTATGCCATCCCTGATCTTTATCATCAGCTCTTCTTCCCCAAATTGACGGTTTTCGCAAAGAAATACTCCAGTTCCTTAAGAAAACACCCAAATGACTATGCATGTACCTTTGAAATTTGAGGAGTTCCCTTAATTTCTCATGGATCCCATCACCAGAAAAGTATTTTTTTAATGGGACCAATATGGAACCACCTACTTTCAGATATTAAAACATTTTTTAAATCGGTTTTTCATTGACGGAGTTCTGAGGTAACAAACATTTTTTAAAAACACAGACATACGAATAGACCACCCCCTTTTTTGAAACTTTGAAGTACGTATATGTTGAAAATATGATACAAACACAGAAAACACTAGTTGTTATATTCCTGCTATATTCAAATGTATATGTTTCAAAACGTAGCTTTTAGACCTTAATTATTAAGCGTAAAATATTCCTGTGATCGTTCCTGCAAATCGTATGGTAATTGTAATTTGAATTTGGCGTAGATTTGTGAAACATTTGAACCCGGAGCCGAATTAGCTAAAGGGCTACTTAATTCCTTTGCCGGACGGATAAATACAGAGGCAAACTTTGAAACACTGGAAATAATCCGAATTTGAACCGTAATCATCGTACATATCCTGCGTCATCAAGTTTCTTCAGATGGATCTAAAGTCGACTGAAGACTGAAGGATGATGTCAACCATCTCTTTTCCACTGGGGCTTTTATCCACATCGGTTATCGAGTGCACTCCAGATGTTTTTGTTCATGAGTTCTAAGTATTGCATCTCGCATCGCGCAACATTATCGAGCCGCGCAGTCGCTATCGAGGGTGAAATGTGTGCCCGCCTAGAAAACTTTGAGGACAGTAAAAAGCAATCACACGTTAAATCACAAAAGAACAAAAAAAAGGTTTTGTCACGTGGGAGCAAAATTCTATTTTACGATGAGGGGAGAACATACATTGAATCTTTAGTGAAGAAAATAAACGGGTGGATCTCAAAAAACGTGTACATTTCAAAAAGAAAAATGTCCTCATCATTAAAACTTTGACCGGCCGGTTGGCGTAGTTGGTAGTGACCCTGCCTGCTAAGCCGATGGTCCTGGGTTCGAATCCCGGTAAGAGCATTTATTTGTGTGATGAACACAGATACTTGTTCCTGAGTCATGGATGTTTTCTATGTATTTATGTATTTGTATATTATATATAAGGTGCTAACAAAGTTTCCTAGTTTTCTCCAAAAAAACATAACAAAACTTATGATGTTTCATACCTAAATGTACTCCGAGAACCGAGTACTATCAGTGGTAAAAATATCCGTGACTAAATTGTTAGCACCTTATATATCGTTGTCTGAGTACCCGTAACACAAGCCTTCTTGAGCTTACTGCGGGACTTAGTCAATTTGTGTAAGAATGTCCTATAATATTTATTATGTATTTATTATTATTTTATTAAAAAATCTGTATAAAAATAAATATTGCAGTTACTCGCATTCCAAGTAATTCATGATATAGCACACCTTATATTCTAATAGGATTTTTATACCGTTAAAGAAAATATTTCTGTACACATTCGGCCTCCAGTGTTATATAATAAATAAAATCTATGATTTAACCTTATAAATATCTTTCAATTGTCTACTGTATAAAATAAAATGCTCATTTTGCTACCATGGCATGGTATAATCAGTAAAAGTATGTTAGAAAAAATAAAAACTTAAATACTGTTTTTTTCTCCCATACAAAATTCATATGTCCTCACGACACCCCGCGGTAAACAAAAAATCATAACTTTAGCATTGAAATGAATGGTGTGGTGATTTTTTAAGGAGTTCTTTAATATACACAATTGTTTCTAGAAAATAATTTTTTAGACGATTTCTGTATTATATGTTTAACAAAAAGCTTATTGTTTTTTCTCAGTATTTTTACATAATTCGGTAGATAAATTAGTTGACTATACACATAAGATTCACAAATCCAGAAATTAGTTGTCGTCTTTTGTCTACATGAGGTGAAACACGTGGTGATACCCATTTTTGCTTCCATTGTGTGATTTTTGTGTTACGTAACTAAACTTAAGGATCGTTCACATTGCAATTTTCAACCAACTTCCAAAAAGGAGGAGGTTCGCAATTTTCAGTGTTTTTTAAAATAAACATTGTTTTATTTCCATGTATTTGCCAAATTTACAAATAAAAACAATAATTTCCAAGTTCTATGAAAATCAATTATAGTATCTTCACATAAAACAAACTTTTTTTGTACTTGTGAAGTAGTCCTTATAATTTCCATTGTGATATTTTCTGCATTTTGTGTCACATTTTTGTGAATATTCCATTGTGTTATGTATGTACACTTTTTTTGAAATCCACCCAAACAATAAATATAACAAAATATATATGTACTTACTTAGGGTAACTGTACCGATCATGGGACTTTTAAGAGCGATCTCGGAGTATTTTGATATTTTTTGGATACCTGTAGAAATTGTACCGTAAAATGCGTTAAAAGTCCTACTCTTATTTTATATGTATAAAGTGTTTCATGTAAGATATCGTTATGGGTTTCAAAATGCATAGTAGGCAAATAAAAACCCATCTTTTTGGACCGAGTATGGGACGTCCCAGTGAAAACTAGTCCAATATCCCTAAACATAAACATTTCTGCAATAACAACTGATTGCATTTTAACCTTGATTAATGGTTAACTCAATGGGTAGACTAGGCAGAGCACAATTACGGTATTTCCGCGCATTTTTGAAAATCATTTTTCTTCGACTGATTTTGCTAGTGGAGCTAGTAGGTACTGAATAGAATAGCCAGGATGAGTTAATAAAAACCTGTAACCGTCACACTAATTTTACTATTACGTAACGTATTAGTATAACACCATAAACAGTGGAAGATTTCATTAAACTTCATGTACATGTGAGATAAGAACGCTATGGTCGTGACATTCATTATCAATCATAACCCACTTATGCCTTTACCATAAGTTTTACGTAATTCGCTATCGACTACGTGAACTCACTCGCAGTGCATCTCGCTTACACTAATGTTGGAGCAAACGAAACCATCTGGATCTGGAAATCAAGTTGGATCCAGCCCATTTTTCGATTTGCTGGGTCTAGCAGTCAGATTGACGTGGATCCAATGAAAATCCAGCTGGATTGAAAACACTGCTTGATTGCAAGCCCTAATTGACAGGGAATTCACCCAAGGGACAACGAGTAGGTAAGGTTACGTAAACTCATGGTAAGGACACTTATATTGCGTTAATTACTGTCCGTTTGTGTAACTTTTAGTATAGGTAACTAGTCTGAGTGGAACAAATATTCGTCGTCCAGCTAAATCTACTTAGCGGCCCGTATTCCTCACGCTTAAACTCAGTATTTCTCAACTAAATTCAGACTCGTTCAATACGAAGTAATAAAATATTATCCTCAAAGACTTTCGAAGATCGTCGACCCGAATGATTCGATATAATATATCTAAAGAGTGAAATTTGCGAACGGTTAAGATGAAATTGAAAGTTATTTTTCAAAGAGGGCTTAATGTAACATCTGAATAAGTTTACCGATACCGACCCGTAGTCGACACCCGTCGTATTCACAATACCGATGTTTAACGAAGCTTGTAATCTGTTCTACCTAAACCCAGTCAGCGTAAATGCGATTTCAAAATAAAACAATCGTGAAATACGGCCAAGTCAGTTTCATGTTCATTTCACGAATTTGCGATGCGAGTTTTGAAACATTTTTTATATCCAAAGCAGGTTTGCACATATATCCGTGTCAGATTTTCGGACTATCCATGGCCAACCAAACTCAGCCAAAAGAAATTCGGATATTTAAGAGTCGGCCGGCAGAGATAAAATAATGAACCCCGTTTTTCCTCCCTGTATAAATACGACAACCCGAAACATTCTACTGCTTGGTAACAAATTTATTGCAATATACCTCTAGGAGCGTCGCAAAGGTACCTACTCATCACCATCCATGGTAACTAACTAACGCGAAGTGGCGCCTAGTGTTAAGATGACGTTTCAAATAGTATTAACGTAACCGAATGGATTTTACGTGTCTACGTTACGTGAAATACGTTATTTTACGTATCTAAAAGTACATTCACATGGCACATTGATGGAGCTTGGCTTGTCTCTCTACAGTCCCATATAAGTTTCAAATTCCTTCATCAACCTAAGTGCCTCACAATGCTGCAAACGTCGGCTTCTTGAAATCTGGTTATACAAAGGCACGGCTTCGAAATCGGTATAGATTATAGGCTCCGATATAACGTAATGTATTCCATCGAATCTGGATTTGCAGTAACATTCTAATACAATAACTGTTTTCTTCGTAAACCTGTTGTATGTAAATTAGACCCTACATGAATAATTCATTATGTCTTTGTGCTGTATTTAAGTGGATATATACATAAAATATATTGAACTTTACAAAGGGCAAAGTAATTGACAAATATAAATTACTTACCTGCCCGGAATTTCGCAGCCTAATACATACAATATTTTTTTTCTACTCGCCTATTTTAATCTGTCAATTACGAGTACATAGACAAAACTATAAGCTCATACTTTTCGATGTTAGACAGTCCAACTCACCTATAATATTTCATTACGATACGCTGTAGGCAACTATAAATAATAGAACTTCATACAAATTCTATACTTATTTGCGATGCCGCCTACGACTTTGCCGACCGCGCCCGCCGCGCTTGCGCCGACCGCGCCCCACGCGCCGGGGGCTACATATTTTTGTGTTATATCCGTGTTAAGTCAATGACGAATGAAGTGAATGAGCCTACAGCGTATCGAAATAAGATATTATAGTTGAGTAGTTGACTGTCTAATATCGAAAAGTATGAGCTTATAGTTTTGTCTATATACTCGTAATTGACAGATTAAAGTAGGCGAGTAGAAAAAAATATTTTGCAACGATCGCAGGTAAAGGTGTGTTTCCTTATCAAAATCATAAGAGTTGAGGCCGGCTATACCTATGGCTTATATGAATGCCTAGTTGATTGGCCCCTGTGCCAATAATAGTACTTCGTCTAAAATAGCAGAGCCAATGATTATACTTTCTCGTCATTGGCCATGCCAATCATTATACTTTTGCCTATACCAATAATTGTACCAACAAATCTTCTAAAAAGCTACTCGGCACATCACTATCGTTTATAATAATAAACAAGTATAGTGATTAGCCCTACCGTGGTATAATCATTGGCAGGGCCAATAAGCACAAAGTATAATGATTGGCAAGCCAATCATCGTATTCTTGGTATGCCAATATATGTACAGTCAACCAATTGGAACCCTAAGCCACTCTACAACCATGTCAAAATGACAAGCAGTAAGAGATTTCTTACAATCTGATTTATAGCGTTACTATGACATAGTCCTACAGTGGCCTAGGGTTCCAATTGGTTGACTGTACCCTAGGGGCCAATGATTATACTTTCGTAGCGTTTTTAGGTTTTTGCATTATAGTTCACAATTCGTTGTAAATATATTTATGGTTGTGATTTATTGAAATTCTCAACATTTTTAGGGGTATTTTAGTTTTACTATTTAGCACCTTATTTGGGAAGGAAAAATGTTGAAACTCGAGGTTTTACCTTAAAGGGTCAATGATTGTACTGCGTACCCTACTTCAGAATTTGTTACCTTGTGTTCAGACTTCGACTTCTGCTTCAGAATTGTTATTCCAACCGCTTCCCGCGCGAGAGCGAGGCGAACGTTAGTATCCGATACCGGCGATGCGCTTGTGGAGGATAATACAATGCCTAATAATCGTCTGCTTTGGAAAACTGCATAATGTTGTCTTACTTGTCAATTAATATACAATTATACCTACCTAGTGTATAAAAGTTCCATTATTTGATGAATTTGATGATACACACCGTTCCTTCCTAACGCGACATACGTTCTTTTGCTTGCTAATTTTCATCTGCGAGACCGCTACGCGCAGCCGGTGAGGATACGATAATTTTAGAACATAATTAAGTACTAATAATGTTTAAATGTCGTGATTGTCGTGAAGCTCTTGCAAGAAAGGATTGGTCCAACAATTACTTAAGACATCGCGGTTTTGTTTGTATATTACCTACATTATTTTTATTTACGACACGATATTAAGTTACGATAATTCTGAAATGCGATTTTATAACACATAATCTACTCGTATCAAGTAAAAAATGCATGTCCCAAAATTAGAAAATTAAAATGGCTATGACCAATGGCTATGGCTATGTATTGCTATAGTTATTTTAAAAGAAGTTGACTCGTTGTGAGAGCCCCAAAGGATCTAACAACACCGATTTTTGCACTCCAAATTGTTAACTTTTTCCCGGGCTAGCTCTTAGTCTATCAACTCGTTTCGGTGAGCTACGCTCGGAGCGCTACGCCGTATCCGATAATAATATATGGGTTTTCGGTTATCTAGCAAAAATGCTTTGTAGAGGCATAACGACAACGTGTCGTGACTAGCGCAGAATGATCCTAACAGGCTATCTCATGTAATTCTTTCTTTGATTACAGGTGTTCTTTGGCCTACTATTCCTCGGCATCTCATACCTGATGTCAGGGCAGCTAATGGAGTGGGACAGATTCTGTCTCTTTTCTCTCATCGGCATTTTGACCGGAATCTGCTCCGAAGGACTTGGACTGCTCATTGGTGCTGCTTTTAGTGCTACAGTGAGTACTAATTACATATAAGTGTAAACGTACAGAATATTTTTTGAATGTGAGAGTTGAATGTAAATAAAAAGCCGCTGAAAAAATGTAGGGCTATTTTTTCAGCGGGAACGTGAAGTAATATTTAAGTTACAAAGTGCCAGGCGGAAATAAGGGCAGCCAAATTTTCCTCTACAAAGATATGCTGAAGCGCGACTAGCGGAAATGCGACATTAAACTATCGCGCTGGGAGTTTTTGGTACACGTTTTGCCAGTTCAGGAAAAAAAAACCTACCTACTGTAAAATAATAGTACTTTAAGTGATTGTATATAATGAAAGGCTGACGATGACGCCTCGTTTCATAATAACAGTGTACACCGAACTATACCGGGAAAAGCAAGTAACAGTTATCATCAGTTATTGATATTTTTATTACTAAAGATATTTTTAAGAAATTATTTGTTTTTAGACTCAGCAGGTGACGCTGCAGTCAGGTTTTTAATAGAACACGTTCTGTTATTTTAGTACCTTGAACCTCGTTAAGAACTTTTGAACCTACTGAATATAGGAAAAACCAAGATAATTATTTATTTTGTCTAACAAATAGGTACAACGTTTAGATAACGTACATTATTAAAAAAAATGCATGGAAAGCATTTCGTGCTAATAACATACATCACACGAGTGTTTTAATGCCTAAAGATTTACAATTACATACACTGCTATTATATACAACATACAACACATATCACCCGCATATAGCGGGCGACCTACGTGCGAAATTGTTTGCAATTGACACTTCGTTTGGAACTAAACGCACCTCGGCTGATATTAGAATAAAGGGCAAAACAATTTTTTTATACGTCAGAGACGTTCAGACTTTGAAAAAAAAAGAATTTAGCAATAATAAAATTTTGACACATAAGAAATTTGTTTGTACCTACATAACATAAAATTTTAGTATTTCATGCGGTTTTTGAACGCTTGAATTGTCGAGGGCTAATGATATGTAGGTACATATATAAAACAGTGTTATGAGTGTTATTTAGCATGAGGTTAGTTAATAACACCTCTTTAAGGAACAGCGCTGAAACATTACAAATCAGTCACAGGAAACGAATCTTAATAAGTAGGTACATACCTAATTAGGTACTTATATAGGCCAAACTACTTTCAAACCAAAACACGACCAACAGCAACTACCTATACGTATCAGGGTGAGGGTTGCTTATGTTCTCCTCATTTTGCCGCTGCCGCTAAGTAGGTAAGTAGATCCTCTGTTACGCATCAAAGATTAGAATATTATGAAATCTTAAAATATACTTAGACGATAAGTTAAAAGACTGACTTTACAAATTTTTTTGACAAATTTTATCTATTGATACTGCTGTTAGTGTTACCGTAGTTTTACAAAAGACTACAGTTGCCTGTAAATCTGCTGTAAAGTGAACCGTAAGTCTTACTTAGGTATGCATATCAGGTATTCCTAACGTGTTCCAAATCTTAGCGCAAGGCGCTGCGGCAGGCTTTGTCCGCACTGCCTCTGTACACCTTTACCGCTGACCCAAATTCTTCGAACAGTCTGCCCGATATCATAATTACCTACAAAGTTTAATCAAAATCCGGTATGAACTAAGGCTGTTATCGTCCTATCACGAAACCATTACATTCTCATCAGGCGGGTACTTAATAAAAGTTTGGAGCCATTTTCTGATTCATTCATGAGTAATTGGAAATACAAAGGAAACCCATAGATTTACATTAATATGCAGCCTAATACAATTATAAGTAGGTACCTGCAATTGTATAACGTCAAACGGCTTAATCTTAAGTCACACTTTACGGACAATTCTCTAATATTAAGATTACGTTCGTGTACGTACAATTCACCGGCGACTCGACTGTAGTACCTACTTGCAGCTTCCGTGCTCGATGCAAATTGAGATACAGCAAGGAAATTAGATCGGGCCATTTACCACATTACCACATTGAGGAAAAATTACAGTAAGTCAAATAAACCGTCTAACAAAATTATGAATTGGCGGCCCCCCCCTTATCTCCGAAGTCTATGAAGGTAAAAATATGTTTTTTTTGCACAACATAATTATCTCCTAAATATTACAGGAAAAATATAAAATTGATCCTAACTTCACTATCATTTTTTAATTAAAAAACCTTTCTGAACTAAATTTGTAATTTAACCAACTTAGATTATTTTTTTCTTTAAATGTTTATGGTATTATGCTGTAAGTACCGTCTTATAAATCAAGTACTTACAAAAAATAGATTTAGGTAAGTACGTGATAAAAAAATATCAAGGAAAAACAAAGTCTCATACTAACTCCGTGCAGATGCAGACTACTGACCCAATCAGTCGATACATGTGGCTGACGTCAAATTTCTATTTCTAGGTTTTCACCTACTCACCGCGGGTTCCGTACAAACTTTATGTTGCAACATAAAGTTTGTACGGAACCTGCGGTGCGTGAGTCCGACTCGCACTTGACCGGTTTTTTTTAATGTAATACTTAGGGTACCATACCTACTTATTTTACAGAATGATTCTAGAGTCGTGATTAGGAATGACAGACCAAAAGGGGCAATGAAGAATTAATACTTAATTAAGTTGGCTTTTAAAAAGTTGCTAACTAGCTCACTTAATTAATTTAATAATTATCCATAAAACAGCAAAAATGTTACAATTTTGTCATAAGTAGGTATATTTGTACAATATGATTTTTAAATAACGTATGTACCAACTTATTTGCAAAAACTAAAATTAAATAAGAATAAGTATCTGTAACTTGTTATGTTTCATGTCTCTTCCAGCATTGATTAGACAACTAATTGTGTTAAATATTTGCAATTAATAATATACCCGTTCGCGTCTCTTGAATAACCTGGTATGCTGCTGTTGGTGGTAAGTACTTTTTCCGTGATATTATTACAAATCACGGATAACACTCACGTATTATTGTATTGTTTCAGAACGGATCTATAGTAGGTCCAGCCACAGCAGCTCCGCTCCTAGCGCTCTGCAGCTACGGGATGGGCTTCGGCCCCAGCATCGAGCGCATCATGAAAGTCCTTATGGCCGCCTCCTATCTACGCTACTCCGTCACCGGCTTCACTTTGGCTCTCTATACGGACAGACCCCCTCTAGCCTGCGATGATGTGTTCTGTATCTATGGCAACCCAAAATTATTACTAAGAGATTTGGGCATGATTAATGATGATTACTATTTTCAAATCCTGGCGTTATTTGCGTTTACCGTATTCCATAGGGTACTCGCGTACTATGCTCTGAGGTACCAATTGGCCGTCGAATTTTCTAATAAATATATGGCGTATGTAAGCAAGCTACTGAAACATAAGTAGGTAAGTTAAATTAATTATATCAATTTTTAAAAGTACGTAGGTGATATAATGGGTACTTACCCTGGTGTAGGGATTCATCCATAACATCCATTTAAGGGTAATTTGCAATAACAGCAGAACTATTTGAGTTGAGACATTCGACATAAAAGACATAACACATATATCGCCTTAATTTCAAAAATATGCAGTTGTGTCCGATATACTTAAAAGCAATGTTGCATAATCTGGAAATTACATTACTTAGAAGATAGGTATATTTCTCTTAGCCATGAGTATTATATTATAATATAAATTTGTTATTGATATAGGTATAGGTACTACGAACATGACACAAGCAAGGGAAATGCACTGCGAGTCGTTGACATTATTAAAACATTCAGTGCCAGCGCGTGCTACGCGCTACGAGCGTAGCCTATAACATGGGGAAATGCCTATGTAATGTAGCGAAAAGCGCCTACGAAAAGAGAAGCTGATACCTATTGGGTCATTGGCGCTGAATGAGTTAACAACAAGACCAGTTAAATTTAAATCTCAATGCGGTCCCAGAGGCCCACACCTTAGGCAAATTTTAGAGGTCATGTGATTTTTATGTAAGTACCTACCTACTTATTGTATTAAGGAGATGGAAATACACCAAAAAATAAGTATAGTTTTAAGTACGGAAGTTATATTTAGCTACCTGTAAGATATTAATTAGGTGATAGGGAAAAGGTGATGAAAAAGTTGAGGTGATAAGATAATCAACGGATAAAATGCCCGCACTGCTGACGGAGTGCTTAATTGAACGGAGTGGGCTCGCCAATAGTAGGTGCCAGTCAGAAATTGGGTAAGTACCTTCATTTCGAATAGAACCGTTATTTATGAAATCTGGATCACATAGCTATCTGAATGGAAATCATACGACGAATCCATTTTGAATCTAATTATTTTGTTAATATTTTTAAAAAATGCATGGAAAGTAAAACTTCCTCTGGCCAAATTGTACCTATCAACTAGAAGAAAATGAACTAAATTCAGAGAATGAGGTAAATTACAGAAGTTTTTTGAAATACTTATATAAATCCTAACGGTAGCGGTAGACTAGATACTCGATTTATGTCTTAAATTTCTAGTTTGCTATTCCTTAATTTTTTGACTAAAAGATAAACGGAACTTTCCTTGTCTAACTCAATTATTACGGGGTATATACCTGTATACCATTATGTATGGTAACGGGACTATTCACTGGATTAAACTATACCTAAAACATGAACTAAGAAAATTTACCAGTTCATCTATTGGGCTGCATTCCAATACATGAACGATTGTGTTACTTTTGTTAGTTCATTTCATCAACATCGTGCCCAAAACTTGAACGAACTAAATTTATTCGTCTTCCTATACTACCGTTCATCTATTGGTGCCCAGTCGTTCATAATTAGGGTACTCCCTTTTGCATTTTTACTGGTTCATCTCTTGGGGTAAAAATGTTCAGAGTTAAGGCACTTTGTTCATATTCTGGGGAAATTGGGCCATTTCGGAACATAGTTATTTTTATAAAAATATTGGCTAGTTTGTAGAGGGTTTGGAATAGTTTAATCTAAACTAGACTATATGTAGTATAATATAAAAAAAAACTTAGTGAAAATTGGTTATAACATACGTAAAAAAATACCAAAGTGAGGTAAGTCACTTAATCGTTCATTTATTGGTTCCCCTACCCTAAGTAAGTAAGTACTTTATACTGCAGCTAGGGTAGAAGATCCAAAAGATGAACAACCCCCAATAGATGAACGTTGTTCCTAAAAATCCCAATAATTAAATCCTGACGTACTTTACAAGTTTAGGAATATTTTTTTACTAAAACTTTAACATTTTACCTTCATATACCTTTAAGCTTTTACATAATAGATCAGTGTATGTGGTTGTGAGAGCTCACTGAAAATATGCCTCGCGCCGAAATCGCCGTTTGTATGGAATTCTTATTAAGAATGGCGCTTCAAAATTTAAGGAAATAAATTCGTATAAAATTGAATAATGTTTCTACTGACATGCTTTTGCTTGGTAACGATTCTAGACTAATCCCGCTACCCTTTACGTTATTAATAAAGGCATAATTTAACTTGTTTTATTAAATATTAACTGTTCAAGTTATGGTTCCAGTATTGTGTGATTTATCCAATAGGTGAACAGCGTTCAACTTTTGGATAAATGTTAGTTTTTTGAAATACTTATATAAATCCTAACGGTAACGGTAGATACTCCATTTATGTCTTAAATTTCTAGTTTGCTGTTCCTTGATTTTTTGACTAAAAGATGAACGGAACTTTCCTTGTCTAACTCAATTATTACGGGGCATATTTTAGTATGGAAACGGGACTGTTCACTGGATTAAACTATACCTAAAACATGAAGTAAGCGAATTTACTAGTTCATCTATTGGGCTGCATTCCAATACATGAACGTTTTTGTTACTTTTCTTAGTTCATTTCATCAACATCGTGCCCAAAACTTGAACGAACTAAATTTATTCGTCTTCCTATACTACCGTTATCTATTGGTGCCCAGCCGTTCATAATTAGGGTACTCCCTTTTGCATTTTTACTGGTTCATCTTTTGGGGTAAAAATGTTCAGAGTTAGGGCACTTTGTTCATATTCTGGGGAAATTGGGCCATTTCGGAACATAATCATTTTTATAAAAATATTGGATAGTTTAAAGAGGGTTTGGAATAGTTTAATCTAAACTAGACTATATGTAATATAGTATAAAAAAATAAATCTTAGTGAAAGATGGTTATAACATACGTAAAAAAATACCAAAGTGAGGTAAGTCGCTTAATCGTTCATTTATTGGTTCCCCTACCCTACCTTCGTAGGTTAAGTGTTATTTATAGGATATTGTACTTGCTTACATTAATTGTTATAATATAAGTAGATATGTAAATAAAGTGTTGATTGTGTGAGTTTATAATAAACTATCTACCTCAAATGTTATTTTTATTAAGTTAGCGTTAAATAAATTTCCCTTAGAAGCATAGGTACCTACTTAATGAATGAACATGCCGCCTACATAGCAAAACAACTTAATTTACGGGTTCATTAAAAACATGAACCAAATTTACCTACTTAGATGCCATTTTGAATTTATATTATTATCTTTCTAGTTAAAGGAGCTGTGGGATAATAGTACCTAACAACCTATAGAGTAGTTACTTAGGCAGTAAAATAAAATTTATCAAAATAGGTTATAATTTTTATGAAAGTAAAAATAAAAACAAATGACGAGAAAAGTTGTATTAAATCGCGGTGCGGAATGCGCTCCGCACTTCTTTTAATAACTGTAGTCTACTTTTTTAGTCAAAAAATAATGACCAGACTGAAATCGAAAGATAAGGCTTGGCAGTACCATAAAAAATACTTACATACTTAGATACGCATACATACCTATCTACCCAGGAACCGGGAAACCCCTTCGATACCTGACTGCCGAAGGAACCCTAAACTACAGCCAACTGCTCTTGACGGATTTTAACGCATGTGCAGACTTTTTAATCGACTTGATCCATCTTCCAGATCAGGTACAGTCACCTGCAATAGTATATGACGCTGTGAAGGCCGCAAAAATATGTGACAGTCTTGTTTGTACCGCCATAAGAGCGTGTCACATATTTTTGCGGCCTTCACAGCGTCATATACTATTGCAGGTGACTGTACCCCATCAGAGAAAGCGTTTGTGGCCTTCAATACAAAGGTCGCTGGTTCCAACCCCTGCTTACCTACCACGAACATCGAAAATTGGCATTGACGGAAAAAACCTCTTTGTCACTCTAATATACAAGTGTGACAGAGATGGAGATACAAATCCGCGATCGTTCGATTTTCGTGGTACTAGCCCTGCTGGTACCTACGAATTACTTTTTCGGATCTGTACGAAATCGTTTGTAATCATCGTACCTAGTTTAAATCGGACTAATCTCAATAAGGCCTCTGGGTAGGAAAGTCAGATGGCAGTCGCTTTCGAAAAACTAGCGCCGATGGATTAGGTTTGCTAAAGCGGATCCCAGGCTCCCTGTGCCGTGGCACGAGCAGATAAAGACGCTAGGAAGAAGGGTCACATTTACGTGGTCAAATTCCGCCGCCACGGCCCCGCAGACCGGAGCGGTTGGCGGCGCCAGTGTCGCCTTATCTTTTGCTAACGTAGCTAATGACATGACATCGCAAACAATGAATTCATGGACAATCTTATCTGATCTGCAAAGGAATGTTGAAGTTTATGAAATTAATAGGTGAGTACCAAGATATTATAAGTAGGAATATAAATATGTAGCTATAATAATAAATATGTCTAGCCAGAGGTATGTAGGTAGCACGTAAACCTAGTTAAGTGCCTATGTCAAATACTAATCCAGCGTCGACCACTAGTACTTTTACCTTATAGGTACGTACATTTTCAAGAGTAAATCAAAAAGGTAGAAGTTAAATGTTAAGGGTTCCTCGGTCACCTAGGAATCCTTATAGCTTCGCCACATCTAGACCTGATACCGAACAGACGTTCGGTATCAGGTCTATCAGGTAACATATGTACCTACCTTACATATTGATTATTTCGTACATTACATATACTTATAAAATAAAATCTAAACAATAAAAACCGGCCTAGTGCTTGTCGGACCGCGCATAATTGAGGGTTTCGTACCGTCATATGAAATTACAACTAGCCTAGCCTAGTTGGCGAACGGCCTCCTAGCCTAGTTGGTAGTGACCCTGCCTACAAAGCAGGAGGTCCCGGGTTCGAATCCTGGTCAGGTCATTTATTTGTAGGTTTATCACGAATATTTGTTCCTGAGTTATAAGTATTTATATGTATCTATCTATTATATATATATCGTCATCTAGGGGTGCGTACCGATCGATATAACTTTTTTTGATATACTGTTGGTCGTAAAAACGCTCATTTGATATAATTATTGAATCATATAACAACTAATAATATACTTAAAAATTGTATAAGTAATTATTATTTAATATAATGATAATTTTTTCTAATAACATTTTTTATAACATTCTTTGAGTATAATGGTTACTTCCGATAAAAATAAATGCTATAACGCTAATTTAATCTAAAGCACAGTTAGAATACTTAACTTTTTATTATACAATGCATAAATAATAGGTTAGGTTAGGTTAGAAACTGTGCCCCTAAACATATGTACTATTAGCAGGAAAGTAGGTTAGGTTAGAACTGTGATCTCTTTAAAAAAATCACGATATTGCCAGCAGTCTTATGCGATACAATTTTAGGCGACTTCTGGCGATGCGAAATGTTTTATACCGTTTGCTAGTTACATTATCTGAATTGTATATCAATGGATAATTATACCATATAATGGTTATTAGAAATAAGTGTTATATGACTTATATGAAATGATAAATATACGAAATAATAGTAGATATTTTGTTGTTATACCAAATGTTCATTATGTATAATGAGTGATTATATCCATTAAATATATACCAAATGTTATTATACCAAAAAAAGTTATACCGATCATTACACACCCGTCATCTAGTACCTACCCATAACACAAGCCTTATTGAGCTTACCGTGGGACTAGGTCGATTTGTGTAAGATTGTCCCGGAATATTTATATATTATTTATTAATATTTATTTATAAGACAAACGGCCCGGCCATCGGTTCTTTAATCTGTCATCTCCATTCGCGTCTGCCTTTGGAAAGAAATGAATACTTATTTTTTAATGATTTTATTAATATATGTGTTAAAAAGAACCTTTTTCGTTAGATTTCAGTAAAGGGTAAAAAAATCCCTGTATGAAATCGACGTGATTGGGTTCGCCTTAGACATTTCTAAAAAATTGACAGAGATTTTAATTTAAAAATCTAATTAAGACAAAAGTTATGGCCATAAAACCAGATTTTTGACGTAATTATGGGGTACTACTCGTATTTCGCTTAAAGGTGCTTCAAAAACCATCATAAAACCAAAGAATTCAGACCGAAGGTTATTGGCGTTGGGTTGGGTATCCCATTAATTTCATTGCGGAGTTTTGTTGCATACTGCCGTGTTAAGCCAAACTCACGTATCTTGAGATACAGCAGTTTTGTTTAACCGGGCTTATTCGATTCAGAATAGTGCCTTTATTTTTAAACTTTGCAAATAATCAATGTGCCAAACTCCTGTAACTCTGATATTTATGCGTAATCCTGTATCTTTAATTACAGTTAGTTTGAGTTTTGCCAATTTGCGGTACCTGCCAATACATGAGTTTGGTGTAACCGCGCTAGTATGAACCCATCGCAAGCACAATGTATTCGAGTTGCACCAAATTAAGGTATCTTTTAATACAGTAGGTACATTGGCGTTGTCGAATTTAAAAGCAAAATAGAAATAGAGAAAGAAATGGAGGTAGTGAAACATAATTCTTATGTATTCATTAATATTTTTTCTCTTAATGCCAAGTATAAGAGTTGATGTTTAATTATACCCATTTCGGTTATTGTGATTAAGTGCCCGTTGAAATAATGAAATAAAACACATTAAATAATTAATAAATAAGGTTAACTGGAAGAGATCCCTTAAAGGGATAAGTTCGCCTTTGTACTTACTGTTTTCCTTTTGTAAATTTTAATTTTTCTGTGTTTTGTACAATAAAGAGTTTACATACATACATACATACATAAATGAATCGAGTGCATTTCTACCCTACGGTAAAGAGTAATGTGAAATCTCGAAATGTTGACGATGGCTCCAGTTAATTACTAGGTATACGGTTTTAACCCTTTTAATACCTAAGTGTTACATTTTGAAGAGTAAATAGATGGTTATTTAAGGTTGAAATGAAAATGGTATTTAATTGTGCATTTTCCAAAGTTAAGTGACCAATTACACATTTTTATGTTCCAAAAAAATCAATATTAAGAACATAGGTATATTTGTATTACGATTATTTATGCATTTAGGTATTACTTTTTTAATAGATTAGACTTTTCATTTATAACGTTAAATCTAAGAGGTGCTTCAAACAATATCAATATACTGGAGATTGGCATAACATCAGTGCTGCCACCGGAGTTAAGCACCGACCTATTCACGTATTTGTAGATACAGCATTTCGCGTAACTGTGGATATATGTAAATTAAGATTGTTAAAATTTATAATTTGGCATATTTAAATAACATATATGAAGTTTTAGATTAAAAACTGGTATTGTCATTAAACTATTGTATTTAGTTTCCACTTACGTAAAAAGTATAAGGATCGGACCATTATTTTGTGAGTTATGCTAATTTTCTTGTTTAAAACTTTAATGTCGTTTTTCTCGAAATGGCAATTTCAAAGATACGTGAGTTTAGCTTAACACGGCAGCATACGTCTTTTAAAAAGAATAGTGCCGTTATTCATAAACGCTCATCAAACCTCCCTCAACAAATTTATTGCTTGTCTATCTCTCAGCTTGACATTTGCGTTTTTTAAAATGGGACAAAACATATTTTAACTAATACGGGTTTGTTAAGTTTTTATCAATAAGGCGTTAGGGGTTTGTTTAAAACGATTTGATATTCAAGTAAGTAAATGTTTCCGGAAATGTATGACTATGAATTCTAAAAGATTAATATATAACGCCACAAACGATAGAATTGAAGCGAAAAAACAATTTTCTTCCCCTCTGAGGGAAGAACCCTAAAAATCTGCATCCAATAACACAACCATCCAACTTACCTAAAGGTTAAATTATTTTGCCTTCATGAAGAACAAGGATGATAGTTACTGATTGTTGTATAGTTCACTCTCATGATTATTAATATTATCTTTAAGACGAGATAAGAACAGAGCAAATATTATAGATGTTGTGCAACTCTTGACCTTGTTTACATTACAGACATAATGCTGACATATTAAGGGCACAAAAATTACATTTTAAATCAACAACTTTATTAATGCCAATAGCATTTTTCTAATAAAACATTATGTGTATACAAATAAGTGTAATGCTATTAAATACATTGATTTTCAATCTTAAACTTTACTCAGTCAATCCTTGCACACGTCCAGCGCATCCTGCTTCTCTTCAGCCAGCTCCTTCCCTGTGTTGTCCAGCATTTTACGTGCAAAGTCACCGATGGTCAGGCCCTCAACAATCTTCCATTTACCATTAGTAACAGTGACAGGGAATGAGAAGACTACATCCTTAGGTGTACCATAAGATCCATCAGAGACAACACCCATACTCACCCAGCGGTCACCAGTGCCAAGGAACCAATCCCTCATGTGATCAGATGCAGCCTTAGCAGCAGACAAGGCAGAGGACATTTTCCTTGCAGCAATGACAGCAGCTCCTCGCTTTTGTACAGTGGACACAAAGGTGTTTGTGAGGTATTCATTATCATTTATGGTTGCTGGGACTGGTTTTTGTGCACCTCCAACAGTAACTATAGCGTTGGATGCATCAGGGAACTGGGTGGAAGAGTGGTTACCCCAAATGACAACATTCTTGACATCCTTCACTGGTACTCCAAGTTTAGCTGCCAATTGTGACTGGGCACGATTCTGATCTAGGCGAGTCATGGCTGTGAAGTTTTCCTTGGGAATAGATGGAGCATATTTAGAGCAGATGAAGGCATTAGTGTTAGCAGGATTGCCAACAACTAGGACTTTAATATCCTTGCGAGCAACTTTATCGATGGCCTGTCCCTGCTCTTTGAAAATGCGAACATTGGCAGAGAGAAGATCTTTCCTTTCCATGCCTTCTTTCCTTGGCATGGCGCCAACAAGGAATGCAGCAGCGACATCCTTAAAAGCCTCCTCAGGGCTGGCTGTGGGCAAAACGCCAACAAGAAGAGGTAGTGCACAGTCGGCCAGTTCCATGACCACACCTTCCAAGACGCCCATCATTGGGGCGATATCCAGAAGGTGGAGGTACACAGGCTGTTCTGGGCCAAATACTGCCCCAGAAGCGATTTGGTACAGCAGTGAATAGGCAATTTGACCCGCCGCTCCGGTAACAACAACCTTGATTGGTGCAGCCTGGAAAATCAAAAACTAAAATAAGTCTAATCTAATAAGATTCTAATATGAATGCGCTAATATGTTATTTTGCGAAATATTATTAAAATAACAAAAGAATACGATCATTTTAATAATAGCCATCTCAATTAATTACCATGGTAACGGGTTTACGTATTTCGATAGTCGTTTCTAATAAATCTTCTGTTTTAGAGCCCCAGCAGCACGCCATAACTCAAGACGGCAAAATGATTCGTATGTTTACTTAATAAAACAAATTAAGAAATTTATTAACGATTAGATTAGATTAAATTAAATGGTAAGTTATCATATCATGACACCGACGACAGGCGAAAACTTCCAATATCACCGGCAACCGGTTAGTTAACGGGGCGGTGAAACAGGGACGATAGTAATTCTTATTAACTAAAATTTATCTAAATAGGAATATGTGTAAGTCATCTACGTACATCGAGGCTTTTTTAAAAGATAAATGGCTTGAGAACAATAATGAAGGTCAAACGAAAGTCAATGGAATAATACTGGTAAATAAATTACACAATTGACACTTACCATGTCTTCGGTTCCAATGGATTATTTCACAAAATAACGAAATACACGTTCCCCTTATCAAACAACCGAAGTTTGAAGGTCGAAATCTCGTCAACTGCAACTGCACACGACCTCTATCTTTTTGATTGGCTCGAATCGAATAGAGTGCGCAAATTAAAATCTTATTTTATAACAAGTCTCACAACCACTATTTTATGGTGAATGAATGGGTTGAGTGCGAAAAATTGATTTCCAGTCTCACTCAGTTCAGATGGACCATTCATTCGTTACTACCAGGAACTTCCACATAGGGGACGGTCCTATCTCGCTTTTCGCCATACTAAATGAACGAGAGAAAACGGTCCACATGAGACACTTCCAAGTGGTGCTTTGTCCCACTCGCACATGTTGCCAATTTTTATAAGATACTATTTTGGGAGTGTTTATAACAGTTTACTACTAAAAATAAATATCTTCTTATTTTATTTTAGTACTATATACAAATAAGGATTTTGTTATCTTTTTAGTAAATTGTAAATAATTGTGATTTTCATATTAGTAACCCTTTAAATCAAAGATGTGTATAAGAAAAAAAACATTTCAATAAATATGGTAGACATTAGTAACTTTTTGAATATTAACTGGTATCCCCAACTTTGACTTTTTAAACTTTCAAAATACCAACATAAATGGCGCCGTTTATTATTTATACAGATTATTTTGATAATCAGCTAAAATGGTGAAAACGTGTTGCGTAAAGGATTGTCGGAGCGACAGCTATCCTGGTTGTGGAATATCGTTTCACAGGTAAGCCAAAATTATACAATTTTATGCACATTTTCCGATAAAATGACAAAACAAGCTCAGTAGGGTGACTATGATGTCGGCACGTTGTGAGTCGATTTTACAGGATTCTTATTAGTTAGGGAAAGTAAGGGTAAATTATTCTGAATATTTATATTCACATGTTTATTGTTTCACTTACTTGTATCACGTAGAAAGATGCTTGCTGAAATATATTTAAGGAGGTAAATTACAGACTCATATTTAAACATAGTATTGTATATAGGTCCCAATATATAACGTGGCACGATTATTTTCGAGATTATTCGTAGGTAAGTATTTGTAATATTTGTATTACGACTCTTCGTATTCCACAAGACCGTATAATAATAATCCAGTCATTGAACTGGAATGGACAGCTTGTATAACATTTTTGATTATTTGGGAAATAATTTATAATAGCCGGTTTTTTTAACGTAACGGATATATCGAAAATCTAGTATTGTGTTGGCAACAAAATATCGTTACATGCTAATCGTCACAAATATGTACACATGTTAAGTACAAACGTTTTTCTTGTAAGATTTTTATGGTTTTATGTTTTTTTAGTCGTTTAAAATAGGTCAAGACCAGTTTATACCTACTACAATTTGTTTCTAACGAAATAAAATGACACATTTATCACTCATGCAGTGCCATACAATTCGTAGACTTAACGGTTTTACGTGAATAAGTTTTCTTCGGTTTCCCTTTTAACAGATAGAAGACAAATAACCGTAAATTTAAAAAATCGAGTGAGTTCAGTTTTTTTCCTTTTTACCTACTTACGGAAGAAAAGTTTGTAGGATTTTAATAAATAAATAATAATAAATAAATATAAATATTGAGAAAATTAGGCTATTATAATTAAATGTCTGTCGAAACCGTATTCTTCCTGGGTTAAGTGTATGAATACTTCTGGCTACCAGATTATGTCTATATATACCTATGGTCCTAGTTATATGATAATGTAATATGGGCCATAGGGTTCCCCTGATTATTGGGACCGACAAATCACACCGTATAATATTGCTTTTTGTTTAGCTAACGTTTAATTTAGTATTTAAAACTCTGATTTTACTATACAATGCAAATAGCTCTCTTCTACTCAAAATGGGCATTAATTACTGTTTGTAAATACTGCCACCCTACCCAAGCTATTTAAGACATTTTAAGATACCTTTTTACTCACCCAAACTACATGACAAAGCTCAAATAGCCTCTCGTTCGAGCTTCTCGCCCGAGGCTCTCGGACGAGCGTGTATTTAGTAGGTTGCATTCGCCCGCGTCCGAAACATTCGGCCGAGAGCCCGAGCATGTGGAGGCACCATCCCGAACATACAAGAGCGGTAGAGAGAAGAAGTGGTTCATGGTAGCCCTCCAGGTTAAATGGGTATTACACGTGGCAATAATCGGGTCCCGATCATCAGTCTCGCACCGTGTAGTAGACAAAAGAGAAATTAGCGCATCGAGAGAAGGTAGGAGGGGCAACCTACCGTCGATCATAGGGAACAGGGAACCGATGATTGCCCCATGCGATACCCGTTTTAGACGGACGATAATTAGGTAAAGATCCATGACGATGAGTGGCCCGTCCATGTGGAACCATAGAGTAGGGGGGAAATTGGCCAATAATCGTCTTGGATTTTTACATATTATCGTCCGCCTAACCACTCCCAATATGATGCTCTCTAACGATCTGGAAAGACGATAAAGACGACGATACTAGATCGTGATGAATATCGTATAAAAAACAATAACGATACGATACGCCGATGACTTAAAAAAATGTCATTATCGTTAAGTATATATCGTCGATCCAGATCGTTCGCGTAACCGCTCCCAACCTAATATCCCACGTACTTATGACTTATGGTCACCCTAATTAGAAAGAGATGCAGCGGTACCGTAGTACTATCTCATGTGGACACACTTTTGCAGTCGCATTGCTCCATCCAGATATGTTCAGGTCCGTGGTTACTACTGTTTGATAAAATGAAAAATGAGTCATTCCTACAAAAAGACAACTTATTGCCAATTTCCATTAAGGCGCTACTGCCGTTAACATGCAACTTGAAATTAATGGTCTTCATAGGCAATCGACTATTGACTTCTTTGCTATTGACTGTGGTCCCGCTTTATTAAAAACTTCACATACGACTATACAAAAAAGTCAATATTTGAATAAAAATCGCTAGCAACTTGAAACACGATTTTAACTTATTCTTAAACAGCTTCGATATGGACGATATGCAAAAAGTGACAGATGACATAACAAAATAACCTCAAATTCTTTTAATGCGGATTTTGTAGTAGCCGACCTTATCACATTTAAAATCGAATAAAATTCTTGATTTTACATTTTCCTTACCAAAATATAGATTCGCAAGTGAAAAGCACGACATCAAAATGTCGTCGCTTTTACGTTCCACTAAATTTGTGCGATACTTTACGGTTGCGGCAAGAACTCTGATATTGAACTCCGCTAAGACTGCAGAATCTAATTTATTGGTCAATCCCATAGTACTGTGTTCAGCTAACAAGTAAGCATAGTATATTTTACTAAATATTTTTATTGCTGTAAGAGTTGTGAAAATACTACCTTATAACCTTTTACCTTACATTGCCGAAATCGAGCAAAGAAGTTAAAAACCCGGACTTTCATTAAAAAATCGCACTCTCCCTGGACATTAAAGAAATCAATTTTTGCAATATGCTTTGGCTACGGATAGACCTGAACCCAAAAAAGGACAGTGTTTAAAATCCACTAGGACAAATCTGGGGAAACCCGGATGAATGGCAGCCCTACTTCAAAGCCACCTCTATAACTCGAAATATTTAACCTCGTTAAGATGAAGTATATCCAAAGTATCCCTTCAAGGCTATTCAGTATATATTTGTCCTCCTTTATTCGAACAATTAAATTAAAAAACCGGATGTATTGTTTTGGCACCTTTAAATTCGAATTTATTGAGTAAATAATCATCTGTCAACTCGAAGAAAATTATAAGGCTGTACTTTGCGCCTTTGTATAATTACGTCTATAACACCAAGTTTTGATAAGTTTTACCTGTACTACTACTCTTCTTTCTCACTCCCTACTCCAACATGATTGACTCGACTCTTCTCATCGATATACTGAACAGTGACAGGAAACTGGATATGTTTCATAGCACTGAGTCTGAATTCCTGGCTATTAGCTGCCGATACTCGGAGTCTATCACGACTTTAAGTTCAATATAACTGTGATTTTTAAACCACTTTTCTAGACCTAAATATCTTAGTATTAATTAATTAATATCCTCCTGTATAATTCACATGTTTGACCTGTCTATCAATGCTAATTTTAAGGAACGAAAAAATTTTAAAAATGCTTTCTTCAAGACAAAGTGTGAGATTGTCCCCAAAAATATTTTAATTAAATATGTCAACGAGGACGAGGTGGAGGTCTTCTTTATTCATGCCGTGTTTTCCAGATAGGTACTATTCAGATCCCTAGTATAGTGACTGTGGTACATTTTTCTGGTGTGAGCCAAAATCCAGTACCTAGGTACACTACCTACTCTGAGCTAAACCCTCATACATAGCTTTTTCAAAATCTAAATTAAGGCTGAAACAAAACTTAACTGTACGAGTGATAAGCAGCAACATATACCATTTGAACCCTTTACGACACCTACCCGGAAAGCTCCCCAGGTAGCAAATTAATTTAAAATAATTATAATAATTTAATCATTTTAAATGTAGGTATTTCTATGTAAATCTAAAAGCTGGTAAATACAAATCAAATCACTTTATTTCGCTTTGAAATGTGGTACAAAGGATGTTATAAAAATATATCATGGTCACACACATTCCACCAGAAGCTGGCATGCAAAATTATCCTAGAAAGTAGCTAATATAAAATTAAAAAAAAAAAACATGCAATGGTACGTATTTAGAGTACTTAAATCTAACAGTAATCCTTCTAGTGCACTTAAATCTAACATATTACTGAAATGTCAAAATCGCAATTACGAGTATATAACTTGAATTCTAATAACTATGTCATAAATACAATACACATTCAATACGAGTAACTAAAATATTTTATAAAATGTCAAGTCTTATAGCGATAGTAGTCAAAATATTCTTCAATAGAGTAAAAACATTCTTGAATCAGCCAATTCTTAAGCTTAAGTTTAAATAAATTAATAGGCAATTTTTTTATGTCATCGTGCAGGCTATTAAAAATGTCAATGGACTTACAGTATGCATTATTGCTGTACAATTGAGTCTTACGAATAGGACCAGCGAGACGATTTGGATACCTTGTAGGAAAATTACATATATCTTTGAATGTTTTGAAGAGTTCCGGGTGAGTCTTAACGAATAAACAAACTTCATATATATATATGCACGGCACTGTCAATAGATACAAGCTTTTAAATAGCGGCCTACAGGATGTTAACTTGTCTACATTACAGATCGCCCTAACGCACTGTTTTTGTGCTAAAAGTGCGCGTGTTGCATGGCTTGAATTTCCCCAGAGGAGAACGCCGTACCTGAGCAGTGAGCAAACATAGCCATGATAAGCCTGCATTGCGGTCTGTTTAGTGCTGATCTTAGCCAATTTCCAGAGGGCATAAGCAAACGAGTTAATTTTATTACATAATTTATCAATATGCTCACTCCAAGAACATTTATCATCTAAACAAATGCCTAAAAACGTTGTATTACTTGATTCCGTGATCACTTGATCTTTGTATGTTACAACCAATTCTCTCTTTTTCGCATTTCTATTTACGAACTGGACAAAGGGGGTTTTAGCTAGGTTTACCTTAAGATTGTTTCGATGCAACCAATTTATTACATCAGTGATTGTTTTATTTATGTCACTATTATAGGTTGCGTCGTCTTTACATGGTATGACGATCGATAGGTCATCCGCGAAGAGTATACACTCAAAATTTATTGCATTCGGTAGGTCATTAATGTACAGTAAAAAGAGCAGAGGACCCAGGATACTTCCCTGCGGTACACCGACCTTGTTTGTTTTCGTCGAAGACCTAAAATCTTCGATGGTACTGACCGAATCAATTTGGGATATTTCCACGAATTGAGACCTAGAGCGTAAATAATCTCGGAGCCATTCCTGAACTACACCTCTGATACCGTAGAGCTCGCATTTAAGCAGGAGTGTCTCGTGACACACAAAGTCGAACGCTCTAGTCATGTCAAAAAAAATGCTTGTTACTGGCAAGCTCAGGTTCATATAACCTAAAATCTTGTTTGTCAGCGTAAAGGCAGCTAGTGATGTTGATTTGCCTTTCTGAAATCCAAATTGTTCAGGCTTCAATACATTAAACTTATTTAAAAATGACAATAGACGTTCGTGAAACGCCTTCTCAAATATTTTCGAGATAGTAGGTATAAGCGAAATTGGTCGGTAGTTTTCTACACATTCTTTGCTACCTTTTTTGTGAAGGGGCTTAACAAGAGAGAGTTTTAAAGGCTCCGGGAACACTCCACAAGTGAATGACAAATTCACTAGGTAGCTCATGACGGCAGCAATATTGTATTTGCACTCTTTTAAAATTTTAGTTTGTATTTCGTCATAGCCCGCTGAATTCGTAGGGTTTAAATTGTCAATAACTTTGCGAATTTCATTTTCATCTGTCGGATATAAGAACATATTATAATTATTACATTTGATTAGTGAGATGTCAGGCTTAGGTTCAGGATTGTTATTAACATTAGTCAGATTTATATAAAAGTCATTAAAAGTATTTGCGATGTCAGTAGGATTGGATATAGTTTCATCCTCAACAACCAATTTATCAATGTTTATCCCACCTACGTTGTTAGAGGTTATGTTTTTAATCACCTCTAGGGAATGAAAACCGGGTACCCGGGTAACCGAAAAAACCGGGTACCCGGACTCTTTTGGGCTCGGTTCTGAACCCGGTTTCGAACATCAAAAACCGGTTTTTAACCGAAACATTATATTTTATAAAAAACGTAATATTTTCTTCAGATTTTGCTATTAAAACACGTTTTTGAAACAGATTGTACTGTATACAGTAGAATCCGATTAGTACGACTCCGCATAAAATAACCAAACGTTTTTAGCGATGTAAATATAGGCAGATGGTTGGTTTTCATGCAAGCCACTATGAAAGTGCACCCGTACGAATTTAGTACGACTGCTACGGACCGCTTTTAACGACGGGATTTCACACGAAATAGTTCGGTTACAACGATGACGTGCATTGGAACCAAACAATACCTACAAGAAGAACCTTTGTTTAAAGCGAATGTTCTAAAACTTAAACTAAAGCGAGTATTCGCAGGCTTAAGCTGCAATGTAATCTGGAAGGACGAGTAAAATGTCTGTGGTTCAACTATTTATTTCGCTAAAGAGCATAATATTCTTAATTTCGATTGTTCGATGAATTCATAATAGAATAATGGTTCAGAAATCGATAAACAACTTTAAAATTGACAGGATATTTAACAAATCACAAATCAAATTATTTTATTTAATATTTTTTGATTTTTTATTAAACTAGTAACACTACTATATATAAATTATAAATCGAAAAAGATGTCATATACTAAAGAAAAAGACCAACACCGACGAAGGCCAATCCTCGGATTATGGATTATGGATATTTCGATTTATAGAGATAAATTGGCCTTAGTGTGGTATGCACTGTCTAGAATAAGGTTGACTGGTAGAGAATGCCCTATGGCATTAAGTCCGCCTTTTGTACGATAAGTTTTCTTTTGTGCAATAAAGATTAAATAAATAGCACCCAGTTTTATCTTTTGTAAATATTGAACTGCCTACTATGGATATTTCCATTCGATTCTCGCGCAGGGTGTGGATCTCTGGTACAAGACCAAAGCTGCAATTTCCTAAGCGCTGGCTCGCCAAATCTAAACGGTAATAAAAACGTAATATTTTCTTCAGATTTTGCTATTAAAACAAGTTTTTGAAACAGATTGTATTGTATACAGTAGAATCCGATTTGTACGACTCCGCATAAATTAACCAAACGTTTTTAGCGATGAAAATATAGGCAGATGGTTGGTTTTCGTACAAGCCACTATTAAAATGCATCCGTATAGTACGACTCTTATATCGACGGACTGCTTTTAACGATGGGATTTCATATGAAATTGTTCGGTTACAACGGTGACGTGCATTGTAACCGAACAACGCATACAAGATGGAAACCATTGTTCAAAGTTAATGTTAAAAAAGTTCTAAAACATAGGATTTCGTCTCGATATTTTATCGGCAATTTACAATGGCTTAGCTACAATGTTATCGAGTAGTACGAGTAAATAGGTCTATGGATTAACAATTTAATTCACTAAAGAGCAAAATATCCTTAATTATGCTTGTTCGGTGAGTTACATGAACTATTATATAATGAATAACATATAATGCATGTGTGATTATTAAATCAATAAAAAACCTTAAAATGGACAGTTTGTTTAGTACAACGTAATATCGTCGGTCGCTTTGACGTCGTTATAACCGGATTCTACTGTGTTCATTATTTGTGTTTCCGACGTGTTACTTCGACATTTACTTTTTCTGTCTTCCCGAGATAATAACAATAAAAAGAAATTCTTCTCTTTTTAATCAATATTTCATTGCTATTTAAATGCAACCGGGCGAATATTTTTTTGTTATCTAATCTTCGGCTAGCAGTGTAATTTTTTAGATTAAAAACAAACATCAAATAAAAAAACTTAGATTGCTTCCATTTAAAATAGCCGCTATTGTTTCTATGTGGTTCTGTCTGCTACGGTACGGTCACGTCTAAATATATATACGCTTCGGAACTTCTTACGGGGAAGAAGGTTCAAAATTGAATACAGGTACATGGGTATATATTTATGAAGCCAACCATACCAGTTCAATTTACCAACATTTATTTGCATTCCAACTCATGACCAGGCCATTTTTTTTTGTTTAATAATATTTATTGAATGTTAAAAACCTTCCTATGAATGTCAGGAAGTATCGTTGAGGATAGTGACACTTATGCAATATTAAAAAATGGCTTATAAAGCGACAGAAAAAAAATAGTTCAAAACCGGTTAAAAACCGGGTACCCGGTTTTGAGCATTGACATTTCGGTTAAAAACCGGGTTTGGATTTCGGGCGGTTTTTACAAACCCTAATCACCTCCCATGTTGCCTTACACATATTCTTGGATCGATGTATATGATTAATATTCGTTAGTTTTTGAGCTTGGTTTATACAACGCTTGAGAAGCTTAGAGTAGTTATTAAATTTAGCTTTACTTGGCAAAGCGTTAGCATGGTTTTTCGGTGTTCGATAATAGCTGAAACGTAGTCTTCTTTTTGTTTTAACAGAATTTTTTAACACATACAACATCGGCCGGTAAACATCGGCCAATAAAATCAAAACTTCTACTAAAACCGGCCAAGAGCATGTGGGGCCATGCTCAGTGTAGGGTTCCGTAGTTTACCGTCCGTCACAATAGGCAACCTTAAAAAGTGTTTTAATAGATACCATGCTCAATATGCTTATAATAATTAACAATTCGATGATACTTTCGATCACACCCGTTCCGATCCCATCAACTCCGGAAAAATCTTAACAGCGCGAAGTAGACCACAGCGCCATCTGTCGGGCAATTGGGTTTCCTAATAATTTATACAAACTAGACGGGTTATGTATGTTGGATTTTCAGGGGTAACTTTTGATCGCGTGAATCGATTTGAATCATTCATTTCTTATTAGAAGGAAGATGTGCGGGATGATAAATTAAGTACTCAAGATTAAAAAAAAATGTTTGCATATATACGGTTAAATTACAAACTTAATTCAGAAATAATTTTGTACAATTTTTCAAAAACCGTTCAACTAATCAAGTTCAAAATAATTTTCCAATAAAGTTCTTATTACTTAAGTTCTACTTTTGTAATTTTTTTCATATTTTTTTAACGTATAGTTCAAAAGTTAGTTGTGTCCCCAACATTTTTTTAAGCTTCTGGAGCTATTATTTCCGAAAATATTAACTTTATCAAAAACTGTTTGTAGAAAACCCTCATTATTTTACATATACCTATCCAATGATATGCCACACTTTACGGTTGAAGCGAAAAAAAAACACCCCCCACTTTACGTTTATGTACCTAAATACCTAGGTACTCTAAAAAAGAAATTATAACCACTTTTTATTTCACCACTGCCAACAATGGCGTGACCGATATATATATTCGTACAAAATTACAGCTTTCAAGTACTTACAGTCACTGAGATTATCCGCGGACGGACGGACGGACGGACGGACAGACAGACAGACAGAGCGAAACTATAAGGGTTCCTAGTTGACTATGGAACCCTAAAAATAAAGTATAAACTGTATATTAATTAAAACTTCTTATTTCATGGCCTGTCTATGCTTGAATTCTACTAATAACTTAATAAATCAGCTTTTATTCAACAATCAAAACAAGTAATTTCATTATTAGCACCATAATATACAAGTTACTCAAATAATTTGTACTTATGTTCAATCATATTATTATGAAATTTTTTATACCCGCAACTTTGGGTAAATATCGGGTAGATGGAAAGATTCGGGAATTTACCCGGTATTTACCCGTCGGCGCCCATCTCTATACCAGACACACGATTTTAACATATTCTTAAACAGGGCGTATACCACGAAAATCGAACGATTGCGGATTTGTATCTCCGTCTCTGTCACACTTGCATATTGGAGTGACAAAGAGGTTTTCCCGTCAATGCCAATTATCGATGTTCGTGGTAGGTGTACAGCTTCGATATGGACGATATGCTAAAAGTGACAGATGACATAACAAAATAACCTCAAATTCTTTTAATGCGGATTTTGTAGTAGCCGACCTTATATCACATTTAAAATCGAATAAAATTCTTGATTTTACATTTTCCTTACCAAAATATAGATTCTCAAGTGAAAAGCACAACATCAAAATGTCGTCGCTTTTACGTTCCACTAAATTTGTGCGATACTTTACGGTTGCGGCAAGAACTCTGATATTGAACTCCGCTAAGACTGCAGAATCTAATTTATTGGTCAATCCCATAGCACTGTGTTCAGCTAACAAGTAAGCATAGTATATTTTACCAAATATTTTTATTGCTGTAAGAGTTCTGAAAATACTACCTTTTACCTTAACCTTTTTACCTTATGGTTAATAATATATAAGTACAGTGGAACCTCGTTAACTCCAACCTCGATAAGACGAAACCCTCGTTAGCACGAATTAAAATGCTATTCCCTTTCCTTCAAAGTAGGGCTGCCATCTCGTACATTGCCGAAATCGGGCAAAGAAGTTAAAAACCCAGACTTTCATTAAAAAATCGCAGTCTCTCCCTGGACATTGAAGAAATAATTTTTTGCAATATGCTTTGGCTACGGATAGACCTGAACCCAAAAGAGGACAGTATTTAAAATCCACTAGGACAAATCTGGGGAAGTCCTACTTCAAAGCCACCTCTATAACTCGAAATATTTAACCTCGTTAAGATGAAGTATCCCTTCAAGGCTATTCAGTATATATTTGTCCTCCTTTATTCGAACAATGAAATTTAAAAACCGGATGTATTGTTTTGGCACCTTTAAATTCGAATTTATTGAGTAAATAATCATCTGTCAACTCGTAGAAAATTATAAGGCTGTACTTTGCGCCTTTGTATAATTTCGTCTATAACACCAAGTTTTGATAAGTTTTACCTGTACTACTACTCTGTAACCCGAAACCTCTTTAACACTTTCGACACCGCGTACCCGCCACGCGGGCACTCGTAAACTTTACTCAGACGCCGGCGTACCCACTAGGCGGGCAAGAGCTATAAACCTACACGCAACGCCAAAGTACCCGCCAGGGCAGGCATTGCATCTTCGCTACCTCAGGGCTGCCACTGCCACTAACAGAAAAAGTCTTCTGATTATTATGTACTTATGTGGTCGAAAAGTTGGTACAGTTAATTATTATATTTTATTACTTCACTTTGTATTTTTATTTACTTTACCTAATGCGATTACAAAATAAAAATTCTCATCTGTTGGTTACGTTAAATTTCATACTCGGGTATGTATCAATAGGAGTTAGAATTTTTGTAAATCGTACAACCTAATTTGTGTTTACGAATATTTAGTAACTATAGGTATTACCTATTTCATGAGTACTCAAAGGATGATTTTTGTGAAACAAAATTCGGAGAAAAATAAACCAAGAAATTCAACTAAGTACCTAACAACATTCTAACTTCTAAGCGGCAGTTCTCAGAAAAAGACAATAGGTCAGTCATCGTAAAACAGCACTGCACACTTCACGAAAGTTACTTGGCACAGCCCTAAACGTCCGCCGCTTGCCCGCCTAGCGGGTTCGCGGCGTGCGGCATTGAGTTGTACGTCGTTGCCCGCCTAGCGAGTACTGTCGGTTTCTGGGGTATTGTTCGAAATTTTGCCTGGTTGCGAAAGTGTTAAGAGGAACAAAAACCTCTAAGTTGAAACCTCAATAGGATGATAACTTGATAACACAAACTTTTTAGGTAGTGGTTCCCTTGAGGTTTGTGCTATCAACGTTCCACTGTATTTTTGTCCTGATGATGGCAAACAATTTGTGGGCTCTAGTTCCTAAAGCTTCACACATAGTCTTTAAGTAAATATCTGAGGATACACTGTGTTGACAATTTGATAAATGCTCGAATTTTCCTCCGAGACATTTTGAAATATGTGTATCTTCTATAAGTTTGATCTAACACCTTAAAGTTAACAGGATTCCTACCGTTATTTCTTATGTTAAGGTACAAAATATTAAATATATTTGCACTCTAAATACCAGGCAGATCCTGGATCCAGATAATATGAACTCTATTGCAGCCAACTGTTGCAGTTAAATACAAAACATGATAGAAAGAAACATTTTAATATTTTCAGTGTACTTATGCGAGACTATGCCACTTCCAAAAAAGCTGAAAGTCTAGTACCTTTGCTGCAAAAATTGGATTCAGAAGCTAGACGATTTGGCCGCATTACCAAGAAAGGCATTGATGAGGTTTTTGATGAAATAAGATCAAATAATGACATCACTAGCTCCCAATCCCTGATTGTTATACGGTGTTGCGGTAAGAAAATACATTTATAACTATGTAAGAAAATTATTAACAGTGCATGAGATTTAGTTTCCAGACCCTGGAGAATGCAAATAACAAACAAACTTAATCTAATTAATAACAGTAAGAAAATTATATCGTTAAAATTAAAAACCGCTGAACACATGGACACCTTACTTTTATTAAAAGGAATTAGTGTACGTCAAGTGCCAACGCGATGGCGGGGATGGCAGACCAGACGTCAATAAATAAATTATTCCCGCAATTAGTTTTTTTACCCACAGCCTACTTGCCAAAGAGGTTTTATACTCTTTAAACTACACTGCTGGTAGGGTGACAATTTAATGTTACCTTTTAAATTAGGTATGGGTGGATTTCAAAAAAAGTGTACATTTCAAAAAGAAAAATGTCCTCATCATTAAAAAATCTGTATAAAAATAAATATTGCAGTCACACGCATTCGAAGTAATTCATAATATAGCACACCTTATATTCTAGTAGGATTTTTATACCGTTAATGAATATAATCAGTAAAAGTATGTCAGAAAAAATAAAAACTAAAATATTGTTTTTTTCTCCCATACAAAATTCATATGTCCTCACGACACCCCGCGGTAAACAAAAATTCATAACTTTAGCATTGAAATGAATCGAGTGGTGATTTTTTAAGGAGTTCTTTAATATACACAATTGATTCTAGAAAACCATTTTTTAGACGATTTCTGTATTATATGTTTAACAAAATCCTATGTTGAAGTTCGGGGACAAATTTCGTTCCATTGTGTTACACAGCTGTGTTACGCCGTATCAAACGGTTAAATGCGAAATATGAACACACCAGTGATATAGAACGTCTGGCAACAATTCTAGGTTGCCCTGACGCCAGCGCATATTTCGGTAACTATATTGGTTTTCACGCAGTGGTGAGGTAAAGTGTGTTTTTGTATTTTGTCGAAAAAATTACCAAATTTGGATCTAAGTTTAAAGCATGAAGCTTATTGTTTTTTCTCAGTATTTGTACATAATTCGGTAGATACATTACTTGACTATACACATAGGATTCACAAATCCAGAAATTATTTGTCTTCTTTTGTCTACATGAGGTGAAACACGTGGTGATAGCCATTTTTGCTTCCATTGTGTGATTTTTGTGTTACGTAACTAAACTTAAGGATCGTTCACATTGCAATTTTCAACCAACTTCCAAAAAGGAGGAGGTTCGCAATTCGGCGTTTTTGAATGTTTCAGTGTTTTTTTTTAATAAACATTGTTTTATTTCCATGTATTTGCCAAATTTACAAAAAAAACTATTATTTCCAAGTTCTATGAAAATCAATTATAGTATCTTCACATAAAACAAACTTTTTTTGTACTTGTGAAGTAGTCCTTATAATTTCCATTGTGATATTTGTGTCACATTTTTGTGAATATTCCATTGTGTTATGTACACTTTTTTTGAAATCCACCCGTATGATAAAAAAAACTTAATTCTATATAAGTGCCACATAAATATGATCACCATCGATTACTGAATTAGAAAAGTTGGTTCCTGATTACCGATAAAATTTCACAGTGTTTATGGGTGAAATATTTAGAGTATTTAATTTTATATATTGATTCATTAATTGACAAGATAATTTTAGAAAACACAATACGTACGTAAATTATTATACTACATATACATATAACATGGCTGTTTAAATGAGTAAAAAATCAAATACCAAAATTTTAGAGGCCAGTGCCAAACTTGGGTTTAAACATAATCTGAAAAGGCTGAATGAAATGAAAGCACAGCAGAAATATCATTCTCATTTATTTGATAGGTGAACTTGTACCAGAAGAATTACCAGAACAAAGGACACTCTTGGTTCAAAAGATATGGAGTGTACTCACAGAACGGGGGATCCCCATGGACATCTCACACTACAATGCTCTACTGCAGGTGTACATTGAAAATGAGCACCCATTCTCACCAGCACAGTTCCTTGAAGAATTGGAGAAAAAAGGACTACAGCCGAACAGGTATGGCCCTCTTCATTTTTCTGGTAGCCAAATAAAACAGTTAAGATACCTGGATCTGCTTTGGCAATCTAATCCCATGACCAAGTGACACAACTGTCATTTGACCATCTTACCCAAAAAGGTACTATTATGAGTAACTAGGTCAACTGACAAAAGCTAGGCTTTCTTTCTGGGTTAGAGGTTTTATTAGGATTAACCAAGATGCCAAGATTCCTTAATTGAACCTTTTGTAAATATCAAATAATATATTTTTCTGTGTGAAATATCACACAACTCCCAAGGAACTCATTTTTCTAAATTTGTGTTAAAAATATCCATATTTTATTGACAAATTGCCATACAGATAATTTACATTGCAGAGTGACATACCAAAGGCTTATGTGGCGTTACTGCCAAGAAGGAGATGTTGAAGGAGCAACAAAAGTATTAGAAAAAATGAGAGAGCTTAGCATGCCAGTATCTGAACCAGTCCTGAACGCCTTGGTCATGGGCCACGCATTCCACGGAGACACCGACGGAGCCAGGGCTGTGCTTGAGACAATGGCTGGTGCAGGCCTGCAGCCCTCTAACCGGACCTATACCCTTCTAGCCTGTGGGTATGCTAAACAAGGGGACATTGCTGGTGTTGAGAATGTTTTGAAAACTGCAACCGACAAAGATGCTTACTTGACTGATAAGGTATGTATTTTCCTCTTTTTTCAAGTTTAATTTTTTCTTTTCATTCATTGCTACATACACGAGCAGAATCTATTCTAAATGTATATTAACACCTCAAAAAGTAAAACTTAAATGATTTTAAACATTTCCAGGACATTTTGGATGTTATTGAACATCTAGCAACTGGAGGCCATGGCGACAAAATCGAATGTCTCTTCCAACATCTTCAAAAGGGAATGGGCTACAATCAAGACGTCTGCAATGTTATCCTACGGTTGCTTAACAAAGGCCAACTGGACGCGGCCAAAAAGATCATGAAGACCATGCCGAAGATTACCAACAACGACACGCCGTTCAAGGGCGCATTCTTCATTAAACAACTTTTAAGGGTTAAGCAGTCGCCTGAAGACATCATTAAGGTTTGCAGAGAACTTAAAGAAGAAGGGCTGGTTCCTAATTCGATCTACATAGCTACTGAGTCAGCAATGCAACAGGGACATGTTGAGCTATCTCAAACATTGTTCAAAGAACTCCAGAAGGAAGGTTACGAAATACGCCAACACTATTACTGGCCTTTGCTCGCACAGAAAGGTCGGGAAGGTGATGAAGAAGGTCTACTGCAACTCATTCGTGACATGGTGAAGGAAGGAAACATTCCCAGTGGAGAGGCTTTAAGGGTCTATGTCATACCGCACCTGATCAAAAAAGATACTCCGTTGAACATAATACTGAAACTTCAAATCGCGAATGTGCCAGTTGCACACGCGGCAAGAAACCTCGTAATCGAGCTCTTACAAGTCGGGAAAATTAAGCAGGCGGCAGAGGTAGCACTAAAATACAGACCTAGAGGCCAATACTTTTTGATCACGAGGCCGCTTATTATTGCACTAAGCAAAATTAAAGATATTAATGCATTTGCAACTATTTTGCACGTTATCTGCAGCTCACAAAGTCAAGCCAACCAAACTGATGATAATGTTCATGATGACGGTCAGCACGAGATTGAGGTCGGCCGAATTGTCCTGTCTGCTTTGAAAAACTTATCCAGCAACGATGCACCTAAGCAGATGCTGCAAGCTATTCATTCAAAAGGTTTAAGAATTAGTTCTGAGTCTGCAGAAGCCATTCAACAGTATCTAGGAAACAACATGACAACGGAACTTTCGGAATTGCTCTCTCAACTTACGTCGCCAGATCTGGAAATCGCGCCATTAGAAGCGCAGAAAAGTTACAACAACGAACCGCGAAGCTCGGCTCATTTAGAAGAACTGTTGGCTCAAGGCACACCTGACGCCGAGAAGTGGCAACAAAAACAACTGATTTTAGCCTACATTAAGGAGAATAACGTTGAAAAACTTAATAAATTATTGGTCGACTTGAACTTTCAATTACCAAACATAGTTTTGGCTCAGTTGTTCGAATTTTATTGTGTCCATGATGATTTGGACAAGGCTAAGCAAATCCATGCCGAAATCCGTCAAAAGGATCCCGAATTTGTGTTGAATAAGTTGAAGCTCGTTCAGATGTCATATGCTTTGGTGAGAGCAGGAAAAGTGGATGAGGGAATCCAATTTTTGAAAGACAACCGTCATGAGACAGAATTCGATAGGGGAATTTTCATGCTCAACACCAAATGCTGGCAAATGCTGAATAGCTTAGCTGAAAAGAAAGAAGATGCTCAAGTAAGTATATTGGGTTATGTCGTTTTAATTGAAAGGAATGAGGTTTGTCTATATGGTGTCACACCAACGGATTGCGAGAATAACTTATTCCCGCCATAACAAGTCCTGCTCTTTAGAAGGATATTAGGGATTACCGTGAGTTAATTTGCCGCTAGGGTCGCTATAGTTGCCGATTTCTAAGTCTGAACTTTTGACACTTGAGTATTGACATACTTAGTGATGAGGCTAAGACAAATCGTTTGTCAAATTCAGCGATTATTGATTTTAGCGATGAATTGTTTGATTCGATTTTACTACTACGGATTTGTATTTGAAAAGACCCTGAAACTTCGACAAACTGCGCATTTGTCATACGATTTTTTCCAAAGTCATCTTAGTTTCGTTCAGAAATCAATACTGTTGAATTCTTAAAATGTAAGATAAAAACCTTCATAGTTAATTTGTCTTATTTTAAATAACATTTTTTTCCACATCGTACTTAGTTTTATTTTATTTTTATCGTTTTGTTTTGATTTTTAACTGTATTGTCTATTGATAACAAGATCGATTTTTATCGATTAACAGACAGTTGTATGAATTGGAACAGCAGACATGGTCACAACACTAAATTTAAAAAAAAACGACGTAGACCGTAACTGTTGGCGTGCTAAATTGTTATCGTAAAATATTCAATAACTAATGTATGAAAAATGGAACATTAATTACATTATGATTATGAAAATTGAAATATTGTGTTTATGTACATGACTAGCTATAATATCTTAATGGGATTTTGTTTATAATTCCAAAGTGTCTTGCGCGTTTACGTTCTACGGGTATTTCGATGTGTCAAAAGTTCAGACTTAGAAATCGGCAACTATAGTCAAACGTGGGTCAGGCTTTGTTTCGCGCCATTTAACACAAAAGCTTTTAATTTTAACACAAACCCACGTGGCGCCGCCTGGTGAGCAAAAATATGGCTGCCCCTATTACTCTAAATGTACTGAAAAGGTTTGTCTTGACTGTTGCCTAATTACATTTATTCTAATTCCAATATAATGGATGTATCATGCAAACATTTTTACCTACCACAGGTAATCGAAATGACCACAGTACTCCTTGACAACAACTACATTGAGCCGTCAAACGTAATCTTCGGGCCGAGCATCAAAGTGTTCTTACTGAAAGGTGACATGGACGCCGCGCTGAAGCAATTCGAGAGCTGTTGCAAGCAGTACAGGTGCACGCCGTGGAAGGGCGAGCTGATGAAGCAGCTGATCACCAAGGAGGACGCCAGCAAGTTGCAGTGGTTGGCGGATCTCAGCACTCAGGTAACTTCCGGCCCCAACATCAAAGTGTTTTACTGAAAAGCTGGCTGATTTAGATCGCGAACATCTTCGAGCGTTCGTTCGTCGGTGTGACTGTATCGCTCTTGCATATTTGAGCAATAGGGACAGGACATATATACGAATTGATTTAACTTTTTCGACGCCAAATTCATATATATCCGCACCATAGGTGCAATGCCAACGACAGATTAAACCGTCGCAGAGCGAATTAGACCTTATATCTGATGCATAAAGTTCACCTTTAGTTTTGACACTTCGGTGACGTGGCTCCTGAGCGAAAACTTTTGTTTTTATGGCATCAAGAAAACTTATAGATTATATCCCATAATTTTTAATTTAATATAGAAAAATTCAAGGCGCATGCGATGGTGGCGGAGATGGTGGAGAGATTCGGGGTCACCGGGTGTGTCTCTGTAGTAGCTCAGTCGGTAGAATGATGGGCATGTGGGATACATGCGAATTCGAGTCTCGTCCGAGGTCGTGGATTATTCCACTTTTCCGTTATTTGTGAGAAATGTTCGATTACTCGTCGTCAGATCCACGGCGAAGTAAACGTGCTCCACGACCTGGTGCTCGCGTTCGTGGAGTGCGGGCGCCTGCGGCAGGCGCGCCGCATCCTGCAGACGCCGGGCCTGCAGGCGCGCCACCGGCGGCTCAACGATGCTTGCGAGAAATACGTCGAGGTAAATAATGTATTCAATGTCACATGTTGCGGATGTAACGTACAAGTACCAGTGCTCGACGCTGCACTAGTATTCGACATGGGCACTTTATGTCAAGTGACAAGGTAAATTCGAATGTCGAAAAATCTTCGTTGTTCAAATTTAAGTAATTTAACCTATATAACTTTGACATAAAGTGCCCATGTCAAATATTGGTTTTTACGTTAATTGCATTTGATGATGATAGTTATGTCAGAAGTACCATTCTCGTCAAGTTATTATTATTTCCTCGCATCTAACGTATGCGGAATGAAATCTGGACCATAAGTTCACTCTTTCTTTAGTATATGATATGACATCCATTTTATTACCTACGAAATTTATTTAGTAGTATGACTACTTAAAAATATTTATTATAAGTAATTTAGTTCTAGAATGAATACGCAAATGATTTTAAATCATTAGAATAGATCTCACATCTCACTATAACATACTGATTTGTTATGATTTATGTTATGTTCCTTCGATATCATGATTTCAGGAAGGAAAATCCGAATATCTCGAAGGCCTGCTCGAGGCTACAAAACAATTGTCGCACATCGATCGCTCCAACATATTCTACCATCTCCTCGTCACCTACTGCAAAACCGACGAGACGGACAAAGCCCTCGGACTCTGGACTATCTTGCAGGAAGAAGGCGAAATCCCAAGCGATCAATTCCTCACTTACCTCGGCAAACATCTAGAAGCAAAGAAAAGGCCAGTACCCTTCATTATACCTGAAGAACAGGGAACAACCAAGCCAGTTAAAACACAAGTTAAGGAACAGCCAAAATCCAAAAAAGTGAAGACAAAGCCAGTTGAACCAAAACTTACAAAGCAAAATGTTACAGCTAAGTTAGAGAATTTAATTCATGGTGGAAACATTATCGAAGCACTGGACTACGCTGTTAAGACAATAGACGAAGGGCCGATAGCAAATTCTAACATATTGAAGTATTTGCTAAAGAAACTTGCTGAGAAAGGAGAGGTCGAAAAGATACAAGAACTAGGCAAGCGTCTGTCAGATCCGATGAAACGTAACGTGACGTACGATGATAAACTAACTCTGGCCATCTTCACGAAGGGCGCGGGAGCGCAGCATATCGACAGTCTCTACGATGCCGTCAGCAATGCCAAGTCCGACGACGAGCTAGCTAAAGCGTTGCTAAAGTTCCCGCGAAGCAATGCTCTTGCTTCTATCATACAAGATGATAATTTAGTCGAAAAATGTAAGTACTTATACTTCTTAGTATAACATTTATATTCACGTTAATCTCTTTCTCTATTTTTTTTTATCTTTATTAAAGAAAAGGCCTTCATTGCTGAGCGATGATGTCGGCCCTATGACTAATTACATTTACCTATTTTCTAAGATTTACTAATTTACTTATTTTTTTTTTTAGTTTTTTTTTTTTTAGTTTTTTTTTTTTTATTAAGTAATACATTTTTATAGCTCGCTCAGGTGTTGGATTCGATAAGATAAGATAAAAATATAACATGAGCCAACATCAGAAATCTTGGCTTGTTTTTCGAATGCTTTGCGTTCGGCTCCGAGCCGAGCACACTCCACCAATGCGTGGTAGGTATCTTCCCTTACACCCCAAGTCGAGCAATTTGGAGAATCAACCACTCTCATCATGTGCCCGAACACGTTTAGTGATCTAGATAATATTTGCCTGTTTAGCCGAACGTCACAAAACCAGGGAATCTTAGGCGGGTTATTGACCATAGTTTTATACCATATGCCCTTCTCTTTCGACCTGCTATCGAAGTACTCTTTCCAAATTTCTGCGCATTTTACTTTGACATCTGTAAGTAGGTCGGTAAAGAAAGGCTCATGGTTTACACAAATACCTTCATCAGTCCGAATTGTCAACGATCCCAAACTCACGAGCGATATCGAACCCTTAAGTCTAAGGAGAGACTTCGCCTCCTTATGTGTATTCTATCGCTTGTACAATGGATTGTGCTCCGAGGAATTGTTTGATATGATGCCAACGGCTGCATTCTACCACCGCACCGCTCGCCGTCGGCAGGGTGTTCACCCGCATACCCTGGAGCCTAAATGGTCTCGTACCGTGCGGTTTAAGAGGAACTTCCTCCCGCGGACGCTCCGGCTGTGGAATGAGCTCCCTGCCACTGTTTTCCCAAAGGACTACAATATGGGGTTCTTCAAAAAAGGAGTGTTAAAGTTTTTAAAGGGTCGGCAACGCGCATGTAACACCTCTGGAGTTGCAGGCGTCCATAGGCTACGGTGACCGCTTACCATCAGGCGGGCCGTATGCTTGTTTGTCACCGTCGTAGTATAAAAAAAAAAAATCTTTTTTTTTGCAAAATTGTCCGCTACTTCATTTCCTGCGAGGTTTATGTGTGATGGGACCCATTGGAATCTTATATTCCTGCCACTATTTTGTAGCTGTAAATATAAATCCAAAATAGTATAAACTACGAGGAGACCTCGTTCGCCAGAGGTGCATCGAGCTAAATGCTGTAGTGCGCTCTTCGAGTCATTCAGCACTACAAAAGTAGTCCCATTACACCACTGAATATATGATAAGTATCCGGACATTGCGTGAAACTCTGCCGCCATGATAGTTATCTTATTATTTAATTTAAAGGCTGTTGTGGTATTAGATCGAGGATCAAAAATCGCCGCACCTACCGCTTTTCCTATCTTAGATCCGTAAATATAATAGAAACCGTAATATTTCTTAATTATAGTTTTCGTTTTAACTATAAAACTCTCGTGAGACTCGAACATATTAAATAATATTTAAAACGGGTCACTCACGTAATTAAGTCGATTTTCGCTCGACATGTTTCGTTCTTTACGAAGAACGTCATCAGGAGCGCCCACTCGCGACAGAGGCAAGTCGTACACTGACGACAGTGACGTGAGTGACCCGTTTTAAATATTATAGTTTTCGTTGTTTCCTCAAGTAAACCCACAGAACTGTAATACTTTTTAGGCCCTTCAATATTGTCTATACTGAGACTTATCTATGATTTGATATCTATATTAGTTACCCACGTTGATAGTGAAAACATTTCCAACTTACGAGGACAATGAATGGTTTCATTGGTTGGCTCGTTGTGTACTATAACCAACAGTGGTTTCTTTTTGGTATTCCAAAACGAACTAAAGCGGCATAACGCTGCTAGCTCAGCTATGCTGGAAGTGATTTCACTATCATCAATCGACCTTGCCTTCAGCCAGAATTTTGATGCCAGATACTTTCTTCTTACTGACAACGGTGGAAGGCATAGTTCCGATTCCATGACATGTATTGGGCTAGTTTTAATGAAACCGCCGACCACTCTCATAGCCTGGTTTTGAATCTTATCTAGTTTTTGTATATTGGTTTTAGAACTATTATCAATAAGAAAGCAAGCTAAATCTAATCGGCTCCGAATATATAACCTCCTTAAATTACTGGGACTCAAAGAAGTACCCGCTAATACGTGGAACACGTTTAAAAAAGTCCTTAATTTTTGGCACATGTCATTAATTTGCTTGTTCCTCTGTAATGATTGGTCTAACCATAGACCTTTCTCTATTTGTCATTAACTTTGTTATTTTAGACAACATCGTTTATAGGTGCTTAATTTTAGAACTACATTCTTAGACTTCAGTAGTTAAACTAGTTAATTTGGATTTCTTCTTCACGCTAAAGATAATTTGTAAAGATATCAATGTTGATTTATAAACCCGAGCATTTATTACATTGCAGGCCGCAAAGTAGCCGAACTAGCAGCTTCCAGAGGACAGCACATGCCCGCAAATCTCCTGTGGGTGGAGTATTTGTTGGCCGGAAAAGAGCAGCAGGCTGACTCTCTGTGGGAGAAATGCTTGAACAATGTCCAGAATGTATTTTTCAGGCGTCTACTACAGGAAAGCCATATCAGAAAACAACCAGAGCTAATAGAGAAACTCATAACGGCCATGCAGAAAAACAAAAACATAACACCAGCGTCGCATGGCAATGCATACTCTAGATTAATCAACATACATTTGCTTGAAAATAAAATCGACGAAGCGCAAGCCGTTTTAGAAAAGGCAGTAAAGTTTGGCGTCCCAATCGACCAATTCAACAAAAATTCCTTAAGTAAGTTAAAGGAAGCCGTAGAAGCTACAGGACAAGGTTTCAAATATGCTGTTTAGATTTAATTCATTGTGATTTGTTTTAATATGTAGTGTGATCATGAGCCTTGTAAATAACATTGAAATTACTACAAGCACTGAGTATTCATTAAAATAATGTACCTTATTAATGTTATATTAGATGTCATTAAATTGTTAGTTAATAAATATTAGTGTTTATTCTTTAATTTCTTGTCGTACTTTCTGGCGGTGACATGACAACGTACAAAATTAAAAATCACATCAAAAAATGTAGGTACTTTTTTGTACAGTAATTAACAAAAATTGTACTAGACGTACTTTCGAGAAAACAATAATTCAATATGTCACCGCCATGATGTATCCTTCCTGGGACACCCCTGTTAATATAAAACCGCGCAGAATTCAAAGTTTCTATGGGACGGTTCAGGTCTTCCCCGTACAATTTTTTAAATTCGTGCGGTTTGCTACTGGCTGGCCAGAGTATAGTACCGAAGTCGATTGATGTAGCATGACGAATACGAGCGTTTCCGAGAAAATACGAGGGCAAAACCTTATGCACTAGCATTACCTACATCTGTATAAGGAGGAGACAATGTGGGAGTTATTGATATTTGTGTGTAAGTATTTTGTCATCATCATCATCATAATTTCAGCCGAAAGACGTCCACTGCTGGACATAGGCCTCCCCCAAATATTTCCACAATGACCGGTCCTGCGCCACCCGCATCCAGCGGACTCCTGCGAAGTATTTTGTAATAGTCTCATATCATAACTCATAAATATCGCTCTAAAATCGTTACATCCTTGAGACAGTAACAAATTCATCCTAGCTTTAAATCGAATTGTTCCTGATTCGTATTGTTTTAATTTCTTCGTAAGTGCTGCGAAAACTAAAATCCTTCGTCTACCATGCCCGCGAATTAAGTGTTTCAATTTTCAACTGAGGTGTGTATAGCCACGGTTAACACATGGTAACTAAATTATATTTATTCCCAAAACAAACGGACTCGCGCCCCGAGGGTTCCGGACAAACTTATTTATCGCATTCATCCATAAACATGATGCAATGCATGCAATTAACTGTATTTTGAAGTAGAAATTCGACGTCGGCTCCACGTATCGACATATTAGATCACATGTTTGCACGGCATAGAGTTAGTGAGTTTGTATTACGTTACTTATTTATGACGTAAACCGACTTTTTCTAACTTTATTTAAAAGTATACTAGCGACCGCGAAACCTTGCTCTTGAATCACTCTATCGATTTAAAAAAAACCGCATCAAAATCCGTTGCGTAGTTTTAAAGATTTAAGCATACCTACAGACAGCGGGAGCTACTTTGTTTTACACTATGTAGTGATACAGCATACCTAATATCATATTTTTATTTGCAAACTACGTTGATAATTTAATACGAACTCGTATTCATTTAACCTCGTACCTAAGGCTCAATAACATACTTAAGATTAAACACTACATGTAATACAGAATCACTTAAAACTACCTTATACAAATTTAACCCTAACACTAAAGACTAAACCTAACCCTAACACTAAACTTAAATATAAAAAACCTCCCCAAAATCTCCTGCCTCCGGGAAGCTCCCCAAAATGCTGGCGACATTCCCCCTCTGCAACGCCAAACCCAGCCTCTGGGCAAAAAACGACCCCGCCCGAGGGTCGCCCGAAACCCCTACCAGACGCGCCGACACCTCCTTTACAAACTTCTTAGTGTCGGCCGACCAAGGACCCAGAGTCTCCATAGCAAGCGCCGCAAACTCGTATTCGCTTGTTAAAAACGCATACTTACGGCGCTTGAGCGTCTGAGCCTGGTCCGCTGCCGTCCCCGGCTTCCGAGCAGACCCCTCAACGTAGGACGGTGCCAGCGTATCCACGCAGGTAGCGTCCCACACCAAGGGGCGACCGAGGCTCCATGGCACGAGAGTGCAGCCGTCAGGCCTTTTGCCGTCAGCCGCGAAGAGACCCGACGGCTCCAAAGTCGCGGGAAGAGAGGCGGTACTAAGGGCGCGGCGAACTAAATCGTTTAACGACCAATGCCTGTACAGTCGCCCCGCGCTCTTCCTGCAGTACAGGCCATGTCGACCCAGAACGTCTACTGGCTGGGCACAGCGACTGCAAGCATGGGCTTCACACACCTTCAAACCCAAGCGCAGGCAAACCGCAATCCGGAGCGCACCTGGCTCTAGCACGGTGCCCAGGTTACGCGATGGTAGCGCGTGCAACCAACACCCGGATTCCCTCTCCGAAACAGCGAGGAGCCTAGCTCGTTCCTGATGTTCATGGCAATCCTGCAAGAGAAGCTGGTACCGCGATTTGACATTAATAACGTCCCATGCCGCTTGGCTTGACCCATCTCCAGGGACCTGTTCTACGGTATGGTTTGCCCCCCACGTCGATTCTGCCTCCGCCAGGCACGACACCACCACGCTAGCGGCTGAAGGGGTACGAAGAATACCGCCAACGAGAGCGAGTGTGCCGTAGACAGACGACAAAAACGCCGGGAGCGCCAGGTCTCCCGTTAACCGGATACCAAGCCCTCCAAACTTTATCGGGAGGGACGCCTGAGACCACCCCGACGAAGTAAAACTTATATTCAAAATTTTACTTACTGTCTCCCTTAATATACAGTCTACGGACCCCGTAAGTGAAGGAAACTTCCAGAAGGGGGCGCAACGGAGAATGTACAAAAACCGCGGAGAGAAAAGGCAAAGGCGCAGCAGATAAATTGCCATGTGCGGGTTAATTTTACACAACAGGTCCGAACACCTACTAAAAAGTTCGATTTTAGAGTCGATAGCAGCCGGCAAAGATTCCTCCAAAATCGGGGCTCCCAGAAGTGTAAGGGTGGCGCGAGACAGGATAGTAATGTTTGGTGTGAGCTGTTCTATGTCGTTGACCAAAGACGCCCGACAGTTCGGAGAAATGGCGTCTGAAATAAACAACTCGCACTTATCAAAGTTCACCGACAGACCAATCTCCGCAAACCTATCAACCACCGTCTTTAAATCGGTTAAAACTGACGACCTATTACCACCGATAATCCCATCGTCAAGGTACCAACAGTTCAACTCAGAAGTGAGCTGGGTGATGATCGGGTGGATTCCTAAACTAAAAATAACTGGACCTAACGGATCCCCCTGCTGGCAGCCAACACAAGAAGGGATCTCCTTGTCTCTGCACATGAGACTTGACGGAGAACCGTAACACTGCCAAAGATAGCCATAAATTTCAGGAAGCTCGCTTTCTATTTGAGCTAGAAGGACGCCGCGGTCTATAGAGTTAAAAGCGTTGCGAACGTCAATCTTAACCAGAACTTCAAAATTCTGGCTATCCAGGAAAGTTCGAGTCGCATGTACCGCTCCCTCACACCCTCCTTTAAGGCCAAATCCCAACTGGACGGGCTTAAACTTCTCCGTCAAACGAGAATGGAACTGACGACAGCAAATTTTAGATGTGAGACGCCGAAAAGTATTGCCAACTGCAATGGGCCGAATACCCCCATCCTTTTTCCTCAAGGCAATTAGGTTAGCTCCGTACAGAACCGGGACAATTTCTTGACAAACTTTGCCCGAGAGCATTAAATTCGACAATGCGGTAAGCTCCTTTAGCAAAGTTTCACCGGCATCCCCCGCAAGCGGACTAGTCAAATCCTTCAAATGTTGCGGCGTGATACCATCCAAACCGCCCGCTGAGCCCGTCGGGAAAGAGAGGACAGCCTGCAAAACCGCCTCCCTTGATACCTGAAGCGGCTGGTCTGAGGCAGCTGGCGGTCGCGGCGTACGGGGTGGCAGTGAGGATGACGAAACGGCTGGATGTTTATCCAGTAACGCACTGAGCACGGCAGGAGATTGTGACGCCAAAGTGTCACTGGAAAAAAGCAACCTAGTCGCCCCTTTTAAGTTGCCATCGGACACTTTTTGTTCAATCTGCCTGCACTTGTACTTACTATTGTTTTGAGCGATTGAGTCCGTTGCATGAGGGGTGCCTGTGCCCTCAGAATCTGATGCAGGAAAAGATGGATGGGATAAGTTTCCCTTGATAATGGCAGTTAAACTAATGCTTGATTTAGTACGGGGCACATGAAAATTTTTGTATGCAAAACAAAGAAGATTTTCCCAAGCTGCGGCAGTATTGTCTGATACTACCTTGGAAATAGACTCCGATAAATTTCGTGCCGCCAAAGCTCGCGCCCCTTTCGGAATTCTTTTCGCTATTTTACAGTCCGCCTTTAGGGAAGCCAGCCTCTGAGCAAGCGACGCCGGGGCAGGGAGAGTAGCAGAGGCCCCAGTCCGGTCTCGGACGGGTGTGGAGATATATGGCTTATCAATACGAGGACTGTGGGCACGAACGCAATGTATTTTCAGGCCCCGCTGCCCTTTGTACAGCTTTTGGTCAGAACAAATTGGACACTCTAGGAGCGGAACCTGAGGCGAAGCAACAGGGGTAGCCATACCAAATGTATAAATTATTAAATATAAAACAATAATTAAAATCTCACAAAATTAAACATTTTAAACAATAGATATGGAACTGTCTATTAAATTCGTAAAGTTAACGTCAAATTTAAAACGCTAAAACCAACTACATTAAAAAAAAAAAAAAACGTAGGTACTTAAATTATTTAAAACACAAAATAAAATATATTATGTCAAAATTACAAAATTATTACAAAAACAAATTTATAAATGTCAAAATAAAATAAACTAAAACTTATCTAATAACCACAAAATTGTCTTCAATTAAAATACAATTGTCTCATACTGTTACAATGCACAATGTTAAAATTTATTACATTAAAAATAATTTAAATCTTTATTAAATACTAAAATGTCTATACAACAAATAAACACATTAAAAAAAACCGTACCAAAAAAATCATATTTAAAAACATAAGCAGTTCCAACAATGCTATATTTTTCCTGCAATTTTTTTATGATAATATTAACGTTGTGTAAAAATTTCATATTTTTCCTTTATTAATTTCGGAGATTAGGTTGGGCAGCGTTCGGGAAGCTGCGAAACATCTTTTCGTCCAATATTCCGCAGTGCCTGAAGACGAAAGTCTTCGATCAGTGTGTGTTGCCAGTGATGACATACGGTACTGAAACGTGGTCGCTTACAATGGGCCTCATAAGAAGGCTCAAAGTCACCCAAAGGGCGATGGAGAGAGCTATGCTAGGAGTCTCTGCGAAATCGTATCAGAAATGAGACCATCCGCAGCAGAACCAAAGTAACCGATATAGCTCTCCGAATCGCTAAACTTAGTGGCAGTGGGCGGGGCACATTGCACGTAGAACCGATGGCCGTTGGGGCGGAAAGGTTCTCGGAAGGCGCAGCGTGGGTAGGCCCCCCGCAAGGTGGACTGATGACCTGGTGAAGGTCGCAGGAGTCCGCTGGATGCGGGTGGCGCAGGACCGGTCATTGTGGAAATCTTTGGGGGAGGCTTATGTCCAGCAGTGGACGTCTTTCGGCTGAAATGATGATGATGATACATATGTAGATATGCCGTTGACAGATACCTATTTAATTCAAGTATAACACTGCGCTGTTGGGGTATTGATTCGTTGTGTTCGATTTACTATGAAAGTATAGGTATAAATAAGCATTTAGTGCTTATTTATACCTATGGTGAGGTACCACCTTTCGGTATCCTTTTAACGCGTCGAAACATAGAAAAACGTGCAATCCGAATTTTGGTCTGCAACCCGCAGCAATACAATATTGCATTGCCCTTATTTTATTCATCGTAATTACAATACGATACGCGCTTGCGACGTTGGTATGCGGGAGACACGCGCGCGAGTGTAGCGGGCCACTGAATAAGCAACCTCGAGGGTGCCGCCGGCATGTACTTATAATTTCATGCAGATCGGCGGAGTGAACCTCCCCTGACGTCGTTGCCCGCCTAGCGAGTACTGTCGGTTTCTGGGGTACCTATTGTTCAAAATTTTGCCCTAATAAATTCTCGATTCCCTTGCTATGTGCCTACGCTCAGAATTCAATATACGCGCTACCCGTAGATTGTGCTTGTGTATTAATACTATTGCTAGTTATGATTTTAATTATATTTCATAATGTCATGGTCATGTCATGGTCCTGTTAAGAGGCTGAAAAATGATACGTTTACGTCCTAAGACGTATTACTTCCCAAATGCATTTTCTTTTGTGTTCGTAAATCACAATAAAAAATCGGTTTAAAATAGATCCATGGCATGATTACCATTCGGGCTTCCATTCGGCTTCCAAAAACAAAAAAAAAAACTGAAATATTTGTAGACATGGTCGTGTCGTTAAAAATACTATTAGGGATGTCGGCATTTAGGACCCCTAAATGCCGATAAGGCTGAAGGGACAGTTCTAAAAACCGGCCAAGAGCATGTCGGGCCATGCTCAGTGTAGGGTTCCGCAGTTTAACCGTCCGTCACAATAGGCAACCTTAAAAAGTGTTTTAATAGATACCTACCATGCTTATAATAATTAACAAATCGATGATACTTTCGATCACACCCCGTCCCGACCGCATCAACTCCGGATTTTTTTTATCATTGCGAAGTAGACCACGGTACAGCGCCATCTCTCGGGCAATTGGGTTACTAATTTATAAAAACTAGACGTGTTATGTATGTTGGGTTTTCGGGGGTAACTTTTGATCGCGTGAATCGATTTGAATCATTCTCTTCATATTAGAAGGAAGATAGGGTGAGTGTACCAGTGAATGAACATTTCTAGTAAATGAACAAAACGCACAATTTCTCGTTAAACAAGAATTCTGCATATTTATGCCGAGGGTAGTATTTTTTTTCGAATTACCGACATTATTTGTGAGATTGTGGTTACACTCCGGTTGACTGACGCCTGCTCAACAGTATTAAAGTATTGGTGATGTGAAGTTGACGTGTCGCGTATTACGATTTTTTGTATGAAGCGCTTATAAGGAAACGGGTAAGTCGCCATCTACCTATCGAACTATTATACTTGTATAGTATATTTTCTGCACATGTAGTGTGTTTTTTTTTTAATAATAAGAACATATTTGAGCTATGTGAATGTAATTTAATGATAAATCATGGTTATAATCGGTTTTTAATCGAGTATTCACTTATTGGATCCTAAAACACGATAAATCCAGTGAATGAACCGGGGGGTTCATTCACTGGAACAATGTGTTTCAGTTTTTACGCAATTTCTTGCGTTTTCGTAATTATAATATAACTTACAGCAATATTAAAACAATTTAGTTATCTTTTAAGTGGCCAGTGTTCGAACACAAGGTTAAAAGTAGGTTCATTCAATGGTTCACATTTTCCAATGAATGAACTAACTTAAGTACATTAATTTGTTTTGCTTAAAATTTTGATTCATTGAATGAAAAATCTGGCTGATTATATATTTTAACTGTTTTAGAAAATGGAAATACAAAAAAAAGAATATCGGAGGTTTAAATATTCACCACAAACTCTAGACCAAGCTTTAAAAGGTATTGCAAGTGGAGAACTATCACTATGTAAGGCAAGTACGACATTTGGCATACCAAAGTCAATTTATCGTATCCCAAAATACCAGAAAAACAAAGAATAGTAAAAAAGAAAGATCCAATGCCGTTTGGTTTAACAGCTTATAAATATAAAAAATATATGAAAAAAATCAAGAAGAGAAGAAAAGGAAAGAAGGCGAACTAGACCAACGCAGAAAAGATAAACAAAAAGCAATGCAATTTAAAAAGGAACAACAACAGCAAAAAAAGGCAGCAAGATTAAATAAGCCTAAACAACAAAAAACTATGACTAAACAAGCTTACGATGAACAACCAAGTAAAAGTAACAGCACACATATAAGAAACAAAATAGATGTTAAACATAATCAGAGTACAGGAACCAAAGAAACGTAAATCTAAACAGAATCATACTTCAGGCAAATAAAATTTCGGGCCTTATGGAACGACAAACTAGCATAAAAAAGCTGAGAAAAGAGCAGACAAATAAGAAAAATGAAGATGAAGAGTTAACAGCAGTTGAAAATTATTGTTATGATTGTCATTGTCATCTTAATCTAAATGAGAGAAATGTGTTATAGTAGGTTTTAATACCCAGAAATGAAAAAAAGTACTTTGTTGGTAAAATTCTGATCGAAAACGAAGAAAAGAAAATGTATAAAGTTGATTTCCTCAGGAAAAAGTCTGCAGTCAATAACATAATTACATTCATAAAACCTCAGTTAGAGATGTCGCTGAAGTACATTATAACGATATCAAAGAATATTGGAACAACCTACTTGTTCCAGGCGTGGCCTTTATTCATTTGCAGATCAGTTTAACTCATTTAGAGTAATCTAAAGTTTTTTCAAATTGGTTTTCTGTTTATTATCACGTTAATTGTGTCAAAATGACGACAACGTAATAATTACCTGCTTAAATGAGTATTGAAATAGTTTCTATTTAAAAAATATGTACAAATTTGTAATATTTTCATAAATAAATCATAACTTGTTATCGTAGTTCATTTATTGGAACTAACCCGTTCATTAACTAGAAAATGGTGTTCATTCACTGGTGATTTCCCATTTTTTCCCTAATTTGTCCTGCAACTTTAAATAATAGACACCTACTTTAAAAACAAAGCAATATAACTAAACTAGAATAGTTTATTTTGTATAAAAACACGACATTTGCATTTTAAATGTTATAATATGTCTCAAATAATTTTTTGAAGTTGTAAATTTCCTTAAGGGTTCATTCACTGGTACACTTACCCTACGTGCGGGATGATAAATTAAGTACTCAAGATAAAAGAAGTGTTCGCATACACAGTTAAATTACAAACTTAATTCAGAAATTATTTTGTAAAATTTTTCAAAAACCGTTCAACTAATCAAGTTCGAAATAATTTTCCAAGAAAGTTCTTATTAAGTTCTACTTTTTAATTTTTTTCATATTTTTTTAACTTGTAGTTCAAAAGTTAGAGGGGGGGACACATTTTTTAAAACTTCTGGAGCGATTATTTCCGAAAATATTAACTTTATCAAAAACTCTTCGTAGTAAACCCACATCATTTTACAAATACCTATCCAATGATATGCCACACTCTAGAGTTGAAACGAAAAAAAAAACCCCCCACTTTACGTGTATGGCAGGTACTCTAAAAAAGAAATTACAACCACTTTTTATTTTACCACTTTGTTGGCGTGACCGATATACATATTCGTACAAAATTACAGCTTTCTAGTACTAACAGTCACTGAGATTATCCGCGGACGGACGGACGGACGGACAGACAGACAGACAGAGCGAAACTATGTATAAGGGTTCCTAGTTGACTACGGAACCCTAAAAATGCTATCCTTTTACATGACAGAGAAGTGTGGTACTTGAGTGACACAAGCGTAGAACTGCGGGTTACGCGGAGATGAACATGTTGCGATGGATGAGTGGGGTGACTCTGAAAGACTGCATCTGGATATCCCATATCTGCGGTAGCCTTCAAATCCGTATCTGTGGCAGCTGCAGAAGAATCGCATACGCTGGTACGACCACATTACCGTGCGTTTACATGCTCGGGCTCTCGGCCGAATGTTTCGGCCATGTTAGTACACGATGATTCGAGACAGACTATATAGAGAAAACTTAAGCCAGACCAGAGACAATTTAAGTACTTTTTCAGGTAGTTTGGTTGAGTTAAAAGGTGTCTTAAATAATTTCACTTCGGGTAAAGCTATTTAAAAAGTGTCTTAAATAGTTTCAATAACCAAAGCTATTTAACCGTGCGTTTACATGCTCGGGCTCTCGGCCGAATGTTTCGGCCATGTTAGTACACGATGATTCGAGACAGACTATATAGAGAAAACTTAAGCCAGACCAGAGACAATTTAAGTACTTTTTCAGGTAGTTTGGTTGAGTTAAAAGGTGTCTTAAATAATTTCACTTCGGGTGAAGCTATTTAAAAAGTGTCTTAAATGTTTTCAATAACCAAAGCTATTTAAAACACAGTTTAACTCACTGAAACTACCTGAAAAAGCTTAAATTGTCTATGGTCTGGCTTAAACTTAATCTATATAGTCTGTCTCGAATGAGCGTGTACTAGGGTGGGCCGAATCATTCGGCCGAGAGCCCGAACATGTAAACGCACCATAAAACACAGTTTAACTCACCGAAACTACCTGAAAAAGCTTAAATTGTCTATGGTCTGGCTTAAATTTTCTCTATATAGTCTGTCTCGAATGAGCGTGTACTAGGGTGGGCTGAGTCATTCGGCCGAGAGCCCGAGCATGTAGAAGCCGGGCTCTCGGCCGAATGTTTCGGCCGCGGGCGAATGCACCCTAGTACACGCTCATTCGAGTCAGACTATATAGAGAAAATTTAAGCCAGACCAGAGACAATTTAAGATTTTTCAGGTAGTTTGGGTGAGGTAAGCCCCTCATTCACGGCAGTCCGCCGACACTTCCGGCACGTAATAAAGTACCGTGAATGTCGTTGCCGGATGCGTGCCGTACGGCAACATCCTGCTAGCTCCGCCCACCAGTCCGCCCACCGCCTAGCAGTCCGAATTGCACTAAATTGCAGTAATAAACAATAGAGAAATGCGGCAATGCATAAAATATTAATTATTCATTATAAAAAATGGCATACGAGATGGCGGCGATTTTTTAAATTCGAGTACAGTGTATGCGCTACAACGCAGCGCTGCGCATCAAATTTCAACGAATAAGTGCGAATTGGACTGCCAGGCTGGGCCACTTTCACACCGTGTGTGCGCTACATCCAGCCATGCCGGAGTGCCGGCGGACAGCCGTGAATGAGGGGCTGTAAACGGTGTTATTATGTTATTAATAGCTTTGGTTATTGAAACAATTTCAGACACTTTTTAAATAGCTTCACCCGAAGTGAAATTATTTAAGACACCTTTTAACTCACCCAAACTACCTGAAAAAGCTTAAATTTTCTCTATATAGTCTGTCTCGAATGAGCGTGTACTACGTTGCATTCGCCCGCGGCCGAAGCATTCGGCCGAGAGCCCGAGTATGTAGAGGCACTATTACATAAGGAACAAATGTCAGTCCATACCACCGCCGCCGGGTCCTAGTAGAAGGGGTGGTAGAGCCAAAAAAGGCTGGCTTATCGTCTTTAGGGAGGACATGCGTACCAATGGGTGGAAAGCTAAGGCTGCCGAAGATCGTGCGAAGTAGAGTAGGTAAAGTCGGAAAGGCCCCGTAGCACCAACAGGGGATACAACCGGGAAATAACGCGCGGATGAGAGAGAGAGATAAGTAAAGTCATTTCAGCATTAAAGAGTTTCGCCTCTCACTCGCATTAAAAAATAAAAAACTGGTGCGAACGAGAGGCAAAACGCAAACACCCGCAGTGTAGAGTGTCAATATGGTATAAGATACGGAATAAAATAAGGGAATGAATGAATGAACGAAACGCAATTGGCGGGAACGGGGAATCGGCCATCGGGGGAATTCTTGTGTATTTTGTTTGGTGTAGCGTAACGTGAAGTTGCAATTACTTAAGTTGCTTAGCTTACGAGCGTTGAATTTAATATTAATTTAATTTGCTTGTTTTGTAACCTACAAGCTAATAATGTTTTATCCCGAAAGTTCACTTAAGAAAGGTGGCAGGTTTCATTTATGTTGGGTGGCGGATTCCTGGCCCGTCTGCTTTGCTTCTATAACTCAACGCCAATTATGGTCACAAGACATACGAATAATTTGGTAATTAGCCTTTCTGACTATTGGCTACTCGATTATGTTAGTTTTATAGTTATTTATTTTGTCTGAGAGAGCTTGTATTTACCTACTTTCAGCGATGATTTATTACAAGTTATGACCAATGAGTCCGGCCGGCCTTCACACCGATTTTCGCTTCGCCTCAGCTCTCAGCTTATGCGGGGACTGGTACGGCTGTATCAGAAGAAAGTCAACTGCATGATAGGTAATTAATTGCTTTTACTATAATCAAACTAATATTGAAGATAAGGTTAGACCTATGTAGTGGCCCTGATGGAAATATGCTTCCAATATTAAATATAAATCGTTTCAAGTCAACATTGTTAGCATCATCTCAGTATTATGCAGAAATGCTTTTCAATTATAAATTTTGTGACATGTCTATACCTAATTAATTAAATTAGTGGTAATATAAATCACTTTTCTAATTCTTTTTCAGCCGAGCTATGCATGATCAATGCAAGAATAATGAAAAACTCAAACAAAAAGTAAGTTTAACTCGGAAATGGTTGGTTACCCAGTAGTTAAAGTTTAATTTGCAAAGTAATTCTGAGTACCTAGTTCAGAAAAAACTCATCATTCCCATTTGGTGATATGAGTAGGGTTTCCCTGGATTTGTCCCTAGTTTGGAGCCCGTCCGGGGAGTGTCCGGCCCGTACTTTTAAAACGGTCCAGGGTAAACTCTGCCATCCGCGATTTCAATGAAATGTCTGGGTTTTTCACTTATATGGTTTTGGATACCAATACCATTTGATTTTCATTTCATTCATGTACATTAGTTATGATTGTTTTTATTCAATTAAATTTTATGAGGCAATATTATGTTTATTATGTAATGCAGAAATATATTGTAAGTCTGTCAATGAAAATACCATACCTACTTTGTGTGTTATTTCAGTTTTATGTTCAGCTTTTTTTAACAAAAATAAATGTTGTTAGTATTGTATAAGTATTTAAAAAAAGACAAGGTTTTTATTTTTTAAATAAGTCCAGTCCACCTTGTCTAAATTTCAGATTCAACATTCAAGATGCAACAGAAGAGGAGGAGAGACAGATAGTTCCATTGTTGGAGCTGCCGGCTCCAGTGAGGGAAACTGTCCCGGAGCGAGAGGAAAGAGTTGAGGAAATGATACAGGTACCACATTGTTACACAACATCCTGCATAACAGTACTTTAGTGTATGGTATTTGAAAGTAAATATTATTAGGCTACTAAGCAGATAACACTGAAGAGATAACAGTCTGTTATATGTTGAAATTAATAAAAAAAGTCACTGCCTAGGACTGTCTGCTATAGGAGAAATTCGACCTTGCAACTGCAGGATATCAGAACTAGACTGCCGCTCTGCCAAGTTAGTTAGTTAGTTATGCTGGGCGTTTTCCGCAACTCAACATCTATTTTGTCTTTTTTGGGTGATTACGAGGTAGCCCTCCTCCGCTCTGCCAAATGCACCCCTCTAAAATGCGAGTTCAAGTTTTTTTTTCCTATATTTTAAACGCTGAGTTATCATATAGCTTCTACTAAAATTTACCCATTTCACTTTAGCAGGGTCCAGTAAATAAATGGATTCTTCCCCCATTTTTATTCCCGTCGTATTCATTAGACGGTTCTCAATTTAACTTAATTAATACGATGTATCGTTTTATTCTTAAATTGTCGTTATTTTCAGCAAAGTGGTAATGTTGTACCCAACATTGAAGCCATCACACTAAAAGAAACCACCATTCCAGACTTCCAACTTCCACCGAATGTAAGTTAATCTATTGCTACATATTTCATTTTGACGTATGTGCAACTTGTTTAAGGTACAAGTGTACAACCTATACCTAGTACCTACCTATAGTGACAGTATTTGCAGCCAATAGATAAGTCTCGGTAGCTCAGTTGGAGAGATTGTTGCCTCGCCCGAGGTTGAATACATACATTCATCACCACCATCACCACTGGAATTTGGAGCGCTTGTGTGGGATCCTCGCGAGTCAAAATACATCAGCTTGATTGAAAAAGTTCGAAAAAAGTTTGCTAGGTATTTATACAGTCGTTCCTATGGGTACTACCCCTATCTTTACCATTCTCGTTTCGTCGCACGGATGGTGGGACTCATCACTCTGGAGCTGAGGAGAAAATTGCTTCTCCTCATGCATTACCATGGAGTCCTACACAATAGGGTTAACGATTCCTCTGTGCTTGAACAAATGGGCCACGTGCCGGTAGTTAGGACGGCTCCAGCCTCATCGGGGTTTCTGCCGCCGCCGCTTGTTCGCGTGGCTGCGTGCGCGCCCGCGCCCCGGGCACTTGCCTTGTTAAACAGCACGGCTGTCGTAGGACATGACGCTGACATTTTCTCGGATAATGCTGGTGCATTTTGCAGAAAATGCCTTAAATTTTTAATTAGGTTATTGGATTGATTATTAATAGTGCTTTTTCTGACATATGCGTTCTGCTTTATTGTAATTTATTTTTTAGTATTTGACATTAACATTATTATTTTTTATTTAGTTATTTGTATTTTGTACTTTTGATTCTGCTTTTTTTTGTGATAACATGTAAACGATTCGGTGTAAGCACTGTAAGTTTATATTGAAATAAATAAATGAAATGAAATGAAACCATCAATCTATAGCCGTCCACCGATGGACGTAGGCTTCCTTTGGCACGCCAGTGAGCTCGTTCTTGGGCCTCCCCCACTCTTGCCACAGGGCGCCCTACACTCTACACTGCGTTTTCCGCGCGGCGGCGTCATTCGAGAAGTCACTCGGCCTGACGGTTAACAAATATAAGTCGAGGTTGTATATCTTTCTAGATTTCCTTTATTTCTAAACATCGACATTCGACAGTTTGTATTGTAGGTACCTGAGTCCGGCATTTGATTGCCCTGGTAAGTTTTACTTACATAAGTAGGGATGCAGCTACACCTATGCAAGAATAGGACATGAAGATTACTGTCTTATTTCTGCATATAGCTGCGTCCCTAGTAGTAGTAAAACTTAGCAGTGTATTGCCGGCCTAAAGGTGAAGTAATATTCCTAGGACGGCTTCGGCGAAGAGAATCCCAACCAGGCGCTGCAGTTGCTCCAAGACCGCACGCTCGAGCAGATGCTGGGCGCGTCGGGCGCGTCGGGCGCCGGGCTCAGCGCCGCCGAGCTCGGCGCCCTCGCCGACCGCAGCGCCCGAGACTCCAGGCTCGAGCTGGACAACACCATGGAACGCATGTCTGAACATGAGGTCACTTTGTTCAGGAAATGTATGTATTTACGTATTATTAGGTAGCTCAATTTTCCTTACAGGCGTGAAACTGAAGGATTAGGTGTGAAACATCGCCAGGATCACCGAGATTGCTCTGTCGACTGGACGATCGGTTTACCTTAATGTGTGGCGTCTTCTGGAACATTAACTCATTAACTATGGGGAAGTGTGTGTACTGTAGGGGGCAGTACAAGTCTCCTTGTTTAAGTTACCGAATTAGTCCAAAACTTGCATATGGCAGACTCTGCAACACGCAAAGATTGTTGCTCATACCTACTATACTCACGCCGGCGGATCTTAACCCAGGAAATATACGGTTTTGACAGACATTAAATTATAATAGCCTGATTTTCTCATATAGATAACGTTCGAATGGGATATTTATAAATAATATATGCAAAAATCCCACAAACTTTTCTTCCGGAAGTAGGTAAGTAGTTAAATAGTAAAAAAAACAAAACTTAACTAAGTCGATTTTTTTTAATTTACGGTACATATTAAATATTTTTCTTGCTTGTGGACATGACGACATATTTTTCTTCTATCTGTTAAAACAGAAACAGAAGACAACTTATTCACGTAAAATCGTTAAATCTACTAAATGTACAGCACGGGTGATAGATGTGTTATTTCGCTAGAAACAAATAGTAATTTATTTGCTCAGTACAATGCTGGTTAAAAGAGACCAACTAAATATTTTAATTTTCTTTACAAACTTTTAAAATTTTCTTTTCTGACTTTTTTCATTACAGCTGCAGCGCAGGATCTATTGCTTGAGGGATCTTATAAAGGTAAGTACGCTGGGTTGGTTATGTCCTTATATTTTATACTAGAGGTAAGACATATACTTATATACATATATATGGTTATTTTTTGACTTGGACCGATAGCTTCGAGCAACACAGGCGTCCAACGCGTTGGAAGGGAGACGTGATAGCGACATCTTACCGTAAAAAATATTCTGTCCCCTTTTGCGGGGAGGAAACGTGCACACAGACGCACTTCTCACACACTACATACAAAAAACAATCTGTAATGATGACACTAGCCCATAAAAAATGATACAACTACACAGACAAATCTTGCACACTTCGATATATTTTAGTGTACGGTCTAGTGATAACAGAGCCGCGTATGCCCATTTGGGCTTGTACTTCCGCAGAGGGGAAACGGTACGTATGGCGACTCTCCTCTCCGTGTTGCTCGAAGACCGATAGAGAAAAAAAGTTTACCTGGGGCTCATAAATGGTAGTTCCTGTCTAATGAAAGCAGTAAAACACAGACTTCCGGTTGTTTTACAAGTTACAGGCGATTAATAAACGGGGCTCTAATAGTAGCTCAATTACTAACGAATATATTTGCGATTCATTTCCTTTCCATTCCCTACCAACTCCCAGCTCAGCCTGAAATTAAAAAAAAACTCGGTACGTCAAGTTTAAATTTAATTATATTGAGAAGAGTATGAGTGGAAAACTAATAAAATAGGTACCTACCTACTTACATATTCGGCTGTGTGGGCTCTAAAGAAAAATGCACATGACGTAGGTCAGACAAAACTTGAGGTACTTAGGTACTGTACTGATCCAGATTTAAATGTAATTTTTGAATATTTTGTGTTCCGTATTTTTCTGTTATTTTTAATACTTTACCATTCCCATTCACAGAGATCCCAATTCCTGAAATCCCGCCTCCGGACCTGCCCGTTCCCTCCGAAAAAGAGTTAGTTTCATTAAATCCTTCCTATCTAATGCAATGAATATTTGTTGTAATGCAAGTATTAACTACCACGTGTAGCCATACACGTGGTTGCAAATATAAAGATATGCTTATGTGCAATATATTTTAAATATAATTGCAATATATTACATAACATGGCGCGTTTCACAGTATATGTAGTATTTCAAAATACCAACATCTGTTTATTTGTAAACCACGAACCAAATCATTTATTATTTGTAATAAATCTTTTGGGTAATTTTTTGTTTTGTTTTTTAAGTAGGTAGGTACACTACTACCTTAGGTGATTGGGTGGCTTTGTGGTAGGCGTTTGCCGTGAAAGCATTAAGTCGCTGGTTCTATCCCAGCCCTACTCACTAAGGGCCTTGGTCACTTTTTTTTGTAGTATATGAGATCTCTTTCAATTTGTAACATTTGTTGAAGAAAGCAGCCAACTTGTGACTCTTTTCTTTTGTTGAACGCCTATTGATTTAACACGTTCGGCGCCGGTGACACGGCCTCTGTGATCAAAAAATTCTTACTCCTATTCCTATGCCAGTGACGCATATGTGTGATTTATTTTTACGCCTTTTCTCAACGAATCAAATACGTGACTACGATAATTTCACCCGGCATAGCTTAAGGGCTCAGTGAAACGCTGCCGGAGTCGAACGTGTTAATATTGAATAAGATGAAAGGGTTTTCTGTATTTCTCAAGTAAGAGAAAGTCGTCTGGCATCTTCTTGTCATACCACGTAAAAAGAACCCTTTAATTTTATCCCAACGCTCCCTACCTACCATACACTACCTAACTTCTTATGATCGGTAGGGTGACCGACAACATTATAGCCAGCAACAGCGCCATCTAGTGAATAAAAACAAACGTAGGAAGAAATACAATGCACCTATATAAACAGCAAGATAATAATTATTTTAGGCGTAACGTTTGTTGATGTAATCGTGCTAATACTAGGCCAATACCGGAGCCCGCGGCGCCCGCGCCGCCGCCAGTAGAAGCTCCCGCGGTGCAGCGCGCGCCACAGGAACCGGAAATTGTCACACTAGAGGTTCTTTATTTTTATTTATTTTACTTGAAACCATTTTCAATTAACGCGGTGTGGCGTCAACTTGTTCAGATATTTAATTCTTTTAATGGCCATAGATTCCTGAGAATAAATTTCCGTATTTCTTTTTCTTGTAACCCGCATGTAACTCACTGTATGTTTCCTTCGTCCGCCATCCGTCTTAGTTTATTTTTTTTGCTGTTGCTTCACATAAAGCGCATTTTATATTCAGATATTTTGTTTTTAAATGTAGACACTGGAAGAAGGTGAGCCGCAAGCCAAGCGACGTCGGAAGAACAAGTTGATCATCGATAAGAACCATCAGCTCTCCAAGAAGTTCCTTCGTGCGAGAATCGAGAACATTAATGTTGACTTGCGCTGTGAGGTAATTTTAACGGCATAAATTCGAAAACTACATAGAAAGCTAATAAAATAGTACATTACTGCGGCCGTGAAGTAAGAGATTGCAGGACGAGTTTGCGGTAGACGGATTAAACAAGTCCTGCAATCTCTCTTCCGGCCGAGGCTTGTATATAGTGCTTTTCTCAAACATTGTGAGGAAATATTAAAATTAAAATAACTACTACGTAAATAGTTAATAAGGAAAAAAATGTTTAATTTGCCACCTTATTATTTTTTAAAGATGTCATTTGAATGAGCTATTCGAGCACCATGTTTAACCGCACATAAATATACATAGAAAATAGAAACATAGAATTTGTTTTTTTATGTGGCAAGTATCTAGTGGTCGTTGGCTGTATGTAATTTTTACTTTGTCAGTTTAGTGTTAGTACGCAAATTAAAAAAGTTAGAGCAGCGGACAATAATGTTTCGTTCATACTTACGCCATACATTACTTCACGGCCGCCGGCCAAGAAGTAAATGGGGGGAGCCGTAAACAAGAAACTTCATGTCTTCATTTCGTGACATAAAAATGCATACCTACATTTACGATCATGTTTGAGAAAAAGATATGGTGGGTAGTTACTCCCATTTCACAATTTTATTTAAAGTAATACCCTCCGATACTACCACCCAATACAAGATACTTTAGTAAAGCGTCGAATTAGCTACCTTAAAACATTGTTTGGCGAAATTGTGGTGTTTGCGGAATTTAAATGACAAACAACAATTATTTCGTAATATAGACATAGTCAATTGCCGCTCGATTGTTTATCGGGACGGCTGGACAAAAATAAGAGGTTGTGAAAGTTTATATTGTCAGACGGCAGGCGTGGACTTGTACAAGCGGATAATCAATTAAGATATAGTGAGAACTTCGGCGGTTCGGTTTATTAAAATAGCGAAGTACCTTTAGGAGTTTTCGGAGGACATCGTGGACCTGCGCGTGCCGGCGGAGCTGCTGCTGCACCGGCCGGCGCGCGCCGGCGCCCGCCTCGCCTGCCCGCTGGCGCGCGCGCTCGCCCGCCTCTACAGCCGCAACCTGGGGCTGGCCACGGGCGCACACAGGGACCAGAGACTAATGGAGGTAGTAATACATATCCGAGGACATCGTGGACCTGCGCGTGCCGGCGGAGCTGCTGCTGCACCGGCCGGCGCGCGCCGGCGCCCGCCTCGCCTGCCCGCTGGCGCGCGCGCTCGCCCGCCTCTACAGCCGCAACCTGGGGCTGGCCACGGGCGCACACAGGGACCAGAGACTAATGGAGGTAGTAATACATATCCGAGGACATCGTGGACCTGCGCGTGCCGGCGGAGCTGCTGCTGCACCGGCCGGCGCGCGCCGGCGCCCGCCTCGCCTGCCCGCTGGCGCGCGCGCTCGCCCGCCTCTACAGCCGCAACCTGGGGCTGGCCACGGGCGCACACAGGGACCAGAGACTAATGGAGGTAGTAATACATATCCGAGGACATCGTGGACCTGCGCGTGCCGGCGGAGCTGCTGCTGCACCGGCCGGCGCCCGCCTCGCCTGCCCGCTGGCGCGCGCGCTCGCCCGCCTCTACAGCCGCAACCTGGGGCTGGCCACGGGCGCACACAGGGACCAGAGACTAATGGAGGTAGTAATACATATCCGAGGACATCGTGGACCTGCGCGTGCCGGCGGAGCTGCTGCTGCACCGGCCGGCGCGCGCCGGCGCCCGCCTCGCCTGCCCGCTGGCGCGCGCGCTCGCCCGCCTCTACAGCCGCAACCTGGGGCTGGCCACGGGCGCACACAGGGACCAGAGACTAATGGAGGTAGTAATACATATCCGAGGACATCGTGGACCTGCGCGTGCCGGCGGAGCTGCTGCTGCACCGGCCGGCGCGCGCCGGCGCCCGCCTCGCCTGCCCGCTGGCGCGCGCGCTCGCCCGCCTCTACAGCCGCAACCTGGGGCTGGCCACGGGCGCACACAGGGACCAGAGACTAATGGAGGTAGTAATACTATAGTCTGACAACCCAGCGAGCGCAGTAACAGTAGGATAGAGAGCATCATACTGTCTTTTTCTTACGCTAGTATTACTACCCTGAAAAAAGGGATGGATATAGTTATTTTGTCCTAAACTGTTACTGCGCTCGCTCGCTTGTCAGACTATAGTAATACATTTTACAAGAATTTGTTTTCCTAATATCGTATATGCAGGATACAATTTTGGTGACTTCAAATAATACCTATATATATCTCGCGAAACTAAAGTTTTAAGTTTCAAACCTTTCACTACCCTTCTGGCCTATTTTTGTCAAAGGCTAGTCATAGACGAGTTCAAACAACGTCAACGGCCTCCTAGCCTAGTTGGTAGTGACGCTGCCTTCGAAGCAGGAGGTCCCGGGTTCGAATCCTGGTCAGGGCATTTATTTGTGTGTTTATCACGAATATTTGTTCCTGAGTTATGGATGTTTTCTATGTATTTAAGTATTTATATGTATCTATATATTATATATATCGTCGTCTAGTACCCACAACACAAGCCCTTGGGCTTACCGTGGGACTAGGTCGATTTGTGTAAGATTGTCCCGCAAATAATTATTTATTTAAAAACAGCTTGCGTATGCAATAGTAGTGAGAGCCCCGACCCCTTTTTACCAATTTTGCCACTTTATTAGGCCTCTAGTTGTAATTATTATGGTCTGCCGTTGTAGCGGGCGGCGCTTGTTTAATAGTGTATCTGTGTACAGCCAGCTGCAGAGATAATTGACCACGCTACATACGATTCAATCAATTTTCTATGATGGTGACTATAATAGAGTATAATACTTAATCATATGTTTAATAATAAATATATTTGGGGATATTTCTAATTCGGTGAAAAATAAAAACTTAAATAAGTTGCAAGAAGGTCGAATTTTCAAATATTATATTGAGGCTTGAATTTCACCTCTTTGCAACGTTTTAAAGTATCATTTTTGTGTTGTATCACCGAAGCAGAAGTATTACCAAATAATTCGAGTTTACCCTAGCTCGCTCTCGCTTCGCGCGCCCGACGCGCCACCATCCCAGTCCTCGAGCCCATCCCCGAAGAGCCCCCGCAAATCCCAGAGCCGCAAGTGCTCGAACTGCAAATGCGGGAGCCTCAACCACCGGTAGAGGAGCCATCTGTTCTGAACCAGTCCACTGCGGTGCCGGACCTCAGCGCTATCGACGTGGAGAAGGACATAGCAGACTTGCCGACGCAGAAGTTGGCTGGGACGCAGAAGAGGACCTCACGAGAAGATCTCAATACAAGTCAAGCAAGTATCTACTTATTTACAGCATGTTTAGCATTACATGGCGGTAACTGTTCGTCAATTGAATTTAATTGTGAATCAATATCGATTCAATTCATGCATAACAGCTTACACCAAAACGCTTACATACTAATCAAAAATCTAATATGATATAAGGTATAATTTAAACTTTCGTGATACATACTGATATTAAATTGCAACGGTTAACACTCACGTATTTATCACAATAGGCGTGACGGTGGCGGAACATACTTGCGGTACGGACGCGACGCATTTCATTCGGTTCGATAAAGTGAAGTTGTTGGCACGGGAAAAATGTTATGTGCCACGCAAGATCCGTGAGGCCATTGAAATCGGACGTCGCCCTAATTTCAACCGCGATGGAGGTTGGACTCTGCCACCGGCTTGGAAACCAGTGCTTCCTAGAGGGAACGTGAATGTGTTTGGTGACGATTTAGTGGACACGGTCAGTTCGGTGTGCTTGTCGTTGATCCCGTCAGACGATCCGACAATTCAGACTCCCGCAACAACGGCGCCGGATTGCGCGGATCACCCCGCTCCCGCTTCGTCGCGCGCGAGCCGGTACCTACGCCGGACTGGGGCAGTGATGTCCTAGCCGCGAAGGTGATAACACCACTCTGTCTGTCCGACGAGGTTTGCCCGACGCAGACGAAACATGTCACGCCTATTGTGATAAATTACGTGAGTGTTAACCGTTGCAATTTAATATGATATAAGGTATAAACTGATGGCGTATGTGATATAACGTAATATTTATAATTTTGTTCTCGACAGACTAAAAAGCCAAGGGGCGGGTACACATCCTTCACAGAGAGTCGATCCCAAAACCTCGTACCGCCTGTACCAGAAATCGGTAAGCCAATAGTTTCTATTTTCGCTTCGTAATCATTAGAAAAATAGTTATGTACCTAATTAATAGGTACAAATTATTACTTTCAGTCGAAAAAGAGAACATCCCAGATAATTGGCAGACAATACCACCATGTATAGAAGAACAGCTGATAATCCCCGACATTGAGATACAACGGCCGTCCGACCCCGAACGAGTCCTGACTTCGATGTTGCAAGAGGCCGGGCTGGCGGACGTGGCGGCGCCGCAGCCCGAGCCGGCGCCGGCGCAGCGCGAGCGGGAGCCTGCGCGCGGGAGCCGGCGCCGCGGCAGCGACAGCTCCGAGACCATGCTCGGCAGTCCGGACCGGACCAAGGTCTCGCTCGGCGATTCTGACCAGACAACCGACTCTAAGAGGTTTATTCGGTAAGTCGCAAAAAACTTAATAATCTCTTCCACGTAGCGTAGGCTGATTTCCCTCGGTCCTCGGGCTAACCATCCGTCGGAGAAACGGGCGGAAAACTCGAAGACCGTGCTGCTGAACCGTCCACACCGTACGAAGCTGTCGTTCGGCGATTTCGACCAGACTACGGATTATACAATTATTTGGCAAGTACAGTCAAGTGCAAAAATATGGTTCGACATAATCGACTCATAAATATGGTACTACGCTCTTATTACACCGGCATAAGGTGCTATCGGACATATTTTTGAGTAAGATGTGCACCACCATATTTTTACACTTGACTGTACGACTGATGGAGTACCTACGATGTTGCAAGACGCTCGCCGATATACTTAAAAAAAATTAAGTGTAGAGTCAAGTTACAAAGTTTATCTGTTATAGTTTTTAATAAAATATACCATCTTGTCGGTTGCCGATATAAGTAGTACATGGAATTGACACATTTTAGTTCTGATTTTTTAATGTTATATGTAATGATGTGGTCATGATGTGGTTATGTCAAAGCAGAGTTTTCGCCATCAAAAAATATTTTTCTTTATTCAAATTTAACATCCCCATATATCCCCTTTAGGGATGATATTTTCCAAAACCCTGAAAACACTTAACTTACATACTACTTATATAATTTTTAAAGCACGAATCAAATAATTTATTATTTATAATAAATGTTTTGATTCCTCTTTTTAAGTAGTCACGCTATAAGTATATAAATTATATATTGAAAGATATGTGATATACTACAGAAGTGACTATGGCCCCCAGTGCGCAGGGCTGTAGGTACTTTTCTCATATTTTAATAAGGAGTCCATTAACAAAAAGTCCCTAACTTAAATTTTTACTCCATCCCCATACATACTTTTTTTATTTTATTTTACAATGCTCCAGCGGGCGAAAACTTTGGATGCCATTACTAGTTAGTCAAATACATCATATAAAAACATTAGGACATTTAGGACTACCTTATCTTAGATATTGCCTTGCATCAATGCAAGGCAATATCCCTTTTATGTTACGATTTCCGTGTATTAATAAGACGCTAATGCCTTAGAAATTAGAATTTATAAATTACCCTTATCAACAAGTGACGTGACAAAGTCCTTTTTATTAAAAACAATCTCATTTTGTACTAACTTGTAGCTTAGCACGGTATTTGATAAGCGAAAATGTATGCCTAAGTTTTGGCGTGTTCAAATTTAAATTACTTACTTACTTAATTAAAAATCATATTGGGAAGATGTATTCACTTTTGTCTTGGGGCTATAATCAGTTTTTTCAGTATAAAATATTAATTTACGAAAGAATAAGTTCCGCTAACCAGAATGTTTTTCTATATATAGTGATCAATGGGGCACGGAAGGCACGATGGTGAAAATTTTGAAGATGGTAAAGGCAGAAATTCAGCCCCTAAATATAAACTCCCTGATGTCGTTCGGGCCCATGGTTCCCGGGTACAAGCGCATTATAGCAGCTCGTTGTTTCACTTCAATACTAAGTGAGTATAATCCCTATTACATAAAAACCTTTCAACTTCTCGTTCAGTGATTTATGCGGTGCAGATAAACAGGTACGTTTCTTGGACTCAAGATACCTAAGTGTGTTTATGCTGCGGCCCGGTCCCGGTTGTCCAATGTGATATCTTAGTGTTAAAAATGTATGCTTTGATTGTACTTTTAAAAGCACGCGGAGCAGTTCAATTTTGTTGTCACACCACCTATTCGAAAAGGCTTCTTTTTCCCTGCTAAGAGGGAATCGTAGTGGCACATTCTGTTCAAGGACCACACATTGTTACGTTTTCGGAGATTACCTGGTGGTATCGTGGTGTTGGTATGATGTCGGTTTTCGTTATTAGTTATCACAGGTTTTGTTCATTTTCCTTATACGAGGGGCGCACCGAAATGGTCGGGAATTATATATTTTGATGCGCCATTCAAATGCGCCTATGAAAAAAAATATTATAAAATCACGCAACAAAAATATTTTGTACTAACTAGGATTCAAATATATTATGTTTTCCTATCATTTCAGTGTGCCCCTCGTAGTTGGTGTGAAAAGCAGTATGTGTCACACGGTATCAAAATTATTTTCATGTCGGACTTTAACGCTTGAATCCCTAATTACGCTCAAAATACTACTATTGTAGAATCAATCACTTCATTCCGGATTCAATGTAGTACGCCCCACCGGAAATATATCATTGTGATCCCTTGTGACACAATTCATCAGTCAGTTATCAGAAAAGCATTATGGCAAATTTAAACAAAATAAATAGCGCACGCACCACAATCTAGTCTACTTATTTATAATTTATTCTTGTCATGTCCCTAGCAAGTAACTTTTTGGAATAAATATCTAATGGCTAATTCATTTATTATTTGTTTCTAGAACTGAAACAGCATGGCTTCATAAAGGTACGAAAGGATCCAGATACATTGGAAATACTGGACATTTTTTTAGGTCCTAAGTTCAACATGGTTTAGTCAATATCATGATAACTATTCCCTCTCAATGGCATTAGCTAGGCTAGCCATAGTATTCAGCTTAACTTTGAAATATTATTTCCATTAGTTTATTAAGTTGAGATATTAACTTTGTGATGCATTTGTATTTTTGTTGATTAATATTCCTTATACTTAACCAACGGTTTATCCTTGTCTTTTTTTTTAACAATTTACTAAAGTTAATTATGCTGCTTGTCGTTAAGTTATGTTGACATTGATTTGTTATTGTTTGTTATCTTTTATAAGTATTGTTGTTTGTGATGTTGTATGTTATTTTTCATCTGTTACACTTGTATGTGTATCAGTGACGAGCCGTTCAAGAACCCCTAAATTTCATAATATCAGCTTATTTGAGCAGGATTTTGAAGCGCCGCCACTGATGCGTATACTAATCCATGATTACGTAAACGTTATCCAAATATGACATGATTTTTTAAAATAAAGCAATTATTGATATGAACAATTTATTTGAATAATTTGTATATAATGATATGATTTCTGTACAGCTGTACATAAGTCATCAACTAGATTCAAGTCAACTAGATAAATTTATGAGTATCTTAAATTGTAGGTAGGTAGTGGCTTAATAATTTACATAACCTTAACATCGCGATTGAAATCTGTACAATAAACAGTTGACTTAAATAATTATCGATAGTGTTTATGAGCTAAATTTTATCTTATGTTACTTAACATACAGTCATATACTACAGAATTGGAATATTTTTAGTCTAATACAGTAACACTTATTCACATGTAGGCAATATTTTTACAGTTAGAAACTTAAAAGGATACAGAAAGCATTAATAGGGCATTATTAAGAAAATTCCCTACCTTGGTATAAGCTATCACTATTTTCTTATAATTTATACAAAATCAGTCTCCTACTATTTTGTTACCAAGCGCTGTCATGAGACGTGTCGCAATTGAAACTAAACTCTCGCTACCGCGTAAGGAAGTCTAGCTATGCGACGTTAGGACGTTTACACCTGGAAAAATTTAACAATAATAAAATATAAATAAGAAATATATACTTACACCCAATGCTTACCATGTGAACCATTTTCATAATATCACTAATGCTAAAGATACCTACCCCCTTACATGAAACACAACTTCAAGCACACAAAAATGTTTCACAGCCTTGCTACAGTCGTTCCAAGCTCTCACTCAATTTATATTTATAGTTACAGTCTGTTCTTATAGCCTTAGGAATGACGTGACATTATTTAAAATAGCTACCATTACGGCACAAATCATTTAATTATACAAAGAGCGCCTCGGAGATAACTTGAATAAAAGCGCGTTATATTTAAATAAGTATAACAATAGTAACTATGACCATATTGTTTACCATTAGCAAATAATATATAAGTAGGTATAGTATTACATTATTTTTCTCCGAGTACCCAATTTTGTTATGGAAAGCGACGGAGGTAAGGAATCTTGTAAGATTACGCAGAATTATTTGGAGGAAAGGAAAGTTATACTTACATGTCCTAAGAATTTATATTGAATCTGTTTAATTTAACACCCTTTAATCAAAAGTCATTGTAAAATGGATCTCATAATTGTCAGAGAAAACCACAATAAGAGTCGCACGTTAGTCGTGAGTTCATTAAAACGCCTGCGAAAACGTTTCAGAAGTTAACAGTCGATTGTTTATAAAACCATACATATCACAGAACTCTTCGAGACGTTTAAAAAAAATAAGGAGTGCCTTTTACATGGTATGATACCTCTGAAAATGGAAATCACTACGGCGTGCGGCGTTTCAAATGCGAGGATTAACAATTAATATTAACAATGATTCGAAATACAATGACTCAAAATTATACTAAGTATGTTACAGTACACGCAGTGCTATATTCTCACGGCGCTAAAGAATCATTATCGCAAACGGTTTCCTTAGCAGAATTTTCATTTTCGGCGTAGTTCATGCTCTCAAAATACTGCTGCGGTCTGCCGTTCCAAAGCGAGTCTCCAGAACTGACAGACTTCACGGTGGTGTCGATACGGTCCGCAGATTCGTAGAGGATGGACTTGGTGAGCTCCAGCGCCAAGTTGTGGGGAGACTCGTACGGTCGGCGGTAGTCGGGCAGCGCGGCCGGCTGCGGGCGCGAGCGCGGCTGCAGGCGGGAGAACAGCCGGTCGGAGCGCGCCAAGTACTCCGCTACTATCTCGACCCGCGACTCCGACACCACGAAGTTGAGAGAGTCGAGGTACAACTCCGGCTCGGACTCGCGCGACGCTCGCCGAGTCTGTCAACACCCAAAACAGAGTGAATAGTCTGAGCCGACGGCGCCGCCGGAAAGCAAAGGGTTCCAGTTTTGTTAAAAGCATGCGAAGCCTGATATTCTGCAATTGTATTCGTACAAATAAGTAAACTGTTTGGTGTTCATACTAAAATATTTAACTCTTTCTATGTGATCGTTGCTTTGTGAGTCTACATTCATATTTTATCGGAATAATTTGCAATTTACTAGAGTAAAATAACGCTTCAACAATTTTTCATATTCTCCTATGTGATTATATAATCTGTCAGTGCATTAGCCACGTGAGAGCTCGACAAAAATGTATGTATCTAGTGGATTGCCAATAATTGCCATTATGCCACTATGTCTATAAAATAAACAAAAAAACTAAAATAAAGAACCAAACAGACAAAACCACGTGATCAAATGTGAACTACTGTGTGTTGTCGAAGGCCAATTTGTGATTATTATGAACATATTTCACTTACCATAATCCTTTACTTATTACATAATTATAATTCAAAGGATTAATAAAATTACATTTAATGTTTCAACTAATATAATGGTCTACACTATGAAATTGCTTAGCTTATAATATTTCAATTGTTTATGGGTAAAATATACACTTGAGAAGTAATTAGCTACCTACTTTACATCGGTAAGCGGCTAATAATAATATATTCTCATGTTAAAGATAAGATATATAAAATGTTCGACTAAATATAATAAATTGGTTATACGGTTATAATACCAATACGTGTTTCTACGAAACGGAGTAATGTTACGGATTCTAGTAAAAATCGCTACTCTAGATTTACTTAATACAAACAAAACAAGAATATACCGATCATCTCTGTATGGCAACTTTAACAATACATATTTCCTTTTACAACATTAAACAATGCATTAGCTTGGTTAGCTCATTCATATTTGGCGACATACATAGGTATCATGCATGGTAGAACTAAAATCGCCTTTGCTTGTGCATCGGATCATTTATTATTATTACAAGTGATGAAATTAACAATGAATGAAACATGCTAAGGGTTAACGTCGATCCACAACCATGTTTGTTAATGCATTTGTACCTATATTAAAACCGAAACTAGGTTTTAAGCCATCACTTTCACAGAATTCATTTTTGTTAGTAACATGCTATATACCTAGTCTACTCGGGACCGTCACAACTACAACATAAGTAAAATAAAACTACAACTTAAAATAATGTTAAATCAGTGTCAAATGGAACCGAAGCTAAAGGAAAGAAATGAAAAACAAAAACTTACGATCGACATAATGGCATGTGAGCTACGAGAGGCGAAGCCGCGTCCGCGTCGCCCGGCCCGCCCGCGGCTTGAGAACCAAAACCGAAACATGAGAACGGTCAGACGCGATATTAGTGAGTCACTGGGTGCACTGTCACACGGTGGGTTTAACACGACACGGTTAGTTTGGGATCGGTAACTTTCGGCCGGAATCTTTGGAATTGGAACATGTATTCCAGGAGGGCGCGCACCTTGTTCTCGTGGGGCGGCTGCGGACGACGAGGCGGCGGCGCGGGCGCGGGCGGCAGCGACGGCCGGCCCCGCGAGCCGCCCGAGCGCGCCGACGCCGCCGACGGCGGCCGCGGCGCCGACGCCGACGCCGACGCCGACGACGGCGGCCGCGGCGCCGCGCCCTTGTGCGCCGTGTGCAGCGGGATGCGCGACGGCCGCCGCCGCGGCGTGTCTGGCGTGGAGCGCGGCTCCTGCTCCGGCATGGGCAGCGGCTGCATGTCGCGCATGCTGCTGTGCGAGCGCCGCTCCAGGCTGTCGCGCGCGGCGCGCCCGCGGCGGCTGACGGGCGTGGTGGGCGAGGGCGAGGGCGCAGGCGCAGGCGCAGACGCAGGCGCGGGAGCCGCAGCCGCGGCCGCGGCGGCCGAGAAGCGCGGGCTGGGCGAGGGTGTCGTGTTCGGAGGCCCCGTCTCCCCCTCTAATTGCCGTACGCGACTTTTCACACTGTCTAATTCGACACTCTTCTCTTCTAACTATAATGTAAAAAAAAAACATATTTAGCTAAAAATGCATAAACGTTTGTTATTTGAGTAATTACCAATACCCTAGCGGTTACTTTCAATTATAAAAATAAGTTTTTAGGGTTCCGTACCTCAAAAGGAAAAAACGGAACCCTTATAGGATCACTTTGTTGTCCGTCAAGACCCTTTATCTCGGGAGTGCGTGGAGGTATCGAGTTGAAATTTAAACAATATACTAACGTATACGGTCCCTTAAAACCGTTTTCGGCGTTCTCCGAAATTCATCCCCTAAGGGAAAAGAAAGGGGGTTGAAAGTTTGTATGTGGTGTGAAACATTATTTAGGTTGCAGACTTGAAACTTCGTTTATAGACTCTTTGATAGTACACAAAAAAAGTATATTTAGCGTTTTTCGAAGTTCATCCCCTAAGGGATAAAAAAGGAATTGAAAGTTAGTATGAGATGTGAATATTCAAGACCCTTCATCTCGGGAGTGCGGGAATGTATCGAGTTGAAATTTAAACTATATACTAAGGTCTACGGTCCCTTGAAACCATATTCCACGTTTTCCGAAATTCATCCCCTAAGGGATAGAAAAGGGGGCAGGGGGGGGGAGATTTTTAATAATTTGTATGATGTACGGAACCCTCGGTGGGCGAGTCTGACTCGCTCTTGGCCGGTTTTTTTTATCAGGCAAGTATTTGTACTTATAAGGACTATGCGCATGATAGATACAGCAAGGTGAAGCTTTGTACCAAACTCAACACTTAAACACCTACTACGACGAGGCCTTGATCGTAAACAACCTATGCTTTTATAAAAAATGAACTTGTTACAAGCATAACAATGCAAAAGTAACAAAAGGAATCCCCCATCATCCTCATCAAGATAATTTTTATAAAATTACAATACAGTACACTGATTCTGATTCTGATTCTGATTCTTGTGGTAACTCCAGCCAGCAGTTCTGCAGCAAGGACTCGGAAGCAGTGACTACGAGAGGGAAGAGGTGTTGAGGGTAATAATAACTTTAGGGGTTCGTATCCTCTGATTTAGCATGATCGGTAAAATCGGCGGAGTATGTCAGAATCACGCCGCACCGACCACACCTTAAATGCTAGATCAAACTGGATATGCGAGCCCTCATGCCTTATAAGCCTCATCAGCTGCCGCCGCCCCACCGCAGGCACTAGCAACCTGCCCGAGACACCGGAGCACCAAGTAGATAGGACAGGAGTGTAGGTGTGCAGTCGGGGAGTTTAGGAGAGAAGGGAGGTTAGAGCCGACCCGAATACATAGCATCGTGAAGCCAGCGTGAGGAATATAGATACTATACTTGGTGTATAATAGATATTAGGTGTGTGACTGCATGGTCTCCCCTCCCCCAGATTCTTTTCTTTACCCTTCTGCTAGGTAGACTGATCTCGTGATCTAATATAATATATGCCGCTATCTTTGCCTTGTAATGTTATTATAGCTCTGTTTTGCCATGGATACTGCGTTCTTCTTTTACGGTCATACCAATCGATATTGTAGTATGGATATTAAGCTTCGGCTCTTTTTTTCTCCGTTTCTTTGCTTCAATGCACTTACGTAACTTCCCTTATTAAATAATAATAATTTTGAAAAACGCTTAAAGTAACCAAAGGTGTACTTCTAGACGACTTCACATCGATCATGTATGTAATATCACTACAACACAACTCTCGAAATTAATTCAACTAAAACTATGCACAGCACGACACAGATGTTTACAAATGAACTATGTACCTACAAAAAAGGCAAATCCAATCTTCCGTTTTTCCAGTATAAGGCGCCAAGTTCGTAGTGTTTCCTGGAGCGGTGCATCAGTAAAACTTTAGTTGTACATTATATTAGCTACAGGTACTATTTATTGGCTTCTTTGCATCAGGTTTTATTTTTGTAGACTCAATAAAGTAATTTGTACCTATTCTCCCACAAAAGGCACAGAGCAATAAAACAAAGGCTTTTTTTTTTAGTCTGTTAGTAGCTTCCAAACTTCCAAGCTTACGCATCTGGTCGAGGGCGCTGTATTCCGGCCCCTATACAAAAAAAAACAATATTCTCAACTGGGTAGTCATACCTGCTGGTATAAAGTAGTTGTAGGTTTAGATCGCAATTTGGTTGTTTCCTTATGCTACTGTTAGGTATTATTCGTGGCTGGCGAAAATGTATTTCCTTTGTGTTGAATCTGTGATTGCCGAGTTTTCCTTTAACTAACTTGATTTAGTTTCCTTTTCTTGTAAGGAAGTCAGCAGCTGCGTTCTTTTAGAATGTACACACTGTCAAAAAAACTTTAAAATCTAACATGTACATCACCATTGCACTCATAATCTCTGTATCAAAACACAGACCACACAAAACAATCACAAACACTTTTTATAAAAAAAACACTACTACTTAATTAATTCGCTTATATAGGACCCTTTTGCCTTAAGTAGGTATATCTAGTGTACACTATAGTTCGATGACCTACATACATGGGTACCGGCTATTTAGAAGCATCGTCAATGCTAGTAGTGTTGGTCAGCTATTAAACGTATGTAACATGCTCAAGAGTCGAGATTGTCACTATTTAGGTAATGCAGGTATACATAATGCAAAGCACCGGACAGCTTTCCCGTTTTTATTAGTTTTTTTTTTTGTTGACCACGGGTATCACAGCCCAGGCCAAGCGGGTATCCAGGATTGCATCATATTTCATTGCGGTAACTTACGATTGCCAGATGAATTGCCAGTGTCCGCTAGGTCTTTGTTTATAGGTTGCATCACTTGCAACGGTGAAGTAAAAAGGCTTCCTTCTATGGGCAAGACCGCATTTAATTGTTTGCAGACAGAAAAATAGTTCCGAAATGTTTTTGTCTCGCCAGGGTGAAAGCTTCGAGAAGTGTTGGCCACGCGCGTTCGTTTAGAGGTAGTCGATAAGTATGAAGTATGTTTAGGTAATTTCTGTATGACCTATGCAACTTTTATGGTGTTATTTCACGCGTACGTTGGTACGTCAATTCAGATAACGTTAAATCGCGTCTGCCGAGCCGCGTCTGCCATAAACCTGGGCTGCCGATTCAAACGTGGAAATTGCGATCAATTGCCCTTAAGTAACTGTAAGGGGGCGAACCTAACATGTTGAGGTGTGTGCCCATACCTGCGCTTGTGCAGCGCGTCCTCCGTGTAAGCTCAATTTGAGATCTTTGATTTTACGGACTTAGGTCCGTACGGCCTTTAGGTACACGTGCTTTTAGTTAGGTCATGCTAGACATGGAAACGGCGGCCCTTACACTTGTAATCATCTGTAGGCACCTTAAATTTTACACCTATTAATTTACATGCGAAAAGGAACAGTCTCACCGGGGTTTCAGTTGAGCATCGCTATCTAACGGGTCAGTTTCAGCAAACGCACTATATATACACACAACACACTACACTGCACACCATTTAAATTGCTATTAGTTATACACATATGTAAAGTTTAGACGCTATATAGACGAATCGGTGGGCCGGCCGGCCGGCCAGTCGGCACATCTGGGGTTTATGGCACTATTGTTACTGATGGGTTTTGTAAAAAATTAAGGAGCCAAATATGGGCCCAAGAAAGCGACCGTCTCGGTCCGAGGATCGAACAAGACTCTATAAAATTACAATACAGTACACACAATATTAATAAGAACCTAAAGAAACTAGGTTATTTCATAACTGCAAACAGCAACACTCTTATCTGGCTATCCGTAGACCTCATGCTATAATGTATACAAACGGTTAGTAAAGAGTGTTAAGGATGCTACCATCTGAAATAAACAAAAAACTTACCCGAAATTTAAGGTCTTCGTTCAGATCGCGCGCCTGCTCCAGCCGCTCGAGTAATGTCCCACGCTGCTTCACAGCGCGGCTCATCCATTCACGTAAAACCTGAAGCATTCGTAATAACAACGCATTACAATCCATATATCGTTAGTTCGAATACCATTACGTAGGTCAAATCTCGCCAACATTAACTTTAGTTCTAGTAGGTAACGGGTCGGCTTAAACTAATGACATATATTTTGGAATATGTCAAAATAAATACCACAGCTACAAGATCTCTTAATCTTATTATGGTTAAAAACAGAATTTTACATTTTTCACGAATTGCCCCCGACTGTAAAGATAATCGAAAGATAAATTAGACCAACGGAAAATAAAGTAACTTACTAAAGTAGGTAAGTACTACTACTACTAAAAAAATACCCTTACATAACCATACCCCGGCTGGCGAGAGCAAAAATGCGTTGACAGCTTAATAGTGCGAGGACACACACTTTGGTCGATGTCGATAAAAACAACACGATGTACTGGACCACCGTTATGATATGCAGAAGTATTAATTATTGTTGTAAACAAAATTAAAACCAAGTGTTTGTATTTATTCAGTATTTTATGTAATTTTCGTAATATACAATTAGCATTTTTTCTAAATTTTCTGATTTAAACTCCTTCGCCTTGCCGATAAAATCCATTTCATCCAACTAAAGGACCGTTCTAAATCTACTGTAGTAATCGGAGCAAAACGAAATAATTCATAGTGATTATGAATTTGTTCTGTATTAGGTAGTTCCACTTCTCTGCCAGATATCAATTTATTTAAATTAATAATGTGAAATGTGTGTGTGTAAATAATAACTTTATGTTGATAGAAAATTGTTTTAGGGTTATTCTTAGAAACGCGTGGAGGTATCAAGTTGAAATAAATAACAAATACTAATGGCTCAGTTTAAAAAAAGATTATAATAATTGTGCATAATTAAAAGTCGACTATTCTATCGACATCCATATGTCGATAGAATAGTCGATATTTAATTAATTAAGCACTAGGAGCAGACGCATTTTTGCTCTCGCCGGCCGGGGTATATACATAACACTTACTGGGTGCGTATGCGTACCGATCGATATAACTTTTTTGGTATAATGTTAGTCGTAATAATGCTTATTTAACATACCTATTGTTATTTCATATTATTATATTTTTTTCGAATAACATATTATTATAACATACTTTGAGTATAATGCTTATTTCCGATACTAAATAATTCCATCTAAAGCGCAGTTAAAATATTTTTTCCCCTCACTAGCTCGGAAAGCGCTGTTTTGTCCTTTAAAACTAGCGTGAAAAAACGCATTTTATCCACATGTGGGGCAAAGTAATCTAATTCCTATCACTTACCACCAGTCCAGTATAAGTGAGTCCTATATGCCCATAGTAAATATGCGCAATCGGAGGTCACACCTTAAATTGGTCATGTGATCATGTCTTATCCCGCACTTGGTAAGCTGTTGGCAATATCTAAGTACCAGGAGCGTACCTACTCTATGACAAATTTTGAAATTGATTATGATGGTTTCTTCAAGATAACTTACATGTGGATAAGATTTATAATCGTATTAAGTCTGTATTTTCCTCGCAATAGTGAGGGGGAGAATGTTGTATTACACTCGGCGGCAAAGTTTGTTCAACTCTCGTGCCTTGAGTGAGACCCTCGTATTAAAGCTCAAGATTCCAGTTACTGAACCACTCGCTACGCTCGTGGCTCAATTTTGGAATATTTCGCTTGCTATCGGGTATCAATATAAGCCCGAGAGTTAAACAACAACTTTGCCCCCTTGTATATATAATAACTATTTTTATATACAATGTATAAAAAATAGGTTAGGTTAGAACTGTGACTCTACACATATGTACCGCTATCAGGAAAATTGGTTAAGTAAGGTTAGAACTGCGATGTCTGTGATCTCTTTAAAGAAAACATATTATTGCCTGCAGTCTCATACGTTATAATTTTGCGCGCCTTCTGGTGATGCGATTTTTTTTATACAGTTTGCTGGTTATATTAGGTATAGGGTTAGCTTAAAGTAATGAGAATTTTAACTAATCATTTTTTTTAATAAATTCAGCAAGTATAGGTTAAAACAGATTTTTTTTATTAAAATAAATTAAAATTAGTCTTTCAAAATCTACAAAAACGACCTCCATCTTCAATTTTTCGCAACTTGGTTTTTTTAACCCCTCTCAACATAGGCACTTTGGATTGGACCAAGCCCAGCTTTACTCGTTTCAATTGGCTTTGTATTCTGCGTTTTAATTGTTTTGGTGATGTTGCTTCCCACCCATCACTATAAACCAGTCTACTCAGGATTGCCCTATTCATCAATTGGACGAGCTTTGGGGACATTTGGGACATACATTTCCTTGGGGATTAGGGCTGCCATCTCGGATATTGCCGAAACCGGACAGAAAGTTAAAAATCCCGGACATTTCATTAAAATCGCGTTCTTGTCCCGGACAATTTTACAAAACAAAATTTTAATTTAGAAATATATTATTTTGCTAGGGATTCACTTCAATCCAAAAACCCAGCCCGGACCCTCCCTGGACGGGCTCCAAACTTTGACAAATCCGGGGAAACACGGACCCGGACGGATGGCAGCCCTAGGTACGATAAACACTTCTGAGTGCTGGTTGCATAGTGGTAGCTGGCTAGGTCAGGCCAGAATATTTATTTTTATTTATAAATCGAGACACAATCGGCAAGCACTCCCGCTGATATACCTGAGCATTGATAGCTGGTCCTGAAGGATTACTTGCCTTTGAAATTCCTTTGTCAGATATTACGACCCCAGATGAGTACAGTCAAGTGCAAAAATATGGTTCGACATAATCGACTCATAAATATGGTACTACGCTCTTAACTACACCGGCATAAGGTGCTATGAGACATATTTTTGATGTGCACCACCATATTTTTGCACTTGACTTCACTTTCTTCTCAAATTTGAGTTTAAATTTAAATTGATATTTCTTTACCTAAATGGTTTCTTCGTAATCCGCACTTGCTAGGTATTTCCTGAGGTTGTTTAACGGAATACGAGTATTTGGGTGCTTTTTGTCGCTTGAAGTGTTCAATATTGTGTTTCTTTAAAATATTTCTAATACAACCACGGGAAACCTCATATTTATGGCTAACTTATTCTGTGACACGCCATCCCTATTTTGTGCAAACTTAGCCACTTTCTTCTGAACACGAGCATGAAGAATTGGAGGTCTACCTGTTTTTGGTAAATATTTTGTACCAACACCAAGTTCCCATCGGCGAATCACGCGGTAAATTGTAGTCAAAGGGACATTCTCAGTTTTGAAGTGTGCAATCACCTCAGATTTTTCACGCTGTTTAAGAAGTCCATAGACGCGTTCACGCAACATCTCTCTCACTGACATTATTTATAAAATTATACAAATTTTTAGTCGTAAATGAAAAGGATTGTAATTTTTGACGTATATTAAACAAAAGAAAATCATTTTTTTTCTCGCAGGCCAGTATCAATCGAAATCATTCTCATTACTTTAAGTATATCCATTGCCACTTAATTATAGGTACCATATAATGGTTATTACAAATTAGTGTTACACGAAATGATCAATATTTAAAATAATACATTTTGTTGTTGTACCAAATGTTCAATATGTCCGATAGTGATTATATTCAATAATTTTTAAGAAAAAAAAACCAACTTCATTTGGTTCCCGGTAAAAGTAAAATTTTGAATTTGTTTGAGTTAGCCAGTTTACTTCACAAATATCCAATACACCGCACGTGTACGATTGAAAATTGTGGAGCTTTCTTAATGTCCCAGGGCTTCCATCATTACATGTGAAGTATAATCAAACGGAACTCCCTTGTAGACCTTTAAAACAAACAAAATAACAATGTGTTAAATTGGATGACAGACTGTAAATTATCGAGCAGTTTCATTATGCCATCCCTGATTATCAACATCAGGTCCACTCCAGCAAAATGATGGCCACAGTAAGAAAATACCTAAGCTAATAATTAGCTTCATAATTATTATGAACAACCTCTAATCACAATGAACGTGCCGTTCAAATTTGAGGAGTTCTCTGAATTCTTCTAGAACTCCTTCATCAGAATATAAATCAAATCAAAAAGATGAATGTCACAACTAGGATAATAAGTAGAGCTAGGTTTATTGACCAGTTCCACTTTGCCATCCCTGGTCTTCATCATCAGGTCCACTTCATCAAAATGTTGGCTCCCCCAAAACAATGTTTTAGTTACTTGAGGAAACCCTCAAATCAGAATGCATGTGCCGTTAAAATTTGAGGAGTTCTCTCAATCCCTCATCAAGTCCATCATCAAAATAGAACTATAATCAAATAGGACTATCTTGAAGGTATTTCTTTACAAAGAAAAGATGAATGTCTCAAATCGGATGATAGAGCTGGGAATTAACAAGCAGTTCCACTTTGCCATCCCTGGTCTTCATCATCAGGTCCACTCCACCAAATTGATGATGTTCGTAAAGAAATGCTCGAATGTCTTAAGAAACTACCCAAATCATCATGCATGTGCCTTTCAAATTTGAGGAGTTCCCTCAGTTGCTCATGGATCCCATCATCAGAAATTGATTTTGAAAAAAACGGGACAAACCTGGAACCATCTATTTTCAGACAAAAAAATATTTTTTTTAATCGGATGATAGTCCTGGGAATTACCAAGCAGTTCCACTTTGCTATCCCTGGTCTTCATTATCAGATCCACTCCACGAAATTGATGATTTTCGTAAAGAAATGCTCGAGTTTCTTAAGAAATCACCCAAATCAGCATGCATGTGCCTTTCAAATTTGAGGAGTTCCCTCAGTTCCTCATGGATCCCATCATCAGAAATGGATTTTGAAAAAAACGGGACCAACCTGGAACCATCTACTTTCAGAAAACAAAAAAAGAATTCAAATCGGTTCAGTAATGACGGAGTTATGAGTGAACATCCATTAAAAAAAAAGAGACGAATTGAGAACCTCCTCCTTTAGAAATATTGAAGTCGGTTGATAAATATATATATAGGTACCAAATGTTATATCAAATGTTACTAAACCAAAAAAAGTTATACGGATCATTACACACCCAGACTTTTTGTTGCAAAGTTGCGTTTGTTTTTGAATAAGTACCTAGCTTTTGAATGTTTTTTTTTAATATTCTCCAAAATAAGATTTTTCATTAGGTACATACCAACATGTAAATGAAGTGTATTATGCATAGCGCCGTTAAATGATCTTGTAGGCTAAAACAACCACCAAGTAGGTAACACAACACCGCTTCGGGCATCATGACAGGCTAAGCAAACGATGGATGGAATAACTTGACGCATGTCTTGCTGACTGTGACAGTCAAAATGTGGTGGCCGTAAGAGGGCCAGGCTTGGAATTGTTTTGTGGAATATTCCATAATAATACAACATTATCTGACTACGATATAAGAGATTACAATCTTAAGACGGTCTGGGTATGCTCAAATATTTAAAATACGATCAAACTTCCTCTCCGTTACGCAAAGAAGAGGCGGATTGTTATTTAACTCAAGGACGAGTTTATATATTGCAAAAAAAACCATTACAGCTCAACAAAGAGACTATTTAAATACGAAGTTCTTATTCCTTTTGTACTATACGGTTGGCCTGCCGCCACACTCCATTAGTTAGTTTTTTATTCTTCCATGTAATTTGCCGAAATCTAATTCTTACATAATTTGACGGGCCCTCGTTAGCGGCATGACACAAATGACACGAATTTTTAGCTCCGCCATTGTTGATTTGTGGTTATTTCATCAAGTGCCTATACCAAATTAGGTGTCTAACCATCCTCGGAGCCATCGGAGCGCGGAAGCTGTGAAATCAGTATGTAGGTACCCTTGACTGTGTTTCCTGTTCGTGACAGAAGTGTTTAGTCAGTGGTAAATTGGCTGGTATTAGTGCTAAAAACTCTTTTTTATTTTATTTTAAATGTGCCTACATATTTTATTTACTGTTTCCACGAAAACAGTAATCTGGGATTTTCCGGCTCGGCCAATTACTAAAAACATATACTTAGGACATTAATTTGCAATCTTTTTATTTTTTCACGTATTTACGTAATATGTAATTAAAAATTCACTTCAACATATAAACTGTAAGTGCCAATGTAAGTATGTAGGACTAGGTACATAGAGCGCTATATAAAGACCACTGCAGTGACAGTGGCGCCGAGCAGCGCGATAAACTCCGCAGTTCGCACGTACTCTGTTACCTCACAAGTTCTATGCAATTAACGAGGTTGGCCGACTTACCGACGAAACCGCTGCAAAATTGACGTTTTTTTACAAATTACCTATTATGCAAACATTGAACGTGGAACCCAGAAGCTTAGTAGGTATTTTATTTTATAAAATTTACTTCATGGTTTAAGATGAAGATGACATAAGAAAATTAATATACCTACCTAGTCTTAGGTAATAGGACAAAAAATGCTAAAAAAGGTAAAAATTACTTATCTCACAATAAAGTTAAAAAAAAAACTTGTTTTCTCAATCTTCATTCTACTGACGAGTGGCTTTAGGACTGGAAACATCGGGATGTTAACAACATCCCGACGTTTCGAGTCAATATACGCGTTTTAATCCGTTTTAAAATGTTTCATTCCAATCTCTTAAAACTTACCTACTATGTAGCTAAAGGTACGTTTAAAAGGTACATTTAAAACGGAAGCAGATAGTTACCTGATTTTGAACAGTAGAGCTGAGGAGTTGTCTTTGAAGTTCCACGGGATTACTCTCTTGGAGAATCGCCGCGAACTTCTTGGAGTCCGGGGTGGGCACACGCGGGGGTCGCGGCGGCGTGTCTAGCGCGCGGTCCAGCCGACCCAGTGGCGACGAGGAAGCCCGCGGCGGCGTGGCGGCCGCCTCAGCCTCGAGCTGGGCTGCTCTGGATAGCAACGCATCTCTTTCGCTGCGAAGTCGTCTCACGTCCGAACACTCCCCGCAGCCCGATAGCGCTCTCGCAAACGATTCCTCCGCCGTATCTCCCGAAGGTCTCTCGTCGAGCTCGCCACGGAGCAACTCAGCTTCGTCCCGTAATCTGACCCCTTTCCGTTGTATGACGTCCAGAAGCGCCCATAGCTCATCTTCGAGCGGACGGGATCGAGAGGCGGATGATGATTGAGCGTCTTTCCCACAGGAGGTCTCAGTGCTGAAGCCGGAATCTTGGACGGAGGGCTGCGGCTTGGTTCGGGTGGCGTCACCGCCGCCGCCGGCCAGCTTGCGTCGCACGCGCACGCCGGGCTCCCAGTCGCGACGGGTTCCACTAGCGGGAGTCGACGGCGCCATCTTCGACCGAAGATTCGGGAATGTCTCGATGACGAGATCGCGAAACTCGAGCAAAGCGCCGACCTCATTCTGGAGTTCCTGCAACACGATTATTTTAATAAGTATTTAATATAATAAATGTCAATGAATAGCAATGAAGTCTGTGATGGAAAATATTTTCAGGACACCTTCCTACGCGATACGTTGTTCAGATTTTTTTATCTAAGTGAAGTTTGTGGAATTCGGTGTGTTACATTACGAGTATAAGTACTTATTTACTACAAAAGCCAGCTTTCTCGTCCATTTAAACGAAGTATACGAATCCGTCATTTCGGCATATTTAAACAAAAGAAACAATAGGTCCCATTCAGTCGCAAGGTTCATAAACTTATAGTTAATTTGGCCAGCCCTTAACAAACAAGAAAGATAAATCACACGATAAACTCTTTTGTCGAATTGTAATAAAAATTAATTACTACTGGTCATTCAAAAGTTTGTTCAGTTTACCTCATAACAATGACCGTGTTCGATATAATTTACACAAATTCAAAACAGCATTTAGAGTATTTATTATTTAAGGAAGTGTCTTTGCATTTTTACTAAAAATCAAATCATTTTTGTGTATTTTCGGAAATCCATGATCGCACTATAAACTACAAAATTAAGTAAGTAGATAAAATTGACGTCGTTTGTAAGATCTTCGGCAGCTTTTTACTTTCTAGGTAAACAAAGAGATAAAACGGTGATTTATTTGACAGTTTATATGCATCCCTCCTCTTTTGTGGCACTTTAGAGGACAACGTCCGTTTTGACGATAAGTCAATAGATTCGTTTTATTTGTCCTAAAGATACTTACTTAGTTATGATAGTAATCAAGACTTCAATATGAGGATCATCAGACAGTTGGGTAAATTGTTTTATGAGTTCTATGTTGAGGTTTCTTTTATTCTTTTCGAATGACCGCACTCTGAGTTATTACCTGTTTTAATTTGACTTGTTTTTCATACTACAAAGCTCATCTAAGTAACGTACCTGTTATAGTAGTCATACAGTTTTATCGTGAATCGATTTAACCAGACAGGTGGTCCGAGTCGTGCTCGTGCCTCAATTGGTAGTTTGATTTGCACGAACTGAACCACTGAAATAATCAATTGGTAGTGATTGGTCATGGAAATGAACCATAAATACCATCTCGCAGATCAATTTTCCAAGTTATTATAACAAGACATCTGCAAGTCTGCAACGCAATGCAGATTGTAATGTGTACTCAGTGCGAGCTAGTAACCTTAGTATGAGTAGTTTTGTTTGAGAATATTTCAGTGCGCTTACCTTGAGTTTTACGAAGCCACGAGTCAATAGCGAGTGCGTGATTCGAAAGCATTTGCAACTCGCTTCCATCAGTTAAGAACGAGCAACATGCAAATACTTTCGAATTGCGTAGTCTCCATTCTATAGGCACTCATGGTACCGGTACAGGACATATAAGTTATAAAAGAGCAAATTCCATGCTGTATATAATGCGGAAAGCTTCCATGTTATTAAGGATCTATTTATTAGGATATAAAGGATAAACATACCTTCGTCCTTTACTAAGATATGCTTTTCAGATATCGTCGCCCTACTTTAAAAAAGACATCACTTTCTTAGATCACAAGTCTTATGACGAACGGCTTCAGAAATTATGTCTACAGCATTGGAGGACCAAAAGAAACGAGGTGATCTTATCGGGACCTATACAATTTTGCATGGACACTACACTACAATGTTTCAAATATTAAAGACCGTTACTTATTAAGCCAGAATGTAAGGTTGAGACTCTCAATTGAGAGGACCCTCTACAAACATCTTAAGGCTCTGTGTACTACTGTCTACTAGCACAGCCGTAGGAAACGCTGCACCATCAATGAACACTTTCAAAAATAGACTACTGTTATTTTAGAAGTGCTGTGATATGTATACACGCATAAGCTCCAAGCCAAGAGCTGCTCGTGAATAAAATAATAAATAAATAAATACCTACTTGACAAAAAGTCCATACTTCTCCGTAGTTTGTTTATTCAAGTACGTAATTATTTTATTCAAAGTTAATAAATATCTTTATTCAAAGACATGTTTGAATAGTTTTGTTAATATATCTAAACATAAATTACCTGTAATGCGACGAGGGACTTAGCCTGCTCCGAGATGAGGTAGTGGAAGGGTTCTGGCTGGGAGCGCAGCTGCATGCACTCCATGCCCGACCCGCCCGACCCGCCACTGGCGCTGTCTGCACCGCCCGTCTAGAAAGCAAGATATCATATCCACATTTAAATGTCATCATTAGGTAGGTACTTAATGTTCAATCAGAAGCTAAATATGGAAATTGATAGTTTCTAGTTAACCAGTCCCCGCTGGTGGTACATGGAGGAAACTCAGTAATGTCACAGTGTTCCATTCACCATGAAATTGCGTCAAGCCTGAGTGCGCGCGCGCCCGGACAACCCGCGTTATGTTTTCCTTTACGTTTACGACTATTGTGCTTGTTGTGATGCGATGGTGCAAACATTGCAAAATCGTAGACATGATGTTATTTGAGCAAACATAGTTCCGGTTGTAATCATAAGTTTACCACACATCACCACATACCTACTACAAACTGTAGGTATTTACTTTGATGAGCCATTGGTCTTGTATAATCAAGCGTAACAAAACATCAAATAAACGGGCACTTATTACAAATTCTTTCTCAGATTTATTTGAATTCGGGTAAACTTAGACGCTTGGCTTAAACCAGCAATTTGGTAAAAAACGGTAGGTATGCCAAGATCATTTCAAAAATAAATAGGTGCATGACAATCGCTTCACATTATTCAGAGTAATTGACGGTGACGTAAACACATTGCAAAAAAACAACACATGGGAGAGTCAAACTTGAAATGCGTAATTCGTTATCTGCGCAGAGAATAGAACAATACCTTGTGTATATCCCGTCTACACATTTGACACATCACGCGTTTAACTACACCTTTCGATTTTATTTCGAAGCGTTTCGCGGTTTGTAGCTTAGATATATGTACGATTGAGTCGTAAAACTCGTAAAGAGAGACGGGCAATCATCAGCAGTTTCACTTGCAATTTACGAAGTAAATACAAGAGATTAACGATGTCAATCAAATGCACTTCACTTCCAAGATAATAACGAGATAAACCTTTGAACACGGTTGCAACAGCTGAGTTAACTAGTTTTCCAGAGTGAACTACGTACTTGAATAGAAATTTGCGGTGTATCACTCTTTATCGTTATCGATAAAATAATCTTGACGTGACGAAGAAGGTTTATTATCAATGAGCTGCATGTCGTGTTACGTTACAGTGAATATGAAAAAATGCGTCAGCTTTAGTTATTTATCAAAGTTCGTTTATTAGGAGATTCTAACAAACGAAAACTACTACTAGATACTAACAGCAGTATCGTCAGGTAGGCAGTGGTCAAAAAAACCGTTAATTTTTTCGTACTTTCGTTTGTCATTATATTTAGGTATAATGGACCAATCTAAAAATAATACAAAGGTGTTACCTAAATAAAACATCGAGTCCTACATAAAGAACATGCAATAATATAAAAATACTAGGCCATTACTTCCTTTTAAAAATACTAGTCTCGGTCCCTAGAGTTGAGACTTATTTAAAGTTGGTGAAATAATTTTCATTAGCTTGCTACCTACTGCGCTGTTTGCTTGGTTATGTGTGCTAACGTATGACGGCGAAAGTTCGTGGAACAAACCGGATGGGCGTGCTTCCTGCATACCAACCATTTGAATTTTCCACAATTGTAATAGAAAATTATAGTTTTTCGATAACAGACGGATAATTAGGCAAAACAGGTTTGTGCAGCGTGAAAGCAGGTTTCGGTGATTACCGGGTGTTGACAAGTTGCGGAACAATCGGTCATTTTGCTGTGACGTTTTGGAGGTAATTTCATAGTTTCACTTTCTTCGTTGCGTCAGCAAGGCCGTGGATAATTGTCGCTAAGCACGGGGTGGTATAAGATCTGCTAATGTGAAGTCACATTAGCTCTCGTGGTACTTTGACGTAGGCATATTGTAGGTATTGTTTGTTTTCAAAGACGCTTACGTAGGTACCGTAGGTACGCTGGATGAAGTAACAAAACTGAATGCATGGGAATTTAATGATACTTCAATGTTTCGATGGGTAAAGAGGGGGAAAGGTGTGACAGTACAAACCTTGTATTTTTTAGAAACTTGTTTTTTATGTAAGTAAATAAACAGCTGTGTAAGTAAACAGTGTAAGCAGGCTACATAATACTATGATGTGGCATCAGTCCACGTCGGTGATCCTGTGCTGGCGAAAATGGTGAAATAATTTAGGTAATGATATATTTATGTTAAGTATTTTTTTACCCTATTTAAAGTATTTCCTAAGCTTTAGCTTATTTAGTCAATACATTACGTACATATTTAGTAAATTAGGTTTAACCGTTCTCCAGGAACAATTAGTCCCTATTTACAAGAACGACGAAGTCGCTTTGAATCAGCCTCAAAACGAACATTCGTATAGCTAATAAAAGAATAAAAAATATATGTTCGCCGGTTTTTTTTCTGATGATGACATAGGTATTTATAATTCTTACTAAAGAGTAATCAAGGGTTCCAGTTCCTTTGCTTAAGATCGCCTAAATATTATGTATTGCTATGAATAAGGTCGAGAAAAGCAGTTAACGTAGACTACCAACTACTTACAACAAAATTTGATTTTGATTGATGGCCTAGTTGTCCGACCTCTGCTTCGGCGCAGAAATGGATACCTACGACCTACGAGTACCACTAGACATCGAGTTACTAACAAGACATTAAGAACCTACAGTTAGGTACTGAAATAATATTCTGTCTGTTGTACTCAGGTTTCCTTCATAATTAATTAAATAATTATAAACAGATACACAAACTAACATATCCCGCAATCCAATATATTTTATGCCACACCTGGCCATAAAGTGCATTTTTCCGCACGCAACGCGTACGGAAAAACCCGATTTCTGCCCAAATGTAGGCATAAAATGATGTACCTAACACGCGAGGTAATAAATAAAGCCCTTGATCGCATAAATATTTACGTCCCACGAGTGATTACTTCATTATTAACTAATAATTAATCAACAATCGATTACGTACCTAAGAAATGTGTCGACCATGAGTTTGTCAGCATTGTAATGGCATTATCACTATCACTAGGCATAAAATTGTTAGGTATTCACTTTATAGAGAAACAACGTTATCCCTTCCAAGGAAATGAACTGTCAATCTTTAAAGTGTCATATTAAACGTCAAACTTTTATGAAATTATGACGTTTACTTAACACTTTCACAGTTTGGGCTACCAAAATCTATAAAACTTAGCAAAGGCGGACTATGTACTACAGCTCCACGTGTCAATTGAGATGATAAACGTACATACAAAAACACCATGACGATAGTCGAATTGATTTGTCGTGCACTTGACAGTGGTCAGTGGGGCACTCATCTACAGTTTTGAGCAGTACTGAACTTAAATTGTGTACGTATATAACGGGTGTTTCCTGTAATATAGGAGCAATAAATTTAATCATAGGTTCCTCAAACTGAACAACGTTTACTAAGTGACTTAAAAATAACGTGTGTTTTGATTTTCATTAAATTACACTTTAAAGTTTGTTGGAAGACGCAATGTACTGCGAATTTTGTTTATGAACTATGATGACAAGAGACGTCAATTAGGCTGATGTTAACGTACATACATTGAAAATACTATTTAGTTTGAATGAAAAAGTGAAAACCTACAGAGTAACTAAGAGAAAAATATTCGTTCCTTCCTCTTTGGATGAATTTCATTGCAATCCTGCCGCTCGTACATAATTTTTAAAAGTTGTTAGGTTTGAGAAGCACTATCTACGATTAAATTTATTGCTCCTATTACAGGAAACACCCGAGATAACCGTAATGGAATTTCAATTAAAATTGCGTTTAAAATAATTTCGTATGTTGCCTAAATGCATTAATAATCTAGATCCGCGTCATAACATAACAGCTCCTCAAGCTGCGTGTTAATAAGTCGGATGTGTCTGCAACGTGTTCTTGTTTGGTCGTGAAAAAACTTACACGTATTATTAAGTAATTACACGGTGTACTTTAGTCCCAATTAGCGTGTGGTACGCGAACCACACACGGAGCCGCGTATGAGTATTTATTTAAGTTAAGTGGTCTACTTAAGCCAGTCCGACGAAAATGAGGCGGTTCGCACATCCGTACTTTAAGAGTGCTATCACAAAATCCGCCCGCTCGCATTTCAATATTATTACCGCCAGTTGCGCTCCGAACGCGCATCTGTGTGCGGACACACACTACAATCAGGTATACAAACTTATTATCGCCATGCTCTTCGAACGGCATAGCAGGTGCGGTTAGTGCGAACGGGAGCGAGCATTCATTGATTGTAAGCACCGTCGCGCGCGAGGCTAATGGCGTCGCGACGCTTGACGCGCGGACCAAACATTATTGATACTTGCGCCAGAACATCAACTATTACTTGGCGTACGTGGTGTTAGAAAATGTACGAGTAATTTGTATATTTGTTTTGTGTTTATCATAAGATTAAAAATAGTTTTATTCAAACGTCAAATGTCTCTAAATAGTATCCGAAGTTATTTTGGAAAAGGATTTTGTTTTCTGCCTCCGAATCCAATTCATTGTTTTCATATTCATACATATATTGGTACATTTCTAAGCATACCTAACTACTAAAAAGTTTTTTTTTTCAAAATTTAAACTCAATCTGAATTCTATTTTGGGGTGGTGATATTATATTGAAGGTTACAAAGCCGATAAGATGAAAAAAGGGACGTGTAATTAAATAATTTTATTTAAACGTTTTGTAATTTTAACTGAAATCCGGAGGCATATTTTGGGCGTTTTTATTATTTGTTGTAAAAAAATCATTTTTTGAAAATATGAAAAGTTTTAATTGTTTTCTATTCAGAATCGCGAGCTCTTTCAATCGCAGTAGGAGAAAAAAAGTGTTTCAAGATTTGTTTTCCATTTCGCCACCATCATTTCATAGATTCAGTATGGCGGTAGCACATTAGAAAGTTTGAAAAATGTATGGAAAATTTAGGACACTTTTTTTCTCCTACTAGGATTGAAAGAGCTGCGATTCTGAGTAGAATAAATATAAAAATTTCTAATTTAGCAAAAAGTGATTTTTGTACAACAAAAAATAAAAATGCCGTTTTTTGAGTTCCATTTTTTTGTCAAATATCTACTTGACTTGTGGCACATCATCTGATAGGTCCTTAGAAATAAGTTAAAGGTCTCTTGTACAAAAAATTGGTTGATCCAGTATCGGGAGGTCCAAAAAACCGGCCAAGATCGAGTCGGACTTGCCCACCAAGGGCTCCGCACAAAAGTGGCATGGAACTCTCAGTGTACGGCAGTTTCAGATTTGGATTGCGTTGATGTAGAAGTTTGGTTTTTTTGCAGCTTCAAGGGGCCGCAGACCTGTGTATATTATGGTATTAATTTTAACTTGCAACCTTTACTCGTTCCCGAGATAAAGGGTCTGGACAGACAGACGGGCGGACGGACGGACGGACGGACGGATAACAAAGTGATCCTATAAGGGTTCCGTTTTTTCCTTTTGAAGTACGGAACCCTAAAAATGTGAAAGCTTTAGGAAGTTAAGATATAAGACAACCTTACCACGAAACTTATTTTGAACGAATTTGTTCAAAATAAGTTTCGTGGTAAGGTTGTCTAGCCGTTTTTGCCAAAAACTATTAATTGCTAACATACAGTTAAGTCCCTTGATATTTTGAAGACACTTATGCCTTTTTGCTTGCACAATATTTATGTCGTATAACGCTACAAAACCCTCAATTATGCTTGGTCCGACACGCTTTTGGCCGGTTTTATTCCGGATTTTGCTCATATAGCAATATGATTATCCCTGACTAGGGCGGTGGCACCAGTAATGGACAAGGAACCAGTAACGTACAGTCACTTTTATTATGAGGAAATAAGTTTCATGCATTTATTTTGTGTCAACCAATTGACAATCATATGACATTTGAATTAAGAATATAGTGTCCATCACTCCTGTCTGTCAGCTTAAAGTGTTCATAATGGGTACCGTCACCCTAATACACCTAAAATTTCTCCATACTGTCCGTCTTAATAAACACTCTGTATTACTGAAAGTATCTAGAAGGGTTGGTTGCGGTACAATCACATTCGATAAAATCATTTCAAATTTTTATTTCAAACAGGTCTATAATATAGTCAAAAATGTAAAATGCTTATCTCAGTAGTTGGTCGCGGTTTATTCACTTTTCCAAACGCTTCCAGCACGTACTCGTGCAACAAAACAAGCAAATTGTACAGTCCACAGAGAACAACACAGGTCCTACCTCTACGAGCGCGCGCGCGGTACTGAGGACTAGGCTAGCGCGGATTGGATTTTATACACCATTTGAATATTTAAAAAAAAATACGGAATTTAAACAAAAAGTGATTTTTTCGATTTCAGCATGTTCTTAAAAGAATAAACTTTAATGTTGTATACAAATCATCCCAATATTTTGTCAAAATTACTGCGAAAATCACTGCGTTTGCAGTGTATTTTTATCGAAAAATATGCATATTCAAAGTCGAACTAGATAGGTATCTGTGTAAATTATTGGAAATATGAGGCCTATAAGTTAAATAAAACCATGTTGCAATATTATATCAACCTAGAAAAACATGTGTTTTCATGTATCATGTTAACAATAATCGAAGTCAAACTTCTGTCTCCGTGCGCTTTTCAGAAAACAACTGCCAATAATTGTATAGTAAAAGTTAAAACATTGAGTTTTACTCAAATTAGAAGCTTACAAGTTAAACACTAGGAAATAAGCTATCAAACATAGTTAACAACTTTAACAAACAGCTCACAGTTTCTTTGTATTTCAACGTCAAAAAACAGCTTTTGTTGCTTTTCCGTACAAACCGTATTGATGGCCTCTTAAGGCATTTAAATCATATCATAGTATATAGGCATTAGGCATAAATGTATGCATAAATGCTAATTCAATTAATAATCGGAATCGTCATCACCTAATTGATCGGCTTTCTTGGAACCGGCGTACCTATTTTGAAATGTGGATCAAAATTCAATAGCACATTTCAGTATGCGGTGCCTAGAGCCCGTCTATGCTAAGGTTCCTACATTTTTATAGCACAGACTCTGAAAGTGTTAAGTAAACGTTCCGAATAACACTTAACGATAACGAAAAGATAACGTGGTTTGACTCTAGCTTCCATGTCTGGCGATTTGGTTTCTAGCGCCGAGAGAGTCGCACCGCCATGTATGGGTAAATCTTTCTAATTAGTAGCCTCCACTTGGCATGAATAACAGTACAAATTGATCGTGTGATGACGGCTTACGAAGCCGTTCACAGAAATCAATATGAAAGTATAGTGATATCGAATTTCACTAAGATTATGAGATTTAAAAAATACCATTAAACTGCAGTTCGTCTCAAAAGCAGCAAATTACGTCTCCGCAGTTAATTAAATATTTGATTTAAAGATACTAGCTCGATAGTTCCGAATGTTCTAAGAAATCAATTTGTTTAGTCATGCAGTAGACGCTTGGTTTAACTCTACAGATACTTAATTCATTTAGCGAGAACTCGCAGTAGGTATATCACAAATCACAACTCAAAGAGTTGCGAAATGCGAAATCGTCAAAAGAACGTGAGTGTGCTAGAATACTTAAATTAAATCAAACATTCAAACCGAGAGTAGGTAGATAATATGTTAATCTAGGTAAGGTTAAATTCTGCATTTGCCTCTTTATGTTACTCCTCAATCAGAAAAAAATATATTCTAGCTTTACTATGTTATCAATATTTACAGAAAAATATTAGGTAATAAAATAACACAAGTGGGTATAATATTTGTACAAGACTATTTGTGACGGCTCCAACAACAGTATACAATATTTGTCTTACAAAAAAAATGAAACGTATTATATGCGACCATGCCAATGCAAAAAACTTTGTAATGAAACCTCGAGCTCGGGACAAAAAGTGAACCAGTGTAATTACTACACAATTCGAGATATTAACCGGGCGTGGCCGTGGAAAAATCACGTATGATTGAGGGTTAGATATAAAAACTACCTTAAAGACGTTGGCACATCAAACGACGATGCCCATAATTTCTCATAGACAATAGTTTTTATTATTATGTCTAAGGATGGTATACCTACCAATGTATTAAGAAAACTAATAACTGGGGTAAGCGGTGAAAATAGCAAGCAAACCTGATTCATTAAAAGACGTCCATCTCAATACTCATCCATAAGAAAAAAAAACTAAAGCAATTTAATGTATAATACCTACTACAAACAGACCAACAAGAAGTGGCCTTTGTTATGAAATCAAGATCTAAGCTCTCTTCTACTTTTTTGTTGACTGACAGACTGACACATTGAAAGTTGTCTAAAAAGCGTTACACAAAAAAGTTCTTGGTTGAAAAGTGTAAAAACGTCTGACTAAACCATTTCCAACTGCCATAAAACCTAAAATACAGATGACAACCGTATACCTCTAAAATTTCTAACGAGTTATATTTCCAGAAAATAAATGTGTCCTTATTCTGTGTGATTTCTAAAAGGGCCAATCTAGGTACCTTCAGCATGACCTACGTAACCACCTTAGACTAACTAGTTAGGAGTTAACATTTTTATTATAGATATTGGTGGTAGTTAACCTAGAAGAATTAAGTAGCGAAACTGTGGTGAATTTTCCGATAATTTGTTGGCAAACAGTTGACACTTGCAAGGAAAAATAAAAGAAGGAGCGACGTGATCCAATCGAGCGTTACGAGCTTTCACTCTCCGACCTGTCCGCTCGGACAAGGTTCATTTTCAAATCTAATAAAACAACAAATAACGAAGTAAGCAGAATATACAGTAATAAGGGAAAGTTTAGATAATATAAGATGAAAGAAAACAACAAATACTTAACTGAGAAAATAACCACCTGCACAAGATAGAAATTTCCTTTGGAGAACGATGTTTGAAGACTGTGTGCGTCTGGTTTGTGATTCGGTACTTTAGGATTTTTTACATATACAACATAGAGAAAATCAGCTGCAGAAATAAATAAAGCACGGAGTACAAGTGTATGAACTCTTCTTCGAGGTAAAGAAGAATATTATATATAGGGAAGGTACACTTGCTCGCTTCTCGCTTGTCGTGAGATGAGAGCAAATTAAGCGAGTCAGCGAAACAGCGTCTAATATTAAAAATAACAAGCAGGCAGGCCAAAATAAAAAAGGCTAGAGTAACGAAACCAGACTATAATATACCGGGTGGAACGGCTCGACGATCCTTTCCGCAAAAGGGGGATTGTTTAGATTTAGTACTGTATTTCCTCTAAAGAAACTAGGCTCATATTCGTAAGCGTTTTTAAGTTATAGGCAGTTAACTTTTGATGCAAAATACTGCAAGTGACAACCCTCATTAGGTTCAATAACATTTAACAATAACACAAAGGTCAGTGACATTTACCAAAACAACATTTCTACCCCATAATATTTCCCAGTCAATATTACAATTGTGTGAACTACCCACTTACAATAATCTAACTAACCATAGATAAATTAAGACTAAGGGCAGTTATACATGCAGAATCGTAGAATTGAAAATAATATCTTCTGAAGCCTTTATTTTTATAATTCAAATAAACATGTTACTTTTGCATTTATTTCCATACAAATCGGTTAACCAACAGCATTTTCTAGCTTCCACGCACCCCGCCTAGTATGCTCTTCTGGCGGTGTATTATGGGCTTTATGAACCTATTTATTGTAACTGCCCTTAGTCTCAATTTCTCTATGGTTAAGTTAGATTTTTGTAAGTGGGTAGTTTGCACAATTGTATTATTTTGTTTGGGAAAAATATTAATTTTTACTCAGTCTTACCCGTGATAAAACAGTGACGCAAATAAATTGCAAATTACGTGATAAAACCTATTTTCAAAATGCCCTTGGGAGCCCGCGATTACCTAAATTTGCTTATGTTATACGGGGAGTGTAATTATAATGCCGCCGAGACGTTACGACGCTATCGACAAAGATATCCTCCACCACACCCAACTAGCCGTATGTCAATTTTACGGGCCTTTGATCGCGTGGCAAATAATCAGCCCATAGTACCACAAACGGGCCAAAACGACCAACGGGGAGGAGGTGTAGTTCACATTGCACCAAGGTTTGAAGAGCGAGTGCTGCGGTATGTCGAGCAAATTTTTGTAAACATAAAGTGTCACATTACAGTTACATGTAGGTATAGTACATAGTAATAGCAGGGTTGTCACTAAGAAGAACATTAATTAATTTTAATATTTTTACTGATTGTTCGTAACAAAAATATAAACATTACTAATCGATTCTCCTTCACTTAAACTAACCCCCCTTTGCGAGAAGGATCGTCGTGTCTTTCCACCCTGTATAGTACATTTCGATGCTAGTGCGGAAAGTATGTCATACTCGGGACAAGTGAAAAATGACATATCTGCACGTGAATCGAACGACGTTTTTCAATACAGATGCGAAAAAAATTAAAATAAATAAGAACGAATTTGAAAGTTTTTTTTATTATATCCGTGACACGATTGTAATACAGTTGATATATTAAGAACATCTTTAAAATGTTTATCTTTATAATAAATGAAATAATAAATCGCATGTGACAAATCGTATCGTCATGCATGTCTTATAGGCCCTTCGAACATGTTTACGCCTCTACTTTGACTGACGTTTCGTAGGCTCTATTCCGTTTCATACACATAGATTTATAACAACTGTTTTCAATGTTAATATTTTTAATGAATGATCATTAGTATGACGAAGAAGTAATTATTGAAATATGAAATATCAATATCCTAAATATTATAGCGTTAATAGTAGTTATATAGTTTTATTACGGCTCGGTAAAGTTAACGAACAATAATACTCTTCGGTAAGCAGTCATGAATTGGAACACAACTAAATTTAAAAAGATTGGAAAAGTAAAAAGCACTAGTTCGCAAAAACAAACTTTGCGCACGCAAAACAGCCAAAAAAGGGGCACTTTTTGAGCAACTGTATTGAAAAGTAATATAATAAAAAAAGCTTCAATTGTCACAATAAAATGACTCGTTTCCATTAGAAATGCGTGCATTATGAAATGTGATAAGTGATAATGAAATACCGTTCGTATAGTTGCAAGTAGCTCACGCATACGGAACAGCGCATACCTGTGAACAGCCGAGCGTGCCTCCACGCTCCGCCCAAATAGCTATGCAAGAAACTAAACTGTATGTGCGATTTTAATATCATCGTAACGTTTTGTAGCATATACTCAAATAAGGTAAGGAAAAAAAGGGAAACACCATTAGCTGATCAGCGATATTTTTATTTTTCAGAAATATTTTCGTTAGTGTAGGTTCACCTGGTTTTCAGCTATATACTTACAGCTGGAATAGCTCAATTATGAATGAAAAAAAAGGCATTGTAATGTATAAGATGGATTATTTTTCATATATCTAGGTACAACAGACTACTTAATTACTTATAAAATAAGTGACTTAATTATTTGTTAATTATTTGTACGAGCATCTAACAAAATATTAGAATCTTAAGGAATCGGAAACGTCAAGTAAAATGGCATCGTGTTATACGAGTATGTAAGTAATGTGTATGAAATTCAAAACAAAATATAATCTCTTAAATTGAATCGACAACTGTCTTAAGACTGGTTGCGGTAAACTGCCTGTTAATACCTTCGTCATATTAAATAGGATAACTAATAGCTGCACCGACAAGTCTAATCACTTCGTTAATTGGGCATAGTGCAATCCATCTTCTTAGTAGGTATCGTATTGTGTTGTCTAAAGGTGACACTGTCGCAAGTCCATCAGTCATCACCCAATTGTGATTATCCAAGATATTTCTAACGCTATTCAATTGTCTCAACCTTTCAATGTCAGTTTGCACATCGGATGCAATGTTTCGCCAATCTCCATCACAACAGAACGTTTTCAAAACCGACAGAAACCATTACGAAACTGCATTATAATGTTTCGATAGGTGATTAAGCTGTCATATGGTGGTCCTTTTTGAATTCGTATATTTAAATCGCGATTATGGAAATAAATGCTAGGATAAGTAGGTACATGAATTTATTTATATATTTTTATTTATATTCCAGTTTTCTAGTTATCTACAGTTTAAGCGGTAACCCAGTGACGCAAACCATAAGGTTTAACAAAAAGCCACTACTTATCAGTTACTAGACACAAGATAAGCGGATTGACTCGTAATCCGTCCCCTTTTAAGGCAAGCATTTAGACGTTCATTGTTTCAACTAAGTGCGTGGGCGACCGATTGTTGCACCCACCATCTGTTCTGCTGATGAATTGCAGCGTGCGAAACAAATTAATCACAATTATACACGCGTGTAAGCACTAACAACAATGGAATAAGATTTGATAGTGTGACTAATCATATGTGCAAAAGCTTTTTGATTAGAAATTTTTAGAGTTTTAACCTATAGCAAAGCACCCACCTGCCTACGTTCTCACTCATATTTGCTACCTACTTAAGAGTTCACATATACGAGCAAAATAGAGCGAAATAGATCTAATTGCAGAAGCACCCAAAAAAATTAAATGCCATAGCAGGCGGGCGCCTCTAAATAACCTGCGTAATCAGATAATTGCTGTTTACAACTAAACTACATTTTTTGTATATAAAAGCTTTCATAGTTAAAATTTTTTTACTGACCTCGTTAACTTATAAAGGCGTTGTATTAATACAATACAATGATGTTGATAGGGCGACACTTAACGCAGTGTCAAGGCCTAAGTCTTGGGGGCTTGGCTACAAGCGCTTCCCTCCCCGCACCTATAGGTACTCTTCTTAACGACAACTCGTTGCGAATTGCCGTTGCATTTCGGCTGGGCTGTGACGTTTGCGAACCCAATGCATATGCGGCTCAGTGGTGGAAAGTGGCGGTCATCATGCCCTAAATTAATGTCGATGTGCGGGGGAGGTTTCTACGGCACTACGCCCTGAACCTGATATATATTGCGGAGGGCGTTGGTAGCGGCGAATGTCCCATGTGTGCTGGAGCCACCGGGCCTCTGAAGGTAAGAGGCCAGACGGGTTAACTTTAATACCGTGGGAGTGCGGCTCACGTCTGCCGTAGGACGCGACGTGCATCAGCAGCAGCATGTTCGCGGCTTCGCACATTGGCCGTTCTATGCGGTCTGCGGGAGCGGCGGCTGGGTTGGCTGCGTCACAGAAGCGGGAGAATTACGAGGTCCTGGCGGTACCTGTTTGTCCCTCTCGCGGTGGAAGACCGGGTGCTGGTGTGCCGAAGTCCTAGCATTAATTAAGGTGGGAAAGCGCCTGAGGGAGAGTAGTCACGATCCTCGCTTTCTTTCTTTCCTGTTGCAGAGGTTGTATATTGTCAACACGGAGCGGGTTTGATGGCTAGTTATACTTTGACTTTGTTATATGATTGTTATGGTTAAGTGCCATTGGCAACTTCATTAGCCACAATAATGCCTGTTTAGGGTATAAGGCTGTTTAATTTGTGCCCAATATAGCATTTCATTAGCCGTATGGACGTTTATACGGCTACTACAGTGCTGTATTAAAAATGCCAAGACTCTTTAGAAATGCTGTAATATGGTCGTTATACTGCTTTGGTGTGTTACTTGTGAATAAGAGAAAAAAATGTCCTATCAATTGTAACAATGCAAGTCCCGAGCCTAGCCGGCACACCTGTTATAATAGTTGGCGCTTACGAAAACAAAAGTAGATAATACTATTGCATACAATACAATCCCTTTGTGTTAATACAATGCCTTTGTAAGTCAGCTGAGTTATAAAAATTTAGATTTTACGAGATTTAAGAACTAGTTATTACTCAATTATTTAAAAAATCTTGTGGGATGCAACGTGCGTTAGCACGTTTGCAACTTCCCACTTGAATCTTACCATTAGGTCCGCTGGGTCAGCCGCAGAGTTTGCGGCCAAATTGAAGCATGCCAAGTACTCTGCCTTGGAACCAATGTACGATTTTGTGCCCGTTGCAGTGGAGACTGCTGGACCTTGGGCTTTGGAGGCCAAGGAATTTGTGAGGGATTTGGGTCGCCGACTAAGGGATAGGGGAGGTGACCCTCGTTCCGGATCGTACCTGGTGCAACAGATCTCACTGGCCATTCAGCGCGGTAACGCTGCCAGTGTGATGGGCACATTTGGGCCGGGTACGATTCGGGGCGGTTCTTGTAACTGACTCTAATTAGTGAATAAGAATGACAAAGCCTGTTGCGGATCTCATCATTGTTTTGTATGAGACGAAGCCTGTTGCTGATTGTCTTCTGTAGCCATGCCTGACGAAGCCTGCGTTGCGGATTACTAGTTAATTATCGCTTTTTGTTACATTATAAATAATGATTTTAAACATATAATAAATAAATAATTTTTATAAATTATTTAACTAAGAATAATTTTAATAAGCTCAACGGCTTCGACTTTGACTCAAACAAAAGCATGTAAAAAAGGGGCTATGTTTGAAAAATAAAAGGATCGAGTCTTTTGTTACTAATCGTGTTTGCCCTTTTAATAGTTTGAATGATTTATGGTGTACTTTTATTTATATGAATATCAAGCAAGTAGTTATCATCAACATTAAGATCTAGACTGCAACGGTTCCCTTTATAAAGCGTTTACGAAAACTAAAAGCACAGAACTTTCATTAATACCTTTTCTCTAGTTTGCCTGTTAACAAACACGTGCGTGTATGTGTAGCTACGAGTACATAAGCAGGCGTTCGGATTATGAGCAACAAACGAAGTAGTTAAACGGTAATTTTGACAGCCTAGATTGTGAGTCAATTACGCCATAATTCGAGGTTTCGTGCGCATTGGGGCTACGCGACCAGGCGGGGATACGCTCGCCCGCTGCCGGAATACAGAACATAAACAAACTTATAGAACAACTCAAGGCAATCGTCATTCGAATGTCAAGTATTTAATACAAAACAAACATATTTAATATAAAAGGAAACCATAGCAACTACAAAGAAGCGCTGTCCTTGATTGTTTCTACCAATCAATAAAGTTCTCTACTTTTGGTCGGTAGGTAGTTTTAGTACCCAACAACAAAATCACTTTTGTTATTATTTTATTAGAGGCCAACTTCGTTTAGACATAATAGTTACAGTAAAAAATCTCTGACCGATCCGTCTCGGGCTGCCTTTAGACCAAATATTGACCCAGTATCAGTCAGCATAATGGCCGAGAAGGCAATTTTGTGGGAGTAGACTGACGCTTCGGTTCCTTATCGGGTTTACCAGATGCTGTTATTTAAATTTATCTGATCAGTGCATGTTTAAATTCGTGCCAATGTTGTTCGAAACGAATTGACCGTGGTGTTTACATATTCGGATATAAACAGATATGGAAGTTTCTTAAGGGAAGCGTCAATCGTGTTGTGTACATCGAGCTAAATTTAACTTTATTGTTACTCTGCTTAGGGCTGCTTGCACCACCCAGGGTTAGCCACATAACCCGGAGTTAAGCGTTTTTTTGTATGGGATTGGACAGCTTAACTCCGAGTTAGCAGCTCAAGTGGGCTTGTAAAGCCTAAATATAAAGAGGAGCATTAGCGAGGTACATAGGTACTTATTACAAAATTTTATTAAATTTACTTCTTTCACAATTAGAAAGACAAGCCATCAGAAACATTTATTACCATACTAGCTGTAGTCTGTGCAATATCTTTATAAATTGTAGCCTATGTGTTATTCTGATGTATAAGCTATATTATTGTAAAGTTTCGTTAAAATCCATTCAGTAGTTTATACGTGAAAGAGTAACAAACATCCATACTTACATTACAAACTTTCCCGTTTATAATATTAGTAGGATAAAAACCAACGATATGTGTACCTACCTATGTATTGGTTCAATTAAAGTTCTGATTATGATGATGTTATAATTTAATTTAGGTAAGATGAGAATGGCTTTCTCTTCCACGTTTTCATTAAGTTGCTTTAGAATCTACCGTTATAGATGTTTTAAATATAAGCAATCTACACAAATAAACTATTCGATCCATAAGTGGTAGCCTGTATACTATTCATATGGAAAGTTACCTCTCTAATGGCACGTTATGAAAAAGTCGATAATAGAGGATGTTGTCATCGACACCCATAAATCATCGGACGCAATCATTATTGGTAATCTTCCGATTGGAACAATATTACGGCTGAAATATTTCGATATAAATACTAGTCAGTAAGGTTTCTGTGCGAATAATCTGCTTGTGGTGGACTTCCACTGAATTAAGTAGAGAACGTGTCGTGGTGTGGCTAAGTGTAGCCTTTTAAATGCTTTAACTAATGGCACTGTTTAAGCCGTACAGAAGTAAAATGGCTACGTATGATTCATGCCGACTTGAGGGGGATTGAAACCTTCCAGAAACCCTAGAAAACCTAGATGGATACTTCATGGTCAACACAAGAGCGTTTAAATGTCATTGATTATTTATTTACCCATTATATAATGCTTTATTGGAAAATGTTTGAATATTTTGCTAGACGCGCTCAATGCCTAAGCAAGAATAAATTGTGACTGTTTTTGGGAAAACGTCCCACTGTCGATATTGAGTTATGAGTAGTTCCTAATACTACAGATCATACGCTATCTTTTGGTGAAAGATATATGTCTCTAGGTGCTATAGTTATTTTTTTTTAATTTGCAAAAGTGAAAAAGCGACAATTGAGAAAACGTTGGTTAAAGTTTGGGAAGGCAGAAAACACACTTGTACTTTGAACTTATGGAGTGGTTAGTATCAAATGAATTGGCAACTTCACATTAATATAGCTTATACATCAGAATAACATATAGGCTACAATTTATAAAGATATTGTGCAGACGATGTCCCAGGCACCAGCTAACATTAAATAATATTTAAAACGGGCCACGATCTTTACGAAGAACGTCATCAGGAGCGGCCACCAGCGACAGAGGCAAGTCGTGTTTAAAGATCGAAACATGTCGAGCGAAAATCGACCAAATTACGTGAGTGACCCGTTTTAAATATTATTCAGCAATAGCAATTAGTGACAATAACATAAGCACTTGTGTCATTCGAGCAACACAGACTGGCAGCCTGGGAGACAGCAACGCGACATCTTACCGAACAAATTATTTCACAGTCACGACGATAGTAATGTAACGCTACTCCACATCTCTACTCATAACTCAGGAAAGATACGGTTTTGTCAGACATTAAATTATAATAGCCTGATTTTCTCAAATTAAGTTTGAATGGGATATTTACAAATAATATATGCAAAAATCCTACAAACTTTTCTTCTGGAAGTAGGTAAATAGTAAAAAATTAAAACTTAATATAATATATACCTACTTATATATAATACACAATATTATTTCAAGTAGATTTTTTAAATTTACGATCAAAAACATTTTTCTTGTTTGTGAACATGATGACATATTTGTCTTCTATCTGTTAAAAGCGAAACCGAAGAAAATTTAATCACGTAAAACCGTTAAACCTACAAAATGCACGGCGCGGGTGATATATGTATTTTTTCATTAGAAACAAATGTTAATAGGAAGAAACTGACCCTGACCTATTATAAACGCCTAAAAAAGCATGTATACATAAAAATCTTACAACAAAAACGGTCGTAACATGTGTACACATATTTGTGACGATTAGCATGTAACGATATTTTGTTGGATTTTGTTGCCTACATAATACTCACGATATATCCGTTATGGGTATAACTCACAATATTTACCTTGTCAAGATTAAGTAACTCTTAACGATTCCCTTCACCGTTAAGTTTATTCTATTTATACTACTTAGGTACCTACCTAAAACTTTTTACCTGGACAACCACGGCGTAGCCAACAGAAGGCCTAGTATAAAAGTTGTACGACATTAACTCCTCGACCGCGTTAGCGTATCGAGGGGTCAAAATATGAAAGTTGCCGGATGATTTATATAAACGGCAAACATAATTTGAACTCCCGATACGCTAACGCGGTCGAGGAGTTAATGTCGTATAATTTTTATACTAGACCTTCTGGAAGGGCAATGATTTTTGGCGCTAGATGTTAGTTCTACTGTAGTTTTTAAATTTTCTAGAAGGTAAGGTAAGGTGAATCATGGTTCATCCAGTTTTATGGGTTGGGAGTAGGGTTGCCAACCGTAGTGTACAATTTTGCGGTACATTCCGGATCAGCATGCGGGATTTGGCTATAAAATGCGGGACGCCGTCAACCGACTTTTATAAGGTGTCCTGGACTGTCAACCTATTGAAAGGCATACAAAATGACCTGGTTAACTTTCTTAAAAAGAAAATTTTTTTCTTTAGAAATTCAGCCGATGTAGTTGTAGCTCAATTTTTTGCCGAGAGTTTTTAGTTATATTTGTTTTATACCTACAACATTTTTACATGTTTTAATACACAAAATTAAAAGATCATTTCAATTTGAATTAAATACTTTTTAAATTTTGACATGAAACACTTTTTCAATTGGTAGTCAGTTTTGGAAAAATCCACCACTTTCCATTATTTTACCATTTTTGCTCAGCGAGCTTCAAACATCTAATCTTCGTATCATGTAGTTTTCGACCTTATTGCTATTTACTCTTAATGAAACATTTTTTTTCTTGTTTTTGGACATATATGCAGTCTTCTACGGAGAAAATGGAACACGTTTGAACATTTTCACACAAAATTATTTAGTTAAAGAAATGTTAAGTTTGGTACATTTTGGTAGAAATACACGAACATTAGCCAAGCTTTATGGCTAAACTGTTACCTTTTTCAACCGACGAAAAAAAAGGGAGGAGGTTCTCAAGTCGACGCGTATATTTTATTTTTTTATATTTTTTTTATGTATGACCACGCATAACTTTTTACTGAGTAGTTCGATTTTGATAATATTTTTTTTTATTGGAAAGGGTATTACATAAATGAATAGACATTTGTAAAGTTTACTTCATACTCTATCCAAAATTTATAAATTGTGTATACCTATTCCGAGTTTTTTTATATAATTTAAACTTTCGTGATAAAATACGTGAGTGTTAACCGTTGCAATTTAATTTAATACCGAGTTTTTTTTTTCATAAAACATAAAATCACGCTAAATTTCGCTATAAAATATGCGGCGTAAAGTCGGCGTCGCTAGTAGGTACGCTTGCAGAGCTGATGGAGAGCGGACATGTCGCTCTGCGCTTTGACAATATTTACAATGATGAGAGACTGAGAGTACAGAACAGAGAAACGTGTAAGTAGTGGATATCAAGATATTGCGGTGACTTACTAGCCCCTTTGTAGGTATAGTTGTGATCCCTTGGTATGCCTATCGTTTGGTTACTGTATCAATGTCGTATCTTGTGTAACATTTGCTGCATACTTATTACTCGTAGCATGTACGTTTTAAGATAAAAACAGAAAAGTATTTTTGATATGAACGGTTGCATTTACGAATATGCACCCATATAGCAAAAGAACCTATAGTTTGTGTTTTGACATATAAAAAGCATTGTTACGAGTAAGAGTTGTAAGTAGTGAGCTATATTAATTGCTTATTATCCAGTCTAGTCTGAAAACGGGACAATCGGCGTCCCGCGCGGCCCCTTTGCGGGACGCGTCGTCAAGACCCCAGAAACGGGACGTCCCGCGTATAGCGGGACGGTTGGCAACCCTAGTTGGGAGTCCAGCTTGGGTGGGAGTAAATTTGGAAGCATTAGAAACTTCGCGGCATCAGCACGGTCGAGCGGACGGCATGCGCGCACGCATACGCAATGAGTCCAAGCGGTAATTCGCCGCAATGGCCGCTCTCGCGCACCGAACGACGCAACAAAGTTAGCGCTGTACCTAATTAGTCTTACCTATTTCTTGTATTAGTGACAAAATAACTAACTTACTAGGTATAACAAAATAAAATAAAAAACATTCTGACATCATGATACATCAATTTCAGGTATGTGACACGAACGTGTTTAAGGCTGCGTTTTACCAAACTTTTTAACCAAGAGTAACGCTTACTCTCAGACAGTAACGTCAAATTACTATGGCATTTTGACATTAGTATCCAAGAGTAAGCGCTACTCTTGGTTAAAAAGTTTGGTCAAATCCAGCCTAAAAGAAATATCTAAACATTGGATAACTTTTAAGAGTCCACATGCTCGAGCAAAAGCGAGCGGGATAGATCTTATTGCTATATCAAGCTCGCCTATATCAAGATTATGTAAAACCATCAACAGCTGCAGTCGAGAAACCGATGTTTTTTGTGATTCGTTCGTACAATTTAAATTTCAAATTCGTAACTGCTTGTCCTTGTTATAGTGGAACAGAAAAAGAAAAAAAATCGATTATTTCACCTAACTAGTTGAACAACAACTTTGCCCATAACGATTTTTGTTTCTCAATTTAAAATATTCTCATAAAATATAAAAGTAAGTGATGAGTACAAATCTGTTTATTTTATTTCATTGTGTAGCATAACTCTTAAATAATGTTAAGGTTTTATTTTTTATAATGCATGCGGTGTTTACCTTTAAGTGATTGTTACACTTAGCAAGTATGTTATACTTATAATTGATTATTGTAATTTCAGTGTAAGCAATTGTTGGTGAACCTAAATAAATAAATAAATAAATATTGCAAGAGCACGCGAAAAATGAAAAGGCAATAGTAGTAGCACCTATTCTTAAAAAATAGTATCGTGGTTTTTGTTAAAAATCATGTTTTCACGCTTACCAGTTTGAAGGAAATATGTTGAAGTTTTATGTAGGTATGTGAATATCTAGGTACTTAGTTGTAATCAGTATTGAGATCTTGACGTCTGAATGAACAATATAAGCTCTTGTGCTAGTCAAGAAGAAGCTGGTTGATTTCATTAGTACGGACACTACCTCTTCTCTACATGTTCGATTTGAGCTAATAGTAGAAGATCCGACGCTACATCAACCTTCGCCGAGGTGATTAGGTGATTAATGCACTAAAAAATAAATAAAAAGTAGGTTGGCTGAAAAAATCCTGGACAGTATATTAAATTATTAATTAACAAAAGATTTTTAATTTAAAATTTTACCGGCAAGATTAATAAAAAAATCTCATACCAACAGAAAGTATGAAACCTATAGAATGTGCAAATGATAGGTTGGCGATTTTTTACCTGGACAGACTACTAGGTTGGCAAGTATAAACAGGTATATTGACGTTAGGTTCTTACACTTTTAATGATTAATAAATAAATTTTATATCAACATGAGCGCTGTTTTATTGCGAACACGTTGATATAGGGTTGGCTGCAAGAATATTGGTCCTAATAGCGGTTGGCGATTTTTAAAATTTAAAATTTTAGCCTAACTGGGAACAGAGCGACAAAGAGGTCTAATCTAAGTATCCGATGCGGCAGACAAGGATGTAACACGGCAGCTGCGCACGACGCGATACTCCAACTAAAGTGAGTGCGCATGTGATAGAGAGTGAGAGCGATATATTATACTGAAAAACCTAATTAGATTCCAATATACGTCAAAAAAGTGTTGCCATTAAAATGACATATTTAGTGGATCGGTAAATATTCATATCTGTAAATGATATACGTAGCTATTTACTTTATTTATAATATTAAAGATAACATTTATTTCAATTTCTTAAATAAACAATTTTATTAAAACACCAGTCGCAAAAAAAAAACAACAATTATTTTGTTTTACTAGCTTTAACCCGCGGCTTCGCCCGCGTACTAAACGTAATTTTCAACCGTCATACAAAAAAGGAGGTTTATTTATTTATTTCACGTCCGCTAAGTTGGATCTAAAAATCGTTGTTGGATTTGAAAATCGTTGCTGTTTTCAAAATCAGCGACCCGATAACGACACCCATATCAAATAAAATAGTCGTAACTAAGTATTCTTGTTTCCCCTTTACAAACTTTGGACCATCATTTTACCCCTACTTTGAAAAATCCTATCTTTGTGCACCCCTTCACCTTATTAGAAACCTACGTACCAAATTTGGAATCTCTAAAACCAGAAATAAACATAAAAACGACACCCATATTGATATTTTGAGATTTCAGCCCCATCGCACCCCATCAGGGAAGATGGTATCTCACGTCCGCCTCGTTGATTGTTGAAATTGTTATTGTTTTCGCAATCAGCGACCCAATAAACCAGAAAACGATACCCATCCATGTTGCTTTTTTACTATATTATTCCTTTTCCCCCTTTTGGGGGTAGATTTCTCAAAAAACCTGAAACACATCTTTACTCATTTATCTTTATAAATACTCCTGTAAAGTTTCAAATAGAATAGTCCAACTAACCCATTCAATGCCGAAGACGCGAATTCGCGTCCTGTGTATGCGTAAACGTGATGCCGAGGACGCAAATTCGCGTCCACGAGTTATTTGTTTTTTTGTTGCTAGAAATCAACTGTACTTAAAAGCTGATACGAAAATGTTATTTTATTTATGAAGGACAATATTATACCGTCGCTGGTTTCTGGATTCAGTGCATTTGTAATTTTCATAATTCTTATCTCGGATGCCGAAGACGCGAATTCGCGTCCTGTGTATGCGTAAACGTGATGCCGAGGACGCAAATTCGCGTCCACGAGTTATTTGTTTTTTTTGCTAGAAATCAACTGCACTTAAAAGCTGATACGAAAATGTTATTTTATTTATGAAGGATAATATTATACCGTCGCTGGTTTCTGGATTCAGTGCATTTGTAATTTTCATAATTCTTATCTCGGATGCCGAAGACGCGAATTCGTGTCCTGTGTATGCGTAAACGTGATGCCGAGGACGCGGTTTCGCGTCCTCGAGTTATTTGTATTTTTTTGTAGAAAACAACTGTACTTAAAATCGGATACCAAAATGTTATTTATGAAGGATAATATTACCTATACTGTTGCTGGTTTCTGGATTTCATGAAATTGTATTTTTTTATAATTCTTGTCTCGGGTGCGGAAGACACGAAGTCGCGATGTTGCTAGAAAAACAATTATTTAAAAAAGCTTTTCCCGAGGTGATTTTTAAGACAAATTGTATACTCTTACCGGTTATTAAAATAGACACATTTGTAATACTCAACATTTTCATTTCGGGTGAACCGGAGGCGGATTCCCGTCCCATTATGTTTATAGGTAAATAAATGTCTTTTACCTATTATCGTAAGTAATTCAATCATGTGTTATATATTACATTACAAGGGATTGAGATTGTATGAAAATCTTAATGCGGTTCACAGAATACAGCTACTTACCAAATTTCAACAGTATAGGCCTTATAGTTTAGGAATAAAAAGGCTGTGACATACGGACGGACAGACATACATGACGAATTTATAAGGGTTCCGTATTTTGCCATTTGGCTACGGAACCCTAAAAATATATGCACGTATTATAAATGAATAACTATATATATATATAAACAAAAGGTTGCGAACCACTGTTTTTTTTAAATATTGATACTAATTTGCAAAAACATGTCATTTTATTAGTCTAATAAAATAAGTGTATAATTACTAACAATATATTTACCTATTACCTATCTCTATCTATTATTGGGCCATTTTAGATGCTTTTTTTCGATTTTACTTTATTTTTCAATTTCGAAAACTTGAATGAGAATTTTATACAGAATTGCGAGCTCTTTCAATCCCAATAAGAAAAAAAAGTCCTCTCATCTTTTTTCCACTTAGTTACGATTTTTCCATAGACTTTCACGTCCGTAACTCAGTGGAAGTAGCAATAAATGTATGAAAATTATGAGACACTTTTTTTTTTCATTATTGGGATCGAACGTGCTCGCGATTCTGTATAAAATACACATGCGATTTCTAAAATAGGAAAAAAAAAACAATATAAAATGGCCCTATTAATAGCTGAACTGATAACTACTTCACACAAAAATATCAAAATACTTACCATTTTTGTCCATTATCTAATCACTTGCTTTTAACACTTTCTTTATTATAATCTAACTATACAATAAAAAAAACATGTATGCGGCTCAGTCTACGGCTGTCACGTCTATACTGAATACGTTTTCGACAAAAACTGTTTTTAGACCCAAAAACATCACTTACGATGCCGAAAACGCGAATTAGCGTCCTTCAAGTGTGAACTAACCTAATGCCGCAGACGCGAATTCGCGTCCTTCAAGTGTGATATATAACCTAATGCCGCGGACGCGAATTCGCGTCCGTTGAAATGTTAACGTGATGCCGTGGACGCGAATTCGCGTCGTCGCGTAGAAGGCGGCGGCACTGCGTGATGATTAAAAATATGAGGCGTCGGCAATGAATGGGCTAATCATCTTTCCCCATACCAACTTTGCACCCCCATTTCACCCCCTTTAGAGATGAATTTTGAAAACTCCTTTCTTTCCTTTTTACCAACCCTATATCAACGTGTTCGCAATAAAACAGCGCTCATGTTGATATAAAATGTATTTATGAATAATTAAAAGTGTAAGAACCTAACGTCAATATACCTGTTTATACCTGCCAACCTAGTAGTCTGTCCAGGTAAAAAATCGCCAACCTATCATTTGCACATTCTATAGGTTTCATACTTTCTGTTGGTATGAGATTTTTTTATTTATCTTGCCGGTACAATTTTTAATTAAAAATCATTTTTTAATTAATAATTTAATATAGCCTGTCCAGGATTTTTTCAGCCAACCTATTTTTATTTATTTTTTAGTGTATTAAATTTAATTTGAAACATGTTTTGTTCATTAATCACCTCGGCGAAGGTCGATGTAGGGCCGGATCTTAAGACTATAATGAAGAAAGGATGCAACTTTTTACAAATTATTAAATTTAGTTAATTATGATATCCGGCGCTTTATTGCTTCTATCCCTAGGTTCCTTTCCTACAGTCAGTAGTATTAAATCACACAATGCACTTTATCCGTCAACTACCCCGCCTTTTATAAGGCTCGTCCGTCACGCTGCACCGGCCTTGCATTCACTAAATTCAGTGCAAACGACAAATGATCAACTTCTTTCAAAAACGCTATTTAATAACAAACGTATAAGCAGCATTAAACAATTATGTTATGCATACGTATGCACAATTTGTAAAAATTGCCACAAGAACGGGAAATTAACCACGTCAGGGAAACGGCTATCTAATTTCCAGATACACACTTAAAGTTATGGACGCAGTTGAGTGTGTAGAGAACCAATTACAGTTTAGTTACATGCTACCTAATTTCATTGTGAAATCAACTCGCAATCATTTGTTGATCGATATAGCGCAATAGACTATTGCTGCAACAAAATCTCAGAAAACGATATATTTTGATATCGAAATTAATGGAATTTATTAGTATTTAGATACCTACATCATCAAAGGCATGAACTAAATCATCTATATCAGATCAGAATAGAAAGTCGAACAAATCAAGGAAACGATATAAATCTACGTAACGTGGTCTTACTCAACTAACACAAGCATATTACGTTGGCAACAGAATGCAGCATCTAGTGTGAAACATGGGTTTATTACACGAACGAATCGCGTCGGTCGACATGGGCGTAGACGGAGATAAGATCCAACGCAATTGACGTTTAAGACAACGAGAAGAGTCATAAAAGTAAGCATTAATTCAAGCGAGTCTGTCCAGTCCATTCTGCTTAATATTCTTAAAGTCCTCAAGCGTCCATGCATAAATAGTCTTCTCAAAAACAGTTCTACGAGCCTAGTCGCGATTGAAAATAAAATGATAATGTTTTATTACTTGTTGAGCATAATCTTAGATGAACCTACAACCTACAAAACAACAGCTGATAAATTAAAATATTACGAATGACAATAGATAAATGCTGTAGGTTTTAAAATCCAATCATTAGAACATCACATATGTATTACGTAGCTGGACTAGCTTGTATGGCACTATTAACGGAACTAATGAGGCCAACCCTCAAGCCGCGTCCATTTCTGGCTGCATCTATGTCAACTCAGCCTGATCCTGTATCTTTACCTTGGCAAGTTGGCACTAATAGGACAAGGACATATATGTCTTTATTACTATAGGTATCTTATAAGTTTGAAGTATTATATTATAACCCAAGGACAGTATTAAAAAGCAGAAAATGTGTTACGCAAAAACGGTTTGATTTGAGGGGCTCTGAGAGCACAAAAGATAAACGATATCTCTTTCGGCACGTTCAAGTGGGTCGGGCGCAAAGTACTAACAGAAGTTCGACAACGCTATAGCCTAGAAACTTGACTTAGAAGAGTTTTAAGTGTAGGCGCGAACAATACAGTGAATCATCGCAGCTTTGCAGCTGTGAGTGAAGCCCGTAATCTCTGCCCGGTGTTCTGAGTCAGAAATCTGAAATAAAATATCTGTTGTTGTTCTGCAAAGGGTAACTGGCCTTGTTTCTTTTAACGGTTAGCTGCATTTTGTATAAATTGTGTAATGTGCCCAATAGTATCCAAACTAAACAAACACAGAATATCCGTGAATAAATACATTATTAATTAATATGGAAGCGGCGCCAGAACTAAGCATTTGGGTCAATTATAAACATGTTTATAGCTCTATACCGTTTTTAGCATAATTCTTTCACCTCCTACAGACGTAGCTATTAACTTGAGCTTGCTAAAAGAAACTAATCTATTTATGTTCGTTAACAGCTTGCACGTGTGCATTAAACATTTTTCGTAGAAGTCTAGATGACAGGGGATACGTACAATGTACATATGGCAGCAGCTGAAATAAAGACCGATTCTATACTCCATAGACGTGCATTTTTAATGCTTCTAGGAAGTATGATGGTGAGATATCTATCATACGTCTTGGTGACACTTCAAAGAACGGCAATCGATTGTTCCGTGAGTAGGACACTTTCACTGAAGTCTTCGCTCACGCCTCTTAATTCAACTTCATGAGATACAGTTCCGTATAGGTACTCGGATTAAAATCCAGCTACACAATAAATTCATTCCGATTCGCATGCACACATTTCATAAAGATATTACTTCGCTGCATTGTATTGTATGACACCACTTTCTATTTGAAGTGTTCAGACCCAGATTATGTTTCCCGCTATTTTGTGCGTTCATGACAACGATAAAATTCAATATAGATTTTAAAATGCGCTAGGTTAAAAAATTCCGTGTAGAGTTTTCGTTACAATAAAATAGTAGACGATAACAGAAAGTAAGTAGAAGTTTTAGTTCCACAATTGACTTATATTCGATCAAAACTACTGAACTACTGTTTTGTTACTTACAACTACCTATACTTTCTTTGGTTAACAATATTTGATATTCTTTTATGAACCTCCAGGTCTTTTTTATTGTTGTGTTTCTATCTGTACACTATATGTACGTTATCTCCAGTTTTTTTTATGACTGTTTGTGTTCTAAATAAATTAAAAAAATAAATAAATAATAAGAATAGAAATTAAGACAAATGCGTACGTAATGTTGAATACACAAGTTATAAGTAAAAGTACCTATTAAATGGTAGTGCAGTTCTGCTGACATAATATTAACATACTGTCGGATATTAATGTTGTACAATTCAAGCTGCATTGGAACTGCTTTCAGGAAATCATAAAACTCTAAATACCTATCTATTGCAGTGCAGACACTGCAAGCAGATAGTTTCCAACGAACTAATTAAACCACGACGAAACCTGATAACGCAGTGTCGTGTAGCAAGCAATATGACACACGAAACGACGTCGAACACGCCGTGCTTCGGCCAGCTCGCTTCACCAGCTCTTATTACTTGTGGTTCAATAATGAAGGTTTTTTTTACCCATATTCGCTTTCCACCACTGACTTCCTGTTGTCTGGTTTAAATGCTTAATTAATGTCAAGTTTCCCAAAAGAAAAAAACTAGTAGCTTTTGAAAATCATTTCTAGTACCGTAAAACCACCCAACTATGGTCCAAAACCTCCCAATTATGCTCCAAAAATCACTCTAGTCTAGTATCTATGTTTTGATGTGACTATTATTTGAAAGACTCAGTTCTATGGCAAAACAATAGTAAATTGTAAAATAAGCTCACGAAAAATATAAAATAACTTATTGGTATTGATGTTTAATTACGTTGAACCATAGTTGTAGTACTGGACTACAGTTAGATGGTTTTACGGTACCTACTTGGTAAAATTTTACTATATACGAGTAACAACAAGGTTTATTTCGCAGAAATTCATAAATAAGACGTTTTCTCTTTCCAGTGAATAACGCTGGTTTTTTGCGTTGGTCGGTTTGACATTAAGTAAGAATATTAAGTAAGTAAGAATGAACTGATTGCATTTCCAGTTTTCTATTAGAATTACGAGTTGACTTTAGTAGTTTTTTTTTCAAACAATTGTAAATTACGAAATGAAAATTCGATTTAACTGTTGACATAATTTGTGGTAGAAGGCGGATGCGGCGGCGGAAACGACGACACGGTCCAGGGAGCCCGCAGACCATGGGGTGACGTCACCGAGCGCCGCAGACGGATATTCACCATAGGTACTGAACCAACCAGATTCCATGACAGTGTGGAATTGTGGATACGTGGACAAAATCATTTCTTAATTCATTTCGGATTCTTATACATATTCACGATTTGAGACATTGAAACGATGATTAAAGCTAACCCGATCGAAACTACGGTCTTTTTAATAAAAATATTATAGAAAAATCACATTTTACTAACGCCGATTCCAATGAATTCTCAAAAATATATAAAAATATCAGTTTTATGATATGCGAGATGTTGTACCTATCATATAGGTAATCTGTCAAGGTGATTACATGTTTGATATAAAAAAAAATACATTTTAGTAATTGATACCAGCGGCGTTAAATTTTAACGTGATTCAGTTTAGGACCTAAACTGAGTCGCTGCCATACAACTGAGCACAGTTAAGAATCTAAACTGAATCGCGTTAAGACTTCGTGGTAAGGCCCCAGAACAATGTGTATCTGTCTAGTCTGTCTGTGGCAAATTAAGTAGGTAGCTACCGAAAGCGTAAATCGATTTGAGCGTGATTTTATTAAATCGAAAGCTATGTCTCCAAGATACCTATTAAGCACAAATTGCAACTAGTTACAGAATCTTAAAAAATATTGTTGTCATGAAGCTTTTCTAATTTTTTTTACTATACTTGTGAAAATGAGTTTAGTTATGACAGTTTTGATATGGTTAAGTAATTTAGGTGAGTAGTCTGAGTAGGTATGTATATACTTTATGAAATCATGGTCTTGCTATATTATATATACATTTCGAAAGTATTATAATATGAACTTAATATTACAATATAAACCAAACAGAAATATTATGATAAAGAATAAAAATATGTCTGTCTACATAAAAAGAAATTAAGGAAATGATATCAATTCTGATATGAAATGATTGGAAATTGCATGCTGTTCTGTTACAACCAAAACATACGTGGATTTGATGCGAAGTGTCAGCCAGAGTTATGATATTTTCCACATTTTAATCTGATTTCACTATTTCTACGCGCCGACCTCTCTGATACACTGTAACTCTGTATAAAAAGCAGTCAGGTAAAAACAAATCATACTATATTACATTTATGTCTTTGCTTTTACTGCGGGCTCTCTCACTATGTTTTTGATTAATAAATGCCACATAATTATTATCTAAACTAACGACCAACATCAAAGTGGTCCGGTTTTCTTATTTTTGCTATTACTATATTGAAGTGATGGCGATGGAGATAAAAGAAAATCTTAATAAAAAAATAAAAAAAACTATTTCTAGTTAGCTTAGTTAACGCAGGTATTTAAGGGCAAAGCCAAAATACGAAAAACGTTACGCGATAGCGTGAAGGACTGAAGGTGCACCTTTACAAATCAAAGATCTACGTGATATATTGATCATGGTCTTCATTGGGCATTAAATGGTAGCATACATCACATGCAAAGTATTTCGAGTGGTGTTAATTAACTATTTAGAATCGTGCTACTCAGCCGTGGCATCCAAGTTGAAAAAAGTAGAAAGTCAGTTGAGACTGGTATCTGAGGCTCGTAGTATCGAATTCAAATCACGAATCCGCCCCGATAGTGACTGTGTCGCCGCACGCGAACAATGATCTGATCTGTATGATGCCTCAATTAGAAACACGTAATATATCGTAAAAATTAGAAAAGACATTGCACAATACGAATCGTTACTTTCTCAGTTAGTTTCCGGTATCAACCCATGCCAAGAAACGGGATTCAATAATAATACCAAAAAAAAGCGACCTTTACAATTCGATAGCTATTAGAGCACTTGATGAATAACCTTGCGTGGCCGATTATGTCAATCAATCAGACACTTAAACAGTTAAATCATGCACTTACGTGTTACCGAGCCTATTGCATACGCATGAGAGAATAGTAAGAGGAATCAGGAAGCAGGCTTTACGTGCCTTGCTTAAACAAAGCAATCAGAACGGCAGATCACAGAACGGAAATTGTTGAGTGCTCCAGTTGCTGGGGAATAGAAAATCTTTAATATAGGTACAGGTCACAGTTCGCAAACGGGTCGTAGGTATGGCGTATGAACATGAACAGAAATGTTCGCCCTCGAGCGTTGTTAAACCTGAAGGCCTAGTATATTTTTTTAACTTGATGTACTTGACATTTACTTCTCAATCGCGTTAGCGTATCGATAGTTCAAATTATATTTGCCGTTTGTATAAATCATCCGGCTACTTTCATATTTTGACCTCTCGATTCGCTAACGCGGTCGAGAAGTAAACGTCAAATATGACATGTATAAATTTATACTAGGCCTTCTGTAAGGCTGGCATACCGCTGTGACTTACGCTCGCCCCTTACAATAAATATCAGTTACAGTGATAGATCGCTGGTGAATTGGACAACATTGCCCGCTTCCGGCTTGAGACTACCATTTTTTTATTCAATATATATTGAAGTTGAAACTATAACAGTAGGTACATAAGTAGATGCAATCGTCGGTGCGATTGATTGGGGCACTTTACAATTCAGTCTGTTAGCATCAAAATTAAAATTGTATTGAAAATTACTGAATATTAAACGATCAACGTGAACTTAAAATAAATATCGTGATTTAGTACAAAAACCATCGATAAGTAATGAATAAATATTGTGGGACATTCTTACACAAATCGACCTAGTTTCACGTTAAGCTCAATAAGGCTTGTGTTGTGGGTACTAGGCGACGATATATATATATTATAGACGGATACATATAAATACTTAATCACACACACTTTGTATACACATATAAATGCCCTGACCAAGATTCGAACCCGGGATCTCCTGCTTCGTAGGCAGGGTCACTACCAACTAGGCTAGGAGGCCGTTAAACAACATTAGTAACATTAGTTAATAACATTACTCAACCTCAAAACATAAGCTATACTTATTACCTACAGATTTGTCCCGCCATACTTAGGTACAGTTGGTATACACTTACACCATACAGAGACAAGTATGCCTGACATTACCTCATGGCAAAACTTTTCGGAAGACCAAAATATACTTACATGAAATGTATTAGCAGAATAACGTGATAATGACGTAGGTACTTGTAACACATAGTGTAGCGGGGAAGCCGGGCCACCAACCTAACCCATTTAAGAGCCGTGGGTCGTAATTCAATTACCACTATTACCAGTGTGACGCACGGACAATCCAATCGTAAAACTCTATTTGTGAAAATTGGGGGCTTGGCTTTAAAAAACAATCGAACTGCCATAACATAATAGTTGCAATGACGTACAAATATATAGGTAGGTACCTCTATTTACAACCGACTCCAAACAAAAGAGTGTCCAATTCGAGAGCAGTTTTTTTGTTATACAATTTTAAATTTGATGGTTTCGGTTTTGATCTGATGATAGGATCCAAGAGAAACAGAGGGAGTTCCTTGATTTTGAAAGGCACATGAATAGTCATATTGGTCTTTCTTAAGTAGGTATCTCATGGATTCCCCACCATCAACCAAATTCCCTATTTATGTCGGTTTAGAAAAAAGTCCTAAACTGGTGTTGCGATAAGAGAATCGTATCATCTCTCTCTATTGACAATTGCTAGTAGGTACTAGGTACCTTATTGATAAAGTTACTTTTCTTGAAAACGATACATAGAAATATCTTTTATTTTATAATAATTATTAAGTATACAATGTCTATCCAAACTTAGTTTAATAACCAGATTTAAGTAGTTAAGACTTTTAGAGTGATAACTCGTAACTCACAAACATGATTTTATTTTTTCTCACCAATAACCGCATCACACTTTTTCATTGCCCAAACTGTGTAGGTGCTTACCTGCAAAAATAAAATTACATACATTAGTAATGTAAGTCAAATGTATCATAATTCGATATAAGAGCAGTTATTATCTTCGCATATTTATTACGACATCTTTTTCTTACTCATTATACTGTATTAAAGTAATTTTAAATTAGCACAGAAAGTTTGAGGTAGATTGAAACGGCCAATCCGAACTGGGTTACGCGACTTACGCGGCTTGTCAATACTTTAGTTTTATTTTAATGTTGAAATTACTACATGCATAAAAATTTAAAAATATTGCATTTATGTAACACCAACGTGCAATAAACGCTAGGCAGGTAGGTATGTGCAATGATATACCGATAGCCGGTAAAGTCTATGTTTGATTGATTAATGATTATAAAAATACTGGCTGTTACGCGTAGAATTTAATTTTTTTTTTGCAATTATTTTAATACCGAATAAAATATTTTAAGAGTAGGTAATATAAATAAATCCCGTTGCTTTTTATATTGTGTTCCTTATACGTTTACTTTTAACCCTTTTTAGCCCCTTTGGGGAGGAATATCAATAAACGCTGAAATTCGTTTGCTCGTTACACGTTACGTCAACAAACGAACTTTCAACTCTTTCAAGGTTCTCACTTAAAAAACCACACATCCTCTTAACCCCTTTAAGGGATGCATTTCAGACCGCCATGAAATCGGTTTTCATGTCTTTTAATAAGATCTGAACACAACATTTCAAGTAGCTAACATAAATTTTACGCCATCCCCATGCCAACACAAGTCACAACACATTCTTGACTTTGATTTAATAAAAACTTTCAACCCCTTTTTATCCCTTTTGGGAGATATATTAATGAACGTTGAAATTAGTTTCCTTATTACACAATATGCAGTCAAAAACGAAATTTCAAGACTCTCACTTGAAAAATGATCCACCCTCTATACAATGTTACAGCCCATTTTTAATTTTTAAAAACCTGAAATTACATTTCATCTATTTTGATAAGAAATCTATTCACAAATTTTCAAGTCTCTCACTAAACATTTTACGCCATACCAATACAAACTTTCAACCACGTTTTTAACCCTTCAGGGGTTGAATTTTTCATAATAGTTTCTTATTATATTGTGTTCGTTAGACAGCTGAGCAAATTTTAACTTTATAGCATCACTTATTTTGATTCTACGTTAATACTATCAACCCATTTTTATCCCTTTTGGGGATGAATATCAGTAAACACTGAAAAATAGTTTTCTTGTTACACAATAAGCCGTCAATGGACCAACTTTCAAGGCTCTCACTTGAAAAATCATACAGCCTCCATAAAACATTTCAACCCATTTTTATCCCCTTTAAGGGATGAATTTCTCAAAAGCCTGAAATTACTTTTATTTTATTCAGTAAACTATAGACAAAATTTCAAGTCTCTAACTGAAAATTTTGCGCCGTTCCCGTACTAACGTTCTACCCACTTTTTAACCCTTTAAGAGTTGAATTTTTCAAAATCGCTTCTTATTATTTGTACATATTATAAATGAAACTAGATGTGCAAATTTCAACTTTATGACTTCAGTAGTTTCGGCTCTGCGTTGATTAGTCAGTGAGTAAATGCGTGAGTGAATCATTCAGGACACGCTTATAGGTACAAGGTACAATCAACTACAAAGATATGCATACGGCCAAAGTGCCAACAATATGTATACAAATAACAAATATAAATATATAACTTTGCTGCTTGAACATTAAGGTCATTTATACATATTTTGGTACTTTGGCAGTGTTAATATATTTGTAGTTGACTATGTACATATAGATTATGCAGTTTAGTAGGTTTTATTTATTGGCCTTATTCATAAAAACTTAACAGACCTATTAGTTAAAATTATGTTTTGTCCCTTTTTAACCTTTTCCACGCCTTAGACGTATATATTGGCACCACAGGTTCAACGCCAAAGACCGATTCATCGGTCACAGACCACAGAGCAACATGGACTTTAATGAACACTCATTAAGTTCAATTTCAGTTTTGACACTTCGGTGACGTGGCGTCTGAGTGAAAACATTTCTATTTAACATGGCGTCGAAAAGGTTAATAAACGCATAATATGTCAAACTGACAGAAAGGACACACAACATATTATATACCTAGTTACCGGAGGGTCCGGAGGTTTGAAGATAACGGCATTATTGTAAAAACACTGAAAAATAAACAACTGAAAGGGAATACTATCTAAAATATACTGCCTAAAAATAAAATGTAGGTTTAAACAATGTTTCAATATTGGTACATTTGTGAGTAACTTGTTTAAATTAATAGACTCCTGCAAAGCCATTGTTCCTTCTACCTGGACGGCATCCTCGGTGTATTCAATGAAACGTGACCGCTACGCGAATGTCACTTCGAGCTCGACGTCACGGATGTCGTTTTAATCCAGTCATTGAACTGACAGCTTGTATGAAAACTTTGATTATTTGGGAAATAATTAATAATAGCAGATTTTTTTAGTGTAACAATAATTTGTGCACCAAAATATCATTGAGGCACCAAAATCCAACAAAATGTCGTTTCCTGCAAATCGTCACAAATATGTACACACATGTTTCAATCGTTTTTCTTGTAAGATTTTTCTGAATTTATACTATTTATGTTTTATTTAGTTGTTTAAAATGGGTTCAGTCATTTTTGACTTATTACCATTTGTTTCTAGCGAAATAACACATTTATCACCCACGCCGTACATTTTGTAAGCTTTACCGTTGTACGTGAATAAGTTTTCTTCGGTTTTGCTTGTAACACATAGTAGACAAATGTGTCGTCATGTTCACAAACAAGAAAAATATTTACTACCGTAAATTTCAAAAATCGACATATTTAAGTTTTATTCTTTTACTTTTTCCCTACTTTCGGAAGAAAAGTTTGTAGGATTTTTGCATACATTATCTATAAATATCCAATTCGAACGTAATTCGAGAAAATCAGGCTATTATAATTTAATGTCTGTCAAAACCGTATCTTTCCTGTGTTATTTGTCGAGATCGACTTAATTTACATTCCATAATATAAAAGTAGAATAAATCAGACGCAAGTAGATATATATCTTAACAAAAATATTTGGTGCTATTCAAAGCTAGGCACCAATTCCATCAGTGTTATTTAGTTCTGTCCAAATATTCGTGTTGAATCACTTTTCATAATAAACGAAAGTGACACACCGCACTACGTAAACCCAATACACGACGTGGATTGGCGGTATAAATCGCTGGTAATAGTTAATTTTGAAGATTAGTAGAGCAAACATTTAGAGCAGACTCGAAAACATAGTAACTACCTAATCCAAATTTTGACGGGGTAACATAACTAAGGCGCAAAGTAAATCGCCTCGTTGTCATGTATTCAGTACACCGCACGCTGCGAGACATTTGACACTTTCTATTTCTGTTCAAACGTCAATCAGACGTGACTTGTGCTATACCGAATGACATAATTATACTCAGCGGATTGAAGTTCTCTTCCTATCGGTATAATAGCTTCACGATTGTTGTGAAATTTATGGGAAAAGCCGATAGTACACCTGAGGTGTGTTATTGCATATGTACGACAATGTGACATTTTAAGTGTAATATCCTTACTTCAACGGTATTTTTTCTTTTAAAATGTACTAAATGGTGGAGAGATTTATGTTGTTTCCGAATATACAATCTGAAAAAAAAATATCGATTTGCTAACATGATATATATACCTACCTATGCCAATAGCTTTTAACCTTTTTTCAGTTTCTGTGGTTTATTTTTTATATTTTTTCTATAACTTTAGCGGTTATTGTTATTAGCCGTGATCGTAAATTTGGTTGCAATTTCGGTGCAACATTGTAGAAATAAAGGAATTTATAAAATAAATCTAAGCAGATGATCAATTGAGGTAGGTACATCACTGTTATTAACTCTAATTAGCTATCCCTGCTAGAATAGGGCATACAGATGCATTTAACACAACAATGCTGACCGAAATTGCTACAAAATTTACGATCACTGGTTATTTAAATATAAGATACCTATCCCCAGATTCGATGCCTTATATTTATGATCAATTATTTTGTCGTTTATTACTTTTATTATGTACATTTATTTCAAGCTACTGAAACAAATTAGACATTATACTATATCTAGAGTCGTTCACATAAATGTAGGAAAACGGCAGGTCGTCGCTCGTTCTCGGCGAACGCGCCGTAGATGGCAAGCAACCGCAGCCCGCGTGCGGTGATGATAGCGTTAGTCGGGACGGGATGGAAACGGATTCTGCAACGTGACTGCGCGGATTGAGACTTAAAACAATATCGTTACTTTATCGCTGTCATTTCACATCGTGTATTGTTATCGGGATTTGCGCAAACTTGAGTATCTTTCCTACGCGATACCGATAAACAATTGGATGCTCATTATTAGGTAAACCAAGACAGCAGTGCATCATCAGCATCACTTTCCGCCGGTCTCGGTGCGACTGGTGCGAATCCATGTCATTTCGAACTATTTTTGACTAGATAAGGTAGATATTGTTGAGGCGACACACAACATTTGGGTAGTTAACAGTAAAGAACTGGGACATAAGTGCTATCTAGTTGATTCACTTATGTCCCAGTTCTTACCTATAAGAACAGTACGAATCCACTTTACTAATTAACATATTATACATATTTGTAGATTCTAATTTAATTTTTATTTTATGACATTTTTTGGAATTATTGTATGACTAATATTTTGTATTTTGACATTAATAATATTTAATCTTATCTAATCTGATTAACATATTGCTTAACGTTTTAATTTAATTTAGGAATAGTTTAACTATTGCCTTGTTATGGTTGAATGGGTCTGACAGATTCGACGATTGCAGTCATCATCGTGCGCTTAACTATAACTATTTACAATTTCTATTTAACTGAGACAAATCTCTTACAACAATAAATCCTCTATATAAATATTTGATAAGCCGATATTATCACGCCAGAACTAGCTTAGTTCGTTTAAAATAGCATTAAGCAAAACTGGCTATTTGTTACACTTTCATCCTTACTGAGACATGTTAAAGTTCAAATTAGATTGATGTATAGAAACTTCTCGCGCGCGTTTCTAATTTAAGCTACCTTTGTGATCGGATTTGCTTTGTAGCGTTTAATCAGCGGGACCCTAATCGTGGGCGGCATCGACTACCGAGTCCATCGAGCCGAGAGGTGCGGCTGATCTCAAGATAACAGGTAGAAAGCGCCGTTGAAACAACACCAACCGCGTTACGCGCGCTGAGCAAACTCGAAACGGAACGAGCAAATATGGCACGGGACGATGAATGCTAGTGCAACGTTTGACAGTATAAGCGTAGGTACATGTAACTACAGTTAAATTCAACCACAGATTACTTACAAAACTTTTTTCACCTATAAATATTTAAAAATTAAATTCTGTATTTGTGATCGTTTTTAAATAGTAAAAGGTACCACTTTGTCGCTAACCGATGAGGCGTTATCGCTATAAACATGAATTTTGAAATGAACCTTATCAACAACCGACAAAGCCTTTATTACAAACAAACACATTTCTGTAGGTTACATAGTCACACAAATATTTGACTTTATTTTGCGGCTCAGTTTAGACACATATCAAATTTGGAATCCGATAATTGCAAATTGGATAAGAATCGTTTCACTCTGCTCATGAATAAATTCTAAAATTAATGGCGGATTAACTGTTTTGTGCTTATGCGAGGCTAATTCAATTATTGAGTTAAAGTTGATTCCTATTATGCCATAGGAACCGATTAGTTGTGAGCTCACGCCATAAGATCATTGTGGCTGCGCCCGCGGCGCAGAGGTCGTGGAATAAAGCGCGATTCGAAATCGCCGTGCCCAATGTCAGAGCGCACAAGGTCGCCTCTCACGGTTGCCCGCCTCCACAATGAAAACATTACAAGCAGTACATGTAGATACAACACGGAGCAAATAAACCCCGTAACACAAACTAAGATCTCGTCGCACGCGAGGAGACTCAAAGATTCTTATAAAGTTATATATTATTTTTAATAATGAGTTGATTACAGCAGGGTTCGGAGCCGGTATTTAAGTATTAAAACCCCGAAACAGCGGGTTAGTTGAGCAATGCCCAACACTAGGTGATTGTAAAAAGTGTATAGATCATAGCTTATAGCTATCACAAAACGTATATTGTGGTCGTGTTGACCTTTATAAAGTTTTGTTTAGCTTGTAAGTGATTAAAAAAATATAATTTCGAGTTTAGGGCCATTGCTTAAATTTCTGCGACAGGTATTTACTAATAGACGTTGATTTCTGATATAAGAGTTATGATTATGAGTTTGATTATTTTGTACATGTGTAACTGAACTGAACTCATATGATTAAAAAGATAAGAAAATATTTTTGATTAGTTTATCAGATGGATGTTATCTCTATCTCTGCTCAACCCCCCCATACCTATGCTCAACTTACATCACTATGGGAGTAAGTTAAGCGATTCTGACTTCGATTACTTTAGAGCAAATATTTGCTTAATAATGCACGATACAATAAAACATGTCGGGGATTATTTATAGCCAGATAAATTTCCTAGCAATTAAAGTGAGTTTCATTTTTCTGGAGCAAACCATTAAGAAAATATAGGGCTTTGATTCCAAAATTGCTCAATGTGCCCCGCTCTACCCTAGCATTTGCCTAGAAAATATTAATAGTTTGTGACTGTATAAAATGAAAAGCATTTAAAAGTTTTAAAACCCGAGTGAGGGTTTATAAAACGACCCGGGAGCCGATTTTCATAATAACATCACAAGAGTGTTTTAATTCCCAATTATTTACAGTTACATACTCTGCTTTATATATGTCACACTTAAATTGTGAACTCCCGACAGATTATAATTTGACTAGGGATATTATAAACTAAGCTAACCTAACCTATCCGTTTGTTTACAATCTCGCGCGTTAGTTTATAAACTAACGGTACTCACAATTCTAAGGTGACATATAGGTATGTACCTACACACTTATCATGAGCTCTCCATGATGACCATGATACGTTCAAGGCACATATGTATTTCGACATTTTCGACCACCATTAGGTACGACTTTTATGAATAAAAGCTTTTCTGACAGCTGTCACGCATCTACCGTTTTGTTTTAATTTCAGAGGTAATGTTGAGTTAGCCTCAATTTTCACTATATTGTAACAATAAAGTTTATCATGGGGAGACTTCATTATGCTGATTTGAACGTATCATAGAGGGTTAATGATATGTGGGTAGGTATATATATATATATATATATATATTTATTTATGAAGCTACAGAGTCTATACAAGTCTGTGTTGACTATAACTTTACTGAACATAGTATTTCACAATTTAAAGTGACACCTCACCCGGTTGTTATAATTGCGTTAAAAGTTATATAGGTATTTCACTTAAATTTCCGCCTGTTGTTTACTAAATCAGTTTCACGAGGCTACGTAAATAGTTTGTGTTGTGACAGCACAGCACGGTGCCATGGTGGTGGCAATTATCGGTCAAACAAACGTCTAAAGTGATGTAAATAATCGATCACGTTTGGCGATTTCTTATCGCGATTGGAGCTGCTAGTTTTCACGTGCCACTTGCCAGTTCTTGGTCGCTAGTGGCAGTCTTGCATTCATCTTATCGAAGGTAAATTACTTAACGTTATGCGTAATTAGCAGGTACTTATTAACAATATTTTTAGCTTTAAAATTTATGTGTTATCTCAGTGTGATTGCATATCAGTACAAGTACACACGCGTCCAGAATTGCATGGGCAGTTTATGAATGAATTCATTTATAAATTGTCCGTGCAATTCTGAACGCTATAGTACCTTGGTACTTATCCCAAAAAAAACATATCTCCGAATTAATGTTTTTAGTTGGGTAGTAGATTAGCGTCAGAATAAAAAAACATAGAAAAGCATAGCAGATGGACTGGGTTTCGTGACCTATATATAGTTTTGTAATGATAAGTTTTACATTTATTTGTTTGTTGCAGTATCATTGTTCGTTCAATGCAAAAAGGCATAATAGGCTAGACGACTGAAAAAATCTATTTAGTCCGTCTTTTAGACGATAAAAAAATATTGTACACGTATTTTTTCTTTTGTTCTTCAAATCAAAAATGACAAAAACACAGTGTGTTTAAGTTTCGCGTAATGTCACTCCTAGGTACAATTCTTACCTAGGAGTGACGTCACAAGCCCCCACCCCGGAACTTTGATGCTCTTTATCTTCGTCAATTTTAGTTAAATTGAAAGAGGAAAAAATACGTGTCTAATAATTTTACATAATCTAACCGACGGACTAATTAGAATAATTGTTTTTCAACGTAGTCGTCATTCCTATTGTTTAAAAAGCAAAGACTACATTTAAAGTAATGTGCATGTGAGTACCTACTACTCACATAGGTACATTTAACAAGCGTTTTTTTTTTTTTATCACTTTATAGTATTATTATTATAATAGTACATCCTAGAATCATGAATATCATGATGAAGGAATCAATCATGTATTGGCATATCACGCACTGGCATAAAAAACCGCTCCTATCATAGAGCGACTTTTTATAGCGGGTTTATTGGTGTTTTAAGCGTATGTTATATATACCTACAGCTTTCAAGGCAACTAAACAAGTTATGAAACTAAATGTAAAAGAAGAGTAAAAGTATTGCGAAATGGTCTATGTTTATGACTAAAGAAATTAACAATTCTAAAAAGGAAGAAATCTGTCCCATAGGTACAAAGCATTGACATCTGAGTTAGACTAAAAGTATGAAACAGCCATCATTTTAAGCGATTTCGGAGTTTGCCTACCTCGTGCCTACAATCTCGTATACCGTATACCTAAGTAGCCACATTAACAAAATGTAAGCAACGTTACAACTTTAACTTACTCAATAAATATCAAAATATGCTTTACTTAAATTAAATTTAAATATAACTCTGTCTAATTTACAAAGAGTTTTGTGTAGGAAGGAACCTGGTAGACAGGAAGCTATAGAAGGTAAAAGTTATTCAGTTTGACCTAAATATCACTACGTGAACGTATTCGTGTACGCGAAGTATATAGTATAGGTTGCAAAAACACTAGGTATGTATATTTTCGTCAAATATCTGAGGTATTGAAAGATCTGAATTAGTAATGACAAACCGACTAACACTAATAAAATGGTTTTGTGTCCAAAAATTTCAAGCTAAAAGAATATTTTTTTCAGAAATGTTAATTGCATGGACCATTTTAGGTCTAAATTCTAATATCATCCTAAAATACCGACACCAGGCCTTACGAGGTTAAAACCTTGGTCATAATTGGATATCGAGCACTACTTAAATATTTTAGAAAAAACGCCGAAGTGAAACCCGCCCAGTGAGTTGCGATTTCGATTTCGGCGTCACGACAGAAGAAATCGCATTAGGCCAAACAGCCGAGTCAATCGAATGCAGAACGAAACCAATTAAACACCAATGCTAGTGACAAATCAAACCAATTTATCGAGAAATGCTTTGCTACCAACTGAGAGTTATAAAAAAAGAAAAAAATTGCTCTACATTGTTACTTAAAAAAAACAGATAACAGTCAGCTCATGCGAGACAAGTCTAGTTGTTCTTATCCGCCTTTAATAATTTATAAAAAGGAGGCTGCTTGTTAGTCTGCATATACAGGATGTTACAGTCGATAGTTCAACAGCTGATACACATATGAAACAATCTCAGACTTACTATTTTATTCGCATATTTTAAATTAACAAATAAATTATTCGTTAATAATACTTGATATCGATAAAAAGATGTTTCTAACTCTAGTAGTCTTTTGTTTTGTCGTGAAAATTCCGAGCTTTGTAATGACCCTGAGTGTGATGCAAGTGAAAAATTTTAGAAATTAAAGAAAAACACTTTGTATGAAGATAGGTGCATTTTCGATCAGCTCTGCCATATAACGTGATTTAATTTTTCGAATTTCGAAATTTTTCCACTTACATCGCACTCATGTATCGTTCGGGACTTTTGTAGCAACCTGCAGTTTGTTTAAAATGTATATCTACTCAATTAGGTAGTCTCGCTTCGCAGCTCTTATGCTGAAAAAGATTTGATGTGTAATGTTAAAACAAGTCGGTTATTTTAGTCGTACCGGGGTGGTTCCATAAAACTCTACTTAGACTGCAAATATCTTTGAATGTTCAAAACATTATGTACCTATATAAACTTTATTGCACAAAATACAAAAATATTTAAATGACGAAATTAACGCCTTATGGCCTGATCAAAAACATTTAATTTTTATTGCTAAATCCCCCCCAACCCCTAATGAATACAAAACATCATATTGATGCAATAGTGTCTAACGATGTTTAAAATACATCTCAAAATGCAGGTTATTCTCAGTCGCTACTACATAAACGGTGTTTCAACTTCAGACACGAATTTATTTTAAAACGTTGTGGCCGGAAAATATATATCTGGTCATGGCGCTCACCTGTCACGAAAAGGAGAATAATTAAATGATAGAGATAAAGGAACACCCGACTGATTTTGACCGAATGCCGTGACAGTACGAAAAGGGTTATTTCTATTAACAACTAAGGAACATCATTTACTTTGATAATTCATGGTTTAGGTCGACTGCCGAAAGGGGTTATAGTTTTCGAATATAACGTATATACCATCATGCAAGCCAACCGAAAAAATCCCAAAACTAAAAAAATGGTAAGTTTAGCGTTTCTGCGGTTGGTCTTTGGCCATAAGTCTTCAAGGTGTTCATTTAGAACACCTTTCAATGTATATATATATACACCGTGGTCCAATATATTAGAATGCAGCCGCCGACTGGGAGAGGGTCTTTCGCCTACAAAAACAGGCAGTTCGAGCTATAGTGCGGGTCCCTCGGACTGATTCTGCAAAGCCGCACTTTAAGTCGCTAGGCATCTTAACGTTGCCGTCGCTCCTAATTCTGCAAATGGCAATGACCACGCGGGAAGAATTGGACGCATCGCCCAATGACATGGAGATGGCTCCACGCAGGTACGAGACCCGCAGTGTGCGTGCTGGTAAACTGCCTGGTGTGTCACACCGACTCGCAAAGTCAGGGAAACTCACCCACGTCATGGGTCGCAAGGTCTACAATCACCTGCCGGGTGAAATAGTCGCTGCACACAGTACTCACGCATTCAAAATTAAACTTAAAAAACCGGCCAAGTGCGAGTCGGGCTCGCGCACAAAGGGTTCCGTAGCAGCAAATATAATAAACTTATTATGTCAATTTATATATCTCAAAAACTATAAGAGATACTTTGATCAAACCAAAAATCGTTGAAAGAGTTAATTAGCATGCATCACCTCTATTTTTTTTAGAATTTTATACCCCGTAGTTATAAAAATAGAGGGGGGGGGACATACTTTTTACGACTTTGAGAGCTGATATCTCAAAAACCGTTCACTTTAAGAAAAATGTTTTTTAGAAAACTTTATATCATTTTAAAAGACCTTTCCATTGATACCCCACACGGGTATGTACATCGAAAAAAAAATTTTCATCCCTCAGTTACATGTATGGGGGGCCCCACCCCCAATTCTTTTTTTTACTATTTAGTGTCATAATTTTGTAGCGGTTCATACAACACATATTCCCATCAAATTTCATCACTGTAGTACTTATAGTTTCCGAGTAAATCGGCTGTGACAGACGGACAGACGGACAGACGGACAGACGGACAGACGGACATGACGAAACTATAAGGGTTCCGTTTTTGCCATTTTGGCTACGGAACCCTAAAAATGGCTCGTAGAGCAGGCGTTCTATGATCATAAGGAGTTGTTTTCTAGTGTTAGTAACTAGGTTAGCTTATACTTACTATGAATTTTATTTACAATTGTATTTAAAACATTAATATAAATTGTATTTCTATCTAAAGTATTGACATGTAATTGCTTATTACCAATAAATAATATGAATATGAATTGTTATTACAATTAAAATCATATCTTCTTAATGACACTTATATAATGTATTTACAACAAATGTTTCGTAGTAATTCCACCTTTAACTTTATTTACCAGCCTCAAACGCTTCTCGAGTGATACACACGCGGCACGCACCATTCCATTGGCATTTCGTCCCAAATACGCTCGATAACCTTTTTGAAATTGTCCAGTTTTATGATTTTATAATTAAGTAACTTCGATAGCATGTATGACCATAAAGACTGTACACGATAAAATCTGGGCATGCACGATCCGGTCTATTTCTAAAACCACTGCAGATTGTCAAGCCATAACTTTACTTTTACTTTCTATGAATAAAGAAAATAAAGAATTTTCATTTCATTTCATTCATTTACATCAATTAAAGGAATACATAATACTTAAGAAATACAATAAAACCGTAGTAAAACCTCAGGGTGTGGATACGTTTTCGACTTATAAATCAAACAGTGCCTATGATATTATGTCCGACCATTTATGAAAATATTCCACGGTTTTCTTTGACAAATGCACAACAATATTTACAATATTAAACGATGTTTTATTCTTAGCAGGATATCCTCCAACTAAAATATTACCATTTATACCCGTTTTCTATTTAGCATAGTCAGTATGATGCTTTACTCCAAGGTCTCCAAGCACTGAAAACATTTTTTATATGGGAGACCAGTTTCTGTCAAAAAGTCAAATTGGCCAAAGTTATAATAATACCTTTTAATTTCCGGGAATTCACACTCACTAAAGAAATATTGGCCTTTTTGCAAACTCAATTTGTTAGGGTACAACATGGTATATCACATGAAAAAAAATTACTAATTTTATTAAAAGACTAAGAAAATTGTTGGAAAATACAATGGATAAAATAATTTAGGTGTGATGAAATTTCATGAAATATACATGGTGGTGCTTACTCACCCCTTGAGATATTACTACGGTTCTATAGTTTTTCTTTAGTGTTATATATTGAGTTTATTAGTGTAAAATTACGGGTTTTCAATCAGCGGTGTTTTTGGAAATAGACCGGATCGTTTATGCCCAGATTTTATCGTGTACAGTCTTTACAAAACAATCTAATACGTTCAAGTCTGAAGAAACGGGTGGCTGTCAAAGTTTCGGAAAAAAATTAGTTAAATTAGCCGAAAACCAAGCTTAAACGCCATGTGCCATGTGTGAAGGACCTGCGTCTTGATAGAACACATAATAACCAATCCCAAACATACTTTTTTTTAATTTGGGGCAACAATCTCCTCCGAAACCTTGTTTTTATAGTAGGTATAGTGCGTTATTTTTTACGCCTTTGTCTATAAATACTAAAGGTAGCCCACCCCACTTACATAGTACACTCCACACCATGACCGATGGTGAGCTCTGAAGCCCAGGAGCATTTTTCTCGTTGTCCGGAATGTTTTCTATCCATGGAGCCCAAAATTGATCATTTGGGGCATTATAAAGCTGTTTTACCACAAAGAGTTTCTAGTTAGATAAGCAAGTCCTTCGCCTGCGTGCCGTGTGCGTGTGTGTTAGATTTTTGTACTTACTCTCTTTTTCTTAGTCACTACGGAAATCCTATGTTCATCCAGTTTTTTATAGGTATGGTATCTAACCCACACTCAACGTCAACATACTCTTTTACTTAAACTAATAAATTGATGCCTTGGAATCCGTATATCTTCAGATCTAAATTAAGAGGTATGTATTCGAATATTTCGAATATATTTAACACGGTGTATATATAAAGCACTGTATGTGTAGGTACCTATTTTAACAATATTGGCTAACGTATCTCTATCTGCTGTCCAACAATATCTTATCAATCTATATCAGAGATGACAACTAATTCAACCGGTCTCAATATCTTAAGTTGCCAATCTAGAATTCTAGAGTGCAAGTAGGTCATAACCTAACTAAAGTGAACTAAAACTTGGCAAAAATGGCTTGCTATTTTTAATGTTCTGTACCCCTAGGTACTCATTCACGTCTGTAAAATATATTTTGTAAAAACTTCTGGGAAAGTGTCGTTATCAGTTGATTACCTGGCATTTTTTACACTCTTTACTTTCAAATGTATAAAAGGAGTTAAAATGTTATCTTTTGTCAAGACGATATTCATATCTTTTTTGTCGTATTCGTGACAAGAATGGATTAAAGAGAAACCACGGGCCAACTATTTTAAAAAGTTGAATTCTGTTACTTAAAAATCTGGGTTGGTGTGTAAAGCATGATGTTTACCAGGTGGCATTACCTATGGCTGGTATTTCAAAGGTGCCTTCTCCAAATAGGTACGAATATGTCACGTGTGCATACTTGCGCACCTTTAGCAACTTCAGATAGAGTTTATTTCAAAACTAGAACCAATGACACCTGTCATTGCATTTTACATAAATGGGAATCGTTAAAAAAATATTGTAACATTAAGATAATAACTATGAACCGTTATATGTACCTAAGTATAGAAGACAGATGCAGGGATGTAATTGAATGTGTATTCTTAAGATCTTATTTTAATCCATTTAGCCATTACATGAATGAAGAGTCCGATTACAACTAGTGTTTTTAAAATTTAATACTTACTTTTAATACTTACTTGCTTTTTTTCGCTTGTGGGTAGTCAAACAAACAAGAAGTCAAAATTGTTGAGCTGTAATTGAAAATTTTGAAAAAATAGTAATTTACATTGTATGAATGTAAAAATCACTTACATGTAACATATTGGACCTCATTTGCACCCACAGCTATTTATCATCACTTTACAGACACTTCTCTACATTTTTTCTAAAGTCAAAAAGTCGCATTAAAATCACAGAAATGGATCACTTGGTGAAGCTGCAGAGGAGCATTGTTGAGATGAAGGCAATGTTTGAGTCCCGGATGGCTTCTTTTGAAAGCTCTGTAGGCACACAAGGAGTGGAGGCGCTGCCAGGCGAGTACAGTGCTTTTAAAGATTTTATTTGGAAAGCGGTGTCTAGCCTCCAAACGCAGATGGAATGTGTTTTAAGAACCCTCGAAGACATGGAAACCCGCTCCCGTGCCAATATCCTCCTCCTTCATGGTGTGCCCGAAGCACAGGACGAGGACACTTCAGCTGCAGCAGTGGAGATTCTCCAGCAGTGCATCAGTGCGGAAGAAGCAAGTGTGGGCACTCTAATTGCCAGTTATCGGCTGGGTAGGAATATTGTGCCATCTAAGCCTCGGCCTATCCTTCTCAAATTTGCCTGTCATAGGACAAGGGATGCAGTTTGGGCTGCTAAGAAGCTGCTAAAGGGATCAGGCAAAACTCTGTCAGAATTCCTCACAAGTAACCGGCATGCAGTTTTCCTAGAGGCCCGCAAGCGCTATGGTGTAAAAGGTAGCTGGACAATTGATGGGCGGATCGTGGTGCAGGACCATGATGGAGTGCGACGAAAAGTTGCTTCCCTGGCTGAGCTGAAAGCGTTGCCGGCCCCGTCAGGTGCTGCTGCCGCTGAGGGGGTCGCCCACGAAGGTTTAGATGCGAAGCAGGCGGCCGCAGCGAAACCGCCGGCACCGCCGGCACCGGCGGCACCGGCAGGGAGACCAGTTCGTCAAGTGAGAGCTAACGCGGGCTTCGGTACCTGCAAACGTTGAGGATTTGCTGCTGGGGTGTGGTTTGCCTAGTTTCGTTTTGCTATAAGGTATTTCCATTTTTGCTATTACGTCACACGGTCACAGTTCTATTAAATTTTTGCAGCGGTACATCTAAAACTTTGTCTCTTTTTTTCGAAGGGGTACATTTAAAATTTCATGTAGTTAATATATTGTCAACAATCATTTCTGATGCTACCCTATATTACTGTACCGGTTATGTGACATGTGACACTTGTGTTGTGACAGTCGTGACACTGACATTTAACGTTAACGTTTTGTTTTTGCATCAGTGTGTCGTAACTTTCTGTTTATATAAACTGTTGTTTTCTTTTCTAATGTGATGTGATGTGTTTCATTTTGAGTTTTGCTGTTATATGTTTGTTTTTGATATTCTATAAATTGACGAAAGCCGTTGGTGAAGTAGTTTCGGAACTACCTGTTTGGCAGGCGCCAGCGTGTGAAGGTTGATGACAAGCTGTCCGAGTGGTGTGAACTTTCCGCTGGTGTTCCGCAGGGGGGAGTTCTTTCACCGCTTTTGTTTTCAATTTTTATTAATGGCATCACTGCAACCCTTACAACGTCATATCATCTTTATGCAGACGACCTGCAGATTTATGCAGCGGCTCGTTTAGAGGACCTTCCAGAATGCGTCAACGAAATAAATCATGATCCGTCTATCCGCGCCTGGGCGTGTAAGTTTGGTTTGAAAATTAATGCAAATAAATCGCAAGCAATTGTTATTGGTAGTTCTTCTTATGTTAGTAAGATCTCTGACATGGTGGTACCTGATATAATTTTTGATCTCCATCCCATTTTCCTCTACTGTTCGTAATTTGGTAATCACTATGGATCAGACGCTATCTTGGTCTCCCCACGTCGCTGAGGTGAGTAAAAAAATTTTTGGCTCTCTCCACTCCCTTCGACGCCTTCAAAATTTTCTCCCCTTTCATACAAAGGTGACTCTTGCCCAGTCCCTTCTCCTCCCCCTTCTAGACTATGGTGACATTGCATTTCTCGACCTTAGTGAGGAATTGTTGAGTAAGCTCGAGCGCTTGCAGAATGTATGCATCAGGTATATTTTTGGTCTCCGCAAATATGATCACATATCATGTTTCCGTTCGCAGCTTGGCTGGCTACCGATCCGGCGCCGCAGGGATGTGCATATCCTGTCATTGCTATATAACGTACTCTTTAACCCTGCTAGCCCCCCGTATCTAAAAGACAAATTTAACTTTTTGGCTGAAGGTAGCGATCATCGTTTACGTTCTAGTACTAATCTTACTCTTGCCATCTTCTTCTTCTTCTTCTTCAGCGTCTGTTCGCCCACTGTTGGGCATACGCCTCTCCAATTTTCTTTGCCATACCTTCTCATAAGTCGCGTACACTTGCTAAATCGTTTGCGGTTTGCGCAGTGAAGTTGTGGAACGAGTTGCCGCTGTCGCTCAGACGGTCCCAGTCTGTAGCGTCGCTCAAGCTTAATCTTAAGAAGCTGTGGCTGTCCGATTCCAACTAAGTGTGTTTGGTTGAGTTATGACATTTTTAATATTTGATATGTATTATATTATTATATACTTATTACATTTTATTTATTTGTGTATAATTTTATGTATTTTATTTATTGGTTATAATATGTTTATGCGTATTTATATATGTTTACTCGTCTAGTAAAGTCATCATTGTACATCATTGTGTAAGTTTGTCTATCGTAATATTAGTTTTCCACTCATCAACTCTAAGGTTAGCTGGAAGAGATCCCTTACAGGGATAAGTTCGCCTTTGTACTTCAATTATTTTCAGTTGTTTTGTGATTTATTTTGTGTACAATAAAGTGCTTATTACTACTACTACTACTACTTACCCATTTCCCAAAAAGTGGTTTCCCAATTTCTTGAACCTTTTTACATTTCTATTGTTTATAGATTGCATACGGAAGTTGGTTGTGCAGATTTTGTATTTTTACTTAATCAGCATTATCAATACATAAATAGCATCAGTTACAATTTCAACTTCTCGATTAAAAACAGCTTTATTTCAAAGAAATAAATTTAAATGTAAAAACTATCAAGTAGGTAAAGTTTGGTACACATTGTCAATGAGTCATTTAGATTGTCATGTGATTGGCAACCTTATCTTGACAGTACGGTCTGATAGCACTACTCTATTTGCTTATTGTGGAGATAAGCGTCGAGCAACGTTTACTTAGAATTTAACCTCTGTTTACGTGACATTGATCGAATTAGAAACTATTTTGGTATCTACGTATGTTAAGAACTCTGTCAAAGCGGGAACAGTTTTACAGACACTAGGAGGGGCCATAAAGTTCTAATGAAACCTGAATATCTACCCAAGTCTTTACTTAATATTTGTAAAGTTAGAACTAACGGAACGGAAAACTAACGCAAAAATGGAGAAAATGATAGCGAGAGCAGTTAATAAATACTTCTGATTGAGAACATTGTCTAAGTACACTGAACTGTATATAGTGTAATCGTTATATTTATAATAATAAGTAAATATTTGTGTGACAATCTTACACAAATCGACCTAGTCCCACGGTAAGCTCAATAAGGCATGTGCTGTAGGTACTAGACGACGATATATATAATTGATATATACATATAAATACTTAAATACATAGAAAACATCCATAACACAAAAACAAATATTCGTGATAAACACACAAATAAATGCCCTGACCAGGACCCTCCTGCTTCTTAGGCAGGGTAACTACCAACTAGGGTAGGAGGCCGTTATAATTATATTATCTATACTTATACAGTGGACCGCTGTTGTACCGTCTAAGGAATTCAACTTAGGCAGAACCTGAGAAGAGGAAAGAAAACAAGGTCGGATTACGTTTCCTTTTCTATGGGCAAAACATTACGAAGGCTGCCAATCAATCCTCTTCACTGAAGATAACGTCTAAAAACGGATCTCGTGTTAGTAGATAGAATGTTAAGTAAACATTATAGGTAAATCGGTTGAGGTCATGAGAATACCTACCATATAACAAATTCTCCAATCCAATCGTAAGTATCATGGTAGCCTGTAGTCCAAATCGTGCTACTTTTTATATTCTGTAGTAGCAATTTACAATATGAGTCATTCAATAATTGGTCTGAGTGGTACCTACGTAAGCATAAGACACTACGAGCGCTTAGCTTCTGGTCTCACAAGTAAATGATATGCGATTACTTCCACTGTCTATAATCCCTTCACAAGTTGCCTTGGAACCGTGTTTATTAATATTCTACAAAGTATTCACATTGTGTAATATGGAGTGTTGTCTGTACCTATTTCATATGGGATTTCCCGAAGTTTCTTAATCTGCAATGCCTTTTTGTTAATAGCCCCGTAAAATTTTGCTCTAATAGACGATTATGTACAGTAGAGATACTAATATCGTATTGTCATATCACTGAAAACTTAGTACCTATGTCGCTTGGCGACTACCAAGATGCCTAGTTTTCCTAATATGGTTTAATTCAGTAACTTGAAACCAGCCAAGAAGCGCTATGAAATATAGCATACAGCACAGAAGTTGTATTTGAAAATGTGACCAATATTAGTGGTTATTATTAATTGTTACTTATGAAATACAATGAAGTAACAATATGACGTCATTTTCGCTGATATTTTGTTGGTGTTGTATACAGTAGGTGCCTATAAACACGTCTATTGTTAGTTCCGAGAGCAAACTCATTTGTTTTGAGTATAATCACATTCATGTAATACTAAAACAACCCAGCGTTTTATAACGAGATACGATACGTGAGATACGTCACTTTTGGAGCCTCAATGACGATGAGTCGATGACTCTTGTATTATAAATGATTATGTTTCTTTAGAACATGCGTCCTGTGACCTTTGTGTCTTTGCTTCTAGTCTTTGTGCGTTTTTTCTCATCTCCATGTCTGTGTCCTCTTTAATAACGTAATAAACAAATTTAGTCGTTTATCGTAGGAAAATTTTGAATGTTAATAGCATGGATGCCAACCTGTGGTGCGAGTGCCGCCACCGTCTCCGTGGTTGCCGTGTTGCCGGTGTCCGCTGTAGCTAGTCCCAACCATGCGGGCCGGCATGTCGCCCGATCCAGACACCACACTCGTCCATCAGTCAACGTTTCCACCGCTATTGCACCACACTTGGGACACTCCAGGCGCGAACCATTAGCCCGTAACACACGCACTCACTCTGAACCAACGCTCCCCGACCACATAACGATACAGTTACTGCACTGTTTCCTAAGTTGACACTTTGACAATCGTCCAATATTTTCAAAACAATACCCACGATAACGATTTCATGTAAATCGAAATTGCTATCAGTATATATATATTGTATTGTTTGCTTCCACTACTGGCTCGTTTCGTCACTATAGCACAGTCTAAAGGACGTTATTAACATTGATATTCCACAGTACTAAACCTGGGACAACATTGACGTGATAAGAACAAAAACAGCGTAACAGTCCGCGTGGTTTGAACGCTTTTACCATACTGGCCGGCAGCAGCTGTGCGGGACTGAGAAAAAAGAGAAAGAACTATAATATGACGTAGCGTAGCGGAGGTGTAACCCTATAACCGGCGATATTATAGAACACAGACAGGGACCATAAAACGATAGCAATAAAGCGCAGTTTTGTAAACTTCACATCACATGGTACACAGCTGAGTCAGTTTCCTCGAATGTCGTGTGTGGAAATTCAAGTCAACCTGAGGAGCAATCATTGAGTGAGAAAAGGACAGCAGTGAAGCCCGAGCTACGGCGACTACGGCCGATTGTGCACCGAACGCCAAGGCCGGCTCACGTCACGTTTCGCGAAGACTAGACATGCCTGCGTGTGTAAATACTCGTACATAAAGTACCAACTGCAGTTTATTGCACTGCAACTGCTTATTTGCCTGGTAAATAGCAATCGGAATCGCACCTTTCTTTGCAAACAAAACAGAATATTAACAATTCGGTACCTACTGTAGGTATACTCCTCAATCAAATTTAAATGTACCATGCCTAAATGGTACCTACCTACTAATAATGTAACAACCGGAACACAATATTAATTGCCTAATTACCAACTACGTAAACAAACAATAGTCAGCCAGGTCATGCTTACGAATAACAAATAGAAAGCGGTAGAAATCCGTAGATTAAAATGAGTTTTTTTTAATATAATAATGGGAAAAATGAATCATTTCCATTGTTATTTGAGGCAGGATAGTGGGTAGAGTAGTCGGTATGTGAGATATACCCGAAGTACGTTTTCGTAGTAAGCAGATCATTATGCCGAGTGTCGGATACAGAAACCGGTGGTGAGCTAGCGAGGTTTTCTCCCAGCATCCGTTTAGTGAAGTGTGACGATCGGCTATGTGTATGAATTGTAAAGCAAATGTATTCACACTGTATCAGCAATTATGATAAAATTTTCTCTTGTTGAGTTTTTGTGCTCGTTAGTTTACTGCATTCTTATTGTTCTTGGCTTCGAGGACAATTTTATTTTAACTACTCGTAGATAAAATAAAGTTTAGTAAATATTATGTATTTTTTGTCCTTGGGTACAACTAGTCAAACTTTGTGACATTGATTGACTAAGGAGCTAAGACATGAATTCTTACTGCACTATCGCCTTTGTACATTTGTGATTCATTAAGATTAGATATATTTAAGTCAAGTTATAAATTGTTAAATATAGAAATTTATACGAACTTAAAACTTGTTCGGACAAAATCGACGATGAATTCCATGAATTACACCAGATTAGTGGGTAGTCACCCGTTACTACATAATGTTGCATAATAACAGTGTCAAATTCATAAGTAAATGCGAGTTCGCATGATCAATAAGGATACGATGCGTAGGCGGGCGGGTCAACGCCCGCCCAGGACCGTTTAGCTGTTTTAGGTCCTTTAGTAATGCAGACTAAGGAACAGACAGACCTTTTCATCTAGGGGTAAACGTCTAGTCGTGCTACTGTTCGTATTGTTCGTTCGTAAAATGAGAAAAATCTTAAGCTTTTTCTTAAACTGTACGTGTACACCTTCAATTTAAATTTTTGGCTAAATTGGTAAAATTATGTAGGTACAGTCAAGTGTAAAAATATGGGTGGACACATCTTACTCAAAAATATGTTCCCTAGCATTTTATTCCATTGTAATAAGAGCGTAGTACCATATTTATGAGAAGATTTTGTCGATACGTATTTTTGCACTTGACTGTACGTAGGTGGTAACCTATATTTATATCGTACTTTGGTAGGAAAGCTACAGCGCAATATATGCGAGTAAGCAAAAAAATAATTGCACACCATGATACAGTGTGCCTACAAGTAGGTATGATGTGACAACAGGTTCAGGACTCGTATTTGAAAGATGCCCATAAATAAGTGGTATTAACACAACGTGCACGTTGGTATACTTACTTTCTTTTTTATCCCAAAGGCGACTCTTCCAGTTTGTTAACATAATGTAAATGTCATTGAATGTCGACCGACCGGTTGAGATGAAATATACCTACTCTTTTCTTAGAATATTTCAATAAGTACCTTACTCCCTGCTGTTTTTAACTGCAAAATTAATTCTAAATTATAGTGTGTGGTATGGTGTCAATTACGTTGTAGATTGTGAAGTAATTAATGAATAATCTTATCAAATATTTATGGTTATCGTATGAGAGAGGAGAAACATGCAAGTATAAATAATGTGTATTAATAGCGTGGGTTTACCACTGAAATAGAAAATCGTTTATTCTGACAACACATCATTAGAAAAGATAACAATTCACCATAAAAGTAAATCAGACAATAAAGATGTGCAGCTGAAATAGTCCCTACAATGCATTTGGCACGCTAACGCGGTCAACGGCGCTGGTTTTCTGTGGAGCCAGCGGGATGTGCGGGACGACTTAGTTAGAACCACGAGAAATTTTCTTAAAGCATTTTCTTGTAACAGAAACTAGACGAAAGTAAGAGAAAGAACGTCAAGAACAATGCGAAATTCTTGAATGTTCCTTGATCTCTTTCTAGAAGCACGTACTGCCTATTGCTCTTACACATGGAACCTAATACTAAACGGTTTTAGAATATTAAATCTAGAATTATTATGGCAATCAGTACTCAATATTTATATGTGTATATGTATATATACATGCATTAGTTTGCAAGTACCTAGAATAATTAGCTAGTGATATTATATTGTCAAACTAATCGTAGCTAAGTCTTGAGTACCTACGTAAATACTAAAACCACTACCCTATCCACTGTAAAATGTTCTGTCAGTGTAGTACTCAACAGCTCGAAAGTCAGTTTTGAAATTTGACCACAGAGAGTGAAAGTAAATTTATCTTGGCTGTATAGGTAGTTTGTAATGCGTGGTATATGTATAATAAGTACTTCACTCACCCTCCGACATCTGTCATGAACGCAATATAAGTGCTGCGGACAGTAAAATAACTCGTGCCTTCATCTGCATAGCAATAACTATTTAATGTATATTAATATGGTTACTAATGGTTGCTAAATGCTATACTACTAATCACACAAACTTTTCACTAAAGACTGTACACGATAAAATCTGGGCATGCACGATCCGGTCGGTAATTTTACAATAATAAACTGAATATATAATACTAAAGAAAAACAATAAAACTGTAGTAATATCTCAAGGTGTGAGTAAGTTTTCACCACACCTAAATTATTGTATGCATTGTATTTTCCAACAATTTTCTAGTAATTTTCTTTAATGTAATACACCATATGGTACCCTTATAAATTGTGTTTGCAAAAAGCCCAATATTTATTTAATGAGTGCGAGTTTCCGGAAATTGGAAGGTATTATAACTTTGGCCAATTTGACTTTTTGAGAGAAAATGGCCTCCCATATAAAAATGCTTTCAGTGCTTGGAGTAAATCATCATACTGACTATGCTAAATGGAATTCAGATATAAATGGTAATATTTTAGTAGGAGGATATCCTGGTAAGAATAAAACATCGTTTATATTGTAAATGTTGTTGTGCATTTGTCAAATAAAACCGTTAAATTAAATTTTCAAAAATTGCTTGACTAAAAATCATAGGCACTGTTTGATTTATTAGTCGAAATATTATCCACACCCTGAGGTTTTAGTACGGTTTTATTGTTTTTCTTTAGTATTATATATTGCGTTCAAAGTTATGGCTGTAAATCAGCAGTGGTTTTAGAAATAGACCGAATCGTGCATGTCCAGATTTTATCGTATACTGGGTCATATGCTTTCGGCCTGTCAATTGCTACTCCGGCTGGGTACTTAGAGATTAAACTAGCCACCCAACTATAACGAATCATTTATGCAACATTCTATTGAACTAAAATGAATTGAAAAAGCAGCCGCGTAGCGCCCCGTATATAGCGTTGCCTTATTTTTATGGCTCCTAAAAAATATTTAAAAGTAGTACGTACACTAAGTATAGTCGCGAACCGGGATTGTTGAGCCATTTAATTATATTTTTAGCTTTGCCGTGTAATGCAAATCGGTATGGCATATGTCAACTGTTATATATTAATAACATCGGCCACTTATTACACGGCTAAGTTAGGAAAAATGGCAAGTGGCTCAACAATCCCTGTATGCGACTGTACCTACCTTATATAAGGCCAGTCAGCAAGTTTCGTTTTATATATAGCATGGTATTTGATTGAAAAGCCTTGTAAAATTAATACGTGAGTATAATGCGTACCTACGTGTTTTAATATTCGTGTTGATGAAGACGAAACAAAAAATATACCTACCGGGGTAAAAAATGGTAAAATACGAGCGATTATAGTCAGTCAATCAACTGTCTTAAATATTTATTTAGCATTGTGGTTGCACAGCTGCTGGCGGTCAGATAATTATCCTGGCTTCATAAAAGGTTTTTACAAACATCCAAGTACCTACCTACTTAAAATTACGCAATAGTTTTTAACAAAACAACTAACGCCTGCGCGCCTTTTAGGCGAACTATGCCTGTTTCCAATATAACATGTAACAATACAATAATTGGAGTTAAATAGCTGTAAAGCAAAAACAAACAAAAAAATACGTAAAGTATTTGAACGCTTATTTCCGCACTTGCGTCTATCCAAAATCCGAACGCACATATGTGCCATGTGCTATGTGCCAATTTTTCAAATTTATTACCAAATTTTTTTATCAGAATTTAACAATATATCATCGTAATTTCTTATGAAACAATGTAACAAATGAATTTCTTATACAGGGGATAATTATCAAGAAAGTAATTATCTTAATAATTTCGAACCCTGCCCGATTACTATTTTTGATTATCACTATGAATCATACCTAATTTGTTGAATGGTAAGTTGAAGCAAATGCAACTTCCACGTTGCGTTGCGTCTTAAATCAAATCCCAATAAGCCTATAAGTCTGGGAGAAATCTAAATAAATAGGTATACCTATAATCGGCGAGATATAACTTTCGATGCTGTGAATATATACCAAACTGTGAATATAATGCCGCTGTTGAGGCGTTAGGTCTTTGTGGTCAAGATAGTGGGTAAACTAATGTATTTTGATTTTGTTGAAAAAGAGTTAAGAAAAGTAGATAATATAAAAATCAGTAATTAGTTGTGTCGATTGTATTTACGCACGGCGGATAAAGCCGCTGCGCAGGGTGTGAGAGAGTCGCTAATAAATATTAGAAATTTTGTTTTATTGTCTAACCTAAGGTCTTCCGAAGCGATTATAGGGCGAAAATCCTAAGGACTAAGGACCTAAATCCGGTTTTGTTAGCAGTTTAATTTTTCAACGTTCTTAAGAATCATGCGATAAAGTCAAAGATATATAGTAGGTACCTACAGATTACATTGAACGTAATACAAAACATGTTTCCCTAACTCATCTTTCTGGTGTTAAAATCCTCTGCTAGGTCGCGTGTTGTTACTAACTAATTTATAATAATTAATATCTTTGTTTTAATTAGTCCTGTTATAAGTAAGTCTCATCATGGTTAACCTAACCTAGTGTTAAGAGAAAATAGTTCGATTCTAATTTTGTTCACTACAACCTTTTGGCTACCTAGACCTAACTTAACGTACGACCTAAGTACGAGACATAACTTGTCAAAACAAGCAAATGTTGTTGTTGTCCGTCATTGTTCCCAATTTACGATTAGTTCTAAAGAATTTATTTAATTGTGCGTCATCCAGCGAACAGTGATGAAATAACTTTATTTTACATCGCGGAGTACGATAGTAATTATAAGTCCCGACCTCCCGACCCATAGTCCCGAATCCCCACACGGCAATTTAATTAATCGATTCTTTTGTAATTTGAGAGACTGTAGGTTATTACCATCCAAGTTCAGGGCCAAGGTAGAGGCCGGTGTCCAAGATACTCGAATAAGCATTTCGAACACAAGTAATCAGGTATTTTATAAGCCATCCTGAAGCCAGCAGAAGAGAAGCAACGGCACGATTTATAAATAAATAATAATAAATATCGGACATTCTTACACAAATTGACTAAGTCCCGTACGTAGTAAGCTCAAGAAGGCTTGTGTTACGGGTACTCAGACAACGATATATATAATATACAAATACATAAATACATAGAAAACATCCATGACTCAGGAACAAATATTCGTGATAAACACACAAATAAATGCCCTTACCGGGATTCGAACCCAGGACCATCGGCTTAGCAGGCAGGGTCACTACCAACTACGCCAACCGGTCGTCAAAACGATTTGGTACAACTCAAATTTTCATTTGCATGGAGACTTTTAAAGCCCGAAAAAGGTTTCATTTTTCAGGGGTGCAAGATATTGTCTTAGCAGAGTACCCCAGGAGAGAACTGTTTTATCGGTGGTTGCTGCAAAACATACATCTTAACCGCGAAAAAATAATGCGGGTTTTTGACGTGGTAAGAGCAAACGAATTCGTTCGAATCGGTAGGAGGAATCTTCGACGACGTGCAGAGCTATGTCTCCGTAAGGCGAAAACCATTATGAGCACTTGTTGAAATACGTTTAAATGTATGTAGGTACTTAGGTAGGCTTTTTTTCATTTTTTATATTTTTAAACAGTTACCTATCGTTTATTTATTATGTACGAAATTAAGGAACATTACAAACTGATTAGTATCAATTTAGACCATTTTTCCCAATGATGTGACTTCACGACGATTATTTATTCTGTTAGAAACAATTCAAAAGTTGATTACGAAGAATTTTAATAATTGAATGCACTAAGCATTATATTTTTTGTCGTTAACTGTGCCGGAATCACGTAATTTGGACCACGTTCAATGTATCACCCGCGGTATAGTGATTTATAAATTAAGTAGGTACCTCCGTAGGTAAATACGAATAAGGTCACTACTTGTTGAAACTTATTTCTGAGTTAATTATATGAGAAGTATTGTATTGATGTTATTGGGCAAACCGCAAATGTAAAAGTCGAATTATGTAAATGCGTACCTATAATAATATTAATTTTTGTTAAAACATTGTTCTATGTAAATTGCCAAAATGTATGCTATCCATTTTAATAAAATCGATAGTTTTATATCTGTATTCATGATTTCTCCATTAGTGTTTTGATATCACTTTCTTTGCGATAAACGAGCTAACCAGTTACTAACTCGAAGCACAATCGCATTCCAACATTTCTAGCACCCAGTTAGTTTAGTTGGTAGCGTCATAACTTCTGAAAAGCAGTGGGACTTCACACCGTGTGATGCTTTCCTAGGCGTGCGACGTGCGTGTTTGCTATGAGCAGATAGTACCTACATTAAACCTCAGGAACAAACTTAATTGGAATTCTATCACATCACGAGAACCTGTAACAACGTAAATAACAACTAAAGAGTCTATAAACGAGGCAATGAGTTGAATTGACGATGTCCAACACAATTGACAGGCAGCCAGTGACCCGAGGACGGGCAGTCGTTATGCATTAATTTTATGAGCCAAGTTCGAGACATACAGCCTTAAAACTATGCAGTAATTTGTGTATTTTAACTACTGCTAATTAACTCAAATAATTTAAACTGCATAAGATTTCTATGAATGGTCCTCGACCTGTGCTTGGTTACTCTCTGCATTACGCAACCCATTAACTTATGCTACGAGCACGACATTTATTTGTAATGCACAACTGCAAACATCCTATCGTTAGGAACGGCGACTCATCGTTAGTTAATATTACCCGTGAGAGCTTGTAATAACAAATCGGAATTAGCTCTATTATACAAATGAATACTTTTCAATTTCAGGAAGTAACAAAACATGCGTCTTCACGATTAATTAAGCAAGTCGTGCCGAAGTTCCTATGAAATCACTAAAGCTGTATTTTTAGCAGTCATTTCTATGACGGAACACAAGCTGAACGTTCCTCGGAAATGTCTTTGATGCACCACATTGTTTATTAATAGGCCATAGTAGAGCCCTTTGAGAGCCGGGAAATAGGGCAATAAAACCGGTTTAGGAAAACTATATCGATCTTAGTAAGAGACAGTGATTTACACATAAACAAAGTAAGTAGGAACAAATGAAAAGCTGTTTTGAATTTTAGAACTCTTAACTCACAGCGCAAAATTTTGGTCGATTTTGCTCTAGTAGCGACTCTACCATTGATATTTGGGCGGATTTTTATTTTGCTGTCGTTTTTTTTCTCGCGCCAGATTTGAATAAAATTTAGTAGATAGGTTCCTTAATTTCTTCAACATAGACCCAATTTCCCAGTATGTCGCACAATTTTTTCCACTGAGTTATGAAATCGTATGGGATTTTCGTAACTCAGTGGGAAATTTAGTAGATTGAGATTTCGTTTCGTATCTATCGTTAAATAAGGAACTCTACCTACCCACCAAATAACATACAAATCTGACGCGGAAAAAAAACGTCAAAAAAAAACAAAAAAACCAATCGCTTTTCGTTGAAGGAAAACATCGTGAGGAAACCGGACTAATCCCTATAAGCCCTAGGTCAGATGGCAGTCCTTTTCGTAAAACTAGCGCCTATGCCAAATCTTGGGATTAGTTGCCAAAGCGGACCCCCAGGCTTCCTGAGCGTGGCATAAGCCGGGATAACGCTAGGTGACCGTATACGTAACCAACCACTGTGTTTTCAGAGTTTGACTACCGCTACCAACGTAACACTTCTTGTCGGCGAGGCGATGAATTGAGCGGGATCGTGGGCGGACCAACAATTAATCAACATTATTTTCATTTTATTTCATGGTATCCGAGAACAAGCTACAATTACTGAGCAGAGATAAAAGGTTATATCATCAACGATCACACATTGTGTAATTTGCAGGGAAAGTATTATGAGCACAATCGCCAAACTAAAGTAGCGCACCTTTTGTCGGATTAGAACACCATGTTTCGTAATGCGTATGAGAATTGTACTTATTTACATGGATCCAGTTTTTGCATCAGGATTGAGAACGGAGCAGAATATGAATAATACCCGCGGTTCGTGATAGAAAGGTAGTATTAATGCTTTCCACTTGAATAAACATAAAACATTCGTTCAGCTTTACATGCGTCATTGCTGTATATTACAATAATTACTAATAAATGCAAAATATAAACACGAAAATTATTAGTATACTTAGGCCCACTTGCACCACCCTGGGTAAGAAGAAAACCCGGAGTTAAGCTGTCAAATTCCATAGAAAAAAACGCGTAACTCCGGGTTATGTGGCTAACCCCGGGTGGTGCAAGTGGCCTTTAGGTACTTACGTAAAGAATGATTGAATGAGTTTTGGCGTATAAAACTGTAGTTGTCTTAAATATCTTATTTAAATGAAACCTAGATTTTTACAATATGATATTTTATTTTAATACCTTCATAGGTCCTAAAGACGTGTAAACGCAGTTTGCACAATTCCAGGATTTCAGCTGCAAACTCGGTTTAGATGTATTAGGTCCACTTACACCAGCCAGAGTTAGCCACTAACCCGGAGTTGAGCTGTCAAATTCCATACAAAAAAATGCTTAACTCCAGGTTATGTGACTAGCCTTGGGTGGTGCAAGTGGCCCTTGAGGACCTAATGAAGGTGTTAAAAAGATATCCCGCTTGCTAGGAATTAATTCCTGGAAATAATCTTTATTGATCTAATTTCCTGGACCTAATAGTACCTTCCTATTAAATAATAATACTTTACACTCCCAAAAAAAATCATGACTACCCTTTATGAAACAAACTTTGTCCATGGTCATATTTACATTTTCTGCGGCATCACGCGGTTCTTCTTCAGGTCTGATTTGCATCGGTGATGAGGCAACTTGATGATGAGATTTTAACATGGCATGTCAGCTAAAATGCCGTACACGAGAGTGAATTAAACAAATTGTCGAGTTTATCCATCAACAGACGTTTGCACAGAAGTTATGCTCTAGTTTCGCATAATTGCATTGCACTTGTTACGCGAAAGGCGGCAACAGTCAGCCTCGTCAACCATTTGGTATTAGCCAACTCGTAACACACAATTATGCGTAAATAATTGTTAATAATTGTATGTTTCTGTCCATGCATCGGTGTTAGTACAGAATCCAATTATATATGATAATATTTGTTAGGTTGCGTAGTCATATTGAGAGTGTCGATAGTACATAACGATGTCTAACTGTCTATAACGAAGATACATTTCGCTCTATCGACTTGTTACACAATTACATTGTCAAAATTACGATATCTGCATGGTTACCGTATTATATTCTGAACGAAATTATGAACGTTTCGGTAACTTTCGCTTCAATATTCAATGTATTGCTTAACAAGTGAACAGCTTACTGTGCTGAGTAATTTGCTTATACGTGCCGCAAGGTAATCAATATTTTGAAGACAACAGTTACCAGCGAACCTTATCAGATGGCATTGGGAACTGCGGCGCATCGGTGCCTGCCCCCGACGTCACCGCCTACGGATTCAATGTAAATATTTCATAGGTAAATGCCAGTTTAGAAATTATAATTTAACGTAGGTACAGTCAAGTGCAAAAATATGGTTCGACATAATCGACTCATAAATATGGTACTACGCTGTTATTACACCGGCATGACCGGCATAAGGTGCTATGGGACATATTTTTGAGTAAGATGTGCACCACCATATTTTAATACTTGACTGTACATAGGTACATACATTTTGCAAAGCAAATGGTATTGTGTATTGGTTGACGTCATTTGCAATCGTCGACCTCATACGCGCAAATTGCCTTTTGTGACATAAATTTTGTGTCGGTGGCGGTGTCTCACAGACTTAGACACCGCCACCGACAGAGACAGAGGTAAGCTCACTTACCTCTAAGTTGAGTGTATTTTTACTTACTCGTAAAATAAAGGAAGTAGTTTCGATATTAATCAAGTAAACAAAGCATTCTTCTATTTTAACTTGAGGCAACTCTTTAGATAAAAGTGATGTAGGTACGTAGGTACAACCCAACTAAGCTACTAAGCATGATTTTAACTATAAAACTCTCGTGAGACTCGAACATATTTATTTATTGCTAAGAATGACTCATGTTACTAAGTAATCAATCAGGTATTAGGTACCTACATATTTTACAAATTTGAGGTCAAGCAACTTTGATTGAAATAACTTCCTTGTCTTGTCTATGTAGGTATTTAAAAGTGTTATTGGATTTTTTAGGTGCACGAGCAAACTACAAAAGCCTCGAACGCGAGGGCGGAGTCACCGACCGACCGCGAAGGTCCAAGTACTGCCCTTCAACGCAGTAACAAATCTTAAGCAAACGAGTTGTAAAGGCAACAATAACTAGCAATTAATAAGTATCATTCACGAAGACGACGTGATGAATGATGCGGAACTGAGTAGTTTTAGTTAAGCTTGTTTTCGACTTGTCAAATCGCGCCCACCCCGTATCAAGCGAGGCAGGTCAAAGAGGTTCTCTGGAAAAAGTTTCACTTTCTTTTGGCTTGAGCGTGGGATGGGCGTGACGCGAGCCCGCAGGCTGAGACTCAGTCTGAGACTGAGCCCGCACTTCAATTGCACACTTTCCCTGTTTTTATGGGAATCGCATGGGGCGCCAATGATATAACAATATTGTGAAAGCTAGTGAAAATACCTAGCTAACCAACTCTTGCATTTGGTTGCTACTTTTTGTACCCTTTATTATACTAATGTTGTCGCAGAACATACTGTTTGCACGTGTCTCTTCCTGCCATTGTATGTGATCTCCCAACCGATCTGATGCTTAATGTTTGCATTCGACTATCTTCCGAAACTTTACGACCTACGTTAACATTATGTAACGTTGTTTTCGGTGTAGAAATAGAAATAATTACTTCAGAAAGTGATTTTATTTTAAGGTAATGGGGAATACTGTACGTACTATGTGTTTATGGATTACTGTACAAATATATATTTTACTTGAAATTAATGTTAGATCATAATTTTTTTATTTCGAGGTAAATATACTATCTGACAATTTACACATGACTTTTAGCTGACTATCGCATGTTCAAGGTTTGAAATAAATCTTCAGACAGCTATCAATTATTTGTATAAGTTACCTCAAACCGACCTTCTGCAGTGGGTGTTTTGTATTAGCATTGACATACATGGCCCGCAATTGCAAACGACATTCTCGCCAATTCGACTGAGAACAATTACAATAATAGGTGGATGTGGAAACTTAACATTTGTCTTGTGCGATCGAGGCGTGCGACTACTCTGTAGCTTCATACAATGTAGCCACGTGTGCAATTAGACTTACAGACAAACGCAATAAAAGTTTTTCTATTGATTCAGATGTCATATATAGGCAATGAGTAGGTGCTTTATTGAAATTGATATTAATCCAACATTCTTAATGTGACCACCACTATGTGTTTTCACCTTAAACAGAATGAAGCAACCAAGCAAAAGTGATAATTTTGTAATTGTAATAGTTATTTGTAATACATTTATGATCTAACCTTGAACCAATGGTTTATGTTAGGACCACAAAATAGATTCGAACAAAGATTCAAACTGTTCCCGTCTTATAGGAGCGGATAGCGTCTGTCTGTATATCACATTATTACGGCACATACCCGAAGCCTGTTGTGGCTCTGGTGAAGTCTGCACGCAATCCTATTACAACAAGGCCGACGAAGCTATACGAAGATATGTGTCCATTCTGACACATGACAGTATAATGAGGGTATGAAATAATGAAATCAATGAAACGCTATCCGCTATGAAACCGCACGGTGTTGGATGACTTGAAGGCGAGTAATCACGTCAATTTAGATGATAGACGCTAATTACGACTGGTTATAATATAACTCAAAAGATTCGCTAATAATATGTCAGCCATGAAAATTAGATCAATAAAAAGCATTTCTAGGAATTCATTCCCAGCAAGCTGGATAACGTTTTAATACCTTGATTAGGCGCTAAATACGTGTACACCGAGTTTGCACAATTCCAGGAGTTGAGCTTGACTTTTGAGAGTCAAGTAGCCGACTACTTTTCGGTCATTTTTCAGTTTTTGCGTCTTGCCTGAAAACTGCTCTCAAACATCTAGAGGAAATGAAGGTACTCGTATTAAAACGATATCCAGCTTGCTGGGAATAAGTTCGTGGAAATTATGTAATTTTCTTGGCCTAGGTATATGTATTTAGCCCTCCCAGAGTGGAACCAGCATCTGATAATTTGTGATAAAACGGTCGCTTCAGAAGTAAAATGCCAAAAACCATCGATAGCCAAAATAATCATAGGTACATGTACATTTTAGTACCCGTTATGCTGTTATGTGATGACCAATTTTTAACTAATCAGACTTAATAGGTACTTCATTGAGGTTTAATTTTGTCGACACACCTGCTAGGAATAACAAATGAGTTCCGAACACTAACGACCAGTCAAACACAGACAAAGTTATGTTTTACATGTTGTTAAGATGTAACATGGACACATAGCATAGGCCTCCTCCAGCATTCTCAATTCTTTATTCCTTTATTTTTTCTCCTAGTCTTCTGACTTTGCTGATATTTGTTAATGCATGTTCAAGCTCTTCTAACTTGTCTTCAGTTCTGGGCCTATACCACGAAAATCGAACGATTGCGGATTGGTATCTTCATCTCTGTCACACTTGCCTATTGGAGTGACAAAGAGGTTTTCCCGTCAATGCCAATTTTCGAAGTTCGTGGTAGGCATGCTGAGGGGAAGTGTATTTATTTAGTGTTGCTATATATATATTTTGTTGTTGTTGATTTTGTTTTTGTTGATTTTGTTTTTGTTAATTTTGTTGATACTGCTGGAGGTATCAGTCGTATTACTTAAGTACATTAAAGACAAATTGATTAACTATTATTTGGTACCTAATTAACCTTTATGTATGTAAACAAAACATGTACATAGAAATGATTACTGAAGCTTATGAGCAGCTATTAGTTTGAATCGAGGATGATTGTTTAAGAGGGCGCAGAGCGTCCAGTAGCGCCCTCGGAATTTGTTGGACTACAAGGATGATATCATGGGTTATAGAGAAATGAAAAGGTTTGTTAGAAAACGCAATCCCCCAATGAGGCGACTGGACGCTCTGCGCACTCTTCAGATCTCCAAGTAAGGCTCATGCATTATACTATTCTGATTTTGCAACAATACGCAAGTGATTAGTGTAGTTTGTGCACTGTCGCACGATAACAACAATGGCGAGTGAAACACACTAATTTAGCCATTGTACCATGGCACGTGTATAAAGAGAAATTTCGGCAATGCACTCACAAAGAAAGTTTACTTTGTGAACTAGTCATTTCGCGATTCAACAAACTAGTTTTTACTCTCCGGAGTGATTAAAATCTGCTGATGCAGTCACTAAATATTTTTTATATGCCGTGACGCGATAAGTCAAATGTGTACGTGTGATATATAATGGAGTAGCCGTCGGTGGACGAAGAAAGTGACATGGTGACCCGCTTATTACTGCGTTCGAAGAAGCGAGAGTAATCGGATGACGTCCAGCAAATGACATGCTTCAAGCTGACCTTAGACCGATTAGGAAATAAATATACTATCAAACACTTCCAATGGTTTAACTCGCAGACTACCTTACACTTTGCCAATATAAGTGGTAGGTGCAGTCGAAAATAGTGCTTCATTAGTTAAATTAATGACACACAGACACGAAACGCTACAAAACCAGCCTCCGGCGGTGAAATTTTGCAGTTTTGTCGCTAATTCAGCTGTCAGTAAAAAAGTAGAATATTACATAACTGAAGTATAAAATTAGTATAAAATTGTACCACATTAACTTCTCGACCGCGTCAGCGTATCGAGGGGTCAAAATATGAAAGTTGCCGGATGATTTAAATAAACGGCAAACATAATTTGAACTCTCGATACGCTAACGCGATCGAGAAGTAAGTGTCGTACAATTTTATACTAGGCCTTCTGTGCCTCTACAATAATATGTGGATAATGCGAGACAAAATACACCTGTCAAATTTGTATCACATAATGATTGTTAAATTAACAGTGATCTTATTTCGCCACTGACTCACGACACGACTGTCAATGAGCAGTTGTGCAAATACCGATTAAGGCAGAGATCAGAGTGCAAAACTGAGCAGAGTGATACGGGCTCGTGTGTCAGTGGGACAGACCGCTGACAACTATTGACTAACAGTGTAATATACCTACAACTTCCAATACGAAATAACCCGTTATAAAATATAATAAATAACAGTAATCGCAACTGGATTTTTTTTAATAGGTACCTAAGTACTATGACATTGCATGAATTGGAGTGTAATGTGACCTATATTTAGGTAACTATATTATTAAATTAGTAGTGTATCTAATGGTGCGATGAAACCAACTCGACACGCAACGCAAGTACTTTCGCCGATTAAAATCCACTGTCGCACATAAGATATTGGCCACGTGATAAACATACTTGGTCCACGTACTCCACGTAGAAGTTGTAAATATGTCAACCCCGATTTCACACTCTATTGGATAAATTTCGCAAAACCCTAATAGGGCTTTACAATTCAATTCAGGTTAAATTTTATACGGTTTGAGCTGCGTACAAATGACAATCTATACAACTGTTTTTGTGACAAGTTAAACTAAAAACCGGCCAAGAGCATGTCGTGCCATGCTCAATGTAGGGTTCCGTAGTTTACGTTCCGTCATAATAGGCAATCTTAAAAAAATTAATAGATACCATGCTTAATATGCTTATAATTATTAACAATTCGATGATACTGACGATCACGCCCGTCCCGACCCCATCAAATACGGAAAAATCTTAACAGCGCCAAGTAGACCACGGTACAGCGTCATCTCTCGGGAAATTGGGTTACTAATTTATACAAACTAGACGGGTTATGTATGTTGGGTTTTCGGGGGTAACTTTTGATCGCGTGAATGGATTTGAATCATTCTTTATTAGAAGAAAAATACGCGCGGTATGATAAATCAAGTACTCAAGATAATTTTTTTGCATATACGGTTAAATTACAAACTTAATTCAGTAATTCTTTTGGTCAATGTGGGTAAGCCCGTCTATAAGGCAAGCCCGTCTACACGCTATATATAACTCTTGTATTTGTATACACACGCCACTGCGAACTCGGTCGCTAAAGCGGTGTTTCGCCCTAGTTCTTTTTCTCTAGGATAGATATCGCTACGACAGAGACTACGGCCGCAACTAGACGTTAAAGTTCAGTCGTGTTTCGAACCTCAACTACGAGTGCAACATGTTTGTTTGAAAAAATCAGAAAAAATAGAAACAGTCCGAGTATTTGTTAATGAAGTGAGTAACTAAGTTGTTTAATAATAGTTTTAACTGTCTCACACTTTTAATGTAGCCAAAAGGCTTTAATTTTGTAGGTTTAGGTAACGAAATGTCTACTCTTAAAAAAATATCTAGTAGGAAAGTCCGTCTAAAACGTTTAAGGGAAGCCCGTCATATGCCGATCTAGCCTTAAACCAGATGTCGCCAACATTTTGCGATGAAATATTCCCTGTTTATATATATGGAATGAAAGAAACCTTAAATTATACCTAAAACTTTTTAAAATTGCTTAAAATATATTCACTATTGTGTTTTGAGTACTGCGTTATTTGTGTTCTTATACAGGAATCGGTTAATTTGACCCAAAAAATTTCTTTTTTACACTTTGTTACATATTTTTGGGATCGTAAAAAAAGGTTTACGATGCCGTTTTACACGCATATGCCGATCTTGCCTTAAAAACAGAAAAAATGAATAAAATTGAATTGCAACTGTATTGCCCAGACTTCTAAACATATTTTGAAAGTTTTTTTATTATTTCTCTAACACTAACACTATTTTTGTTATACAGTTGATCTATTAAGCACATCTTCAAAATGTTCATCTTTACTTTCTCATTTTGAATCTAAAATCATTATTACTAATGAACAAAAAATATAAATCGCATGTGATGATAAATCGTATCGTCATGTCTAATAGGGCCTTCGAACATGTTTACCGGATTGAAAAACGCCTCTACTTTGACAGACGTTTCGTAGGGTCTGATCAGAAGGCCTAGTATAAAAAATTTACGACATTTAACGTCTCGACCGCGTTAGCGTATCGAGGGGTCAAAATATCAATAAATAATAAATAAATATTATGGGACAAACTTACACAAATCGACCTAGTCCCACGGTAAGCTCAATAAGGCTTGAGTTGTGGGTACTAGGCGACGATATATATTATAATAGATGACGATACATATAATTACTTAAATACATAGAAAACATCCATAACTCAGGAACAAATATTCGTGATAAACACACAAATAAATGCCCTGACCAGGATTCGAACCCAGGATATGAAAGTTGCCGGATGATTTAAATAAACGGCAAACATAATTTGAACTCTTGATACGCTAACGCGATCGAGAAGTAAGTGTCGTACAACTTTTATAATAGGCCTTCCGTTTCATACACACAGATTATTTAATATTTTTAACGAATGATCATTATTATGATGAAGAGGTAAATATTGAAATATGAAATATCAATATCTGTAATATTTTTCTACGTCTTGGTAAGTTAACGAACAATAATACTCTTCGGTAAGCAGCCATGAATTGAAACACAAGTACAACTAAATTTAAAAAAAAATGGAAATGTAAAAAGAACTAGTTCGCAAAAACGAACTTTGTGCACGCAAAACAGCCAAAAAGGGCACTTTTTGAGCAACTGTATTGAAAAATGTTGTATGATATACGTGTTGAAATAACTATTGCATTGTGCAATAATAAAATAAAATCCCACAATTGAGAACCTCCGCCTTTTGAAAGTTTGAAGTCGGTTGAAAATATTCATAACATAACTATGTAGTTATAACAAAATAGTGAGTAGAATACTCCGGACGTTGCCAGTAACGTAGCAAACCGTACCACACCTAAATTGACAGTAGTCACGATAAGGAATTGCATTAAGAGCGGGCAGAGTGTTTGCCGCGGACACGAAATAGGCATTTAGCGGCCCCGCACTGCTCGCTATCTGTGTGCGTGCGCGCACGCACACTACTACACCGGCGCGTCATTATTCGGGCGTTAAAAGGTTATAACTTAGAAATCTTAGAATTCCTCATTTTTATAATCCTTTGATACAGATATTGTATTAATTCACCTAATATTTGTTCGGTTTTTCCAAATGATTTTATTATTTGTGTTTGTATTTAGTACTAAAGAAAGGTACCATTCTGTCGGTTGTTGATAAGGTTCATTTCTAAACTAATATTTATGACATTCGCGCCTTATCGACAACCGGCAGAATGGCAAAGTGCCTTTTTCTAAATAAAAGCACATTTTTTATGATTTCATATGTGGCTATTTACGGCTAAAGGTACCTTATGGACGGTCGGCGCTTACGTCGCGTTGCAGCGCATTATTATCAGCATCTTTGTTAACAGCGTAAGCGCCGATCGTCCATAAGGTACCTTTCACCGCAAAACGTCACATATTATGAAATCGTTAAAAAATTGTGTCGTTTTCTTGGTAAAAGTACCACATTGTCGCCTGTTGATAAGGTTTTCCAAGTGATTCTTTATGACAGAAGCGCCTTATCATTCTTATCAATAAGCGACAATGTGGTATCTTTCTTTACCCAGAAAACGTCACTTTTATAATATTGATTATATCAATATTTATAAATTTTGTAAGGTTGACTCCGATTTGGATAAAAATCGATATCCGAGGATCCGACGAAGTGATTAACATGAATCCAGAGTCAAAATGGTAAAATATTGTAAAAACCGACGCCATCTTGGATTTTGTAAGATCAACTCCGATTTGGATAAAAATTGATATCTGACGATCCGGCGGGGTCCTTAACATGAATCTAGAATCAAAATCGTTAAATATTGTAAAAAGCGACGCCATCTTGGACTTTGTGAGATTAACTCCGATTTGGATAAAAATCGATATCCGAGGATCCGACGGAGTGATTAACGTGAATCCAGAGTCAAAATTGTAAAATAATGTAAAAACCGACGCCATCTTGGACTTTGTGAGATTAACTCCGATTTGGATAAAAATCGATATCTGACGATCCGGCGGGGTCCTTAACATGAATCCAGAATCAAAATCGTTAAATATTGTAAAAAGCGACGCCATCTTGGATTTTGTGAGATTAACTGCGATTTGGATAAAAATCGATATCTGAGGATCCGGCGGGGTGATTAACACGAATCTTGAGTCAAAATTGTAAAATATTGTTAAAACCGACGCCATCTTGGATTTTGTAAGATCAACTCCGATTTGGATAAAAATTGATATCTGACGATCCGGCGGGGTCTTTAACATGAATCTAGAATCAAAATCGTAAAATATTGTAAAAAGTGACGCCATCTTGGATTTTGTGAGCTTAACTCCGATTTGGATAAAAATCGATATCCGAGGATCCGACGGAGTGATTAACATGAATCCAGAGTCAAAATTGTAAAATAATGTAAAAACCGACGCCATCTTGGATTTTGTAAGATCAACTCCGATTTGGATAAAAAATTATATCTGACGATCCGGCGGGGTCCTTAACATGAATCCAAAATCAAAATCGTTAAATATTGTAAAAAGCGACGCCATCTTGGATTTTGTGAGATTAACTGCGATTTGGATAAAAATCGATATCTGAGGATCCGGCGGGGTGATTAACATGAATCTTGAGTCAAAATTGTAAAATATTGTTAAAACCGACGCCATCTTGGATTTTGTGAGATTAACTGCGATTTGGATAAAAATCGATATCTGAGGATCCGGCGGGGTGATTAACACGAATCTTGAGTCAAAATTGTAAAATATTGTTAAAACCGACGCCATCTTGGATTTTGTAAGATCAACTCCGATTTAGATAAAAATTGATATCTGACGATCCGGCGGGGTCCTTAACATGAATCTAGAATCAAAATTGGAAAATATGGTAAGAATCGACGCCATCTTGGATTTTGTGATATCAACTCCGATTTGGATAAAAATCGTCAGATATCGATTTTTATCCAAATCAGAGATAATTTTCCAAAATCCAATTTGGCGTCGGTGTTGACATTATTTAACAATTTTGACTATGGATTCATGTTATGGACCCCGCTGAATCGTCAGATATCGATTTTTATTCAAATCGGAGTTAATATCACAAAATCAAGGATGGCGTCACTTATTACAATATTATACAGTTTTGATTCTAGATTCATGTTAAGGACCCCGCCGGATCATGAGATATCGATTTTTATCCAAATCAGAGTTTATCTTACAAAATCCAATATGGCGTCAGTGTTGACGTTAATTAACAATTTTGACCATGGATTCATGTTATGGACCCCGCCAGATCGTCAGATATCGATTTTTATCCAAATCAGAGTTAATTTTACAAAATCCAAGATGGCGTCTATTCTTACCATATTTTCCAATTTTGACTTAAGATTCATGTTAGTCACCCTGCCGGCTCCTCAGATATCGATTTTTATCCAAATCGCAGTTAATCTCAAAAAATCCAAGATGGCGTCGCTTTTGACAATATTTTACGATTTTGATTCTGGATTCATGTTTAGGACCCCGCCGGATCGTCATATATCGATTTTTATCCAAATCAGAGTTGATCTTACAAAATCCAAGATGGCGTCGGTTTTAACAATATTTTACAATTTTGACTCAAGATTCATGTCAATCACCCCGCCGGATCCTCAGATATCGATTTTTATCCAAATCTGAGCTAATCTCACAAAATCCAAGATGGCGTCGCTTTTGACAATATTTGACGATTTTGATTCTGGATTCATGTTAAGGACCCCGCCGGATAGTCATATATCGATTTTTATCCAAATCGGAGTTTATCGCACAAAATCCAAGATGGCGTCGCTTTTTGCAATATTTTACGATTTTGATTCTGGATTCATGTTAAGGACCCCGCCGGATAGTCAGATATCGATTGTTATCCAAATCGGAGTTAATTTTACAAAATCCAAGATGGCGTCGCTTTTTACAATATTTTACGATTGTGATTCTGGATTCATGGTAAGGACCCCGCCGGATCGTCAGATATCGATTTTTATCCAAATCGGAGTTAATCTCACAAAATCCAAGATGGCGTCGGTTTTAACAATATTTTACAATTTTGACTCAAGATTCATGTTAATCACCCCGCCGGATCCTCAGATATCGATTTTTATCCAAATCGGAGCTAATCTCACAAAGTCCAAGATGGCGTCGCTTTTTACAATATTTAACGATTTTGATTCTAGATTCATGTTAAGGACCCCGCCGGATCCTAAGATATCGATTTTTATCCAAATCGGAGTTGATCTTACAAAATCCAAGATGGCGTCCGTTTTAACAATATTTTACAATTTTGACTCTGGATTCATGTTAATCACTCCTTCGGATCCTTAGATATCGATTTTTATCCAAATCGGAGTTAAGCTCACAAAATCCAAGATGGCGTCACTTTTTACAATATTTTACGATTTTGATTCTGGATTCATGTTAAGGACCCCGCCGGATCGTCAGATATCAATTTTTATCCAAATCGGAGTTGATCTTACAAAATCCAAGATGGCGTCGGTTTTAACAATATTTTACAATTTTGACTCAAGATTCATGTTAATCACCCCGCTGGATCCTCAGATATCGATTTTTATACAAATCGGAGTCAACCTTACAAAATTTATAAATATTAATGTAATAAATATAATTTATAATTTTTTAATATATTTGTAAATATCTGCATCATCAGACCTTGGAAACCATGCATGGCCCAAGTGCTCGTCGAATCAAAACTAACGAGTCTAAACACGAAGGTATTCTATCAACTGGTTCCTGAGTACCAGTTGACACTTTACTGCTCCACCATCAGACCTTGGACACCATGTATAGCCCAAGTGCTCGCCTAACCAAACCTAACGAGCCCAAACACAGGGGTATTACATCAACTACTTCCTGAGTTCCGCTGGTCATCTTTCTGCTCCATCATCAGACCTTGGACACCAGTCACGGTCCAAGTGCCCGCCAAAACAATACAAATGAGTCCAAACACGGGGGTATTACATCAACTACTTCCTGAGTTCCGGTGGTCATATTTCTGCTCCATCATCAGACCTTGGACACCACTCACGGTCCAAGTGCTCACCAGAACAAACCTAACGAGCCCAAACACGGGGGTATTACATCAACTACTTCCTGAGTTCCGGTGGTCATCTTTCTGCTCCATCATCAGACCTTGGACACCACTCACGGTCCAAGTGCTCACCAGAACAAACCTAACGAGCCCAAACACGGGGGTATTGCATCAACTACTTCCTGAGTTCCGGTGGTCATCTTTCTGCTTCATCATCAGACCTTGGACACCAGTCACGGTCCAAGTGCCCGCCAAAACAATACAAATGAGTCCAAACACGGGGGTATTACATCAACTACTTCCTGAGTTCCGGTGGCCACCTTTCTACTCCGTCATCAGACCTTGGACATCTTCTACGGTCCAAGTGACACTATATACAATGAGGTATAAACGAAACTAACTCTGTATGTCATTCATTTTGAACTGGTTGCTATTGCCTATTTCCTTTGGAAACACAAAAAATGGTAAAAAAATTCTTATACCGTTTTGCTACCTATAACGCAGTATACGTACACAATGAACATCGATTTATTTCAAGATGTAGACGCTCCGCAGAGAGACGTGGTGTCGCTTCGAACATTCGGGGCCGACTGACTATTTCGAGTGTTGCTCACTTGTTATATTTCAACGATCAGATTCCATAGTAATTTTGTATGGCGGATTTTTAGGACGTTTTAAAAAAATCATAATTAATTAATGAACCAGTATTATGTAATAAGACTATACGAATTCAGTAGCTTGTATATTTGAGATTGGATAGAGTTAGTTTTTAAAAATAAAGCAAATGATTTTTCATTCACTTTGGCATAAACGCTGACACGCGTTTTTCTCAATTTTGCTGCGTCTTTGCGTAGACATATTTACTAAACTGTACATTATTGTAGATTATAAATACACGAATATGGTAGACACACTCTTTGAGATAATAATTACATGCATCTTGTATGTCTTTGCAAATAATTGAGGACGCCACAGTCTTAACCGTAACTGTCGTTTACGTTGAAAACACTCTGCGCGGTCGTGCCCAGAAGCACCTGACTGACAATCATTACCTACCTCGTTAAACAACCCGCCACGCCCATCAATAAATATCCCTGCAATAGTGCGCTTTGTATGCGTTCCATTTAGAAAATTAATCAGGAATCTGATAAAACCAGAAGATTCAGAATAAATCATTATGCTTGATCGTAGAACTAATCTGATTTTATTTATTTTTGTAAGAGAAAACTAATAAATATAAATAATAATAGGCATAGATATGTGACAAGCCCACTGGTTTCGACCGGTGCAATTAGTAAACGCAGGGCAGCTTATGGCGAGCTGTGGGGAGTAGCAACCCCACGTCATCGTCACTGAGCGCTCCTGGGGGACTCCGTCGTCCGACCAAGTCCTCCGCCCCGGGCTTACCTTAACCGCCTCTACCCCCAGCCCTCATACCGGTGTTGCCCTTGAGCCAACTTAGATGTCGCTTTTTGTTGGGGCCCATCAGTGGGCGGGTCACCGTCTGCCGGAAATAAAATTTCTTGCCATTTTGTTAGGCAGACGTCCCATTTTATTGTCCGTAACCAAGTATTTAGTCCACTACTTTCACCTAATAGTCCAGTTTATTTTAGATTCCATTTAATCTCAATAGTCCATACACCCTGGCGGGTGCTGCCTCTGCGTGCGTCCCATGACTCGGGTCGGGTAGGTGCATCATCCGCTCGGTGTGTCCCTTACATTTCGCGTGTCCCTCCGCGTACGCCTCCCAAAGGTCCAGAACACCATTGTATAATAATAACCCGTGCGAAGCCGGGGCGGGTCGCTAGTAAGTATTATAGGACAATCGTACATAAATCGAGCTAGTCCCGCGATATATTAAATAGATAGATACATATAAATACTTAATTAAATACACAGAAAATATCCATAACTCAGGAACAAATTATTAGTGATAAACACATAAATAAATGCCCTGACCGGGATTCTAACCTGGGGCCTCCTCCTTCGTAGGCAGGGTCACAAGGTCACGACCGACTAGCTCCTAGGAGGGCGTATGAGGGGGTAGGTCCCTACTACCGCCTCATACGGAAACTTTCGTTTTTGTTATTTATTGATTATTGAGATGCGAACCATTTAAGGGGGTAAATTGTAGTGAATCATATGGAATTATACCTATTTTTAGGCATTCAAACGATCATGTGTGGGTCTCGGCAGAGAAAGCTATAATGTATATTGTTCTTGCCGGAGACAAAAAGACATTGTCGGTAGCAGTGGCGACGCGTCAAACACATTAGATAGACAAGTTTAACCTTTCAGTGATATTGCTGGTAGGCAAAATGTCGGTGGGAATCGAGTTTCTGACGACCGGTTGGCGTAGTTGGTAGTGACCCTGCCTGCTAAGCCGATGGTCCTGGGTTCGAATCCCGGTATGTGCATTTATTTGTGTGATGAACACAGATATTTGTTCCTGAGTCATGGATGTTTTCTATGTATTTATGTATTTGTTCCGGGTTCGAATCCTGGTCAGGGCATTTATTTGTGTGTTTATCACGAATATTTGTTCCTGAGTTATGGAGTAGTTAGTTTGTCTGAGTACCCGTAACACAAGCCTTCTTGAGCTTACTGCGGGACTTAGTCAATTTGTGTAAGAATGTCCTGTAATATTTATTATTTATTATTATAGTTCTATTTACGCCTCGTCACGTGTCGGTAGGTTCTTATTCGCTGGTGTCAAGTACATATTAATATCTCAGTGTAATAAATGTAGCAATCGATCTGGTGCTGATCGATGTATCTGCGCTCGTGAACTATGACTGCGATATTATACGGATAACCCCACTTTCTCCCGGTTACCGAAAGCAAAGAAAGATCGATCGTACATAAACAGCAATTCATTGCCGCGGAAGCATATGGGTAATGGGTAATTCGACGTAAGAGAAACTGAACCGGAAGATTGAGAAGAAATCGATAACCATTTTGTTTTAAAGTTAATCTTGGTCGTCAACTTTTTCACACGGTAATGAAACAATGTATATTTTATTGACGACACCTACATACAAAATAAAGGTACCTAAAGTTTGTTCGCGTTTTTAACAGTAGCGGCGCTTAAAAAAACTGTTCACTGGTAATCGGTAAGCCGGAGCTAATAATCTTTCTTTATTTCCGTGAGCTGCAAAAAATATCCTAACTGTCAGAACATGAAAGTAATGGCAATCGAGTTCTACGGACGCGTACGCTATAGTATTTAAACAATTGCCGCTGTTGTTGAATTTTTGCATATACAACTTTAACTGTGTGCGCTAAAAATTAAAATTGACTGATCTTTACTTATATAAATTTATTACCTAGGTACATACAGGGTTTATGCTTGACCACTTATCGGTTATCTCATCTCTTGCCAAGGGAATGGTCAGTCCATTTCAACATTTATTGACAGAATCGGAGTATCAATTATAAAGACACGAGACAATAGAATTAGGCAATATAATCGTTATAATCAGAGAATGATAGCATCAGATAAATTGGTATAATGTTACCGGAGAAGTCGTGAATGCTAATGCACGGTCGTGTGCACATTATTAATGCTTAAAACTGTGTTATGTAACTATGGAATTGGCTTGTAACATCGCTCGCTAATCGTAGCGATTCGATGTCGTCCCGATTTAGGTATCAAGTCGAGACATGCTGTAGCCAAGTTAAGGAACTGGCGTTGAGTCATCTGTATGCTAATTTACACGAACCATTTGGACCCTGCAAAAAAATAAAAATATAAAGATCAATAGACAAGATTAATTTTACAGATAACTTCTGATGATCACTTCAAACCTAATGATATTCTTACGTGTCAATAGAATTGAGACCTAAATATATGCCTAATAAGGTCAAAGAAGGTAATCAAATAACTAAGATAAATTGAAGCTCAAAATATGACTAGATATCGATTTTTATCCAAATCGGAGTTGATCTTACAAAATCCAAGATGGCGTCCGTTTTAACAATATTTTACAATTTTGACTCTGGATTCATGTTAATCACTCCTTCGGATCCTTAGATATCGATTTTTATCCAAATCGGAGTTAAGCTCACAAAATCCAAGATGGCGTCACTTTTTACAATATTTTACGATTTTGATTCTGGATTCATGTTAAGGACCCCGCCGGATCGTCAGATATCAATTTTTATCCAAATCGGAGTTGATCTTACAAAATCCAAGATGGCGTCGGTTTTAACAATATTTTACAATTTTGACTCAAGATTCATGTTAATCACCCCGCTGGATCCTCAGATATCGATTTTTATACAAATCGGAGTCAACCTTACAAAATTTATAAATATTAATGTAATAAATATAATTTATAATTTTTTAATATATTTGTAAATATCTGCATCATCAGACCTTGGAAACCATGCATGGCCCAAGTGCTCGTCGAATCAAAACTAACGAGTCTAAACACGAAGGTATTCTATCAACTGGTTCCTGAGTACCAGTTGACACTTTACTGCTCCACCATCAGACCTTGGACACCATGTATAGCCCAAGTGCTCGCCTAACCAAACCTAACGAGCCCAAACACAGGGGTATTACATCAACTACTTCCTGAGTTCCGCTGGTCATCTTTCTGCTCCATCATCAGACCTTGGACACCAGTCACGGTCCAAGTGCCCGCCAAAACAATACAAATGAGTCCAAACACGGGGGTATTACATCAACTACTTCCTGAGTTCCGGTGGTCATATTTCTGCTCCATCATCAGACCTTGGACACCACTCACGGTCCAAGTGCTCACCAGAACAAACCTAACGAGCCCAAACACGGGGGTATTACATCAACTACTTCCTGAGTTCCGGTGGTCATCTTTCTGCTCCATCATCAGACCTTGGACACCACTCACGGTCCAAGTGCTCACCAGAACAAACCTAACGAGCCCAAACACGGGGGTATTGCATCAACTACTTCCTGAGTTCCGGTGGTCATCTTTCTGCTTCATCATCAGACCTTGGACACCAGTCACGGTCCAAGTGCCCGCCAAAACAATACAAATGAGTCCAAACACGGGGGTATTACATCAACTACTTCCTGAGTTCCGGTGGCCACCTTTCTACTCCGTCATCAGACCTTGGACATCTTCTACGGTCCAAGTGACACTATATACAATGAGGTATAAACGAAACTAACTCTGTATGTCATTCATTTTGAACTGGTTGCTATTGCCTATTTCCTTTGGAAACACAAAAAATGGTAAAAAAATTCTTATACCGTTTTGCTACCTATAACGCAGTATACGTACACAATGAACATCGATTTATTTCAAGATGTAGACGCTCCGCAGAGAGACGTGGTGTCGCTTCGAACATTCGGGGCCGACTGACTATTTCGAGTGTTGCTCACTTGTTATATTTCAACGATCAGATTCCATAGTAATTTTGTATGGCGGATTTTTAGGACGTTTTAAAAAAATCATAATTAATTAATGAACCAGTATTATGTAATAAGACTATACGAATTCAGTAGCTTGTATATTTGAGATTGGATAGAGTTAGTTTTTAAAAATAAAGCAAATGATTTTTCATTCACTTTGGCATAAACGCTGACACGCGTTTTTCTCAATTTTGCTGCGTCTTTGCGTAGACATATTTACTAAACTGTACATTATTGTAGATTATAAATACACGAATATGGTAGACACACTCTTTGAGATAATAATTACATGCATCTTGTATGTCTTTGCAAATAATTGAGGACGCCACAGTCTTAACCGTAACTGTCGTTTACGTTGAAAACACTCTGCGCGGTCGTGCCCAGAAGCACCTGACTGACAATCATTACCTACCTCGTTAAACAACCCGCCACGCCCATCAATAAATATCCCTGCAATAGTGCGCTTTGTATGCGTTCCATTTAGAAAATTAATCAGGAATCTGATAAAACCAGAAGATTCAGAATAAATCATTATGCTTGATCGTAGAACTAATCTGATTTTATTTATTTTTGTAAGAGAAAACTAATAAATATAAATAATAATAGGCATAGATATGTGACAAGCCCACTGGTTTCGACCGGTGCAATTAGTAAACGCAGGGCAGCTTATGGCGAGCTGTGGGGAGTAGCAACCCCACGTCATCGTCACTGAGCGCTCCTGGGGGACTCCGTCGTCCGACCAAGTCCTCCGCCCCGGGCTTACCTTAACCGCCTCTACCCCCAGCCCTCATACCGGTGTTGCCCTTGAGCCAACTTAGATGTCGCTTTTTGTTGGGGCCCATCAGTGGGCGGGTCACCGTCTGCCGGAAATAAAATTTCTTGCCATTTTGTTAGGCAGACGTCCCATTTTATTGTCCGTAACCAAGTATTTAGTCCACTACTTTCACCTAATAGTCCAGTTTATTTTAGATTCCATTTAATCTCAATAGTCCATACACCCTGGCGGGTGCTGCCTCTGCGTGCGTCCCATGACTCGGGTCGGGTAGGTGCATCATCCGCTCGGTGTGTCCCTTACATTTCGCGTGTCCCTCCGCGTACGCCTCCCAAAGGTCCAGAACACCATTGTATAATAATAACCCGTGCGAAGCCGGGGCGGGTCGCTAGTAAGTATTATAGGACAATCGTACATAAATCGAGCTAGTCCCGCGATATATTAAATAGATAGATACATATAAATACTTAATTAAATACACAGAAAATATCCATAACTCAGGAACAAATTATTAGTGATAAACACATAAATAAATGCCCTGACCGGGATTCTAACCTGGGGCCTCCTCCTTCGTAGGCAGGGTCACAAGGTCACGACCGACTAGCTCCTAGGAGGGCGTATGAGGGGGTAGGTCCCTACTACCGCCTCATACGGAAACTTTCGTTTTTGTTATTTATTGATTATTGAGATGCGAACCATTTAAGGGGGTAAATTGTAGTGAATCATATGGAATTATACCTATTTTTAGGCATTCAAACGATCATGTGTGGGTCTCGGCAGAGAAAGCTATAATGTATATTGTTCTTGCCGGAGACAAAAAGACATTGTCGGTAGCAGTGGCGACGCGTCAAACACATTAGATAGACAAGTTTAACCTTTCAGTGATATTGCTGGTAGGCAAAATGTCGGTGGGAATCGAGTTTCTGACGACCGGTTGGCGTAGTTGGTAGTGACCCTGCCTGCTAAGCCGATGGTCCTGGGTTCGAATCCCGGTATGTGCATTTATTTGTGTGATGAACACAGATATTTGTTCCTGAGTCATGGATGTTTTCTATGTATTTATGTATTTGTTCCGGGTTCGAATCCTGGTCAGGGCATTTATTTGTGTGTTTATCACGAATATTTGTTCCTGAGTTATGGAGTAGTTAGTTTGTCTGAGTACCCGTAACACAAGCCTTCTTGAGCTTACTGCGGGACTTAGTCAATTTGTGTAAGAATGTCCTGTAATATTTATTATTTATTATTATAGTTCTATTTACGCCTCGTCACGTGTCGGTAGGTTCTTATTCGCTGGTGTCAAGTACATATTAATATCTCAGTGTAATAAATGTAGCAATCGATCTGGTGCTGATCGATGTATCTGCGCTCGTGAACTATGACTGCGATATTATACGGATAACCCCACTTTCTCCCGGTTACCGAAAGCAAAGAAAGATCGATCGTACATAAACAGCAATTCATTGCCGCGGAAGCATATGGGTAATGGGTAATTCGACGTAAGAGAAACTGAACCGGAAGATTGAGAAGAAATCGATAACCATTTTGTTTTAAAGTTAATCTTGGTCGTCAACTTTTTCACACGGTAATGAAACAATGTATATTTTATTGACGACACCTACATACAAAATAAAGGTACCTAAAGTTTGTTCGCGTTTTTAACAGTAGCGGCGCTTAAAAAAACTGTTCACTGGTAATCGGTAAGCCGGAGCTAATAATCTTTCTTTATTTCCGTGAGCTGCAAAAAATATCCTAACTGTCAGAACATGAAAGTAATGGCAATCGAGTTCTACGGACGCGTACGCTATAGTATTTAAACAATTGCCGCTGTTGTTGAATTTTTGCATATACAACTTTAACTGTGTGCGCTAAAAATTAAAATTGACTGATCTTTACTTATATAAATTTATTACCTAGGTACATACAGGGTTTATGCTTGACCACTTATCGGTTATCTCATCTCTTGCCAAGGGAATGGTCAGTCCATTTCAACATTTATTGACAGAATCGGAGTATCAATTATAAAGACACGAGACAATAGAATTAGGCAATATAATCGTTATAATCAGAGAATGATAGCATCAGATAAATTGGTATAATGTTACCGGAGAAGTCGTGAATGCTAATGCACGGTCGTGTGCACATTATTAATGCTTAAAACTGTGTTATGTAACTATGGAATTGGCTTGTAACATCGCTCGCTAATCGTAGCGATTCGATGTCGTCCCGATTTAGGTATCAAGTCGAGACATGCTGTAGCCAAGTTAAGGAACTGGCGTTGAGTCATCTGTATGCTAATTTACACGAACCATTTGGACCCTGCAAAAAAATAAAAATATAAAGATCAATAGACAAGATTAATTTTACAGATAACTTCTGATGATCACTTCAAACCTAATGATATTCTTACGTGTCAATAGAATTGAGACCTAAATATATGCCTAATAAGGTCAAAGAAGGTAATCAAATAACTAAGATAAATTGAAGCTCAAAATATGACTAGACTAGGTATCGTATCTTTGGCTATTCAACTTATATTTTTCTTATGATATACGCCAGTTACCTCATTAAGTACAAGAGCAAATAGAGTACACAAACTGAATAAATATATGTACGTATAACTAATATAACTACTATAGTACCCAGATAGTCAATGACATTTTCGTTGCACTCTTTGGGACGGTGTTACTGGGCACAAATTAACTTTCATCGTAGGTATCACTTTCCATCAATTACCATCGCTTCGTTGAAAGTCGAAAGCCTTTTAATTTGCTACCGGTGTTACGGCTACTAGCTTTAAAGGCTACCTGCACCCATTCGCGTGTTAGAATAGGGATTGTCTATACTTCGGGGATTAGAGAAACGTTCGGGTGCGGCGGCCCCGAAACAACTACTTTACCGCTATTTGTCGCCATTTAAATAGGTTAATGTCAAGAAGTAATGTTAGAAATTAACTAATTAGGTAAGTAATAATTAGCCAATTTCTAACATTATTGTTGCAGTATCATTAGATTCTGGTGGAGGAACAAAAAATCTTAAATCTGTTAAACTACGATAGCTTATCAAAACAAACAATACATATCAAAACAAACTATGACTGTTTCCAAGTGTAAAACTTGATGCTCGTGTATATACATACTCACCCGTTAAGCCCTTCTTTCCCGGCGTCTGCAGTAATGTACTATTAAAGCGTCTACAGTTGAACGCAATTTTAATATTTTAAAGTTTTTAAACAAGCAGTATACTAATAATAATATATCGTATCGAAATATACCAACCTATGTACATGACAATAAAACACACATACATACAAGTACCTATATCATTAAAACCTCCTTCTTCCTAGCGTTTTCCCGGCTTATGCCACGGTTGAGAAAGCCTGGGGTTCGCTTTGGCAACTATAATCCCAAGATTTGACGTAGGCGCTAGTTTTACAAAAGCGGCTGGGGGCTTCCAACCCAGAAGGTAAACTAGGCCTTATTGGGATTATTCCGGTTTCCTCACGATGTTTTCCTTCACAGATAAGCGATTGGTAAATATCAAATGATATTTTATACGTAAGTTCCAAAAAAAAACAATTGGTACGAGCCGGCAGGATTTGAACCTTCGGATTGAAAGTCTCACGTCATACCGCTGGGCCACTAACGCCCTTTTTCATTAAAATCTTCTATAAGAAAATTTTAATGATGTACACGCATTCAAGCACACGCCGTAGTTAGCTTAACGTTTACTCACAAGTCAAGATCAACTCGTACAGTAACGCGTCTACGATAATTTGTCGTCGACAAACGAGTTGGACTAAAATAGAACGGTTTCCAGATCAGAGTGCATTTCTAGTGAGCATTAGTCGATAGCCGTTATCAGAACAAGTTTAATGCATTAAGTGTTTGATAACATGCCTAATGGATACAGTGATTCGTTTAAACGAATTATCAAAAAACTCGGAATGCTGAGAAAGTAAAACTTATTATCAATAATAATACAGGGTTGGGCATAATAAGTGTCATATTTTAAAAAGACAATAAAATGTAAACAAAACACCGAAAATTAAAATGCACTATATATTTATGTTAAATTATGTTATATATTTACAAAATCAATTCATCAACTCAAAACGCTCTCCTTTGGCTTGTTTAACTTTACGCAATCTTTTATAAAATGACTTGCACGCGGCACGCACGACATCGTCAGGTATCTCTTTCCATATTGTAGTCAACCGATGCTTAAATGAATTCAAATTTAGCCCTTGTGTACTCCCAATTTTGCTTAACATGTATCCCCATATTGAAAAGTCCAAGGGATTCAGGTCTGGTGACGATGCAGGCCATTCTTCCCATGATATAAAATCCGTTAAATTTTGCTGACACCAGTCCTGTGTACGTTTGGCTTTATGTGATGGAGCACTGTCCTGTTGGAAGCAGTAATACTCGTTCCCATATAAGTTTTGAGCGTTTCTGAGCAGATGACCTTGTAAAACGTTCTGTATGTAAAAGTCTTGGTTAATTTTTACTCCGCGGTCAATAAATAGCAGTGGCACCTTCCCTCTAGGACTTATGGCCCCCCCATACCATAACTGCCGACGTACTCTGGAACCGTTGCACTGCTAATTTGTCCGCAGGAATATCCCGTAAACTAACTCCATATACCCGATCATTCTGTTGGTTGTGGCTGTCTTGTAGCACAAACACCTTTTCATCCGAAAAAATCATATCGTCTCCGTCGTGCCAAGCTAACAGGTCACTACATTTTTTAACTCTAGCTTTTTTTTTGAGCTGTTGTCAACCCATGTATTTTCTGTTTTTTGTAGGCCTTGAGGTTGAGGTCAATCTGCAATATTCGACCCATTGATCTTCTTGACACTTTCATGTCCTTCGCGAGTTAACTAGCACTTTGTGCTTTGTGCGCCTAATTCTCTCCCGTACACATTTTATTACATTTCCAACACGAACAGAAAGTTTTCGTCCAGGTTTTGGCCTCGGTCGGCTAGAGCCAGTTTTTATAAATCGTTTTATGGTCCGCGATATGAACTTAATGTTTATATTAAGGTGTTTGAGTTTTCTTAATATCTCGCAGGGCCTATAATCTTTCTTGTATAAATTCATTACGAGTTCGCGTTTCGCGTCCATCGTTGAAAAATGTACAAAACAAAAGACAATCAATCTGTCATTATGATTCATAGATATTGTAAAAGATACACAATTTATAAACTATATTTGTCCCAAAAGTTCGGACGTATTTTAAGATAAAAAGAGGTTCTTAAAACTAGGACACTTATTATACCCAACCCTGTACATTGTGACACACGTGTGCTATGATGGTGATTAATACACGAGGCGATATTGTGCGCGCGAGCTGAAAGCGAGTGCGCAATAAGGCAGCCGATGTGTATAATGACTTAATGACCATACACACGTTTCATACGACATTTTTCAACACACTTGTAAGTAAAAATCTAAATTTTATTCGTGGATCGTGGTTATTAATTTTTGTTAAAAACTTAATTGTCAGAATTACGTCAGAATGCCTTCATGTTAATTGGCATATGAGTTTGACCGACCTTTATTGACTACATGAAGCTTCTTGCGATGCCTTATCGACGTCGGTTGATGAGAATACTTTACATTTTCAACTAATAAATCCACTTAAGGCCCAAACGTCACAAATAAGTAGGTATATTTATCACTACATCAACTAGATTTCATGGTAACACTCGCGTTTTGTGGGTCCAGAGGGGCCTAATACACATATTGTTATAGTTTTACTTCTAATTCTCGAATTGTTGCATTTTATCATAATAATTAAGCGAGAAGACGGTCACAAATGTTTTATGTAAACAAATTAGCGCGGCGCGCCATTGGAGCGCATTATTTTCGAATGTAACTTAGTCTTGTAGGGTACAAACTTAATTTGATGGGTTTGTCTCATTACCACACTAGTTCAATAATCAAATGAAAAAGTATGCGAGTTTAATATCTTGCATTATGAGCCTAAAAGCGGTACGATAAGAACCTCGTTACGAGCAAGTGTACCTGTAATTAACTTATTATTATGGTGTAAGATAGTCATATATTTGTTAATGTAATTCCAATACGGAAATTAATCCAATAATGAATTAATGTGTCTTACATCACATCACAGTAATATACCTAGTAACAGCATCAGATATTTCGACATCTGACCTGACATTTAGACGGGTGCTTCGTAAATGAAGCGTCACGTTTTAATGAAAAAGTAAACAGAACTCATAGACAGCCAACATAATATATAAGAATCGTGAGAATCAGAATCAATTAAAACATCCATCGAAAGCCTGAGAAGATTATCTAAGTAGCCAAAGAGATTATACCCATAGTTGTTGATAGCATCGATGGTAATGCTGATCAAGATAACGGCTCAGTAACTGAATAACGTAATGCTGTTATTAAATCTATTGTTGGAATATTTGCACCGGTTTGGCTACTCATATTATGACCCGACAACATTATATCATGAGATCTCTGTTTGTCGAAATAGAACATGTCCGAATCATGTATGTTACATCATCAATATAATATATTTTAACATAACATTATGAATGTGTCCCATCACAGGTCAAATTGTATATAATCAAAGTTTAAAAAACAGTTGGCATTCATAGAGACTGAAAAAAAAGCAAAGCCTAGACGTTAAAGGCAGAACCATGAAATTTGGAACAAACAATAGTCAAGTACCATTGAACTCCACTAAGAAAGGACTTTATGAAATTCAACCACTAAATCAGTGATGAGAGAATTGATCGTTAAAACAAGTTCAACGCGGGCGGAGGCTACTATATATTATTATGTACAGTTTTAAAAGAAGCCATATCCTAATACTCGTAATGCATTAGGGTTCGTGCACAAATCACGTGAGGGGGGTTTTTTCAACTACGTACGTAGCTCCTTTAACGTACAAAGCAAACGTGTCGAATGTTAACTGGTTTTCTGAAGGATTTTGTCATAAAATGTAAGTAGGAAGGAACTCTAAATTGATTAAGTACCTTATTTAAAATTAATCTTAACAATGTGTGTGTTCTTGGCCTAAAGGTAAGAGTAGGTACAAAAATACTATTACATTGCTCTTGTACAGTACATTTTGTAGATTATCACTCGTGTAACTAATGGCCCGTTGACTTTTATCCTTTCCTAATACTTGACATGAGAATTTTAAGCTTTTAAGACTACCTCGCTTTGATAGCAAATAAAGATTAATTTATGCTCGTAATGTTAGTATTATAAGCCAGAAAATGTCCAAAACATTGATATGCAATTCTTCTGAAAATATCATTAAACAACATGTTAGAGAATAAGTAACATCCACCATATACCCATCACAATAATTTAATTCTTGCAGATTCTTCACCGATTCAATGCCTGATGAAGCGTAGGCATAGACCTAGCTGAAACCAACTAACAACCTTTATCCTTTAACATTAACACAAGGTCGATGAATCTTACAAGACTTTGATGTTGGAGCAACTTTCACGGTCAAACACACCCACACCACGCTGCAATCAGAAGATGACTTAAACTTCATTATGTTGGTATATTTTAATTTTTCGAGACGAAACTGCTAAAACTGCATATACGCCCGCATTATATAAGAATTTGCTAATGTAGTTCATGAAAACGTTTTCAATAGGCTCATACATAAACAGTGACAAATGCAATAGCGTGACGACAAGGAAATGCGGGCTACCGTTTAGAAATCGCTCATTCTTAACGTACTGCACCGTACTTACTCGCAAATCACCTTGCAATTATATGTTCCATGCTACTATCTCAGTAATTGTACTAAAACCATATTATATTTTGTTGAATAAAGTTTACATTAATAGACAATTTGGGTTGAAGTTGGAGTGGTGGCATTCCTTGCTTCCGCACATGGTACTTTGGGTCTTGTCACTCGGATATTGTCTAACAATGGTGGCATTACCCAGATATCGTTTGTCGCGGAAGCAGAATAAAACATTCTTCAAATTTTAATTATTTGATAAACAGCTACTATCTGATCAATCAGACGACCCTTCATCACTTTCACCTGTTGAATCTGATGATAAGTCATCTGACATCGCGTTTGCGTCTATGTTTGGGCCAAGCATCATGTCCCTAGCAGCAAGGCTAAATGGTTTCGCTGATTTTAGAGCCTTAGGCCTAATGCTGCTCAAAAACGGATCTGACGTAAGTAGCAGCCGATTTAAGACGTCCAAATTGCACTGCTCTCTCGAGAACTTCCTTGAAAAGCTCTTCCTAAATTCTCGGAAGTGCTTATTTCTGGCCTGGGCTGCCTCTTCGGACAAATATCCTATAGAGAGAAGGGCATATTTCATTACAACAGGACCATGCAGTAAAATTTTGTGCACGGTTGGGGTCATTGGCTTCCAAGGATACAATTGGACATAGAGCTTGGCCGTGTCGTCTCAATATGTCTCAAATTTATTTAAATCTATTTTTTGGCCACTCGATATTACTTCGAGAATTGTAGCAAACTTCTGTATCAAGTTTAACAGTGTTACGAGCGACCGGTATTTCCAATGTTCCACTTAACCATTCTTTATTCTTCATTAAGAATCTATGTTCTTCTCTTTTAGACCTTTGCCACCTAGTCTTAAACTCCCACTTCACATTCGCAAACTTGAGGAGAAACTTATCTTTCTGGTCTTGTGGGAATAATGTGGCAGAACTAGTAATTTTATTCATGACTGCATCAAGTTTTTGTAGAAATTGGGGTTCGTTACAGCCTTTCATCATACGAAAAATGTATTCTCTGGTCACCACTCTCACGCCAGAAGGACCTGCCATGATAAATCAGAAAATTATTTTTTCCGGCCGCAAAAAGAAACTTTGGTAATATCGCTGTGTAAAAATTCTCGTAATTCGTTAATGGGCACTTCTGGGCACCCTAATTTTGAATAAAATTGCTAGAGAATTAAATATCCTGTCGAATAGAACTACAAATGTAGCCCAATATAGCCCAATAGAACAACTTTCGGCCTTTTGAGTTCAAGTCAAATTCGTAAATTCATAGTGCAAGAGAGTACTTACTGAAATTTGATATTAAATGTATATAACCCTTAGTAAGAAAATAATAATAAACAAATTAAATTAAGCATACCTGGCGAATCCATTTCCCGAACAGACATTTTAAAATATCACCTAATTTGTTGTCTAAACAACGCATAACAATTGTAATATTTATTATCGAATTTCCGCTTTCGTAGATGTGTTTTAGTAAGAGCGGTTAAATGAAACCGATTTGACAAATACCCACCACACGCAGCGAAAAATAAATGTTGTTCTAGTATCTATGAATTAACAGTTACATTTCTATCTTCCTTCAGAAAAAAGTTATCCACGTTTTAGTAAAAAGTGGAACGATATAACCGACTCTCCCCTAAATAGATAAAGTTTTTTTTCTGTGAATCAAATAAATAGTTTCTATTTCTATTTAAATATTCGATATACAGCATGCTCAGGACCGGACCGGTTCAAAACTTTTACTAAGGCTTGTTAATGATGTAAAGAGAGTTGATTAATGGAGCTGTTGGTACCTAGTCTTATTATTCAACTTATTCGTAGTTTGCAACCTTTTGTCAATCAAGATTATGTTGGTAGTACAAAATTTCCTTATTTATGTCTATGGTGCGTGTCAAAAAAATATAAACTGAATTCAATTAACTGAAAACGAAACGGGTTCTGGGTCGGCAACGCGCATGTAACACCCCTGGTGTTGCAGGCGTCCATAGGCTACGGTGACCGCTTACCATCAGGCGGGCCGTATGCTTGTTTGTCACCGTCGTAGTAAAAAGAAAACGAAAAAACATTTAGTATATCGGATTCAATATTAACTTCGTTACTGTTTGGGCTCTCGACTTGTAACTTTATTAATACATTCCACGACAGAAATTAATTATTATGCCATAAAAATTAGTATGCCAAAAACACTTCTCAATAAATCCTCAAATAAATGTAGAAATTAATTAAAGTCGGCTCCGAAAATATTCGTAAATCATATATTATCAACAAACGATAAAAAAGCAAATTTTGACTAACCCAGATTCATTTTACCAGTAGGTATAAGGTAATAGGGTTTAAAATTTGGCGAATTAGTTTCGAATCAAGCCTTAGCTTAATTTATTCATAAGATTGAACGTATTATGTTCATAAAAAATATAAATGAAGACAATATCTAAATTCGCATTAGAAATTACAGAAATTGATCGATAACATCAATCCTTTAAGACAATGTTTAAGCTCTTCCTACCTAGAGGATCTTTATGCCTTTATGTATTTGAAATCAACATACTGTATACTTATAATCTAGTCTGATGAGATCCGTAATAGTTTACGCTATAGGTACCTATAGCGTAAACTATTACGGATCTCATCAGGATACACTATGAGTAACAATAGGTGAGATTATGCAAATTTGTTGTCATTTTTAGTTTTAGGGCTTGAAATGATAGACTATTCTTGTAAGCAAAGTACAATACTTACTTACCTAGGCTATTGCCAGTAATTATAATTATTACGTATCACAATCTTGTTAATAGTAATTAAATCAATCATTATCACGTTCCAATAGTCGTTTCAATCTAAAAGGGTATGTGTAAGGCATAGGGTTTCTGCGGCGTGCCCAAGCCTGACTGACAAGTGATCAACTATTAGGTTTACGTATATGTGATTTACCAAGAATTGGGGCATTCTTTTGCATTGCAATGTATTTTCATATACAAATTTCAAATATCAAGCACGAAACTTTATTTTGTACTACAATCTTGCACAATATCTTATACACCTTAGCAAACTTTTCTCGGTTTTTCTTAAATAGGTCTTTCTTAAGTCTTAGGTGGCATAAGCCTGGTTAACGCTGGGAAGAAGAAGAGGTATGTTTTATTTAGGTAATTAGGTATACATGCAAATTCTCTTAGAGGACTTTTACACACTAAATATTTTACTATGACCATCAGTCAACGGCTTTTGTGCATGTGCGACTGTGCGTGTTTACATCGTATCGGAGACTTCGTTATTTTCGTTAATGCTAATAATGCCCAATAATAATTACGCTCAAAAGCCTTAATCTTTGAATTTAAACTTCTGTATAAATACATAAGAATCGAATTTCTACTAGGGGTGATCCAAAAGTAATGATAACTAAATACTTTTTGTCTCGGTTTACAATAATTGCATATAGCGTTACTGGCAGGAGAGACTCCTCAGTAAAAAGAAGAAAAAAAAATTAAAAAAATGTATTTGTCATTGAGTTGCAACTGTTTTTTCACGAGCGGTCGGAACAATACCGCAAAAATGGAGAAAATTGAGTTGAGAGCGGTTATTAAATACTTCTGTTTAAAAAAAAAGTGTACTAAAGACATATACGCTGAATTAGTGGGGACACTAGCGAACTCTGCTCCGCCGTATTCCACAGTGGCACGCTGGTCGAAGGAGTTTAACTTAGGAAGAACATCCACTCAAGACGAACATCGCGAAGGCCGGTTCTACGGCCCTTACGGAAGATAATGTAAAAAATATCAATAAACTCGTGTTAACAGATAGAAGAATGACTATCAGGCATCTAGTTGAGCTCACGGGGATCTCGTATGGCAGTGTTCAAAGAATATTAACTGATGAACTACACATGAAAAAAGTCTCCGCCCGTTGGGTACCTAGAATGTTAACGCCCGAACAAAAGGAAATACGATATAAGATTTCAAAGTGTAATATTGAAAAATTTCGAGCTGATCCCGAAACATTTTTGCGTCGATTTGTTACCATGGATGAGTCTTGGATCCATCATTTTGATCCTGAGACAAAACAACAATCAATGACGTGGAAGCGACCAAGTTCCCCTACACCAAAGAAATTCAAGATTGCAAGCTCAGCTGGGAAGGCCATGGCTTCCGTGTTCTGGGATGCCGAAGGAATTATAATGATAGAATACCTCGAAAAAGGAACCACTATTACGGGCTCTTACTACGCTGACCAGATACGAAGATTGAGAGAAGCAATCAAAGAAAAGCGGCGGGGCAAACTTCGTGCCGGTGTCCTGTTTCACCAGGACAATGCACCCCCCCACAAGGCCGGTGTTGCGATGGCTGCTATTCATGATGCAGGCTTCGAAGTGCTTGAACACCCCCCGTATTCGCCAGATCTAGCCCCCAGCGACTTCCATCTCTTTCCACGCCTGAAGGAAGATCTTAGAGGCAACAAATTTTCGGATGACAGTGAAGTGATGGCCGCTGTGGAGGCATTTTTGACAAGTCAAGAAAAAGATTTTTTTTTTAAAGGAATTCATAGTCTAGAGAAACGATGGTCTAAGTGTGTAGACTTGCACGGAGACTATGTCGAAAAATAAATTATATTCTTTTACATTTTATGTGTCTTTCATGATTATCATTACTTTTGGATCACCCCTCGTATATTGTCTATCCCAGTATTTATTCCGAGAGTTGCAAGTGGACACAAACAAACAAATACAAATAGCTGATTATTCATAATAAACTGCAGATAGATACGCAGCACAAAATATTATTATTGCAAGCCCGGCCCAGCATTAATTTCTCTTCCAAAAAATTGCGTTAGTCGTTTTGGACGCTGTTTTCCTTTAATAAAAATATTGAACTTAAAGTTTTAGAACCAGTAACGCCGCTTTCCTCGATAGCGCCTATGATACGTAATTGGTTGATATCTATTTTACTTACTTAATGCCTTTACAACATGACTTCCTTTCAATTTTCAGGCCTTTTTTTAGCTTCTTCATCTCCGATAATTACCTATCAGTTACGTAACCTTCAATTATTACTATTATTAGTAATTCACTAACAACGGCGATTCTAACAATATGCGGTTAATCGCAAACGAAATTACTATCGTAACGATATTTTTGAAAGATTGTTTTAGTCGTTTATTATATTTTCTCAATTTCCATTAAAATTACTTCGATAAACAAAAGTTCAGCCAATTTTTTTTAAGATTACATTTTTTGTTGCAACTTTATTAGATGGCGTGAAATGACTGCACTATCATGTTATATAACATGATAGTGTAGTCAGTAGTATGATATGCTCTTGTCGAGTTTGATAGCAATAAGACAATATACCAATGAGAAGTAGGTTAAAATCGGTTTCCTAGATCTTTAATAGTAGTTTATGCAACAGTGATATAATAAGGGTTCTTAAAACGTGAGGATCGCCGTTACAAAACGAGGCGAAGCCGAGTATTGTAATAATAGGACCCGAGAGTTTTAAGAACCAATTATGAGCTGTTGCATACCCTAGTTTTTCTACGACAGCTAAAATAGCGTAAAAAGCAAAATCTAGAAACGTGGCAGAATAGGGAAGATGTTGTGAGTGTTGTGACCACTATAGAAATTTAAAAAAAACAACAGCAGTGCTCATATATTGTATGAAAATCCATAGGAGCAGTGTTCTTATGGAATACCACAGACAACGTTATAATGTATACTTTTTAAATATCGCAGTCAGTCATTTAATTGACAGATAGAAGTGCTGGAGTAGAAAATATCTTTATTTAAGTACCTACTTGTTTGGTTAGATACCAGTAAAGTTTTAGTTTATTAAGTTTTTGTATGTACCTTTTAGTACCGAATAAATGTTGTACGAAGTAAAGTTGGTACAATAATAACGCCCTTGTCTTGTCTAGAGATACGTTCCAATGTCGAAATCCTATGTACAGTCGGCTGCAGAGTTAAGTGGGGAGCTACAACGGAAAATCTCCTCGAGTGCCAGGGCTCTTCTCATTCTTCTTGATCCGGTTGATCCGGGGAAAAGGAAAGGGTTCCTGGACGGTGCTTCCTGGGGGCAACGGTAAGCGATCTCTTGGAAGACTCCGAGGATTTCTTACTGGTGCTGCAAATATCCTGTCAGGGGGGTTGGGGGGTTCCGCACAGGGAGTTCTCTCATTGAGGGAGAGAACTTCTGAGTGTTGGCTAGAGGGGGCCTTCGGGTCTGCCGACAGGAATGCCGCTCTCCTGTATAAAACTGCGGTCCCGTACCCTGTCTAGGCAAAGGGCCTATGATGACGAGCCGGGGGTTGCCACTGCTGGCCGGCGTGGTGGCTGCGAGGATGACCACCTCCATAAAAAATCGCGAAGGCAACTTGAGGGGGTGGAACCCGGGGTTTTTCCATCTCGCTCCCGGCGTGAAGGTTGTCATGAGGGACCAGCGTGTGGTGTCGCCCTGCACGGTACCTTCGGGCGGGGGAGCTTCGGCTTCAGGGGCTTCGGCTCTAAGGCCCCTCCTTAGAGCCGCACAGCTTAGACAGCTTCGGCTGTCGCAGCAGGTGGTGTTCGCGGTTGTGTGCCTAGGGCGATCCCGTGTCACCGTCACCAACGCTGCAAGATGAGCATACCGTGGATGGTTTAGTGTGTAGTGCGGGTCCGGACCCTGCGAGTCCCACATACCCGGCCTAGTTCCCCGGCTAGGCGAGATGCCTAAATGCATTCCTCCACGAAAAAAAAAACTGCAGAGTTAAGTGACCCCCCTGCATACTTAACTCTGCAGCTGATTGTACCTATATTGATCCATGTACGCAACGCAATCCTATAGGAATGCTCCAGTTTTTAGCATAGGTATCATGAAAAATTTACATTCATTAGATACATTCAGGCTTCGGACTTGTACATTTTAAAAGAGCTCAATAGTCCCCCCAACTACTGTGTTCCCCATACAATAATCGATCAACAGCCTTTGCTGAAAATGTAATCAATAAGCGGGGGTTACTATATTATGATTACATTGCGGTTATTAAATTCGTAAGACATTAACAACAATATACGCTCCAGGCCGTAGCACTAAATTTTGATTACTAACTGGTTCTAAATCTTTTTAGAGAAAGTAACTACATAATTGCCGTTTATTACGGCGAATGAACCTTCAAACAACAAAATATGAATCACGTGTGGCCGGGCCAGGCTTTCATTTAAGAATATTTGACGGCAACCAGTATCATAGTTTTGCGATAACTTGGAATACATACCATATGTAGTAGTAGTAGTAGTAAAGTTATTATTCGACTATTATAATTGATCCATAAAGGATGTCGCTACAGTACAGTCAAGTGCAAAAATATGGTTCGACGTAATCGACTCATAAATATGGTACTACGCTCTTATTACACCGGCATAAGGTGCTATGAGACATATTTTTGAGTAAGATGTGCACCACCATATTTTTACACTTGACTGTACCACCCCGACACGATTCGACGCGGAGCCGTAGGTAATGAGACTAATGAGGAATATATACCGAGCCATTTCAATTTCGATATAAAATGTAACATTCAGACAAGCACACAAATTGCGGTTAGAAACCAATATGCACATTAATTCACATTATAGAAACTTAGAAAGCCGATATAGCATCGCATAAAGTTGCGATTTTTGTTTTCACCTATTTATTAGAATAGCGGCGATTTATTCGGGCTTCAGCTTTCAACTCAAACTATTACACGGGTTGCTTAGCGGAATTAAATCAACTATCAGGAAGCAATTGTGATTGCGCGATGCAATCCCAACTAAATGAATACTAGTTTGAACCTTGAGCTAGTATTGCAGCATTGCGAGTAATAGTGTATACGTGTATTTTATGTTTGGCAGTTTAAGAAACGCCTGTTGAACCGACAGTGATGGGTACTGAATCAAAGCCGTCTTAGCCAGTCAAAAAGCCATTAGGTGTTGCGTAAAAAGAGCATTACGATTTAATGGAAATTCCACGGTTCTTACAGTTAACGTCCGAGGCTGAGGCTTTGAATGCTGTTGGATCAAGTTGGATGTTGCAGAAGATATCGATGTAATACGAAATTAGCTGATGCAATCGAAATGTACCTAATATATGTTATACGGTTATCTGAGTGTTGCGCTACATTTGCTTAGGTTAAAAATATTTTATTCCATACATACAGTAACCTCTGTTTCCAAAAGGCACACCCTCTGACACACCTCTTTCGCTTCATTCACTTTCATAACATTCTTCAGACATGCTATTGCTAGTCGGTTTACAATACGTACTCAAGTATAAAACCTTACCTTTTGGCAAAGGAAAAGGCTGAAACCCTATTTTGTCACACATTTCAACAGACCTTGATGAAAAAATAGGGGAGTCAGAAGCTAGTACTCGTACTCACAAAGTTGATGAATTTGTGTTGTTAATATTTGCCCCGTCTGGGGGTAAATATTAACAAGGACGGGGCAAAAATTAACACCAGTACTTATTCTAATACAAAAAACATATTTGTATGCAAAATAAAAATAAAAACATTCATATTCTAAGAAACAGTTTTTCAAATACCCTACCCCTACCTACATTACTGCAGACTACTGCAGAGGCCGTGAAGTAAGAGATTGCAGGACGAGTTTGTGGTAGACCGGATTAAACAAGTCCTGCAATCTCTCTTCCGGCCGAGGCTTGTATAGAATTTATAGTGCTTTTCTCAAACATTGTGAGGAAATATTAAAATTAAAATACCTACTAGGTAAATAGTTAATAAGGAAAAAAATATTTAATTTGCCACCTTATTATTTTTTAAAGATGCCATTTGAATGAGCTATTCGAGCACCATGTTTAACCGCACATAAATATACATAGAAACATAGAATTTGTTTTTTTTTAATGTCGCAAGTATCTAGTGGTCGTTGGCTGTATGTAATTTTTCCTTTGTCAGTTTAGTGTTAGTACGCAAATTAAAAAAGTTAGAGCAGCGGACATTAATATTTCGTTCATACTTACGCCATACTATAGATAAAGAAGGCCTAGATAGTGTGTCAGTATACCAGCAATGAAGCCACTTCAATGTTGAAAAATATTCAACATTTGGAATGACGTCTATCAGTGCTCAAGGTCGTGTCATAGCAAAAACATCTCCCGATTTTTATTATAAAATTAAGTAATAATGGTTGGTTGTGCAGTGATTGGGTGTTCTAACTTATCTTTCAACACAAACACAGCACGTAAGATCACATTCCACTCGTAAGTATTAAGTTTTATGTTATATTTTTACGTATTTATAAATGCAAAAAATTCAAACGCGATTGTATGAAAATGTTGCCAGTACAATGATTATTTTTCCCTCCGATTGGGGCATAATAATTACGTTCGAAAATGTCTATATTTGCTAGTGTTTCGCTTACCTATTGTTATTTCTATTTACATATTCGTTTCCAATTATAATATTTGTTACCAAGTTTTAACTTAGGTACATTTGTTTTTTATCTATCTAGTATTCATTTTAGGTTTCCAGTTGACGAGTATCTCGCCGCCCGAATGGCTAGCGAAAATAAGGCTGAATAGAAATGACTAATTATGGAAACCGACTAAATATAGTAAAATTTGCTCTGGTCATTTTGAAGATAAAAACAAATACCAGACTAAAAATATGGGTTCTATGGAACCTAAAATTAGATTTGTTATTATAAATTCCAAACCTACGCAATTTAAAACAATTTAGTATTACTAAAATTAAATGCCTTAAATCCCTCTACTTTAGCCGCGCAGGGTTTTCCTGGCAACATTATTTTCGTCCCTATCTGTGTGTCGTCGCGTGTAAATACGAGCGTCGCACGCACACATGAATTCACTTTTGGCTTCAACTTTGACGGTTTCGTAGTTTGACGTTAGGTCTCTAGGCCTAATACCTTTATGCGCCATACATTACTTCACGGCCGCCGGCCAAGAAGTAAATGGGGGGGAGCCGTAAACAAGAAACTTCATGTCTTCATTTCGTGACATAAATGCATACATTTACGATCATGTTTAAGAAAATAAGTTTTTGAATCCCAAAATATTCCACACAAAAGCAAGCTAACACAAAATATTCTACAATCCAATAGATTCAAAACGCCCGTTAATCGGTTCACCTAAGGGACCTACGATGGCACAGTCATACACAAATACACACACAGACCACTGATACACACGTGAAACTTACATATTGGTAACATAATGTATAAGACCAAATTTTCCGTCGGAAGTTAAATAAACGGACTGTTGTAAGTGTATGTTACCTACATATATTGATTTTGCATATCAAGCTTTGTCAGTGGGTAAAAGTAATGTGTGCTTATGAGTCTCATAAGTGCAGTGCCTTATAAGGGTATCTACGTTGTGATGATGACGCACCAGTTTTCTCACTTTCCTTTTACAAAACGAAACGGTTTTCATATTGGCAGCGTTTTAGTTCACGAAGAAGTCTTCATATTTGTCAGCATATCCAGTAGAGGAAATTCTTATCATTAAATTCTCTCATTCATCTTAGAGCGGCGGTAGCCCCACATAGATATAGATATTTTCACACACATGCTGTACTTTTGAGTATTCAGTCAAAATACAATTTTGTTTTGCACCCGAGGCTGACCACGAGACAGCATAAGTTTCGCAAGTCGAATCCGAACTGGCTGATAATACCAAACTGAGCAGCAGCATTGGCAACTAGGTAGCTATAGGTTTTGCCAACACGCGACTGGTACGTAACTATAAACTTTATATCGAGTGTGCACGAAACTTTATGGGCCACTGAATCATACTGAGTCACCGAGATGCTGAAATAGTGAAAGTAAAATTTTCAGACACCCATTGGTTTTGGTGGATGTCTAATTGTTTAAAATTATTAGGGACTACGTATATATATATATATGTTATGCATTAATAAAAGAGAGTATACTATAAAGTTTGATTTATGTGTCTGAATTAACATTTATACTTATTGCTCATAACAGTCATAAGTCATAACAATGACTTACATATCTCCAATTGGCTAATCAAGCTAGCCCCAGAAGTTAACAAAAAAAATTAAGGTCAATAACATACTCGTAACATTCTAAAATTGTCAAAAGGCATTGCATGCATAACCTACTTATCAAATTAATCCTATCGAGTTATAGATGAGGCACAATATAGAGGAATACAGTTCAAGTCAATATAGACCTTGTGTAGTAAGAATAAATAACGATGTAGGATATATTTTCACAGTTCGGCTGTGGGGGTTAGTTCACGCTAGCACCAGTCGGCCCCTGGTACCCGAACTTGGCATGCGACCTCGGGAGCATAAAAATTGTATTATCTTTCTCATAGCCGATACACGCACACAAGACATCAGTCTGACAAAGTTCAAGGACCCGTTTGGAATATCAGGCAAATTAGTCATACTTATTAGACAAACAGGTTTAATAAATTAATTTAATAGCAAATACTTACTAACATAAATATTGCTATTTTTTCTAATCGTATCAAGTTTATTCAAATATAAACAACTAAAACTAATATTGAATCGGAATCGTGGCAAGTAGTAGAAATATGTGCATTCACATCACGTCATGTCATGTATGTGCTTGTTTCTAGTAAAAGGTAGAATGGTACATGGTACCTTTGTGCTTGTTTTTAGTAAAAGGTACAATGGTACCTTTTTACTAAAAACAAGCACATACATAATGATGAAGCTACATAATGATGTAGCTTGTTGGTAATATTCATTCCTAAACAAATTGTTACCTTTTAATAAAACAAGCATATGTATTAGTTTAGTGCCTAATAAAGAAAGTAGAATCGGGAAACTGGATCACCGATGAAATTAAACATTACAATTCTATTGTAAGTTTCTGTTCGCTTCTCATATAAGGTGTAGCTAGACAAGCTTCATTTGTCTCGTGCATTACAATCGTGAGAATAAAAAGCGGATAACCTTTGTTACGCCTATCGAAATGGTCGTATGTGCACTCGAAGCTCAGCTAATCATATGTCATTTTTAATTATAAAAGAAAAGCTAATATGGCGTTGTTTCACGTAAATTAAATTGTGTCAGATGCTTGCCCCACATTGCATTGTCTGTCGTGGGATCGAGTTACCATTATTGTTCATTGGTTTGGTGGCAAAATAGAAAATTATGAACAATGAAGTGTTTTAACTTCCCAATAAGGTACAGTTTATTGGGAAGTTAAAGCACTTCATTGTTCATAATTTTCCAATAAACTGTACCTACTTGAATGTTTGATAGCCCTATTCTGCAACGTGGCATAAGAATATCAGATAAGGACATATCGTAGGTAGGTAAGTCATATCTGTCAAGAAAGAATTTTTATTATGTACGTCCAGCAAGCCGGTTCAGTTAACGAGCAACAATCTGAAATCTTGGGTTTCACTTGGCTTTCCTTGCGTCATGTATATAACAAATAAACACTAACAAATTTCGCTAACTCTTATTTTGTTATTACTTGTTCTCTAAATTTAAACCTTATCCTTAATGTAGCCGAGTTGTGTTTATAAACAAACTTGCGTATAAAACCATTTACGTATGCTTTTATGCATTTGTGAGCGGATGGGCGATAGGTAACTACGATAACGCATCGTTTCTGTCACCGTCTAGGAACGAACATTTGGTGTGATGGTCGATTAGATAATGTTGATGATACTGTTTGTTAGATGTGAATACATATATGCCTCAAAACCATGTCTAGTTTACTATCTTTTCCTTTTTTACCTATACATATTATTATTTATAATACAAGTTTATATTTAACGGCCTCCTAGCCTAGTTGGTAGTAACCCTGCCTACGAAGCAGGAGGTCCCGGGTTCGAATCCTGGTCAGGGCATTTATTTGTGTGTTTATCACGAATATTTGTTCCTGAGTTATGGATGTTTTCTATGTATTTAAGTATTTATATGTATCTGTCTATTATATACATATATCGTCGCCTAGTACCTACAACACAAGCCTTATTGAGCTTACCGTGGGACTAGGTCGATTTGTGTAAGATTGTCCCATAATATTTATTTATTTATTTATATAACTAGTATTAATTAAGAAAAAAAACCCGACATGAAAGTGGTTTTTTGTATATCGATTTCGATGCTCTAACTAATGTATCATCCACCTTATTTTTGAGCCTGATAAAAATTGGATTCGGCAGTTAAGGTTGATGCGATACGATTATGTCTATCTAAGTATCTGTAGTAGCCTATGAAGAGCTCGTACTTTTACATAAGCCTCTTCTAATCTTCTTCATACCCACGTCTGTCGATCTATTGCCATCTGCATCCAGTTTTGGCCAGCTTATTAACAGATTGTCTTTCATCTCATAGGTGGTTTGCCAGCCAGCCATCCATAAATTGTGGGTTGTAATGATGGGGATTGGCGACCTACATAAATAAATATAACAAACCGCAAGTGTTCTTGGGGAAGTATAAAAAACATTAAAAAACCTATAATGTAAACAAATTGCCCGAATGCTATGCAACTATAAAGTACAGCTAATCAGTGGAGTTTCCTTGGTACTTATGCTCGCATTAATGGTTGCGCAAAAACGGAAGAACACATTTTTCATCACACCTGCTCGTAAATGGTGATATTATATGCAAGCATACTTACACTTAAAGAGCTGTATTATTCCCATGGTTTTAAAGGATTCTCATACTACTTTACCGCCCGCGTGGAGCTCGCGGAGGACCCGCCCCGCACGCGCTCGCAGCACGTAGTCACTCCGGAGTACTGTGGACTGTGCAACTACACTACCGCTTATCATTCTATCAATTCATTCTATTGTTTGTTTACCTGTATAGAGAGTTTAGTTATTTCCTCGCAAATGTGATGAAAAACATTATGTGTACCACGGGCAGTAAGGGGATTACTAACTCGGGTCATTTAAAGCCCTCCGCCTACGGCGTCGGGCTTCAATAGACCCTCGTAAGTAATGCCCTTCTTACCGCCCTAGATGCACAATGTACTATAATAGGTTTGTTTTGTCGTAAAGCGTGGAGAACGTTTTGTTTCGTAGTAGTAGTCACTTAATAGATACCTAATAAATATAAAAATACATACTAGGAAGACTAGGAAGCGACTATAATAGTGCTCCTTATACTTATATGCATTGTACAGGTAAGTTCACCGATATCATAGGTATCATGTGGCGATCGGTGAGCTAAGTTAGGTACCTGCCTACGAAACTAGAAAAAGTGGATTACTTATGTACACAGTTATTTTTCTATTTTTCAAATACAGTGACCAAACCAGTACAAGTATCGAATTTTTAAAATTCTCTGCAACTTTCTTTACACACTCACTAGGCTCGTGGCTCAATTTTTCAATTTTAGCTTGCTCACCGTCTCAATATAAACACGAGACACAATAACTCTGCTCCCTCGTATAATAAATAACTACTTACATATTTTTATTTAACTACCCGTAGCATTTGACGCGTTGAGTACCTACTAAGTACTTAGTATGTTTCCGCTGACCCATCGAAATAAGACCGCATCTGCCTTAAGGCCGTCCCCTATGCCAATGACCTCGGCGATTTGAGCTTTCTTCCCCTCCCGCTTACATTCCTCACCGGTTATACAATACGTCAATAAGCATAAGTTCCCACCTAGGAAGAGCTCCTTGTACTAGGACGCAACCCTATAAACTACTAGTGCCATCTTACACGACTGGCCCCCGTCGCCCGCGCAGGCATCTCGAGCCGGCGTTTTCGGAAAAATGCGTGTAATAGCTTTTTCTCGAAAAGTACAAAACCTAGCCAAAAATCAGTAGATGCGTTTAAAGTTAACATAAATATATACTGCTTGTCTTAGTTTCTTGTACTTACAACGCATAATAAGGGAGTAGATACAGATTTAATGTAGAAAAAAGGGCTTACGGTTATTTTTTTTTCTCTTGATGTGTTATGTTTTTCGACAATTTAGTAGAACCAAATGTAGACCAAATACCTAGCTACATTATATATTTTTTTAAGCGTTGTGCTTGGAGCTGAACAAAGCCTATTCACTTTAAAAACAGTGAAATATCAGTGAAACAGCCGGGTAGCTCCTTAACAAGGTTTTGCATATTTGATGACTCGTTTCGGTGGCGAAACAGTCGAAGATCTGGCAATGACATGGTTGCTAGCGTTTACCGTAAAAGGGCATGTGCACTCACAGTCGGTTTTGCAGTAAGTTGCATTGAGCAATTCATACACTGGTGCGATTTTAAACAATTGAATTGAATAGATTGGTTTTTTTGAAAAAACTTACTTGTCACGCAAGATAAATGACCTGTAGGTTCCTTACCGCTTAAAGGTAAACAACCCGTAAATTCCATATAGGTATCTATTTTGTTTCAGACAAGAGGCAAAATGTATTGATATTGCATCTACATCTACATCTACATCATGCAGCACTTGAAAAAGTGAGGCGAGGCTTTTGTCCAGAAGTGGGAAATTACTGGCTCATAATAATTGCCTGGTACCAGTTAGCATAGTGTCCAATACTGTTTGGAGTAGTGTTTTTTGAGGCTGCCTAAACTTTTGTTATTGTTGCTTGGTTTGGTAGACAATGCACGGATTTTTTTTGTTTGAATAAGGTTGGAATCCTGGTAAGGGCATTTATTTGTATAAACACACGAATATTCCTGGATGTTCCTGAGTTATGGATGTTTTCTATGTATATAAGTAATTATTTCTCTATTTAGGTATGTATATTGTCGCCTAGTGCCCATAGTTCAAGGTTTGCTTAGTTTGGTCTAGTCCCACAGTAGACATAGATGTGTGTGAAATTGACCCCAAATATTTATATTTATTTATTTATAAATAAACAGAATATAATTAAATGCAATTGAATACCTAATACTCCTTGTACTTAACAATTGTGACTGCTGGGGGCAAAAACATACACTATAGTTTCCACCCATATGTGCTGACTAGCTTTGTTATTGGAAAGATGATATGATACATTTCATCTGAGTCATCTCATCTTATTATGAAACTACGTCCTGAGTGGGCAGTTAGCTGGTCTATAATATTTCCATTTAAGTCAAATTGGCAAACTTGGAAATCAGTATATCCCGTTTAATATAATAATAAAATCACATGACAGTTTTTATTTGAGAAAAGGTTTGAATCCATATTTTTTTTTATACAATTGCAAAGGTAATAAATGTTTTGATTCACTGCGGCTCACTGGGGGCCTTGGACACTTTTTCGTAGTATATAACATCTCTTTCGATTTATAATTTTTTCATATGCCATACAATAATATGCAAAACAATAAGTGTTCAATTTATAAGTGTAAGATCTTAATATTTTAGCAGTGTTGCACAATCATTCATTAGATCCCCTTGACAGATAAACACTACCAACTAACACAAGGTGGTCAAGAAAACTGAGAAAATGGGTTTCAAATATCAAGCGGGTGATATCCAGGATCCAGGTATCCATAAGTTCACAAAATAAATAAAAAACCGGCTAAGTACTAGTTGGACTCGCCCACGGGTTCCGCGTAAACGATGCTCCCCCCATTTATGACCTTAGGTACTTAAAAATACTGGTGGCACGGAACTCTCAGAGTGCGGCAAATATACAGTTTTCGTATTTTCTCCTGTATTTATGCTGCAAGCTCTTGCTTTTTGCCAAATTTCGAAATTCTAGGTCAACAGAAAGTACCGTATAAATTTTTATTCCCATTGCAAATGTATGGGAAATGCAACTCTTTTGTATCCGTATCTTTTGATTACGTAGACGTAAAGGTTTTATTTTTTTCGCAGATTTAAAGGACGGCAGACCTGTGTATGTGGTATTAATTTCAACTTGCTACCTTTACGCGATCCCAAGATAAAGGGCCTTGTCTGGCAGACGGACAGACGGATGGACAAAAGTGATCCTATAAGGATTCCATTTTTTGGGTTCCATACGAAATGGTAAAAAGGAACTCTTATGGTGCGACTCAGTCTGTCTGTCTGTCACAGCGTTAAATATATCGAGAACTACTTAAGCTATTATAACATTTAAAACTTTCGCGATTTAAACACATATTTAAACATAATAATTAAACGGGTCTAACGCGAATTAATTTGTTTACCTTATTTACCGACGTTTCGACACAGGTTTCACTGGTCATGGTCGCGGCTGACTGATGTCCCAGCAAAATGTCAAAACAGAGATTTGTGTAACTACCCAACGAAAAGTCTATGTAGAAATTTGGGGTAAACACACAATTTTTAAACTACCCACAAAACATATGTTAATTATTGTCAATAGTCCGACACACGACACTCACAATATCCCCGCGTACATCCGAAGATATATCCCGTGGCTGCAACTTCTGGATCACTGGTCCCCAAGTTGGTGATAAGTTAAAACCATCCTCCCTATTAAAATTTCTAGGGTGTTTCTTGATTTCAATTGCCTCTCGAACTACTCGAGGATAATAATGGCGTTCAGTGGAGACAATTTTTGGTTTATGGAGTTCAATCCAGTGATTTACGCCAGATGTAAGAAGATGTTCGGCGATCGCGGATTTGTGTACTTGGCGGTTTTTAACTGCCGCTATGTGCTCCTTCACCCTCTCTTGCACGCTCCGTTTAGTTTGGCCAATGTACACACATGTGTAACATGTGTGTATTACACATGTGTAATGTGTAATGTGTGTAGTCAGCCGCGACCATGACCAGTGAAACCTGTGTCGAAACGTCGGTAAATAAGGTAAACAAATTAATTCGCGTTAGACCCGTTTAATTATTATGTTTAAATATGTACTTAAGCTATTGATTTGAAATTTGGAATACTTATAAACAAAGTTAATCCAAACACATTGAGAGAGGATTTATTATATATTTTCTTTTCATTGAATGAAAAATGCCTGTTCAAAGAGGGGGCAAAATTAAAAGTTTAGTTACAAGGTCATGTAGGGTATCATTTGAAAGGACTAGATTTACACATTCTATAACAATTTATGACCACCTTATCTATGTACCACATTTCTTGCAAATCAATAATTGAATTGAATTGAATGTGTAATAAAAAAAGCAAAGGAAAACAAACTGGAATTCCACTCCATGCCGTGCACATGAGTGACCCGACCCAATCTGTCAATACATGTGGCTAACGTCAAATTTCTACTTGTAGGTGAAGTTGCAACATAAAATTTGTACGGAACCCATTTTGCGCGAGTCTGACTTGCAATTGGCCGGTTTTTTTTTTATTTTGAGATATGGAATCCTAAAAAGGGATGATTTCGGGAAGAGACATAAGAATTTAGTGTCTTGTGAACATCATTTATTTCTATGTGGGTGATTTTAGTACTAATGATAGCATAGCTAGCATAAAACACAATGTCAAAAGAGGGTAGATAGCTTTAGTGTGGGTACTGGGTAGACCACAATTTAAACTTGCAGTATGTATATGTTGCAACACTAAAAACAGCACTTGCAACTTTACTTTGGAGGTACAGGTAAAACAAGAACTTACACAAAACATATTCCCTTGAGGTTAATGTCTGGAGACAGACAGAGCAAGAGTCTACATTCCTTATAAAAAAAACATATGTAAAAGTAATTACAGTCGCCTCTCGTTAATTCGAGACTGGAAGGACCGACCCAAATATTACGAATTATCGAGAGTTTCATTTCGAGACATTTCATTAAATTGAGTAAAGGGCTCTGCATGTTGGCTTCGGCTGCGCGTATGCCTGCCAAAGGTCCGGAACACCATTGTTCCGTGATGGGAAAGACATACAAAAAAATATAAATTAAACCTATATTGCAAATGCAGTGACATTTAAAATTCCTTTCTATTTGTTAACTGACACAATTCTAGTGAATTCTAGGATATTACCCTAGACAACCCAACTTAATTTTCCTTACATTGCCATGTAAGATTAACATGCAAAATTATATTAATTTCATTAAGTAAACTTCAGGAATTATTAATATTCTAATGGAAAAAGTATTTGAAGTAACTCTGTGGTAAACAAAGCCTTGAAAATATTCTGAACCAGTTGCATAAAAACAACTGTTTGTTCAAGTCTGTTTCATAAGCAACTTCACAGTTTAATTTCTATGTTCTTTGGAAGGATCCAAGTTCCAGGGTTTGCTTCAAGCTGGCAAAACAAGTTTAGATAAGCAAGTAAAAGTGTAACAATGCAATTACTCACCACATTGTTGTAATTGAAGGTTGCCGTGTCAGGAGGAAAATATTCTCCGTTCATTTTGTCGCCCATCGCGAGACAAACACTAATTACAACACACACAGATTTCACGTCCCTGGCATTTCTCTAAACGACGAGCCAATCGTGGAAGAGTCTTAATCTGGATAAAATGCCTGACAACCGTTGGGGACCTCGTAGGCCCTAGAAGTCCGAAGCAGCATTATATTGTATCACACATAATTTAACAAAATATTTCCGTCAGGATAATGAATACAATAAATCATCACTTTATTTGCTTTTTTAATAGTTTAGATTCGTTCTAATTAAAAGTAGTAAAATTATTTAATTTGACAATTTACCTTGACATACATAAATGTCAAAACCGCCATCTTTTCTTAGGGCTGCCAGGGCAAATTTTAAGCGAATTGCCATTACAAAAACAAAACAAAATAATTAGTTGCCATTCGTGGTGTTAACATGCTTTATTTGTACTTACTATTTTTATCAGTTCTTCTAAAAATTAGTTTTAGCAAATACATATGCAATACCACCATACCGTTTTAGTTAGGATCCTAACATCCTTTTTAGGGTTCCCCGTGCGTTTACATGCTCGGGCTCTCGGCCGAATGTTTCGGCCATGTTAGTACACGATGATTCGAGACAGACTATATAGAGAAAACTTAAGCCGGACCAGAGACAATTTAAGTACTTTTTCAGGTAGTTTGGTTGAGTTAAAAGGTGTCTTAAATAATTTCACTTCGGGTAAAGCTATTTAAAAAGTGTCTTAAATAGTTTCAATAACCAAAGCTATTTAAAACACCGTTTAACTCACCGAAACTACCTGAAAAAGCTTAAATTGTCTATGGTCTGGCTTAAATTTTATCTATATAGTCTGTCTCGAATGAGCGTGTACTAGGGTTGGCCGAATCATTCGGCCGAGAGCCCGAGCATGTAAAAGCACCATTGTCAAGTAATATCCATTATAGTAAAAAAATCATTACATGGAAATGAAATGGAAATACTCGGGCATGTCAAATATTGATGTATAAAGTCACGCAACGTGTAGAGTTCGTCTATGAAAAGTTTCCTAGATTTTGACAGTAAACATCATAATTTCCAAAACCCCGTCAAAACTGAGAACATGAAAGTCATAAATAAACCCGCCCTTCACTTCCTTATAGCCCCTCATTCACGGCAGTCCGCCGGCACCTCCGGCACGTAATAAAGTACCGTGAATGTCGTTGCCGGATGCGTGCCGTACGGCAACACCGGGCAGGATGTGCCTTGAATCCTGCTAGCTCCGCCCACCCCCTTGCAGTCCGAATTGCACTAAATTACAGTAAGAAACAATTAAGAATTGCGGCAATGCATACATTTTATAAATTATTATTATTAAAAATTACATACGAGATGGCGGCGATTGAGAAATGCGGCAATGCATAAAATATTAATTATTCATTATTAAAAATGACATACGAGATGGCGGCGATTTTTTAAATTCGAGTACAGTGTATGCGCTACAACGCAGCGCTGCGCATCTTTCAACGAATAAGTGCGAATTGGACTGCCAGGCTGGGCCACTTGCACACCGTGTGTCCGCTGCATCCAGCCATGCCGGAGTGTCGGCGGACTGCCGTGAATGAGGGGCTTTACTGTAATTTAGTGCAATTCGGACTGCAAGGAGGTGGGCGGAGCTAGCAGGATGTTGCCGTACGGCACGCATCCGGCAACGACATTCACGATGCTATATTACGTGCTGGAGGTGCCGGCGGACTGCCGTGAATGAGGGGCTTTAATCTACCGGTATGCATGGTGGGGGTGACCACATTTAATTTCATTTATTTATTCATTCATAACCAATATACACCGCATTTCAAATTCATATGTCTATATTTAAAATTAATTAATATATATACAACTAAGATGTCAAAATGAAAAAAACAAAACAACAATTTAACAAAAAATAAAAAACTAAGTATCTTCTATCTATCTTCTGGTGTTTTATAGTATTTTATGCAATAGTTGTATAAGAGGGTTCAAAAAAGGCGAGTGGCGTGTGTAACAATTTGAGGCGAAGCCGAAAATTGTTAATAAAGACGCCATGAGCCTTTCTTGACCTACTTATACAACGTTGCATACATTACTTTTTCTACGACTAGGGATTAAATAAAAGCTAGTAACTTGGCGTATTGAGAGATGTCGGTCTGGTGGTATATATTAAGCGTTGACTTTAATTTTGAATATTCCACCCACAGTGAAGACGGCTTGAATTTTTCGCCGAGGCTTTTAAAGTAAGCCAGTAGCACATAATTATATTCTCTGAGAATGACGTAGTCTGGTGTTCTAGTCTCCACGCCATGAACTTCTTATACGATTTATCGTAGGTACTGACGCCGCGATTTTGCAGGCAATAAGCTCTCAGTAATTGATTGTGCCGCCGCCAATATTTCTTCTGGTGTCGAAAGAAAGTGGTCGTCGTCACCCATTATAATTTTTCACTCCAAACTCTAATAAGAATGCTAAATATGCCACAACTATTCCAAGAATCCTAAACAAACAGCAATACAGCATAAGAAAGAGCGGGAAATTCTATTGGATAGTGACAAATGACAGTCGACAGAACGTAATCATAGACACGGTATTTTTTTTTCAACTGTTATTTACTTGCGTTTTGCCTGATCTTGGCAGCAATTATTTTAGTTTAGTTATTGTTTCAAACCATATGAATTCAGTTGTTTGTTAAGTTGGTAGTTTTGATTTTCGTTATTAATTTAGTGTTGTTTTTTTTTATTTGTAGGGTTCACAGAAGGCCTACCACGAACCACGAACGAAGTTTCACCTCTCTGTCGCATTTGAGTGAGAAATCACAAGTGCGAAAGGGAGGTATACTTTCGTTCGCGGTTCGTGGTAGGCGCTCAGGGCACCTCTGCGGCGCCACCACGAAGTCCGCAAACCGAACTTCGGATAGTGCCGTCTTCTTTGCTCTCACTTTATTCTACATATGCGCGAAAGGGATGGCACTATCCGAAGTACGACTTTCGGACTTCGTGGTAGCTTTCCTGTTAAGCCCCTCATTCACGGCAGTCCGCCGGCACCTCCGGCACTACACACAACACAAGGCGAAACCCTAACTTTTTCCCTACAGCCCACCCAGTCAGCCGTTGGAGACGCTGCGACGATGACAGCCGAAGCGGAGGCTCTCAATAACATCTGAGGAGAAAAACCTGGACACCTTTCAAATCAGTCTATCGACTCTCCCCCTCCTGCTAAACTACAGACCAACGTACCAACAGACAGACAAACTATCATTCATATTGACCTTTCTGACTTACTGACTGACCTACGTTAAAGACCTGCGAACCCCTCAGGTAGCAGGCACTCACTTTCCCCCGGGATGGCCCTGCGGGCCATCCCGGCGTCAATTTAAGGGCAGCTAGAGGCCCCTCTCTAAGTCCCTTGTAACAAAAAAAAAAAAAAAACCTCCGGCACATAAAATAGTATCGTGAATGTCGTTGCCGGATGCGTGCCGTACGGCAACATCCTGCTAGCTCCGCCTACCTCCTTGCAGTCCGAATTGCACTAAATTACGGTAATAAACAATTGAGAAATGCGGCAATGCAAAAAATATTAATTATTCATTATTAAAAATGAAATAAGAGATGGCGGCATTTTTTAAATTCGAGTACAGTGTATGCGCTAAAACGCAGCGCTGCACATCTACACCCAGCCTACTACATCCAGCCATGCCGGAGTGCCGGCGGACTGCCGTGAATGACGGGCTTTAGCATTTGCATTATATCACATAAAAAAAAGCCCCTCATTCACGGCAGTCCGCCGGCACTCCGGCATGGCTGGATGTAGCGGACACACGGTGTGCAAGTGGCCCAGCCTGGCAGTCCAATTCGCACTTATTCGTTGAAAGATGCGCAGCGCTGCGTTGTAGCGCATACATTGTACTCGAATTTTAAAAATCGCCGCCATCTCGTATGTCATTTTTAATAATGAATAATTCATATTTTATGAACTGCCGCATTTCTCAATTGCTTGTTACTGTAATTTAGTGCAATTCGGACTGCAAGGAGGTGGGCGGAGCTAGCAGGATGTTGCCGTACGGCACGCATCCGGCGACGACATTCACGATACTATATTAAGCGCCTCATTCACGGCAGGCCGCCGGCACCTCCGGCACGTAATATGCGTGCCGGATGCGTGCCGTACGGCAACATCTTGCTAGCTCCGCCCACCTCCTTGCAGTCCGAATTGTACTAAATTACAGTAATAAACAATTGGGAAATGCGGCAATGCATAAAATATTAATTATTCATTATTAAAAATGACATACGAGATGGCGGCGATTTTATAATTTCGAGTACAGTGTATGCGCTACAACGCAGCGCTGCGTATCTTTCAACGAATAAGTGCGAATTGGACTGCCAGGCTGGGCCACTTGCACACCGTGTGGCCGCTACATCCAGCCATGCCGGAGTGCCGGCGGACTGCCGTGAATGAGGGGCTTTACGTGCCGGAGGTGCCGGCGGACTGCCGTGAATGAGGGGCTTTAATAAATAACCCTAGGGTCTTTATGAAGAATAGACTACATAGACTTTTTTGAAATTGCGTAAGACATGCTTTTATATTTGTTTGCTGGACCATATAACCCTCTGTTTTGATGTTCATGAATGCCGCCCTTTTACGTACCTATTAATTATTATTAGCACGGACCGCACGCGAGCCGCACCGTCATTGAGTTCTATTGCCCGGCGCGAAGGTCGATATTACTCCGCACCTTGCCGAAGATAGGGTTGTCATTTTTTTATACGACGTCGGTGGCAAACAAGCGTTCGGTCCACCTCGGCGACAATAAGATTTAAATGTGTCACCTATACGCATCTTGTACCTACCCGTGATCCAATAATATACACACACAAAATACGCGAATTATAAATATTAGATAGCACGCGTGGTATATCTACATGCATAAATTATTACACTTCACGCAATTATTACGCAGCTACTTAGGTAAATAACACCGAAAACATAACAGGCGTGTGACCGCGAACCGTAACGAAGATCGTAAAGTCTATCCCCGTGACCCCGTCTCTGTCACACTTACTATTCGAGTGACAGAGACGGAGATAGACTTAACGATCTTCGTTACGGCACAGAATACATATTAGTACAAGTACGGAAATCCCTCTCCAACAACCCGTTAAAAGAAATAACGACTCGTGTTACGATTACGATACTACTAAGTTTCAACCTCCTGTAATCTCGCGCTGGTTAAAGCTAAAACCCCGACTTTTCAGTGACATGTTGTTTATAGCATGATAAAGGCAGATATATTCTCAATAACATTTAATTTGAACTGGTAGTTTAACCTTTCGAGAGCCGTACGTCAAAAAACTACACGCAATTTTTAATTTAGACTAATTAATTGAGATCTCATTACCTTAGAAATCCACAACGCAGGTTTCGTCAACTCACAGGCAATATATCCACCACAGGTTTCGTCAGGTCTCATTTAAATTGTCAAGCTTGCTACCCAGGGAGCCGACGGGACGGGGCTTGAAAGGTTAAGAACTATCGAACCTCAAGGTTTTTTAGTTTGGGCACTCACTCACCGATCATCAAAACGCTAGCAGGCCTAGAACCTCCAAAATTTAAAGATAAGTTGTTTATAGCCTACTAAGTCGTAGAAAAGCCATACCAACTGCACAAGTAAGTTTGTAAGTTCCATATAAATACATTCTATTACAAAGTTACGTATGTAGTTCATGCAAGTATTATATCCAATCAAAAACATTACATGTAAAATGACACAAGTCTCGCTCCGCAGTTCTTATGCTCCAAAATAATTTTTAGATGTACATTAGGTAAGTAGGTACATCTCAAAACTTTTATGCAGCATAAGAACTGCGGAGCGAGACTTTACCGGTACCGACTAAAAATAACTGACTTGTTTTTAACATTACATCTCAAAACCTTTTTTACAGCATAAGAACTGTGGAGCGATACTTGTGTTTTTTTACATGTAATGTGTTGATGGATCATGCTTTGTGCCTGAAAGTTTGTTCTATGTTTAAAATATATAAGAAATCTAATTTTGTAATTGTATTTATTTAATATAATTTCTGCACCTTTATTCCTTACAAAATTAGTTTATACTTCTTATTTTTATAACTAGTCTTAAACCTGTCTAGACCCCCTAGACCACCTTAAATGCTGCAACTAGGGATTGCAATTGCTGGATCCAGCATCCAGCAATCCAGCTGGATCCAGCGCATTTTTCGGTCTGCTGGATCCAGCAGTCAGCGCTGGATCCAGCGCTGCGGATCCGCAAAAAAAAATCAGCAATAAAATGCGTAATTTACTTTACATAAACTTATTTTACGTTGTGTTTAAAACGGCTCGGCGTTCCCGCGCTTAGTCCGTGGCTAACGCGACGTTGCTATTCCGCCATGCGCGCGTGCCGCGAGTGTTTTTACACCCCGTGTGCCTCTCCGCGCACCTACGCCTATCAGTTCGCCATTTCTTTTCGCGCGCTAAACAATTACTTTCTCTGCTCTCACAAATTAATTCTATTTCGCTACAATTGTGTGTTTGGTTTGAAAAACGTAAGTATTTTGAAACTGTATTTATAGTATTTAATTATTTACTGTTACCGCAAAATTTCTTATAAGTTTCAACTTATGCTCAGATCAGAATATTGATTGATGTTTGTCTACGTATATACCTACTTATAGGTGTATTTTTCATAAATATTAAGTAAGTTAAACCAAGCACCTACCTAGTAAGTAAATTAGTAATAGACTGCGATCCAGCTACAAAATTCTCGTCAACTGAGTGGGCACTTATAAGTGATTTAATAAACTGCCTTTAACCAGTAAAGTTGGCTGTAGATGCTCTGTGTAGAAGAAAATCTACTTTAATTACAGCTGACACAACTCTCAAATTTGCCCTGAACAAATTGAAAAACCACGGCACAGTTCTCAGCGAAAATCTTTCTGTGGCACTTCGGCAAAGGATCGGAGAAAAGCGTCTTACTGATGTTACTGGTATGTTAATATATTTACAGAATCCCACCAAATACGATGTTGAAGTCAAGAACAAGACGCCAGAAGCTTTATGTTTCCCAATGCCCAAAAAAAATATTATTCGCCAAGAAATTAAAAATATAATTATTCGTCTGAGAGAAAAAGCAAATCAACGTGAAGGGGGTGATGAAACAATGGAAACAAACAATGATAATGATAATAGTACTAATAATGATCCCACACGTGAGACCCTGAATGTTACAATGGAAGAAGAGTTAGAGTTGCAGTTAAAACTAGATAAAGATGGTTGTCTGAAGCGAAACGTAACTAATATGGGAGTGAAAGATTATGACAAATTGATAAAAAAGGAAATGGCTACTTTCGAAAATGATGGAGTTAGAGGGGAAAATCTGTCATTGGTGTATGACTACTTAATGTCAATAAAACCAACTAGCGTGGAATCGGAGCGAGCTCTCTCTGCAGCTGGCTACGTGTGCACTCCTATCAGAAGCAGATTAGGTGACAACACCCTTAATACAATCTGCTTTTTGAGATCTCATTTTCAGAACTGTCAAAAAAAATAAGTTGCTTTATTGATCTCTAAAGAAGTTATAAGTTTTAATGATTAGTTATTTTTTATATTGTTTCATGTGATGATTTTAATGTAAAAGAAAAGATATCAATTATCTCAAACATTCGTTATTTTGTTTTAGAAAGATCTCAAGAATTGTTTTAAGTTTTTTCAATAAATAATGCTTACAAAATTGCGCGTTTTCATCCTTCCTTTCATTATTTTAAATAATTTTAATAATAACAAACCTGTAGTAGAGCAAAAAGTCATTTTTATTTGGTATTTTTTCTACCTGCTGGATCCGCGCTGGATCCAGCTGGATTGGCGCCGATCCAGCAAAAATCCAGCTGGATTGAAAACGCTGCTGGATTGCAATCCCTAGCTGCAACCTTGAAGCTTAGTATTAGATATAAAGCAATAGTATGAGAGGTCTAACTAACCCTGACTACTATTCTCAGGTGTACAATATTTCTGAAAATACTTCTGAAAACCGTCGGAACCTGCGCGTTGTTCTATCATTCTCAGCGACAAAGCGAACACTTCATTCGCTATATCCTTGTCCCTGGACAAGGCGGACTCTTCGCAGTAGAAGCAGTTGTTGAAATACAGGCCCGTGACACCTTCGAGCTCCGGCGCCGTGGCAACATACACTGTCGTGGCAGCCGCTTGTTGCTGGAAGGAAATATAGGTATTTGTTTACTCATACTCAATTATTTATTAATGACACAAAAGAAAGAAACGAATAAACTACAAAAACAGCACGAATGCCACGAAATGGTCTCATCTCAGCGTGTTGCTAGCATAAGCTAGAGCTTATACTGTCAAAAGTGGACAACTGAACACTCGGGACTTAGTCGTACCTACATACATCAGTTCACTTCTCCTGCCCTTGAATAAGTTTCTATGTATGGTAAGGGGTCCAGTATTTCTGTAGCGGACTGTACTGTACGTTTAATCACCATACTTACCATCATCAGTGATTTTGCCGAATAATGAATATTCAGCGACGCGCATTACATCGAAAGTCACACATTCAGCAGCCGAAAGCATTTATAAGCAAGTAATAAACAGTATATGCGTTTACAAAAAGGGATAAATAGAAAAGTACAAAGGCGAAGTTATCCCTATGCGGGATCTCTTTAAGTTAGGTAACTTACTAATAATATGTAATATATTTGAGTTGTTTTTAGTATTTCATTTCTGAAGGGTGACAAACAGAACCCGATTACTAAACCGCTGTTTGTTTGTTTGTAAGCGGGATCTATACAAAGAACAGTAATACCAGTAGTAGTAGTAGTAGTAGTACAATGCCTAGGACGACGTCTCGCTCTGTGACCCAAAATAGGTCTAAATGGTTAAATTTACACATAGAGCCTTACAATGCGGGCAATTTGCGGGTGATCTGTAATCGAGGCAAGCGGGCGTTGAGTACGCCGCGGGCGCGAAGAATTCGCCGCGAGTGCGTAACGATCACGTAGGAAACTCGCGGCAACTGATTCACGTTTACGATCTTTTTCGAGTGTCGAGCATGGCGACTCAATTCCCATTTCTCGGTCGATTTGTGTAAGATTGACCCATAATAGTAGATTACGTACCGAGGCCTGTAAAGTAAGAAATGTCTCAGATCTCGTGTAATTGTCGTCCGAAGGTCGACAAACATGTGATCTGAGGCTTTCTTATTTACTGGTCAAGGTATGTAATTGTACACTATTTTTCTGCTCGACGCAGTCGGCAAGCGGTGAATTTGTTTAGCGTAGCGGCCTGTAATTGGCTACTTGCCGGCCGGAGGACAAAAATATTTATTTATTTATTAAGTTTCCTGTACGCGACGACCTTGCTACGTGCTCGCCGCGAAATCCTTGCGCTCTCGCCTGGAGCGCGTTTTCTAATAGCATTTGGCCGGTTTTAATATTCCGTACCTAACTCGCAAAAAAGGAGCCCTTATAGCGCCGTTTTGCTGTCCGTCTGTTTTTCACATCGTTAAATATTTCAGGAACGACATGTGACATTTCGGATAGTTACAAAGAAGGCTACTCACTTGTCAGACAAGTTAAGTCTGGATCTGCAGTTAATACTGGTCTTTATACAGGTATTTAATTGTAATTAGTGTCATAATACCTACCACTTATTCAAATACAACACAACACAAACAAGACCACTAATTCAAATACGGGTATATTTAAACCGGTGTTCGTTTACAGAAATTATACGAGTAGAGTAGAAGTACTTATTTATTATATAAAACCGGGTATTAAATCCCAGCTCGCACCTGTTTGGTGTTTTATATGATAATTTAACTATTTAAATTATCATATCATATTATCATATATTTTAATAAAATATTACCCATGATTTGGTGAAAGGTCGGACGAACATGAACGCCAGCCTGTACAACCACCAGGATTTGCTTAGATTTGTGAACACCATGTTGCCCGGGTGTAGTGAGTTCACGTAAATACCTTTGCTTTTCCATTCCTCGCTTAGGATCTGAAATTAATATTTGATTGATTAAATAACTCATCTAATATTGGTAGCTGACAGGTGTCGTTTTTTTCTGCCAAGCGGCAAGTAGTGAGAGACAACCCACGTTATTTTTCCGAGCAAATGAACTGTCAAACTCTAAAGTGTTATTTTAAACGTCAAACTTCTATTAAACTATGACGTTTACTTAACACTTTCATAGTCTGTGCTATCAAAATCTAAGAAACTTAGCAGTCGGACGCCAATTTTACAAATCTTATCAACTTTATGAAAACTTGTTTTTGATGCCAATCAATTCCATTTCTACCCAGGATCAAACGTTTGAATGGGACCAAAAAAATAAATTCCAGATAGGAAAGGCACAAATCGAAGAAAACTTCCTATACTAAAGTATGAAAATGATTTTACTTTCACATGCTCTTTCAGATAATTCGATAACGAAGAATTCATTTCTGATGTAAAAAAATGCAATTTATTCAGGAGTTTCTATAGCAGATTATTTTTACTTGAAACTACCATAACTACTTTTTTTTTTGAAAAATTAAAAATACCATAACAAAGCCAATTTAATGCATATTTATAAATATACATATAATACTGTTACGCCATTGATGTGAATAAAACTTTAAATGTGATTTTTCATGCCTTAGAAGCGTTTTCAGCAGGCTGAAAAGTGATTTCAGGCCGTTTTAGAGGTGCCTCTTTCACATACTAGAAGATTCAAAATTTAACCCAGTTGCCGTTATTTTCAGGCGCCTGAAACATGTTTTCAGTTCGTTTCAGGCCACCCTCTACCAGATGTCACAATAACCTGAAAACCCGTTTTCAGGACTCCTTATGGGCCCCTGAAGTACAATTCAGTATATGGCGAAATTTCTCGAAGGAGTGAAAGAGACAGCACTGTTAGAAAGAGATAGCTATACGGAACATTCGAGAACTGTGTGAAAGAGAAGTATAGAAAGAGACGGCAAGAGTTGAGAATGTTCTGGAATACTCGCGAACACACCTGCCTAGTAGCTATATGGAACATTCGAGAAGAGAGTGAAAGAGACACCACTCGTAGAAAGAGATAGCTATACGGAACATTCGAGAAGTGTGACAGAGAGGTGAAACTTCGTTCGTGGTTCGTGGTAGGCCTTCTGAATGCGATACGCGGATCAAGAGCGAATCGGAGTGAAGTAAAAGTGACGACTGCGTTAAATTTAGTGTGTGATAATTGTGTTCAAGTACTGTGTTTAGTGTCTTGTGAGTAGCAATAAAGCCTCAGTTTTAATTAGTGGTTAATTAGTGCATTTTTTACAAAGTACCCACCCCTCAAACGTAACAATACCTATAACATATTATGTATAAGAACCCGTACTATATCTGCTCTCAATGACCCAAAAAATACCCTGTATAAATACAGAGTAGCAGATTTTATGGGGCTGTCCTATCTTCTCTACCTAGCGTTATCCCGGCTTTTGCCAGGGTCGGCTTAACAAGCTGTCCTATAAAGTGTCTTATTTAAGGAAACTATTTTAAAAGTTAAATCGTTAAGGTGGGTCAATGTGTTGAAGGAAAACTTTTTATTTTTCCTATGAATTGAATTCGGCGAAAACACTTCATATGTATTCCTATAATTCCTACACTGTAACTTGTTCCTCTGAATAGAATGAATTTTATTATATCTAAACTTGCCTTTGCGGTAATAACATTAAAGAGTTTAGAGTTGTTGTAAGCCATCATTGCACTGTACTGGTCCTTAGGCGTTGAAAGGCTTTGTTGTGCAAACAGGTTCTTTAGGTTGGCAAAACTGAAAGAAAAGATAATATTTTTTGAGATTAAATATTTTACCAACATGACATAATTAAAGTTATCAGGTATACATCTGTCTTGGCCTAGTTATATCACCAGAAGAAAAAATTACAAAGGAACTAGACAGAAGGATAAGCAGTACATGAAACAAAAATTGGGCTATGAAAGAGATAATGAAGAATAAAAGTGTACCAATGGAAATAAAATCAAATCTATATAACACCTGCTTATTACCTTGCCTAACATATGGATGCGAAACATGGGCGTGCACCAAGAAGAACATACATAAAATTTCAGTTTGTCAACATAGTATGGAGAGAAGTATGATAGGAATAAAAAGAAATGATAGATGGAAACTAACAACAATCAGGAAGAAAACTAAAGTTAGAGACATCATTACGGAAATCAATGGGAAGATGAATTTCCCAAGATGTGGATTAGAACAGCTCGTAACAGAGATAAATGGAAAATGTTGGAGGAGGCCTTTGTCGGAGACACCCGACAACCTGACTAATATCTAAAAATTGTTTTAAGCTAACATGGTCATTTGCATTATAACAAATATTTGAAACGGGATAATTACCATGTATGTTTGTTTTATTTTCGTGAACGTGGTCGAGTTTCAAGTGAGAAAGTGGACGGTAGTAGTGCCAGTGAAAACAAACAAAATAAGCGAGTGAACATGACGCTTGCAACAGTGTCGAAATATCGGGAGCTCAATAAAACAAACATACATGGTAATTATCCTGTTTCAAATGACAAATGACAGATGAATAAAGGCAATTTGAATTTGAAGTAGGTTTTACTAATCTTTCCATAACTCCTCATTTATTTTAATTACTTATCACTTCATCCTATTTATCATTATTATATTGCTTACCGATGCGACTCTGAAGAAACAAAAACCACCTTTGAGCCCTTCTTAAGCAGTGGTTCCACCAAAATGGCCAAGTATAGATGACTGAGATGGTTCACCTGGCATGTTGTCTCATAGTTGTCCTCAGTTTCCATGTATGGGACACCAAAGACTCCGGCATTCAGTATCAGCATATCAAGATGACTGGAAAGTATTAGAACCGAATTAAGTAACATAATAAAACAAAAAAATCAAAATCAGATAATAAATTTCACAATCTCAAGTTTCAACAATCAAGATCGGTACGGTAGCAAGAAAATACTTGAACATCTTATGGTATGTTTATCTAAAGTTCATAATTATAAGAAACATATCATGAAAGCATGTTGAGCAAACATAAACTTCAATTATGAGAGTGACCATGTTTAAACATATTTTAATACATCTAAGTTTTGACTTAAAACTCTTAATTGAATGAGACACTTACTCTGAAAATAATGTCTTCACCATCATTGCACACTTCTTCACACTTTGTAAGGATGACAAATCAAGTTGAATCGCTTTTAAGTTTTCTTCAGCAGCATTTGTCTCCTTCACAATGTTTTCTATGGCTGTTTGTGTGGCTTCCATGTTCCGATTGGCCAGTAAAATCTTACATCCATGCCGTGCAAGGGACTTGGCCGTTTCATAACCAATCCCTGTGTTGCAGCCTGTTATCATAGCATATTTTCCAGATAAGTCAATTCCGTGCAAAATCTGGAATGTGAGATAAAAAAACTAAGAACTTTTTGTTTATTTCATAGTAAATTTAAAAAATGCTTGACAATTTAAAATGGAACAAGTCTAGTAAGTTGAAAGTCTTCAATATATCTTAAATGGTGCAGCCAACTGTTTTAATTTTAAAACCTGAATTCATGACCTGTTTTAGTTGTCCTTCTAACAACAAGGCTACTGCTCTAGCACATAATGGGATATACTACACCACCACTGAAATAACATCAATTTAGATCTTGATTCGTATGTTAGTGAAGTAATATGTTCTTGAAGTACATATTAGTCGCAAGTTTATTACTAGCAAAATTACTAAATACTAATAACTCACTTGAAATGCAGTTGAAGATGAATCAAACCTCTGTCTAAAATCATGCACATGTTTCTTCTCCTCCTTTGCAAAAGCTAGTCTGGGATCCACATAAGTCTTATGACCAGTTTCTTGCTGAACATATAAAGTCTTGCCTTCTTCATCAACAGTTTTGGACCAGCCAAATGGCAAATCTTTTGGTATAACTTTCTTACGGCCTGTGCGGGGATGGGTCCACTGCGTCTTGGAAGTGCAGGTGCTGTAAAACCCTTTTTTAACATTGGTTGGCCTAAAGTAATAATATTCCCAATTTTGGGACTATTAAAATTGGGACCATTTTTGCCTGACATCATTTGTGAAACATGGTACAAAGTGCGTCGCGTGATAGTGATATAAAACGTCAAATAAATTTGTAATGTTATTGTTGTAATAGGTCAACTATACTATACATGGAATAAAGTACTTAGGTGTTCAGATTTCTGTTTGTTTTAATCCCATATCAGGAGCTGACGCTATTATAAATGTTGATAGAAGTAATTATCTTCGCTATATTAGCAGTACTCAATGAAAATTCCAACCATATAGATACTTACTTTACGAAGTAAACACTTCCATCTTCAGTGGATTTTTCCTCCCAACCTGGAGGCAATTCGTCTTCACTGTCGGAATCCAAGTTATGCATCGTATTGAAATATAACACTTTAAATTATTTGTTAACTAAATTTAATAGTAAAATACAAAATTTGTCCGAACAAACATTATAATATGAAAAGAGAAAACAAATTATGAACCACTGAACATTGAAATGACAGCGACAGCAGTAGCAGTGACGTGACAGTGACAGTGATGGCAAATGACAAATACTGCAGGCCTACCTCGAACATCGAAAATTGGCATTGACGGTAAAACCTCTTTGTCACTCTAATAATATGCAAATGTGATAGAGATTGATAGAGATTGCGGATTTTATCTCCATCTCTATCACACTTGCAAATTGGAGTGACAGAGAAGTTTCGAATATTGGCATTGACGGAAAAATCTCTTTGTCACTCTAATATACAAGTGTGACAGAGATGGACATACCAATTCGCGATCGTTCGATTTTCGTGGTACTATAGTTGCCGATTTCTAAGTCTGAACTTTTGACACATCGAAATACCCGTAGAACGTAAACGCGCAAGACACTTTGGAATTATAAACAAAATCCCATAAAGATATTACAGCTAGTCATGTACATAAACAAAATATTTCACTTTTCATAAACATAATGTGATGAATGTTACATTTTTTCATACATTAGTTATTGAATATTTTACGATAACAATTTAGCACACCAACAGTTACGGTCTACGACGTTTTTTTTTTAAATTTAGTGTTGTGACCATGTCTGCTGTTCCAATTCATACAACTGTCTGTTAATCGATAAAAATCGATCTTGTTATCAATAGGCAATACAGTAAAAAATCAAAACAAAACGATTAAAACGAAAATAAAAGTAAGTACGATGTGGAAAAAAATGTTATTTAAAATAAGACAAATTATCTATGAAGGTTATTATCTTACATTTTAAGAATTCAACAGTATTGATTTCTGAACGAAAGTAAGATGACTTTGGAAAAAATCGTATGACAAATGCGCAGTTTGTCGAAGTTACTCGGTCTTATCAAATACAAATCCGTAATAGTAAAATCGAATCAAACGATTCATCGCTAAAATCAATAATCGCTGAATTTGACAAACGATTTGTCTTAGCCTCATCACTAAGTACGTCAATACTCAAGTGTCAAAAGTTCAGACTTAGAAATCGGCAACTATAGCCCTGATTTACAATTTTCTTAAAAGTTCTGGCCTGGATACGAGTCCTTTAAGCCAAGATAATACAAAGATACCGCGCTTTGATGTCTTCTATTCTACCTTCTACTTCTACGACAAAAGTTGTTGAATGTGGTGAAGAGTTATCAAAAGTACCCACTGCTATACAACGTGTTTTCGAGCAATTGCTTTAAATTCAAGGATGCATTATTTAGCTTAAATTAAGTTATTTCTTACTTTCTCAAAGACACCGGTATTCTAATTAGCTCCGTTTAGAAAATATCTACTTTTAGTTTTTTTTTATTATGGGCGTCCCTTTTTTTCAGTATGAAAAAAATAGGGAGGCATATAAATAAAAATAAAAAAACTCCTGCAGCTTTGGCTTGTCAGACTATAGTCGCGCAAATTATGTGCGTCCCTTTTTTTTCAGTATGGAAATAATAGGGAGGCATATGTATAAATAAAAATAAAAAAATCTCCTGCAGCCTTGGCTTGTCAGACTATAGTCGCGCAACGTGTGTGACCAGTGACCACACCACAGAGCACGGACCTCTTTAGTGTGACAAACTTACATACGCGTCGCCCTGCGACTTCCAATCTCTTTGGACCACACGGTAGATTTAAAAACTGAAACTTATCGAGCGCGTCAAAATTTCATATAGGATGTTAAGTGAACTCTAAAAATGCTCCCATTCAAAAGACTGACGATTTGGCAATAACGCAAGCTTGTAGCGATTCCTTTTTAACGAAATAAATCGCCATCGTGAAATACTCAAGTAGGAACAATGTGATAGAGCCAGGAATAGAGACAAGGTGAAAGCAGGCTAGAGTTAAACACGTGTTTTACTCTAGCTGCTCGTACTAAACTTCATAACATATATTTGCAAATAAGATTTTTGCATTATTTTATTTCCTAAAAAATCAACAATAATTCGACCGCGCTCGAGTAAGTCAAAGTAATGTTTTTCTTGCCTTCAGTAAATATGTACTTAATGTAAATAAAGCCCCTCATTCCAATCCGCCGGCACTCCGGCATGGCTTGATGTAGCGCACACACGATGTGCAAGTGGCCCAGCCTGGCAGTCCAATTCGTACTTATTCGTTGAAAGATGCGCAGCGCTGCGTTGTAGCGCATACATTGTACTCGAATTTTAAAAATCGTTGCCTTCTCGTATGTCATTTTTAATAATGAATAATTAATATTTTATGCATTGCCGCATTTCTCAATTGTTTATTACTGTAATTTAGTGCAATTCGGACTGCAAGGAGGTGGGCGGAGCTAGCAGGATGTTGCCGTACGGCACGCATCCGGCAACGACATTCACGATGCTATATTACGTGCCGGAGGTGCCGGCGGACTGCCGTGAATGAGGGGCTTAAGCGATAAGGGCGTGTAAAATTTTTTTTTAATCAAAATGATATTTAATCAGAGAAAAGAGACATGACTAAACATAAAAATCACATGCCTATGTTAAAATAATACACAGCGCCTTTGGCGCTCTAAACTATGCAGCGCCTACAGCAAGCGCTCCAATGCTTTTCCCAAGGGCTTGCTTGGGGTACAATACCGTACAATACAATCAACAACCATTAATAATTGCTTTAAAAGCAGCATATTTTACTTTTCGCTTTCGGTAACAGGAATGCCATGAAGCCGCACACTGTAAACAACACAAAATTAGATCGATTGGGATGCAATTCACACAAAAATATGGACTTATGAAGGGTGGCACAAAAAATAATGTAGTTACCGCAAAAAAAAAACATTCATGAGGCCTTGGACATTTCTGCATCCACCGTGGATATTTCGGCTGTCGCTTTGGGCAACCTCGATTTGAATAGTGTACCTACTCACATTTTGCCTAGATCATAAGCTAACTACCTATTTACCAATTCTATACCTATCCAGCTTACTTAACTAAATCCACTCATTCCAGTCTACGTGTATCTATAGATTATAGTTTGTGATCAATCTCAAAAAAATCTGTCCTTTCTATTATTCATAAATTCGACACATTTTTAAAGCTATTCTTGCTATAAATGAGACAAACATAAATCTTAGAGGAGCTGCTGATTTTTACAAACATTTGCGTCCGTATTTTAAAGCCAAACGCGGATATTTCGAAGACGATTCGGTTTATTTAGCTAAAAATGATTGCGGTTTTATATTTTAATAATATACTGTATAGTTCGTATAACGCTAGAAAAATAATGATTTAAACCTTTGTCAACGAATTTCTGGGCCACCCCGTAATAATATTTATAGGTAGGGTTGCAGTTTATTCTACTGTAAAAACTGTGGCTTCGGATTATTGGCCCACTACCACACCACTACCGAGCTTGTCCGACCCCATAAAGCCCAATAAATGGCAACCCAATAATTGATGTACATGTAGTTTCATCGATTATTTGGTTGCCGATTATTGGCCTGCTTCTAGATTGCTCAACCCAAGAAAAGGCAACCCAATAATCCATGTACATAGTGGTTGCGTGGTCGCCAATTATTGGGCTGCCTTTTCGCGGGTTGCCTTTGCTTGGCTGCCTTACCGTGCATCTACATGCTCGGGCTCTCGGCCGAATGTTTCGGCCGCGGGCGAATGCATCCTAGTACACGCTCATTCGAGACAGACTATATAGAGAAAAATTAAGCCAGACCAGAGACAATTTAAGCTTTTTCAGGTAGTTTGGGTGAGTTAAACGGTGTTTTAAATAGCTTTGGTTATTGAAACTATTGAAGACACTTTTTAAATAGCTTCACCCGAAGTGAAATTGTTTAAAACACCTTACTAGGGTGCATTCGCCCGCGGTCGAAACATACGGCCGAGAGCCCGAGCATGTAGAGGCACCATTAAACCCGAATTTATTTTATTGCTAAAACAGGCACTAAAGCAGTTTTATGTGCTCGGTACGCCTTTTGAAAATACAGGTGTGAGTTTATGTGTGTGTATGTACCACTTACCCAACAAAAATCCACCGAAGAAGTAGAAAGTGGTCACGCACGAGGAGTTGATGAGTAGTCCGGCTAGATTGGTACCAAGTATTGATCCCATTCGACCTATCATGAGCGCGAGGCTCACCGCCATGCCCCTGAAACGTTTTAAATAACGTTAATAATACCGTTAAATAACTTTTATACGGGATAACTCACACACAAGCCTTATTGAGTATACCGTGGGACTAGGTTGATATGTGCAAAATTTACTCATAATAGCATTAAAAAGGCGTACAATGCACTTATGAACGTCAAAAAAAAAGCTACTACTGGTTCTATCCCTACACCACAGCCCGAGAAGATTATTATGTACCGGCAAGAAACTCGGCGGGACTTATTTTTCAAAACAAATTACAAAAGTAGTAAAATATTTACAATATGTGGTTCTACAAGAAACCATATCAAAAGAAAATAGTGAAACAGAAAGACAAAAAAAAAAAACGTTTTTACATGATATAAGTACACAACATTTTATATGATTTCTTTTGTGAACTGTGTCCTTCACTCTGTAAGCAGTAGTACCTACATTCAATTTATTTTTTTGTTGGTTTCTTTAGAGTTTCTGGTATGAGCCATGCATGTTTGTCTGTTAAATAGTCCTCTACTGTGTAATAAGCCTTCGACATCAAAGATTTTTTCAAATAATTCTTAAGGGCGGGAAGGGGCAGTTGCAATGCTTCATCCGGTAACTTGTTATAAAAATGAGTACATTGTCCAAAAAATGACTTTTTCTACTCGCCGACTTTAATCTGCCAATTACGAGTACATAGACAAAACTATAAGCTCATACTTTTCGATATTAGACAGTCCAACTCAACTATAATATCTCATTTCGATACGCTGTAGGCAACTATAATAGAACTTCATACAAATTTTATACTTATTTGCGATGACGCCTGCATGCCTACCACGAACATCGAAAATTGGCATTGACGGGAAAACCTCTTTGTCACTCCAATATGCAAGTGTGACAGAGATGGAGATACGAATCCGCAATCGTTCGATTTTCGTGGTATAAGCACTGGTACTTTGCCGAGCGCGCGCCTCACGCCTGCGCCGACCGCGCCGGCCTGCCGGCCATCTTTTTGTGTTACATCCTTGTTAAGTCGATGAAATTGCATGATGAAATTGTTCCTCCATAGATGATGATGATGATGACTCGTAGAAAAAGTATTGTATACAATCGTAATATAATTAAGTTTTTCAATCTCGTACCTTACTTAGGCCACTCAGCAAGCTTCGTGGCCTAAACACGGTACTCGACTGAAAAACCCTTCATTATATCACGATTGTATAAAATACTACTACGCACACGACACTTTCTGACCGTGCGTTTACATGCTCGGGCTCTCGGCCGAATGTTTCGGCCATGTTAGTACACGATGATTCGAGACAGACTATATAGAGAAAACTTAAGCCAGACCAGAGACAATTTAAGTACTTTTTCAGGTAGTTTGGTTGAGTTAAAAGGTATCTTAAATAATTTCACTTCGGGTAAAGCTATTTAAAAAGTGTCTTAAATAGTTTCAATAACCAAAGCTATTTAAAACACCGTTTAACTCACCGAAACTACCTGAAAAAGCTTAAATTGTCTATGGTCTGGCTTAAACTTAATCTATATAGTCTGTCTCGAATGAGCGTGTACTAGGGTGGGCCGAATCATTCGGCCGAGAGCCCGAGCATGTAAAAGCACCATGATAGTTAGCTTATCAACCGACTTCAATATTTCTAAAGGAGGAGGTTCTCAATTCGTCTGAATTTTTTATTTTATTATTATGTCTTTCCCATCACGGAACAATGGTGTTCCGGACCTTTGGGAGGCGTACGTGGAGCTGAAGCCAACACGCAGAGGCCCTTTCGACAATTTAATTATTATTATTATTATTTTTCGTTTATTTATCTTCTTCCTTAGGTTAGGATTTTTACAATACGTATATAAAGTAAAATACAAAACAACATACAAAAAAAAATACAAAACAAATACATATTATAAAAAACTTAACCTAGAGTGCCGCCGGCAACAGGACTGGGCCCAGGCTGCCGGTGGTTAGGGCCGCAAAGAGAGGAACCTTCGGACTATGCGCGCAGTGTCCAGTATTACCGCCTTCTGCATCTGACCCTTGATCCAACCACAACTTCGTAGCGAGAGCCTCTCGAGATGTTGGTCGAGACTCTTCGCTATAAGACCGTTCGCCGAAACAACTATCGGTACAATGATCGCCGAATCAACCTGGCGGTTACCTCGTGAGCCAAGTCTAGGTACTTGCTGGATTTGTCCTTCTCGGCCTTCACGAGGTTCTCGTCATGGGGGATGGTGATGTCGACGAGCATGGCCCGGCGCTGCGATCGATCTATCACGAAGATATCAGGCCTATTGGCTACAATAGTCCTGTCCGTGATGATAGATCGATCCCAATAGAGCGTGGCACGACTATTTTCGAGAACTGGTACAGGTAAGTACCTACTATTATTATTATTTTTAATGGATGTTACTTCAGAACTCCGTCATTACTGAACCGATTTGAATTTTTTTTTGGTTTCTTAAAGTAGATGGTTCCAGGTTGGTCCCGTTTTTTTCACAATCTATTTCTGATGATGGGATCCATGAGGAACTGAGGGAACTCCTCAAATTTGAAAGGCACATGCATGCTGATTTGGGTGATTTCTTAAGAAACTCGAGCATTTCTTTACGAAAATTATCAATTTGGTGGAGTGGATCTGATAATGAAGACCAGGGATGGCAAAGTGGAACTGCTTGGTAATTCCCAGGACTATCATCCGATTTAAAAAAATATTTTTTTGTCTGAAAATAGATGGTTCCAGGTTGGTCCCGTTTTTTTCAAAATCAATTTCTGATGATGGGATCCATGAGGAACTGAGGGAACTCCTCAAATTTAAAAGGCACATGCATGATGATTTGGGTAGTTTCTTAAGACACTCGAGCATTTCTTTACGAACATCTTCAATTTGGTGGAGTGAACCTGATGATGAAGACCAGGGATGGCAAAGTGGAACTGCTTGTTAATTCCCAGCTCTATCATCCGATTTGAGACATTCATCTTTTCTTTGTAAGGAAATACCTTCAAGATAGTCCTATTTGATTATAGTTCTATTTTGATGATGGAATTCGTGAGGGATCGAGAGAACTCCTCAAATTTTAACGGCACATGCATTCTGATTTGAGGGTTTCCTTAAGTAACTAAAACATTGTTTTGGGGGAGCCAACATTTTAATGAAGTGGACCTGATGATGAAGACCAGGGATGGCAAAATGGAACTGGTCGATAAACCTAGCTCTACTTATTATCCTAGTTGTGACATTCATGTTTTTGATTTGATTTCTATTCTGATGATGGGGTTCTTGAAGAATTCAGAGAACTCCTCAAATTTGAACGGCACGTTCATTGTGATTAGAGGGTGTTCATAATTAGCTTACGCATTTTCTTACTGTGGCCATCATTTTGCTGGAGTGGACCTGATGTTGATAATCAGGGATGGCATAATAAAACAGCTCGATAATTTACAGTCTGTCATCCAATTTAACACATTGTTATTTTGTTTGTTTTAAAGGTCTACAAGGGAGTTCCGTTTGATTATACTTCACATGTAATACGCTGTTGTACGGAAATATCCCGTAGACGGCGTTGCCCTCCTTGACCTTATCGCAAATTAGTATAGAATTTGTATGAAGTTCTATTTTTGAAATTATTATAGTTAGCTACAGTGTATCCTAGTGAAATATTATAGTTGACTTGAATGTATTGGATACTGTCTGATATCAAAAAGTATGTGCTTATAGTTTTGTCTATATACCTACTCATTACTACACTAGTGCGGTAATGTAGCACCATATGTTCTGTAATAGTACATTACGATACAAGTGCGAATAGGAGAAAATTCGCAATGATCGAGTGGCGTTACAATTTAAATATACACAAGTTGCAAATTACCTATTCGCACGTGTTACGTACGATGTTTTACAGTACTTATGGTCCCTTGAATTATTGTTTTGACATAGGCACATAAAGTGCTCATTAACGCACCATATGTACTGTATTGTATTATAAAATATATATATACATAAATAGTATTTGTATTGTATTATAAAAGTTTGGTTTAAATATTTAATTAGCCAGCAGGCAGTTGTGAAAATTACTTACTAATAATTATTTTCCTCGTAATCAACCCTCGTCTATGATGTTTTGGATATTATCTAGCTTTAAAGTACCTATTCAATTAAGTGTTTACCACTTTGTTAATTTTTAAAACTTAACAGGCTTATATTCATTAATGAAAGGGAACTGGTTCAAATTTGCCTTTTGTTTATTCTGGTATTGTCTGTTGAATTATATTATAAGTATCAAGATTTTACTTTTCTTATACCTATATAATTCCTTATAATATTATAGATACTTATTGTAAATGTTTGTAATGTTGCTTTAATTTGCTTATTGGCTTGTAAGTGCCCTTGAGGCCTACTTGCAGATTTTTTGTAAATATGAAGGTTTTATCGCTTTCTAACAGATACTTAGGACCAAAAAATTGCTCAGCTAATGAAGGATTGATAGACGTTTATGAATAACGGCACTTACCTCAAATGTGTTGGAAATATTTCCACCGCATACGCATTTATTGGCCCAACAGCCACAGCTATAACCTGCAGAACTGACAGTAAGATCGCGAAAACAATACTCGTTCTAATAAAGTTTATAGATATGCAAAACGAGCCTATAACGAAGTAAACCAGTACTAGAAGTACTTTCTTGCCAATGATCTTGAGCGTGAAACTCGCCAGTAAAGATACGACGGAGCACGAGAGGCTGGCTATTGAGTTAACGAGAAAAGTTAGTTCGTCTATGCTGTCGTCACAAACATGGCCGTCATGGGTCTGCAAAAGAAAAACAGTTTCAGTTTTCAATGAATAAGTAAAATATGTAGGCGCGTAGGTACTTATACTACCTACTAATAAACTCTTCCATCTGGAGTCCATTTACATGAGTTGAACATAATTATGGGTAATTTCAATTTAATTAAGTACAATATGTTTACTAGTTTCGAGCGTGGCAAAAAAAGGTGTGCTGGCGTGAACAATAGTAATAAATATTATAAAAATAAACTTTAAAGAAAGTCCTCATTTTTACTTCAGTAGGTAATATCACTTTACAGGGGTTCTTAATCTTTTCCTATTCGCGGCGCACTTGCAAGTTTAATAAATTATCTCAGTGCTCGAGTTGGGTTTTTCGAAATATAGTATCATAATTCGATAGACAAGAGTACAGTGAGTTTCTTGCCTCAAGGCGCCTTCCTGTTCCTACTTTCTACCGCTCACCAGGACTGTATCCGTTTCACCTCATTTCTTACCTCATTAAGTCTTTGAGCGATTACTTCACAAGCTGTTACTCCGTCTCGATCTTGACTGAGTACCCTGTTCAGGATGTCCGGAACCCACATGTAGAGACCATTTAAACTGAAAACGTATTTCACAAAATAATTTATTCATAAATACGTCTAAAATTTTATTATTGTTATCTTCTACAAAATTTACTGTTATCCATACCTACAACGATCCGCCAGATTAACTACTGGCTGTATACAAGGATGTGTATTACGTGACGGTGTTTACAGTGCAAGTTAACCCTCTAATTATTATTTGTCATAAAAGTAATGCTTGCTTACGTAGCAAATACTCCACAAAGCAGGAAACCATTCAGAGCCATCCATTTTGCGTACGGTGGTTTCATTAAGGGTAAGGACTGATCCCTGAGTGAGGTGAAGAAACCGACTTTTTCTTTGATAGGGGCTTCGTCGACTTTAAGCACCTTTATCTGTAATTCGGTTTTTTATCAGGTATGTACTGTGTTGTCTAAAAATTTTACATTAAAATGCATTCTGCATAATCAGCAATAATCTTGAAAAAGAAGCAAAGTTATTGTTTAGGAATCTCTCATGCCTTTATTGAGACCAGAGCAAGGGCGTGTTGTCTGAACAAACTAACTAATCGTTTATTGTGCTTACCATGAGTTTTACTTGTCCACGAGTCGATAGCGACAGCGTGATTCGAAAGTATTTCTATATCGCTTTCACCCGTTAAGTGTCTTTACCGCGAGTTTGAAATCTTCTGTCGATATAGCTATAGCTAGCGTCAGGGAGAGCAACTCATGGCGATATATAACTCTAAATAATCAAGGCACAAGAGGCAAACTTTCCTGCCGAGTGTGCCTGCCATTTTTGAACACTCATCTTACCGGGAAATCGTCCTTCGATTTTCCTTTATTCACAGCATACATTGTTCTTACAACATCCAACGCCTCGTCATACCGCCCTTGTGAAACCAGATACTTGGGGCTCTCGGGGCCGAACGACATGAGGAAGGCGGAGAGTATGAAGAACGATGAATACACGATAACTAGAACTCGCCACGAGCGAAATGAGTACATGCCGAAGTCAACCCTGATAGGCAGGGGGATAATGCCCCAGGCTAGTACTGCAAGCAAAGAAATTAATCAATAAAATATTACTATTTACCTACATTACAGCGAACTGGAAGGTATGAACGATAAAACGAATTAACTTGTGACTTGGTGTCAATGACTTTTAAATGTATTTCTGGTAATGAGTTAAGTGCCTTTTTAAATGCCAGAGAAGGATATATTATTATCTGTTTACCTACCGGTTTCTTGTGGTATAATCGATTCAACATACCAAGTATAGATATGCACTTATATGTAAGTATGTTCATTACTTGTGTGTAAGTATGTTCCTGTATTTGATTAAGATACTTAAAAACCCCTGTAAAACTACTGATTTCCACGCTTCCATTGTACTGTTAGACCTGATTCCACGCTTCCTGCGTCTGGATGTCCGAGTCCGAGGATGGTAAGGGGAAATCTATCATCGGACATCCTGGCGCAGGGAGCGAAAATACCTAGTCGTACTTACAGGGAACTAAAGCAGATCCAAGGTTCTGCATAGCGTTTGTGACAGAGAGGGACAAATCTCTATGTTTCTGTGGAATAATCTCCCCGATGAAAGTGTAAGGTGCTGCTGCCGGGCATGCCATGCTGAAACAAAGATGTTGTTTTAACTTTCACAAGGGAGTTTGATTCTCTTCCTCATAACGTCATATGATTTCCATTCTTATTTCAGATTAACTTAATAAATATCGACAAAAATAAAATAGGTATGTATATACCTACTATGTGATTATAGAACCTATTCACAAAATTTCAAGAGAATCCTTTGGAAACTGCCATTCATAGAGAGTCCTACCCTACAAAACCATTTTTGCTGATGTTGAAATTTCGCACTGAGCAATAATAATATAAGTAGGTACCTACCTATCAGTGTTGGGCAAAAAGTAATTGAATTACAAATTATGAATTTGAAATTACGAAATTGTAATTTCAAATTGAATTACAATTTTCACTAAATTACAAAATGTAATTCGCAATTCAATTAAAATTACATTTTCTAATTTTAATTTGTAATGCATTACTTTATGAAATTGCAAATTACATTCACGCAGGAAAAAATATTGTCATTTTTCTAATATAGCTTCCTATATTATTAACAGTTTATCATTTACACTTACAGTTGTTAAAATCGAGTGACTGAAAAAATCTAAAATTAAAAAAAAAAAAAATAGGTACCTAAGTACTGTCTTTAAATGGTTATTAGACTTTAAAGTTATTTTAATTTATTAAATACACAAATGTCAATAATAATACACAAAAGTCAACTTAAAAGGACTCTTAACCTAAACCCTGCGATACTTAGAACAAAAAAAATAAAACACAGGAAAAAAAACATCACCTATAACATACTATCCTAAATCTAAAAAACGGCCCCTGAGGCATGGTACCGAAAATGCTGGCTGCATTTCCCCGCTGAATAGCAATACTAATACGTTGAGCGAGGTAACTGCCAGATCTCCGGTCACCTGTTACCTCTCTCAGTCTCTTAGATAAAACCCCAAAAAGAAACAAAGCGCCCGGGCCCCATGAACCCAGTGTCTCGACGCCAAAGGAATGAAAGTATATTGGGCACCGAGTCCACTGTATTTCCTCACCTTTGCATTAATGGTTATTAGTAATTTAAATTGTTTAATGGTAATTGTTTGTGAAATAAACGTTTTAAGCTAGACTTAATGTTTTCCTTAACCATGCCAAGTCGGTAAATCGTAGCGATGAAATGACATGAAAAATACTAGTATCTTTCAAACACCCCTGTATTTTTCAATAAAATACAGTATCTTTCCTTGTGGATCTTCGGTTGAATATCTCGCAAGTTTAAGTATATTACGTGTAAAATACAATATATGTTACGCATTATTGTATTATATTATGAAAAGTGACGCGGAATGTATTAGTTCTCATACAAGCAGGTAAGTTTTCATTTCGCTCAGACATATCTCGATATACTTAGCTAAAAAGTTGAAAATATAAATTATGACGAAATATTTATTAATTGGAATTGTTACTGTATAGGTAGCTATGTGACATGAATGTGAAGTAAATTTTATTATTAATATATTAAGTATGTCTTACCATATCACGGGACTATGGGGTTAAGGATGACTCACGCTAGAACGGGCCGGGACGGGACGTGACCGGGCCGGGTCAATAGATCAGTTTCTATAGAAAACGTCATGTGAGTAACCCGATATAAGCATTTTAAAAGGTATTATACGTGTATTGTCAGACTTACGTCAGTTTTGTTTTTTTCGAAAGTTACATGTAATTTATAGGAATGATACAAAGTTTCGAAAGAAACATCATGAATCTTTCGCCATTTTCATCGCTACTAGCGATCTCGATCGGGTCTTTTTTGCATAAGTAATAATCAAATTTACATAGCGTACTTGCGTAATTCAATTACAAATTAATGTAATTTCAATTACAAATTATTAAGTAATTTCAATTACATTAAATTCAATTGCGAACATAATTCAATTCAAAAAATTGAATTACATGTAATTTAATTTGTAATTCAATTACAAAATAATTGAATTATGCCCAACACTGCTACCTATAGGTACACCTATTATTTACCTCTTTACGTGCAACCTATACTTACTGTTTGTTTTGTTGTGAGGTGTAATAAAGAGTTTAAGTTACAAGCGTTATTAACCATATATAAACCATAGAAAATAGGAGACGGTAGGATATATATCACCTAATGATACGGCACGACAGTATTTTACAGGGAAATAAAGAAATGGTTAAAGCTGCGATGTATCAGGAGTTCAAAGTGTTGGCCCAAGAAAGAGAACATATAGACAATTACTCTACCGACAGGAGCGCGGTTCTTAAGTTATGATGATGATGATGATGACAAGAGTGATTGTATTTCATTATATCGTACCAAATTGAGGCGAGGAACTTGCATGTGGTAAAGCTGATGAGTTCAGGCATAAAGGCCGATAGTATTCCGAAGCCTCCACAAAGAAGGGAGCTGCAGATAACTACATTCTTACGGCCTCGCGTGTCTAACAGGTAGCCCCATGGAAACGAAGTCACGACAATGGCTGAAAAAGGAAGCAAAATGCGTTAATTCCGTAATTACTGAGTATTTTACATTGTAAGTTGTAAATCGATATGGTTAAAACTGCAATTGCCTAATCTCATTGTTCTATTGGTTCAGTCGGGCGTGCCCTTGGCCCTGTGCTTGATATTCCTTTACCTAGTAATCACTAATCAGGTACATAATTATTTTGTTGGCCATGAGCTCCCTGGCCACAAGGGACAATTATCAATGAAGCAATCAGCATCATTAAATTAAGGCTTAATTAATTTAATATTGTAGAAAATACAAATCTATACCTAAACCTATATAAATGCGTGTGTCCTGAATAATTCACTCACTCGTGGTGAATGTGGAAAGGTGCAAAGGTGATAACACCACTCTGTCTGTCCGACGATGTCTGCCCGACGCAGACGAAACATGTCACGTCTATTGTGATAAAAATACGTGAGTGTTAACCGTTGCAATTTATTATCTACACATTCCTTTAAATTTAAATACTAAAAGCATATTATTAACTTCACTGCCCCCTCTTTTAACGGGCATTTTTCATTGAAAATAAATTAAAATATTCTTCTCTCAATGTGTCTGGGTTAACTTTGTTTATAACTATTCCAAATTTTAAATCGATACGAACGAATTGACAGACAGACATATACAGGCAGATTGAGTCGCACCATACGGGTTCCTTTTTACCATTTTGGTCCGGAACCCTAAAAACCGTCATAAGTGGGGAAAAGCGTTAAGGATATATATATATGCGCGTGTGTGTGTCCGTGTGTGTAATGTTTTATTTTAGAGAGAAGGTTACTTAATATTTATATTTATTTCGATGCACTGTTTACAGTATTTACTTTGGGATTAATAATCGTCAATTGTGGATTACATATGGTAGACAAGCGGGCCTATCTCGAACATCGAAAATAAGTCTCATCACCTGTCTCTCTGTCCCTATTGCATATGCAAGCGATGGAGAGGCCAACAAAAGAACGAAGGAATTAAGTGGTTTGCTAGAAAAGCCATGCATATTTATGTTCGCGGTCCCATGATATACCCTCAAAAAGGTAACTCGGGAACGCCGGAGTGGGTTTAGTGGAAAGGTTTCTTCCCTCTCTGTGAGAAAGGGCTGGGAGGAAAAAGTCCCACTTTCCCTTATGCGCTTGACCGGGGGACGATGCGTAACATTCCCACAGAAAAAAGGCTCACCTATGTACGGTAGCGAGGCAATAACTCCCCGCTGAGTGTCAGAAATATCCAGGTCGCACTTGGCGGCTGGCAGCAAGTACGCGTACCCAATCGTCTCGATGATGGCAGATATCAGGAAAAGGGCCAGCACTATGCAGTACTTCACGTTATACCAGCCCATACCTGCGAATAGATTATAATGTCATACCTTCTTTTTAATGTGCCGTTAGGAACAACTACCTTACGTTTCCGTTACCTATGATAATGAATGGCGAAAACAGTGCACGGCGTGGGATAGTAAAAATTCCTTGGGCTCAAATTTTCATTCACCTTAGGAATTACTCACACTAGAACGGGACGGGACGGGGCGGGAGTGGACGCTCTGTCAGTTTCTATAGAAAACGTCACACGACATCCGAGGGCTTCGAGCTATCACGTGATTATTTCTATAGAAATTGACAGATCCTCCCGTCCCGTCCGCGTCCCGTCCAGTTCCGTCCCGTCCTAGTGTGAGTCATGCTTTATACAGATGTAAACGTGTTACCTGTAACTCTTATTCTTCTTAAGCGTATGAGTATATAGAGCGACTAATATTTTCATTTCCCTTCGTGAGACTAAAAGCATGAATTTACGAGTACACCTGTGCTGAGCGTGCCCAACAAAACAAAACATGATGATAATTCACTTTGAAAACGGCGATAATCATTACTTTATCATCACGGTTTTCGTAAATGATGATTAAATTATCATACCTAATCATCATTATTTATTGCACCGTGGTATACATGGTTAAATAAGTTGTTAAAATAGTTTGAGCATCCTTTGGTTTCTTGTCACGTAGTCAGTAGAATATATTTGAGAAACATTCTAATTGAAGCGGACTCACGTGCGGAAATGTTAATATACAGTGTGTAAATCGAATACGGGCGAACCTCTTAACGGTGGTTAGTATAGGACATAAGAAATGTAATTAGGTAACTTTTAAATGGAATTGCAATTAAAATTTTATCCATAGAATTCGGCCCGCAATGTAATGCAAACACACTCGCGTTAAGCATGCGTTGACAACTGTCCGCGTCAAATATTTTATAGTACAGTCAAGGGCATAAATATCTATACACATTTTGTCTTTTCAGCCATATGATTTCATATAAAGTAATGAAAAAATTTGTACATATATTTATGCCCTTGACTGTACATTGCTGCTGAAAATTTTATGAAAAAATTAATTATTGGGTCATAATTAAGTGTAACTTAAAAATATGTTTTAATTATTGATAACACTAATGAATTATATGTTTGGTTAAATTTATCGCCCGTATTAGACTTACGCACTGTATATTATTGATACTTGAATTTGAAGAATTTGAACTTTTGGCAACTTAAAAAAAAAGTTTATTTATTATTTTTATTAATTTAACTTGCTACGCATATGTGTGTTTGTTAGGGTCAAATCTTGCAAGCTGAATTTGACTAACTTCCCGTTATTCGAATAAGCTGAAACTTCACATGCTTATGATTATGAAGACTGGATGACAATACAATGTTATGGTACCAAAATACAGTCAGCGCTAAAAGCTTGTAACAAAAATAAAATTTATGACGAAAACTTATTTTCCGTGTAGTATCACCGAATTAGAAGTCTATCGCAAAATAGCGCGAGTATACTTACTCAACTTATTTCTAGATTACTTACTTAATTACTTAAATATTAGTTAGGTAACATTTTTTATATACAAATAAACGGTTCTTCTTTTTCTTTCTAGCGTTTTCTCCGATTATGATACGGCTGGGGCCCGCTTTGCCAACTAATCCCAATCCCAAGATTTGACGTAGGCGCTAGTTTTACGAAAGCGACTGCCATCTGACCTTCCAGCCCAGAGGGTAAACTAGGCCTTATTGGGATTAGCCCGATTTCGTCACGATATTTCTTTCACCGAAGAGGGATTAGTAAATATCAAATGGTAGTTTAAAAATTCATTGGTACGAGGCGGTTTGAACCCGCGAACTTCGGATTGAGATCCGCTGGGCCACCATCGCTCTCTGACTGCAAGTATTCATCCGGGAAGCACATTGTCATTCTTAGCAGCATTGTTAGGTTTATATGTATAGGAATATATCTTATTGATAAAAGCTTCCCCGATTACCACTCTTGTCGTAGGCGCTAGTTTTACGAAAGCCACTGCCATCTGCATGCCTACCACGAACATCGAAAATTGGCATTGACGGGAAAACCTCTTTGTCACTCCAATATGCAAGTGTGACAAAGATGGAGATACAAATCCGCAATCGATCGATTTTCGTGGTATAGGCCCTGACCTTTCAACCCAGAGGGTAAACTAGGCCTTAATCGGATTAGTCCGGTTTCTTTACGATGTTCCTTCCTTTACCGAAAAGCGATTGATAAATATCACATGATATTGCCTACATAAGTTCCGAAAGACTCATTGGTATACGAGCCGGCAGGATTTGAACCCGATACTTTCGGATTGAAAGTCTCACGTCATACCGCTGGGCGACCAACGCTCTTAGGATTAGGTTTAAAGACATTTATTCTCATATAAGATATACATCACTTCCATGAGAACATAGTTATTACATAATTACATGCATTTAATTAGATTCTTGTCACCGCAAGAATGCAATATTATATTTAGGGTAAACACATACCTGTAGCAAGATGAATTAATAAAAATAAAAATATCGAGACATGCAAAAATATTACTATTTACTACTACTAACTAGGTTACTCATTCAACGTATTCATTATTTGTTTACTGAAGTATTACCAGTTTACGACTAATAAAATAAGCGCAGATTTTAATGGTTTGCTATAATGTAGTCCGCGAGTCCCTTTTTGAATGCGTTGAGCGAGTTTACAGTTTTAACATCAATTGGTATTGTATTGTACAGGAGCGCACCTTCAAACGTAACCGTTTTTTTACCATAATTAGTTCGTATTTTAGGCAAAGCAAGGAAGCTCGCGCGGCGTTGACGAATGCAGAGGTTTGGAACATTTTTCCTTTTGGTAAATATTAAGTTGGTGTGAATGTCCTTATTTAATGTTTTTCTAATAAAAATACAGGTGTTGTATATGTATAGTTGCCTAATGTTCATCAATTTCGTTTCCGAATAAATTTGTTTTGTTGGTGTTAAATAATGATAGTTAAAAAGCATTTTGATAATTTTGTTTTGCAAGACCTGTAGTTCTTTTATTTTTGTTTTGACAGCACTTCCCCAAAGCTCGACAAGGTACAAGAGATGCGGTTTTACAAGAGCGTTGTATAAAGTGAGACGTAGTTGTTTTGGAATACATTTAGTAAGGTTACGAAGTGAATCTCTTAAATATAAAAACAAACGCTATTGAGTTAAATAATACCGGGCAGACATTTGGGCTCGAACCGATATCGAGACAGCGAATAAGAGTCATCTATGTGCTTACCATGAGTTGTACGTAACCGTATTCGATAGCGACTGTGGCATTCGAATACGGCTACGTACAAGCACAGATCAAATATACTAGTACAAGTCATGGTAAGCACACTAGTATGAAGTGTTTTGTCAAGGTCTTTTTGGCCTATCTACTTGACAATGTACTTAAGAAAAGAACACAGCAATTTGTTGGCTCATCATAAACAAAAACCTACTGCGTAGTTAAAAAAAACTTGATAAGCATAATGAAGGTCTAATGGATTAATTACCGACTTGAATGTTATGGTTATGGATAATAAATGCCATTTCTCGATTATGTTCGTGACTATCTAGCTGAGAAAAGTAATTAGAATGGTGCAGTGTTCCTATACATATATAATTGAATTTGTAACCACTATTCATGAAACCATAATTGATAATTTGTTAAACCTTACTGATGGTTGTAACAAGTGTTACATGTGTTCATCATTAGTTTTAATAAGGATTATTTCCTTTAAGGTGTAGGTGTATCTCATCAGTCATCAGGTGGATGGGCTTAAAAGTAAAACCAATGAAAGCTAAATACTATAACTTTGATTTACTGCTTACGATTATATAGCATACAAACCTTCCTGTAAAACAGTTTTTGTTTATTTAAAGTTTTTAAAATCAAGCGAAAAATCGTGTCTGCTGTCATGATTGACAACATTTCATATTTTCAACGTCTCTATTTCATGAGCTTATCAGAAAAGGCTTAGTTCCGCATAAAATCAAACAAGAAAATAGAAATAACTATGATACATTATTTAGCTACTGTAGAGTGTTAAATGTATATGAGAAGGCTAAATTGTCTGTAATTTCAGAATACAAGCATTGTACAGGAAAGCTGAATAGATACAAAAGGTTTAGCAATCTTTGTACTTGTACCTAGTCTCTCTAATGAACGTAACTTTACAAGCATAAAAAATAATAATAAATTAAATATGGTAACAGAATATGCTAAACTTACATAGCTACAACTTTTCAATAGATGTCATCGACAATATAATTGAAAACCCTAATAGAGTTAAGAATATTATTAAAAAAACACTGATAAATACGCCTGATAAGTACCTACGCCTATTAAAAAAAAATACAATAAATTATATTTTGCAGTTTTATTAATATAAGTCGATTCTTAATCTGCAGTAATGTACTATTATTTTTGTTTCTTGTCTTGACGTGCATTATGTTGTATTATTTCAATAATAAATAAATAATAAATAAAAAGCCCGTTTATTCCATAACCAACTTAACCTATAGATGTAGAAATATTGAGTATTCTAAGTAACAATTGTTAAGCACGAATCAAATCATTTATTAAATGTAATAAATGTTTTGATTCATGTTTTTTTTTTAAACTATTTTGTATGGAGATGTCGATTTGGAGATGTCGTTTTCAAAGTTGGTCCATAGAAAAAGTTGTTAGCAATCATGAGTAGAATCAGATTATATAATTTTGTATCACGTAAAAGATTACATCCTGTATATATAAATTATGAGAAGTGACCGGCGTCCCCGGTGATTTCAATAATAAGTAGGTAAACTATTAGAGACAAAATGTTATTTGTCATGTTATGTACCTACTACAATGTATGCGGAACATTTTAAAACCGCTATCTCCATAACTTCAAGCTACAACTGGATATTTTTGGCTTTCAAAATTTCAAACTTTAACCTCAAATATCTCAAAATTGTACATTTGTAAGATGCAACTTCAAAAAATCATAAAAATTAAATACTTGACTTAGCTCTCTGTTTTTTTCCGCATATGAAAGATAATGTTTTGGACTATAGTAGGTACTAATAACTCTATACCGACAATACATTACCTTTAGCCTGAAAAGGCCACATATTCAGATATTAATTAAAATTATTCTCATGTTAATGAAAAAATCCACGTTGTATTTTTTTAAATAGACAGCAATTTTGCTACACCTATGTAAATTTTACCATGATTTATACATTTTATAAATTGTAATTAATAAAACTCGTTTTCCTCATGTAGTTAAATGAAACTAGCGTGTTTAACTCGGGTGAAAAAACCCATTCCTCTTCTATTGGCATTCCTGGTTTGAGCGCCGAAATAACTCGAATGGAAAGAGTCTTTCATCCCTTGTTTTTAAGTCTAACTACGTAATATATTTGAATTCATTCTAATGGACGCTCTACACTGCGGGTATTTGCGTTTTGCCTCTCGCTCGCAACAGTAAAATTTTTCTTCGGTGCGTGTGAGAAGCAAAGGCAAAACGCAAAACCCCGATGTGTGGTGCTTGCTTAATACTTAATTTACTTACCTGCCACTGAAAGGGCCTGTTCCAAATCTGCTGCATATTGTTCACGGCTATTGATTTTGTTCGAAACACTTTTTAGATTTAATTCCATAATTCCAGATGTAAAATTAAACCACACTTATAAAAAATGCAATTGTTTGGTTGTTTTTCTAGCCAACAACTAAACATTGGGATTAAAATTTCGCATCACTAAGATCGATTTGAATTTCTTGTAAATTTCGAAAAGTCACTTTCGATTTTAACTACCAAAGTTTGATCAAGAACCGGAATCAACTCATACAATCCTACAACTGGAGAAAAGATCTGGTCTTGCGACACGTACAGACCTAACGAAGCGCTGATAGACAGTAATCAGAGCGGGGTTAAAACGTGCTACGTTATCAGTGACAATAATTAAGCATTTCAACCATTCAGTTAATAGTTTGTATACATATTGTACCACATGTTTTTGTTACGTTAAGAGATAGTTAGGTAAATATTTATACATTAAATCGTCTGATAATATTAAATATATACGATAAAATCAATATTACATCATGACAATAATAAATAAATAAATAAATATTGTGGGACAATGTTACACAAATCGACCTAGTCCCACGGTAAGCTCAATAAGGCTTGTGGTGTGGGTACTAGACGAAGATATTTATAATATATAGATACATATAAATACTTAAATACATAGAAAACATCCATAACTCAGAAACAAATATTCGTGATAAACACACAAATGAATGCCCTGACCGGGATTCGAACCCGGGACCTCCTGCTTCGTAGGCAGGGTCACTACCAACTAGGCTAGGAGGCCGTTAAGGCCGTCAATAATTACAATCAATACCTACCTAGTCAACAATACATACAAATAGGTACCAACAGTCCAACACATACGAGTACGTAAATATCACTCTTTGTGAAATAGTTATTTTGTTAACTATTCATAATTATACATTTCTTTACATAGAAGACATTTCACCTTTAATCTACTTAATTACTCAATAAAATCATACGACAATTTATAACTTCATCAGAGCAAGTAAGTATACTACGACCATCAATTACGGGTTATGTTACAAATATTTTTACCTACACCTAAATAATTGTTGATCAAAAATATTTGGTATTTAACTCATTCTAGTGCTCGATAGATATGTCGCAGAGACACTTTCTTATCAATTGTGGAACTACGTCAATGTTTTTAAGATATAATTGAGTCAATCCGCGTCAAGAGTAACGTGCGTCACCAGTTTAGTGCATGTTCCCTTCATTCATGATGCAAATTCAATTGATAATTTATCTCTAAATAAATGTTACTTTCCCTAGATATATATTGAATTATACATTTGTATCTGTAATTTAAATAAACACGCAATGAAGTTGTGACTCACGTTACTTTTACGTGGATCGACCCAATTCACGAAGTAATAAGTCACAATAAGCTCTTGGTTGCGTCGTCTGTCAATCAAAATTTTTTAACCGACTTTGAGAGTTCGACGGAGGCGGTTATGTATTTCACAACAATTGCGGAGAGAATTTGAATAATAGGCACGAGATGATCATTTTATACTGTTTTTTAAATATAAAGTCAAATTTTTTTGTCAATTAAACCACTAAGCTGACAGTTATACATTTTCAATTTTTCAAATCCGTTACGTATCAGACCACCCCTAATATATTATAACTAAGAACAGTCCCACAAGCAAGGCCAGGCGACTAAGATTACGGACATTTGTATGTGCAGTTTAAAGTAATAATACCTCTCTTTTACGTCTTTGGAGATTAATAAAGTGAGACTACTTTTGGGAGATTAAATAATATTGTATTATAAAGTCTGACCACCGAACGAAGGCAGTAAGAGTAGGTCAGAGAGCACCATAGGTACTGTTTTTTTCTTACGCTACTATTACTACCCCTAAAAAAGGATGGATATAGTTTTTTTCTCCTACTGTAACTGCGTTTGTCCGGTGGTCAGACTATAATAATATTGTACATCAGATTTTTATTTCATAAATGCAGGTACAAAACTGTATGGTATTACTTATCTCTAAATTTTTCTGCATCCACATCGTTTAACAGTAGGGATCAGCCTCAAAGATTTAGTCCGTTTGGTATTTCGCATTCGCATTTGTAGCATTTCTTGTTTTGTTGCTAGCGTATTTACCTCTTGTGTTAAATCTTTTATCACGGTGTGCAAAGGCATTAACTCACTTTCATATATCAAAGATAAATTTTTGTTCAAAACATCGTTGTGCTTTTTTGCGCGGTCAACGTCTGAAATAATTAGAAGATGGATGTTATAAAATCTTAAGATTCAATTCTGATATGCTAAAATGGTCTAACTTTAAAATTGCCTACACATAAAAAACGCGACTGCAAGCTATGGAAATGGGTGAATTTAAAAAAGCCTTAATTGACCCTTAACTGAGGGCGTCCTTTATTATTTAATTATTTTCCATCGTGTGACAAAGTCATATAAACAGGAAACATTTTAACTCGCCTTATACTGTTAATCAATGAACATTGTTAAATGTATGAGCTCAAAAATATATGAGCATTTCTATAGCTTCTAAAATATCTGTACACTCTAAGGACAATGACAATAAGGTGCAAGTGTTTACATATTATGCATTCAGCTACACAAATATTAAATTTATGAATTCGACTGTACATTTGATAATTATTGACGTAACACAATGGAAATTAATTACTTCACTACACCTTTAATTAAGACTTAACTTTTTGGATTCCACCCAAACAAGAATTAAAAATATATACACCCTGTGTTTTCGGTTAACTTTAAGGGGACATTCTTTAGGTTAACTCGAGCAAATTTTGCTAAGAAACTGGTATCTTAACTATGATAGTTTCTGAGATATTCAATAAATCAATTTAATAGCTAAACCAGTGTAAAAGGTTACCAAACTGTCTCCTATACTATTTAAGCTGTTTTGGCATGTGTTATTATGAGTATTATGACGAATGTTAAGCTTTGTCATACTTGACATTTACTTTAGTGTAACTCTAAAGGATCTTTTACAATGTAAAACCAGCGAACTTAAAAAACATGGAAGAGCAGCTTCAAACAAATTGTCAACATAAAACGGGGTAAACACTCGATATGCGCATGCACGCTACGCTGCCAATCAAACTCGTCAAAATTTTCAGTCGGATTTTAATAACTCAAATATCCCGAAATATCATTGGTCAACGTCAATATGGTGCGGTAGGATTGGTCTGAGCGCTGACACTTATAGATGACACAACAACTGTGACATTGGAAACGCATTGTTAGTAGACGGTGTAATGCATTAAAGAGCAAGTTTAACATGATATATTTTTGTTGCGATAAATTTTAATTAAATTTTCATTAAACAATGAATACTTACTTTATTGATCTCGTTGGTTTGCTGTAGGATTATTAATATATGTAATTAATATGAATAATATTGTAACGTCCATAATATCGCAACCGTGCTAATTATTCGCGATCTCATTTTCATAACCTGGTATATGGTCAAACGTACTCTTAAATTTATGTGCAAGGGGGTGTGTATAGTCAATAAATATATCAGATAAAAAAAGAGATTTTGTTTGTCCATGAAGTTATAGGCAATTATAAGAACCCTTAGACACGTATTTTAGGAATATGGTGATACCCCTTGCTTTCGTTACATATGTTAAGCCTCGAACAGCATAATTCAATTGACATAAGCAATATATGAATGTCATGAAAGCCATTCAGGCTATTTTCAACCTTCTGTGTTTTCGCGCTGGTCAAGGCTAGAACCCTGAATTTTCAGTAGCATCTTAATATTAAATATTATTATGGGAAAATTTGAAAAGTACATATCGTCCTCGTCGAAATGTATTGAACAAATATTTGTGGATTTGGTTGGTTGCCATGTTTGATCATGCCTTTCTAATCTACCTAACGGCATTGGTCCACATTTTCCTTACATGAGGGTTGATCGGAAATCTGGAAAAATACCTACCTATGTTAATATTTAATCATAATATATATTCTGATTAGACTGATCCACTATGTATTTCACTTGTTCGATACGTCGGGATGTAACTAATTTAATTATAATAAAAAATGTATCCCTGTATTATAATTTCAATGGTTGTCCAAAAGTTGGCATAACACCATCCCCATATAAAATTGTCCGCATCAAAAAAATTTATAATAACATGTAAAATAACTACTTACAGATGAAAAGTAATGCCATCTTTTTTGTGGTGTTTATCCGTACGACTTCGACACCATTTCACAGCGCAAAAAGGCATTTTTATTATATATTATTACATTTTACGGTATCTGTCAAACTGACCACATCGCTGACGGCCATTTGTATACTAAACGGCACGCTGGCGTGGCTGTGTAAGCCCCGCCTCGCGTGGCATAGGTTTTGTGGGGTCATGATTTAGAGCTTATTAGTCTTCCATGTTTTTTAAGATCGCTGTGTAAAACTCATTTATTTTGTATGGACACTATAAAATTTTCGAATTCGACAAAAAGCGATTTACCAAGTAGCTCCTATTAAAATACAAAGCAGCGTGTCGAATTTAACGGAATGAAAAAAAACAAAGTGTATAAAAAGCGTGAAGTTGCAAACGTAGTAGTACCCACTTAGGGCGGATTCGCACTACTTCCGATCCGAATCCGATCCGAACCCGTGAAAATATGGGTCTAAAAAACTCGGACCGAATTTGGATATTACTTACGCACTAGTCCGATCCGAACCCGTGAAAATATAGGTGATAATATTCGGATATTGCTTACGCACTAGTCCAATCCGAACTCGTGATAATATGGGTCTAGAAAACTCGGACCGAATTCGGGTATTGCTTACCCGTAGCTTAGTCCGATCCGAACCCGGGGAAATATGGGTAACAATATTCGGTTAATATGGGTAATAAATGGAGATTCTAGAATGACGGCAAGAATTCGGATGACGGAGGTCGGTTCTAGTGCGTAACTTACCATAGAAATAGTTCTACGGCTACGACGGACCGGATTCGGATCGGATTCGGATCGGACGGAGTGCGCGAGCGTTCATACAAATAATACTAAGGCTACGTCGGTCCGTCAAAAATCTTATCCGAAATGGAGATTCTAGAATGACGGACAGAAATCGGATGACGGAGATCGGTTCTAGTGCGTAACTTACCATAGAAATAGTTCTACGGCTACGACGGACCGGATTCGGATCGGACGTAGTGCGAATCCGCCCTTATGATCGCTACCTTAGTATGCACTGGTTATCATTATTGAACTACTCGTAATAAAGCTGTGCATATTTACGTTTTTCACAGTGAGGCGTTGACACTCTGATAATACTATTTCTTCTTTGAACTCTTGCGTTTTTGTCCAAAACGTTCAGGGTAATATCATTTTCATTATCCACAGGTATTCTTATTTCATGTCCATGTCGTATTAATGTTTTTACTACAGTAATGGTGCCATTGTCAGAGTTAACAGGTTGTTTTGATGGGCTTTGTGTTTGAACAATTCTTTCTTTGTCGTCATTGATATAGCTATAAAAGGACATATCTAAATAAAGTGGCTTTATATCTTTTTTGGATGTACTCCATTCTGTAGCGTCAGGTTTGGCTAAATTGGGTTGCTTATAATGCGTAGACGGTCCGTTAACACTAATAGGTTTTGATCCCGAATTGTCCTTGGTTAACCCGATTAAATCATTGGCTGGTATTTTAGAAGATTTGCTAGGTTGTTCAGTAATATCACACGTGTTATCGTAGAATGTTATATCCTTTACTATACTAAACTGAGCACTTTCTGTTTCATACGCATTCGACCGTTCTTTGAAATTTTGAATGCTAGATTCTAAGGTTTCAGGTAAAGGTTCTTTATGCATGTTGTTAATATCTTTCAAAGTTGCCACTGAACTCTTGGTTAAGCTATTTATGGATATCTTACGACTGCCGTGTGCTAATTCGTTGGTGTAACTAGCCATACCTGACTTGAAGCTGATAGATTCTGATTTTTTAGAAATGTTTGAAAACTCATGGTCAACCGTTCCGGAATCACGAGAAGCTCCAGTATCCAATTTCGCAAATCCCCCATATCTGCCAATAGTTTCTTCTAAAACTCTGTTTGGTATAGCATTACTTTCCTCTCCTTCTCTATTTTCTGATATGTTACTTAAAATGTCACTTATTAAGCCCGAATATCCGCCTGAGTGTAAGCTATTTGTTGTAACAGTGTCTGTTTTTTCATCTAATCTGTAACTATCGTCTTCCAAATTGTGAACCTTTTTAAGACTTGGCAATTCTGATACTTTTCGAATAAATTCTATCTGTTCTGTATCATGCCCCTTATGGTATGCATCTAAAAATTCATTCTTATTGGAGATTTGATCAATATCAACATAGCTCCTATTATCAGCAATGCGAGTTTGCACATTTTCTAAATATTCTGGTCTAATTCTTGGTACAGAGTCCGTAGTTAATCCTTCATTCATAACTGTGTAGTTTTTAGTTTTATTATTCATCTCAGAATCAGAATCTTGATGAGGTTCTGCTATAACAACTTTTGTGGCATTAGCATCCGTGTTGTCATATTTTTTTAAATGTTCTATACTACCACTAGAGTCATCGGGAAAAGAATTATCATTCTCAGAGCATTCCTTTGTTGATAAAAGAGTTTGGGATCTGTCCATAGCAGTGTTTACAGTACTGGAAGCTGCAATTACTTTTTTAGTGTCTTTTCCGTTTAAAATTTCATGGCTTTTGGCAAATGAATCAGATATACCTGCAAAACTAAGTTTAGGATATAAATGTCGTTCATTTTCTGGTAAATGCCCTTTCTGATCAGAAACATGTTTACTATCAGTAATTTTTTTTAATTGGAAATCATTTGTGCGATGCTTTGTTATATGTGTTTTAGAATCGACATTTAAGCTTTCTTCCGATTCTCGTGTTCTTAAATATAAATCTTCTGTTTGTTGCTTCACAGGTAATTCGCCACTATTAGAAATGTTTGCATGCAAATGTTTAATGTTACCCGTTGTAGTTTTTGGCATTGAATCTGTTGTAGACTCACTGAGTACTACCTGTCCCATTTTATCTGCGCCTAATGTGTCTGTTTTGTCACTTATTAAATTTGAGATCTGTATGTTTAATGCTTTTGACGGGACGCCTACGATGGATTTCCGCTTATCAGCAAAGTTTATTTTTGAATCGGTTCTTATTTTGCTTTCCTTTGGTATCGTATCTATGGATTGATGTCTGTCAAAGATGGGGTCGTTTTTCATATTTGTATTATTTTCTGAAAGTATGTGTGATAAGTCTGCATTGAAATTAGTACCAAGGGAGTTTTCCTGTGTTTCAGGCTGTGAACCTATTTTGATTGCTTCGTTAAAATACTTTGCATCATCACTGTATTTGGAATGCAATTCTTTTGATTTTTCTGGTAAACTCTTTTGGTTTGAACTTATCTTATCTTCTTGCTTTTTGTTGTTTGGATCTAAAATAGCTGTTTTATTTTTGGTTAAGTTAGGAGAGGATAATTGAGATTTATCAGTGGCTTTTAAATAAATATCTGTGATGTTTTCTGGTAGCTCGATTTCTTCGCGTTTTTGTATTGAGGAATCAGATGCGATAATAGTGAAAGTATTTCGTTTTAGTGGAGTTGTTTTATTGATATCGTCATGCTCAATATCCAAATCATGTTTGGATCGAAACGGTTTTTTTTGAAGAACTGCGCTCGTTCGATTTTTTTGGGAGTCTGGCTCCTCTTTCGAAACATGTTTGGTAACAATTAAATTATCTACACTGATTGATTTTAAGCCTTCTGATATTAATTCTTGTTTCTCTTTGTGACTTAATTTGTCTTCTGGTTTGCGAGTTTCCTGTTTATTTGAATGCTCAGGCTTCAAGTCTATACTGTGCTCTGATGATACATCAAATTCATTATTTTCACTACTTGATTCATATTGAGGCGATACATTGTTTGGTTCATTTTCTGGTTTAAGTTCACTTATTTTATTTAAAAAATCTTCTGAACAGTTTTTACTCATTAAAATGTTACCCTTTTCGGCTCTTGAACTTTCTAATTGTTCAAAGTTTGGTTTACCGTTAGATTTAGTTGATTGGTTTTGAGATAAACCTAATGTTGCTGCAGCTAAAATGGGTATAGTTGCTTCGGCAACTGCAGATGTTGTAGAGATTTTATTATTACTCATTTTTAAGTTACTATTGCTTTTTGTAGGGCTTTGTGTATACGAGGATTTAGAATTTTTCTGTTTTGGTGTTTGGGGTTTTATCGACTTTATATCCAAATCCTTGTTTTCAGCTTTACCTGATATTTGATTATAAGTCGTATCATTAACTCCTAACTGAGGTATATCTTCTATCTCTATGCTAGCTCCTTTGACTGTTGGCTTATCTCGCTTTACTTGTCTATTTTCTTCAAGGTTTGTAGGTTTTTCATAATATGATTTGTCACTATAGGTTGATGGTGATTTAAGATGCTCAATTTTGATCTTGTCACGAATACTCTCAGTTGATTTCAGATGATCCTTTGATATACGTTTTTTGTTAAGAGATATACTAGACATATTTTGATAACCTCTACTAATTTGGGTGATAACATCTGGTGGTGCTTTTATTGCTGAATCAGAATTAATGTTTACTGGTTCAACAAGTACCACGTCTCTTTGTTTATCATATATTTGTTTTGAAGCAATATCACCAGTATTATTCAGTTGTACGTTATTTTCGGGTAATTCTTTTGATGGTATTGCATGCTGTAGAATATCCTCTAGTTCCATATATTTTGTTTTACCTGTTTCACTATGTAATGTACTTTTACTGCTTCTGTCAAGTATATCAGAAGATAGCCTCCTACTAAACCTACGTTCTTCCTCTTTACTTCTCAGAACATATTTTGGGGGAACAAAATATGACACAGGGTAATCATAACTTTGCTTTTGTGTCTCAACATCATTGCTTTTTATTGAAATTTTTTTATTCGGGATTTGTTCACATAACGTTTCATTTGATGACACATCAGTAGGGTACGTTATTATAGAATTAGAATACTTTGACTCCAATGCGTTTTCTTTCGAAACTCGTGCATCCATGACGGTTTTTGAAACCGCTTCATCCTTTACTGGTTTCTTTTCTTTTGTTTTACATTGGAAACTTTTTTCTGATGTGTTTTTACTAAGTGCTTCTTTTCGCTCCTTGCTCGATTTCAGTTCAACTTTTTCTTGTTGATGTATTTTTGGAATATTATATTCGTCTTCGCTGAACGGTGGATTGAGGCATCCTCCTAAAGTAAAATAAGTTTAGTTTATTTTGGTTGAACTAGATTATTAACATTTAAATACAAATGTGTTAGATACCTGGTTTACTAGATTCTTTTATATCTTCCATCTTTTTAAGTTCAAGTCGAATATCTTGCGATTCTGTTTTTGGAAGGCTATAGGCATAATTATCTTCACCAAAAGGTGGATCAAGGCATCCCCCTGTAATTATAGTTTCTAAAGTATAGTATATTTATTGTGGCAGGGCACCACTTATTGCTAATTATTAAATAATATTGATGCACAGATATATAATTAATTTACCTGGTTTGCATTTACCGAAAAATGTTTTTTGACTATGAGAAGCTATCTTTGTGCAGTTGGGAACTGGTGAAACATTATGCTTAAGAATGACATTGCCTGATTTGCTGCAATTATCACTTCCTAGGGCGTTTTGTTCAGATGAGCTCGGTACATATGGTCCTTCATCGTCGCTATACGTTCCTAAGCAGTTTCCTGAAACAATAAAAAATACCAGATTCATTACTTTTTACATTCGTATGTAATTCGTATATAAAGTAATGACAAGTACAGTGCGACAGAAAAAGGTAGAAATTAAGATGTAGCAACATCGTAATTCGTAGTGTCGTCCCGCAATCAAATCAATATATGCAAAAAACGGGAGGATACTACGATATTGCCACTTTTTAATTTCAGATTTTTTCTGTCGCAGTCTGTATGTAGGTTGCTTCACTTACAAAAGATTCAATTAATAGTACGGGTCCTTAGTATAAAGTATGGCACCATGTGGCAGAATTCATGAAACTTGCCATGAATGTACCTCATAGGGACGCAAAAAAAACGCGAAGTGGAAACAGTCGTCACGTGGTTTTTCCCCCTTTTATGTCCGAAATTGCAGATCTTGACGTTTTTTTTAATCTATTGAAGTTAAAGCAAACATATTAATGAGACATTTTTTCTCTACCTATTCAATTATTTATATTAGTTGTCTTGGAAGTATACTGCTAGAACTTATAGTTTTCAAAATATGCGTTTCGGAATGGCGGGGCTCGACGCACAAACTGAACTGACCGCCCGCGTCGTCGCCGGCGTCGCCGCCGCCGTTTGCCTACATTTTTCTCTCGCGTTTAGTATTTAAATATTTAAATCATAATGATAAAATCAATTTGGTTGTGATTTAGGCCCATCATAAACCCCGTACTAATTAGTGAATAAGAAAAAAAATAGTGACTACTTGTACAGTCAAATTCATAAATATCTATGCAGCTGAATTTATGTAAATACTTACACCTTATTGCCAATGTTCTAAGGGTGTTCAGATATTTTTGAAGCCTTGGAAATGCTCATAGATTTATGAACTCGACTGTATGAGTCTATTTTCGATTTATTACAGCCAAGCAGGTGTTCAGTTCACTTTGGATGAAATTTAAATATCAGTAATAAATAATGGAAAGTGTAGTTACAATTACAAATAGGTATTGTTATTTTTATGCTATTCTCTATAATTAGGGTTTAATTGTAGCCTTAAGGCATGTAAACTTTTTATCGTTACCATTTACATGTTAAATACACTAACTTATAACTGCGAGTAGGTACTAAATGTAGGCAAACGGCGGGACCGGGCGACGCGGGCTGTCAGTTCATTTTGCACGTATTCCCCCTTGCCCCCTATTGCCCCAAGGCCCCTTGATTCCGCAACACATATATTATTTCGAAAACTATACGTCTTAAGCAACATAACTTACTCGTGCAGGACAACTATTATAGAATTCATTTTGATAAATTATTCATAGATGCTTTTGTTGTATATCTTTTGCCGTTTTTATATAAAACGTGAAAAACTGCAATTTGGGACACAAAAGTGGGAAAAAGACGGGAAAAAATCACGTGATGACATGTTTCCACTTCCGGTTTTTTTGTATCTTTATAAGCTACATTCATGCCAAGTTTCATGCTTTCTGCCAGATAGTGTCACGGCTCCCAGCTCTAACAAATTTCAAAAGCAAATTACTTTTGAAATTTGTTAGAGCTGGAAGCGGTACTATGCGTAAGTTATTCTGATACTAATGATACGAATATAAATAAATATGTACTTATGCAAAAGTTAATCATTATTAAAAACTTACCAACGTGTTTTTTAAAACCATTGTGGCGTTTTTGCTCTTTTTCTATTTCACTTTCTAAATAAACGTTAAACGACAGAATGGTTTGGTCACTAGAGATGAGCCTTAGTTTTTCGGGTGCAGTAATGCCAATTTTCGGAACAGGTATCGCACCTCTTTGGATCAGTCTTGGCTCATCTTGGTTTCTCACTCGGACTTTAACACTGAGCGGTGTGCCGTTGGTAGTAGTCCACGTTAAGACACTGTCTTGGTTTACCGCTTCTATTTCAAACGCCAGACTCTTGACTATTTCGCGCAGTATTAGATCTTCATCCATTTTTGAGGCGTTCGTAGTTTTATGTGGTACTGATGCTGTAAGAGTGCTTATAAGACTGATATTTAATAAGTTATTTTTCTTTAAGTTTGTAGGTACTTATCTTTCAACAGTAGGTACCTAATCTACTTCTATTTTATAATCTAACAAACTGAATAACTACATGGTTGCGTTGTTTTATCACCGAGACCCTAATGGCCATCACCAATATCCATCATCAGATCAGACTACCTAGGAATATAGCGTTATCCAGGAATGAATACCTAACAAGCTGGATATCGTTATAGTTATACTACCTTTACAAGGTCCTAAAGACGTCTAAACCAAGATTGCACAATTCCTAGAGCTTGACTTTTGAAATCCAAGTAACTGTTAGCAGCCAAAATAAAACAAAACCGCGTCACACTTTTTAGGGTTCCGTAGTCAACTATAGTTTAACCTAACCTTTATAGTCTCGCTCTGTCTGTCTGTCTGTCCGTCCGTCCGTCCGTCCGTCCGTCCGCGGATAATCTCAGTGACTGTAAGTACTAGAAAGCTGTAAGGACCCCGCAGCAAACATAGGGAAAAAGTGGTTTCAGTCAAATCTCACGAAATTTAAGTATGATGTAGATACAAATCTCCTCATATTTTTTTTATAAGGGCACAACTCTCTCAGATTATAGTTTCGGAAATAGTCAATTTAATTGTTTTATACAAAATATATGTAGGTATGTTACCTATTTTACGTAATTCCTCCTCTTTTTTGCTCTGTTATGCATATAGTTCGTAACATAGATAACTCATTGTAAAAATGTTGAAGGATTGTACTTTTTATATATTGTAAGATAAGTAATATAACATTTTATGATGATGATACTTTATTTATGTAAGTAGAACCAAACTAGGTAACATGGCTACTGCTATAATTCATCCGGTAGTCCCACCATTACAACGAATCAATATTACACGAGCATAAACAGGCGAAAATAACTGAGTCGCTTAACTTCAAACTCATGCATGACTCAACTGGCAGTTGGTGCCTGCATCTGAATTTGACTTCATAACGTCAGTAACTGTCAGTGGGTATCATTTCAATATATCGATTTCAGAAAACACGTCGCGTAAATAGAACAATATATACTTGATTATTGTTGAAACTGAGAGAGTTGTGCCCTTATAAAAAAATAATGAGGAGACTTGTATCTACATCATACTTATACTTCGTGAGATTTGACTGAAACCACTTTTTCCCTATGTTTGCTGCGGGGTCCTTTGTACGAATATGAATATCGGTCACGCCAACAAAGTGGTAAAATAAAAAGTGATTATAATTTCTTTTTTAGAGTACGTAAAGTGGGGGGGTGATTTTTTTTTCACCCCTAGAGTGTGGCATATCATTGGATAGGTATTTGTAAAATAATGAGGGTTTACTCAGAACAGTTTTTGATAAAGTTAATATTTGCGGAAATAATCGCTCTAGAAGTTTAAAATAATGTGTCCCCCCACTAACTTTTGAACTATAGGTACATTAAAAAATTTAAAAAAAATTATAAAAGTAGAACTTAATAAGAACTTACTTGGAAAATTATTTTGAATTGATTGGTTGAACGGTTTTTAAAAAATTGTACAAAAAAATATCTGAATTAAGTTTGTAATTTAACTGTATAACTGCAAACACTTCTTTTATCTTGAGTAAGTAGGTACTTAATTTATCATTCCGTACGTATCTTCCTTCTAATAAGAAAAGAATGCTTCAAATCGATTCACGCGATCAAAAGTTGCCCCCGATAACACAACATACATAAACCGTCTAGTTTGTATAAATTAGTAACCCAATTGCCCGAGAGATGGCACTGTGGTCTACTTCGCGCTGTTAATTTTTTTCCGGAGTTGATAGGGTCGGGACGGGTGTGATCGAAAGTATCATCGAATTGTTAATTTTTATAAGCTCAATATGTATAGCATCTTCTGGCAGGTAAACTAGATAATAATACACATTTACACCGACCAAACACTACAAAGGAGTTGGAGGAACAGGTAAACTCACTCACCACAAACATAACCGACAGTTACGAAAACACATGTCCACTATCGATCCCGCTGGCCAGTAGAAACGATAGGAAAAACGGCTGGTGGGGACCGGAGTTGGAACGATTGAGAACAAAGATGAGAAGACTACTCAACAGAGCAATGAACACAAGAGCCGAAGAAGACTGGGACGCATACAAAACAGTCAAATCAAACTACAAAAAGAAACTACGATACAGGAAATCGTCCTCATGGAGGAATTTCTGTGACAGCATAACCACTGTAACTCAGGCAAACAGAACAAGGAAGGTCCTTACAGACCAACCAAGACAACTACTAGGCACCCTAAGAGGACTAGACAACAGCACCACCAGCACCCCAGCTGAGACAGAAAGAGTGCTGGTAGAGACCCATTTCCCGGGATGCAAAATAATACATATTGAAGAACTCGAACCACATAAGACAGACTATCATCCCACTGAGAGTGAATGGAAAACAGCAGAACGCATAACAGAACTAAATAAAACAACCTGGGCGGTAAATAGCTTTGACAACTTCAAATCACCAGGAACAGACGGAATTTACCCGGCCCTACTAAAATGGGGAGAGAATAAACTAATGAGACACCTATCGAACCTGCTTTGCAGCTGCATAGCCTTCAGATACATACCACACAAATGGAGGGAAGTGAAAGTAATTTTCCTACCAAAACCGGGCAAAGCCGACTACTCAGACCCCAAGTCCTTCAGACCGATAAGCCTCACATCGTTCCTACTAAAAACTCTAGAAAGACTATGTGACAGGGAACTGAAGGATACGGCTCTAAAGAACATAAAAATGCATCCAAACCAACACGCTTACAGTCAAGGAAAGTCAACGGACTCAGCGCTACACGCTGTAGTGAGCAACATAGAAAATGCGCTAGTGAGTAAAAACTCCTGCCTAGGCACCTTCATCGACATAGAAGGAGCTTTTGACAAGACCAACTATAGCAGTATTGAGCTAGCATTACAAAGACATGGAACTAATCAACTCATAACAGAATGGATAATGAACATGTTGAAGCAGAGAGTAGTGATACTGTCTGAGAACCAAGACCACCAGGCAATAGTCATGAGGGGGTGCCCCCAGGGAGGAGTACTATCACCACTGCTCTGGAACCTGGTAGTAAACGATTTGATAACAAAACTAAACAACAAACACTTTACGACTATAGGATATGCAGATGACCTAATGATATTAATCTGCGGCCTAGTAATTAGCACACTATGTGATCTTACACAAGCTGCACTAAATATAGTAGAGAGATGGTGCAAGGAGAATGACCTATCGGTAAACCCAAAAAAGACCGACACAATTCTCTTCACACATAAACGGAAGTTGGGTAAATACGAAATGCCAAAGCTCTTCGGAGCGAGACTAACACTTTCTAAAGAAGTGAAGTACTTAGGTATAATCCTAGACGACAAACTAAACTGGGGGAAACATCTTGAAAATAAACTAAACAAAGCAACAGCAACCTTCTGGCAATGCCGGAGGATGGTGGGTAAAAGATGGGGACTTGCCCCAAACATCATACTGTGGCTATACAAAATGGTAATAATGCCAATGATCAGCTATGGCGCCGTCGTGTGGTGGCCTCGCACACAACTAAAAACAACCATAGACAAACTAAGTAAAACGCAGAGACTAGCATGTGTAGCAGCCACAGGCTGCATGAGAACTACACCAACTGCGGCACTAAAAATAATGCTAGGACTCCTACCACTACACATATACATACAGAAATAAGCAGCCGCCACAGCTTTGCGGCTGAAAAATCTCAACCTATGGTCAACACTTAGATCGACTCACAAGAAGATCTATGAAAATATGATCTCTGATATGCCAATACTGGAAGCACCGATTGAAAAAATACCAAAAACTATGATCTTACGGAAGGACTATGCTATATCACTGACAGAAGATCCGAAGGAAGGACTAAATCAGACAAACCTTAGAATATTTACAGATGGCTCAAAGACAAACGAAGGAACAGGCAAGGCTACAAATGTGGTGTCTTCTCAGAAGATCTCAACATACACATCTCAAAATCCCTAGGGGAACACAACACATATTCCAAACAGAATGTGTGGGAATAATAGAAGCCTGCAATGCAGCAAAAAGACGACAAACAAAAAATGAAAATATACTAATACTGTCAGACAGCAAATCGGTACTGCAAGCGCTACGCAGCGACAAACTTAAATCACAACTTATACTCGAATGTCACAATGGCCTCACAAAAATGAGCGAGGAAGGAAACAAAGTAACTATACAATGGATAAAAGGACATAGTGGTTCAAGGGGAAACGATGCAGCGGATGAACTGGCAAGAAGAGGGTCAGAGACACCGGTATATGGACCAGAACCTATCGTACCACTACCTCTATCATACACTCAAAACCTTCTAAACCAACATCACAGACAACTACACAACAAATACTGGGATGGTCTTGATACATGTAGGCAAACCAAGGAAGTCCTACAAGAGCTAAACTACAAGCTCACAAAAACTCTACTGAGGACGCCCCTAAATAAACAAACAAACACTTACACAGAATGGGCATCACGGACAGCCCGATGTGCAGAGCATGTATGGATAAGGAAGAAACAACAAAACATGTTCTCCTTGAATGTAAACAGATAGAAGTATACAGGAGCAAATACTTAGGAACTCCCAGCACACTAAAGGAAGCAATTTGCAACCTTAAAACGATGATAGGTTTCGTGGACGAACTAGGGTGGTTAGAGTAGAGCTACATACCTCGCTGTCACGCAAAAAAGGCACAATGGATGTCGATTTGCGGAAAAAGCCCAGGATAACTAACTAACTAACTAACTATGTATAGCATGGTATCTATTAAAACACTTTTTAAGGTTGCATATTGTGACGGACGGTAAACTGCGGAACCCTACACTGAGCATGGACCAACATGCTCTTGGCCGGTTTTTTTAGTCTTTCAGAGCGATTATTTTACTCTTACTCTTGGCCACAGACTAGCCGAAGGCAAAGACGTGGCCTACGATGGAGCGAGCTCGCCCAGAAGGTGCCTGTTCACCCTTGATTTGAAGGTGGTCGGGTTATATGTGCACGGAAATATAGACGCCGGCAGAGAATTTCACTCCTTGGCAGAGCGCATAAGAAAATAAGAAGCAAAGCGCTTCGTGCGAATTGGTGGAATGTCTACCAAGTAAGGGTGGAGTCCGGCCGTGCGTCTAGAAGTCCGATGGTAGAATGGGGACGGTGGAATAAGCTCGTGAAGTTAATAACTTACTAAGTTTTATAACTTAATCAAATTTGAAGTTTAATTATGGCGTAAATTTTTTCGGCTGATTGGGTATCCAGTTCTTTTTTTCTATATATATATTTGTGTAACGATAAAATAAAAGATTTTGTGGGTCTCATTTATTTGACAAACAATTTTAACCATTAAAGACAATTGTATAAATAACACGATTAGATCTAAGGCGATTTTGACCTGTACACTCATCGAGTCGATTTTCCTTCTTCACACCTAATATACTTTTTTTTAGTTGATTGTCTACCTTAAGTGACGCGCATTTCGTAATTATGTCGTTCAACATACATTTAAGGGGTAGCATCTCGTATTCAATTAATTTCATAAATTTAGCTATTCGCACTTCAGGCGAGTTTCGATATGGTTCTACTAGCTTAAAATTATCTGAAGGCATGTAAGCTGCCCGCATACTTGGTTTAATCATCGGTGTTGTATAAATGAATACGTCTTTGTAACCGGAAATATTATTATAATTTATCATAGGATTAGAATCGCGATAATTTTCATGCATGTCATTTGTGTCCATATAACAAATAGGCGTGACACTTAGTTGACGCATTTCATTAATATGAGGTTTCTTCGACATCTCATTCACTGAGTAATTGATTGTTTTGTTACTCCTTTTTTGGGTGCTTTTATGAAGTATATTTTCCACCCTATCCATAATGTTTTCTAAAGAATCGACTTGAACGTCAATGTTATGCATTACTGAAAAAAAAATCAATTAAAAAAAAAGCTAATAATGAATATAAAATAAATAAAGGATGCAATATCGAGGTAACAAGACGTTAATTACCGGAATATTCACTGTCATCCGTGCTACTTGTGCTATAACCTTTTTTGACATTGCAGTTGTCGTTATTAGTAAGAGTAAACTCCCCTCTTTTCTCGTAAGTCTGAACACTCGCAGTAATTTTGTCCTTTTTGGAATAATTTATTTTAGGTCGCGATGGGGTCACCACGTTATTGAGACTTGCTGCTATTTCATTAATTAGTAGAGTCTCACTGACTGTTCGTGGAATGTCTCCTGTTCCTCCAACAAAACTGGTAGAAGTATGTAAAATGTCTACACAAGAATGATACATCTGATTCAGGTCGTAACCCGTATACTTTTTGTCAGTCTTTTTACACTTCTTGAGGATAATTTTGTATGTTATAGGAATAACATATTCATATATGCTATTTTCTTGTTTCCATAGCATCTTATCAAAGTTTTTTAAGCAGGTCACTTCTGGTATAATTTCGAGGCAACATTTTGAGTCGTCCTCATGCAATTTTTTTATAAGAGATGTGAATTTCATTTTCAAGCACGCAGTTTCCATTTTAATTCTCAGTGAGCGTAAGTAATATAAGAAATTAAAATAAAATCTGAAAAAATATCGTGCGTGAACTGGAGGAATGGTAGGACATAGGGAGGTATGTTATTTTAATACTGTGTAATTGTGTAAATACATGCGCAAGAGCGCATGTGTGAAATGTTAGGATCGATACCTGTTTATGGGCGTGATGTGCCATATGCATGTCATAGCATGTGTTTCACTTACGTCAAGTTTATATTCTAGATTTAGGCCACAATGTGGCAGACCTTCTGACGCGTATGATCGCTTAGCATGACTTATGATTTTTAGCTATAAATATAAGAATTACTACTAGCAATATTCTTTGGGCAAGCCAGAGCTAATTTGACCTGTTTTGTCATTGAGTCGTTAAGGAAAAATGTGCTAGATTGGTTCACGCAAGGGAAGCCGGGTGGAATCAAATTCTATGAACGCCCCGCCACTTACGACTACTGAACTTAAGAATTTAAATGTAGACAGACAATACTTGAAAGTAAGATATTTAGATAAGATAACTCTAATTTCCAGGAAATAATTTCCATCAAGCTGAATATTGTTTTAATACCCTCATTAGGTCCTAAAGACGTGTCAACTGAGTTTGCACGATTCCAGGAGTTGAGCTTGACTTTTCATAGACAAGTAACTGCCAAAGGAGATTGTCGTTTCACGTATGGAGGCCCGTACCCTTACGAAAATCGTTGTTTACTGATGAAATATTCTGCAAATCATTGGCCATCAACTGGGAAAATAGGTATTGACTTACGCATATTTATGACGAAGGGGATTATTAATATGCAAATTAATATGTTCAATTTCATCAAAAACACTATTTAAATTTATCTCACATTTCCCACGTAGGAGTTTCATTATAAATATCCAAATTGGGTTTTGAAATATAACAAATTTATTAGAACGGTTTTGGCAATGGACGCTATTGACACCTATGGTACCAAATCTCGGCAGTCTCCTTTCGGTAATTTTTCAGTTTTTTGCATCTAGCTCGAAAATGGTACATCGGATGGAAAAGTCATTCAAGTATACCTACTTGGTACCCCAAAGCAGGTTAAATTCTACGTCGAATTAGTATCTTAAACTTCAAATTTGGTTTAGTGGTACAGTGAAAATAAAACAAAACCGTGTCACACTTTTTTAGTCTTTCAGAGCGAGTATTTTTCTAAACATTCCACTAATCAACTTCTTGTTTAAGAAACCTTGAATAAGGATTAGATTAGATTAGATAAGAAACCTTATACTATAAAACATATTTTAATGATTTTACAACTAGAGGTGTATTTTGTGTGCCACTACTTACTTTTGCATATAAATTGCGAAAAACAATTTTATTTGGGACATGTAACTATCTAACTATGTACTTGTGGCACATCATCTTATAGGTATTTTAAAATAACTTTAGGGTTTCTTAAGCAAATTTGATTAGTCAAATAGTTTCAAAATACCCGCTCCGATAGGATAAAAAAGTGTGACGCGGTTTTGTTTTATTTTCGCTGTAAGTACCACTAATCCAAATTGAAAGTTTAAATACTCATTGGACGTAGAATGTAACCCTCTTCAATACCTACCTGAATGATTTTTCCGTCCCACGTACCATTTTCGAGCTAGACGCATAAAACTGAAAAATTACCAAAATTTGGCAGTTACGTGGCTTTCAAAAGTCAAGCTCAACTCCTGGAATTGTGCAAACTCAGTTGACATGTCTTTAGGACCTAATGAAGGTATTAAAACGATATCCAGTTTGTTGACTATTAATTCCGGGAAATGCTGTTTAATAGCACTCATTTAAACTTTCACGATTTTCACACATTATGTATTTACTACATACGATCAAGCCCCGTTTTAGTAAATACATAATGCTCTTTAATAATCTAATTGTCTTGACCGATTACTAAAATAAACGGAAACATTGTTAGGTAGGTACATTGATAATAAATAGGTACATGACTTTTTTCAATACGTCATGTTTGTTGATGTTGAGGCACAATTTTGATTACCTGTTTTGCTGTTACAAAGACGATCTATCACTTGGAACTCATAATTTAGAGTAACTGAAATTTTGATACTAAAAATTAGAAAAACTTTAGTATTTTGTGCACGGTCAATCCATGACACTCAAAGGACGTATTTTATTATGACAATGGTTGACGGTTTAACATGTTGGCAGCCAGCATTAAATAATTAAAATAAACGAGGTTGGATGGTTCAGTCATTTCACCATGTGTTAAAACGGAGGTGACAAACGTTACAGGTCTAGTGGATAATGTTTTGCCCGCGCATTTTCTCAGTATCGCTCTTATTTGTCATGCTACTTCAATCGACCTCGGTACTTTTAGTACCGACTGGTACTGACACTGCCTGGAATAGCATGAAACGTTCGAGCGTTTCCGTGAAAATACGAGGGAAAATAGGAAAGGAAATCTGAGGATAATCCAGCCGAGGAATCGGGGAGGAGTACGCTGCGCTGTATTCCAGGCGCGCGAGCGTATGTAGTAACTTTAGTAAGCGGGTCTTGCCTATTATTCCTAGTACTTGCAGCGTGAACAGTAATTAAATGGCGCATGAGGTTTACTGAAGCTAGAAGAATACGTTAACCTTATCATTATTACATTATAATAAGGCTCACGGCTCACCAGCATTTTTGTTACATCCTGTATTGTAAAATAACTCTATATTTTAAATTTAAAAACATGCTATATTTATTATTGGCAGTGTTTTTCCAATAGCATATTATGCCGCGTCTTACTAATCGCCGATTATGGGGGATTAAAAAAGCCGCGCCATTGGAACGCATTTTTTCCGAATCGCGTTGCGCCAAAACAGAAAATTAAATAATTTATTTTGAAAGCACTAATTATTGTGAATTGTGATTGAATAAAATTGTACATATATTAAATACTTAATTCAGAAGGTTTTAATCTATGTATTCAACTAAATACGGAGATATTGTTTTTTACCACATAAGTTGTTAAGTACTTAGGCTAAAAACAGTCTACGTTGTTTGAAAAAATTTAACTTTTTCATCCGACAAAATTTAAATGTCTGTGTACGTAGGTAACTTAGTCACGTAGGGTACATACTTAACTTGATAGGGTTATCTCTCATTACCGTACTAGTTCAATAATAAAATAAAAAACCGGCCAAGTGCGAATCGGACTCGCCGCGCACCGAGGGTTCCGTACAAACTTTTTGTTGCAACTTCACCTAGAAGTAAAAAAAATGACGTCAGCCACATGTATCGACAGATTGGGTCACTCGTTTGTACGGCATGGACAACTATTATGCAACAGTGATATAATAAGGGTTCTTAAAAGTTATTGGTTGCCGTTACAAAAAATGACGTAACTAGTCGAGTTTTATAGTAATAAACCAGAGAGTTTTAAGAACCAATAATGAGCTGTTGCATACGCTAGTTTTTCTGCGACAGCTAAAACCTGTGAAAACTACATACAAAATTAAAATTAAAAAAATCGGCCAAGTGCGTGTCGGACCACGCACAATGAAGGGTTCCGTAGCTGTAAGTACTCATAGTAGGGTGCTGAATTATATTAGACAACTATTTAGAACACTAACTGAAGCTACAGAATGATTTGCTATTATGTAATTCACACACACACGCACACACACAGTAATACAATAGCTACCATTAGGTTTAACGATACCAGCAGATTTAAATTACACTATCTGCTGTCACAAACCAATTAAAAAAAAAATACATGTCCAGTGCCCAACCTCACCCAAATTGCCAACGTCACCATCAAAGATGATTTGTAAATGTAACTCAGTTCTTGGGACAGGTTCTATCAGCTCTGGGTACATAAACACAACCCCACCTCGAGCGGCCGGAAACTTGTAACTTATCATGGAATAAGCGCACAACATTATCCTCGAGCAAATTGACAGGGTTCAAAATATAGGCTAAGTTATTCATTATTATTTCCGACATTTTTAATTCACTTAGAGGAGATGTATTGTATACCTGAACGACAGAGGTATACTCAGTTCAGGGACATTTTCAAAAATAGGGTAATTTTTTAATTTTTTTTTGAAAATATAGGAAGTTTTGGGTTTTTTGTAACCAGAATCACGAGTACTATTGATTAAAAAAAAGGGTAAAGTGTCCCGTTTTTTTTGTTCAGCTTTGTAACGCATTTTTTTCATACATCCCATACGAAATGTTTGAAAAAATGCGTGGCAAAACTGTCAAAAAATTTTTGTATGGAAAATTGAGGACCCATTTTCATTAAAAAAGTGCACTTTTTCTGAAAATGCCCATTTAAGCCGAAATCAGACTCAATTAATTAAACACCTGATACAATATAACATATATTGTATCAGGTGTTTAATTAATTGAGTCTGATTTCGGCTTAAATGGGCATTTTCAGAAAAAGTGCACTTTTTTAATGAAAATGGGCCCTCAATTTTCTTATACAGCGTCAATCTGCCAGAAATTTTTACTAATACAGAATTTTAGAAATGCTTATTTGACTGCTACTTATACAATCTAAGGTAAAACATCGTTCGCGTGTTTCAGCAGCTGCATCTACTCGGTATACAGGGTGACTTCAAAATGGTAATACAAAACACTTGGTTGTGGCTCAGTTAATGCCAAACTATATAATACATGCACCCCGTTGTTAAAATTAGCTGTATTTAATTATCGCTAATTTTCTAACAAAACAAATATTTAAAGTCCCGAAGTGTTGTTACACTACATTCAATACCTAACTGTCATACCTGTCACTCGATGTTATCATCAAAGCAAGTTATTATCGATATCACTATGAGTGACAGTCGTATAACTAACTTGTTTGTTCATTGAAATTAAACACTTTAGAACGGATTAATCGTGTTTATTAACACCATGATCCTACGTTTAGAGCCCTTTACAGCACTCGTTTTCACAAGGTTAAGGCACATGTCGTGTTAAGCTGCTCAGTCATCATCTTAACCCTGTGAAAACGAGTGCTGTAAAGGGCTCGAAACGTAGGATCATGGCGTTAATAAACGCGATTATTCCGTTCTAAAGTGTTAAATTTCAATGAATAACAATCGCGGTAACAGAAGACAATATTAACTTGTTTGTCGTTTAGTTTTAAGTACCCTGATAAATTTGTGAAAATAATAAACGGAGCTAGTTTAAATAAAATCATTTATTAATGTACCTAAACTACCGTAAATTACAAGCTTAAAATATCTACGTTTAAGTAGATAAGTGTGAACCTACTTTTCCTAAGCGTATTTTAAGATGTGTTCAAAATGACCACCGCCTTCCCGGACACATAAGTCCGCCCGCCGTCTATGGTTGATCTTAAGTCTGCCTAGAATAAATTCATTGGCTTTTACTGAATCAAACGCCTGAATTATCTTTTGGCGAAGTTCATGGACGGTATTAGATTCCCGTGTGTACACTCTCCTTTTGATTTCGCCCCACAAAAAGAAGTCGAGTGGCGTCAGATCGGGACTTCGAGGCGGCCATGCGACTGGACCATTGCGTCCAATCCATCTCTCAGGGAATTGTCTGTCCAAATAATTTCGCACACTTAGAGCAAAATGTGCTGGTGCACCATCTTGCTGGAAATAAAGATTATCCAAATTTTGCTCCTCCTCCTCCTCTTGTAGCAAAATCGGTAACACGTTTCTCAGGAAATCTTCATATTTCGGTCCATTTAAGTTCCCGTCAATAAAATATGGGCCAATTACATAATTGTTCAGAATGCCTGCCCAAACGTTTACAGAGAAACGAGTCTGGTAAGAGTCTCGGCGAGTTACATGAGGATTTGCATCACGATCAGCCCACCAGTGTTCATTGTGGACGTTAAACATGCCGACTCTTGTAAAAGTTGCCTCGTCGGTCCATAAGATATTTAGGTGTAAGTTTTGCTGCAGCCAACGACCAAAAATAACTCTTCTAGGGCAATCTGCTAATACGATATCCTGAACCCTTTGAAATTTAAACGGATGTTTTGCTTCAGCTTTCATTAGCCGCCAAATAAACAATTGGCTCGTGCCGAATCTCGCAGCAGCGTCCCTTGTGCTAGCCTCTGGGTTGCGGTTAAAATACTCGAGCACTCGTCTCCGAAAAGCTTGTGAATACCGCGGCCGTCGGCCTCGAGCTTGAGCATGCACCGGAACTGCAAACTGACCATAGTCTCGTAAATTCTGGATGGTACTATTTATTAACACACGTGTAGGTGTTGGACAATCAGGGTAACGTTCGTTAAATAATACCTGAGCTCGCACAGTACTTCGCGATGTTAAATAAAAATCAAGCATATCCATCTTTTGAATATTAGTATAAGGATAAGGTCGAGGCATTTTATTTAATAGTGAAATCAAAATATTACGGTAAATCTTATTTTCTTTGACAAGTGTCAATTACTAATCAAAACACGTTTTCTTCATAAATACCATGGTAGGTGATTGACAACCAAAGAGGAAAGTGATTTTTTAAACTTTTTTGTTAATTATTATGGTAGGTTAACCATGTTAAGTCAAACAAAATAGGATAAATTAAAAATTAAAAAAAAAATTCTTACGATTATTTTAAAAGCATGATACTTAATTGAGAGGCTTAGTTTAGGGGAAATGTGTGTAAAACATTGATTTTGTATTACCATTTTGAAGTCACCCTGTAGTGACATCTACTGACAAATGTTAAAACTAACCGTTTGCAACATTCGCAAAATACAACATGTTATGAACATACTGATTGCAGGATGCGGTATTCAGTATATAATGATCTGCCTTGCCACTAATTATTTAATTTTATTGTTGGTTATATTCCGCTACAAGACGTGCGAAACCTAATTCGAGACTTGGTCTTACTATTGTTATTATAAACGAAACCTTTAAGTTATTTTAAAAGTCCTATCAGGTGATATTCCACAAGTAGATATTCGCAAAAAATAAAATACATTTAGTTACATGTATGGGGCACCCCCCTAACTACACTGTGCATCTAGGGCGGTAAGAAGGGCATTACTTACGAGGGCTTTAAATGACCCGAGTTAGTAATCCCCTTACTGTCCGCGGTACACACAATGTTTTTCATCACATTTGCGAGGAAATAAATAAACTTTCTAGGCAGATAAAGAAACAATAAATATTAGCGGTAGTGTAGTAGCACAGTCCAGAGTACTCGTACGTATGCGCTGCGAGCGCGTGGGGGGCAGGTGCTCCGGGCTAAAGGTAAAGTAGTATGAGAATCCTTTAAAACCATGGGATTAATACAGCTCTTTAAGTCTAAGTATGCTTGCATATAATATCACCATTTACGAGCAGGTGTGATGAAAACATATTTTACAGTACACGTGGTGTACAATTTACAGATACAGTACACTTTACCGCCCTAGGGCAATAATGAGCACTTTGCGTGCCTGAATCTAATATCCAAACTGCCATATTTACTGTAAAACGTCGTACAATGTACAATACACGTGCGAAGAGGTAATTCGCAACTCGTGTCGATTTAAAATACTCCCTACGGTGTGTCCCTGTAAATGATTTGTCGAATGTGATGCATTAATTTAATTAAATATTTAAAATAAGTGTACATTTTTTAAAATAAATATTTTTATAGTTTGAAAAAAGAAACACTAAGAAAATATTCTAATACAATGAAAAAGATGTATATCTACACCGGCAGGATTTGAACCTTCGTCAATCCGATCGTGATTCGTGAGTCAAGCGCTGTACTACGGAGCCACCGATGCTATTAAACAAATTTTCCAATTTAGTAGTCTTATGTAGTAATAGTGTGCAACTGCCATTCTATGTCACTATTGTCATTTTCATGTCACGCACAAAACAAAGTGCACCTTATACCTATGAAATAAGTCGCAAATTATAATAACAGAAAAGATTGACATGATACAACAACATAACAAGTTTTTTGGCAAAAACTCAAAAACGGCTATTCCAAATTTCATCAAAATAATTTTCGTGGTAAGTTCGTCTTATATCCTATCTTCTGAATTTTTCCACATTTTTTGCACCTCCCGTTCAAAAGTTAGAGGGGGGGGGGACACACTTTTTCAGACTTACAGAGCGATTATCTCTGAAAATATTGGATTCATCAAATTTTTATTCAAAGAACCTCGAAGTCATTTGTTAAGATAGGTCTTAAATGATGAAATGATGTACCTAAAGTAGCTATTTGGTAAAAAAATATTTTTTGACATTTAGTTACATGTATGTGGCGCTCCCACTAAACATATTTTTTTCGCAATTTATATGCAAAACTAAGTAGCGGCACACAAAATACACCTCTAACTGAAATATCGTTACCATATGCTTTATAGTTACTGAGTAAAACCGCTGTGACATACGGACGGACGGACGGACAGACGGACTGGACGAAACTATAAGGGTTCCGTTTTTGCCATTTTGGCTACGGAACCCTAAAAACACCCAACCCAAAGAAAGTACGCAATTAATATGAGAAAAGGTTAAATGCTAAATCTAAACCCTATAAAAAGAAAAAAAATAACTTAACACTACGTAAGTACCAACTAAAGCATGTCAGACTATCTACTCGGGACGCGACAAAATTTAATCAAAAATTTCATACGTACGGTCAACAGCAGGCCAAGATAACCATTTGCAGTTCAAAATTAGCGGTTATGCCTCCGACACAAAGGTGGCACCACGTCCCGAGTAGATAGTCTGACATGCTTTAGTTGGTGTTGGTACTTACGTAGTGTTAAGGTATTTTTTGCTTTTTATAGGGTTTAGCATTTAACCTTTTCCCATATTAATTGCGTAGTTTTTTGAGTCGGGGGTTTTTTAAATTTTTAAGTTAACTTTTATTTCATGCTTTTTGAAGGAGCTCCTTCATTTTTCATTCTTTCATTTAATTTCTTTTATTCTTGCCATTTAAGGGTAATTTTGTGTTTTATTTTAAAATTGTCTGTTATATCAAGTCTATACAAGTCTATAAAATGGGACTGGGTAGAAAAACAAAAAAAGTTCAAAACGAAGCCAAAAGGCGTAAATTAACTCAACCTGAAAATAATACTTGCGAAAAAAATAGCCTTTTGTTGTCGCAAACTAGTCGAAAAGCTGAACTGCGCTGTCAAGATTTGATGACGAGTCCGTTGGCTTGGCACGAGTTCTAAAGACGAAAACGGTTGGATTCCCATTCGACCACAAAGTATAATTTTTCAAGGTCTCAAAGGGTACATTAACATCGAAAGAACAGTGTTTCCAATTATTTTGAGTTGGGCTGTTACTGTACATAAGTTACAAGGAACCACAGTTGAAAAGGCTGTAGTATATTTGGGCAAAAAATTGTTTGCAAAAAGCCAAGGCTACGTGGCTTACAGCCGCGTAAAAGTTTAGATGGGGTCGCTATATGCGATCTCGACCAAAGGAAGCGGTTTACAATCCTCATGACAAACTGGCTCTAGGAGAATTGCACAGATTGAGAAACAAGAAAAATTAAACATTAGTCATTCAAGATTTTCAGCAAAAATATAAATCGGTTTATCCGTTTCATTCCGGCATTCCAGCGTTTTATCCGCCACATCCCATTTCCAGCATCAGGTCCTCGTCAATTAGAAACATAAAGAGAACTAGTTAAGACAAATCCAACGAGCCCAAACACGATGGGTTTACTAAAAGGCAGTCCACGGTTAAGTCTCCTATCTTCGTGCCCTAACAGCAGACCAGCTCAGTGGTTCCAGAAGATATTAGTGTTTCAAATGTCAGATCCCACCTATGCTTGCAAGTAAACTGAGCGTGTAATATTCCTATCACACCTAACAAACGACCTGATGACCTTGAAGACCTGAACCGATTTCCACCAAACATAGCTAAGAACACTCTCGACAGATATAGGTACCTTTCAAACAAAAAAAACCGCATTAACATCGGATCATCCGTTTGGGAGCTACGGTGCGTCAGACAGACACATACACATTTACACACCCCGTCGTTTTGCGTCGGGGGTTAATTACCTACACACAGAGACACGTCAAACTTATAACACCCCGTCGTTTTGCGTCGGGGGTTAAAAATACTTAAAAATCAACAGTAGGTATTCATATGTATATTGTATGAAATATCGATAAGAGAATAACACAGACAACGTCATAATACTTATAATGTATACCTTTTCGCTGCCTGTCAGTCATTTAATTGACAGATATAATATAAGTGCTGGAGTAGAAAATATAAATGGTAATATCCATTTGTACGAACTCATAAGATAGACAAGCTCTGGCCTTGCAAATTGTCTCTTTTCCGTTGGAGTTGCGGGTTTAATGTGTAACGAGAATTTTAATGACAAAAAAACAGCTCACTATCGCGCAGTATAGTGGGATTGATTTATATAAGTAGGTAGGATAGAGAAGCTTTAAGTGTTGAAGAAAAAAATAACAAAATTATGTCTTCACTTTTATTTCCAAACTCTACCTACACGTAGTTACATTTGCACAAATTTCAATAGTAAATTAACAGAAACGATATGCGTTATTGCTCCTATTTTATGACTAGTTTTTGTCAATATATTAATTATATTAAGATGCTAAATATCTATACAATTTTTATTAAGTACATATTTTATTAAGGACTTGAAACAAACAATCACAGTTAACTTCAAACTCCGATTTTTATTTAATGTCATACTAGAAAACTAACCTCACAGGCTCACCTTCTTCTATTGTATTAAATTTATGTCAATAAACTAAATCAAATTGTGTTTCATATCATAATATATCATAGGCGGAAACTACCATTAAACGAATAATTTCCGAATGATTTATTTTATACACATAAATAAATACAAGAGAAGATTGAGCAATGAGGATAGGTATGTACCTTTATGGTAATGATAAAACAAGTCTCAAGAACCCGGTAAAGCACATCATACACGTATAAGGGTTCTTTGAAAGTCTGATTATTTAGAAAATTCAATCCTTTTGCAAAATAATGAACAACAATGTCAATACAAGACGAGGATTATTTTGACGCCACTGTACTGTTCAGTTAACTAGTCAACAGTAAGATAAACTCTCAAAAACATCTGACAACATATATTCAAGCTCTTAAGTATACACCGAGTCTTTTATCTTCATTGTTACTAATTCTGTTTGAGCGATCCGAAGTGCATTGTCAATTTCGACCATTGCCACTGCGCCTATGCGTTGTCATATTATTTTAGAGAGCCTTGTTCTTCACAGAGCAGGCAATTGACTGCTGCATTGATGGCTGCGTCATTGATTTCTACTCAAAGTGGATAGATAAGTATTTTTTTTACTTAATGACATCCAGTCATTGTTTTGAAAAGGGCTTCAAAAGAGATTACCGGTACCTAAAGAAAACTGGTTCAGTTGAGACCATCAAACTAGACCTAACTAGATCTGTTTCTCACGCACATTAGTTACAAGATATATTGTTTGATGAAAATAATGCCGACATCACAAGCATGTTGACGTTATACTCTCTCAGTCAATTCAATACGATGATCCTCTATTTTGTCTGTCTTCTCCTGTGATCACACTTTTTATTAGATGTTCACCTTTCTGCTTCGTGCTTCACATTGACTAGTCTGCTATAATACGTGTAGTCGACTAGAAATCTATGAAATCCTTGCCGCGAATGTGATTACTGAAGCAGATTGCGCTGTATGGCTCTGTATTCCTCACGGAATATGGTTATTGAAAGTTAAAAATTCATAATACAGCCACCATAAATAAGACGCCGTGTAGCGCTATCTAATTTAGCTGATAAACCCGGGCATACTTTTTTATAAGACTTTACATATTAGTAGTAGAATTGTAGCATACATCTCTTCTACACTCTGCAACTCTTTGAAATTGATGAGTAAATCAACTATTTCTTTTTATTCTGTCCCGTCAGCCAGAGGACAAATACAGCGCATTTTGTTAAAAGAAACGTTGTAAAACTCGTATGTTCTACCGACATGCTTGGTAAATGGCCCATCATGGAAAGGGAGTATTAACTACAAAAAAACATGTTATGTGTATTTGAATACCATAAAACCATGATTTTAAAAGTGACCCAGGACCGTTACCATGGCAACTAGTGATAAGAAATAGTTGATTAACCCAGATAATGTTTCTTTTATAGATTTACATACCTATATCGCCACTGGATTGTCTGTATTTTATTTTATATTGTAGTAATTTATCGCATGCTATCGGAGGTTTTAGGATGGCTAAATACTTTTTTTTAATACTTTGTACAATATCTTTAATTCTAATAATTCAATTATTACAAACTTAATCTACTCCCCTAAGTAAATTTACATTTAGTAAACACCACGGATCAAACGGTACTTTACAAAGTAATTACAGCTGAATTGTTCAGATATAGGAATCTAGTTTATGTACAGTGGTCACTTAATATAAATTACCTACATATCCTGATTTCATTTTCACTTGCCTATGTTGGAGTAAATTCTTCTAACTAAAGCAAATCTGTTAATACTACGTAATTCATGTATATTTTTGTATTATTAACCAATGTATTTAGATCCTGTCTCGCAGTTAAAACAACCTATTGTTTGACTAGTTTCTTAATGAGAAATTAATGCTTACATTTACACAATTACCTACAATAATAAAGTATCTAAAATCAGATAGGTTGTTAAAAAAACACTGTTAATACACTGCCAAATCTTTTGTTTGAGATTGTATATGGTACAAAAATGTTACAGTTTAATTATAATTATGTCTAAATAGTTTAATAGAGTAAACCGTCAGCTACTAACTAAAACACGGTTATCGATTAGCAAATCTTAAATTATTTTGGTTGCGTATTGTCTGAAGAACTTTCACAATAATTTTCAAAGTAAGCACAGACAAATGTGGAAAGTCAGCATTTCACCCATGTGGCGAAGTTTTACAATTTCCTTGCGTTGTTATGTTTGATAAAGGTGCGAGCATAGTATCGGTTACCGAACTTGTATCACTGCTAACTGTATGACAAAGTAACAGGTTAGCACATTCATTTTAATTACTAGACACTAGAGCATGACGACGGTTTTTGATGACATTTGTTCAACAATATACTCTAAATTATGTGCAAGTCGAAGACACGCCGCCAAAACTTTGGGATATCATGGCATATCATATCAAACTATGGCACATAATTCATATTGGCTACTATTAGTGGCCGTGAATGCATTCATCGTTGCATGCACTTGTTGACTCACAATTATACCTACGACTAAAATTTGAGATCATTTTGAAAGCTAATTTCATTTAAGCTAACTTACGAGTAGAATAAGTACTTACAATTTTTTGGTATCTAGCTGCCCATGCTAATTTACAAGCTACAACGAGATCAGAAGGCTCACTTCAGACGCGAAATTTGTTAAAATGACATTGCGAGATACCTACCGGTCGATCTCGTGTATCGTAAGACTTTAGAAGAGAACAATAAACAATTTTAACTTTCGACGCCACCAAAAACTGAACGCGAACGACAAAATAAACAGATATAGGTAGGTACTTATAAGAAATCTCTGATTTGAATTGCGTCGCATCGGATGTGAGCTAAAGTTGCCTTCCTTTAGCTAAGCTAAAAAACTGGCAAGCTAAATTACTGGAAAGTAGTAACTAAATATTACAGTTTCCTGTAAAAAAAAACTTCTGCATGGAAGATAACTAATGTCTGTGGTTTTACATAATAATCACGTGTATTAACTAAAACAAATATACATAAAGACGTTATCCTTATCAATTCCGCTTTATGACCGATTTTATAAAACAATCACATAGCGGAATTTACAAGCACAACGAATGTATAGAGTGTAGAAGCGAACTATCTGCATCCGCATTCTTTTCATCATAGTCTTTTCCTTAGCGTTTTTTCACGGCTTAGGGTGTCAAAACAATTTTTTTTGTACACAACTATAATATAAATGCAAAAAATAATCTTGAATTAAAAAAGTTAAAATATAGCAAAGTTTTTCTTTAGGTTACGTTATTTCAACTGGCTTTAATAAGCAGAATTTATAATTTATTTATTTTAAATAGTTAGTAAGCGTTAATTTGGTTCGCTTCTACATCTTTCACTTCTACGAATACCTTCTTCTTCACCGAATTTCCATGTTTATGTTTATCTTACTGATCATACTCGTCTCACGTGGTTGTGCGTTTAATCCTAGATAATTGTACTAGTGCTAACTCTATTGAATGTATTGCATACATGTCCCACCTATCGCCGGCTCGTCTACGGCCCCTTATGCCTACTCAAATTTGTAACTTCCATCGTGCTCTGATTTGGCTTTACGCTCAAATGCATTCCGTATGAAGTATACATGCAGTGAAGTGATTTAACTCGTTATGTGTTATTTATCTACCTACTTAGGTATTTTCTCCTGTACATAACAGCAAAGGCTAGAAAGGTATTTCATAACTGGGATATCAGTAAATCTAGTTTTTAGGTGCTGAAAATGTTATGCAATAAATATTTTATTATTAATGGATAAACCAAGTACATACCTGCAAAATACCCAGAATAAACCAAACTTCAATTTAAGGAATGGATATAAGACTTCATAAGAGCATATTTTCATATTCACTGCGTGTAAGATTCACATTGGACCATATTACGTCTAAACATACAAGTGTTTATTCGATGCTACATCACACAACAGTTCTCATTTTACAGATTTCAGTTCCTTAGAATAAATAACGGAAAGCCTCTTAATGTAGCTAACGAATACAATATGTTTACCTACACATAACAATAACATTTCTAGCATATTATATATCCCTTTACGTGTACGCTGTTTTCTTTTAAGTAGGACATAAGAAAATTGAGATAACTGATAGATAACTGTACAGTTCCTTTGGTTTAAGGTGTCCCTGGATAGATAACATATTTGTAAGCGGTTATTTAACTTAATTTCGTATATTTAATTAATTCTTGTAAATTCAATATTGTGATTCGACTGTAGGTAGGTTAGGTACTTACTTTTGATTATGGTTTTTAAAATTGTTCAATGCACTCCTACTCCTACATCACCTACGTATGCACGCATTAAAACTGTATGTTATGTAGCATCCAAATAACAAATGATAGTCTTTCCTTACCTATCATCAAAAATTCGTTTCCACCTACCGAGTGGGGTTTACTTAGAATTATAAGCATTTTATGCTACTTAATTTAACTAAAAATATAATGTTGATTGACTCACACCCGGATCATGATATAACTATAGGTCTTGCTATGGTTCAAAATTATGTTTGATTCTTTGCTAAATAAATTTGATCGAGTTTAAAATAATTATGATTTATTTTAACTAAAACACTCTCGTAAACTGGAAGATAGGTATCAAAACATATTTAAAGCATAACCAACTTGCGTCTACTGCGAGTGGTCGCTCCTGATGACTACCTTCGGGAAAATATCAAAATATGTCGAGCGAAATTCGATAATATTACGTGCATGAATATTTTTAAATATTATTCAATATAATTTATAGACCCACATAACATTAGCCCTCTATAATGCGTTCAGAAACTACATATAAAGACCCCGTAATAATAAACTTTTTTGTTTAGTAGGTACAACAAATTTTTTTTCAGTCCTCCGGCCGGTAAGCGCCACTTTACGCAAAACTAAATTGCCGCCTGCCGGCTTCGTCGGGCTGAAAAATAGTATACAAACCTCGGCCGGTAAATGGGAAAGCCTCGGATCACATGTTAGTCGACCTCGGCTTCGCCTCGGCCGACAATTACATGGGATCCGAGACATTTCCCACTAAAACGGCCTTGGTATGTAATGTACTATATCTGTGAAAATGTTATTATTACTTATTATAGCTATAGTACATTACTGTGGAGGCATGGAAAAAGGTGATTTGCAGTCTGAATATTACGTTTCCACTCATAAGATCGTCCGTTTATAATTATTAAAGGTTGGAGCGCGACAAATAATGGAATTTGTATGCAACTTTTCTATCACGAAAACGGCGAAATCGAGACTGCAATGTCTGTAAATTTTTATTTTTGATTGGCTATAAACAAAGCACTTTATACGGCCTAATTTGCCACCAAAAAAGTCCACTTTGCATAGCATTTTTGAAGAAAATAGGTAATAATATCGACTTCGATAATATTTTTTTTTCGAAATTCGAAAATCTTTGACAAACCAGGAAATTTGATTTGACCTTTATTTAAAAATCAGTCGAGATGACGTTTAGTTAGAAACGAAGTGTCAATTCCACACAATATCGCACGCAAGTCGCACGTTAATTGATATCAAACGATATGAACTTTGGGACCAACTCTAGTTTAAAAATATAAATGTCAAACATTAAATGTCAGAAAAGATTTCATTCATGAAAATCGTAATGGGCATAATGGCAGTCGAAATATGCGGCTTGAATGCATCATGGAGAGATGATGATATGTGCATTTAATGCAGACAATGCAGTGTATGTAATTGTATATAATTAGGTATTAAAACACTCGTGTGATGTTATTATGAAAGTCGATGACGCCTCGTTTCATCAACCAACACTCGAGTTTTTATGCCTTTCATTATATACAATCACATAAACTATTATTATTATACTTGCGTAGAACTAATATTTACATGTTTACAAAAAAAATCTTAGAAAAAGTTATATAGTGAACTGAATATTCCTGGAATCATCATCATATTATATGAATAGAAGCCACCGCTGGGCTTAGCTAATGGAAGAATATATGTTGCCAAGCAAAATTGTATTTCTACATTAAAATAACTTATGATAGCTATGATCTAGATACAAAAATATATATTTACATTCTCTTATATTTTCTATGGAATGGCAATGACTAGATGCACTCATCCTTAGGTTTGGAAAAACCTTGACTAGGCTAGACTAGATAAAGGTTAACACTAGAAACAATAAATAAAGCGAGACAGTCGGATTCTATCAAACATTTCAATATTAAGCAAGTTAGTACATAATTATTTACATAACCAAATGTTTATTTACAATACTATAAAGAGAGCAAAATTAATCAAAATTTCTTATCATTAGTTTACTTTGTTGGAAACCTTTGAACTTTGTTTCTGTATTAGGTACTAATATTGTTTTATTTATCCACATAATCTAATAATGCATCTAACCTCACAAAAAGCCCTTAGTAAATACCTACTAATTAATATTCATAATATCTTATTCCATTACTTCCACGTAATTTTGTATGTGCACGTATGGTCTCTGTTTATTTAACTCTCAATATTTACACTGAATAGCTCACTCAGGTCTTTAAACTGGAGTCACAGAAATATTGAGCAGTATTACTTCATCAAGTGTTATTTTGTAAACAAGTGCGTATAACCTTATGTCACTCTTGTAATTTATCTTAGGGAAGTAGAATTTAATTTAAGTCTTGTTACAAAAATATCCCTTGTATCAAACGAGTCTGTACCTTAACCTACATAGTTCATATAGTTTCTAGTATTTATGACGGGTTCTGGCCACGCTACCTCATCACGTCACTGGTCACGAAGCACGAGAACTCGTCATCACTTATGTCTCAGAATTTGAGCATAATGGTGTCGTCCTGTATCACGCCTTTGCCACAGCCGTCGGTCGGGAACGCGCTGGGCGCAGGCGTGGCTCAGGTGCACAGTCCCGAATTGTCCACTAAAGATCGCGCGAGCACATCGGCGGCCGCAATGTCGCTCACCTTGCCTTCAAAGTGCCCTCGGACGTGGAACATAAACTCCGCTTTCCCAGCAAATTCCTGTCTACACATTAAGCATAGATGATGTGCATGTGTGTGTTGCCGCTCAGGTGCGTAATGCGTGTGTCCGTGAGTGAAGTAGGCGCCACCATTGGCTGTTTCGTTCACGACGGTGGCGGTGGAGACGGATGCGGTGGCGATGCCGTGCCCGTTTAGGATCTGCTGGTTCTGGTTGTGGTGGTGCAACAGTTGCAGCTTCTCTTGGTTCGAAAGGTGGACTTTATCCTGTTGCTGCAAATGGAGAAAATAAAGGTTTGATAGAAGAACTACCAACCTAAAACTAGTAATACAATCGAGTAAGTATTTATCGTTTTACGAAATTTGAATCAAATCTGCTGTAAGTATACTAGTTAGTTTCACGTTCCATGAAAGTTAAAAAACTAACTGTTGTAGCTTTGCAATTACCTGATGTGTTGCCTGCTGCATTTTGTCTTGCAAGAGCTTATTGTCGGGAAGATGCGACTTGGCGTGGGCACTCCACTCATCCCTGGTGGCGAACAGCCGGCCGCATAGCTCGCATGACCACGACACAACCATGCCAGCTGTGGCCGCAGCCACCGCCGCTGTTGCACTTGTGTGCACCAGGTTTGTATTCTGAAAAAAAAAAACCCATTAAGAATTAACCCCTTTATTAATAAAAAGTTAAGTCCTGTCCTGTCCTCACAAAGGCAAATGTTAAAGTTAAAAATAAGGACAAACAATAATTTAGCTAAATTGTGTTTGATATGCATTTATAATGAATAACGCCAAAAGTTTTTAATAGCATATTTTATTCGTGTACGTAAGGATAAAAAACAAATATAGAATAACCAATCGATAATACTTTCAGAATTTGTAGGCAAGCCGTAAGTCATGTGCCGATATAAACAATAAAAGCACGTAGAGCAGTTTTAGGTGGATTGAGGCCTTTGGAAATATCAAAATCGAAAGTATTTCACTTCACCTACTAAACGCAGCGACCGAACAAAAGATTAATAAGATTTACCGTAAATGTATGTGCGGGTACTTGGCACACTTGTATAGGCTGCTGGTGCGTATGTTGCTGTTGTTGTTGCTGCTGCTGTTGCACCTGCTGTTGGGCCTGTTGTTGCTGCTGTTGCGCCTGTTGCTGTTGTTGCTGAGCCACTGCCGCTATTTCGGCTTGGCTGGGTTTCGTATCTTCCTGTTTCGTCAATTGAGGTTTCACATCGTCTAGTTTTAATGCTGAAACAAAAAAAATCGTTTTACGGAATTTCTTCATCAATATTATAAGGTTCTTATTGGGTTGGCAATGCGCTTCTAAATCTACTGAATTTAAAGCCATCCATAAACTACCATAGCTGCCTACAACTATAGGCCATAGGTGCCGGTCTGCCACCGTATTTGTATAAAATAATAATAAAGGAATGGACATGCTTACGCGGTATAGAGATGGTCCTTTTTCCCAGCGGTGCTATGTTTGATGGAGTGATGTGTTTAAGCTTGTTCATATGCAATACCAACTTGTCTCGTCGAGCAAATGCCTTGTTACACACTTCACATACATACGGCTTTTCACCTGTAAACAATTAGATGACTAAATTATCACAAAAATAAGCTGATAGTAGACTGTCACAAGGTATCAAAATGATATATTTCCGACGAGGGCGTTCATTGAATCCCGAATGAAGCGATTGATTCTAACGTAGAATCCTGAGCGTAATGAGGGATTCAAGCGTTAACGCCCCATACCAAAATGATTCTGATACCGTGTGACACATACTGCTTTTCACACCAACTATTAGGAAAATAATCAAATCCGGAAATAAAAGCAGCATCATACCAACACTACGATGCCATCAGCAGATAATGCCCGATAACCTAAAACTGTGTAGTCCTTGAACAGAAAAGTCTCACTTTGATCTCTCCTAGCAGGGAAGAAAAGTCCCTTTTCGAATAGGTGGTGTGGTGTGTAAATAATATTGGGATCGAAGTGTAGCTTACCAGTGTGAATACGCATATGAATTGTCAACTTGTCTTTGCGAGCTAATCCTTTTCCGCAGACGGTACACTCAAATGCCTTACTGCCTGAAACAACTGTAGAAATAATTTTATTAGGTAAGTCAGAAGCATAATACTGTATATACTTCAGTCTAACTGGTGGTAATAAATTAATAACTATTTGTTTAACCAGTATCTAATCACTGTCTCATAATCAAACTTTTGCTCAATTTTGGGTCTACTACAAGACTGAGGCGGCTATTATAAGTACATTATGTTGTTATGTTGTATGGCTAAATACGGACCAGTCGCAGGTTTGGATGCGTGGGCCTGTGTTTTATTAGGCTAAAAACAAACGCAGTCATCTTAAAGTGAATTAAGTCCAAAAATAAGCTAACTGCTAGAAATCATCGCACAAATACTTAAGATCACAATAGATCTGCCATTATTCTTACCTTCATTGGTAGAACTGGTAGGTTTGATAGCCGGATGCTTTCTCACGGTGGTTCCCTGAAGCGCCTTCAACCTGGTGCCGGGGTGCATGGAACCGCCTTCCGCGTACGGTTCCGTAAATGGAATGAGATTCGGCCTGGGTATGTTGTTTGTAACTTCTGGTGACCTGATAATATGAAATTAATGGTGAGATTTATACAGTTATTTGACTGCGTCAAAAGTCAGAGCATTAAATAAGTCAAAATGAAGTATCTGATTCTTTGGCCGCTTTGGCCGCTCTCCTCGCCATCGGAATGGTACTTTCTTTGTTTAAACAAGAAAACAATTTGCCGGGCCGTGCCATTAGAGCGCATTTTCTTCAAATCGCATGGCGCGCGCAAATTTGAAAAAAAGGCCCGCCAAACAGCCAAAATAAAAAATTAAATAATTTATAATACGTTGAAAGCACTTATTATTGTGAATTATGAACAATTTTATAAAATTAACATATAGGTATTAAATCATTCACAAAGTTATCATGCGACAAAAATCGCAGTTTCTACTGCGCTTTGAAAAAAAAAACTAATTCTTCAAAAAAATTATATATTGTCTGTGTACGTAAAATAGTCTCATAGGGCACAAACGGCATCGGCACAAACTTAACTTGATGGGGTTATCTATTATGACTATTATAGATAATGAAAAATTACGGGTGTTTAATAACTTGGATTATAAGCCTAAAACCGGTACGATAAGAACCTCGTAACGAGTAAGTGTGTTGAAAAAATCATAGACAGCTACATATTCCATCCCCTTCTCTGCCGATATGGCTAAATAGCCCTAACACAACATTTTTACATCGGACATTATGTCTCAATTGTATAGTAAGTACTGTTAACATTTTTATAAGAAGGAGAAAATGAGACAAAAATATTAATACCCACCAATTCCCAAGGCTCTGCAACACCCGAACCCCTCCTTCAAAGCCCATTCCGACATCATCAGGCACCGTGAAAGTGCTGTCCGGCCCTCCAGTGCTGGAGCTCACTTGTGGCACTTTGATGGGGGAGTTGATGGTGGCGTAGTGGTGTTGGGTGGAGCTGACGGTAGGAGGAGATGGGTGGCCTTGGTGAGCACTGGCGTTATTTTGCGCTTGCTAGAAAAAATTGAAATTACAAATTTAGGTTAGTGTTAGTCTAGTCAAAGAGGTCATCCGTGATTTTCCCGTAAAGATCCACAGAAGACGTCACTTATTATGTTAGAAATTATAAAATTAAAATTTAAGAATTCCGATGAAAGATTTATCAGCGCGTTGTAAGTTTATCTTCTCCAAAAGTCAATTCGATAGATAATTCATTACATCTGCTAGTCTATGATGGTCGGGTTTTTATCGTTTACCGACGTTGCTGTCACGTTCTAACAAGTATGTATGTGCGAAAGTGACGCATAGCGTGATAAGCGATAAAATGGCAACCATGCTAACCCTAATTAAAATAATCCGGTTATAAATGTCATACAACACTGTAATCAAACGTTAATTATATCATAATTTAAGCATACAAAAGTAAACATATCAATGGACGCTATCAATCTGTAACAGACAGTTGGAGTTCTGAGAGCGTCGGTGATGCGCGGGACCCTAAAGACACCGCGAACGTTTTTCACCATTTAAAATTTTTCTTCTTCTGTTTCTCTGTGTATCTTTGTAAAATCACGTTCCAGGTTCTGATGGGATCGGGCTGCCGCGATATTGTAGTGCGCCTGGCATGTTTTCTGAGGCATGGATGGACGGCTTTGGCATCATGAGATACAGATGTGCGTATCTCTGTATCCCACCCTCTGTACCCAATCGCATCCTGTGTGCGTACTATGAGTTGTTTTCGATTGCGACTGCGGCATTCGACAGTCGAGACGGGCATACTGTCGAATGCCGAAGTCGCAATCAAATGCAACTCATGGTAAGCACACTGAGCGTATTTGCGAACCGCTGGGACAACCCCATGTTGTGCAGGTGGACGTCCATGCATGTCTTAACGTAGCAACACTGTACTGACTGCTGACATACGTGTATTTATCTTGTATTACTTGTAAGATTTATAACAACTACCTAGTGTGGGAGAACCATTAAGAAATAAACTCTACATACAAACTCACTTGCATCTCCTGATGATGGCGTGTGGCATTATTTGTATTGGTAGTTTGTTGTTGATGTTGTTGCTGTTGTTGTTGCTGCTGTTGTTGTTGTTGTTGTTGCTGTTGTTGTTGCTGCTGCTGTTTAATTACAACGAACTATCTCTGATTATTAGATACTGACTCTACGCCGAATAGTGATAATGAACAATAGACATTACAGTCGCCTGCAAAAATATATTACCTACACAACAAGGCTTGGAAAATAATAAACACAAAATTATTTTAAAGGCACACGCGTGTCACATATTTGTGTGACTTACGTTTTGAATAATATTATTACAGGCTACTGTCCTTGTTTGAGGGAAATATACTTATTAGATATTTACTTGTTGCTGTTGCTGCTGCTGTTGTTGCTGTTGCTGCTGTTGTTGTTGCTGTTGTTGCTGTTGTTGCTGTTGTTGTTGTTGCTGTTGTTGCTGTTGCTGCTGCTGTTGTTGCTGTTGCTGCTGTTGTTGTTGTTGCTGCTGCTGTTGTTGCTGTTGCTGCTGTTGTTGTTGTTGCTGCTGTTGTTGTTGTTGCTGCTGTTGTTGTTGTTCGCGCCTTGCAGCGGCTGCAGCTTGGGCCATGTGTTGTTGGACTGCGACGTGTGCTTCTAAATATGCCGTTTTTTGTGCTTCTGTCATCTTGTCCATGTTAACCGTCCCATCCTGTTAAGTAAAATAATAATTTAATGTTCAATGTCGCATCAAAAGTCTTGCATAAGATAGAGATTATGGACGGAAATGTTAGGTTCTTTGACAAGACTGTAATATTTCTTATAGCACATGCATTTTGCCTAAAGCGAAGTGCATTGTTGAATTGTTATAGCCAACTTAAATTAAAAATAAATGTAATATAATTATGTAAGTAAATCGGCAATTGAGCACTCTCATCTAGTGTTCTCTGATTCCAGATGATCCAAGAAAAGTCAGTTAAAATTGGTATTGTGATCATGTCAATATGTTTTAACAGGCAATATTTACGTAAAAGTTTCCATAAAACATTATTGCTTTGCAACGTTCGTAATAATGGGCCTACAACTTTGTTGGTGAACTAAAGTAATAACTTCTTCTTTGTCCGTTTTATGCCATGGACAACCACGAAGACAAGCGATCTCTTAATCTGTATAGATAAGTATCTATTTTTCTAATCACAATATTAAAGTAGCATTCAATTTATTAGAGGCGGGGGAGGCACCCCCAGTGCATTCACCCCGTGGCAGGGAACCCCGCGACTTCATTCCGCAACACCCTATGCTTAATTGCCCAAATTCGACTCGGCCCAGGTTCAATGACCTCAGGGATTCTTTTAGACAGCAGTGATTTGTTGTATTGCCTTGTCTTCTTGCTTAAAGTGCTAGACGGTAGAGCCGACCCGGTTTTAGTCAATAAGTTTAAATTTTTTCTCGTTGTACGATGTTGACAGGGTTCGATAATAGGTTAATGTCCTAGTAGAGCTGCACGTTTTCATTAGATACTGATATAAAAGCCGTTAAGCTTCGACAAGTTGGGAAGTGATACAAATTCAATCATAATTTAGGCATTTTGGTGGCTAGAAAATAATGAATTGACACATGGCCTTACGTCAGTCCGGCCACGTCTTGCCGACATGTAGGTACTAGCCGTACCTAACTAGTAAGTATAGTCAAATACAAAGATATGAGTATAGCCAAAGTGCAGATAAATACAATTTTATAACATACTATTTGCAGAAACTATCCTTAGATAAAAATTTGGTTGTATCACCTCATATTGGCTCGTATGGGGTCATTCGCACTGCTTAAAAAGCGTCGCGTTGAAACCCGACGTTGACGCACCGATTTTTGTGATCATACGAACGCCCGGTACCCCTAAAAAAGTATCCGCCGGATCCGATTGCAATCCCTACTTCCCCGCTTTACGTATACAGGTACTTAAATATCGGAAGACAAACTACCTACTAAGCTAAAATTTCGAATTCGTGAGGCATTGTTTGAATACCGCGTCCCCTAAAGATAAGGGAAGTTCCCTCGGCGAGGGCCGAGGGAGTATTATCTCGCACTGATTAAAAGCAAACTCTAAAGGGCCGCACACTAGGGTTCGTAAGATAGGGTACATGTAAAGTGTGCATTATGTCTGGTTAGCCGAGTGTGACGATAATATCTTCTGAACTAGAATAAGTTATGGTTTTTTAGGTAAGTACGTAATCTGTCGTACCTTATTAAGCTGTTTAATTTTTTTGCATTTAAATAAGGCTGATGACTGTGTTTACCTTTAGACAACAACTTTTGGTATCCCAAAATGTCACGCACACGACGTAGCCATAATAAAATTATGAAACACGTTGTTAGCGTCTATAGGCGCGGCAACACCTGACGCAGCAGTTTCCGACTTACTACATTAGTAGATATTATTAGTAACCGAGAAAAGTGTTACGAGTATAATAAAACTGCGGATTAAACTACGTATGTACATTTATATTTTTTACAGTACACATGCACGGCTAGCACATGATGCGCGCGGGACGACAAAAGCCGCGACATAGAGCTTTCTCGATCTTTCCCGCGAATCCGTAGCATAAGATGCGCGCGGGACACCGGTGACGCGCGAGCATATGTCAAAGCGACACAAGTTTCTCGACTGACAGTTCCACGCGGGATACTTGCTCAAGTCGTAGCACAAGTGCACTTTAAGAGACAAAATACCTCGCAATTTAACGTCAAAATACGAGGAATTGTCTTCGAGCCGGGTGGGTGGCGACAAGCATATTTCTTAGATGTTTTGTCTAATTTACTCCAATTTAAACGTTGATCAAGACTATTCCAACAAGTTCAAACTAAATGAGAATAAGGCTGGGCTTTTATTACACAGTTTTTTTAGGTCTTCATTATAAGACAAGCTAAATGTATCTGCCTACGAAGTTGGGAATTTAGGTAATTTAAAAGTGTTATAATATTGATTGTTTCAGAATAACTTTTTTCCCTATGTCTATTATTACACGATCACAATAACCCAAACAAAGGCAGCTCATGGCATCCACGTTGACACCCCCCGGTACCTATGAATTTTAGCAATTGTTAACCTAGGCATGAACGCACGCTTACCTAACGAAATACTTATTTGAATAAGGTCCTAGGGTACTTATATGTAAATATACGTTGATCACTACCTAGTTAATCGATAATATGTAGGTACCAATTCAGGCGTTTTAATACTTACACGTAAGTAACGAGAAACTACCATTCAATATCATATTTAATTTCCAGGCTCCCGATCCGATAGAAAAGTGCATATCTTCGTAGAAGCATAACCAAATAGTTGTTTCATACAGCTTACCCAAGGCAAGAGGAAGATGAGCTCCATAAACGCAACCAATATTTTTTATTGATACTAGCATGATACTAGCATGCACTATAATATAATATAATAAAACAATGCATTACGTAAAAATATTTTTTTTATTTTTGCCTATTATGTACATTTACAAAACTTGAAACAATATTTTCCACAAAACTCGTTCAAACTCCATTATACTGTGAAATTTTGAGACTGCAGAAATATGGTCAGCTTGCCATGCCTTACGTCTCCACTTTACGCATAACGTCGTTCTATCTTGTTTTGGGTTTACCTCTGCTTCTTTTACCGGAGATGGAAAGTTGTAGTAGGCACTTTTCCAGTGTAGTTAGGTCTCCTTCATACGAGGCAATACTATCGTAGAGCCTACTCTCCTGCGTTTTGTCTGCCATGTCCCGCACGTCCAGGCTGCCGCGCCGCACATGAAGCTCATCCCATGTTCATTTCGGCAAATTTATATCGGCCTTAGAATACTTTTATATACTTATTATCTCAGACCTTTTAGTTTGCCCGGCATTCTTTAGTGTAGGCGGAACAATATTTTGAATAATCTGTTAAAGTATAGATACACGTATACTTTTATTTTCTTTCCGAGTTTTGCTTCGTCGTCCATGTATGTAGTACGTAGCCATTGACAGATGAAAGTTTCTATTATTAATAGGTAAATCCTTTGCAAGATAATCTCAATTATTTCCACAAATCGTGGAACATCAGTAAGACGATATATTTTCTTCGGACAAAGAAATAAATTAATAACAACTACATATTTTGTAGATCAATAAAATAAACAAAGCGACTTCAGATTTTGACTTTTGGCACATTGGCATTTCGGACTTCAAAAGTCATATTTGCTATCTCTTTAATCATTGTACTGCGAGAACGAGACAAAGTTATCGTGGTTAGTGATGTTCCATTTTTAAGGCTTACCATTCACTCATCATTGGATTTTTTAATACCGATTCAGTGTTGCCACAAAATTAAAGTTTGTTCCATTTATATATAGCAACACAAGCTAAGTCGCGCGCGGGATGGCTCTCCCGCATGGAACTGCTTTCTCGCACTTGCAACTCGTGCTACCGAAATCGAGAAAATGACAGCTAAAGAGAGAAATTTGAAAGGCGCGACTGCCTTGTGTCGCGGAGCGAGCTATCCCGCGCGTAATCATGTGCTAGCCGTGATGGTGCTACTTTACCGCCTGAGCATTTTACTGTAGAACGTCGTACGATACACGTGCGTTTGTCGCCCTTGTATCGTAATGTACTATTAGTTACTACGCGCGACATGTTGTGCCAGGTTTATGTTTATATGGCTCACAGTAGGTAAGTAGTTTAAAACGAAAAAATGCACTTTTTGCACTTTTTGACTATGCAATAAAAACCATCGATATCCTATCGTCAAAATTCACAGACAAAGTCTCGGTGCTAGTCACTAGAACGTACCTACGATATATCCGCAATTGATATTTTTACAGCAATATCGGTATGACCACAGGCCACATAGACAACGTGCTGGTTTTCAATTTACATATTCGACAATTTACACCTCGACCAGAGTATAGATCATGCGATAGATAGATATTTTTCCTCGATTACGGTATGGTCACAGGCTACATAGAAAACGTTTTCGTTCTCAATTTAAATATTCACCTCGACCAGAATATGGAATAACATAGCAAAGTAAATCGGTGGGTACCTATAGTACAACGTTCCCTTACTTATATGTATACCTAAAACCAGGCATAATACTACCTAATTTGGATGCTGATCTGCACAAAATACAAACTTACTTAACTTAATGGCGCAAATAAGAAATAAAAAATAACTTACCCCAAAACTCCAAAAATCATTGTAGTATGAATCGATCTGCATATTAGCGTTTTAACTTTAACTATATTTTAGTTAAACATGCACTTACGAAATCACTCAATATCCTCATCATAATTTCTCTTTTAACGTTGTTACCTGGTGTAAATACCTATCTCATAAAGTATGAAAAACATGAGAGGTATGCAACGACGACCGGCGTAGTTACGTCACGCATACGGAATGAAAGTGCCGGCGCGGTGGTTAAGAGGTCTCGAGACGTCTTGACGCGGCCCTGGGCCCTGCACTATGCAGTGCATCGATCGACTTTCCCCTTCGCACGCACTTGCCGGAAATTACTAGCAGGATGTCGGAAAAGTTTTTCAGGGATCTTCAGAAAAGGAAACTACGTTGTGTTCATTTTTTATCAGAGCAACTCAGCAATAAAATTTATGTATGTTGGGGAACATCATGTTTTGTCATTAATTAATATGAATCAATTTTGATTTTTCAAAAAGTCTCGGATCGTTTTACATTTAAAAGATATTTGCATTAGTCTAGGTGTTTTCTCTTTCAACCAAATTAATAAATGAAAGCCTGTTGTTTCTTAAAAAAAGCAGTGTAGCTATATTCTTCTACACTACAAGTTAAACGTGAAAATGATCGGCAGCAAAGTTTGTTCGACTCTCCTGCATTTAGATCCTGTCGTTTAAAATTATTTGAAAAATGTGCATTGACGGGAAAACCTTTTTGTCACTCCAAAATGCAAGTGTGGTATATATAGGCCCAGGTCTCAATATAAGCACGAAATTAAAACAACAACTTTGCTGCCCTACAATAAGTACTTAATGGTTCATTACTGCTGCCTTTTTAGCATGGCAGTACTATGGTAAGAATATAAGCTTTAGCAAACTATACATTTGCAATCTGCACTTTGCTAGGGTTGAGGAACCAATAAATGAACGATTAAGCGACTTACCTAACTTTGGTATTTTTTTACGTATGTTATAACCAATTTTCACCAAGGTTTTTTTTTTTATTCTTCAGAACACATACAGTATACAAGAAATATATGTTACAAAAATATGTCAAAAACAGAACTGGAGGTTCATAAATTGAAAATTTTTGATATTATACTACTGTCTTGTACTCTGTCTACTGTCTAGTTTAGATTAAACTATTCCAAACCCTCTTTAAACTATCCAATATTTTATAAAAATGATTATGTTCCGAAATGGCCCAATTTCCCCAGAATATGAACAAAGTGCCCTAACTCTGAAAATTTTTACATCAAATGATGAACCAGTAAAAATGCAAAAGGGAGTACCTACCCTAATTATGAACGGCTGGGCACCAATAAATGAACAGTAGTTTAGGAAGACGAATAAATTTAGTTCGTTCAAGTTTTGGGCACGATGTTCATGAAATGAACTAACAAAAGTAACACGATCGTTCATGTATTGGAATGCAGCCCAATAGATGAACTAGTAAATTCTCTTAGTTCATGTTTTAGGTATAGTTTATTCCAGTGAACAGTCCCGTTTCCATACTAAAATATGCCCCGTAATAATTGAGTTAGACAAGAAAAGTTCCGTTCATCTTTTAGTCAAAAAATCAAGGAACAGCAAACTAGAAATTGAAGACATAAATGGAGTATCTACCGTTACCGTTAGGATTTATATAAGTATTTCAAAAAACTAACATTTACCCAAAAGTTGAACGCTGTTCATCTATTGGATAAATCATACAATATTGGAACCATAACTTGAACAGTTAATATTTAATAAAATAAGTTAAAATATGCCTTTATTAATTACGTAAAGTGTAGCGGGATTAGTCTAGAATCGTTACCAAGCAAAAGCATGTCAGTAGAAACATTATTCAATTTTATACGAATTTATTTCCTTCAATTTTGAAGCGCCATTCTTAATAAGATTTCTTTACAAACGGCGATTTCGGCGCGAGACATATATTCGGCGAGCTCTCACAACCATATACACTAATCTATTATTTAAAAGTTTAAATGTCTATGAAGGGAAAATGTTAAAGTTTTAGTAAAAAATATTCATAAGCTTGTAAAGTATTCATATTCGATTAAAATTAAATAAGATTAAAATATTCATAAGCGCCAGGATTTAATTATTGTGATTTTTAGGAACAACGTTCATCTATTGGGGGTTGTTCATCTTTTGGATCCTCTACCCTATAATATATAATAAATAACTATCGACTGTCGAGTTAATGCGTTTTTAGCAGACGAAAGTTCAAAGTTGACATTAATTTCTTTTCTTTTATCCCGAAACGTTTTTGCGGCCCATTCAAAACGACAATTTGGCTCTTTGGAACGACAGTTTGGCTCTTAAATGATAAATAGTAATAATCAACAGAAATCAAACAAACAATAAAGAAATGATGATTTAGTTCTTGCTAAACTTTTTAATGTGTTTCCCTCCTGTTTCCTATCTAGTTTCTAATTCATAAAATATTTTGTGTCGACTGTTAGCTCGCCCAGTAGAACTTGAACGTTTACATTGCTTTGCCTGAGAGAGATTAATGGGTTTTCCGATTGACGGCTATTTACTCGTATTTTACTAACTGAAACACATAAACGAACTAATGTATTGTTCCTATCTCAGATACGAATGACTCCACATAATGTTGAAGGCTAACTGTATAGAGCTTAATTTTAGGTCACTACACAAACATTCTTCAAAGTAATAAACGTAAGCCTTGACGTCTGTAAATGATAGTTGAATTATTAAGTAAAACCATTAAGCTATCGACGCGAGAGCGAATGTATGAAAACAAGTGTATGCATGTGTATGAATTAGTTCAATAAGATCATAACAGGTAAAAAGTACTAGTAAATTGATGCGCAAGGACGTAATAAAAGCTGGTCGAAAGTGAAAGCCACATTCAGATATTCCCAAACATTTGAGCGCATCTATTTTTAGCACCATGTGATGAGTGAGTGGGGACCGGAGCCGTAGGCGGGGGGCGTAGTAGGAATATCCTTCACCCGCTAGGTCAGGGTTAACGGGCCCCAGCTCCACCTTCCACCATCGACCTTGGGCCTGTGCGTTAATGCACCCGTAATGGGGGGCCTTGCACTCGACGTTAGGGGGGTTGAGATTTTTCGTGCGAGCTGTGGGATTGTGGGGTGCGAACGCTTAGAGGTGGTACGCCTACAACCCAAGTCTTAAGAAATTTAATAACCACACCTACTTGTGTATCTTTATTGTTGAGTAAAGTATTATTTGAATCAAAGCGTAGATAATGTTTAAATGATGTTAAATTAATTCCTCACTATTAATCGTACAAGAAATCAATACATTCTAGAAGATACTGATGCACCAATCCATACTTACACCCATAAAACAAAACGTCTCGGACATGCGTAGCCAACAACCAAATTTACAAATGCTTTACTGCGCACCGATTGCTGATGGCAGCCTTATAACTATCGCATTAAAGGGGATAATGCTTTGTGTTACAAAGTATGCTACATAAATCAAAACTACAATTTTCGAACGTAACCCGTGCAGATTGAGTCCGAATTCCCATACACCCTGCTCGGTAATACCGTTCCTTTTGACTTGAACTGTATTTGTATGATAAGAGAGTTGACTTTTGGTTGTGTAGTTGGCGTGGGAGGTGGGTGATGGGTCGATAGAGCCCGAGTCCGCGCGGATCAATAGAGGAGACGCCCCACCCTGCACCCCGCCGCCGAGACGCGCCGCGTACGTAGCGCCCGCCGCGTGCCATCGCTCGACGCACTGACCCTTACTTCAAGACCATACAAACAACGACCTGCAGTTGCAACATTATACGTGATGATCCTAAACATTGATTGAATAGAAATCATTGTTCTTGACAAGGGACATAGTTAGTTGTTTGACTTATGGCTTATGGTAAAAGAGTTGTAAATAGATTTTCCAAAAGCCAGGGAAATATATGTGAATTTATTAATAACTTCTTTTGGTGCATTTGGTGCATATAAATTACATTTGTGAGTGAATCCATTATAAAATATACCTACACGTTAGGAATGACTATACCGACAGACTTTAACGGTGTATTCCTGAACGCATTTAGAGACTGACATACTTATTTATTGATATTAAGAAAAAAATTGAAAACACTTTGCAAAAAACCTCTATCTCAATTTTTTTTTACTTCTAAATTCATTTATATAGGTATTGAAAAAAAAACACAAATATTTATTTTGTCCGAAAGTTACAAAAGTCATATTACATTTTTGCTTCTTTTAAATAACGTCTAGAATACACCGTTAAAGTCTGTCGCGTTATTGGCGCCCACGGTGTATAGGTACATATATTAACACTTATCACAAAGGAGGAGTGCTTTAGGTCGGCTTCCCACAAGTAAAGGCTTTGTATTTGAGCGTGGCAAGATTAATATTTAATTTGTGTACTCATGTTTGACGTGTCATTGAGATTCATATTAAGGCTGTTAAAGAATAAAGATGTACAATTTCCTATATGGACACAATTTACTATATATTTAGTTATATTTATCCGACTTCTAAAATTAATCCATAGTATGAAGTCCATAGAGCTATGGGTATGGGGTAGCGGTTTGTTATCGTGAATTTTCAATAAATATAACTTGAGACTCCGCTTACTTTCTTTATAAATAGATTTACTATAATTTCCGGCCAATCTATCTAACAATGGGGGATACCGCGCTCGCTGGATCAGGGTCCCATAGGGCGAAATATTAGGCTATACGCTAGATGAAATAGTAGTTTATGCAACAGTAATATAATAAATGAGAGTCCTTAAAATTCATCTCGTTTTGTAACAGCGACCTTTGAATTAGCTCACGCTAGCTACGTCAGCGAAAACAGCGAAGAAAAAATTTAAATCTCAGACTTCATTCATTCTGGGGCAGAATGTGGAATCTGTCGTATGCTAACTATACGAATTGAAAAAAAAAAACCGGCCAAGAGTATGTCGGGGCACACTCAGTGCCGGGTTCCGTAGTTAACTGTCCGTCACAATTAGAGAACCTGGAAGGGGTTTAGGAGGTACCATGACCATAACTAGCAACAAGGACTACGACATATATACTTACACTCTTTTACTAAGAAAATATGACTTTTTGTAAAAAAAACAAAAATAGCTTAATTGACCAAGTTTAAAATACTTTTTCTTGAAAGTCTATTTAAAGCTCTACGTTCATGATTTTTTTATAATTTTTGGACTTGTGGTTTAAAAGTTAGAGCAAGGGTTTTTTTTACTGCGGGAGCGATTATTTCCGACAGTATATACCTTACCAAAAAATGTTTTTAAGCAAACTCATATAGGTTTGTTATGAAACATAAATCACTCTTCACTTCACTTGTAGGTGGAAGGTGCCCAAAATTTTTGTTATCACACATTGTGAGCACGAAACTATAAGGGTTCCAAGTTGACTATGGAACCCTAAAAAAACAACAGTGTTATTATATTGTATGAAAATCCATAGCAGCATCGTAGCATCGCTTAGAGTCCGTCTATGCTAAGTTTCCTTGATTTTCATAGCACAGACTGTGAAAGTGCTAAGTATCTAAACGTCATAATTACATAAAAGTTTGAGGTTTTTAAATGACACTAAAAAGTTTAAAAGTCCATTTGCTTGGAAGAGATGACGTGGTTTGACTCTAGCGATGTTCTTATGGAATACCATAGACAACGTTATAACGTACACTTTTTTATATCGTTGTCAGACATTAGACAGATTGAAGAGCTGGAGCAAAAAAAAATTGAATTATCAGTTCTGTGTGATTAATAAACTAACCTGGAAGTTGATGGTGGAGGTGACGATGCGCATGGACTCGGCGTAGTTGCGCAGCACGGAGTCGGTGCTCAGGCAGCTCTGGCGCCACTCGTACAGCTGCTCCAGCCGCGTCACGCACCGTTCGCAGATCTTCTTCGGCAGGAAGTCGTCCTTCGATATCTGCTGGAAGTTTACACCTATGTTAGGATTTGTAACCCCTATCTGCAATATCATCTCCGGAAAATAAAATCTAGAACTAATATGTTGAATGATATGGTTAAGATGTTTGACTATTTAAGGACTTCGTCGATTTTCGCGGGGGAGCGGCATGTTAGGTGTTTTTACGTAATGTACAAATATCCATGTCAGATAAACGAAGAACAAAAGATCAACAATGATTATTTGTCATATGTCTGTCAATTGCTACTTCGGCTGGATTAATACTCAAAGGTTAAGACAGTTTTTCTAATGACATGTCTTTGAATCTTCGGGATTAGTTTTAAAATTAACATGCATCTTTCTTCTTTCTAGCGTTTTCCCGGCTTATATATGCCACAGCTCAGGGAGCCTGGGGGCCGCTTTAGCTAAAATAGGTATGCATTCTGTTTTAAAGTTGCAAAGAAAATGCGCAAGTGAGAACTATTAAGTTTACCTAACTTAAATTAGATATATTTATTAAATCCTAATATTAATGAATGTGTAAAATTCCCTTCTACATTTCGTTTTCAATTGTATTATGTGTACACAAACCTCTTTTGGGTAGTACTGTTTACCCCGTAGTAGTGGGTGGGTCGTGCAGCGCGCAACACCCACCCTACTAATATCCGGATCATATGGTTGGGTTTAATCTGCTAACCGAAAAAAATGACCGAAGTGCGAGTGGGAGTCGCACCTCGAGGTCATATTTTTTAACTAAGATCGACTTACACTTAACCAGTTTGAATTATTGATAACTTTAGTAAATATTTTTCATTACAAATCTGGTATTTAATAATTAATCTTAGCTTGGACGCTGGACTCCCCAGTCCCCTCACTAAGTGTAAGTAGTAACACTTCTGCTTTTAAATACGAGTATGTATCAATAATGTTTGTATCCAGCTCAAATGCGTCCACTATGATGCACTCAGCCAATGTTGGGAACCGGTGGTGTGATCTTGTTGATTATCGACACTAAACTTTATTTTATTGTGCGCCTAATTATGGCACAACATGGTTTTATTAAAATGTTTTTAATCTTATGTCAACAATTTTATCTGATAAATGTGTTTATTGCCCCAATAATACCCCTATAATAAATATTGGCATCAGATAAGGCCAATATCCCCTCAATAACATAAATTTGTTAGCAATTGTCAACAGCCAATTACGGGTATGTGTATTGTGGGGGTTCACGTAAACAAGTGCCGGCGGATTAGTCCGTCACGTGTCGGGCGTCACGGGCACGGGCCCGACCTACTTACGGCGGGGTCGGTGACCGCCCGGTGCAACTTGCAATTCTGTAAAACCACTCGATAATCCGAACAGGTCATTCACGCCAAATTACTCTGCTAGTTTTTAATTGAGCGAGTTTTTTGCACAAAATAATATTGCAGCAAACTATTGCAAAAATCCATTCACAACTTTTTATAAATAACAGTGTGTTCAATCAAATATATTTTAATTTATTATACCTACCTGACCTGAATTAAACTTCAATATTAAGTTAATAATATTGACTGTCAATTGATATTAACTTAATATCAATTTACTCTTAATACAAATAAATATTACCTAAGAAATATACTAGACGCCACAAGCGTAACCATTACGAGATCACATCGAATGCAAAAACCTGAAATAACACACGTGGACAATATATATTTTCATAACTTGCCGTTTTAGCTATATTAAACCTATATTTTGAACCTTCCATCCTCTACAAATAAAAATAATAAAAGTAAGTCAACCCCCCGCTAAAAAATTCGTGGATCTCTTCTTCACAGAGTTACACACATCCCCCGAGGGAGAAGGGGCGATCGTGACGTCTCTAAAATCTTTAATTTCCGCTTCAAGTTTTATTCATAATCATTTGTGATACAGTGAACATTTATCACGCAGTTGGATGTCCAAATTTTAAACAGGTAAGAAAATAAATCAAATATGTATATGTTTACGAAGGCCTTTTAAAAATAAATCTCAAGGTCCAACAGGTATCGTGTCCCGTAATGTTGTTGTCGTAGCCGCGCCGTAGCACGCATGCGTCTACGAGCCCTACAGCAAACGGCGTAGCTGAGCTCTTGATGCATCTTTTAGCTTTTATGTTTACACTTTATAAAGAACTTAAGACGTTTTCGTTATGATAATGATTCTTACGAGTATGTGTCCTCTGATTCGTTATATGCAGGTATTTCAAGGATGATTCTAGATCGTATGAAATGAAGAATAAAGACTCACCATAGTCGGCAGACACGTCCGTAACTTGAAGAGGATCTGCCTCTGCTCAGACTCCTTGTCAAATATGTGCAGCCGCGGCCCGCTCTTGAGGGAGCAGAGCCGACAGAGGTCCGTGAACGCCGTGAAGTTGAGGTCCTCGGGCTCCGTCATGGCGAAACACCTGATAAGCAGGTCGAGGAGGCAGGAGTTGTCCATGTATACGCCGGTGTGTTTCGGGTGGCGGGAGTACTAGAGCGGCATGGCAGGGAGGCGTCACGCCGCCGTGTGCTCCGGGGGGGCACTGGCTGGACTCCCCTGTCTGCCCCCCGGCCCCCTCGGCCCCCCGGGCCCGGCCTGGCCCCCGTCCCCCCACGCCGTCGCACGCAGCCCCCGCGGGGTGGCGAGGAAAATGCGTGCCAGTTTTCCTGTTGCGAATGCAATCGTCAATTGTAATGGCGGATCAATTGATTATTTTGTAAAGGCTTCATTTGAACTTTTCGCAAGTCACATTTGTATTCAATTAAATCATTTACTTTCCTATTTCAATGCAGACTACTTAATCTACACTTAAATTTGAATTTATTAGTGTTTCGTACCTAATTGTTATAGACGGCCATCGACCGATGTCGAAAACCGTAGACTCAATTAAGTTAAGGGGCTAGGAGAATCCATATGTATACCTACTCTAATTAACCTTTCAACCAACGATATGAACATGCAATTGAAGATAATATTAATTTTCTTGTTTAAAAATTCCATGTGAGAACATTGTTTTATAAATTTAAAGTTAATGGGTGAATAAAGGAACATGACGAGCAAAGATTTGCCGGTTTATCGTTTTTACTTACTGCTATTTTTAAGCTCTTTACCGTAATTACTTTCGGTATTCGTGGTATTGTTTGGTAAAATGTACTCAATTTCCTGACGTATTTTTGATTTTTTGTATCCGCACCTACTGGATTTTACTATGTGTACAAATATATGTCGTATAAATATATAATACATATATTACATATATTGAAACACCCGTCCCTAAAAATGTTGTTCCCTATATGACACGTTACTATTAATAATAGTATAATTAAATATTTTCCCAAAGCACTTTAGTTTACTTCTGCATTTTCTTTAAACTCATTTTTATGTTCTAGGTACTATTGACCTACAAAATTCCAACTATATTATAAATACGTACGCGAGTGTATTTGCCCTTCCTGGGTCGGCAAGTGGTATTAACTGACCTAGACCTTAGTGCTCAACTGCTCACAACAAGGCTGTCACACCCTACATGCTCGACTCCCCACGTACGTAGGTATGTACAATAAGCGCTAACAAAGTTACAGAATAAAGTTGAAGAAGTAACATTATTTTTAATAGCCCGGACATTAGCGTAAAAAAGGATATTGGTAGGTATTTATGCTTACCCGAATAGCTGTAGCGTCGATCGTCCGAGATATAAGTATTGACCCCTTGTGTCGTATGCACGTCATATACCTACATATATAAAAGTAGAGACTCATTTTTAAAATGACATGAATACTTTGAATTGCTTGGTTTTTGTGGTCCAATATTCATTAATTTATGTACGCAAAGTATCGCAGTTGAATTTTGCAGAGAGTAGTGTTATATTCTCTTTGCAGATAGTCACGCACAATTTGACGTTTAAGGACTTTTGGATATTGACGTGTCATTTATTATGATTTAAAGAGGTCTTTTTCAGTAAACATAAGCAGTATTATATTCGGGCCAGTATGATGTCAGTAGCCCAAGCACAAGTAACACACACAAGGCTGAGAAATTATCTCGCACCCGGGTTAGGGTATCCATATGTTTTTAATAGCATTACCTAACTAATATTGTTTAAGAAAAAAACGACTTTAATTGGCCTTCCTGGTTAAATTTTGAGTTAGTTTGAGTTAACCAGTTTCCTTCAAAAATATCCAATTCAGCATACGAGTACCTTTGAAAATTGAGGAGCTTTCTTAATGTCTCATGGCTTCCATCATTAGATCACAAGTAGAAAAGCTAGCTGAAAATTCCGAAGCGATTCCACTTTGCCATCCCTGATCTTCGTCATCAGGTCCACCCCACCAAATTGGTTTTCTCAAAGAAATGCTCGAGTGTCTTAAGAAAACACCCAAATCATATTGCATGTGACTTTCAAATTTGAGGAGTTCCCTCAATTCCTCATAGATCCTATTATAAGAAATGAATTTTGGAAAAAAAATGGGTTTAATCTGGCATATTCTGGAACCATCTTCTTTCAGATAAAAATATTTTAAAAATCGGTTCATTATTGACGGAGTTCCGAGATAATAAACATTTAAAAAAAATACACACAAATTAAGAACCTCCTCTTATTTAAAATTTTGAAGTCTGTTGAATAGAGACGGGGTGTCTATCTCGCGAACCAGATATTGTTGAGATATTATCTCAGCTAACTGGTACTCGACCTATTGAATCGCCTGCATAATATTTGATGATATATAGATAAGATAATACTGAAAACTGGCGGACGCCTCGGCAAAGTTTTCTTTTTGACTTTACTTGAATATTTAATCTTTACATTGTACTCGTACAAGTAGGTTGTACATACGAGAAATTGACAAATTGCCTTGATGATGAAATTTTCGCGAAGAAAAAACATAAAAAAAACTGAAATGTCACGGGTCAAGGTAGTGTCACAAATATAAGCATTAGATAAGCTTTTATCCCCATTGTTTTCCATTCTTACGAAAATTTACGCACCTCAAACTTTGATTCGTCAAGTTAACTGGTGTTCACAGAAAAGACCCTAAAGAATGTCGATCGCATCATCAGACTCGAACTTGGAGCTGCACTCTTACTCGGAGCGAACGCTGGCCATGATCAAGCCGGAGGCCACCGAGGACGCTGAAGCCATAGAGAACCATATCAGGAACAACGGCTTCGCTATACTTGCAGTTAGTAAATTTTACCACGAGATGGTACCATTCCTATAGGTGCAGTAGGTACAGTCAACACAAGTGCTCGTCATTTTGACATGGTTCTAGAGTGGCCTAGGGTTCCAATTGGTTGACTGTACTTAGTAATCAGTGATAGAACGTCAAAAATAATCGTACTGCTAAAATTGAACATCGAAATTTACTCTATTCTGTATTATTTAAAAGCTTTAATCCAAATTATTAGTAAAAGGTACCACTCTTTCCCTATCCGATATGGCGCTAATGCCATAAAGATTAATTTAGAAATGAACCTTATCAACAAGCGACAACGTTTTACTAAAAACAATCACATTTTGTAATTTTTTGCAAACGTGGGTATTAATACAGTTGAACGCGCTAAACGAAGTTGAAAGTTGAAGAGGAAAAGGGAACGGTGTCGACGTAGCTATACTTCCACACGAAGTACACGGTGTCGATTTCGTGTGTATGATCGTGTGAGTGTGACTTGCATTTGCACACGGCAAAGCTTACGCAGACACTTTTATGAGCATAACCGACTATTTTATATTTACTACATTATTTTATGTTCAATTTTATGTTACTCAATTTGTACGGGACTGCATATGCGCGGTGACTGTCACATGTCTTGTATACGAGTAGGTGCTCTGTCTACTAATTTAGGTGGTCTGTTTCACACGGCGTGCGTCGACGAGGGTTTACATAAAAATTGCACTTGTATGAAGCCGTAGCGAGCGTTTGTCACTGAAAGGCTAAAATCTATGTTTCTTAAAATATGCAAAGTGTGTGGGATACGCAAAATACTATTAAAGACAACATTCTGTAGGGAATTATTCTGTTTTTTGCGACGGTTATCAAAATTAGATCGAATAAACATAAAGTGTGAAACACTGAGATTCACGTTGAATTAGTTTTGAATATACATATTAAATCTTCATTTCTAAATGTGTACCCTATTTGTAGAATTAGGTAAGTAAAGTACACACGAGTTTAGCATCACGTGCGGGAAACGGCGACATTTGCGCTTTATGGCTTAATATACGCGCTGTTACGCTTTACCACCGTCAGCGTGTCTTCTTTTGTCAACCGACTTCAATATTTCTCAAGGAGGAGGTTCTCAATTCGTCTGAATTTTTTTTTTTTTTTTTTTTTTTTTAATGTATGTTACCTCAGAACTCCGTCATTGCTGAACCGATTTGAATTTTTTTTTTGGTTTCTTTAAGTAGATGGTTCCAGGTTGGTCCCGTTTTTTTCAAAATCCTGTTCTGATGATGGGATCCATGAGGAACTGAGGGAACTCCTCAAATTTGAAAGGCACATGCATAGTAATTTGGGTATTTTCATGAGAAACTCGAGCATTTCTTTACAAAACCCACCAGTTTGGTGGAGCAGACCTGATGATGACGACCAGGGATGTCAAAGAGGAACTGCTCTATAATTCGCGGGCCCCAGCTGTATCTTCTGATTTGAGACATTCATCTTTTGTTTGTTACGAAATGCCTTCGAGGTAGTCCAATTTGATTTTAATTAAATTGTGATGATGGATATCATGAGGAATTAATGGAGCTGATGCTGAACCCTGGCAGTACTTTATGGAACTCAGGTTTGGTATGACTTACGAGAGTTCTGTTTTCGTCATTCAACTCGTGTTAACGAGCAATTAGAGGAACAGTTCTCAAGATGGAGCTGATAACTATGCGGAAGATATTTACTACTTTTTTAATATTTTGGGGATTTGACACGGGGTCACAAAAGGAAACGTGGGAACTGATTTAAACATAATTATGTATTTTTACTGTTTATGTCAGAAAAGGCCGCCATCTTGAATTTCTTTATTTTTGATCCGACCCTAACAAAAATCGATACCTGGGGATCCAAGAGGTTCTTTATAACGAATCTGAGGTCAAAATTGCGTTAAAGGGCCGCCATCTTGAATTTCTTCAGTTTTCATCATATCATGGTAAAAATTGATATCTGAGGGTTCGAGAGGTTCATTATAACAAATATGAGGTGAAAATTGCAAGAAATGGCCGCCATCTTTAATTTCTTCATTTTTGATCAGATCCTAACAAAAATCGATATCTGGGGATCTAAGAGGTTCTTTATAACGAATCCGAGGTCATAATTGCGTAAAATGGCCGCCATCTTGAATTTCTTCAGTTTTCATTCTATCATGATAAAAATTGATATCTGAGGGTCCGAGAGGTTCATTATAACAAATATGAGGTGAAAATTGCAAGAAATGGCCGCCATCTTTAATTTCTTCATTTTGATCTGATCCTAACAAAAATCGATATCTGGGGATCCAAGAGGTTCTTTATAACGAATCTGAGGTAATAATTGCGTAAAATGGCCGCCATCTTTAATTTCTTCAGTTTTCATCCTATCTTGATAAAAGTTGATATCTGAGGGTCCGAGAGGTTCAATATAACAAATATGAGATGAAAATTACGAGAAATGGCCGCCATCTTGAATTTCTTGATTTTTGATCCGATCCTAACAAAAATCGATATCTGGGGACCCAAGGGGTTCTTTATAACGAATCTGAGGTCATAATTGTGTAAAATGGCCGCCATCTTAAATTTCTTCAGTTTTCATCCTATCATGATAAAAATTGATATCTGAGGGTCCGAGAGGTTCATTATAACAAATATGAGGTGAAAATTGCAAGAAATGGCCGCCATCTTTAATTTCTTCATTTTTAATCAGATCCTAACAAAAATCGATATCTGGGGATCCAAGAGATTCTTTATAATAAATCTGAGGTAAAAATTGCGTAAAATGGCCGCCATATTGAATTTCTTCAGTTTTCATCCTATCTTCATAAAAATTGATATCTGAGGGTCCGAGAGGTTCATTATAACAAATATGCGGTGAAAATGGCGAGAAATGGCCACCATCTTGAATTTCTTCATTTTTGGTCCTATGCTAACAAATATCGATATCATGGGGATCTAAGAGGTTCGATATAACGAATCTGAGGTCATAATTGCGTTAAATGTATATCAAATTGATTGTTTTGATTTCCGTTTTCGTCATTCAACTCGTTTTAACGAGCTATTAGGAGAGCGGTTCTCAAGATGGAGCTGATGCTGAACCCTGGCAGTGACTAGTGAAACTCAAATTTGGTCCAACATACGCGACTTCTATTCACGTCATTCGACTCGTGTTAACGAGCAATTAGGAGAGAAATTCACAAGATCGAGCTGGTGCTGAACCCCAGTACCTAGTGGAACTCAGGTTTGGTGAAAGATACGCGTGTGCTGTTTTCGTTAATCGACTCATGTTAACGAGCAATTAGGAGAGCAGTTCACAAGATGGAGCTGATGCTGAACCCTGGTAGTAATATGTATGTACCTAAGTTTTAAATACGATGTAAGGAAAATTAACAAAATAAAAACATAAATTAGCAATAATTCGCTTACTTTAACTTATACCGGAAAGTCCAATTGAAGTCGGTTTTTTTTTCTTTAAAATTATTTACGTGACTGAATTATTATTACTACAAGATGTTGACAAAAACCCTGTCAATAATCGGTATCTTACTTAGTATCCGTATAGCGTATTTCATACGAACATCGCTAAGCGATGTTCCTATGGATTTTTATACAATATATGAACACTTGTATTTTTTATAATTTCTATAGTGGCATACGACATCTTCCACCATTCAAAATTTCGCGTCCTTCGCTCTTTTTGCTGACGTATAAAAACTAGTGTATGTTACAGCTCATAATTGGTTCTTAAAATTCTCGGGTCTAGTCTATTATTCCAAAACTACACTTTTCTACTCCAGCACTTCTATCTGTCAATTAGATGACTGACAGCGATATTAAAAAAATATACATTATAACGTTGTTTATGGTATTACATAAGAACACTGCTCATATGGATTTTCATACAATATATTAGCACTATTGATTTCTTTTTAATTTCTATAGTGGGCAAACGACGTGTTCCATATTCTGCCACCTTTCGAGATTTTGCTTATTTCGCTATTCTGGCTGTCGTAGAAAAAGTAGCGTATGCAACCACTCATAATTGGTTCTTAAAACTCGAGGGTCGCCATTACAAAACGAGAGGAAGTCGAGTTTTGTAATAATAGACCCGAGATAGGCAGCCCTTATTATATCACTGTTGCATAAACTACTATTATGCGACTGTCCATAATAAAGGGAATTACAACACGAATGTAGGTGTATACTAACATCATACGAGCGTTTTAATGCCTAATTATGTATGGTTGCATACACTACTTTATCTACACACATAATTATCATAAGTGCTCTAAGATGGGTTCAAAGACTTGCATTGTTACTAAGTAGTGCTATTTGTAAAATATCTATAGATTATAGATACTATTACGAGATGATTCTGGTATTGGCACAAAGGTCCTAAGCGCCGGTGCTTAAGACTTTTGTTTTAATTCCCCCATTTTGAAAATTTCCAAAAAATTAATCGAGATTTTTTTAAATGTAATTATCGAACATGCTTACAGAATTTAAAATCTCACAAGAATTGGTTGATAAATGCGACCTGTAGAGAAGAAGAAGTGGATAGACGGACATGCAGCCGGACACACGAAAGCATTTTTGCCCAAGCTAAAACGGAGCGAAGTCGCTTCGCACGCTCAAGGAAATAAAAAAAAGTAATAAAATTAAATTGAACACATACAGGATCAAATTTTGCATATTTTTTCACTTGTAAACAGAAAAAAACCCAACAAAAAATGACAGGTTAAAATGGCGGCGTTTAAATCTAGAATAAACACCTTCTTGATTTTGACAGCTGTTCCAAATTTAAACTCATTACCTATAGTGTTCAGTAGGTAATATTAAAATTACAGTTCCGTTAATTCCTGCTGATTGCCTATGGTATCTGAACGCATTTTAAAGCACTGATGATATGTGCGTCGATAAAATGTTTTTGTCCTCTTTGTCTAAAGCAGTGTCAAACTCATATTGCTTCATTTGAATTTGGCATTAAAGATTGCACCCCTTTTTACATCCCTTGGGATACCGTCGGGCCCGAATGTCCGAGGGCTATAGGGTCGACACTTAATGACATATGTCCGTCTAGGTTTCCTTTACAAAATGAAAATTATATAATGTGTGTTTGAATTTATTTTATATTTTGCTAAGCAAAATTAACACTTAAACTAACCAGGATAGGTATCGCAAGTGATGAAAACACAAAATTCCTAGCGCGCTAGGTTGCGCAAATATTGCTTAATAACTAAGAGATAAGCTTACCTACTATTGTCTGGCTTTCATATTCTGATCTAAATTATACATTTTACATTTGAATATTGATATAACATGATTCCCTTGTAAGAAAATGCGTCGTCCCTACACGCCGTCCGTCCACTCGTCATGTCCAGGCAGGGGCGGGCGATATGCAAAGTCGGTGCCACAGCGTGAGGGGTGTCGGCATTATTACGCGTCATAGGCAGCCCGCGCGCAGGGTTGCCGCTGATGGGTGTTTAGGCAATGTAAAATGTGATAATATATTTAAAAACTAACAGAATTCTTGTTAGTTGCTCCAAATTAGTATTAAAAAGTTGAGAAAAATCGTAAATAAAGTATACCGGCCTCTTGAGTACCTACATGGCAAATTGGCAATAGCGTGTGTTTTGCTCCTAAAATAAAAATAGTTCGCAGAGAAATGTTTTGTAGTTATGATACCTATGGACTATATATTTTGATAGGGTTTTGGGGTAGGTATTTGATTGCAATAAAAACCTGTTCAATTTTAAAATATACACACCTATAACCCTTTACGGCAGGAAGGTCAAATTATTTGTGTGATCCTTAATTATTGCGCTAAAGTCAAACCACGTTATCTCTGCCGAGCAAATGAACTGTCAAACTTTAAGTGTTGTTTTAAAAGTCAAACTTCTATTAAATTATGACGTTTACTTAACAAAATCTAGGAAATTTAGCATAGACGGACTCTAGGCTTGGTTCCATATACTAATATGCGTAAACAATAAATAGCAATGGTCTTGACAACCCTAGTGAAATACACTGAATGTAGAGAGAGATACTGGAGCACCCCTGCTATACGTATCTTATCTATAGAAGCCATGAAACTAATTAAATATTCTCGTTGACGTTTGAAGGGCCAGTGTAGACAACTGACAGATCAAGTTATTATTACATGCGTTTTGGAACGCCTCGCCGCTCTCGCACTTCGCAACTATTTATTACTCGATATGGGTACTTTTATGGATTTACTAGCATTGCCCGTTGTCATTCGTGTGGAATTTTATCTTAACTTTAATAACTGTCATCTATTGAAATGCTAAACACATATTTACACTTAACCATTGTGAGCAAAAGAAGCCCTATCGAAACGCGAAAACCCGTTAAGGCCGGTTTCGAACCCTGCGAGAAAAGATGAAAAAGATCTGAGATTATTTTCGTAACCGTGAAACCCTAAAAAGTAAGGTATATTCGGGACATGCTGAATATCTGAAAAATTCCGAAAATCACAGGAACAGCACCATAAATGCATCTTATTAGGTCATATTCCGACGGTTTTCTATGTCCGAACATAAGTACCTACCCGAATACACCCTACCTCCTTTATTTACATTACGACGACAGTTGCAAATAAAGTAGCAACATTGTGTGATCAAAATTATGCTTCATGAAATATTAAAACTTGAATTCCATCAAATAGAGGCGACATGTTCAATTGACACCCGAGCAAGCAGCGGAGCTGTACAGGGGCCACTACGGGCGCCACCACTTCCCGCACCTGGTGGCGCACATAGCGCGTGCACCAGTCATCGCGCTCGTGCTCGCGGCCCACAACGCGATACAGAAGTGGAGGACGCTCATGGGGCCAGCCAGGTACCTACTTACATACCTATATACTTACATACTTATATACCTCGCATTGTCTCGATGAATATCAATTAACGGCTAGCTATCAGTCAGCTATAAAAGCTTGTTGTCAAAAATCTTATTTCGGTCTATAGGTCACATCTTATTTTTTAACCATTTTGTGCCCTCACGCAGCAAGCAGCCAATGGCAGGCTAAACAAATTCGTTGCTTGCCGATTGCGTCGAGCAGAAAAATAGTGTACAGACCTTGGCCAGTAAATAATAAAGCCTCAGATCACATGTTTGTCGATCTCAGCTTCACTTCGGACGACAATTACACGAGATCTGAGACATTACTTTACAGGCCTCGGTACGTAATCTACTATTTTCAACAGACTTCAAAATTTCAAATAATTTTAAAGAAAAAAAACCGACTTCAATTCGACTTCCCGGTAAAAGTTAAAGTAAGCGAATTATTGCAGTTAACTTCAAACATATTAATCACCATATGAGTAACTACCTTTGAAAGTTAAGGAGCTCTCTAAATGCCTGAGGGATTGCATCATAAGATCACAGCTAAAATTAAATGGGACCACCTTCGAGGTACCTTCTCACAAATAAGGGAAGAATGCGAGCGAGCTGCTGCACGCAGTGTGAAATCCAAAACATGTCGAGCTATTTTCGACAATATTAACGGCAGTATAAATACTTACGGGAGTTTTATGTAAAAAATGTAATTTATGTTTTTATTTTGTTAATTTTCCTTACACCTTATTTAAAACTTACATACATACATACATATTACTACAAGGGTTCAGCATCAGCTCCATCTTGTGAACTGCTCTCCTAATTGCTCGTTAACATGAGTCTATTAATGAAAACCGCACACGCGTATGTTTCACCAAACCTGATTTCCATTAGGTACTACCAGGGTTCAGCATCAGCTCCATTAATTCCTGATGATATCCATCATCAAAATATAATTAAAATCAAATAGGACTACCTCGAAGGCATTTCGTAACAAACAAAAGATGAATGTCTCAAAGATACAGCTGGGGCCCGCGAATTATAGAGCAGTTCCTCTTTGATATCCCTGGTCGTCATCATCAGGTCTGCTCCACCAAACTGGTAGGTTTTGTAAAGAAATGCTCGAGTTTCTCAAGAAAATACCCTAATTACTATGCATGTGCCTTTCAAATTTGAGGAGTTCCCTCAGTTCCTCATGGATCCCATCATCAGAATTAGATTTTGAAAAAAACGGGACCAATCTGAAACCATCTACTTTCAAAAAACAAAAAAAAAACAAATCAGTTCAGTAATGACTGAGTTATGCGTGAACATCCATAAAAAAAAGACGAATTGAGAACCTCCTCATTTAGAAATTTTGAAGTCGGTTGAAAAGAGGAGGTTCTCAAATCGTGTTTTTTATGTTTGTTCTTAGAACTCCATCAATACTGAGCCGATTTTTAAAATATTTTTTCATCTGAAAGGAGATGATTCCAGATTAGTCCCATTTTGTTCAAAATGAATTTCTGATGATGGGATCCATGAGGAATTGAGGGAACTCCTCAAATTTGAAAGGCACATGTATGATGATTTGGGTGTTTTCTTAAGACACTCAAGTACATATTTCTGTACGAAAACCATCAATTTGGTGGAGTGGACCTGATGATGCAGACCAGGGATGGCAAAGAGGAACTGCTTGGTAATTCCCAGCTCTTTTGTGACATTCATCTTTTGTTTGTAACGAAATAACTTCAAAGTAGTCCCATTTGATTAGAATTCTAATTTAATCTGATTCTCATGGTGGAGTTCATGAAGAATTGAGAGAACTCCTCAAATTTTAACGGCACATGCATTGTGAATCAGATATTTTTGAAGGAAACTGGCTAACTCAAACTAACTCAACATTTAACTTTTACGGGGAAGGCCAATTAAAGTTGTTTTTTTAATGTCTTGCAGAGTAGAAGAAGCTCAAGCGTACTGGCCAGATAGCCTACGCGCCTGCTATGGACGGCGCACCCCTTACGGCGAGTATTTCAACGGTCTGCACGGCAGCGAGAACCACGCCGAGGCCGTTCGGGAGATACACTTCTTCTTTCCCAGTAGTAGGTTTATGTGCACAGAGACTTTATTGCGACTTTTCTGCTAGAGCCTAATGACCAAAGTCTATTTTAGTAATTCCTACCTACGTCCTTGCGACTGACGCTAATCATATTTTAATCCAATCTTCGTTTAGTGTACTTAAATGTAAAAATATTGAGTCTGCCCATTAGATATAACTATCTTAACTTAACTACTAACTATCACAATCATTATGGTTTTGGACCTGCTGGTGATAACAATATCGTCCGCATATTTTTTTTTATATTTATTTATTTACAAAAGGAGATCCAACAGCTAACTAAATGACAATGGAATCTTAAATAGATATATAGAGCCAATTACAGGAACTCGCAAATAGATATGTGATAAAAACATATACTTAAATAACACGCATCACATACACACACGCACACACACACACACACACACACACACACACACATATTGCACACATGAGAGAGATAAGATTCCAAAACTAACAACATTCGCTGTATAAGCAAAACCTACTACCGGTGACAGGACATCGATAGTGTAAAAACAAAAAGAAAAAAAAACCGGCCAAGAGCATGTCGGGCCATGCTCAGTGTAGGGTCCCGCAGTTTACTGTCCGTCACAATAGGCAACCTTAAAAAGTGTTTTAATAGATACCATGCTCAATATGCATATAATAATTAACAATTCGATGATACTTTCGATCACACCCGTCCAGCATGCCTACCACGAACTTCGAAAATTGGCATTGACGGGAAAACCTCTTTGTCACTCCAATATGCAAGTGTGACAGAGATGAAGATACCAATCCGCAATCGTTCGATTTTCGTGGTATAGGCCCAGACCCCATCAACTCCGGAAACACAGTGCCATCTCTCGGGCAATTGGGTTACTAATTTACACAAAATAGACGGGTTGTGTATGTTTTCGGGTCGTAACTTTTAATCGCGTGAATCGATTTGAATATTTTTTTTCTTATTAGAAGGAAGATACGTGCGGGATGATAAATTAAGTACTCAAGATAAAAAAAGTGTTTGCATATACAGTTAAGGTACAAACTTAATTCCGAAATTATTTTGTGAAATTTTTCAAAAACTATTCAACCAATCAAGTTGAAAATAGTTTTCCAAGAAAGTTCTTATTAAGTTCTACTTTTGTAAATTTTTCATATTTTTTTAACTTATAGTTCAAAAGTTAGAGGGGGGGGGACATATTTTTTAAACTTCTGGAGCGATTATTTCCGAAAATGTTTACTTTATCAAAAACTGGTCTTAGTAAACCCTCATTATTTTACAAATACCTATCCAATGATATGCCACACTCTAGGGTTGAAACGAAAAAAAAATCACCCCCCACTTTACGTGTATGGGAGGTACTCTAAAAAAGAAATTATAACCATTTTTTATTTTACCACTTTGTTGGCGTGACCAATATACATATTCTTACAAAATTACAGCTTTCTAGTACTTACAGTCACTGAGATTATCCGCGGACGGACGGACGGACAGACAGACAGACAGACAGAGCGAAACTATAAGGGTTCCTAGTTGACTACGGAACCCTAAAAAGACTGAAAAACTAAGAACAAATTAAAGAGTTATGTTATAAACTTATAACTTAGATACTACATATACAAGCACTCGCTTACGAGATAAATACAAAATGCCTAATTGAAACACATTTCCGTCAATTTGCGCCTCACGGAGGGAATGTCACAATTAATGCCGCTATTTGTATGGTGTTATAATCCACCAGGCCGTTGATACCAAGTTGGCGAGTTGTAGCCTCCAACACCAGGTTGAACACTATAGACGAAAGTGCATCTCCCTGTTTGACTCCAGAATATACTTCTTAAGGCTCGGATACTTCGTTTTGAATGGCAACTACAGATTTGGAGTGGGCTAGAGTAGTGTTTACCAGTCTTAGCAATTTGCTTGGCACTCCGAGCAGTAACATGCTATGCAGTATTTGAGATCGTTTGATACTATAGAAAGCCTGCTTAAAGTCTACAAACATATGGTGTAGATTTAAATTGTATCCGTAGGCCTTCTCCACCATTTGCCGCATTAGATGTATAGGGTCAGTTGTGGAGCGATTCGGCTTGAAACCACACTGATAGTCTATATAAACTTTAACTACTTATTTGTTATCCATGGCCACGATATAAGGTTTACCGATGGTTATGCAGTAAAGGGTGTTGCTGTTTGTAGTTTTTAGGAAGTGTACCTAATATGTATTCAATATAATGTACCTATTACAAATGCAATTTCCATTCTTTCTATTTCTACGAGAATCTTATAATCGGCCATTTCATTTCTACAGTTACTTAATAATACGTCAAATCATTGATTAATTCCGAGGTTGATACAAACTCAATTCATTTGCATTTGCAGTGGTAGTCGGCCCTATCCTCCGCCGCTGGCAAGTAAGGGACTACATTCAGAAGCACTTGACGGCGGTGCTCACGCCAGCGCTGACGGCGCTGGCGCACGAGCGGCCGGCCGAGCCCGTGCTGTGGCTGGCCGAGTACCTGCTGGTGAACAACCCTAACGAGCCGCAGGTGGCGCCGCAGGCGCGCGACATGCGGGAGGACGAGAGGTGCCACACGCCTCAGCCCAGCGAGCTGTCCCATGACTAACTTATACTTTCGTACCCAAATGATGCCTAGTCATATAAAGTCCGTGAGCTTTCGGGCGTCGACGATAACACGCAAAGGTAAAGCAGGACAGCAGTTTCATATTCGCATGTTTCCATCGAAATCCGAAGGTTTTTCTTTAAGCTCACGGACCGTATTAATCATCCGCTATCCCCGCGGTAGTAGTAGTAGGCAGGTGGCGCTTGTACGATGACGCCCAATGTTTGCGGTTAACGATTATTATTATTTTTCTACTCCAGCCCTTCCATCTGTCAATTAGATGTCTGAGCGACATTAAAAAAGTATACATTACAACGTTGTCTATGGTATTCCTTAAGAACATCGCTAAGCGATGCTCCTATGGATTTTCATACAATTACATACATACATAATTTCGTAGAAATACTTATTATATCACTGTTGCATAATAGTAGTTTATATACCCACATGTCATTAGCTCTCAATAATGCGTTCAAAAATCGCATATAAAGGCCCCCATAATAATAAACTTTTTTGTTGAAACAAATTTCTTATCTGTGATAATGTTATTATAGCTAAATAACATTATCGAATTTTGTTCAAATTTCGAACACATCTGACACAAGAAAACACCCGTGTGATGTAATTATGAAACGAGGCGCCAGCCGAGTTTTAATGCCTTTCATTATATACAATCACATAAACTAGGTACTATAATAAGGGTTCTTTAAACTTAAGGGTCGCCGTTACAAAACGAGACGAAGTCGAGCTTAATAATAGACCCGAGAGTTTTAAGAACCAATCATGAGCTGTTGCATACGCTGTTTTTTCTACGACAGCTAAAATAGCGTAAAGAGCTAAATCTTGAAAGGTGGCAGAATGTGGGACAAGTCATATGCCCAGTATAGAAATTAAAAACAAAAACAGTGCTAATAATACTGTATAAAAATCCATATGAGCAGTGTTGTTATGGAATACCATAGACAACGTTATGTGTACTTTACAACCGACTTCAATATTTCAAAAGGAGGAGGTTCTCAATTCGACTGTATTTTTTTTTTTTTTAATGGATGTTCACTCATAACTCCGTCATTACTGAACCGATTTGAATTTTTTTTTTGTTTTCTAAAAGTAGACGGTTCCTGGTTGGTCCCGTTTTTTTCAAAATCCATTTCTGATGATGGGATCCATGAGCAACTGAGGGAACTCCTCAAATTTGAAAGGCACATGCATGCTGATTTGGGTGATTTCTTAAGAAACTCGAGCATTTCTTTACGAAAATCATCAATTTGGTGGAGTGGACCTGATGATGAAGACCAGGGATGGCAAAGTGGAACTGCTTCGAAATTCTCAGGACTATGATCCGATTTTAAAAAATATTTTTTTGTCTGTATATAGATGGTTTCAGAATTGTCCCGTTTTTTTCAAAATCAATTTCTGATGATGGGATCCATGAGGAACTGAGGAAACTCCTCAAATTTGAAAGGCACATGCATGATGATTTGGGTAGTTTCTTAAGACACTCGAGCATTTCTTTACGAACATCATCAATTTGGTGGAGTGGACCTGATGATGAAGACCAGGGATGTCAAAGTGGAACTGCTTGGTAATTCCCAGGACTATCGCCCGATTTTAAAAAATATTTTTTTTTCTGAAAATAGATGGTTCCAGATTTGTTCCGTTTTTTTCAAAATCAATTTCTGATGATGGGATCCATGAGGAACTGAGGGAACTCCTCAAATTTGAAAGGCACATGCATGATGATTTGGGTAGTTTCTTAAGACACTCGAGCATTTCTTTACGAACATCATCAATTTGGTGGAGTGGACCTGATGATGAAGACCAGGGATGGCAAAGTGGAACTGCTTGTTAATTCCCAGCTCTATCATCCGATTTGAGACATTCATCTTTTCTTTGTAAAGAAATACCTTCAAGATAGTCCTATTTGATTATAGTTCTATTTTGATGATGGGCTTCATGAGGGATTGAGAGAACTCCTCAAATTTTAACGGCACATGCATTCTGATTTGAGGGTTTCCTTAAGTAACTAAAACAGTGTTTTGGCGGAGCCAAAATTTTGATGAACTTGATCTGATGATGAAGACCAGGGATCGCAAAGTGGAACTGGTTAATAAACCTTGCTCTACTTATTATCCTAGTTGTGACATTCATCTTTTTGATTTGATTTATATTCTGATGATGGAGTTCTAGAAGAATTCAGAGAACTCTTCAAATTTGAACGGCAGGTTAATTGTGATTAGAGGGTGTTCATAATTAGCTTAGGCATTTTCTTACTGTGGCCATCATTTTGCTGGAGTGGACCTGATGTTGATAATCAGGGATGGCATAATGAATATGCTCATTAATTTACAGTCTGTCATCCAATTTAACACATTGTTATTTTGTTTGTTTAAAGGTCTACAAGGGAGTTCCGTTTCATTATACTTCAAATGTAATGATGGAAGCCCTAGGACATTAAGAAAGCTCCTCAATTTTCAATCGTACACGTGCGGTGTATTGGATATTTGTGAAGTAAACTGGCTAACTCAAACAAATTCTTAATTTCACTTTTACCGGGAACCAAATGAAGTCGGTTTTTTTTTTCTTAAAAATTATTTAATATCGCTGTCAGTCATCTAATTCACAGATAGAAGTGCTGAAGTACAAAAACTACTATTTCTTATTTTACATCGTGCGTAAGTTTCGCGCGCGTGATAGCGACACGCTTCCTAGCCGCAGATCAGGCAGATACTTTATATGTTGGTAACTATGACAGAAATTATGTTATGTTAAATTTAAATTTACATGGTACAAATAAAACTAGCATAACATTTTCCCAATTTTATTCGTAGAAACATGTTACAAATCAGTATATCACAGGCTGAAGTGAACCTATTGAAAGATAACAAACATAGGCTGTGATTAAATCAAATTACACTTGCTTAAGTCTCGATTATTTTACGTACTTGCACAAATAAACTATACTAAAAATACCCTCTTAAAAATAAATGTTACATAGATATTTTTAAAGCAGTATAAGATTGAATTATTAGAATTCATGAATTATTGCTATTAAGGTTATTTGACACTACTGTGACTATTATTACTCTATCCGTCCGTTTCTAATAAGTACACTTCTTTAGAAAAATATATCTATACATTCACTAGTTGAATTAGGATAAAGAGTGTTTTTTCTCCTATTTTCCTGCCGATATAATAGTCCCAGTAGGTTTAATGGATTTATACCAACTTACAGCTACACAATTTGGTAAAAAAATCATGACTTAATTTAACTGGAGATTGCTGATAACCGCCACGCCTCCCCACAATGGCATCTGAAACAAGCATTTAACATTGTAGAGCCGTTACTTTCATATTGTATAGACATCTGGCGCGAGTGCTGTAATTATACCAATTTGTGTAAAATATAGAAAGGACCGTGTGCAAATTCGCCCCAAACCCAACAGAGCTGAGAGTTATCTCATTTGATACGTATTTTTATTTACTTATTTTCTTTATATGGACACCAACTTGAATTCCGTTGCAGAACTGAGATATTTAGACTTTTGTCAGTCAATAATTAGTACATTAATGCACCCGAGTGGTATGCGTAACCCCCTAACAAAACAAAAGGCTGTGTGGATCCGCCATCATCGCAGAGCGGTTGTGAATATTTTACTTACATAATACTGGCGTTTAAATATGAATATCTCAGATCTGCAATAGAATTCAACTTGTTGCCTCCGAAATGAAGCAGACAATAAGACCTGTTTGAAGACATAAGTCTCATCTCTGTTGGTTTTGCGGCGAGCCCCCATACAAATTTGCCCATGGTCCTTTACCGTTTTCAAATGTGTTGTGAAAGGTTGACCATGAACCTAGAACCTCATTTGCTTCAGTCTCACAATGACTAGAACACAAAATAAAATTACTACATCAATTTTAGTCTTCATCGCGAACGGTCTAGAATACGATATGACCACTTTTTTACATCACTAGGTAGGTTAGGTTCGTTAGTTATCTTCAAATGGCCGATGGCCAAACAGCACAGCTACCCTTCGACATAGCTAACGTGAATTTGAAAAATGTAGGCATTTTGTGCTCTAGACCGTTCGCGATGTAGACTACTGGCACTTGTCCCACCAGCGGCGATCGGCGATCAGCAAGTAGCGTTTGTTCTACGCGGGCGAGTGATTCTTTAAGGAAAAGTACTCGCCGGCAGTGTCAACGGCCAGCGATGACTTATAAATATATCCATCTCTTTTATTTACACGGAAGCGATTATCTTTTGTTCGTTTCTTGGGCGAGAAAATTGCCGATAGCTCATCGCTTACTCGCGCTTGGTGGGACTAGTGCCAAAATCGATGTGGTAATTTTATGGACCTAATCATTTTGTATTCCAGCTAATCAATGAGCAATCTAAATGTATAATAAAAAAAAAATGTATGATTATATATGTTGGTTTTCCGAATAAAATAAACAATACTAACGTTCAGTGCTTGCGCGAGTGCAGGTGCACGAAAGCGGCGTTGGAGTCTGCGCAGAGGCCGATCTTCTGGCACACAGCCTTGGTGCCGTACTGCTGAATCAGGTGGATCACGGAGTCGCCGTAGATCTCCATCAGGGTGTGGCACTGGAATACAAACAAGAGTGATGATTAGTCAAAGCGATGGATGCAATTCGCGAGAGCTATAAAAAAACCAAAACGGTCATGACCCTAAGTGATGAGCCAATTAGGGACCAATGTCGCCATTGCTACGTAGTAGCACGTAGTACTTTAGAAGGTGTCCAAAAATATTAGTCAGAAACAATCCTTACAATGTTAAATCTTAAAATGCAAAATATGTTTATGATAACTGATAAGCTATGATTTCTAAGTGTTAATTGTAAAAATTAATAATAATGTACCGATATTTGAATTTCCAAAGAGAATTGATAATGTCTCAAGACGGTTACTGTTCGTGGTTTAAAAAAAACTCGTTATACTTTCTACATACCCTCTGTGAGTATTTGGCGGGCAACAGAGCGCACGACTTCTCGACGACGTGCACGATGTCGCGGTCCACCTTGTCGTCGCCGAGCACCTTCTTCACGGCCACCACCGCCGTCTCGCACACGGCGCAGTTCAGCACGTCCTCTGTACGAACGTACCATATCATTAACAATTACGAGTAAATAAAATCAGATTTATCGGAAGAAAACATAATGTCGATTTCAAGAGACTTAATTTTTCATGAAACGGCTATGCTCCAAAAACTAGTTTTTGCACGGCACGGGTTAGTTCATGTGCATATGTAACATTGCGCGCAGGAGTCGTACGCATTGGAGGCCGTGCTACATGATTTAAATCTCAATTAATAACTCATTTGTAGCAGCCTCTGTAAAAGGGCACAGGGTAACATCCTTTGTAAACGCATCGGGCTGTCAAACCTTACCAAGTGTCACTATGACAGCTCGCCCTTAGCCGATGCCTTTGACACGGTACACATCCCGTCCTCTTACCTCCTAGAATATTAATACATTGTAAAATACTTCTAATAAGATTATATTAATAAAAACCCTGAAGACTTTAAACATCCGTTTTATTGAAGATCATACACATTCAAACTTCTAGCCCTTCTCCTGCCTATGTATCCTACAAGATACACTTTTTGTTTGGAACTTGTGTCCTATTTTAGATTTATTCAAAGTTTACTTCCTAGAGTTTATGACACCACACGATTCCTTTAAGCCTTTTAGGTTACCTTTGATGGTGGAGATGGCGCGGTTCTCGTCGCACAGCTTGAGTTCGCGGCAAATCTCATCGGGCTCGAGCTCCTGCGCCAGCAGGCTGATGATGAGGTTGGCGTACTTCTCCACAAACTGGTCGCAGTCGGCCTTCACCGACTTGGGCATGCGCTTGCAAATGCCATGGACTACGTTTTTGATCTCGTCCTGAAAAGTAATTCCAAATAAATGTATAATTATTTTATTTATTTTAGTAAGGACCGCTTGCGCCAACCAGGGTAAACCACTCTTTAACTCATATTTAAACATAATTATCAAACGGGTCTAACGCGAATTCACTGATTTACCTTATTTACCGACGTTTCGACACAGGTCTACCCCAAATTTCTACATAGACTTTTCGTTGGGTAGTTACACAAATCTCTGTTTTGACATTTGCTGGGACATCAGTCAGCCGCGACCATGACCAGTGAAACCTGTGTCGAAACGTCGGTAAATAAGGTAAATCAGTGAATTCGCGTTAGACCATGTGTTCAAATCGCGAAAGTTTTAAATGTTATAACTCTTTAACTCTTGTGGCTGCATCCAGATTACGCGCGGCAAAACTCTTTCGTGGGGCAAACATTCGTGCCGCACCCTTTGCTACGCATAATCTGAACCGGCTTTACATCCCTGACCCTTGTCATGAAATATTATAAAAAGAATCAAGAATTTAGAAGACATTTTTGGTACGGTATTAAGTTTTGCGAAATTTGGTATGGCTAAAAACCCGCGAAATATTCGTGGTAGTAGCATACCTGGTTGTGTTTGTCCTTGATCTCGTCGTCGATCTCCTTCATGACGAACTCGCACATGACGCACAGCGTCTTGGCCTGCACCTGCTGCACCACGCGCCCGTTCACCGTGTTGTCGGGGATTTCGTTCGTTTCTACAAACAGCAATGTTAGATCAAGCCTCCGGTTGTACAATGAAATTAATGAAACTGTTGTACGGTCGTGACCCATTGCGCAAACGGTTTCCTTTGTATTTCAATACAGTTTATCCACCTTAAGTGGGTGGTGGATCACAAATTAAAGACTTTGACTGTAATTCATTTCAACTCTCACTCTTGACGTAATTTATGTTTTTTTAACGTAAAATTGTGCTGTGAGAGTGTGTAAGAAAGGAAAATCTTATAAATATTTACATAAAAACTATTACCCACATTTAAATGAAAGAATATTACCATAAAGGCAGGATAATTTTATTAACTTGAGGTCTTCAATATCTACTATTAGATATCTCAAAGTTATTCTATTTTAAGTATAGGATATGTTTGCTTCTCGAGCTGTTGACAAATAACAACCTTTTTTTTTTTTTTTTTTTTTTTGTCGAAGTGGGGAATGCATTTACGCATCGTCCCCCCCGGCCGCGGGAAGGCCATAATGGGGGGGGTATGTGGGACTCCCTCTTTCGGCCCCCTCTCCTAACGAGAGGGGGGGGAAGAGGACTACCCACTAAACCCCACTCCGGCGTTTCACCCTCGCTGTCGTTTATTTGGGGGCGCAGTGGGATTTGTCATTGGACATTCTACCACAGCGCCCCCCCAACTGCCCAGCTTAGCGCTTGGGCATCCGCACTACTGGAGGGGGGAGATTAGAAACGCTTAGTCTCCCCCCCGAAGACTCGAGTAGGGCCGTGCATTGCGGGTCCCGAACCCGCAAGCCCCACTACAGGTCTCGGCGAGCAAAATTGCGTCGCCGTCGGCCCTGCCGCCTGCGTCGGAGCGGAAGCGCGTCAGGCGCTTCTTCGCGCTCTCTCTCTGCTGCCTCCTTCTGCAACATGACTTGTTCGCAGAAGGAGGTCACCGCCTTCCATTTCCTCTCGCTGCCCAGCATCGCCTCAAAGACGCTGTGCAGCGAGAGGTCCCTCAGACCCGTGACTGCCACCATTTCCGCCCTTTCCACGGCCCAGCGATTACACTCCTCTAGAGTGTGCTGGGCCGTGTCATCATCTGCCCCACATTCCAGGCATTCGGGACCTGGCTCCCGCCCTATCTTATGCAGGTAGTGTCCGAAGCAGCCGTGTCCGGACACCACCTGCGTGACCCTGTAAGATAGGGTCCCTCCCTTCCTCTTGAGCCAGTCCTCCATTATTGGGAGGATGCCCCCTATAGTGCGGACTCCGTAGTGGGCATCCTCCAGGGCATCCCTCCATCGGGCGTGAAGGCGCTCCGCTGCTGCCCTCTCGGCCCTTTCCGCCTCCTCGGGGTCTGGGGCCTCCCCTCTCCCTCTTGCCTCCGCCCGCCTCTGGTACCTGTCCGCAAGGACTTCAGCGTCCAGTTCCCAGGGCGGGGTGCCAGCGAGGATGCAGGCTGCTGCGTGGGAGGTGGTGCGATAGGCCCTGGTGATCCGCTGGGCCACTACCCTCTGCGGTCTTCGGAGCAACGCCCTCGTTCCCTCCTTGAGCCGTTCGGCCCAAATTGGCGCTCCATAGAGCGCCATGCTGCGGACGACCCCGGCGTACAGTCGCCTGCAGGGGGCATTAGGCCCTCCTATGTTTGGCAGCAAGCGGCCCAACGCCATTGCGGCGCCCACTAGGCGAGGAGCTAGCCTTCTCAGGTGCTCCTCAAAGGTCCACTTTCTGTCCAGGACGAGGCCCAAGTATTTTAAGTGCGCCCCGACCCGGACAGACTCGCCGCTCACCCGCAGTGCAGTGTCCGCCCTCACCCTCCAACCCCTCGGGCCCCCCAGGACCATGGCTTCGGTCTTGGTGATGGACACCTCGAGTCCGAGCAGCCTGATTCGGTGGACCGTCAACTCTGTTGCCACCTCTGCCCTCCTCATCACCTCCTCCATCTCCCTCCCCCGCACGGCCACCAGTGTGTCATCCGCATAACACACGGTGACCATGCGCGGGAGTTGTACCCCCCGGATTACCCAGTCGTAACCGAGGTTCCACAGGAGGGGGCCCAGGACGGACCCCTGTGGAACCCCGCACGACATGGCCCTCTCCTTTCGAAGCCCCCTCTGCTCGTAGAGCACTACCCGCCCCGTCAAGTAGTGCTCCACGGTTCGCCTCAAATATGCGGGCACTCCATGGAAGCGGAGTGCCTCGCCAATAGCCTCATAAGGGAGGGAACCAAACGCATTGGCGATGTCGAGTGACACCGCCACTACTCCCTCCCCTTTACCCTCCGCCCTCACACCAAACGCCCTGAGTGCGCTGACTGCATCCAGCGTGGACCGCCCCTTGCGGAACCCGAACTGGTTGGGACTTAAGTTCGGGCCCGTTCCAGCCAAGTGTCGCTGGATGCGGGAGGCCAGAACTCGCTCAAAGAGCTTGGCGGCCTCGTCCAGCAGCACTATGGGGCGGTAACCAGCGGGGGAGTCTGCTGGACGCCCCTCCTTTCTAAGCAGGCAGAGCTTTCCCTCCTTCCAGCGCCCCGGGAAGCGCCCTTCCTTCATGCAGTCTTCCATAAGGGATTTGAGGCGCTCCCCGAGGTGTTTCAGGGCCAGCCACAGAACTCTCCCCGGCACTCCGTCCGGCCCAGGGGCTTTTCGTGTGGCCCTGACTCTCTCCGCCGCCAGCTCAAACTCCTCCTCGGTTATGGGGGGGACGTTAAGGGGTCCGCCTGGATTCACCTCCGGGGGGGCCATTACCGGTGGGGCGAAGTCCGGCGCCTCCGGAAAAAGGCCCTCCACAACCCTGGACAGTAAATTTGGGTCCATTTGATCCATGGGGGGTGCGCTTTTAATCTTGTTGCGCACCATTTTGTAAGGCCGTCCCCATGGATCTTGGTTGAGCGACACCAAAAACTCCTCCCACTTTTCGACAAATAACAACCTAGAGTGCGATATGTATGAATAAATCCAATCGTAAAACATTTCAAAATTAAATTATGAAACCCTCCAACTAACCGATATCAACATGCTTCTCCTTCATAGAGTCTGGCAGCAGCGAGATGCCCTTCCTCGGCTTGATCCTCGGCTGCGTGAACCACTTGTCGATGCTCTGGCTGGTGATCTTCAGCGGGTCCTGCAGGTCGTTGGTGCAGAGACGGAGGTACACGCAGATCTGCTGCGCGTCGAGGTTCTTCACCAGCATGTCGATGAGGGTCTTGCTGTAGGTGTCCACGAAGTCCACGCATTGGACGCGGGCCTTGTCGGAGAGGTGGTTGCAGAGGCCGTCGAGGGCTGCTTGAATGGCCGCCTGAAGATGTTAGAATATATTACATGATGGACGACTTTTAAGCTAACTAGTCGTCAACTGGGATCCGACCGATCCGTTCTACTTTGGCTATAAACAATGCAATTTTAGAGAGTTACATCTGACAAAAAAAAAATCATTATGATCATATTACTGGTTACTTCTAAGAAGAATTATTTATCATTACATGCGGCCAAATAAAGTCAAACGCGTGAGTGATTCTATGTGAATAGAACAGAATTTAATAAGCTTACCTCAGTACGGTTGGTTTGGATCATCTGGTTGAGCTGTTCGACGGCGAACAGGCAGAGCGCGCAATTGGACTTCTGCACGGGTTTGCTCACGCGCCTGATCTCCTGGGTCTGCGGGCACAGGCCTAGTCCGGGGCACACCTGGTATATAAACAATATAGTGTTATTAGCGTAATTAATATAGTATTAACATTAGGGTATCTAGCCAAATCACGTGCCGGAATCGTGGCACTGATGTATTTAGTTATGTGTACAGGTGGAGAAAGCGTTACATTTATATCGCCGTGACGTGACGTTACAGTTCCTAAAAAGTCTCTGTGAAGTATCAACGTGATTTTGTCACGACGGTGACTTGCATCACGGACATAACGGTGAGTAAGTGTGCACGTCGAGCAGTGGCGACTAAGCTCGAGCAATGACGATCGTTGTACCACTAATATGCGTGATCGCGTCGCGTTGCGAGTGATGAAGCTATACAGGATCGAAGCAACAACCACCGTGTTTTTTTAACTTCATTCCCCGACATTCAGTCACGATGATATTTTAATCGTGACGTTAATCACACAGCACTTTATTTTGCTACTGTATGTAGTTGGACGTTAGTGGCCCATATGAGCGTGCGACTTTCAATCTGAAGGTCGCGGGTTTAAACCCCGGCTCGTACCGTTGGATATTTACCAATCGGTTTTCGGTAAAGGAAAGCTTTGTGAAGTGGACTAATCCTAATAAGGCCCAGTTTACCCTCTGGGTTACAAGGTCAGATGTTAGTCGCTTTCGTGAAACTAGCGCCAACGCGAATTATTGTGATTAGTTGCCAAAGCGGACCCCAGGCTCTCTGGGAACGCTAGGAAGATGTAGTTGGGCGAGATAATTCTCTTTTTCTATGGTAATGGTGTGATGAAAAGAGACGAGTATAGATTTTACCTTCTTCTGTTACTGACTAAACGCTGAGTTACTTACGCTGGCGGGGTCGATCTCCTGCACAAGCAGGGCGATGACAGCGGCGCCGTACTCCTCGACGAACTGCCTGCACTCGCCGTTCAGGGACTGCGGCAGCTTGTTGCACGCCTTCGCGACTGTGGCCTTGATTTGATCCTAATTAAAATATTATATACGGTTAGTTTTGGCAACTCGAGTGAATTCATGACGAGCGTTGCGAACGAGCGCCAATGGGACTAAACAGGCAAAGTTATGCTAGTAGTAAATAAGAAGTCTGTAGATGTTCCACTGGTTTCTAACACTTAGTATCTACTGTATCGGAGCGAAGGTACGGGAAGGATGGATTATAAAATCGCTCAACATTATGGAAGTCAAAAAAGTATGATATATGTACCGTAAAACCACCCAACCATAGTCCAGTACTACAACTATGGTCCAACGTAATTAAACATCTATACCAATAAGTTATTTTATATTTTGCGTGAGCTTATTTTACAATTTACTATTGTTTTGCCACTTATTGAACTGAGTCTTTCAAATAATAGTCACATCAAAACATAGATACTAGTGATTTTTGGACCATAATTAGGAGGTTTTGGACCATAGTTGGGTGGTTTTACGGTATATCATATCATTAAACGTAGGCTGAGACGTTTAGATATTTTTGGCTTAATTTATATTAATTAAAACGTATTTACCTAAGTAAGTTACTTTTGTTAGAAATCGGCTAATTGTCCGTGACATCACATGTCGTTTCATTTAAATTCGATAGTGACAAATATTTTTCTCCGTTCGAAAAAGTACCTGATTTTATATCTTAAGAATGCCGATGATAGATAGGGGATGGTACAGTTACCTCGTTGGTGGTGTCGCTGAGCTCGACCTGCAGGTAGTGCATGAAGTACTCGCAGAAGGAGCAGACGGCCTTGCCCTGCGGCGGCGGCGGCGCCTGCACGAACATGCGCTCGATGGGCAGGGCGGGCAGGGCGGGCAGGGCGGGCAGGGCGGGCAGGGCGGCCGCGGCCGGCGCGTTCGGGTCCGAGCCGAGGATGCGCAGGTTGATCTGCTTGTCGCCGATTTGCACGCGGTTCTACAATCAATGTTTAGCGTTAAACCGCTTGTAGGACACGAAATTTGATCATACTTATTTAAGATAGTAACAGCACAGTGGCGACAGTGCGCTCTCTGCACACTGAATAAATAAATATAATGGGACAACCTTACACAAATCGACCTAGTCCCACGGTAAGCTCAATAAGGCTCGTGTTGCGGGTACTAGGCGACGATATATATAATAGGTACTTACACCACAACTACAAAATACAAATACTTAAATACATATAAAATATCCACAATTCAGGAACAAATATTCGCGATACACAAAATAAATGCCCTCACCAGGATTCGAACCCGGGACCTCCTGCTTCGTAGGCAGGGTCACTACCGACTAGGCTAGGAGACCGTTCGTGAATACTTCAATCTCCGTCAAATGTATATGTAATTTTAAGGCAAAATTATATATCTACATTTACAAATGATATTTAAGTTATGTACAGCGCGCTTTTAAACAAAACATACGGCTTACACACACACACACACACACACACACTCCTTATAGATCATAATATGCATATGAATGTATGTATACATGTTTTAATGTATTCTACATATTTTACTGAAATTTAACATGTCTGTCACAAGAGAAACGTTTTCGACATACAGCAAGTAAGGGTTCATGTATAAAGGGTCTGCCTGAAAACCAGCGTTGCAGTAAATGCACTGCAACTTTATGCTGAGGCGGGATCCTGTTTAACATCAAAATGTATTCTTTGCTATTAAGCCAGGTAGTTTTAAGGTATATTTTTAGTTTGTAACATTATTTCAATTTTGTACATTTTGCTTTTTTTTTTGGTGTTGAATAAAACTTTTCTATGTCTATGTCTATGCTTACGAACGTAATAAAAACGCGTTATTAACAAACGTCGATAATTCAAATGAGAATAGAAAACTTAAAAGTAAATATTACTCTGAAATATACCTTTTGAGTGGTGTAGCTACTAGCCTCGTCAGTGCCGGTAAGCACAATAGTACGGCCTCAACTGCCAGCTCTCTGGGCCCCAGGGGCGCCATAGGTGCCTCGACGTTCTTGCCGCAGAAGCAGCTGGTAGCTGTTCAACCCACTATCGCGTGGTAGATCTCTGCCAGGTACAGATCGACGAGTAACAAGAAACTTTAATAATTGACTTAAAACAAACCTTCGGAGTGGTGTAACTATTGGCCTCATCAGCGCCGATCAGTTTAGACGACAAAGGTATAGCCTTAACTGCCAGCTCTCTCGGCACCAGGGGTGCCACAGGCACCTCGACGCTCTTGCCGCAGATGCCGATCATGGAGCACAGCTGGTAGCCGTTCAGCCCGCTGACCAGGGCGTGGTAGATCTCGCCTGAATACTGGTCGACGAGGGACAGGCATTCGCTCTTAAATTCGCCCGTCTGCTTGCAAAGTCCTGTGAAAATATGATTGCGTCTTATTAAACTCAACACCAAGGACCCACGACCAAAGACTGTCGCGATCTTTTTTGACGAAAATGTTATTCTCTGCCAATTTTTAAGCAATAATGTTAAAGTATGTGGCCAGTAGCATTCATTAAAGTATTGTATAATTTCAATGAAATTATGTGACATCGTAATTAAATATCTAATGTTATATACGAAAACGTAGACAAGCCACGCAATCAGTGCCTTAACATAATCCACAATATTTTCAATTTAGGTTGATTCTCCTTTGGGCGCAATACCGGATCAAATATTAAGTAATTTTCGCTAAAATAAAAAGGAAATTCTCGCCATACAAACTTAGCTTTTTTGCCATGTTATCTTGAGAAATTGTCCCATTGAAATCATTTGAAGTGACCACTGCCACAGTTCATGAAATACATTCACAAAATCCTAACAGACGGGTCAGGATTCAGAAATTCAGTGACGGTGAACCCAACTGTTAAGGTAAGAGTTAAGGTACTGCGTGCGTTCTTTGTATTGTGGTTAACGAGTTTATTATATTTGTGTCAATAATTGAATATTATAGAATTATTGACCACACTCGCGTCTATTTATAATAATGGTGAGACTAAATTAAATTATTATCCCTACAAATGTATGTTTACCTGTATAAAATAAATAACAATAAAACTCTTTATTGGTACTAAAATAAATGAGGTAAAAATATCAATGGCGTAAACGTCAAAGTTGCGCTAGGCCAAACACTTTGTTGCAAATTTTTAAGTTTGTAAACTCAATTCTGTGAATTTTTCCGTCGGAAACTGTCAAAGACGTAAATAGTCAAATCAGTGAAATAATTTTATCATAAGATAATCCATGACATCCATGTTCTTCTTTATGTATTTTTGAAGGAAAAAAAGGAAAGAGTTAATTTCACCGCCACAAGGGATATGCGAAATCACGATAATCAGTATAATTCAACTAGTTAAGAGTACTATACGAGTAATATACGATTTTAAGCTAACATAGTCATTTGTATTATAACTACAATCTAAAATGAGATATTTACCACAGTATCGGGATATTTGTGGCAGTTACTCCTTGACCACGGCGCTTGCAACATTGCCAAAATATCGGGTGCTCAGACAAACAAACATACTTGGTAAATATCTCGTTTTAGATTGTACTATAATTATGAGTATATATAATTACTAACATTATATTATAATAATGTATATAATTACTTTAATTAACGAAGATTACTTCGCTCGACTCCGGTGAATCATAAAATTACGTGTTTCTGTTCTTAAGAGGCAGGACTGAATATAATTCGTCGATTAACCGCAATTCATCGTACACAATAGTAAAGACTCTTACCAACTAAAATCTTGTGGAACTCAATTTCGGTGGTGTTAGCGATGAGAACGTCACGCAGGTGCGACACCAGCTTCTCGCAGAATTCACAAGGCACGTCCCTAGAAAGAAAAAAAAACATAAAAATTATGGAAATAGTAGATTGTGTCAAAAGATATCAAAATAATATAGGTATTTCCGGTAGGGGCGTACATTGGGTGCGGTGAGGGATTCAAGCGTTAATGCCCATGACGAAAATAATTTTGATGTGTGTCACATACTGCTTTCACACTAATTCACACCAACTAAGAGGAAAATACAAAACCTGTAATAACAAAACGGCATCATACCAACACCACGATGCGACCAGATAATGCCTGAAAACTTAAAAATGTCTGGTCCTTGGAACAGAAGGTATAGTTATCGTGAGCGGGTGGTGAAACTACTGGTCCCACATAGATGCACCATCCGCTGACGTAACACTCAGGTGCCCTCGTAGTACTTACTCGACGTCAGTAAGCTCCTTGGCAACGGGGAAGGTGTAATCGTCGTGCATGTGGAACCGGTAGTTGCACTGCCCGCTGACGTGGCACACGCTGTCGGGCGTCAGGTCCTTCTTCAGCATGGCCAGGATGTTCTCGTAGTACTTGAAGACGAGCATCGAGCACGAGTCGGATAAGGAGCTAGTTTTACCGCAGAGCTGTCGAAAATATTAAAATAAGTTAAGAAGTCTAAATTAATTATTCTTCCCTTCTAACAAACGATAAAGGACATCAGAGGCTTGTAGTCCTTTTATAAATTAAGGATACCTTTATCTGTAAGTAAGCCATAGATAGAGGAATCAATTCGAAAGCTGACTTGTTAGGGTTAACAAGTCAGCTTTCGAATTGATTCCTCTATCTATGGCTTACTTTCTAGTCTTCAATAATGTATTTTGACTTAACTATGCCTGCACGGTTAGCACAAAACGGCGCGCGCGATATCTCACGGTCGAACAAGACACCTGAGACTTTCTAACCGTTCGGATTAGATAATGGCAGGGGCCAGTTTATCAAAAGCTTGTGACTGGTAATACAAGTGGAAGTCCCTGTCTAATAGTGAGAAAAACAGAGATTTCCGCTTGTTTTTCAAGTTTCAAGCTTTTGATAAACAGGTCCCAGGTGTCTTTATCGATGGCGACATAGCGCATCGTCTCGCACAGCCAAGGACTTTAATTTGTGACCCACTTAAGGTTGACAGAAACAGTATTGATTCAGACGAAAAGTTTGTGAAACGGGTCACCAAGACCGCGACTGTACCTACTAAGCGCGCTGGGCAAAACACGTTAAGCTTGTTTAGCCTGAAGTTGGATTGAATCTGTATTGTAATCCTGTCCTCAAAAAATAAACTAAATGACATACGTAGCTGTTGGCAATATCTAAGTACCAGCACGCCTACCACGAACATCGAAAATTGGCATTGACGGAACAACCTCTTTGTCACTCCAATATGCAAGTGTGACAGAGATGGAGATACAAATCCGCAATCGTTCGATTTTCGTGGTACAGGATGAAACTCGTACCTGCAACAGTCCCACGAGGAAGTCCTCGTAGCTGGTGGCGTCGAACTTGTTCCTGACGACGGTGACGGTCTGCTGGCAGCTCGAGCAGCTGGTCCGTTGCGCCAGCTGGGCGTGCTGAAAAGAAAAAAAACTATTTGATAAAGGATATGATTTTATTCAAAATAAAAAATTAGGCTTGCGTTAGGTTACTATAATAAAACAATTGGTTCTCGACTATACATGCCATGTATGACAGTGGTTGTAGTACGTGTTTATAATAATTTTCTTCTTCCTAGCATTTTCCCGGCTTGTGCCATGGCTCCGGAAGCCATGGGTCCGCTTTGGCAACGAATCCCAAGATTTCTCGTAGGCGCTAGTTTTAACAAAAGAGACTGCCACAACCCAGAGGGTAAACTAGGCCTTATTGGGATTAGTCCGGTTCCCTCACGATGTTTTCCTTCACCAAAGAGCGATTGATAAATATGAAATAATATTTCGTATATAAGTTCCGAAAAATTCATTATTACGAGCAGGGGTTTGAACCCACGACTTTCGTATTGAAATTATTTCACATATTTTAACGTAAATCTGTACAATAAGGTTACCAATACTTTTTGCATCGATTTATTAAAGCTGTTGACATACGCGTACAATATTGTGCACCTATGTCCGTCATATTGATTCTTTGTGTGCAAAAATAGTATTCAGATCATTTTAAACCTTAACATCACAAGCAAAAAATTAATAAGTATGAATTTAAGTAAATACCTACATAATTAATTGTATCAATGAACAATAACAACAGGAAACTTTGCAATTAATTAACTCAGTAAACCTGACTAATACATTTATGTAATATTGAATTTCAAGTAATTAAAATTAATTAAACTAGTGTAACTGTATTTATAGTCGGTATTAATTTATTACAATACATTAAATCAAGGTCTTAACGCAAGTCAAGTGCTTTGTTTGCACAAGTTTTCGTTTGACAAAAGATTTATATAAATCCAACAGTATACAGTGGGAAACAGCATAATAATATGTACCTATAATAGTACCTACGTAGGCTATGGTTTCTTTCCCGGTGTAGGTCGTTTATCTATTTCTAGCAAGCTGTCAAAATAAACCTATACTAACCTGTCCTGGATGCCAGCAGGGCAAAGTGAGTACAGTGGTACCGTTCATTCAAATCTATACATTACTATCAATTTGATCGAGCCGTCGCTCACACCGCTTCGCTGTCCGCTAGTTCCAGACCGAAATAATTGGGAAATAAATGTCTTAAACGTATAAGTCAGTCAGTACATACATAGTTCACAACCATGAGGTCAATCTTGGCGTTGTTGCACAGGCCGGCTGCGGGTTCATCTGCGGGGCCAGCGTCTCTACAGCTTGGGCACAAAGTCATTAGCTAGCTTGATGCACTCCTTGAAGCAACAGTACTCACATAATCCTCCAGCATAAGGTCGATCTTGGCGTTGTTGCACAGGCCGGCCACAGAGCAGACTGCCTGCGGGTTCATCTGCGAGGCCAGCGTCTCCACCAGCTCCGGCACGAAGTCGTCAGCTAGCTTGGTGCACTCCTTGCGCACTATCTTGATGGGGATCAGGTTGCATGAGCCTTCGAACACTTGCTTCAGCTCCTCCTACAATCAAGAGATTACATTATGTAGATAATTATCAGTATTTATATTGAATGAAAAGCCTTTCGTATACCAACTTGTTGTGCTAGTTCAGCTACTTGAAATTAGCTTTAGGTCAATTGGACCTGCCATAATTCACGGGCTGATCGTCGTAACTTTTAAAATCCAAGAATGTTTTATAGTTTTAAAGGTGACAGACAAATTGATGTTGCTGAACATTTTATATACATATGTTAATAAACTGAAAGTTGTTAGTTAGAAAACTCCCGTGAGTATCAGACATATATAAATACTTATATCGGGTTACTCACGTCAATAAAATCGAAAATGGCTCGACATGTTTCGGAACAGTCCGTGTCCCTTATTTTCGACTTTATTGACGTGAGTAACCCGATATAAGTATTTAATTTTAATATGAAAGTTGTTAGTCCTATTTTTACTGTGATTGATTTATATTCTTGCACAAGTGTAGGTATATTGTATTCTACCTATTTCTGAACTACGGGATTCTGGTTTCTACATTTTTTCTCAATGTTCTCCATTTAATTAGTAAGCTTGGTTTGAATCCGTTTTCCAAAGGTGACGGAAGTTTATCGCTAGGAATACAATGTATTATATGTAAAGTCACTAATATCAAATTATGTATTTGTTTTTACACATTTACTTCTAAGTATCAAAGTTTGTTATTTAACACTTCGTTTAATTAATTAGGAAAAAAATACCAAATGATGTGGCTGTTCCGTACGATACTTTAGGTACATGTATTCTAAGGCATACGATACTTTTATTCCGAAAATGATGTCACAAATGTAAGAAATATGGTTGTACAGGATCACCACTATGGACTACAATTATGAACATTGTATTAGATGTTAAAAGAACGGAATTTTCAAAGTAGTTTAGATAAAAAGCTTGTAGCCGAGGGATAATTAGGCGCTATCGGTCACCGGCCCAGCGCTAAGGCGCGCGGGTTCATCTCGCTGTTTGTGAACTGATAAGTGATAACAATGCCCTCGCTAACAGTAAGTCAACATGCTGTTGACTTCCCAGAGGGTCAGCCGTCGCCAGATATATGTTGACTAATGGTATCCCAGTATAGTTTATTAACGAGTATTGTCATTGAACTAATGTTGTATGAGTTACTATTTAAGAGCGTATCTGTTGATAAAAAAAAATCATATACATACTTGTATTTTTGTAACATGTGACAAAATGTCTGAAATTATCATGAGTAAGGCAGTACTTATCCATAATAATATTTTCATCACACCTGCTCGTAAATGGTGATATTATATGCAAGCATACTTACACTTAAAGAGCTGTATTATTCCCATGGTTTTAAAGGATTCTCATACTACTTTACCGCCCGCCCGGAGCTCCCCGAGCACCTGCCCCGCACGCGCTCGCAGCACGCAGTCACTCCGGAGTACTGTGGACTGTGCAACTACACTACCGCTTATCATTATTGTTTCTTTTCATCACACCTGCTCGTAAATGGTGATATTATATGCAAGCATACTTACACTTAAAGAGCTGTATTATTCCCATGGTTTTAAAGGATTCTCATACTACTTTACCGCCCGCCCGGAGCTCGCGGAGGACCTGCCCCGCACGCGCTCGCAGCACGCAGTCACTCCGGAGTACTGTGGACTGTGCAACTACACTACCGCTTATCATTATTGTTTCTTTACCTGTATAGAGTTTATTTATTTCCTCGCAAATGTGATGAAAAACATTGTGTGTACCACGGGCAGTAAGGGGATTACTAACTCGGGTCATTTAAAGCCCTCCGCCTACGGCGTCGGGCTTCAATAGACCCTCGTAAGTAATGCCCTTCTTACCGCCCTAGATGCACAATGTACTATTACCTGTATAGAGTTTATTTTTTTCCTCGCAAATGTGATGAAAAACATTGTGTGTACCACGGGCAGTAAGGGCATTACTAACTCGGGTCATTTAAAGCCCTCCGCCTACGGCGTCGGGCTTCAATAGACCCTCGTAAGTAATGCCCTTCTTACCGCCCTAGATGCACAATGTACTATATAAATGCGAAAGTAACTCTATCTGTCTGTTACTTCTTCACGCTGAAAGATGAAATTTTGTATGAGGATACTTTGACTCCCGGGAAAGGACATGGGATGGTTTTTGTTCTAATTCTCCGCAGACGAAGTCGCGGGCAAAAGCTAGTAGTTAATAAACGTTCAATTGTCAAAATATATATAACAAAGCCTGTTTTTTTGTTGAAATAAAAAACCAATTATCAAATTATCTTCGTAACGTTCATTATTTTCATTGCCATACACAACCTACAGTTTATATTGTTAAGTATTGCATGTTCTTTGTATGATTTAATTTCCTTTCACAAACGGTTCATCCAATAGAGCCCCTATATCTAAATAATTACCGCGATAATAATATGGCACTTTATTGTAACAATAAAAGCCACAATTGAATTCAATAACAAAATGTGCCATGGGCGTGAAGAGTGAATATAATGAATTATACCTACATACCTATCTTAAACTGTGTTGTATGCGGGCCAAAATAACAAGCGATAAGGCAGACGTGACCAATGCAATGTAAAGGTAATTAAGTTTATATTTGGGGTAATCAATAGATATTATTTAGTTCTTCAATGTATCCAAGGAAAGACATGTTTTTCAGTTTAACCTTCACAGCCTTTTCAGTATAATTTTCAATAACTAGAGTTTACATTAAATACGTATCCCAACGCAAGCTTTCGTCTGAATCTGATTTTAAATAGTGACGGTTAAACCCCACAAATTATAGGTACTATGATAATTCCAATTATCATTTGCTTTGGAACAATAAGTAACAAGTCTGTACTTTATCTTTAGTATCTTTATTTCAACTCAATTGCCAATCAACTTGTAGTCCACAAACAATGGATAGGACTATTTTATAAATACGAGACCTGAAACTGAAACATACGGTATCTGTAACCTGTAAGTAACGAAAAGGAACGTAGCGTAGAGCCTTTCAGTTCTCATTTGTGCGTTTATCCTCGTTTAAACTGTTCTGAAATTAATTTGAAGAGTAAGAGTAGTAGTATTATTTACCTGTGTCTCGTTGCTCTCGAGCTGGTCTCGAGCCTGGGTGACCATGTCGGTGCAGATCTTGCAGATATCGTCGGTGTCTTCGGGGAAGGACATTTGGCTCCATACTCGCTCGACACAGTGGTGTGTGGCTCTGCATTCGTGGCCAGTGCTGTTAACAGAATATTAGTTAGGATTGGTCAACGATACTTAACATAGGATTGTAGAGTTACCATTACACATTAGTGGTTCGCCCCGAACTTAAACTCGCGACCCTTCTATCTCGGCAACCCCTTGACCGATTTGGCTCATTTTCGAAAAAAAAAGAACATTTTATATAATTTAACCACCTGTCAAATTTCACGACGATTCGATCAACCATACTCGAGTTATCGTTGAACAACATAAATACAAACGACAGATTGTCCAAGTAGACTGGAGGAACTTACTAGCTTCACTCGCTCATTCGAATAAGTAGTTTTTAGAGAACTTTTTTCCGCGACGAAGCTTGGTTCTACTGATCCTAAGGGCGAGAATCAACACGCACAAATAACTAACTGATAACCGTTAAATAGAACATCGCAGCTGGAATCCTTAGATAATCAGAGATAGGCCTATTAGGCTACTAAAAAAACCTTTAGTCCGTCTGTTAGGCTATAAAAAAAATGTACATGTATTATTTCTAAAAACCAGCCAAGTGCGTGTCGGACCACGCATAATTGAGGGATCCGTACCGTCACGAGATGACAAAAAATGTGCAAACAAAAAGTCGTAAGTGCCTTCAAAATTTCAAGGCAAAGCAGTCCTTTTGTAATAAATAGCTTTTCGGCATAAACACAAAAACGGCTTGACCAAATTTGTTCAAAATAATTTTCGTTTTAAGTTCGTCTTATTATATGCTAGCTTCCTGAATTTACACATTTTTGGGACCACCCGGTCAAAAGTTAGAGGTGGGGGGGGGGGGGGCACGTTTTCAGACTAAAATAGTGATTATTTCCGAAGGCTTATCTGATGATGTACCACAAGTTGATATTTAGCAAAAAAAAATCACATTCAGTTACATGTATGGGGCGGCTCCCTTAAACATATGTTTTTTCGCAATTTATAGGCATAACTAAGTAGCGGCACACAAAATGCACCTCTAGCTGTAATATCATTACCATACGCTTTATACTTACAAATTAAAACAGCTGTGCCATATACAGACGCGGACGGACAGACGGACTGAACGAAACTATAAGGATTCCGTTTTTGCCATTTTGGCTACGGAACCCTAAAAATGACGAAAATACAGTGCATTCAAGTTTCCCGTGAAGTCACAATTCTTACTTAGCAGTGATATCACAAACCCCCACCCCAGAACTTTGATGCTGTTTATCTTCGTAAATAGTTACCTTGAAAAAGGAATAAATACGTATAATTTAAACTTTCGTGAGACATACTGATATTAAATTGCAACGGTTAACACTCACGTATTGCCCTAGCCGCGAAGGTGATAACACCACTCTGTCTGTCCGATGATGTCTGCCCGACGCAGACGAGACATGTCACGCCTATTGTGATAAAAATACGTGAGTGTTAACCGTTGCAATTTAATATGAATAAATACGTGTCTAAATATTTTTCGATAATCTAACTGACGGACTAAATAGAATGATAATTTTTCAACCTAATGGTGATCCCTATTATCATGCTATTAATACAAGCTAATTATACTAAAGCAGACGTTTTGGTTGCATCGACCCTAAGTACTCTGAACTCCAAGAAACAATGAATATCTCACAAGCGATTCGGCACAGACGAAATCAACAGTCATTAATTCAAACTGTTGACAAAAAACATCAATATTCGTCGCATGCTGCATCCATTGAGCACGTTGTTAGTGATAATGTAGGGTATTTCTAAAGCCGTACTAAATGTTATTATTTCTGATATTACAGTAATTTTGTTAGTTATTATATAAAGTAGAAGTAGGAGGTATAAAGTTCTGTGAACTTTTAAGTTTTACAATATATTAATAAATAATCTTTTGCTTTCCGATAACAAACTTGTCAATTTACTAACATTAAATTAAAGAAAACGGCGTAGTAAAAAAGTTACAGTAGTTAACCTATTGCTATCTGATCCGTACGAGCAGACAATAGTGAAACATTACGCAATATTAAACCAACTGCGGACAAGACAATCTCGTTTACATAATACTCGCTTGCATAAACTTCTCGTATTGAGACCGGTCCTAACTGTTATTGGGCATGTTTATAAACAAATGGTATCGAATGTTGCTGGAAAACTCCACAAACAATTGAAAAACTTATATGACTTTAAATAATTTGCAATACAATGCAATAAGTTCACCATTGCAAGCAACATAGAAAGAACTTTTCGCTATACGGCCCGCCTATAGGACAATTCGTACTGCATGCCGGAGCTGTGCTACATTGGCTTTGCTTTATTATCAACGATCCTTTGATCGTAATTTTTTTCTGTGTTATTCCATCACTACCGCCGCATTGCGGCATATACGTAACTATACAAAAATCTCACCTGCGGTGCTTAACCTGTAGGGAACACTTTGAATGGAACAGGGTATAAAAGAATGAATGTAAAATAAAATATTACCTGAAGTTGCTACACCAATACGAAGGTCCCCAAGTGCATCGTGAACTACCCAACAGGTGCCCTGCGATACAAAAGGAATTTAATAATAACAAGCGTGCAAAATGTCAAATGATCGGCGGCAGGGTAAAATAGACCTTACTGTGTAGAAATTAGAAAATAACTAGAACGCAAATGCGATATAATGAGCGTATCGTTATCGCATTGTTTTGTTTATTGTCGAGAGACGTTGGGATTTGGGTGCTAACGTGCTATAATACTAGCGAATGCAAAACCGGTTATTTTTGTATGGGCGTAACCGGTTATAACCGGTTATTACATACAAATCATAATCGGTTTTGCATTCCCTATATAATACATTCTACGAATTTACGCGACTGGCGCTTTGGTTTTACAGATTTGATTTGAATCGTGCCAAAAGACCCGGCCAAGTGCGAGTCGGACTCGCGCACATAGGGTGCCGTACCATTACTTTCAAATATTTATTTTATTCTGCTTTTTGTATTTGTTGTTATAGCTGCTATAGAAATACATAATCTGTGAATTTTCAGAGTAAACTGTCTAACTATCACGGTTCTTGAGACACAGCCTGGTGACAGACGGCCGGCGGAGCCTTAGTAATAGGGTCCCGTTTTACCCTTTGAGTACGGAACCCTAAAAATGGTTGGATACCTAGTTAGTTTTGATTGATTTACGGTAGCTAGAATTTATTAATATGGAGCTAATAAAACATAAAATCGATTTGATTTACATTTCATTAAAAAAAATCTTCCATTTTCGTAATGTTGAGTTCAGACAGCTCGACAGGTTTGAAATTACATTGACATTACTAAACTTAATCCACGACAATAATGTTTCAGTTGCTTAATTATTAACCAATCAAGTTTCACGCTTAAAACAAGTTGTCACGGTACATTTTTGCGCAATCCGCTAAATCATAAATATTATTAAACGGATGCATGAATCGCTTCATAACGTCTTCGCCAATTCATAAAACAATACCTAACTTGTTTTCACACTCACCTTTGTTTCCTTTCGGTTCAGTCTTCTTCTGTGAAAACAACGGAATTATTATTATTTTATTAATAACAAAGAAAATAAAGCATCAACAAAGTTCAATAATCAGTGGCTAATAATCAACGGTTAATAAATTACCATTTAATGTTTAATTGGTATAATTAATGAATTACTGTTTGCTGATATTGATTAATAAGTAATTAAGGAGGTTGACATTTAATTATTAATGTATAACATATTTATACGATACGTATGGTATTGACCATAAGTAAACAAGAAAACTTTAAATTCATGTGTTTCTTAAGTAGATTCATACTTAATCTACACGTAAACACCGTTGGTTATAACAATTAAAACTGTATAAGTAGTTATGAGCAGACTAATCAGTTTAAAATGTTTTCATTTATAGCAGTAACTAAACTAGGTAAGTCTTATCGCAAAAGGTTAATTATTTTACTGTGAGCGTACAACTACACTAAGCAGCAGAAGTTGCTAAGTGAGATGCTCATAAATATTTACTAACACTTACTCTGATAAAAATAAAGTTATTTTTAGATCATTTACAAAATAACACTGACTTGGAGGATTTTATCGAGCTTGTCGTTGTTGCACATGCCGACGATGCGGCAGATGGTCTCCGGCGAGGTCTTGGAGCCGAGCACATGGCTGAGGTAGGTGTCGAAGCCTGCCGTATTCTGCTTGCAGAGTCGGGCCGCGGCCGGCGCCAAGCTGCGGCAGGTCGCCTTCACGCGGAGACCCAAGTATTCCTAAAAGAAGGACATTCTTTAAACAACAGAACAAAGTCACCAACAATCATACGTTTCAAAACAGTTTATTCCTTTTTAGTTTTTAGTTAGGTATTTTGCTACTGATCGGAAAGACGATCCGAGCGACGCTCAAAATTTTCTGATTAAGCTGTCTAAATAAACCCAAACCGAAAGTAAGAGGTGGCCAAATGGCCAATCGGTTTAATATTAATTGAATTATTATTCATTACTTATTGGAATTCAACAAGTAATATTTTACCTTGTCTTAATTATAAGCGTTACGTAGTGAAAAATCTCCTACAGCTACCAAACCTACCTCATTAATAAGTTCATTAATGTCCTTGAGCTCCTTGAAGAGCGCGACGAACCTGACGGCGACGTCGTTCTTTCTGATTGTCTGTTGATCATGGGCCCACACGCTGGAGATGCAGTGCCCCACGGCGCCGCAGTCCGCCGCTTGCCTGGTGGCAAACGCATGGTTTACTTACTGACTAGATTAATGGACCACAACTTCGTATGCGAAGAAGCTGTTCCAAGGGATCATTGAACAAAATGAAGGTATCACTTGTGGACCACTTCTTCTTCCTAGCTTATTCCTAGTTTTTCCTGGCTTATGCCACGGCTCAGGGAGCCTGAGGTCCGTTTTGGCAACTAATCCCAATCCCAAGATTTGACGTAGGCGCTAGTTTTACGAAAGCGACTGCCATCTGACCTTCCAGCCCAGAGGGTAAACCAGGCCTTTTTGGGATTAGCCCGATTTCCTCACGATGTTTTCTTTCACCGAAGAGTGATTGGTGAATATCAAATGGTAGTTTAAAAATTAATTCAATAGGCAGCAAAATTAGGAAATTTGAAAGGATTGGCTTCACGCGTCATTGCCAAATTTGTACAACGCATATGTACGAGAAATGGACGATAAGTGGAAGAATTCGCTGCCGGGTAACAGGTAAGTCTTGGTAGCGAAGTTGCTACTGTTGCTAGCAGGGTGAAGCCGTGCAAGCATTGTTGTATCATTCGCAAACGTTTACTTAATACAAAAATAATTTCAAATGTACGAACTCCGCCAACCCATGACCTCTCCAGTCGTTTTTCGTTCATCTGTAAACCTTATTTCAATTACTTAAGGTCTAATAATGGCGAGTTGAACTGTTATCGTCTGTAACCAAGGGGACACACAGGAAGTGGACTGTGTGATGCACAGTACAACATTTAATCTGACTCATGCTGAATCACTGCTTGTAAATTGATTTAACTCAATAACTTCGCGAAACAAAGTGCTTATATTATTACTTGTAATACATACTCGTAATGCTACTAATACCTAGATACTTTGGTATGTTTGTATCAGACAGAAGTTTTGGTGGCATGAGTAACATTTTGCTTCGAGGGACTTCCCCACGATATTATTTTATCGATAAATTGTACTTTCTTATGATAGTTGTTATGTTATGACTATGAGATAAAATAATTGAATAATACCGACATAAGGTTCATTACATGTCATCGTTACATGTCATAAAATTTACCTAAATTTTTTGTTGCAAGGTACCTACACTTGGTTTCATTTTACTTTGCATGGAAATAGATTGAATATCATTAAAATAAGTTTTAATGTAAGAAACACGTTAATAATAAAAAAATAATATGCGATTTTATTCGGTAACTGTAAAATATATTTTGATAGTATGACAGCTAGAGATGTCTTTTCTATGCCACTACTTACTTTTGCATATACCTAAATAGCGAAAAACAATATTTTTAGGATGGAACCCCATACATACTTACATGTTAATTTTACTTCGCAATTTATGTGCCAAAGTAGCGGCATAAAAAACGCACCTCTGGTTGTAATGTCATTAACATATACTTTATAGTTACTCCGTATTGAGTAATACTGCTGTGACATATTATGGACTTCCAACCCCAGCTGAGAGGAGCCTTAAGAGGCCATCAATACGATTTGTACGGAAAAGCAACAAAAGCTGATTTTTGACGTTGTACTACGAAGAAACGGTGAACTGTATGTGAAAGTTGCTAACTATGTTTGATAGCTCATTTCCTAGTATTAAAAATTTCAGCTTCTAATGTAAGTAAAACTCAGTGTTTTAAGTTTTACTATACAATTACTGGCAGTTGTTTTCAGAAAAGCGCGCGGAGACAAAAGTTTGACTTCAATCTCTTTTAAAACGATACATGAAAACACATGTTTTTTCGGGTTGATATAATATTGTAACATGGTTTTATTTAAACTTTCGGTCCCATATTTCCAATTATTTACACACAAACCCAACTACTTCGATTTTGAATATGCACATTTTTCGATAAAAATACACTGCAAACACAGGGATTCTCGCAGTAATTTTGACAAAATATTGGGATGATTTGTATACAACATTAAAGTTTATTCTTTTAAGCTCATGTTGAAGTCGAAAAATACATATTTTTTTTAAATTTCGTATTATTTTTTTAAATATTCAAATGGTGTATAAATTCCGATGCGCGCGGGGCTGAGTCCTCAGTACCGCGCGTGCGCTCGTAGAGGTAGGACCTGTGCTGTTCTCTGTGGACTGTACAATATGTTTGTTTTGTTGCGCTAGGAAGTGCTTGAAGCGTTTGGGAAAGTAAATAGACCGCGACCAACCACTGACGAAAGTATTTTACAGTTTTGATTATATTATAGACCTGTATGAAATAAAAAAATCTAATAATTTTATCGAATGTCATTGTACCGCAACCAACCCTTCTTGATACTTTAACCATCATTCGTAACCCACGCCCACGAATTACCGGGCTGTCATATACTTTGATGATCTTTGATCCCCAATAAGTACCTCCTTCCAGCCCTTCCTACATTAGAGCCCGCGAATTATGGGGCGTGGGAACAAAGTGTTTCAATTTTTCAACTGACGAGTGAGTAGCAAGAGTTAAGAGGGACAGTATGGAGAAATGTTATTAGGGTGACGGTACCCATTATGAACACTTTAAGCTGACAGACACGAGTGATGGACACTTCATTCTTAATTCAAATATCATATGGTTGTCAATTGGTTAACACAAAATAAATGTACGAGTATGAACCTTGTTTCCTTATAATGAAAGTGACTGTACGTTGTACGTTACTGGTTCCTGGTCCATTACTGGTGCCACCACCCTAGTCAGGGATTATCATATTGCTATATGAGCAAAATCCGGAATAAAACCGACCAAAAGCGTGTCGGGCCAAGAATAATTGAGGGTTCTGAGCGTTATACGATGAAAATATTGTGCAAGCAAAAAGGCATAAGTGCCTTCAAAATATCAAGGCACTAAACTGTATTAACATACTTAGATCGGGTTACTCACGATTATGGGACGCGGACCGTTCCGAAACATGTCGAGCTATTTTCGACTTTATATACGTGTCTGTCTACTTTATATACGTAATATGTCTAATACTCATGGAAGTTTTCTATTTAAAATCACTAAACTGTATGTTAGCAATTAATAGTTTTTGGCAAAAACGGTTGGCCGAATTTGTTCAAAATAAGTTTCATGGTAAGGTTGTCTTATATCCTAACTTCCTGAAACTTTCACATTTTTAGGGTTCCGTACCTCAATAGGAAAAAACGGAACCCTTATAGGATCACTTTGTTGTCCGTCCTTCCGTCCGCCCGTCTGTCTGTCCAGACCCTTTATCTCGGGAACGAGTAAAGGTTACCAGTTGAAATTAATACCACACACAGGTTGGCGGTCCCTTGAAGCTGCGAATAAACCAAACCTCTACATCAACGCAATCAAAAGATGCGGCCGTTAATGGCGCATCTCCCATACATTTGCAATAGGAACCTATTAGTAAATAAGTATGCTTAGAAATGTAGCAATATATTAATATTAAAACTTTGAATTGGACCCGGAGGCAGAAAATAAAATCCTATTCGAAAATAACTTCCGATACTATTTAGAGACATTTGACGTTCGAATAAAACTATTTTTAATCTTATGATAAACACAAAATAATTATACAAATTAAATTTTCCAACACCACGTACGCCAAGTAATAGTTGATGTTCTGACGCAAGTATCAATAATGTTTGGTCCGCGCGTCCAGCGTCGCGAGGCCATTAGCCTATGAATGCTCGCTCCCGTTCGCACTAACCGCACCTGCTATGCCGTTCGAAGGGGATGGCGATAATATGTTTGTATTCCTGATTGTAGTGTGTGTCCGCACACAGATGCGCGTCGGCACGCAACTGGCGGCAATAATATTGAAATGCGAACGGACGGATTTTGTGATAGCACTCTTAAAGTTCGTATGTCACAGTGGTTTTTACATTTTTATTTTAACGGCCACTTAGCCTAGTTGGTAGTATCCCTGCCTACGAAGCAGGAGGTCCCGGGTTCGAATCCATATCAGGGCATTTATTTGAATGTTTATCACTAATATTTGCTCTTGAGTAATGGATGTTTTCTATGTATTTAAGTATTTGTACGTATCTCTCAATTATATGTATCGTCGTCTAGTACCCACAACACAAACCTTATTGAGCTTATCGTGGGACTAGGTCGATTATAGCGACCTAATATGAAATGAAAATTTCGAAATTAGTATTCATTTATCAATCAATTTAATATCAGAATAAAGACCCTAGTTACCTACTTCACGTTATTGCCACCAGAACTTTTGTCTGGTTGTATGTTTTGCAAAAACAGTCGACATGCACTGTTTCTGGTAAACAATATAACTTTGTGTCCATTTTCACAATAAACATATGAATACATATTCAGAGTCAATCTTCCACCGCTCAAACTTAAGCCCAAACCAAGTGAAGGTTGTACTGTGTACATGGTAGACAACCATAGCTGGGCATTAACTCGTTAATCCGTTAATCGTTAATTAACGAAGTTAACATTTTCATTAACGGATTAACTTTTAAGTTAACTTTAGAATATGTTAACGGAATCATTAACTTCCGTTAAGTTTTCCCAAGTCCGTTAATCGTTAATCCAGTTCCAAAATACTTACCAAAAAGACACCGAACATACCGCGCCACGCGGCAAAAAACCTGTTTCTACCCGACTTTCCGAGAGACTCGAGCATTTTTTCTTTACGAAGACCATCAATTTGGTGGAGTGGAGCTGATGATGGAGCCCAGGGATGGCAAAGTGGAACTGTCTGTTAATTCCCATCCTATTTGAGACATTCATATTTTGAATTCATGGAATTCATGAAGAAATTAAAGAACTCCTCAAATTTTAACGGCACGGCACATGCATTATGATTTGAGGGTTTCCTTATAAACTTGAAATTTTTTTTGGGGGTTACCAACATTTTGGTGGAGTGTACCTGATGATGAAGACCAGGGATGGCAAAGTGGAATTGGTCGGTAAACACAGACATTCATCTTTTTGATTTGATTTATATTCTGATGTTGGAGTTCTTGAGAAATTCAGACAACCTTCAAATTTGAACGGCACGTCCAACGTGATTGGAGGGTTTTCATAATTAGTTGGGGTATTTTCTTAATCAAGCCATCAATTTGCTGCAGTGGACCTGATTTTGATCACCAGGGATGGTATATTGAAACTGCTCGATAATTTCTAGCTCTGTCCTCCAACTTGAGACATTGTTATTTTGTATGTGACCTCGGAGGTCTACAAGATAGTTGCATTTGATTTTACTTCAGATCAAATTATGGCAGCCATGAGACATTAAGAAAACTCCTTTTGAAGGAAACTGATTAACTATAAGTTGTAGATCACTAACTCAAAGATGCCCTTTTTATCACGTGTTAACGGATTAACGATTAACGTTAACTTCCGTTAAGTCTTCCGGAAAGTAGCGCTTTAACGATTAACGAAGTTAACTTTTTTTGCAACGGATTAGCGATTAACGAAGTTAACTATTTGATTAACGGTGCCCAGCTCTGTAGACAACAATATACATACTTAATTAGATAAAAACATACTTGTCTCATATACATGGAGATCCATAAGTTGTGAACAAATACAAATACCTAAATGATAAATATCTTTATTTTTCATTTTAGGCACATTACAATGCTAAGTGAACGTCAAAAAAAAAAGGATACAATATATGAACACATAAATTAATGCCCTTACCTATGGACCCTTCAGCTTTATTGGCAAAGTCACTACCAACTAGGTTAGGAGGGCGGGATTTCAAAGATTATGTATTGTTACTTACCTCAAGCTTTGACACCATACTTCTGGTCCTTTTGAACATTCTTTAGGTATTTGTCGAGCTGCCGACAAATCTGTGGGCAAGAACACTTTGTTGAAGTCCTTGAAAGAATAAAAAGTAAGTATTTTTCTATTCTATGTTGATATTTAAACCAGAATATTACTTAATGAGACCTGTTGTTTGAAAGAGTTAGTTTTATAACTATTTGAAATATGGACCCAAGACTCTAAGACCATAAATCTCCAACTCGGCAACTGTATTGTTAATATGCAGTTATACATAATTTAATTAGAATTTGTTTCATATTCCTCTAGTAGGGTGTGCTCCTGGTTCTGATTTTCAATACAAATACAGCATCAGTTCGTGCCCTACAAAATTTGTACCGGGAGCATACCCTACCCTTTAGTATAAAATTATAACAAAAAATAAATAAACTGGACTAATCCTAAAATGACCTAGTTAAAAGGTCAGATGACAGTCACTTTCTTAAACTAACTAATGCTTGCAGCAATTTTTGTCACAGCATAGTTGACCCCTGACTCCCTGATCCATGCAAAAGTCGACAAAACATTTGAATAATGGTGACAGTTCTTTAAAATTTTTGTACAAGTGATTGTAAAATGTAAGTTCTTGAGTTTTCCAAATCAATAATTGAATGTCATATCAATTTCTCTCTTTATGCCAATATAATAAGTTGTCTCTAAAATACAGTAATTACATGCAGCAATTAGGCTAAATAAGTAATGCATAATGTCTATTTTCAACCGACTTCAATATTTCTCAAGGAGGAGGTTCTCAATTCGTCTGAATTTTTTTTTTTTTTTTTTTTTTTAATGTATGTTACCTCAGAACTCCGTCATTGCTGAACCGATTTGAATTTTTTTTTTGGTTTCTTTAAGTAGATGGTTCCAGGTTGGTCCCGTTTTTTTCAAAATCCTGTTCTGATGATGGGATCCATGAGGAACTGAGGGAACTCCTCAAATTTGAAAGGCACATGCATAGTAATTTGGGTATTTTCATGAGAAACTCGAGCATTTCTTTACAAAACCCACCAGTTTGGTGGAGCACACCTGATGATGACGACCAGGGATGTCAAAGAGGAACTGCTCTATAATTCGCGGGCCCCAGCTGTATCTTCTGATTTGAGACATTCATCTTTTGTTTGTTACGAAATGCCTTCGAGGTAGTCCAATTTGATTTTAATTAAATTGTGATGATGGATATCATGAGGAATTAATGGAGCTGATGCTGAACCCTGGCAGTACTTTATGGAACTCAGGTTTGGTATGACTTACGAGAGTTCTGTTTTCGTCATTCAACTCGTGTTAACGAGCAATTAGAGGAACAGTTCTCAAGATGGAGCTGATAACTATGCGGAAGATATTTACTACTTTTTTAATATTTTGGGGATTTGACACGGGGTCACAAAAGGAAACGTGGGAACTGATTTAAACATAATTATGTATTTTTACTGTTTATGTCAGAAAAGGCCGCCATCTTGAATTTCTTTATTTTTGATCCGACCCTAACAAAAATCGATACCTGGGGATCCAAGAGGTTCTTTATAACGAATCTGAGGTCAACATTGCGTTAAAGGGCCGCCATCTTGAATTTCTTCAGTTTTCATCATATCATGGTAAAAATTGATATCTGAGGGTCCGAGAGGTTCATTATAACAAATATGAGGTGAAAATTGCAAGAAATGGCCGCCATCTTTAATTTCTTCATTTTTGATCAGATCCTAACAAAAATCGATATCTGGGGATCTAAGAGGTTCTTTATAACGAATCCGAGGTCATAATTGCGTAAAATGGCCGCCATCTTGAATTTCTTCAGTTTTCATTCTATCATGATAAAAATTGATATCTGAGGGTCCGAGAGGTTCATTATAACAAATATGAGGTGAAAATTGCAAGAAATGGCCGCCATCTTTAATTTCTTCATTTTTGATCTGATCCTAACAAAAATCGATATCTGGGGATCCAAGAGGTTCTTTATAACGAATCTGAGGTAATAATTGCGTAAAATGGCCGCCATCTTTAATTTCTTCAGTTTTCATCCTATCTTGATAAAAGTTGATATCTGAGGGTCCGAGAGGTTCAATATAACAAATATGAGATGAAAATTACGAGAAATGGCCGCCATCTTGAATTTCTTGATTTTTGATCCGATCCTAACAAAAATCGATATCTGGGGACCCAAGGGGTTCTTTATAACGAATCTGAGGTCATAATTGTGTAAAATGGCCGCCATCTTAAATTTCTTCAGTTTTCATCCTATCATGATAAAAATTGATATCTGAGGGTCCGAGAGGTTCATTATAACAAATATGAGGTGAAAATTGCAAGAAATGGCCGCCATCTTTAATTTCTTCATTTTTAATCAGATCCTAACAAAAATCGATATCTGGGGATCCAAGAGATTCTTTATAATAAATCTGAGGTAAAAATTGCGTAAAATGGCCGCCATATTGAATTTCTTCAGTTTTCATCCTATCTTCATAAAAATTGATATCTGAGGGTCCGAGAGGTTCATTATAACAAATATGCGGTGAAAATGGCGAGAAATGGCCACCATCTTGAATTTCTTCATTTTTGGTCCTATGCTAACAAATATTGATATCATGGGGATCTAAGAGGTTCGATATAACGAATCTGAGGTCATAATTGCGTTAAATGTATATCAAATTGATTGTTTTGATTTCCGTTTTCGTCATTCAACTCGTTTTAACGAGCTATTAGGAGAGCGGTTCTCAAGATGGAGCTGATGCTGAACCCTGGCAGTGACTAGTGAAACTCAAATTTGGTCCAACATACGCGACTTCTATTCACGTCATTCGACTCGTGTTAACGAGCAATTAGGAGAGAAATTCACAAGATCGAGCTGGTGCTGAACCCCAGTACCTAGTGGAACTCAGGTTTGGTGAAAGATACGCGTGTGCTGTTTTCGTTAATCGACTCATGTTAACGAGCAATTAGGAGAGCAGTTCACAAGATGGAGCTGATGCTGAACCCTGGTAGTAATATAAATACCTAAGTTTTAAATACGATGTAAGGAAAATTAACAAAATAAAAACATAAATTAGCAATAATTCGCTTACTTTAACTTATACCGGAAAGTCCAATTGAAGTCGGTTTTTTTTTCTTTAAAATTATCCTTGTAAAAGAACTATGACCTAATTAATATAGTAGATAATATGACAAAGGTAGCACATGAGTAACACAATACTCAATGTCAGTGAAATGATTCACTCATAAACCCTACTGTTTTGTCTGACTAGTGTAAGGTTTCAAATTTCACATTGTGATTGCCATTATTTATAAACTGTGATAGGCCGAAAAGATTAATAGCTCTATTCTTTTGTTTTTTGAAATCCAGTTTCCAAGCACATTAAATTAGGTATTGGTTGTAAGAAAACATTTAGATCATAGACTTGTACAGATATGTCAAAATCACATTTAGTGGTGTCAAAAATGTTTTCTACACAATCCTAGTAGAACAGTGTTTTTAAAGTGTGGATCGCAACCCCCTAGGGGGTTGCAAAGCCTCTGTTGGGGGTAGCGATGGTTCACAAAGCCTTACTATAAACGAACACCTATTACAATTAGCAATTAGATAAAAAGAATTGCGCGCCGTGACCGCCGGAGAGCCGCTGATGAGCTGGCGGACCGCGCGAACTCTGCCGCCCGCCGCAAGGACATGCGCGAGCTGTACGACATCACACGCTGCCTCAGCGGACGTGGTGCTCGTATAGCGAGAAAACCGCTGAAAGGAAGTGACGGCAGCCTACTCGGCACAGCGAGCGAACAATTGCAGCGATGGACAGAGCACTTTGAGAACCTGCTGGACCAATCCCAGTCACTAGGTGAAGAGCGTACCATAACGATCAGCGAACCCATCTGGCAACTTGACATATCAACTATGCCACCATTATTCGAAGAGGTAGTCACGGCCGTAAAGTCCCTAAAGCCGGGGAAGGCCCCAGGAATCGATAATGTACATGTTGATATGCTAAAGGCTGATGCTGTCATGTCTTCGTCGCTACTGCATCCCCTAATAACCCGTATATGGGAAGGTGGACAAGTACCCGCAGAATGGAAACAAGGGCTCCTGGTGAAAGTCCCAAAGAAGGGTGATCTCTCGAGTTGCGACAACTGGCGCGGCATTACATTGTTACCAGCTGCCGCCAAAGTTCTAGCCAAGATTCTGCTTAATCGCATCGCACCAAAAGTAGCTGGTACCATAAGAGATGAACAAGCGGGATTTCGGCCGGGTCGATCCTGCACAGATCACACTAACACCCTACGCATTCTTATAGAACAGTGTGTCGAATGGCAGTCAGAGCTATCCCTGGCTTTCGTCGACTTTGAAAAGGCTTTCGACACCGTAAAGTGGAACGCGTTGTGGGCCAGTCTAAACAGGAGAGGTATTCCCACTTGTATCATCCGGATTATACGCTCCTTATATGATGGTAGCACATGCAGGGTGGTCCACGAGAAAGAGCTTGGAGCGCCGATACATATATCAGCGGGCGTTAAACAAGGTTGTCTCCTATCGCCGCTTTTATTTGTGATTCTCTTGGACGACGTCATGAGAAATGTGGTATCTACACGAAGAGGTATACAGTGGAGCACAAACGTCTTAGAAGACTTAGACTACGCAGACGACATCGTGTTGATATCGCCTACTCTTGCTTATCTGGAAGCCAAACTCGAAAGTCTGCAGGAGGAAGCTGAAAAGATGGGCCTGCGAATCAACAGACACAAAACAGTCGAGATGCGGATTAAGCCATCCACAACGGCTAAGCTACTGATGAAAGGCGAGAGCCTAGACTCGGTGTCAGAGTTTGTGTACCTGGGGAGCGTGTTAACCTGTAAAGGCGGAGCTGATCAGGACATCGACAATAGGATCAAGAAGGCGAAGGCTGCGTTCGCTCAACTCAAGCCTGTCTGGGAGTCAAATGTCCTAACAAGACGCATTAAAGTTTCCCTCTTCGACTCTATTGTCAAATCCGTGCTCCTTTTTGGCTGTGAAACGTGGAGAGTGACTAAGGGCCTGACGAACAAAATACAAGTCTTCGTCAACAAGTGCCTGAGGTCGATCCTTCGCGTTTTCTGGCCAAGAACGATTCGGAACGAAGACCTGTGGAGAATATGCCGGCAAACACCCATTGACATGGAGATCGCGACAAGGAAATGGAGATGGATAGGGCACACCATTCGACGAGGAAATGCGAATAACGCAAGCATCGCTTTCGATTGGAAACCCCCAGATGGGAAGCGTGGTTCCGGGCGACCTATAAACTCTTGGCGACGGTCCGTCGAGAGTGAGCTGCGTGCAGTCGGACTGAGCTGGAACGAGGCTAGAAGGGTCGCGGAAGACAGGAAGGGTTGGCGCGAGCTTGTGAAGGCCCTCTGCACCTCTGGGGTGCCATAGGACAGCAACACACAACACACACACATTACAATTAGCAGCAGTTAGGGGGTCGTGAAAATTTTCTGTCATACCTTGTTGTGACAAAATTATACATGCTAAGGGGGTCACACCAGTAAAAAGTTTGAAAAACACTGCAGTAGAACATTGCTATGGCATGTAAATAAAATAGTATGATTGCACTTGATGACATAAAATCTTTAAAATAAAACCTTAGGTAATAATATTAAATGACATATGTATCTAAAAATTATTATTTAGTTATGCCTGACTGTTGTAAGTCATCGAAATCAATCAGAAATTGACAAACAAAGCAGAACAAAAACATCAAAAAATGTGGGTCAGAATAACATTATTGAACAATTTTGCATTGATGATGATACAAACAATATTTTTTTCGTATGGATAAGAGCTTACTACTAGTATTAATGTCAAATTCATACACAGAAGTACCAACAATGTTAAAACTTTATAGTTTGTTGGTACTTAACGAAACATCACATTCAAACAACTAATATAAGAAAAACCGCCACTGCAGCACTGTTATGGCATCATTTTTTTCAGCTGAGTCGGTATCCAGTTATTTTATTCTGTATCTCTGTTGTAAGTACAAGTTTAAAATTTGTGTTTGCCTAGAATACATTATTTATAAATCACATGACACAAGATGATGATGCTTTTATCTCTTGTTTAATTGACTTCAGATAACCCCATGGTACATTTGTCAGATCTCAAAAACAATTGCTATTGATAAAGATATTATCCGCCAAATTATTGTATTTGCTTTTATTCTTTATACATGTGTGAGCTATGACATTCTGTCTTGAAATTCTGGAAACCATCCAGTTTCCAAAATCAATTTGATGAAATTTTTACATGGGTAGGTATTAAGTTTTTAGTATCAGGGTGTTTAGCATCCACAAGACAAACATTTCTTGAGCTCACAGTTACATTTAAGTAATATAATATATACCCTTTTCATCGTAAACATTCCAAATTTTTTTTTAAACGATTCAAAAACGTTTCTGATTATTTGTAGTATTTTCTTAGAGAACTCTAATATCAAGGACCTACTTTAGAATTAAGGTAGGTAGAGGTAGGTTGTTAGGTAAGTTACACTTACTGTATATATTTCGAGAATAAATTATTTTATAAAATGAAAAAATATCAAGTTGTGTTGAAATAATGTTGGTTCAAGAAACACATGTTTTATTCTAAGTGATGTGGCTTATTATCGCTACCTACCCACAATTTTCGCAACAAAGCGCGAACTTAATTTCATTGCATTGCATGGTTCATTAGCAGGCCGATTATGAACTAGAAATAATTAAATTACAAGGACAAATAAACATGAGTAACAATATTCAACTTACTTGAACAACAAAAGAGTGTAACTATTAGACAAAGCGCTAGCGCCTTTGTCATTTTGCTTCACGTAATTTATCTCGTTTTGACCGCAATCTTCCTCCGCGACAAAAAGACTAACTGACACCCAACAATTTCACTTAGTTTTTGAAGTTATTGCGTATCGGTATTGATTGATAAAACAACTGTCAATGGTTAGTTCGGAGCAAGTCACTGCTTTGCTTCTCACTGCCCACACTGGAGATTTTCGTTTTGACGTTTCTACAACAACAGTGACAACAGTGAAGTGTGCACGATACACTGTCGTTAAGAACAAGAAATGGAACGTACTCGGGTGTTGCCACGTAATGATAGTTAAAATGCGCTGAAATTATACTTTCTTTCGAAGGAGACAAAATCTTTTTTAGGAGACAAGAGGTGTGAAATATGTAAATTTACTTTTAATATTTTTACTTTTGGATTTTTGTTTTTGAAAAATGTTGTGTAATTATATTGTAAGACCTTTTTGTATTGTGTACCATGTTTTTATAGTAATTTTTTTAATATAATAATATAAAGGAGAAGTTTCAAAGTCAATTTTTAAAGCGAAAAATTAATATATAGATTATGTTTTACAGAACCTACTGTCGTAAACGCACCGGAAATGAACGGTGTATGCGTGGGTGTATGATACACTAAATGCAATAAAGAAAAGAATCGGCACTGGATTGGCGGTAGAGTGTCGATAGCGGGCGGTTGTAGTATTGTAAAATATTTTTGTGTTTTTGGTTTATAATCGGAAAAAATCGTTGCAATCTTTTAAGGATTTGTATAAATACAGTTACTTTTCCTTTATTTAATGTAGTTGGTGGTTTTTGGTAAGTAGTTCATTTCTGTATTTAGTAGTATTTTAATTTAACTTTGTTTCGTTTTTGTGGGTAGTCCATGTCGGCGTCCTCATGAGTGAGGATTCTGATTTGGATGACCCTGGAGATGGATTTCTCAGTTCGCGTCTAAACGTAAGTCTGAAAGACCATGAATATTTCGAAAAAACGCTAACTGAAAAGTTTACTCCTGCAATGGGCAGAAAAAAACGTAGATTGAAGAAAAAACAAAATACAGATGAAATTGACCAGCGATCCCGATCGAGATCCCCGAGATCGGATGCTCATTCCGCGAAATCGGACATGGATATCGAGAGTAATCTAAGTAATGTAGTCGATACACAGGGTGACACTCAGCTTCCCCCTGGTCAAGAGGTGCAACAACAGGTTAACCAACCTTCGTTATCGTATAACTCTCCCCCGGCGCATTTGGTGACTGACAATCCGGTTACAACTCAGTCTCAGACCCCGATCTCCCCGTTCACTCCGATTGGAAGGGATAGATATGCTAAGAATGATCGAGGCCCGTTTGTAGTTCACGTTCAGAAAATAGAAACTACTCCGGATTCTGGAACAACTTTGCATCCTGTGACATTCGGACTTTTCCTCCAAAAAAGAAAACGTGAATTCCCAAATATTATAGAGGGATCGGTAAAAAGGATAGGACGCAATCGTGCATCGTTGTCTTTCCATTCGTCAGACGATGCAAATCTGTTTCTCGGTTCCCCCACGCTTTCTCAAAACAAATACAAAGCTTTCGTGCCCACGTTTAATGTTACTAGGATGGGCCTTGTTCGGGGTGTTCCGGCCGACTGGTCTCCCGAAGAAGTCCTTGAGCAGATCCAGATTCCTGGTAACTCCGGAGAGGTTCGGCCAATCAAAATCCGACGGCTAAATTTTAAAAAATCTAAACTGGATGGATCGTACAGCTGGCTTCCTTCAGAAACGGTTGTCATTACTTTCGATGGACAAATTCTTCCAAAAAGAATTTTCTTGTGTTTTAATTCGCTGCCGGTGGAGCAATACACTTACCCAACGATTCAATGCCTGAAATGTTGTCGATTTGGGCACACAAAAGATAAATGCCGGTCTCTGCCTCGCTGTTATCGGTGCGGGGGGGCTCATATGGGTGATTCTTGTAGTGTGGATTCAGAAGCCGTTCCTTATTGCTGTAACTGCCCCCAGGAGCTTGCGTCAGGGCATCTCGCAACAAGCAAGGCATGCGCAGAATATACTAGACAAAAAAATATTAAAAAAACCATGACCGATGAAAATGTTTCATATATTGAGGCTTCTAAACTGCATCCTAAATCAAATCAAAGATCCTTTGCAAACGTTGCCGCGTCCTCTCCTCCATCTCCGCAAAACACGTCTTACAGAAAAACAGTTTTCCGTCAACCCCGATCACCGCCACGCCTTGAAAAAGGCTATGTCAGGAGGGCCCATGAAGCCCTAACTAGGGACCCCGTTTTGGAGTCGAGGTCTAAACCGGTTTACTCGTATTCAGATGAACAGCAATCAAAGACTGACTTGGTTAGTCAAGTAATAAAATTGTTTGCTTCCGCAGTTAAGATTTTTTCTCCATCCAGCCCTCTGGCTGACCCCAACCTGCTATCCCACGCTGCTCCTTTTATTTCTTTCTTCTTACCGTCTTCTCATTATGGATCAAGTAGTTCTCCAGTGGAACTGTCATAGTATTACAAATAAAAAACACGACTTACTTTTTTTAATAAATAAACTCAACCCTAACATTTTAGCTATATCTGAAATATGGCTTAAGAATGATTCTATCTTTAATCTTCCTACTTATTCTTCTTTAATGAACTGTCGCGTAGACGGACGAGCCGGATGCGCTCTGTTCATTAGAGATCACATTCCTTATTCCCCTATTCAAATCCCTCTTAAGAATAATGAAATATTTCAATTAGTTGGTGCTCGGATTGAAGGTATCTCGTATTTGTCCGTTTATTTACCCAGCCCTTCTTCTGAAATCGTTAGCGAACTTCAAAATATAATAGAAATGGTCCCTCAACCTGTAGTTATACTTGGCGATCTTAATGTACATCATATATTATGGGGATGTGATAAGAGTGACTCCCTTGGGGAACAGTTTATAAAAGTGATGGACAAATGCAATATTTGTTTATTAAATTCGGGTGCTCCGACTCTTCGCACCCTCCCAAATCAAGGTGCCAGTGCAGTCGACTTATCCCTGTGTTCTCCTGTTTTGGCTTCTATTGTCTCTTGGGAGGTCTTAGATAGCACTTTTGGAAGCGATCACTTCCCTATTGCTCTTAGTTTTCCTTTCTTCTCTGCTAAGCGTCCTAAAGTCACCAGGCCTCTCTTAGTATATAACATTAATGGGGCTGACTGGGAATGTTATAGGAAATACTTGGAGGACGAGGTCAAACGTCTTCCTCCTATTTCTTCTAACTCCAGCCAATTTTGCTCTGACGCTCTTCTTCGAGCAGTAAAGGCCTCAGCTGATAGGGTCTTCCCTATAAAAAATACTGCCGTGGGCAAAGTGCCTTCCCCCCCATGGTGGGACAAAGAGTGTACTAAAGCTGTCAAAGTTAGAAAAAAGGCGGAACTTGCCTATGCTGCCAGTATGACGCCAGCAATTTTTGATATTTTAACTAAAGCTATGGCTGACACAAAATCTCTGTTACACAATAAAAAGCGCGACGGATGGAAATCCTTCTGCTCTGCTCTAAGCCCTTCTACTCCTGATAGTATAGTATGGAATAATATTCGGAGATTTAGGAGATCTTTTAATGCAAAGAGCTGTCTCTACCCTTCCTCATTACCTTGGGCTGAATCCTTCCTAGATAAGATAGCCCCTCCATATGTACCTGGCGTTCTTGATTCATCTATAAGTCTTTTAAATAATAATTCAACGGATCCTTTAGACCAATTTTTTACTATGCTGGAGCTCCAGAATGTTTTGAGTTCGGTTAAAGACTCGGCCCCTGGACACGATGGTATTCCGTATTCTTTCATAGTTAGAGCAGGTAATTCATTTCACAAATATTTTCTTGAATTGATTAATCATATTTTGCTTTCTGGCCATCCGCCCTCAACTTGGAAATCTCAACTGATCTTGCCCATTCTTAAACCAGGAAAAGATCCTAATGATCCTAGCTCGTATCGCCCCATTGCTTTGTCTTCCGTTTTAACAAAAATTCTAGAACATTTAATTAAAAACAGGCTTGAATGGTATCTTGAGAGTGAAGAATTGTTAGGTACTTTCCAATTTGGGTTCAGAAAGGGGAGAAGTACAATGGATAATTTGGGTATTTTTACTTCAGATATTAGGTTAGCTTTTTCAAAGCGTGCTTCGGTGGTAGCAGTCTTTCTGGATGTGGAATCTGCCTATGACAATGTTCAGCTTCCCCTTCTCAGGGAAAAGTTCCATAAACTGAGAATTCCGGCGAGGCTGGCCTGCCTTGTAGGCAATCTGCTTTCGGAAAGGCAAGTTACTTTCCAGGGAAAGGACCCTCACATTAAACCATCGAGGTTGGTCTGGCGGGGACTGCCACAGGGCTCAGTCTTGAGCCCATTATTGTACAATGTTTACACACATGATTTAGAAAATTCTGTAGCTGGTGCTAACATTCTGCAATATGCTGATGACTTATTAATTTATTCCTCAAACAGCAATATAGTAACAGCTTCTGAAACTATTAATAATTCCCTCAACTCTTTAAATTCTTGGCTATCTATGAATGGTCTGTCCCTTTCCCCATCTACGAGTTGTGCCGTGGTTTATACACGTAAAAAGTCACTACCAACAATTAGTATAGCAATTAATGGGCTGGCTGTCCCCATTCGTTCATCGTATAAGTTTCTAGGAATTATTCTAGATTCTAAACTAAATGGTTCTTTGCATTTTGAATACTTAATAAAAAAGTGTGAAAAGGGGCTTAATACTCTCAGATGCCTCTCGGGGGTGTGGTGGGGAGCCCATCCCGCCTCTCTTCGTTTAATCTATAATGCCACTATCCGCAGTGTTCTAGATTACGGCTGTTATCTATTAGTTCCGGGGAATAGGGAGGGATTTAATAAACTCGACCTAATTCAGTATAAGGCTCTAAGAATTATATTGGGTGCCATGAAGTCTACTCCAACCAATGCCTTACAGGTGGAAAGCGCAGACCCCCCTCTTAGTCTTCGTCGTCAATTTTTAGCAGACAGTTATTTTTTTCGGGCTTTGCAGTTCTCCTATCACCCTATAATTCATCGGTTATTTGATCTCAAAGTAGTTATTGGTGGAAACCAAAAAGATCCACCTTGTCTTGTAAAGAGCCTGATAAAATTCCAATCTCTTAAGGATCCGGTTTTCCACTCGCCCCGTCTTCCCCTTTACGAATTCAAATATCAAACAATAATTCATCAACCCCGTGTCATTTTGAACTTTGATATTTGCCATAATGACCCTCAAGCTGATGAGTATCTCCGACAGATTCTTTCCCGGGAGTGGCATGATTGGAACACAATCAACTGTGATGCGTCCAAGTTGACCTCGTCTGGATGTGTTGGTGTAGAAGTCTTTCATTCACAGTATGATATCGTGCAAAAAATCAAATGCCCCCCACAAACATCTGTATTCACCGGTGAGTGTATTGGTGTTTTGGAGAGTATTAAGTACATTCTTCTTTTTAAGTTAAACAAAACTATTATATTTTCGGATTCTCGTAGCTGCCTACAAGCTTTGCTTTCTAATCCTTTTTCGGTAAGGGTTCATAACCCTATTTTATATCAAATTAAAGATAGTCTTATAACCTGTAAAGATAAAGGCTATGAGGTTGCTTTGGTGTGGATCCCTGGCCATTCGGGGATATCGGGAAACGAACGGGTTGATCGGGTTGCCAAGGAGGCAGTAGTATGTGGAGACAAAGTCCCCTTTAGAAATTTCTCTCATGACCTGGTTCCTTTCGCTGCTAGATTGCTAAACCAAGCTTGGTCTCATGACTGGTTGATTTCTAGTAGATCTCGAGGAAAGCTTTACGCGCGCGTTCAACCTAATGTTTCAAGAAAACCATGGTTCGCTAGGTTATTTATCCAGAAACAATATTGTTCCACGATTATTAGGATGAGACTGGGTTGTTGTAGTATTCCTGTCCATTTGAAAAAGATCCACGTTCGAGACTCGTCGATTTGTGAATGCGGGTTAGACGAGGGTGATTTAAATCACATTTTCCTATCATGTCCATTGTATGACCATAATGACTTATATAATGATCTAATTAGAATTAAGGTTCCATTTCCGACTCACATCCTAGAACTAATTCAAATCAAGGATAAAGATATATTTGAGGCTTTGGGATCTTTTTGTCAGCATAACAATTTAAAGATTTGATATTTGTAGTGAGTAGCGGTTATTAGCATATTTTAATTTTATTATATTATTATTCAACTTTGGGGTACGTACTAACATAAATTATATTTATTTTATTTATCTTTTTTATAAAACATTGTTATAATTTTTATTTTTTTATTTTATTTTTAACTACATCTGGCTTTCAGGAAAAGTAACTGTTTAATTTTTTTGTTGTTCGTTCGTTATTATTTATTTCAGTAAAATCGACATGACACTGGCTAATCTTTGCAAAGCCATAAGAAAAAAAAAAAAGCAATAAAATCACATTAAAGGTGTTACACATGCTCATTACTAGCATGCTTATTAGCAAGCGAGGAAGTGGGAGGGGCCCCGCTCCCAAACCCTCTTGCTATTACGCATGCTTATTAGCATGCTAATAAGCTTAAGTCTTTAGAGAGGTTTTTGGTCATTTTTGTTTTGTCGGTTCGAAATGGCGGTGGGACGAAGGAGTTTGGCCGGTATCAGCGCCCAGCGGGTTAAGCTTAAAATTTGCGTTACAATTTTTTATTCCTTAATTAAACCCGCATGTGTTTCGTGCATTGAGTTAACCATTCATCAAGGTCAACCCGTAATCAGTTCTTATTGCAGAAATGTGTATGTTTAGTGATATTGGACTAGTTTTCACTGTCACATCAAAGCTTTTTGGATTGATAATGGGACATATTTTCGGTCCAAAAAGCTGTGTTTCTCAGAGAAATATCAAAAATGCTTCTAGTCCGTTTTTAAATATCCCATGATCGGTACAGTTACCCTACGAACATCGAAGATTTATTATTTTCGAAAACAATATCTTTCGCTCGAATATGTAATGTAAGTAATAAGCGCGATCAGAGAGAGGGAAATATTAATATTTATTCGTTAAATTCTTACGGTAGGCTCATATCATATTATATCATTGCATGCAAAAACAAGCCTAACGTTTTAACGTGGTACGAAGGCCCATATTACACTATATTACACCGTATTTGATCATGTCTCTGGGCTAGTACCACGAAAATCGAACGATTGCGGATTTGTATATCCATCTCTGTCACACCTGCATATTAGAGCGACAAAGAGGTATTTCCGTCAATGCCAATTTTTGATGTTCGTGGTAGGCGTGCTGACCATAGATTACATTTGCCTTACCAGCACGCCTACCACGAACATCGAAAATTGGCAATGACGGGAATACTTCTTTGTCACTCCAATGTGTACGTGTGACAGAGATGGAGATACAAATCCGCAATCGTTCGATTTTCGTGGTATAGGCCCTGTCTGACAACCATTTTTTTTTAATTCTACCGTCTGACTTAATTGGGTTTCAGACTATCTTACAACCGAAGTTTGGTACAATTATAGTGTAACACACCAACTCTGACAGTATTTTTTTTAAACCTCCTTTCTTTTGGAGTGAAAAAAGGGAGGCATATAAATAAATTACACAATTTACTGTCAGACTGCGGTTGTTTGACTATAGTAGCATCACACTCTGATGCCTGCACTACTTATGGCGTGTTTGCTCAAATATTCGTGCTTATTTCTATATAAATGTAGTGCCGGTATGTAAGTAGATTTTTTCTTTTATTTATAAGGCTATAAGCTGTAAGGTTGTGTGTTAATGGGTTTGAAAAAAACTTTAAATTGAGGGAATAAGGTTGAAGTATGGTCACCCATCTTGGTAAACCGTTCCGATAACCGTATTTATGTGATTGAACAATACACTGGAATTGTCGTATTACGTAATACGGGTAGTATTTTTATAAATTAATAAAACATAAGTAACACTATTTAAAATCACTTTCATCATTGACACTTTAATATATCCAAATTTAGATAAAAGCGTCATCTTTATATTATTTGATGTAGATAAAAAAAGCTAAGCATTGCGCAATAAGACACCAATAGATGGCGTTGTGTTATTAGTTTTGCTACTCACCGCGAGATGGCTTTACAGATTCTTTTTTGCACATAATCTCATCACGAGTGATAAGGTTACCGGTTGTTTCTTAGTTTTTAGAAACAATGCGACTATTGAGCACCAAAGAACTTGGAACTCACGACCTCTTCTTTTCAGTGATGTCCTTCTATAGGAGTGTTGAAAAAAAAATAGATTACTACGAGTAGGTACGAGTTGGACTTTCATCCCAAGGGGTCCATATTGCGAGACATTGCATAGAACTCGATTCCTGCTGGCTTATCTTGGGTGAGCCAATCTGGCATATTTTCCTTAACGACTCACTGATAAAGTGGACTAAAGCAGCTCCGGCTTACATAAAAAACATTTTGCTCCGCCACTGCTAGTTTCCATAAATGCATTGGTTGATAATTTTTAACAGATAACGGTTTTATGAAGCATTTTTTATTTGTTGTTGTAGCGGAATAGTACATTGTTGGAGAGGCTTAGAAAGTAGGTAGTTAGAGTGCCGACCCGTAGACATATTGATTTTCAGGATTAGGTACTCTAAGGAAATAATATAAATTTCAATATCCAGAACCGTTTTACGTAGTTTGCTTTTTTAAAGCAGGCGTAGGCGTTTTTAAAGATAAAGATTTTAAAGATAAAGAAAGAGAATTTTAAAGATTGTTGATCATGAGCTGGTTTCTTAAAACGATATACTTAAGTAGCTATGATTACGGAGGAATGAAAGTTAGAAACATGAAGGGGGACCTACCTAACATTAGTTTACAGTTTACATAAAACATTATATATTTTACATAAAGTAAAATTCAAACTATGTACATCCTAAAAATAAACTACTTATTCTTAAATAAAGCTAGAACTAATTATAAAAACCAAAGATTTAAACTAACGTTATTCATGTTTTTTTCGTTTTATGTCTTTATTAAGATTAAAATAAATATAATTTTTAAGAAAAAAAAAACCGACTTCATTTGGTTCCCGGTAAAAGTGACATTTTGAATTTTTTTGAGTTAGCCAGTTTACTTCACAAATATCCAATACACCGCACGTGTACGATTGAAAATTGAGGAGCTTTCTTAATGTCCCAGGGCTTCCATCATTACATGTGAAGTATAATCAAACGGAACTCCCTTGTAGACCTTTAAAACAAACAAAATAATAATGTGTTAAATGGGATGACAGACTGTAAATTATCGAGCAGTTTCATTATGCCATCCCTGATTATCAACATCAGGTCCACTCCAGCAAAATGATGGCCACAGTAAGAAAATGCCTAAGCTAATTATGAACACCCTCTAATCACAATTAACGTGCCGTTCAAATTTGAGGAGTTCTCTGAATTCTTCAAGAACTCCATCATCAGAATATACATCAAATCAAAAAGATGAATGTCACAACTAGGATAATAAGTAGAGCTAGGTTTATTGACCAGTTCCACTTTGCCATCCCTGGTCTTCATCATCAGGTCCACTTCATCAAAATGTTGGCTCCTCCAAAACAATGTTTTAGTTACTTAAGGAAACCCTCAAATCAGAATGCATGTGCCGTTAAAATTTGAGGAGTTCTCTCAATCCCTCATGAAGTCCATCATCAAAATAGAACTATAATCAAATAGGACTATCTTGAAGGTATTTCTTTACAAAGAAAAGATGAATGTCACAAATCGGATGATAGAGCTGGGAATTACCAAGCAGTTCCACTTTGCCATCCCTGGTCTTCATCATCAGGTCCACTCCACCAAATTGATGATGTTCGTAAAGAAATGCTTGAGTGTCTTAAGAAACTACCCAAATCATCATGCATGTGCCTTTCAAATTTGAGGAGTTCCCTCAGTTCCTTATGGATCCCATCATCAGAAATTGATTTTGAAAAAAACGGGACAAACCTGAAACCATCTATTTTCAGACACAATTTTTTTTTTAATCGGATGATAGTCCTGGGAATTACCAAGCAGTTCCACTTTGACATCCCTGGTCTTCATTATCAGCTCCACTCCACCAAATTGATGATTTTCGTAAAGAAATGCTCGAGTGTCTTAAGAAACTACCCAAATCATCATGCATATGCCTTTCAAATTTGAGGAGTTCCCTCAGTTCCTCATGGATCCCATCATCAGAAATGGATTTTGAAAAAAACGGGACCAACCTGGAACCATCTACTTTCAGAAAACAAAAAAAAAATCAAATCGGTTCAGTAATGACGGAGTTATGAGTGAACATCCATTAAAAAAAAAATTCAGACGAATTGAGAAATATTGAAGTCGGTTGAAAATAAAAACTATTCCTCCTCTATGTTCACCAAACTTTCCCTTGGTGGCCAGGTGCCCATCACACAAGCAGCATTCCCGCGCTGGATTGCTAAAGCAATAATTTAGCAATCCAGAGAGTAAACTGCCTGCTCCAGGGTTTCCTGTTATTTCCCTGAAAATTGAATTATTCTATGGTATTTTCTATATTACAGGCATTAGGTTACTTTGAACTTTTTGGTTATGCCTGCTCTACCCTTCTTTGTTTGTTTTTAGTAAAAGGTACCGCTTTGTCGACTGTTGATAGACAAGGTTAATTTCCAAATGAATCTTTATGTCATTAGCGCTTTATCGGCATGTCGAAAACGCCGGCCATATACGCTCGGCATATCCGCCGGATCTGCCAATTAATGTATGTTGAATTTGTCCGGCGGACGCCCGGTGCACATACCCGGTATGCATATTCAAGTAATCGAGTAAACTAAACCAGGTATAATTGTAGACAAATATGAATTAGTACCTATGTAATAAATGCAGACAGCGCCAGAAACTGCGTATATACTTTACTGATCTTTTTTAAAAATCAGTTTTCCTTATTGAAATATATTAATATACACCGACGAAACACCGTTACGAAACAAATTGATATCTCCACGTTGCCTAAGACACAATTAGGTTTACCTCGAGCGTAATAAAATTAAGGAGAGACGAACGCGGGCGTAAGTCGATGTCTTCGGAGTCTTCGGACTTCGCTCCGTAAAACAAATCCCGAAAAACAAAAGCGGTAAAAGGAGGCCAAGTTTAGTCGTTGGTTTGCCCGCTACATAGTAGTCGATTTAGTTTGCGTTTTGCCTTTTTTTCAAGCGATCATAATATTTGTTAGAAATATGAAAAGGCTAGCCAGCCAAAAGTGTGACTTCAAGCTTTATAAAACACGACCCTGTCCTTAGGTAAGTATAAAAAAAGTGACGTGTGTCGTTTTTGACATGAAGTGCCGTTTTTGCCTTCTAATCTGTGGACAAGAGATAAACATTTCGATTGAATCTGATAATGTTAATTTACAGGATATAGTATAACAAAAATTCGGAAGTTACAGCAGACAACAGGTGCATGACAATAAATATTACTGTCGACATTGTCGACCAGCACTGGCTTTATTATAATGGTGCATACCTTCTGCGAGAACTTAGGTAAGTGAGACTTTATATAAGTAGCGTCTTTACGGAAAGAAAAGAGTTACCTACATCGGATAAATATGGGAATTAACGAATATTTTCAACTGAGACTTTATCTAACTTATTCTTAAAGGTACCTACTTATTCTTTGTTTTGTTTTCAAAAAAATTACACAGTCGAATGTTGTATACAAGCAACACACATGTTGTTGTTTATACATTTAAGAGATAAGATGCTCTAGAGAACCTGTTCAACCAAAATAGGATTAGGTACCAATTTCTCATGGTTTATAAGGTAAAATAGATAAAACGAAAAGCGTTATCAATGAGGCTATGCTCCAGCTTGGGCGACGCTCTACTGTGTACCTTCGCTCGAGACACGGCCGTTTGCCCTCCACTCTCTAAATCTATTTTATTTGAGCTAGCGATTGGCTGCGGGTTTTCTCGGGTTACGTTGCTCGTACAATGCGTTACGCGTTATGAGTACCTACCTAGTACCTACTTAAACAAAAATAAATACGTTAGTAAACGGTCATTAAGTTCCTATATAATGTGACACCAATTAAAATATATGAAGCATTTAGTACCTAACTACATACAGGTACAGTGTGGAAAGTTTAGATGGGCCGTGGAGGGAAAATGCCTTTAAAACGTTTAATTGTTATGCACTTGACGGGACAGAATGAAAACTACTTACAAAACATTTAAAATATTGTCTATTATTGAATAACTTTATGAACTCAGACAAATATTATAAGATATCCCCTTTCACATTTCACAGTATGTTCCCGGAGTTCCCTCTAAGTTTCGGTCAATTCGCAATACGTGCGAATCGTGTCGGCATCACCTGAAACTCATTCGCCTCTCGTGTGAACTCTTCATACGCGTGCCATGACTGCGGACGGTGTCCAATTGCCATTTGTACTATCCTGTAAAACGTGACAGAACATGCGCACAGTTGATGTAGTCATACAGTAAGAGTTTGTATCTTTCCATTTCCGGTACATCGAGCGTACTTCGCTATCCCACAAGGTAACAACGCTACGTTTATAGAACGTCCTCCAAAATTGACTTTAATGGTTTCAAAGTCAGCGGCGAAGTGCATGGTGCATGGTTGATGGTCAGTCAAAAATTTTAAATGTTGAAATACTTGTTGGAGTTTGGACTTCGAACCACCCTGAATGCCGCACAGCAATGCTTTCGCGGCCGGAAAGTTCCTAAGCTCTCATTACGAAAGTAAAAAACAAATTAATAGCTGTGCCCGCAATTTCATTCGTGTAAGGTTTTATTTATGATACATCCATGTAAGTAAGTATTTAAGCAGATAGTCGATACAACTTCAGTCAATAAATTTAGTTTTAAACTTTTGACTAGGTAGGTATCAGTTTACAGTACTCTCAAATATATCAATTTTACACTTTTTTCGTTGTAAAAGGCCACAACCGTCTATTTGTAGAGATTTTTAATATACCTACTTATTAAAGAAGGACATACATTATTTGAAAAAGAATAATTTATTGTTTACTGACACAACATGTATAGATTACGTAAACTATTAACGCTGAAATATTTTTTCTTATTCTCGATGTACAAGTAAACAAAATATAAAAAAATTGTATCTATTTATCACAACACCTCTACCTTTATAAACAACATTGAGTACGTTGTGTTTTGGGGAAGACGAAGATTTTTTCGGCACCACTGATCAGTATTTTCTGATCATTCTGTTTAGCGCCGAGCGAAAGCGTATAGCAAGAAATTTTAAGATTGCGAATAAAATATTCGGCCAAGAGTAACTTCAAGGATTCCGGCAGGCGGATCACGTAGAATATCCTCTCGTACTTTTCCACTAAAGAAACAGAAACCACCGCTCTCATTCTACCATTTTCGCGCTTGGCAATGTGCACATGTTCGTAACATTAGATCCTCCAACTAGTGCTCGGTTTGGGTATTCTGTCCACACTTTGGCGAAGTTGATTTCTCTTCAAGGGATCTTCTTGTTTTTCCTGGGTATCACCCTATCATCTAACCAACTCCACCATTCCAGACTCACGATCAGTTGTTAGCCCTAGGTAACTCTGGGTAAAAATCTATGAATCTCGTGAGTGTGCCTGTGTATAAAGCCCTACTTTAATGAATTTTTCATATTTCATGGATTTGCGGTTCAGAGAGTTAGAGGGGGGGGGGATAGGCCCATTTTTTTAAACTTCTGGAACAATTATTTCCGAAAATATACTTTATCAATTTTTTTTCTCAAGCCTCTATTTTTTTAAGTACCTTGTGATTGTGAACATTTGCGACACTTCTTCTTCTTCTTTTATAATATGGCCTCTGTCCGAGAATTGGACAATTTTGCCAGTGTCCCGTATTAATATATCAGTGTATCTTATATAAATAGTATATTGCCTCTTGGGCGACGTTGTTCGGTAATTGGCCTTGCTATTTATTCCGTTTACAGCTTATACGTAATAAATATTTCAGGAGGCCAAAATCCCAGGGCAACCGAGTAATAACCCAATTACGCGATTACACGCGTTTCAGGATTAATTCTTCATTAGCTGCACACTTCTTCGTTAGTTTACTGCACAATAAGCTATAAATATTACACATTAAACAACATTTAGCACACAAAAATAAAGAACTATTCAAGAAACGCAACCGCCATTTTGAATATCAAACGGAAGACCCCCATTTGCGACACTTCTTATACATAGGTGTCATGACAGTACAAAAACAAAAGCTAAGACAGTTGCGAAACATAGAAATTCTAAATTGTAAAACGACGTAACGCAATTGTACTTCACGCCAATGAATAAATTTTTATACATGTAATTATAGCTGTATTCGTATTCAAGAGTGTAATATTATAAAAAGACATTTATAAGTACTACAAACAACGGTTATCCTACTAATGTTAGATGTTAAGGATTTTCGAACGTACACTAACTTTGTTTTTAACATTTTGACGGATGAAGTGGCGCGTTTTTGGGATGTCAATGGCTGTCATAAAATGGGCATGGCACGTGAATGTTAAGGGATGAGAATTTAATGTATCTAGCTTGATTATTGTATCTTAATAGGGTTTTCAGTCAAAATAAACTATTGTAATATTAATGGGTTAGTGTTTCACTCGATATATTTATTATCAGAAGTGGCAAGTGATGTGAAGTGAGAATGAGAAATACACAATACGACATAGCCGGGAAAAGGAAAACGAAAGTTTTGTTCCTTTGAACAAAATGCCCACACGCTCACAAGAAGTTTCAACTCACAGTCTACTGTTGGTACCAACATGACCGATGACACTTCACTGGTCATCATAGTCTTGGGTTGCTGATCTACAAGATGTATAATAATGATGGATAAGACAAGAGGAACAAAGAATATTAGCTGCTGCTGATATAACTAAGTTATAGTGACGTCTGCTGTAATGATATACCTAGTCACTAAGAGTACATTCAAAATTGGTAATTACAAATACCTGGAATGCTGGTACATAAACAGTGGCACCTCCCAAAGGCACACAAATGAATATTTCATACAGTGTATTAAGAATAGTAATCTACCAATAATGTCCGGTATTGATAGAAAATTAGACCATTAAAGGATGTGACTCTATTTACCGTACAATTCAATTTGTGATAAAGATGTTAGTGCTTATTATTGTTGTTACCAATAACAAGTGTTTGTAAACTATGTTGAAACTAATGTTTCCGCCAGGAGGTTTGTATTGTGTTCACAGGTATTCTCCACTCACCGGGCATTCAAATTGATAACTGCAGTATAGCTAACATTGGTGCTGCAGGAAAAAGTGGAAACGGTCTTTCAATGATATCAAGTTTATTTCAAGAAAAAGTGACATCAAGTAATATTTCATCACCCCAGGAGTGAATTATTGTGCAATAACCTTACTAAAACAGGAATGCATAGCATAGAGTATAACACACAATTTCTGGTAACAATTTTTTTTTCTTAATTTTGACATATGGTGCCGACAAATGGCTGGTCAACAAGTGAATACAGATACTTTGTATGTCTTTACCCCATGGCCAAACAATAAATAATTTTGATTTGATTTGATTTGAAAAGAGTAAGACAATAAGTAATTAATTACTTTGGAATTAGCAATATTTACTATACCATGCCATGACTATCACTTTTGAAGTAGGTAATTTCTAAGAAATATAATTTATTTCTGGTAATTATCTAACTAGTGGCAAATATGGGGCTCAATGAATAAATACAGATTTAAATATGTTTAATGTGTTGCTAGATGTGGATAGAATTTGGTAACTGAATACACCTAATGTAAGTATAATTGTCATGGACCATGACTCATGGTAGAAATTGTACCAAAGCTCTTTTATTCATATTTGCTTTTGTTACTATCTGGCTATAGTGGCTATCAATGGGAATTAATTATCTTCACACATATTCAAATTGGTTAGTGAAAGAATATAGTAGTTGGTTTAGTACCATTTATTGCAAACCATGTTACAATACAGTTACAATGGCAAATGATATCATATGGCACTCACTGTCTATCTAATCATTTGTACTTATAACAGTGATTATTAAGTTATACAGTACTAACTAATTAATACTGAGTTATAGGTTATAGGTTAGTTAGTAGGTAGTATTTTTAAGACATTGGTTCTGAAGACAAGCATGAGATGTCATTCTGTGTACAATGTGTGTAAGCCAGTAGATAATACAGAGTGGTGTGAGATACATTGAGAAATGTATTGTATAGAACTATCTACATAGTCTGTCCTAAGGAACTCTGAAGGTTTATTGTACCTTTCCACATTATACCTAAACTAACAGATTGTATTTCAGCTTATTAAAAAGTATATTGATTACCCTAAGTTGCATTTGAATATGATTGTATTTCAAATGGCAGTAAAGGTATCTGAGGTAGTAAATAAAATGACTAAATGGTAGAAATATAAAATAACCAAAAGAAATTCAGATTATTAAATCTTATAATATTTTCAAAAGCAAACTTAAAACTCATATTTTGAATAGTGTCACACCCATTTAACAAAAGATTGAGTCCGGCCCTGATTTACTTACATTCTACATTTGCTATGAATGTATCAGTTAGTTTTGTGCGTGCCCACATTTACAAGAAAAATAATGGGTTGATCATTATTTGTATAACTTGTTCGAACATTTTACAACTTTATCAACAGATAAGTGTGCAATTGTGCATGTCTAGATATTACCTATAACTGATATTTGTCATGCAAATGACCATGTTAGCTTAAAATTGTATATCATTTTCAGGTACTTATTGATATTAATTTGTTACTAGCCTATACGGATAGTTGTTAGTTATGTACATGTACATTCTAGGTCTGGGACTGGGTGTTTCGTATTTACCACAAAATTATTAAGTACCACAGATTTGCTACTCTAGTTCCATCACAAGGGTATCTCAAGTACTTATACATATTTACATTTGTTTCAAAGTTCATGCATTTACTGTTATAAGCAGTAGCTTTGCTGTGTGCTTGTAATTTGTTCACAGATATCGAAGGCTGGTACTTACAAGTGATGGAAAATGATGCATCATGAAAGAGTTGAAATGCTGTGTGTATGAAAAGTGCCAATACGGGTGAAGTTTTATACAACCGCATTAGCGACCAATGTGGTAAAGAAGAAATGTTATAACTAAGCGCACTAGGGCCTAGTGTGGTGTCTGGACAAATGTATACTTAACTACATTGGCGCCTAATGAAGAAATACAAGAAGTTATTTTTACAACCGCATTAGCGATTAATGTGGTAGAGAAGAAATGTTATAAGTAACTAAAAGGAATTACGGGGAATGTTAATAATACTTACTTACTTACATGTTTTTCAGAGTTCAAATGCAATGTGTATAATATGTGCCAATACGAGAAAAGTTTTATACAACCGCATTAGCGACTAATGTGGTGGAGAAAGATTGTTATAACTAACAGCACTAGCGACTAGTGTGGTCAGCACTAGCGACTAGTGTGGTGGCCAGAGAACATTAGCGACTAATGTTGTATACAACCGCATTAGAGACTAATGTGGTGGAGAAGAAATCACTAGCGACTAGTGAGGTGGCCAGAGAACATTAGCGACTAATGTTTTATACAACCGCATTAGAGACTAATGTGGTGGAGAAGAAATCACTAGCGACTAGTGAGATGGCCAGAAAACATTAGCGACTAATGTTTTATACAACCGCATTAGAGACTAATGTGGTGGAGAATGTTTTTAGAACTAACCGCACTAGCGACTAGTGTGGTGGCCGGAGAAATGTATAACGATATTAGCGACTAATCACATTTTTGTTGCAGCTCGAGGACCAAGTTAGACCCCAACAATTTGGACGGCAGTTGTGACGACAAAGAATAACAATTTAAGACCAGAGGCGACCCAGGAGCAGGACCGACCGTCCTGGCAACGCATGATTAGAAGGGCCGACCCCAAGTAAATGGGAAGGAGGCAGGCAAAAGAAAGAAGTTATGACTAACCGCATTAGCGACTAATGTGGTGTCCAGGGAAAAGTGTAAAACCAGTGCATTAGCGACTAATGTAGTAAAAGGAAAAACGTTTTGTACAATCACATTAGCGACTAATGTGGTGAAAAAAAAAGTGTATCATGACATTCATGACTAATGTAAAAGGTGAAATGAGCATAGTGTAAAACTATCACATTACGATTAATGTGGTTAGAGGATAAATGTTAATATACAGAAAGTTCATGACCGTATTAGAGTCTCGTGTGATGTAGAGTTAATATATTATACCTATAGATTGTCAAGTACCAACATTAGGGACTAATGTATTGAAAAGGATGCGGGCGGCGCACGACTGATCGATGTGGCATTCTCTGGGGGAGGCCTATGTTCAGCAGTGGACGTCTTTGGGCTGATAGTGAAGTATGGAAAGGTGGAATACCACAATCTAGTTGGAAGACACCTGCTGCAAGATTCGCATAGACTTCAGAGCTAAGAACAAGTGGAATAATAATATATATACCTACTTGGGATTGTTAATTAAAAGAAAATTACAGCAAATGCATAAAATGAGAACAGCAGAGGAGTCAAAAGTGTTAAAAGCGATTTGGCGACATTGGCCACGGTGTAAAAAAAAAAAATCGCTGTGTTCGCACTGTTCGCAGAAGTACAAAGGTGCAATATATTAGTCTCTGCACTTGTGTTTTTCATATTTACGTTAGGCACTGAGACTTGTCATGCCAAGAGTCGCTAACACAACAGAATTAACGCTTTCGAAAAGTGGTGCTGTAGGAGACTGATGAGGATGTCTAGAACAGCTTTGAGAATAAATAACACTATTCTAGAAGAACTCGGCGTCATAGGACTTGTGGATATCTGTCAAGAGAGGATTATACGTTACTGAAAAAAAAAGCGAGTATGGCAATATAATAAGAGAAGTAGATAATTTTCTAACTCATGGAGGACAACCGCAGGAGAGGGAAAATACCAATACGATGGATCGATACAAGCAAGAGGGCTGCAAAGTGTAGACTCTACGAGAAGGTCCTTTTGGCCAAAAACCTGGTTTCATGGAGAACATACACGTGGACAGAATCTTTAGACATGAGGGACTGACTACGAAGAAGTTTGAGGACAAACTCCTAGTTTGTCAGGAAGGCCGAATGTTAGATGTTAAGGATTTTCGAACGTACACTAACTTTGTTTTTAACATTTTGACGGATGAAGTGGCGCGTTTTTGGGATGTCAATGGCTGTCATAAAATGGGCATGGCACGTGAATGTTAAGGGATGAGAATTTAATGTATCTAGCTTGATTATTGTATCTTAATAGGGTTTTCAGTCAAAATAAACTATTGTAATATTAATGGGTTAGTGTTTCACTCGATATATTTATTACTAATAAGTATATAACTTATATTGAGGTATTGATGAAACCCCTTAGGCCGCGTATGTATTCGTAACCGCCGGGTCGTAAGTGTCATAAAGTCATAACCAGTTGTGATGGAAGAATGTTTCCTCCTCATCCGAAACCAGTTGCAATTGAAAAGATTTTAAACTTTGTACGAAAGTGTTTGGAGATATTTTTTTGTAATTTGACTGTTTTGTTTCCGGGGGGTTTACCCTTCGCACATGTACCTAACTAACCTAACCTACCCTACCTACTGTTTTGAACTTGTAACGGGTTTCCTACGAATAATAAAATTTTTAGGATGGCAACTGGTCTCTGTCAAAGACGAAAAGTTCTTCCATAAGAATTATTTTTAAATGCGATTTATTTGGAATACTGTTTTCTTTTGGAATACTTACCTAAAAAAAAAACAAAAAAACGTTACTTAACCTAAAAAAATACAAATTACTCCCTAACTACGGGCACGCAGTAAAAATAGTTTTACTATAATGTGTATGTAGTCGATTATAGGTTGAAACCCATGTTTAGTATCTAAGTACAATTATGAGACGTCAAGTGCTCCTCTATACGCGTGTATTTACTTATTAAATAGAGGTATTGCATGACAGACCTACATTTCTTATAACAATTAATTTGCCTACGTATGTAGGTACAGTCACAGGCAATAGTATGTTACACTTTAAAGGCCGCAAAAATATGTGACACGCTCTTAAGCCTCTACAAATAAGACCGTGTCACATATTTTTGCGGCCTTTGTTGCGTAAGATATTATTGCCGGTGACTGTACATGTGACCTGGAACCCCGACACGCTGCTTCGGTTTAGCAGTCCACTTGACTGTCCAGCGAAGCAGAAGCTCCCAATAGGTCTCTGTAGCGAAAAATTTGGCGCGCCGCTCGCGATTTGCGCTTAACCGCACCTCTTCATTTTCCTGTAACAAATGTCCGTTATTCATACCTAGATATGTTACTTTTTTGGCCGATGACATGTAGATTAGATAAGGAACGATTGACGAAAATTGATCAAACCCACCGTTGAGCAAAACCGTAGTTACACATCTTTCTACTTCTTCTTCTTCCTAGCGTTTCCCGACTTATGCCACGGCCCAGGAAGCCTTGGGTCGCTTTGGCAACTAATCCCAAGATTTGGCGTAGGCGTTAGTTCAAAAGAATTTTCTAGTTCTATTAATAGCAAATCAAGTAATAAATAAGCAACTTGTCGTCGCACACACCTGAGTACTGCATTCTTCAGGATGCGTACATGTTGCGGAGGTACGGGTAGAGAAATGGCGTTCCTGGTCGCAGTTAAGACGTGCTTCAGTAGCTTGGCTATTTCCGTTGAGCTCGCAGTCGTGATTCGCGCTGGTTTGCCGTTTCTACAGGTATTCTCGTGGCCTGGGGCTTGCTTGAAGAGCGCTGAGTATTTGCTGCTCGATCTTCTTCGGACACATTATAAACATAGGTACTATTTTTATAATGAGTCCGAAGAACATACATATTACCCTACCGTAGTAACCGTAGTGAACATAGATATCACCCTAACTTATTTTATAGCCTGACAAGCCAAGGCTGCAGAAGATTTTGTTTTTAAATTATGTGCGTCCTTTTTTTTCGGTCTGAATAAAATAGGCAGGCATATAAATTACAAAAAAAAAACTACTGCAGCCTTGGCTTATCAGACTATATATAGAACACTACATACAAACACGATTCATTCCATTTCGCGAATAAAAATAAAAATTGTATTAACCTACAGCAATTCAAACTCAGCAGTTTTTTTTAAGACAGCTCAGTTGATAGGCGTTGCTAGGCAACAACGGCGCACCTTACAACACCATACATCGTTGAACCCTTCCTTTTCATTTTGAGGAGGTAAAGCCCCCTCAAAATTAAAAAGCTAGCCTAAAGCCTGCCACGAGATTTGTCGTGACTTTTTGACGTGAAGGTTGCATCTAAATCCGGTCATTCGTTTCTTTGTTATTAGGACGCATATAAACAGATAACTCGTCCGTTCATGTTTTACTATATGTATAAATAAGTATAGATTAGGCTACATATTTATATCCCAAACCAATAAAGATCATCTACAAGAAAATCACAGGCACCGACCGCGTTAAAGTGTCTAGTTCCTCGATCGGCTAGGTCAGTAATCCACTGGCCTGCAGCGTGGCAATAAAAAAGAGTTATAGTTGAGAAGAAAAGGAAAGTCTTGCCGTTAGTTAAGGATCAAGGGCTCAGTGCTTGGTGGGCGATAATCATAATTTTTACTTACAAGCGGAGTGCGGCATTAGCCGGCCGCTCTCGCGACAAATCTTCGCTAACTGCGACCAACTTTGTGACTCCAGCCGATGGTGCCGTATATTTTGCGGACAGCTTTCCTCGGACACTAACCGAGCGAAAAGATACACGTGTGTATGATATTATGAGGCGCATATGTCGTTTTGGTTTGTACGTAAAGATATTATAGTAGGAAATTTTTAAACGTACGGATAGCACGTAATTGTGTTGGTTTTGCTTACTGCGGCGATATTGTCCGGGCTTTCTATGGTTAAGAAGTTTAATAGCTATGACGGCTGTTTTTGCGAACGAGCGAACTTCCGAATGGGCGTTATTCCGTTTTTTTTTAAATATAGGTAATTCCTATTTGTACCGTAACCATAACCTTCAAACCTCATGTCATAACAATGAAGGAAATACTTATTCAAATATTTATAACAAGTACCTACTTAATCGTAAGTATACGGAATATACCTACAAATGAGATTTTAATTCGTTTTACTTTATTTTAAAGAAGATATTTACAGCATGATGTCATATATTTCTTTTATTAAAAAAAAAAACAAATCAATGAAGATAGCAACAATGTTATATTTTTTCTGTAATATATGTGATAATATTAATATTGTCACAAAAAATTCATAATTTTTTTAACTCCATTAGCTTCGGAAATAAGTAAATGGTATTTTTTTTAAATTCTTTAATTTTTTTCACTGTACAAAAATGATAAAAAGTATTTTAGAATGTGCATATCAAGCTTTGAATGATACCTTACACAATCTAGTTACTAAACTTTTAATAATTTGCACCCCATCAAGCCATCATATTTTTCAAAGAAAATAAAAATATATGTTCAATAATTTTCTCTGCCTATAATTCTTCTTTATTATTTCAAATTTCACATCAATAGCTTAAGTAGTGCCATGTGGCCCATGTGACAGTCAAACTGACAGCGGCGCCGTAAGCGTTACGTTTTTATCATTTTGGTACTTACGGAATCTATACAATTGTAAAGCATGAATTAAATAATTTATTATTTATAATAAATATTTTAATTCATGTTTTCAAGTAGTCCCACTACTAGATATAAATTATAAATTGAAAGAGTGACCCCGGTGACGTTGGTCACTTTTTCTGTAGTATATGGACACACACATCTCTTTCAATGAATAATTTACAAATACATATACTTCAGGATATATGCCAAAATAAGTATTTTTAATAGGACCTAGCTATAAGTAAGTAAGTAATCAAAATAAAACTCTTTTTACTGCCAAAACCACTCCATCAAATGCATCAACATTGCCAGTGCACACAAAGTTTTATAAAGAAAACCAACAACAGTTTCTATGTATTAAACATGAGCATAATAAAACACAAAAGTCGTTCCACAAGTGCAATACAGGGCCTATACCACGAAAATCGAACGATTGCGGATTTGTATCTCCATCTCTGTCACACTTGCAAATTGGAGTGACAAAGAGGTTGTCCCGTCAATGCCAATTTTCGATGTTCGTGGTAGGCATGCAGTAGATACATAAGCTTTTCGGTCCAACGCAGCCTCCCCGGTCGATTAAGGAAGCGAGTGCAGCGTTGCCTTGGCTACGGCGCCATCTTGACCCCTTCTCCCCCCACCCCCCGGGGCCCCCACGGCCCCCACTGTAAACAACCCACTGTATCGTTGCACTGAAACACTCGATATACTTATTTAAAAGGCCCGTCTCAGACGGAATTGACAATTTATTGCTATTGAGTCGAGATTTAAGATTTCGAAACGTGGTTTAAAGAAATAATTATTTATTTATGTCCTCTATTTAATTCAAAATTATATGCTTAAAGGTTTTTGACATTAAATAAACGGAATCAATGGCTTTGTAGCCTACACGTATCTACATATTTTGTATAATTATATTATTTTGACCATTCAACAAACACAATGCGTGGATACTTAAAATACGCGAAAAAAAAACATACTCGTACCAAGCTACTTATAAGTATTAAGTAGTAATAAAATCCTGCACTTCCTATTTCCTATAAAAAGTTTCCTTAAACGACTGGACTCAAAAGAGATAAAATAAAAACGTAGTCTAGCTACATTATCTATTAATGGAGCTGGAGACTCCAGTTAACTTGCCTGGGGTTTATTAGTCTTTTGATTGCACTGCACTGCCTTGCGCTAGCTAACATCCGATCGTTATACTGAGCGGACTTTTAAAATTGGTAAGAGAAGTAAAGTCTTCTTTTTCATCCGATTTTCGCCTAAAAATCTGAGTTGGCGTTATCATAAATTCTTTACTCTGATTTTGATTGAGTAGGGGTGATAGAACTCCCAATCCCTAACTAACCTTTTATTTACGGTTTTACGTTGGCTTCGTTTTGGCTTACAAAGTTCCCGGAATTAATCATTTAGACATTTATGCAATGGCAAAATCATGTTTGTTTAAAAAATATATTTCTGTTTATAATTTAAGAGATTCATTCGGTTGTTAACTGTATTTTACGATTGCTGGCAATTTCAAATTCGTAAGTCGTTCGCCCAATATGTCCCACCTAACCAACGAGAGATGGATCTAAGATTAGATACACACTTGTGAATTCTAAAAATGCCAAAGCCTCGAGCCAACTTGCCTGCTGAATTTTGGTATGTACACAATGAGGACATCTTCTGATTCAGTGAAATAAGGATCCATATGAGGGTAGTTAGTGAGAGAGCGACAACTGTGACTCGGCGACTGCACGCGCCGCAAGACGGATGTCGCAATCATTTAGGATTATGCACCTCACCGTGACGAATTAACCATTACTGCCGGTACAATAATACCTACTGTTTGTTTTTATAAGACTTGTATTCAAAACTAGCTGAATATTTCTATGAAAATAGTGTGCTTTTCAAAAAAAACGATGATATCGATAAGTTTTGTTTTTTCTACTTATGAGCTATTTCGATCTTGATAGGAGAAAAAAGTTTTTCTTATCGTGTTACTTACCATTCTACGTGAAATTAGGTACTTTGCATGATGGTATTGGTACCAAAGTAAAGTTTGAGAAATGGGTGGACATTTTGGAACACTATTTTCTCCTATTGGGATCGAAAGAGCATCATCAGATTCTGAGTAAATTTTTCAGAAGCCAACACAAACAAAAAAGCGGCTTTGCTTTAAAAACACCCAAATACTTAACCGTCAACAGAACTTGAGTCTTATAGGTTTGCCTCATTTTCAGCAAGTCTAGTACTTTTACAACGGAAGGTGAATAACAGGAAATTGAAATTCCGGATTTCCTATAAATATATTTGACGCGGCTGCTCCGCTTGCAACGTAATACTAGATTACGTACGGAGGCAACAAACATGTGATCTGAGGCTTTCTTATTTACTGGCCAAGGTCTGTCTGTACATTATATTTCAGCTCAACGCAGTCGGCCAGCGACGAACTTGTTTAGCGTAGCGGCCTGCAATTGGCTGCTTGCCGGTTCGAGGGCAGAAAAGTATCATTTAATTTTTATTTTTGGTCCAAACTAGGTATTGAAAAAAAACGTGGTCCGGCATTGTTTTGTACAGAAATACAAAAGCCGTAATATATTAAACATAGGTTTTATATACTGGAAAAGCATTTTATTTCCATTCAGTCACGTATGAAGTATATTGGAAACTTGACGTGCGCTACAGAGGCTCAAATAAACGTAAGGCGTCAAAGTAACACTCCCTTATATGCTAATACCCATTAAGATCACAATGCGAGTAGAAAGCAATCTGTACGTTGTTTTAATGTATTATGTAGAATTATAAAGGCACGGAACCCTACTTACTTCTTATGATTTATTCATGAAGCAGTCACGTTAAATTTGAACATGCCTACTGCGCTGTTATTAAACGGCAAGTGATTCCATTGGTTAATTTGCGCTTAAACTTTGTAAATTAAGGTTTCTAGACGATGGAAAACATTAAGAGACTTTTTAAGTATAGCTTTTGTACAAAATAAATACTCGTGCATTGCAGTTAATAATATATTACCTTTTTCATTTAAAAATTTTTAGACATGACACATTTATTTGAAAAAGGATACGATCGTCTTTTATTTGGTCTGATTACAGAACATCAACAAGACATAGTTTTTTTTTTAATTATCAGAGGAGGATGGACATATTTGTAGGGGCACTGGCCTTGGAACCAAAACCAATGAGCTACACATCGTTGGTAAGGATTTTTTATTATACTTAATTTTTTTGTATGGCGAGAAATGTCAATTCGCTGTTAGAAAAAAGATAAATAAGAGATTTCATCAAAATAAAATATTCTTATTGTTTATTATTCGCTTTTTAGCGATAAGACCGCCTGTTGTTACCCAATGCTATTGATTCTTTGTTTCCTTCTGATACTGTTACTGTTATTGGTGCAATAAAGAATATTGATTGATTGATTGATTGAATGATTTTGATTTGTTTAGTATCCTTTATTTAAAAGAAAATGAGAAATTCATCATATCTAATATATATCAATTCAAAGCCGGAAGTACGTAAATTGATAAAATTCGTTGATAAAAAACCGGCAAGAACATGTCGGGCCACGCTCAGAGTAGGTACCGTTCCGTACATAACCGTCCGCCACAAGAAGCGAGCCTAGAACCGGTTTTATTTAGTAGATTCATGACCATAACTAGCAAAAAGGAAGTAACTTTGCAACAAAATGATTCATATAGGTAGGCTCTTATACTAAGAGGATAATAATACGAGCGTTTGCAAAAAAACAGAAATTGCCTAAACTAAATGACCATTTTGAAAATAATTTTCCTTGATTCTTTCATGATATTTTTCATAATTTTTGGACTTGCAGATCAAAAGTTAGAGGGTGGGAGGTAATTTTAATGCTCAGGCAATAAAGTCATGTATACATATTTTTGGCACTTTGGCTATATTCATAGCTGTGTGGCTGACTGTATCTACGCGTGAAGTATGGTGTGTTTTTTTTTCGTTTCAACCCTAAAGTGTGTGGTATTGTTGGATAGGTATTTAAAAAAGAATAGTGGTTTGCTAAAAACATTTTTTGATTTTTTTTTTTATATACTACGACGGTGACAAACAAGCATACGGCCCGCCTGATGGTAAGCGGTCACCGTAGCCTATGGACGCCTGCAACTCCAGGGGTGTTACATGCGCGTTGCCGACCCTTTAAAAACTTTAACACTCCTTTTTTGAAGAACCCCATATTGTAGTCCTTTGGGAAAACAGTGGCAGGGAGCTCATTCCACAGCCGGAGCGTCCGCGGGAGGAATTGAGTCAATATTTTCAGAAATAATCACTCCGGAAGTCAAAACAATTGTGGGACAACCCCTCTAACTTTTGAACCGTAAGTCCAAAAATTATTAAAAAAAAAACACTTACTAAGAACTTTCAAGAAAAATAATTTTGAACAAGATCAGTTAAGCCACTTTTGTTTTTTTAAAGCCATAACCTTTTTTTTAATTGATATCTTTATTTACACATATATTGGACTACTTGCCAATATAAAAGTTTTATTATTTAAAAATACCTATTCAATGACATATTCAATGTTATTGCCACATAGGCCAATTTGCACATCCTCCAAATCCCTCATGCGGCCTTTTACAAGTTTTTATTTAACTTGCTACGTATGTGTGTTTGTTGGGATCAAGTCTTGCAAGCTGAATTTGACTAACTTCCCGTTAGGCGACTAAGCTGAAACGAAAACTTCATGCTTATGTAGGTTGGAAAACAATACAATATTATGGTACTGTAAAGGTTTCGGCCTAGTGGTGAGGACCAACACACGCTTTATGGATAGCTAAATATATTTTTATTAATACATTATCGAATACAGAACCTCACGTGAAGGCTGCCACGCACAGAATGAACAATCAACAATCGCCCCGTTGGTGTGACAGCACTGGTTAGAGTTCTCAATTTGAAATACACATAAAGCCAGTCCTTCCAACTAACCAAGGTAACCTAACCTAAGTATAGTCAGCTATAAATGCTTGGATCAACGTTTTTTTTGACAAAAAGCTTGATTGAATGTGGCAAATGAACAGACATGAATTCCGTTTTTCCGTATTACGGAACGAAACCTTCAAAATTAATCAACGTATCTCCCGTTGATTAATTTTCCATTCAACCGAAAATATTGAAGTAAATTATTAGTGAGAATAAAGGCGGCAGTACCGTAGTTGAAAACGTGTCACCTAAACAGTCGATGCCCCGATGATTTTGTAAACATATTTCCGAAAGAAAACTTCTTTGAAGTCGGGAACAAAGCCAATCCACCGCGGTTATCCTCCATATTTTCAACCAAACTCGTACCTTATTCGCAAACATCGAATCTCGTATACAATACAGTGCGAAACGAAATTCGAAGGATAGATAATTTCGGAGAAAGAAATAAGGCGAAAGGGAAAAAATATAAATTGAATAGGCGAATACACGCATCCCAGCATTACCATAAAGGCAACAGGGATCAAGGAGGATTCCTCTACGAACTTTTTTATTTTCCTTCCACCTCTAAATCTCCCAGGGAAAGCTTCGCGAATCTGCAAATGTTGATTTGATGATGTCGCGTCGTATCGTGTCGGAGTCGCGGCGCGTGTTGCGCGGCGCGGGTCGCACCGGTTCGCACCGGGTCGCACTGTGAGCGCCGTGACCCGCGCCGGTTTGATTACTCCGTTTTATTGCCGTCCCTACGACCGACAAACGAATCATGCTCCGGTGATATCTCCATGACTAGAAATTGCGCATCTGAATGTCTACGAAGGTTTCTTATAAACGTGCAATATAGAACTATTACGTTTAGATTTGGGTTGAGACTATATAATTGGAATTCAAATTTATTTGGACATCAACATTGCAATATTGTTTGCAAATAGTAGTTTTAGTAGGACTCTATCTTACAAGTACTACATACGAGTAGGTAACTAGTTTATGGTAAATAAGTAAAAGTTATGGTTTTGAAAAGTACGATTTGGTTGGATTATTGTAAATTACACTCGCGTGCAATGAAACGGAATCACTTTACATTTTTCGGTTTTTTTGGGCGTATCTTCTGATTGCACAACTTTTAAACTACGTACTGAAAACAGTTTTCCTGATTATTTAGCTTTAAAACGAATGATTTTCCATGAAAATTCACCCAAGAATTTCCCAGTGACAGCATTTTAACCAATTTGTGATAATTTTCGCGATATAACGGCCGCTAGTTGCGCCCCCGTAAAGTGGGGGTAGTTATCAGTCGCTTACCAGAAGTTGACGGGTACACATTTACGCTTAACCCCTTGTGAAGAAAGTTTGAAGAATATGAATATCAGAGAAGAAGTCGTCGCTCAAATCATTCAACTGCTGCAAGATGGTCACACCCAACTTTCAGTTGCTGCCCAGACCAATGTGAGGCAGTCAGCTGTCTGCAAACCTTATGTAAGATATCGACGCCTTAACAGGCTCACCCGGAAACCAGGATCAGGCTGTAGAAGGTGCACATCAGAGAGGGATGACAACTTCATCGTCAACACCAGTCTCCGAAACCGCCAACTCACAGGAGTTGCAGTCCAACAACGTCTTCGGGAAGTGCGAGGAGTCAACATCACCGAGTGGACAGTGAGGCAAAAACTTAAGGCTGACTTGACCCCAAAAAAGCCTGCCACTGGACCCAAATTGATCGCAAGGCATCGTTAACAGCACGGCGAGAGTTTGCCGCAGAACATGAAATTTGGACCCTTGAGCAGTGGACCCCTGTTCTCTTCTGCAGAGTGCAGGGAGTGCAGGGTGTGCCTCAATTGCTGTGACAGAAGAGAATGAGTCTACCGAAGACCGGGAGAATAGTTTGAGCAGTGCTACTTCAGAGAAACCGTTGCCTACGGCTGAGGTTCCGTGATGATGTGGCGGGCATCTCATACGACCACCGTTGCTCGTTTTCATGCCTGCCGTGGAAGGCCGTGGAGGTGGTAATTTCGCGGGGTGTTTCGTTTCCGGGTTCCGTTTGATGCAAGACACCGCCCCTTGTCATACTGCGAGCGCCATGGCGTACCTTAAGGAGGTCGGTATTCGAACCCTGGACTAGCCAGCTCTTAGCCCGCACCTCAACCCGATTGAGCATGCCTGAGACTACCTCAAGAGGAAAGTTTGGAAGCGAGATCCAGCACTATCTAACGTCGAGGACCTGACACCTGAAGACGGCACTACTGGAGGAGTGGGAAGCCATACCACAGGATTACTTCAGAAAATTTAAGAGGTTAATGAAAAATCGTTTGTTATGTGTAAGAAGGGCCAGGGGTGGCAAAACAAAATACTGAATTTAAGATAATAAATTATTTATTTATAAAAGACATGTTTTACCTACTTTTGTTTTCCCTACCATTTTTGTAAACTTTTCTGTCTGTTCTTCGAAAACACGCATTTTTACGCAGGATTAGCTGATTAGATCACCATGCCTTAAGTGTCGAAAGTGAAAAAAGCGTGTAAATAGACTACAATCTTACATGTTATCTTTAACTTGTATTGAACTTCATTTTTACATAATTATATAATAATGGGTCGGTAGGTATACTAAATAAAAGTTACATGACATTTTGGTTTTCGTTTAATTTAAACATTGCTTATATTCGTTCTATGAAGAAATCATTGCATAATGTTAAGAGAAGCATTACCTACATACATAAGTGTAGAATATTTAACATCAGAACGGCATTCATATATTTTTTCTACTCGCCGACTTTAATCTGCCAATTACGAGTACATAGACAAAACTACAAGCTCATACTTTTCGATATTAGACAGTCCAACTCAACTATTATATCTCATTTCGATACGCTGTAGGCAACTATAATAGAACTTCATACAAATTCTATACTTATTTGCGATGCCGCCTGGGACTTTGCCGAGCGCGCGCCTCACGCCTTTTTTTTTTTTTTTTTTTTTTTACATGGGGAATGCATTTACGCATACCGCCGGGTTTAAGGTGGTGCGCAACCTGGTCGGTTATGTGGGACTCGAGGCTGTAAAGAGGCCCCCCTACCCACTAAACCCCATGGTGTCCTCTCACCGCTGCAAAAGCGGGGTCCCGGGGAAGCTCGCGCGATCCGTCCGCAGCCCCGCAGTGGCCATCCCGGAGCGGGATCCGTCGCAAGGTCGGGCTTTGGGTCGACCGATCCTCGCCGTGGGAGCGCTTCCCGGACACAGAGTCGCGCTCTCCTACTCGAGAGCCGGCGTCATGGGCAAGGGCGCTCTCGTGTCCCTCGCCCGCCAGCTATCGTTAGGGTGGCAGGTTCCGCTCGTGAGCGGCACGCCTGCGTCCTGTGCGGCGGCGGCGCATCGGGTCTGCCTCGGCCTGGGCTTCCCGTTCGCGCTCCGCCGCCTCCTTCTGTTCGAGGACGTGCTCACTAAATGAGAGCAGAGCCTCCCACCCTTTCTCGCTAGCCACCATGGCCCGCGCCACCGCCGGCAGCGAGAGGTCTGGCCCCACCTGGGCTATCACTTCCTGCCGCTCCACCTCCCATGCCGGACACTCGGCCAGTGTGTGCTGGGCCGAGTCTACGCCAGCTCCGCACGCGTGGCACTCCGGTGTCGGTTCTCTCTGCGCGACCTTGTGCAGGTAGCTGCCAAAGCAGCCATGCCCGGACAGTACCTGCGTCAGTCGGAAAGAGAGAACCCCGGAGCGCCTTTCGACCCAGTCGTGGAGGACTGGGCGAATTGCCTCAATGGTGCGGGAGCCGGCCCTCGGCCGTTCCAGCCGGTGCACCCACATTTGCCTCGCCTCGCCCTGAAGCTCTTCGCGCCGCTTTTCCACCTCCGGTGGCGCCGGTGGATTGTTCCGGGCTCGTGCCTCCGCACGCCAGCGGAACAACGCTGCGTGGGCTCGCGCGTCGAGATCCCAGGGCAGACATCCGGCCAGAGCACATGCGGCATCCGCGCCCACCGTGCGGTACCCTCGAATTACCCTCAGCGCCATTGCTCTCTGCGGTCTCCGCAGTTGAGCGATGTTGTGGCTGCTGAGGGCATCCGCCCATACAGGGGCACCGTAGAGCGCCATCGAGCGCACTACGCCAGTGTAAAGGCGGCGGCACGTTGAGTTGGCCCCCCCCAGGTTGGGCAGTATACGCCCAAATGCCGCCGCGGCACGGAGTAATTTCGGTGCGAGGCGCTCGAAATGTGCCTTAAAGTTCCACTTGCTGTCAAGCACGACACCGAGGTACAGCAGTGTCGGCTTGACAGCAATTGGGACTCCTCCCACAATGATTTGGGCGCCAGCTGAGGGCGCTTTCCGCGGGCCGTAAAAACAGATGGCCTCGCACTTTGCGAGTGCCACCTCCAGCCCTAAACGGCGAATGCGGGCCACGCAGTGGGCGGCTCCTGCCGTCGCCAGAATGGCAGCGTCGCGGTAGCTGGGTCCTCTGGCCGACACGAGCGTGTCGTCAGCGTAACAAGTGACCCCGACTCCACGCAAGTTTTCCCCCCGTAGGACCCAGTCGTAGCCTATGTTCCACAGGAGTGGTCCCAGCACCGACCCCTGCGGAACTCCGCACGACATGTGCCTCCGACCCCAGTCCCGTCGCCCGGGCCAGACTATCGCCCGTCCCTCTAGGTAGGCGGCTACTATGCGCGACAGGTGGAGAGGTACTCCGTGGAAGCGCAGAGCCTCGTTGATGACTTCCCAGGGCAAGGTGTTGAAGGCGTTGGAGATGTCTAGTGACACCGCCAAGACGACCTCACCCTGGGAAACGGCCTCCTCCGCTATTGCCTTCACCCGGAGTATCGCATCCACTGTCGACCGCCCCCCCCGAAAGCCGAACTGCTTGTCATCCAGATTCGGCCCTGCGCGCTCCATGTGCTCGATGAGGCGAGCTGCAATTATCCGCTCGAAGAGCTTGCCCACCTCATCGAGCAGGACTATGGGCCGGTATCCGGCTGGAGAGTCCGCCGGCCGCCCGCCTTTTCGAAGGAGCACCAGTTTCCCGGTCCTCCATTCGTTGGGGAAGCAGCCCTGCTCCAGGCATGCAGTAAGCAGCCGCAGCAGCCTTGGCCCCAGAGCGTCTAAAGCCAAGACCCAAGCACGACCCGGAATGCCGTCGGGCCCGGGGGCCGTGTTCTTGGCCTTAAGCCGATGGACCGCTGCGCTGAGCTCGCCTGGAGTGATGGGTGGGACTCCAACCTCCTCAACAACTTCCGCCCTTAGAGGCGCCATCGTAGGTGGTGTGTGCGGGCCCCGCTCGGGGAAGAGCGTTGCCACCACTCGGTTCGTGAGGTTCGGCTCGAGCGTTTGAGTCAGCGGTGGCGCCCATGCGCGTAGCTTGCTCCGGACAAGTTTATATGGCCTGCCCCACGGGTCGGCATTGAGGGTCTCCAGGAACTTGGCACGACTCGCCTCAATTGCCTTCCCTATGGCCATCGCAAACTCTGCCCTGGAGTCTTTGTACGTCTGGTAGGAGCGGCGGATCTCGTCCTCGTTGGGCCTCCTTCTTCGCCTCTGACGCCTCGCCTGGGACTTTGCCGAGCGCGCGCCTCACGCCTGCGCCAACCGCGCCGGTCTGCCGGCCATCTTTTTGTGTTACATCCTTGTTAAGTCAATGAAATTGAATGATGAAATTGTTCCTCCATAGATGATGATGATGATGACTCGTAGAAAAAGTATTGTATACAATCGTAATATAATTAAGTTTTTCAATCTCGTACCTTACTTAGGCCACTCAGCAAGCTTCGTGGCCTAAACACGGTACTCGACTGAAAAACTCTTCATTATATCACGATTGTATAAAATACTATTGTTTCATTGCAATGTCATAAACATAGTTAACTTTGTTTCACCGTTTACTATCATTTCTTCTTCTTGTTTATCATTATTCATATATTTTCAGGTGCTTTCTATTGTACTTGAAATGTACTGCGAATAAAATAAATTTAATTTATTGGACTCCATTTAGCATCCATTTTAGAGTTTAGCATGTCATGTTACACTGAGATAAAGAAATAACTTCACTTGATAATTCAATGTTTGCAATAGAAAACTTTGAAACCTCAAAACATACCAAATCCAAACATCACATATCACGAAAAAATGGTACATTTGCTATCGTATTATTATCATAACTGATAATTTGTTAACAAACGCAAGTAAACTTTTTATAAAAGTTACATGCCACAGATAATAAATAGATTATATACATTTTTCGAATTATTCAAATACAGTCTTACCAGCCCGGGATTTTTTAAATTTGTCGCGTTTTTGTACTGCACTCAAAAGCTTGTCAGACTATATTATAATTTAGCTAATTACATCTTCACAGATAACAAACTTGTTATAACAAAAACGTTTATATTATGCGGGTCTTTATATGCGGTTTTTGAACGCATTATAGAGGGCTAATGATATGTGGGTACTTATATAAAATTACCTAAAAGACATTAGAAGGCTAGACATTATTAGACATTCCGCTCGCGATTGTGTGTCGCGGAGAGTCGGAAGAGGGCGAGGACACCTAAAATTTCTTTGGGTATTTTTTTTAAACGGAGAAAATGTATGTATTCACGTATATTTCATGTCATACATGTGTATGCTATAAAATGATAATAAGAATATTAGGTCTAAAGGGTCGTCATTTATGGAATCGGGAGTTAAATATCAGAATAAAAATCATATCACAAATGGCAGTAAAAGCCGTTAAGCAGTGAATTTTCTAGGCCGGTAATATTTACTATATTCAATCCGATCCATATACCTATAGATTAAAGCATAAATACGGCCTCCAAGCATAGTTGGTAGTGAATCTGCCTACGAAGCAGGAGGTCCCGGGTTCGAATCCTGGTCAGGGCATTTATTTGTGTGTTTACCACGAATATTTGTTCCTGAGTTATGGATGTTTTCTATATATGTATGTAAGTATTTATATGTATCTATCTATTATAAATATCGTCGTCTAGTACCCACAACACAAGCTTTATTGAGCTTACCGTGGGAATTAGGTCGATCTGTGTAAGATTGTCCCACAATATTTATTTATTTATAAATAATACAATTTCAGAACATGGGAGATTTATAAAAATATCGGAATCGCTGTAGGAATTTATATTTTGTACATATACAGACAAATTTAAGCCTTATATTGATAAAAATAAGCCGCAGCGCAGATGTCGGTATATACAGACAGATGGACCACAGGATGGACATGGAACCTATAAGGGCTTCTAGTTAATAGGAACCCTAAAAATCAATTCCCTGTCATTTATTTTCAAATGAAAAGTTAAAGAACATGTAGGTATCTCTAGGCCACAACCTTATCTCATCACATCACTTTAGTTACATGTGAAGCAATTGAGTCGTTCTACATAACATATTCGAGAAGCGAGTACATTATTTTCCGAGGCTAAAGCACATAGCGAAAGCTCGGCAACCACTGCAGGCTTTAATGAGGTGATGATGGAAAAATACAAGGTTCGTTTTGAGCTCAATTATACCTTGATATTTTGTGATAACGGGTAAAGGTACTTTTTAAGAACGTGTAGTAATAGCCTGCTGGAATACTTTTAAGTAACCAAATAATGGAATAATGATAAATATAGAGCCCCCGGGCGAGTTGGTCTTAAGATGCCATATTCATCTTAAGACCAACTCGCCATAGGAGAAAATCATGTCAAATGTCCATGTAGCACCAAATCCAGTAACAAGCGGAGACTTTACACTCGAAGTTGTAGACGATTATATATACCTGGGTCAAACTGTCCAGTTAGGTAGGTCCAATTTCGAGAAAGAGGTTAATCGTCAAATCCGACTCGGTTGGGCAGCGTTCGGGAAGCTGCGACACATCTTTTCGTCCAATATTCCGCAGTGCCTGAAGACGAAAGCCTTCGATCAGTGTGTGTTGCCAGTGATGACATACGGTACGTGGTCGCTTACAATGGACCTCATAAGAAGGCTCAAAGTCACCCAAAGGCAATGGAGAGAGCTATGCTAGGAGTCTCTCTGCGAGACCGTATCAGAAATGAGACCATCCGTAGCAGAACCAAAGTAACCGATATAGTTCTCCGAATCGCTAAACTTAAAGTGGCAGGGAGCGGGGCACATTGCACGTAGACCCGATGGCCGTTGGGGCGGAAAGGTTCTCGAGTGGCAACCGCGTACCGGAAGGCGCAGCATGGGTAGGCCCCCCCACAAGGTGGACTGATGACCTAGTGATGGTCGCAGGAGGCCGATGGATGCGGGTGGCGCAGGACCTGTCATTGTGGAAATCTTTGGGGGAGGCCTATGTCCAGCAGTGGACGTCTTTCGGCTGAAATGATGATGATGATGATAAATTTAGTTAAGATATAGTGTTAGATTTGAGAGCTGCGAATAGTTTATGTAGTCTTACAAAATGAAATAAGTAGGTAATAATTAGGGAAAAACAAATATGTTATCGTTTTCTATGATTTTAATTGACACGTTTATTCTCGACCGTAAAGATCGAAGACGATACGTAATTTATGTAGGATTTGGCGCGTTAGTGGGTTTAGTAACGTGAAAGATTTTAATAGTGTCCGACCGAAAAGTTAGTTTTTTTTTTATACTACGACGGTGACAAACAAGCATACGGCCCGCCTGATGGTAAGCGGTCACCGTAGCCTATGGACGCCTGCAACTCCAGGGGTGTTACATGCGCGTTGCCGACCCTTAGTTTGGTTTTCAGGCCGAAATGTCAATTTCTGTGCAAAAACTGCCGAATTTTTCGGCCGCACTGAGACATACAACCTCGTAGTATCGGAACGCATTCAAATTATTTAGAAAGTGGTAAAGGAACACGGTAAAGTGATTGAATTTTTCACTAAAATGTATTCCATCCACGCGTATTGCATTGAATGTAACAATTTTGACAAGTCTATAAAAGTTTCGGTTGCGGTGCAGACTATTAGTGCCAAAACCACGAACAAAACCAACAGCCAAATACATGTTCCGATCGACCACTGGTATGGATACCTAAGTATAAATACTGCAAGGTAAGTGTGTAGTGAAAATAGTGAAATAGTGCAATAATCAGATACATACAATTTGTAAACCATGCAGTCGCAAATCAATTGTTGTAAACCGAGGTATTTTACTTGTAGTAACAATAACATACTCGAATTATATACTCGTAGTTTTAAGGCTATAGCTTGTAGTGGACGCAAAGCCTAAAAGGTTGTAGCAGCGGTTCGGGCGCGTTTGGAGGGCGGATTAGGGCGCTCATCCATTGCGGTCATTAAGACACATTACCCGCCCCCTCTACCCTCCCGCCCCGTAGACCCGCTTTTTAATTCAACTTTCCTCCTCCAATTTGCATGATTACTTTCCTTTTTATTATGCCCCGACGGTGACTTGTTTTAACTATTTTGCGTAATGGCAGATTCAAATAGGAGTAGGCTAAGCCTCTAAGTGCAATTTATGATTCATTATAATTTAAGCAAGAGTGTTTAAATAAATATGTCTATAAAAATTTAAAGTTTGTGACAGTTAAATAACTAATTTACTTACTGTAAACAAACAACAAACAATAGGTACAATTAATGTTTATAGACTACCAGAACGAACCATTTCATCGTGCTTATGTTAATGATAACAATTTTTACAGAAAATATAACTACTTACTAAATTGTACTTACCTATCTACCTTTTAGGTACTTAGCTACCTATTTTTTCAGATAGATACCTAAATAATAAAAATCATAGTGACGCTCAGTTCACATTTTTGAACAGATGGGTATCCGGTATACCTAACGTGTTATTTTAGTGGACTACTAAATAATCTAAATGTACTTATCGTACTAATACTAATATAAGTAAATAAGTTGGCGTTGTAAATTATTTCCTTGGCAAATAGTTAAAGCATATGTTTATCGTTATTGTAATGTATAGGTAGGCACTTGTTTTTTTCGTTAATTTTGGTAGGTACACACGCGTTCAAAAGTGCATGGGCAATTTATGAATGATTTCATTCATAAACTGCCCATGCAATTTTGAACGCGATAGAACATACTTATTATCTTCTATCCTGTGGCTACGCGGTTAATAAGTGTAATTGACATTTCAATTTAAAATACAAACGTCTAGATCTAAAACCAATCCTAATTCACAAATCACGCGTGTACCCGACGCCACAATCTGGGCAACAATTTGGAAACAATTACCTTTAGCCAGATATCGTAAGATTAAGAAAGTCCACGCTCGGAATTAGGATTCCGGGCGGATGGCCCTCGCCGTGCCTTAACGGGCCCGACTCCACAAATTGCGAACCTTAACGAGGGCATAAAACTCGATCCACACTCCCGAGACGCCACAGAATGCTCAGACTTACTTAAGGATTAATGGTGTAGAAAACAGATTATCATTGGTAGGATTTCCATTAGTGCAGACCCCTGCCAGCGGAGCGCGAAAGCCCTGTGATAGGAGCCACTCTCTGTTATTATTTTCCACATAACAGCACAGGCTCCCAATTTAATTCTATTACGTACTGTCGCGTTTGAACGACGGCGCAATAAACTCGCTGTGCCGTCGATCCTCCTTATTAAAATGGAGGTTTCTCTAGTAGCACTACATGCGAGGCAATGGAGTTTGTTTATCCTATGGAGCCCGATCTATTAGGTATACCTACTTACTCAGCCATTGATATACAGTTGATTTAGCTTAACATGTGCAATGTAGAAGAAATTTTAACTACAGATAAGTGCAGAACATATTTTGATACTTACCTACAAGAAAAAAAATGGGACTGAAAATGGGAATATAGAACTGAAATGGAATTATAGTAAACGCACCGATAATGGACAGTGTATGGGTAATGAGACGCTAACTGAAAAAAAAAATGTACATTAAGTAGATTATAGTTTCAGGACCATTTTAACATTGACACCGGTCAAGCTGCTAAAGATTGAGGTTTTTGGTCATTTCTGTCTGGTCGGTTTGAAATAGTGATGGAACGAAGAAGGTTGGGCCGATATCAGCGGGTTAAGCTTAAAATTGGTATTAATATTTCATTCCTTTTTTAAACCAGCATATATTTCGTTCATTGAGTTAACCATGAATCAAAGTCAACCTACAATCAGTTATTATTGCAGAAATGTTTATGTTTAGTGATAGGTATTGGACTAGTCTTCACGGCTTTCAACTTTTAATACGCATTTAACAGTAGGTACAACTTTTAAATGTAATACAGAAATATCCAAATACTCCGCATTCGCTCTTAAATATCCCATGATATGTAACATTTTTCTGCTGTGAACTGCTAAAAAGTTTGTGTAATTGGTTAAGCCTGAAAATTATTAAAACAACTCGGTCATTCTGTAACGCAGCATTTTCATTGATCATGCGCCTAACCGGCCCTGACGTTTCGACACTGCCATCCCATTTAAAACACGTTCGTTAGCTGTTTTAATGAATACAAATTACATTTGCAAATGTGGTTAATCCATAAATTAGTGGCACCCCAAAGGTATCGTGACTGTGTACTCTGTGTACATGTACGATACGGGGAGTACGCGATAAATCTTCTCCGCCTTCCGCCTACAATAGATAGTGGAAGATGATGTAGGTATTATTGAGTATATTAGTGCACATGGAAATACCTATGATACCTACTCCTTTGTTATAGCGCAAAATATATAAGAAACTATCAGCATTCATTTGAGGAACAAGAGGCATTGGTTGATAGAATGTACTAAGTTATGAAGTTACTAACTGCCTACTTACTATCTTTAACCGATTAAATTATCCTGCAGATAAGCAGACGGTTATGGCGCATACCACTTTGAGGTATGTACTTATTTGGAAACAATTAACCTAGTTGAGGCAGTAGAACTTCTCTCACCGATTACATAGTTTGTTGGACGTAGGTATACCTATATATTGAAACTAATTTTTTATTAAAAGTATTAATTTGACCTGCCATGCCTTTCTCTTGTTAATATATTATTCATAATTAAAAACAAAAGATACGCATTCATTTTGTTGTACTGTGAATAGTGCGAAGTAGGAATACTTAATTTTTGGTAGGCCTTAGTATTAATTACGCAAGGAAAGCTAAAACATAATTACTGTAAACATTTCAAGTCTGCATATACCTTATAAAACAAAACGGGCGCAGCTTACCTCCAATAAACTCAAAATTTCACGTAATTTTCTCCACTATAACGCAGTAAAGGCGAAATTACGCAAATATACGTTTCCACGGGCGTATACTGAATAGGTATAATAACCCGAATTGGGCTTCTTTACGCCTCATCTAGCGGTCGTTACGGGGCAGGTCGTAAATCTTCATTCCCCCGTCTCTTGATTTCCTTCGAGAACCTTCGGGTATCACCGATCATAATATTTTGCTAATGTTCTGATAAGTTGTTTGGGGTAGGTAAGCATTACTTGTAGTGTTGACATTGACTTTTCCGTGGTTCCTGTGGTAGTTGCTTGTAGCTTTAAAAAAAGGGTAGGTAAAAACATTGACTGCCAGCGAGTGCTACGCGCTAAGCTGGTAGCAGATTCCGTAGTTTTCCCGGTATGTAGCGAAAAACGCCTACGATCAGTGAACCCGACAGTTGCGTCGTTGGCGCTTAATATTTTAAGTAATCAATGCTGATTTTGTTATTTTTATTGCAATAACTTGCGTGATATACAAGCAGCACTCCTAAAACTCCTAAAATAACAAAACAATTATCCTTATTATAACATGTATTTTCCATTCCGATGTCTTGTTTTTTTAAACAGCCGTATTTGCATGAATTGAGAGTGTTTGTAATAAATCGCTGTCTTCCTGTATTTATATACTGTATCCTCGTAGCAACGCCCTCTGCGTTACAGACATGGATGCGTACAAAGTAGCTGAAACCTTTGCATTCCTACCTAATACCTAAATGTAAAATATTGCAGTACCTATGAATTTTTATTATTCAATGTGTTATTCTTCGTAAACGTTACATCTCTCCGGTTAATTTGCCTAAAAACGTAAACCTGTCACATTATAAACAAATAGTTTTCATTAATTATACAAGACATCAAATAACAACATGAAAAAACTTTTTAACACAAAATTAATCTCACTAGGTACAAAAAGTGAAAAATAAAATGTATTCATTTGCGGGGACACCTTCATTTGTTTGATTACTCATCCTTTCCGAACCTTACAGCAAATAAAACTGAATAAGTAATTTTATAATTGAGTCTTAATTCTTAATTCTTAGAATGGTAAATTCTTAGTTTTTCTATTTTACAAGTTTCATCAGATTTATTATATTTATGTGTATGTACGTATATTTAAAAATGTACGAGTATGTATTATACCTATATATTATTTATAATTATTTATTATTTATAATGTATAATTGTTTTGAATTGTGTAATTGATGTACTTAATTTGTTTTGTAAAACCACAGTTGATCTTGCACCGCCAACAAATGATCTGTTTTGTACAAAGGGTGACTGGTAGAAAATGCCTTATAGCATTAAGTCCGCCTGTTGTACGTTTGTATTTTCTTTTGTGCAATAAAGATTAAATAAAGAAATAAATAATTCACTTTTTGTTGTCGGTTTTATTTTTTGTTAAAATGTTTTATTTTTCTTTTTTTAGTTGGTAAGTTGTACTAGTGTCAGTAACGCAGTACTACTAAGGAACAAAAAGGAATGTCAAATCGGACGGCGCAGCTCGGAATTATCAGCTTTAGTATGTGAAGTTCCACATGCTAACTCTGGTCTTCATCATCAGGACTACTTCACCAAAATTATGGTTTACTGGTAGAAAATGCAAGTCACATAACAAAGTACCAAAATTGCTATGTATGTGCCTTTTAAATTGCGAAGTGCCCTAAATTCCTCAGAGATCCCATAATCAGATCAGAACCAAATTCTTATGGGACCAACTTGGAAGTGACTAACGATCTAACAAAAAGATTTGCTCAAATTGGACGATAGCGCTCGGAATTATGGGCTTGTGTATCTGAACTTCTACATGCCATCCCTGGTCTGCATCATCAGGTCTACCTTACCAAATGTATGTTTTTTTCAAGAAAATGATTATATACTAAAGAAAACACCGAAATCGTCATGTGCCTTTATAAATTGAGGAGTTCCCTCAATTCCTAATAGATCCCATCATTAGATCAGCACCGGATTTATATGAGACCAAATTGAAAGTAACTCCTTTCTAACAAAAAAAAAGGTGAACACACATTACAAAAAAATACAGACTAACATATACCCGCCTCCGTCTAATTCTCGAAGTCGGTTAAAATATTAATGCAAATACAAAAAAATATATATATATATATATAAAATATAAAATATTTATACCGAAATTTAACGCAATTAATTCGACATTAGCCTCGTGACTGGATGAATTATCCAATTTAATTCAAAGGTAACGACATCCAAAGACCATCAGACAAACCCTGTAGGTGTACATATATCGAGTACGATATTATTTTGTAGTCGCTCTCGGGGCACGGAACACAATTAACTCGTAAGATTGTCTGCGGAGGTTGCACTCGCTTCCCTCGCCCTCCTTCCATCTGCCCACCCTCAAAACAAAACATCAATAAACTTCACTGGTACCCCAAACCAAACCTTAACATGAATACCGTGAGCATAAATTCCTTTAGTTAGGAATAAGTTTTATGTGGCGCATTTATCTCGCGTAGGTATACCAGTCCAGTTTACCCTTGATTGGTTGTCGTTCCTCTAATCCCGATTTGATCCTTTCCACCCAAAACCTAGCCCTTTTTGGCGCTCCTCGGTTAACTATTGACATGTTGCGCGCGTACCTGTCTGTCTGTGTGCCTCGTGTGGGTTTATATGAGAGGGACTGGTTGTCACTCTTTATTTATGTAACCTTTTGTTACATTTTGTTATACGATGTTTGGTTGCTACATTAATAAAATACGAACGTGGTTTTTGAAGTTGTGAATTAACGTCAACTCCAATATATTTTTTTACATATTTTGCGTGTGTAACTTTTTTAGTTACATTATGCGTTGCGTGAAACTTACTTGAATCCTGCGTCTTAAGACTTTAAGACGCAGAATTATTCGTATCAAAGCAGCAAATTATGTAATATATTTCAGTGTGCAATATTATGTGCATGGAAGTTATAGATACAGTTATATACCACTTACTGCTCTTTTCGTTCTTTAGTTTATTTTGTCTTTTTTTATGCTATAGGGGGCAAACGAGCAAACGAATCGCCTGATGGTAAGCGATTAACGGCGTCCATGGACACCCGCAACACCAGAGGCGTCGCAAGTGCGTTGCCAGCCTTTAAGGTACGTACGTAAGGGAGTACGCTCTTTTCTTGAAGGTTTGAAGGTCGTATCGGTCCGGAAAAACCGCTGGCGACAGTTGGTTCCATAGTCTTTGTTAATGGGGCAATCTAATAATACGAAGTTGTCACCCAAATTAAAATATCCAGTCCTACATAAAGAGCATAAGATATTTTAAAATATTGGACTATATTTAGGTTTAAAAAAACTACCGGTTGCGATGAGATTTTTGAGTTGCAAGCTATGAACCATAAAATGTTATTAAATTACACATAACGCTCAGAAAAAATAATAAGGAACCCTCAGTTCTAGACAACAAATCGCATTTGCTCGCTTTTCTAAATGACCACACAGTTTAATTTACCTTTTAATTTAATCTTTTAAGTATTATAACTCACTTGGATTACATACTCAGCTCCTAAAAAACGCGTTGTTGACCTTACATTCGAAAGACAAATAAAGTTGTGCTATCACGCGGTGCCCGGCGCGGCGCAACAAGGCGCACAGGTTGATAAAAGCATGAGATTACGTAAGCCTGCGTAGTGGAACCATTTTTCTTTCATACATTAAAATAAATGAAAGGATTAGTATAAGAATTTGAATTAAAACTTTTACCAATATAGTGATAAGAATTCTCCTGATACTTTAGATTTTTTCTTATATTTAACTATGGTTATTTTTATTATGGTATGATATTGTTATTCGTATTATTTACCTACTGACTAAGGCATGGGTGTAGCTCTTAGTCTATTTTATTCTCTACTAAGCAACTGTGACAATAATACAATTATTTTTAAGTAGGTAACTACTTACTTTTTGTCGAACATAATGTGAATAATACGTGTTGCAAGAATCACTTTAAATAAATAGGTGTATTATTGACGTATTTATTTTTTAAATTAATATTAATACCATTTTAATTTAGATAAAGCGAAGCGTTTAAGAATAGCCATTAGAATACAATTACATATTAATATAAGTATAAAAAATCTAGCCGAGTTTTTTTTACAGTCCCAAATCGTAGCATTGGTTAAGAACTGTTTGCGACCATAAAGATAAAACACATGCGTCAGGCGTGTCGCGGCCACCGTGGAGACTTCACGTAACGAACAAATAACACAGGCCTTGTTAAACAATACGTAGTAAAACGATAAGCTTTTGTGTAAAGGCCAAGTATGACTGGGGTAGCTAATAATAATGAGCTTGGATGACAAGTTTTGCTCACACAAATATTAGTACAACCCTAAAAAATGGGTTGCTAGCTTGCAGTCTGCTTTTACTAAGTTGGTTAGGCGCGTCACCCGGGAGTTGCGTTTTATTAATAATTTATTTAATTTATAATAAAACGCCTCTCAAAGGAAAGGAACACCTTACCTTACTTGTCGAGTATTTCGTTCGAGTACCCTCATTCGACGATTCAATTAAATATTTACAAAGTAATTTAAACTTTCGTGAGACATATTGATATTAAATTGCAACGGTTAACACTCACGTATTTTTATCACAATAGGCGTGACATGTCTGCCCGACGCAGACGAAACATGTCACGCCTATTGTGATAAAAATACGTGAGTGTTAACCGTTGCAATTTAATATTTACAAAGTATTTCCGATTCTACTAACTCCAAACATAGTTTCATATGACGGAGTCATAACTTTACTAAAAATTATAAAGTGCAATCACAACTCTAGTTTGCGCAATGCCAAACCTTAGAAGTGATTTTGAAAGGATGTTAAATGGAATAAATAAATATACTCGAGTATTTATTTAATTAAGGGAAGCCTCAGAAATTTTAAACAATTCAATCAACCACACTAATATTTTAAATGCGAAAGTAACTCTCTTCTATCTGTTACCTCTTCACGCTTAAGCTGCTGCGTCCATTTCATCTTGATCCGTTGATCAAGATCGTACATCAGAGCGCATTACCTGGTGGCAAGACTACTCGGTCAAAATCATGGAAAAAAACCCTGGAGGATAAGCAGATCGCTCTATGTGCATTCTTTGACGTCGAAGGTGCTTTCGATAATTAAATACACCCACAGAAACCATCCTTAACGAAATGAAATTAAAGGGTGTTGAAGAAACTACCACCAGATGGGTCCAGAGCATGCTCTCTAACAGAGTAGCCACTCTAGTCTTCAACGCAATAGAGCATAAATTTTACACCACGACGGGATGTATTCAAGGTGCATTATATTCCCACTATTATGATAGTGGGAATATAATGGTTGATTGGGATAAAGATTATGACACACAGGGACGTGCTGACGACCTTGTAATTATAATCAAAGGACCCTACCTCCACACAATCTCAAACTAAATGCAAGGAACTCTTAAAACAATACAATTAAATGGTGCAAAGAAAATTACTTGTCTATTAATCCGTGCAAAACGGTGGTGGTGCCGTTCACTAAAAAGATAAATCTTGGAAAACTCGTAAAACTACAACTTAATAGATATGTATTTCCATTTTCGGGTGAGTTAAAGTATCTAGGAGTGATAAAATCAACACATCCACTTGGACAGTCAAGCTGCTCTGCTAGCACTAGAGTCCCTAGAGGCTAAATCTAGACTAGTCCAGAATCGCAAAAAATAATTTAAACGCCCTGGCTAACACCAACAAAGTTACACTTAGATATGAACACGGACACTCTAACATTAATGAAAACGAAGCAGCAGATGAAAGATGAAAGTGCCAGAAAGGGCACGGACACACCCCTGATTGGTCTCGAACCGTTCTGCGGAGTCACAAGACGGGAGGCATATTCTGTGCTAAACAGTCTAGAAAAGATGAAGGCATTCGTCAAAGGAAACGCACACTCGAAAGCTCTAATACAAGGGTTCAACAACAAAAATACTAAAATTATCCTAGGGTTCCAGAGACACAAAGCCTGTGCGGTAATCAGAATTCTGACTGGGCACTGCAAGTTGAACAAGCATATGTTTCTAATGGGTAAGAAACAAGAGGTTCTGCGAGGAAGCAGAGGAAACTGCTAAGGAAATCCCTTGTTCCTGCGGACCACGAATGCATAAAAATAGTATCGACTTAGGTAGGTGCGAACTGCAATCCTATAAGGTCTACAACATTACACATGCCACAATAGATCACATACAACATGCCACAATAGATCACAACTGGTCGACGTGGCAACTTCGATAGCCCAAAGCAAATAATAATAATGTAATTTCAATCAAAATGACTATTTACTATCAGTACCTTTCGTATCTTAAATACACATTTTTTATATATATTAACAATGAGGAGAAAATAGTTTAGTACATTACCTAACTAGTGCGGTAAAACAAAGAAAGGCCGAGATCGCAGATGTTTGCGACCCGAGCTGCAAGCGAGGGACGTAAATATGCGATCAAGGGCTTTATTTAATACCTCACGTGTTAGGTACATCATTTTATGCCTGCACCTGGGCAGAAATCGGCTTTTTCCGTACGCGTAGCGTGCGGAAAAAGGCACTTTATGGCCAGGTGTGGCTTAAAATATTTTTTATGTCGAATAACATTTCGATGTTGACAGTAACATCGATATATTTTTTGTCGATAAAATATTTTGCTATATCACTTTCGCATGATGCCCCGAGTTATTCCGGGGACATAGAATAGTTTTTGTTATAATTCTACGCAGACGAAGTCGCGGACAAAAGCTAGTACACCTATACTGAAAAAACGCATAAAGTAATTAACCCCTATTAGAAACGCATTACGCGCGGCACGGCGTTAGCAGCCCAGCAAAGAGAGCAAAGAATCGGAAAGCTATACCAGCTAATCCCACTAATCGGGGTGCAATTGAAAAATAAAAATGTAGATGGTGGAATGATTCCAATTGGAGCCAAAACGACGCGACAAAATAATAAAAAACGGGCGGAACGGAGCGGCCGCCGGGCTAATATTGAAAGCAAATCCTTCGCTAAAGCCTTAAAGCGCCAGGATCGAGCACCTGGGAAGTGTGTGTTTGCACCAACCGACTGATAATCATCCGGATTACTTTATACTTTGTTTAATGTTACCGATTTGGGTATCATTTGGTACTTTGCCGATTGTTTTCCGATCGAGTTTGCGGATTAAAAGATTTTCATAACAGGACTTGTGACCGGGATGATGGCCTTTGAATTTTGTTGTGATGCTTTGAGTACAGTAACAAATATTAATCGATTTTAAATACTACTATATTCTTACTACTACTATCTACTTTCATTTAATTTTCTTGACTTTAAATTCTGGCACGTATTCGTAATGGTATATTGCCAAGTGGCATTTCAACGAATTTCGTTTCGCATTATTTAATAAATACTTAAATAATAAAATCGGTTTGAAATAGATGAATCTTATGATTTCCATTTGATAATTATTTCCCGAATCCATCAATTAGATGTGTTTGCTCAAATACCGAAAGTAGAGTGAGAACTTAGGTGAAAAGTATATTTCAGTCTCGGACTATCGACTGAAATTAGGTGCCCTTCTTCCTTAGTAATAAAACCAACTTTAAAACGTGAAAAATAAAATGTAGGTATTCATTTTTATTTGCTGTACGGTTCGGGAAGGATGAGTAATCAAACAAATGGAGATGACACCACATAGCGCTACTAACTGATACGTTTGAAGTCGGTATCAAGCCAAAACGCTAACTATTCAATTCAGAATCGGTTAAGAATGCATATCATCATCAATAGCCACATATACGAGTAGCCAGTCGCTTTTGTAGGCTGTCACATTTCTAACAGTAGCCCAAGGTAATTTTTGCAGTTCTTCTTCTTTTTATGTTAAGGTTGTGGTTTTTACTTAACTCTTCTCTCCTTGCCTTTATCCCTATTGGGGGTCGGCCCCCCTAATAATTTCTCGCCATAGTTGGCGGTCTTGCGTCGTTTCTGGATTTATTCCCAACGTCTTCATATCGTTGGCAACGGTTCTGATCCAGGTGGCGGGAGAGCGTCCTCTGCCTCGTTTGCCCTCTTCAATGGCCATTACTTTGCGGGTCAAATGCTGTTCTTTACGCCGCATAACATGGTCGTACCATCGCCGTCGCGTTTCCCGCAATTTAGAGGATAAATCAACAACTTTGAAGGAGATATACTCGTTTCTCACTTTGTCCGTGTATTTTATTTTTTGTTAAAAAGTTTATTTTTTTTTGTATTATGTTGATAAGTACTAGTATGTGTAACTTAGTACTACTAATAAAAGTAATAAACTAAAAAGAATCAGTCAAATCAGACGGTGGAGTTTGAAAGTATCAGCTTAAGTATGTGAAGTTCCACATGCTACTGGTCGGTCATCATCATCAGGTCTACCAAATTTATGGTTTTCCAGAAGAAAATGCTTGTTTCTCTTAAGTAAACACCAAAATCGCCATATATGTGCTGTTGAAAATTGAGGAGTTCCCTAAATACCTCATGGATCCCATCATCAGATCTGAACCAAATTGTTATAGCAGGAATTTGGAGGTGACTATTTTCTGAACAAAAAAGAAACTGCTCAAATTGAACGAGGGAGCTCGGAATTATCGGCATACCTATGTATCTGAAAATGTATAGTTTTCGTAACGAAATTGCTTAATTAACTTAAGAAAAGACCGAAAACATCAAACATGTGCCTTTGAAAATTGAGAATTCCCTTTATACTTACCTCATGGATTCCATCATAATATCAGCACCAAATTCCTACGGGGCCAACTGGGAGGTCCTTTCGGACGAAAAAAAATCCACCCAATTTGGAGCTCGGAGTAATCGGTGAACATACCTAAAAAAAAAATCGGAGAAAACTATCTCTTCTAACGGGAATTCCCGTTACAATCTCATGCACGTAGACGTAGTGAGCTGAACGTCTTTTAAACATAATATTCCAATGTTTGTTTATACATTACTTTTAGTTTTTAGGTAGGTAAATAGTTTTCAATAAGGGTTAAAGTGCTGAGCCACAATCTTTTAGCAGTGCAGTGAAAATACGAAAAATTTACGGCTCTTAGTGTCTTCCTGGAAATCAGTGGATGTAGGTATTTCCAAAACTGATGGTCGACTTGACACTAATTGACAAAAAGTTTTAAAAGCCCAAGGACAAATTTAATGACACCCCATACGGCAGGTGGAGTGTTCAAAATCTTGACACACTCTTCTTGTCACAACAATAAGGTCGTGCCAAGGTAATTTTAAAAACCTTGCCCGCTTCATCTGCTGCTGACTGTACGTACCTACATACGTCACCATCGCTCGAAAAACATTACCCTCCTTTGGCAGTCAGCCAATAATTGTGTGGCGTTATGTTGCATTGTGTTATAGGTACTATCGAGTTCAAAAGTGGATAAACAATTTATGAATGAATTCATTCACTTTTGAACGCGATATAAATTCATTCATTAATCGTCTATAAACTTTTGAACGCGACTGTACATTAAGAGGCCTTGTGCCTGTAACAAATACTTCAACTCAAATTATGTCAAAATCTTAAGTTTGGATTTGGATTTTTTGCTGAAATTATGTCAATTTAGATTGATTTTTGATGTGTAATATCTCAGTAACAATTCACATAAAAGTTGTATGCTCAATAGCCCTCTGAAAAGTAAGATCATAGAGATAAACCACGTTAACTCTTCTGACCAAATGAACTGTCAAACGTTAAAGTGTTATTTTAAACGTCAAACTTCTATGAAATTATGACGTTTGCTTAACACTTTTACAGTCTGTGCTATCAAAATCTAGGAAAATTAGGATAGATAGACTCTATGAATCTTTTTTTTTTTACTATCACACCACAAAAAATCTAAACTCATTTTTAAGGGAATAAGGAGACTTAAAAAAACTTTCACATACTCGGTGATAATTATTTTTTTATTATGACTAGAGGTTTTTGAAGTTACAAAACAATTGAATCTCTTAAGTAATTTTACAAAATAATTCAAATTACTGGCTAGTTCGCTGATATTTGTCTGATATGTATTGAAATGAAAACCTCGAATTCAATCCTTTACAACTATCCAATTATTTTATTTACATCACTTTTACTGATAGGCACACGGAAGGTATCTAGTTCGTGTAGTTTACTAAGAATAGCACTAATGTAAAATACTAATTTATTACAATTATATACAGTTCCTGCTCGGTGTTTTATAAATAGTTTTATTTATTTAAATTAATGAGATCCTGGTTACATTAATCTCATTTCAGGTTGCCAATATCTTAGGAAAGTTTAAATAGTAAAGCTTCATTCGTTCAAATACTATTGAGGTAAGTCTATATGTAATTAATTACCTATGTGTTTCCCACGTCAGGTGTGAAATGAATATGTGAGTTAATTTCATGTTGTTTGATGATCTATGGCAGTATTCACATCGGCTGCGGTTGTCCACTGTGCGAGAAGGACATCACTAGGCACATATTTATATAATGTTGTCTCACTCACACACAGGAGCGACATGCGGAATTCGCATACAGCCATTTTATAATTTTGCACCAGCACCCTGCATGTGCTAGACCGGAGACGGCAGAGACGGCAGAGACAAGCTACTCTGGACGTCGCGCTACGAGCTACGGCGTAGTATTGTTTTTTGCCGAGTTACTGAGCTAATATTGAGTTAAGTTATTTACTTCTTTAGTTGTTTACTTTTTTATAATGGAAATAATGGAATTCAGGTAATACTTAAGTATACAAATCTCATAAGATTTTTTGGACTTTTTTACCTACGCAATTCTAAGCGTTGAGTCTATTATTATAAAGTGCCTTGTTCATTTGATTCTAAGAAAAAAAGTTGTACAAGCAGAGAAAATCCCTTTTTTGACAAATATCTTGAATAATAGAAACTTTAATTTCAGTTTACGTTTTAACCATTAGTTATATTAGTTAATACTGGAAATACTGGCGTAGCGCTCAATATGTTTTCTCTAGTCAGATACAAAATATTTTATACAATATATTGGGTTTTAATATAAATTGTTATTGCTATGAAACTCACGTAAAATAACAATAACTGACAATTCGTTTAACAATGCTGCGCACAAGTGCAGCACAAAAAATAAAACAATACTTTTTAAACAATATAACAAGTTTTGTTATGTCGATGTACAGTTTACTATGTTCCAATGAAAATCTGACTTTTAATTTACACTTATTTAAATGCGTTTATCAGCAATCTTAAGAAAAGTTAGGATGTTTTGTGATATGATACAGTATCTGATAAACTTTTCATAAAATGCCGTTTTTATTTACAATGTTACTTTCGATATGTAACTCAAATAATTTACTCATCCATTATATTTACATTCTAAACTACACACTTAAATTAAATTTTATATCTAAGTACATTTTAAGCTTAAAAAATTGCACACATCGCTTTGGTATACGTAAGTACATAACTACATATTTACAGGGTACGTATAATTATCCTATAAGAATCGTTAATTTTTTATTGCCCGAAGTTTCAACCGGTACCGTGTTCACGAGAAATTCAACACTCACACAGCGTGATTCCTGGACACATTCACGAAAGGGTGGACCGTCAGTCGTCATTTTGATAAATTCATCGTGCCCAATGGTTTTTGTAAGTCTTAAATACTCTTAATGCAAATATTGTTTTTCTTTATAACGGCTGCAGCGGGAAACGTGCCGTGTCACCTGTCTATTTCATTGATAAATAGAGTGATGTAGTTAATCAATCATTCGGATATAAGGAACAACTAGCCAATTTATGAACAACACTGACATGCGCCTTAAACGTTTCTTCCTGCAACCGCAAATCCGCAACAGTGACATAACAGTCGCGAGTGCAATATCGCTTAAACCTCTGCCTTAAGGCAAAGCTCTGCCGACCTTTTCGTGATCATGCCCTATACTTACACAGCTACAACAAGAACGACACGCTCGATGCAACCGTAATGCTTACGTTAACTTAATGTGTTGGCTGTTAATACATGGCAGCTTTAATACAACTTCTAAAGCATACCTACGAAACTCACATGTTATGCTGGAGTTAGGTAGCTGCAATTTCAACTAACTACAATGAAGGTATTAATGGTAGCAACCATTAGCTTCTTAATTAAACATCACTTTGTGTATATAAACTCAAAGAATCATTTACCTTTTACGTGTTCTGTAACTTTTTTGTTTTGTAACGCTTGTTGTTCTTGTAATTGCTGCATTCATGGAAACCCGCACAGTATAAACGCTACGCTTTAAGTTTGTGCACAGAATCAATCGAACCAGTCCCACAAATGCCTATAAAGTCCAAGAGGTGTGGAGGCGTCGGGCGCGGGCGGCGACTAGGAGACGCGCGCGGCGGTCAGCAGCGGAGAACGCGCGTCGTCGCGGCCGCGCGCCTCGTCTCAGAGCACGCGGTCACTCACGCCCACCCCGCCCGTCGCGTATTGGCAGGCCGACAGCGGCGCCGAGCCGGCCCGCGACACGGGTGAAACAGTCCCGTACCCGCCGCCAAACCCTGTAGAGTGCTGCTTCGCCTTCAGCCGCAGCTGCGCTATCGACGACGACATAGCCGGACAAGGTTCTGTCCGGTACATCGTGTACGGATTAGGGGGAGCGGTGTACGGGCAAGGCGCGACGCCGGCACCGACGCCAGCCGAGCCCGCTACCGCCATGCTGCTGCCGCCGACGGCTCCCATCGACGTAGCCGTGTTAAAGCAGTTGACGGAACCTTGATGATGGCTGGCCGGGACGACAGAGCCCAGTGGGTTCACAGGCCAGGGAAAGCTTTTTGTCCCTAGGGGGCTGGGGACCTTGGCAGCCCAGTTGTTGTAGGGGTAGGAGGAGTAGATGTCGGTGTCGGGGAAGGGCTGCATGAGCCCGTTGAACTGCGTGGTGAACCCGTTCTTGAAGTCGGCGGCGGCGGCAGCAGCTGCATTCATTGCGTTGCGCTCACGTTTTCGCCATTTTGCTCTTCGGTTTTTAAACCATACCTGAAACAATACGAAAACTGTTTTAAGTAGGTACCTCTACGTATCTATCTAATCTTCATTTATATTTATGCTTTCATAAGAACCTAGTCAACATTGACAGTGTTGTAGTTATTAGTAAAAGAAAAAGGTAAACAATAAATAGATAGCATAACGAATATTCAATATCTAGTTAAGTTAGGTTTGGCTATGGTAATGCCAATTCACTACAGACGATTACGAAGATGAAGAGTAAAAATCCGGTGAAACAATAACAGAGCCCAATAATTAATCTTACCTCGGTCTAAGTACAACCTAAACATCGATCGCGGGTCTCATTTATCGCACCCGCGTCGCGTCCGATCGCCCCGCTCGTCCGTCTTCATTCCGGCCGCAATTAGAGCGGCGGTTAGGACGTGGCCGGAATCGCGGAATAACGCGACGTCAACTTTGTAATGAGCAAAGTTAATAGCTACGCAACGCCGCAAGCATCCTGATTCTGATTTAAAACCTTGTATTGTTAGAATGGGGTTCCGAGTGTAGCTTGTGTGCAAAACAGTGCTTTTCGATGTTGTTCGTTCTCGCTCGTTCGATGACTGGAAGGGATTTCTTATATCCTTATAAAAAATCTCTTCCGGTCATCTCTTGAGCAATGCTGAGTAAATTAAAAAAGATAGACAAACTAGCACTAGGTACCGAAGCCAAAGTAAAAGTTTGGATGACTATACAAGTTTTATTTATTATAGGCTTCTACTTAAAACAGTTGCATTTCTTAACATTAGTTGAATATAAGATTATAGTAGGTACGCGTCAGGCGGGCAGGATCGATGCGGCTACTTCGCAGATAGCTGCTGATTTATGGGCCTTCCGTCAGCGCCGACGGCCCGCGATTATTCATCGTACACAATAACAAAAACTGCTCAAATCTCACTACACATCTCTACGGAAGCTTGAAAGTACCTAAATGAGATAATTTCTTATGCGTAGGCAGAATTATGAATTTGTCCCTTTTGTACCAGAAATAGAGACACTGCCTAAATTTTGATCGGTCTCACTTTTTGTACATATCACCAAATCTAGGCATGCCCAAGATATGTTTTTGATTCTTTATAGTCAAGTGCATTTTAATTGTTATTTTGACTATTTATGTCGAATATCAAGTGATCAAGACGATCGTGACGAAGATCCTTTTTCGTAATATATTACAATGTTAATAGTAGGATTCCGTTGGAAATTTAGAAATGGCGCTTGAAAAGGAAAGTATAGTCTAACAGAAAATAAACGCTCAATCAGGGCGGTATCGTTCGTTAAAAGTTGCAATCCAAGCGCGGTGTCGGATGCTCTGAGTCTGAGCACACCGCGCGACACAGACAGCATGTAGGAAATGCAATTCGCAAAGGATTGAGATGGATGGGAACCAAGGCCTTAACTTCGGCTGCACATCTGTCAGGGTTGTCAGGACGGCGATACAGTGCAGCGACGGGCGAGGTGATAAGTCGCCGTAAGTGGCGATTACTCGCTCACGCCCAGCGATCGATCGGTTCCTCGCCGATAAATCGCGCAATCCAAGCTCGAGCAATAAATATCGTCCCGCCAGAGGTATTTGTCTCACTCAGTGGCGGGCGCACCCAGCCGAAACGGTAAATAATACCCTCCTCCTCGGTTAAGTGAACATGAACGCTCGTTTCCACCCCATATACAATCGTTTGTTTTTCAAAACATAAATTTCACAAATTCGCATGAACGCATGTGTAGTAGGTAGCTCGGAATTTATGTGCTGTTATTCTTATAAGAGCTTCCCACGTAAGATCCAATGTGAAATTATAACCAAACGCATTATAACCATCGAACCTCATAGATATTTAGGAAACTTACCTGGATTTTTAAAAACTTAAGACATGTAGCCTCGAAGCTCTTACTGAAACAGTTATACATTGCTCTAGCTCAATCCGTAATGTGTTACTGTATTACTGTTTGGGGAGGGGCGGCAAAAACAAAATTTCTAGAGGTAGAGAGAGGACAAAGAAGCTTAATTAAGGTAATGCATTTTAAACCCTACCGATACCACACTAAAGATCTTTACAACATTTCAGAACTACTTTCAGTCAGGAAACTGTTTATATTAAATACAGTACTAAAAATGCATAAAACCTTACCTTATAACTCTTTGCTCCCTACTAATAGAAGACGCAAACAAAATATTGCACCAATACCTCTCTGCAAATCACGTTTTGCCAATTTACAGGTTACTTAAACTCTCGGCTCTACTATATAATAAAATTAATAAAACACTAAAGTTCCACCATTTACAGTTACACAAATGCAAAAAAATACTTACAGATTGGTTAAAAACTCTGAGCTATGACGAGGTGGAAGCGCTAATGTGATGTAATTAAATGAATAATAATAATTAAATTATTTGCATAAACACGCACACACGCACACACACACACAGACACACACACACACACACACACACACACACACACACACACACACACACATTTACACATTTTGTATTGTAATAGATCTATTTTTAAACTATTATTTTTTTCTCATTTGTATACTTAAATAATTTTATTACTGTTAAATTTACTTCTGCATAGAAATCGTTTATATTTGTTAATTTAAAAATTCTACTTGTTATTACTGGAAGAGCGGGGTCTCCTGACACAGGTATTCCATACTTACTAGGAGACTCCAACCTTTAATTATTCTACCCTGTATTATTAACAAATAAACATTTTTCATTTTTTTCATTTTTCATTTATGCTTCATTTTAGTCCTCATTTGCCGAAACAGTTTTAATTTAAATTTATATAATACATTTTTCTTTGGACTCTCAGTTTAAGTTTAAGTTCAGGATGCCCTGAACGCCGGCGTCATAATGTCACGTCTTATGCGGAGTGGCATCCTATAATTCCTATATACTTATAGTTTTGGTGTAACCTAGGTATAGGTTTATGTAATAGTGTTTAGTTATTAAGATGTAAACAAGTTTTACGCCATATAAATATTTTCACTTGCACTCCACTTACATTACATAAACCTAATGCAGAAGCCATATAGCGTTCCAACTTTTACCTCAAAGTCATTACATTGAAATTTTTAGCCACCAACCACCCATTGCAACCCCGTTTTAACAGAAGTAGGTACAATAATATGCATTCAGTATGCGCATGCCGCACGATTTAATTACGCAGTGCCTAGTCCTTAATCCGTCGTTCGTCAATCTGGGGTCCCGAACCCTAGGGGAAACTGCTAGCAGGTACACAGGAAGTAGAAACCCGTGAAAATTGGAGATGTGTCTAGTAATAAATAATAATCCATAAATAAAATAATGACACCTTTAATGACTTACCGTTTGGTATCAGAACATATCTCGGTTTAACATTACAACTTGTTCTACCCTTACTCTAATATGAACAAAAGAAGCTTATAATAGCCAGAACTTTTTTAAATTGCTAACAAAAGAACGTAAATTAGACTAGAAACGCGTCGTAAACAATAAAATCAATAAGTAGGTATAAAATGTAAAAGGATAGGTAATTTACAATAGCACATTAATTACCAATTCACACAAACCGCGCCGTTTCCCATTGAAACCGCGAACAAACGGGTGAAAATAACTCCACAGGAACTTTGGGGTGCTCAATAATGACAACAGAATGATATTTATTTAGGTGCACATATGTGGAAATAATTTCCATTATTTGAATAGGCGGAGGCAGGGCAGAGGGTCGCGATATTGCGTCCCTGCTAATCCTTTAAATATATTATTGTACGTTGGTGACCGTACCCTACCCTACCCGGCCGCAAGGAGGGACAATTTTTAATGTTTCCGAAATCGATATTAATGTTTCTTGTAGCTACTTATATTACTTTATTTTTTGTACGCGCTGGTTGCCATATTAGAGGACAGGTTATTTTATGTTGACTATAAGAAAGCTAGCCTAGGTGAGCCAGGTATGTTATATTTAAATGCGTTAAAATTGTAAAAGTAAGTTTAAAGGCAAGAGTTAAGTCTATGTATCAATGTCTGATTGGGCCTTAAAATATAACATAATAATAACATTGTGTAGATATGAGATATGTTGCTCACTTCATTTTATAAGATATTATAGCAGGTGACTACATATGTTCCGCGATCTCTAAGCCCGGCAAGGATATCTTCAAAAACTCCCCTTCAGTAAGTACAAGCTTTTGGCAACCGTTTTCTAAATGATGACGAATTGTCCATCTAAATAGAAAATCTTGTCAAATCAACGTCCGCAGATTTACTATGGCCTGATGAATTCGTTTTCATAGTCATTACACGGTCAGACTGCGGCCAAATTGCCTTAAATTTTAAATTAAACTGGAATCACAGTTTTATTAGTGTCATCAATCAAATAACGCTCTAACAGAACGCGTACCCCCTGATCCGGATCGAAGAATAAGCAACCTTACGTAGTCGAGTATAAGCTTCACATTACAATAATGGTGCAGGATAAATCACTATTCCAAAGTCAAATAAACACGCGCTCATATAAATGGATAGAGGATATAAACTTGGAATTGATGCTCGCCGAATATAGGGTTGTCTCATTGTAACAAAGAAGTTAGTCGTAAATTTACGGTCAAGTTTTGGCTTCCTTATTGCAATCGTTTGTAATCATTACAAGTATTGGTGATATGGAATGCTGTACGAACTTATTATTAAATAAAAGTTTATTTGCGAAGAAAACTCGTTTACAAAAGTTTCATCCAATTTTTAGGATGAATAAAATAAATTATAAATACTAACACATTTTTAACTTTACTTTCAAAATAGCTATTATAGTTTTCAGAAAGCCAATGCAACATCCTATCAAAAACTTTGATGTGTGGCCAAGCTCGAACCGGAAAATGGTGTGATTTATGTCCGGACTGGATTAGTGACAGCCCTACAGTGCAGATATTAAATGCACCCCGTGGCGCTGCAGCCCTGTCACGGCCACTGGCTTACGACTTAGCGCTGCGCACTTCGTAGCACCAGCGTCGAACCAGCGGGCCTAAGATGGTTATCCACGAATACAATACAATACAATACAATCGTTTATTAATAAAAAAAATATTTTTTACATGTCAAATGTAGGTACGTAATAGGAATAACAACTAACATAAGTTAAACACATTATTTCAATGGGTTGACCAACCAGCAGCTGGAATGGGTATAGGTACATGACATTAATAATAAAGTCTGTTACTTTGCATAGTCTGGCACTCAAGAAAGGCGTCTAGCGAGTAGTAGGCTTTGTCTAATAATTTATTTTTAAGTTTGTTACTAAAAGCTAAGAAGCTCGTGACATTTTTTATTTCATGGGGCAATGCGTTGTATATCTTGTCATAAGATAATGCTATGAGTTGATAAACTGACAAGTTGCACGTAAAGCGCGACGGTGACAGCTGCAAAATGCAAAGACATTTGACAGAACTGTTTAAAGTTATCAGAAATTGTCGACAAACTATCGTCTTAGCCAGCAATTATCAGGATATCAGCTTGGTATCTTAGCCCCGCAGCTTTCGATTCTATGGAACATACAACAACAGTCATGGCACACGTAAATTACCCTACTTAATTAATTTAATTACTTACAATGCATCACCCTCAACATTGATGTTTTTGTTTCCTGTCTAAATTCCACTTATTATTCACATTTCCAACCAATAAGCAGCTTCCTATTTCTTTTGTAACAGACATTCGACTACGTTTCCCAAAACTTTCCAAATGTCCACAAATATTTTTTTATACAAGTTTACCCCGCCACTAGTGGTCGGTGGGTCGGTAGGTGGTCGGTAACCACCTTATTACATGTCAGAATTTTTAAACAAAAAAAACCTAGTCAAGTTACTGTAATTATAACATCAGAAGTTAAAACGTTGTGTACTTAGACCCCGTGAGAGACCTTTAAATAAAGAAGTGCGATCGCGCACCAAGGGTTCCGTACAAACTTTATGTTGATACCTAGACATAGAAATTTGACGTCAGTCACATGTATTGACACTCGTTTGTACGGCATGGAGTTAGTATGCGAGTTTGTTTTTCCATGATATTTTTTATCACGTAATACTACGGTACTTACAGCATGATATCATATAAATAAATAAAAAACAATCTAAGTTGGTTAAATTTCAAATCTACTTCAGAAAACTTATTTTTATTAAAATAAATTAGGGTCAGTGTTATATTTTTCCTGTAATATTTTATAATATTATTATAAACGTTGTGTAAAAAAACACATATTTTTCCCTTCATAAACATGGGAGATAAAGGGGGGGAAAGGTATATTTTACACTAAACTTTTCTTGTAAACTTTTCGTTTATAACACTAAAATTTTTAACCGTAAAAAATTATAAAAAAATGTGCAAATCTAGCCCATTCAAATGATACCCCACATGATCCTGTAACTAAACTTTTGATTTTTTTAGTGTTCCGTATTCAACTAGAAACCCTTATAGTTTCGCCAAGTCTGTCTATCTGTCCGTCCGTCCGCGGATAATCTCAGTACCTGTAAGTACTAGAAAGCTGTAATTTTGTACGAATATGTATGTCAGTCACGCCAACAAAGTGGTAAAATAAAAAGTGGTTATAATTTTTTTTAAGGTTCAGTCAGCCACACAGCTAACAATACACTCAAAGTGCCAAAAATATGTACGAGTATACCTACAGGACTTTGAGCATTAAAGTCGTGTATACATATTTTTGGCACTTGGGGTGTATTGTTAGCTGTGTGGCTGACTGTACCTCCCGTACACGTAACGTGGGGGGTGTTTTTTGTCTCTTCAACCCTAGAGTGTAACGTGTGACATATCATTGGATAGGTATTTGAAAAATAATAAGGGTTTTTTAAAAACAGTTTTTAATAAAGTTGATATTTTCGGAAATAATCCCTCCAAAAGTACAAAAATGTAGCTCCCCCCCTATAACTTTTGAATTATGAGATCAAAAAATATGGAAAAGAAGTAGAACTTTATTCGAAAATTATTTTGAACTTGATTGGTTGAACGGTTTTTGGAAAATTGTACAAAATAATTTCTGAATTAAGTTTGTAATTTAATCGTATATGCAAACATTTTTTTTATTTTCTGTACTTAATTTATCATCCCGCACGTATCTTCCTTCTAATAAAAAATTAATGATTCAAATCGATTCACGCGATCAAAAATTACCCCCGAAAACCCAACATACAGTCAAGTGTAAAAATATGGTGGTGCACATCTTACTCAAAAATATGTCCGATAGCACCTTATGCCGGTGGAATAAGAGCGTAGTACCATATTTATGAGTTGAACCATATTTTTGCACTTGACTGTACATAACCCGTTTAGTTTATATTTTCGTATAAAGAAATGTTAATACACAAGTGTTAATTAATTCAATTCTTAAATTATTTATTGTAATGTCATAAACCAAATGCTAATTAAATTAACTAATCTTAGTAAAGATTTTGTTTATACTGTAATCTGGAAGAGCGAGGACTCCTGACACAGGTACTGTATACCTAATAGGAGGACTCGACCACTGCTGTATTTACCAACTAAGGTTTAAATGAAATAAATCATTATTATTATTATTAAAAAAAATAATAAAAAAAAGTTTGTATAAATTAGTAACCCAATTCCCCGAAAGATGGCGCTGTACCGTGGTCTACTTCGCGCTGTTAAGATTTTTCCGAGTTGATGGGTTTCGTGACGGGTGTGATCGAAAGTATCATCGAATTGTTAATTATTATAAGCATATTGAGCATGGTAATCTATAAAAACACTTTTTAAGGTTGCCTATTGTGACGGACGCTAAACTACGGAACGCTACACTGAGCATGGTCCGACATGCTCTTGGCCGGTTTTTTAGCCCCTTTTAGCGGGCATTTATAACTGAAAAAAAAATATATACCTTAAAATAAAATAAAATAAATATTATGGGACAATCTTACAAAAATCGAGCTAGTCCCACGGTAATTTTACACTAAACTTTTCTTGTTATGTGATGTTACAGACAGACAGAATTAGTCACACAATAAGGGTCCCCTTTTTACCATTATTGTATGGAAGTCTAAAAACAGAAACAATTTTACCAAAGTATTATTATCTCTTCTCTCTCTCTCTCTGTCTCTCTTATCTGCTTTGAACATGTACCTATCAGAATTTGAGGTAGGTGCCAGCAAATAATCAGTCCATTATCAGCGTAGAGGAAGAGGTTAAAGTATTGGGAAACTGTAGTAAGTATTTAATTTGTTTATTTATTTATTTGTATTGCACGATTGCTGTGCATTTATATTGCGCATAATTTTAAGACAAAAAAATATTACAAATGGCTGACTTTCCAGACATTCTCTGCCAGATACATTAATATAATGGTGCAAAGGGAGAATTAAGATACCTGTAGGTATTATCGAAATCTGATATTATATCTTGATCTTGTCAATTATCTGTTTCTACCCATGAGGTGAGGATAGTACAGTCTCATTCCTCTCATGTTTACTAATAGTTAATACCCTCGTACAAACGCGAGTCCTTACATTGTTACTCGTGTGGACTCGTTTATAGATAAAAGCCGTGTGCAATGCTGCTGACAGCCTGTGTGGCACGAAGCATTATTTATTTTACCTGAAAACGTTTCAGGTTTCACGTTTCATTTTTTGTTTTAGTACTGTCTGCGCTGTATGCAAACAGTTTAGCGGTTATTCTTTTTGGTTACAACTACCAAATGGATGAATGGTGAGTTTTCATTGTAAAATATAGAGAAACGTGATTTGATTAAAAACCTATTGGAATATGATGCACTGAAGATCATTTATGTAATGTAAACGTGTTTACTCTAAAAAAAGTGTAATTTCCTTTAACAGATTTATTGTATTATATTTGACAACTATATTTTTTTACCCATAAATTGAAAATTCTGCTTCTCCAAAATATTCTTGTATCAACAGCAATATGACTTGCGATCATAAAAAAAAAATATTAGTCATAGCTGATTTTTTTTCCTACACCAGAATCATAGTCATAACTACTATACAATCTGGTAATATTATCAACCTTTTTGTGCAAGCTAACATACTTGCTACAAGTGTGAATATTGAATAACTGTATGCTGTAGAGGTAGACAAACTAATTGCTACACAGTGTAAATTGCATATAATAAGCAGTGATCGTAAATTTTGAGAAATTTGTGTGCAGCCTACTAGAAATTAAGAGTTTGCTACAAAAACCAAGGGATATGATCAATAATTAAGGTAGGTGCATATTACTGTTATTAACTCTAATTAGCTATCCTACCTAGAATAGGGCATACAGATGCTTTTAACGCAACAATGCTGCACCGAAACTACTTGCCTACTACAAAATTTACGATCACTCCTAAGGATTGAATTCAGGAGAACCAGAAAATTATAGGTTTTCTGACGTTTTATTTATCTTCCGTGCATACCTTGATAAATTATTGCTATAATCGCTAAATTATTGCTAAATAGGTACTTGCTAAAATGTAACACCATACAAAAACCTTTCTTCTACTATCCCCATCTGTATATAACTAAACTATTTTCCTAGTTGATCGATGTGTTAATTCCGTCCACATCAATAGCGTGGTTCAATGAGTTGTATCGCAGATGAAATGTGTCGCTCAGATGAGACGTCGCGAGCTGTTTCACGGCCGATTGCCGACGACGCCCTTTGCGAATTCATCGACAACTAACTAGGATACAGGACAAAAAATGTGTGCGAACTGTCTGAATTTTATCACGCTTTCCGGATTTTATTGACATATCTAAAGCATGCCTTTCTTTATCTTAAATTCACAAAGCTATAATTAAATTTGATTGTTTTTGGATATAAATGGTGTTTTATTACTTTAAGAAAAGACTTGTTGCTAGGCCTATCTGAATTAATAATATTTGAACTTCAGGCAGTAAGTAGGTTTTCTTTTATTAAAATCTTGAAGCCGCATTGCAAGAACATCTTAAATTTGATGTAGGTATTTTTTTCGAATGCTACCTATTTTGAACCTGGATATCAAGTGGGTAGGTAACTATTTTGGTTCTTAGAATTTCTGGAATCGTGTAGAAACTTGGGCGCTACAAAGTAAAAATGCGGTTAGTTACTACTACTCAATGCGGCCTTTTACATGGAAACTCAATGGATCCAATAGCGCCATTTTTGGCATGTGTCGTAAGTTAGACATATTAAAATTATACTAACGAAATTTTATTACGGCCTCCCAGCTAGTTTACTCACATGCTGATCATAAAATCATGTTCACACCCAATTTGCAGCCCAGTATTTTACAAACGTTTAGTTAATTCATATTTTACGGCTAATTGAGTCATAAGCAGGCAATGACCCTAATGAGAACAAAAATAATGTCGGTCGATTTGTCGGCGCGAGCGCACGATTTATTGGGCGAGCCGCGCTAAGCCCGCCAGGGATTAGGGTTGGCAAAAAACTATGACATTATTTTTAAATGTTACGGTTGTTATGTATAGGTACGTCGGTTTTCCTATTCAATTCAAATAAACTTCTCATTTTAACGTAGGTGCTTTAAATTACATCAGTTAAGTACAGTAAGTTCAACATATCGTCTTACTGAATAAATTATAATTATTTCTATGAAAAAAACGTCATTTCAAGCTTAACCGTATTGTCGGTTATCGATAAAATTAATTACTAATCGAATCTTTAAGAAAGCAGCGCATTACCACACCTTCAGCCTACAATGTAGTACCGTTAGCCTAAATAAGTACGTTACATAGCTATGTACCTATTAGCTTAGTCCAAGGTTAAGGCAATACTCGTACAAATTGAAGTATGTTTACATATACATTAAGCGTAACAGTTTTGATAAATGATACACAATTTAAATCTTACATTTAAAACTTTCGCGATTTGAACACATATTTAAACATAATTATTAAACGGGTCTAACGCGAATTAACTTGTTTACCTTATTTACCGACGTTTCGACACAGGTTTCACTGGTCATGGTCGCGGCTGACTGATGTCCCAGCAAAATGTCAAAACAGAGATTTGTGTAACTACCCAACGAAAAGTCGAAACGTCGGTAAATAAGGTAAACAAGTTAATTCGCGTTAGACCCGTTTAATAATTATGTTTAAATATTTAAATCTTAGCTTGAACAACACTATTTCAAGTCTAAGATACAAACCATTTCCGTTCGTTTATTGCCAACACGATGGCATAAAATATATAAATGAAATTTCATTCATGATACATATTATTTCGAATGATCCAACCGACAGCCCTGCATACATTCTGATCGCAATGTTTTGAAGAACACACGCGGCTGATTGCAGTCGAAATTAATATCTACTTGAAGTGTAAGTCTGGACTGGAAAGTATCGATTTACACCATTTGGTGAAGGACTTGGACTAAGAATGTGTAACGAGTTTAGATGTCAGAAAATGTATTATTGGTTGGTCTTGAACTATGAGTATTAAACCAGACGAAGATGCAATTGACAGGCCTACCCCTCTGCCGAATGCATATGACAAACAATCACACTCAATGTATGAACTGACGTTTATCTGTGATAGCTATTTATGTGTTACGTACGAATAGCCATACATTTGACGTGCGCCTCTTCCGCATATATCGGCAGACTTTTTGTATCACAGACATTGCCAGAAAATTACAGTTATTGCCAGTCCGGCCGATTAAATAGTTAAAGGTTTCGAAAGACAAGAATATTATTTGTTTGTTTTTCTACTACAGCACTTTTATCTGTCAATTAAATGACTGACAGCGATATAGCGAAAGGTATAAGAATATTATAACGTTGTCTGTGGTATTCCTGAACATCGTAAAGTGACTTTCATACAATATATGAACACTGTTATTTTTTTAATGTTTATATTTAGTTGGCATACTTTTTCACATTCTGTCGCCTTGCAAGATTTCGCTTTTTTCGCTATTTTAGCTGTCGTAGAAAAACTAGTATATGCAACAGTTCATATGGAATTGGTCCTTTAAGCTCTGTTACAAAACGAGACGTAGTCGAGTTTTAAGAACCCTTATAATATTACTGATGCATAAACTACTATTTATGGATACCCTTTGTATGCCAGTTACAAACAGAATTGTCGGGTAATGTAATGAGAATATCTTGTGACTTTTGAGAGCAGTTGAAGTACTCACTCTAAAAAGGTGAGCGCGTAGTGAATAGGGACCTAGTCTATTTTTATTTAGTTTTTCATTTAAATTGGTCTTATAGTCATGGCCCGTAAAATCCCCAACACGGTAAGCCGGTAATTCATTAATGTATTTCGTAACAAATCTGGTCCAGATAGTGTTTTCATCGTCCGTCTTTTGTTTTACGATCTCCTCACTTGTAACAATTCACCGAAAGCAAACGTTTTAGGATTAAGCCGCGCTAAATCTCGACATACCGAAGAAACCGTGAAGTATTCAGTGAATCCCAGAAAACATTGTAAATAGAACAGTCCTATACCGCAGAATCTGTAACAGGCCTTCGGAACTATTGACAGTGAGTGTGGGTGCGATCAGTCTTAAGCCGGGGATTATGAGAAGACCGAAATAGACGGTTCAAATGCTCAGGGATTAAGGGATTCCATGTTCCGTTGGAGGCACAAAAATACCGAGCAACGGATGCGCCGATTAGTCTAAACACTCGTACTGCACCTCTGCACTGGGACAAAAAGTCACTTCTATTTTTAAGATTGCTCATTAATTTTGGCTATATGGACAGTTACAATGATCCGATCTATAAATCATTCAACAACGTGTTACCCGTTTTAGTACTTATTTTACTGAGATAGCTGTGCTCTTATAATAATAACAACACTGGAAGGTACGTTCTGTCAAACGCAGTGAAGCCATTACAATTGACAATTTTTTTTTCTCAATTTCCATACATTGCTGTAGAGCATTGTATAGCTATTTCATTTGATTATTATAAAACGGACAGAGATCAACAGCGTATTTTTGGGTTCGTTTTTTAACGCATTGGCTTTACTCATTATTGGGTTGATTATACAATTTATACAAGTTGCTAAATTTGTGCGTCGATGAAACTTACTAATTACTTAATTAGCGATAAAAGCAATGAATGAATTATCTATACATATAAAAGGAAAAGTCCTGACTGACTGACTCACTGATCAACGCACAGCCGAAACTACTAAACGTATGATCCTGAAATTTTCACATTACGTTAGGTGTTTAACGAAGGTAACGAATAAGAAAGGGTTTTGAAAAAATCATCTTCTAAGGGGGTTAAATCGGGGTTGAAAGTTTGTATGGAAGAAAGTTTTTTTTTTTAGATAGAGACCCAAAAGTTGGTGTAGAGGTTTGTTATTAAAATACAAAAAAAGTAATTTTAGCGTTTTGGAAAAATCAAACCCAAAAGGGGTGAAAAGTGTGTTAAAAGTTTGTATGGCGGAAGCGTTTCCCTTTTAGTTATAGACTACAAACTTTGTGAAAAGAATCCTCATTAGAATTTACAAAAAGTAATTTCAGCGATTTCGAAAATTCGACCCTTATAAGGGTGAAAAGGGTGTTGAAAGTTTGTATGGCGGAAGGTTTTCTGTTTAGCTAGAGACTTTATTTTATGTGTAAAGGTTTCTCATCACAATACAAAAAAGGTGTTTTTATCTATATAATATATAAAAAGAAACTGACTGACTGAATGACTAACTGACTGACTGACTGACTGACATATCAACGCACAGCCCAAACCGCTGGTCCTAGAGATACCAAATTTGAAACGTAGGTTCCTTATAAAGTCTAGAGGTGCACTAAGAAAGGATTTTTCAAAATTCAACCCCCTAAGGGGGTGATTTGGAAGTCCAAAGTTTTTATAGGGAAACAAGATTAGTTGGGCCTCTTCCATTTGAAACTTTACAGGAGTATTTATAAAGATAAATGAGGTAGCACGTGTTTCAGGTTTTTTGAGAATTCAACCCATAAGGGGGAAAAGGGGTGAAAAAGTAAAAAAAACAACATGGGTATTCGCGTTTTCTGGTTGATCGGGTCGCTGATTACAAAAACAACGACGATTTTAAAATCTAACATGGCGATTGTGAAATACCATCCTCCCTGTTGGGGCGCGAGGGGGTCGAATTCTAAAAATATAAATATTCTAAAAATATAAAAATATAAATATGGGTTTTGTTGTTTATTTCTGGTTCTATAGATTCCAAACTTAACACTTAGGTTTCTTATAAGGCGTAGGGGTGCACAAACAAAGGAGTTTTCAAAATTCACCTCCAATGGGGGAGAAATGACGGTACAAACTATGTATGGGGAAACATGATTAGTTAAACTATTTTATTCAAAACTACACAAGAGTATTTCTAAAGATAAATGAGGAAAGATGTGTATTTGATTTTTTGAGAATTAAACCCCTAATAGGGCAAAAAGGGGTAACAAAGTCAAAAACCATCATGATTATCGTTTTTATGGTTTATCGGGTCGCTGAAATCAAAAACAACAACCATTTTGAAATCCAATGAGGTGGACGTATGATACACCATCTTCCCTGTTGGGGTGCGATGGGGTTGAAATCTCAAAATATCAATACGAGTATCGTTTTGTTGTTTATTTCTGTTTCTAGAATTTCAAATTTGGCACGTAGGTTTCTTATTAAGGTGTAGGGGTGCATTAAGAAAGGATTTTTCAGAATTCACCTTCTAATTGAGATAAGAAAGAAGATCCGAGAGGTTCTTTACAATGAATCTGGAGCCAAAACTGCGAGAAAAGGCCGCCATCTGAAATTTCTTCAGTTATGATCTGATCGTGATGGAAATCAATATCTGAAAATCCGAAAGGTTCTTTCTAAGGAATATGAAGTCAAAATTGATCGTAATATGTACTCGGTTGGTACATATCAAAGGGTTCAAGAGGTTCTTTATAACGAATCAAAGCCGCCAACTTGATTTTGAAATTACGTTACGGTTGAACATTTATTTTGTACGCGGGCGAAGCTGTGGGAAATAGCCAGGATTTTTTAGAATTCTCCTCCTAAAGGGGTGAAGTGGGATTTGATTGTATATCGGGAAACAAGATTTATTATACTATTTTATTCACAGGAGTATTCCTAACGAGAAATGAGTTAATAGGAGTACGGAATGGGGTGAAAAAGTCAACATGGGAAATATATACAGTAAGTGTAACTTACCTAACAACCTACCTCTGCCTACCTGAAATCTAAAATAGGTCTTTGATCAGAATTGCGAAAAGGGGCTCCATCTTGAATTTATTGAGTTTTAATCCGACCTTGATAATAACGAATCTGTAGTAAAAACTGCGAGATCCGGCCGCTATCTTGAATTATTTCGATTTGATTTTGATCCGATCGTGTTAAAATCGATTTCCAAGGATCCGTGAGGTTCTCTTTATGAATAATCTGAAATTAAAACTGAGAAAAACGGCCATCGTCTAGAATTTCTTCTGATCTGATCGTGATGAAAATCGATATCCGAGGATCCGAAAGGTTCTTTCTAACGAACCACCAACGCCACCATCAACGGCCACCATCTTAAATTTATAGAGTTAAGCTTTATAGCTCGGTAGGCACATATAAAGGGTTCGAGAGGTTCTTTATAACAAATCAGAGGTCAAAATTGAGAAACAGCCGCCAACTTGAATTTTTCCGTTTGATCACTTTTGCGACTTTTGATCCATTCCATTTAAATCCGTTCAGCCAACCGCAAGATAATAGCGGATAAACATACATATGTAGGTACATACAAATATACGGGCCCAACTAAGAACCGCCTTATTTATAGACGGTTGAAAATTACGTTTAGTACGCGGGCGAAGCCGCGGGTAAAAGCTAGTCTATAATATATATGAATATCAAATTCATACAGATTTTTTATAAATTATTTACTCAAGCTTATCAATTATTAAATTTGAATTGTATTTTACAGAGGCTTCTTATTAGATATATAAGAACGGCCAAGGTGTTCAACAACATCTGAACAAGACTTGCCAATAGAGGCGTGTTCAGATATTTGTGAGCACCCCGGCCGCCGGCAGCGCCAATCTGATGGCGACTGTACATGTATTATTGCGTTCAAAATTGCATTTATGTATGAATTCATTCATAAATTGCCCATGCACTTTTGAACACGTACTTACTCAAACTTTAATACTTATTATATATATATATATATATATTATATAAATTATAGTAGCCTGGTTTAGTATCCCACTGTTGGAAAAAGGCCTCCCCTCATTTTCTCCACTCGACCCTGTTGCGTTCTGTGCGGAATTGAAGGGGTGTTCCCTTCAATTCCGCACAGAACGCATCCAGGTCGTCCCGTCATCTCCTTTTCGGTCTGCCTTGACGCCGACCTTAACAGTCTGTGGTATTTCGGAGGTCCCAATTAGTTGCCATTTTGGCCCACAATTTTACTTAACGAAAATATTTATCATGATAAGTTCATATTATGTCCCATCTTCTTGATTTTTTATTTCCGTTCCTTTTCAGAACATAGACGCAGGAACACATTTTTTTAAGGTTTCAGAGCGATGAATTCTGAAAATATTCGACTACGAGTAATCAAATACTTGTTCATGAAAGTTTTAAGTTTGTTTTAAAAACCCATCAGATGACATTATCTTCACACTTCACTTGTAAGTACATACAAGTTCCTACTTACTTGCAAAGATTTGCTACCGAGTAAAACCGATGTAACTTACAAACTGAAAGACGGACAGGACAAAACTATGGCCATAGCCATTTTGGCTACGGAATCCTAAAAAGGAACTAATGATAACACCTAATTACGGTGAGAGTTTATATTAGTCAATTAACAGCTGTGACTTTTACAGACGCTGCTAAGAGGAAATACATACCACAATGGCCCTTGCCAGTGATTCCGTATAAAAGGCAGCCAAATAATCGGCAGCCCAATAATTCGTGTCCATTTTTTTGGTTGCGGATTATTGGGTTGCTGATTATTGTAGTGTAAAAACTGTGGCTTCGGATTATTGGCCCGCTAGCCCGCTACCGAGCTTGTCCGACCCGATAAAAGGCAGCCCAATAAATGGCAACCCAATAATTGATGTACATGTAGTTGAATCGATTTTTGGGTTGCCGATTATTGGCCCGCTTCGAGATTGCTCGACCCGAGAAAAGACAACCCAATATTTAGCGACCCAATAATCTATGTGCATCGTGGTCGCCAATTATTGGGCTGCCTTTTCGCGGGATGCGAAAACAGTCGGTTCTGGCGCTGTTAGGTCGCAGTTCTACCTAACGCTCCTCCTCGCTTTGTTCGTCGTCGTACCTAAACCGACCTGCCTTAAAATTCAATCTAAGGAGTCCGTATAAAAGGCAGACAAATATCTAATCGGCAGCCCCATAATTCGCGTCCATTTTTTTGGTTTTGGCTTATTGGGTTGCTGTTTATTGAAATGTAAATACTGTGGCTTCGGATTATTGGCCCGCTACCGAGCCGTCGAGATCGCCGATTATTGGGCTGCCTTTTCGCGGGATGCGGATTAGTGGCACACTTGAAATCAGTCACATTCTGCTAAAACATAATATAACTAACTGCTAAACAGGTGACTCAACTCACCCTAACTCTCGCCTCCGTGAGGTTAGTCCACATGGCGATCTCCTCCCTCGTAGACATGTCGGGATACCGGTTCCTCGCGAAGGTGGCCTCTAGCTCCTGCAGCTGCTGGCTGGTGAAGTGCGTGCGCTGGCGCCGCTGCCGCTTGTTCTTCTTGTCGCCCTTGTCGTCCAGGCCCTCGTCGCCGCCGACGCCCGGCGTCGTTGACTCCGTCTTAATGGTGGCTTCCGTGAGCTGCCGGGAGTCTGCGATCGGATAGTGAAATAATTTATTTGTAATTGTTATATAAATATAGGTACTCATTTTTTTGAAAACAGTAACCGTTGGCCTTTTACTGTAATCTGATTTTTGCTAGAAATTACGTTAAATGTGTCATAATTTTATTACTAATACGAAATAAGTTATTGTTATGAAGACAAATATGGCTTAACTCTTATGAGATAAGGTTATGCATATTGCATTTACTTTAACGTTTTCTTTTACTAAGATAAAAATCTGATGTTAATACGGTCACGTTTTTATTAAAGTTAATATTTTTTGAGAAAGTTGTGTTAATCTAACATAATCATAATACAGAATACAGAATACAGATTTTATTGGTAAAGGTATATACATTTTAAGCATAAAGTAAACCTTCTTTTTTGACAGTATTTAATGAAAACATATATGATGTTAGTGAAAATAAATAAAATTATTATAGTTAAAAGAAGATAATATAAAACTATAAACTTTTTAACTTGATGAACAACTTTCTGACTATATAATTTAAACTTTCGTGAGACATATTGATATTAAATTGCAACGGTTAACACTCACGGATTTTTATCACAATAGGCGTGACATGTTTCGTCTGCGTCGGGCAGACCTCGTCGGACAGACAGAGTGGTGTTATCACCTTCGCGGCTAGGTGTCCGACGAGGTCTGCCCGACGCAGACGAAACATGTCACGCCTATTGTGATAAAAATACGTGAGTGTTAACCGTTGCAATTTAATAACTTTCTGACTATTTATATTACGAAATATAGGGAAACTCGATCACTTATTAGCAATCAAAAAGGTAACATTATATTAGTTTTAATCATTTATTGCGGAAACCATCGGTAGCGGGCGCTAAGTCGTGGCTTACTGCGTCTAATGCTTTTACGACGCCCGTAAATCCAAACCCACTGCACATCACGCGCTTTATTTATGCACAATAAAATCTATAAATTGAAAATGCTCCATTAATGTTATGGACAACACGATCATTAATTATACTTAAATTAAACACATCTTATCTCCGCTTTTGGTAAGTAGTACTCAATTTATATTTAAAATCTCCATATTTTTTTATGGTACAAGTTATCAAATTAAAGAGACTATTTAAATTGTAAATGCTGAAAATAGATTATTTCCAATGCAAAATTAATCCAGTCAATTACTATTTAAAAACTGGTATGAGTTTAAGCGAGGTTACTGCTTAGATTAATTTCTTAATGGCACCGTTTAAATAACTTTTATAATCGACGATAATCATCCCAGGACACTACGCTTTTCACTTATCAACACGCCACAGCTCCATAATTACAAGTACGTACATAGCGCGGACTTATCGCATTGACACTGGGATCCTGCCTAAACCCATATGCACGGACTGATTGCTATCGGCTCGTGTCGTTGATCAATGTAATAATCTATCACTCCCTGAAAGGGGCGATATGCATTCCGGCACCGTTCCGGCATTGTTCTATACTTAACTAATTTTTGGACACAAATTATACAGCCTGGAACAGAACGGATTTTTTTATGAAAACGGTGAATTGTTCACCCCAAGAGCTTAATTTACCCAGTAAACCATGTCGATATTATGTACAGTTATCGAGATAAAGTTTGTTAAACTTTAGTGCGAAAATCCACCTGTTTCAACCCAAGTTAATCGCGTGATGATGATGACGTCGTCAAGATAAAGTTAATGACCTTTTGTGGCAAAATAAACTAACTAAATGACATTCTGATGTCACTGTCTGTTACCTACTTCCTGTGAATTGACAGATCGAGTATGAATTACTAAACAGAAAGGTAAGAGCAACCAAAAGTGGTACTAATTATTTTTTCCATCGCTACTATTCACTGTTACAATAACATTATCTTTTACTTCTTACTTAATTAAGTTTATAAAGTTTGTCACATTGGTACGATTTCTTAATAAGCAAACTGGCAAGTTTCAGTAAGTGACAAATCTGTTATGTAGCGGCAAACCTTTTTACAGCTTATTAATGCTGGCCAGTTTCTTGCAGACGATTGATTGAATACTCATACTCATAGTCAATTTATTTATTCTTGTAGATAATACAACAAAGTGACGTTGTCATTGACATAATAATATATCGGGTTTCAAAATGCTACAGGTTATTTAAATATACTTTTGTACTCGGAGTGCAACTTTAACGCTGCCGAAACTTTACATCGGGTGCATGAAAATTTTACTTTTTATTTTTGATCCTGTTACAAACAATCGTCCTGTCGTACCACGAACCGGTCAGGACGACCAACGCGATGGACGCGTTATTCAGCATGCAGTTGGATTTAACGAAAGGGTATTCCGCTTGTTCGATAGATATCCTAGAGCAACTTCGAGACAGGCGGGCCGACATTTCGACACAAATTATTCAAAAATATTAAAACGTGCCGGCCGTCATAATTTTACGGATGCCTTTCATAATTTTACGGATGCCTTTCAAACACTCTACCGGAAAAATATCCGCAACCAAACGTTGTCGAAAGTACACCGACATACGACGGGTAGCCGCGTACTTTTTTCGACATGGTGGCACTCGTGAACATCGAATGTAGATTGTGATGTCATAATTAAAATGTAAATTTGTATATAGTGTAAATATTTTTCTTAATTGAAGTACCGACATTTAAAAATGCACCAAACCGATTATTTTTTATCTTTTTATTTTTATTTACTTAACTTTGATCTTGATAATTTGATTGAAAATGAACTAAACAATACTACCATTTTAGGAAAAATCACAGAAAAATTCCAACCTGTATACTGTTTAGGTAGGAACAGATATAAAAATGTAGATGCACGGTAAAAGTATTTTTCAGTCCTCCGGCCGGTAAGCGCCACTTTACGCAAAACTAAATTGCCGCCTGCCGGCTCCGTCGGGCAGAAAAATAGTATACAAACCTCGGCCGTTAAATGGGAAAGCCTCGGATCACATGTTAGTCGACCTCGGCTTCGCCTCGGCCGACAATTACATGAAATCCGAGCCATTTCCCACTTAAACGGCCTTAGTATGTAATCTACTATTTTAACTCTCCATTTTTATTACTTAGTTTGAAAACATAACACTCGCTCTCTTTATAATCCATACAGATACTTATCTTAGATTGTGATTAGTTAAATTATAAGAGTTAACTATGACGTTAAATTGATCAACTGCAGAAAAAAAAAACCCCTTCTTTATTTAATATTGTAATCTACAATTTGTTTTCATTTATAATACCTATCTATTATTTATTACACCTTATCAGATTAAGGGTTACAAATTTATTGTGCCTACTTATCTTGATTGAAGACTCAATATATAGTTCATATAGAAATCGAGGACGCCGGTAGTAAATGTTAGCATGCTCTACGTGATATTGGCGAGTCGCTTTTGATTTACGATATCCTTCAATGTGTCTACAAATTATAGTTCTAAATCTGATTATGAAATCTGAAATACAATGTCATACGACACAGCGTATTTAGAAAAAGATTTGGTTAATAACCCCATTAATAACTGCAGCTGCAGTCATTTTCTTGACGTAGTTCGTTATAGTTTTAATCCGAGTATGACATAAACTCGATTATGCAAACGTCAAATAGATATCTAACGTGAATTTCTAATAACACCGTCGCTTCCAATCATAACGTTTGCGGAGGATTAGCGCGCGCGTATCGCGTTAATTTTGACAACTTTATTAAAACCATCAATCTGAACGGTTTGGCAATCTCATTGGCGTATAATGAACAAGGTGGGATTATGGTCTTAGGGTTTAGGCGGAGCGCTACCGGTGGAACTGGCGATAAGGGTCGATAGAGGTTACGATAGCGGCTATCGGCGATACGCTTTGTGAGTCGCCGACCGATCCATCACGCCGGGCAACCTTTGCGTTGTACCGACGCGATATCGACGTGTAAATATCGCGCGAACATGTGTTACCGATATCGGTACACGGCCACTTCAACGATCACTCTATTCGATAACATCTTTAATGTACCAAGTAATAGATAGTTATATAATAAGTGCATGTTTATGGTGACACTTATTGGTGTTAAAATAATCAAACAAGCAAGATACGAGTACCGGTGTTTAGCTACATACAAATTAAAACCCACAAAGTAAAATGTTTGATGCAGATATAAGATGAATACGTATATCATCATCTTTTTCATGCACACGACCCACTTTTACTAATCAAAAATCGAACTACACGAGCCCGAAGGTCTGGTAATCCTATTGAATTGGGATTCGATTCAATAGGCAATTAGATTGAATAATAATCCAATCCATCTAATTAGAATGAACTAAACACTGATATAAGCTTCCACGATTTTCACATATTATAAATTTAGCATGAAAGTTAAGGTCTATCGCATGTTTCCCGCTGCAGTCGCACACGCACTGTCGCAACAGAATCAGCGGTTTTAGCGGAATATTACATATTCACTTAAAATAACAGAGATGTTTTTTAATATCCAGTCCCACAATAAGGTGCATGTTAAACCAATCAGTAGTTAAATGCCACAGAATAAAAATGATGAAAATTGCATAATTAGAGCAAGCCGGTCGACGGCATGTTTGTGAAGGCATTAGAATAAACGCGCCGGTATTTGCTGTAGGTTTCCCGGCGCTCGCTCAGTTTGCTTTCAGTTTCAAGTTTGTCATTTTGTGTGGCCGCTTTAATGAAAAGTTATAATTTGTCGCGCCGTTCTATTCTGTGATGAAAATTTATGGACGTTCAAGGAAGAAGATTTCAAAACTATTCCTCAGTGCTTTACAATGCACTCTATAAAATAAAACTAATACCGGATGGATCTGAACAAGTCATACTTTTAAGAGCCGAGGCTGCGATGGTGGGTAGCGGTTTTTCGTGGCGCATAGAAAACATCAGGGTTATAATGTATGGATTTTACGAAATTAGTCAGCAATAGTAACAAATATGGAGTTGCGTATATTTATATATATATATATATTCACGGTGAAATTTAATCGGTAATCAGGAACCAATTTTTCTAATTCAGTAATCGATGGCGATCTTATTAAACCTTACCTACCTGGTCAAAAGTTATACTCGAATAAATTTTAGCTAACTGAATTAATAAATATCAATATCATTATTGAAGCTGTGAAAAGTTAATATTTCCTGCAGCAATGCCGTTACAATAGTGTTGTAACTGAAATGAGCTTTTATTTAACCTAATATTGATTATCGAGATGTGATTTCAGTAGGACAGTACAACACGTTCAACCGGTTTTTTCTTTAATTACACCAGTAGGTATTGGTACGTATTCTACAAGCATCAAAACGGCTCGGCTGTGTGACCAGCCTACCACGAACTAGTTCGTCTATTTGCCTCTTTTTCGTCCCAATGTGCAAGAGGAATAGAGATGCAGTAAACGAAATTTGGATTTTAGATTTCCGCGGTAGACCTCTCGTATGCAAGAGCAATGTCAGTATAAAGGTGTATACTCACTGTCGTCGTTATGCTTACGGTCGCGGCGCGGGCGCGGCGGCGCGTACAGTGACTGCTCGTGGCCCGAGCCGCCCGACGTCAGCGACGAGTGCCCGCTGTCCCGAAACTCGCCTGTTTCCGCCCATACTGCAAAACAAAACTTATTGTCACTTTACACAAAAAATGATTTCTTATTTTTAGGGTTCCGTACCTCTCAAGGAAAAAACGGAACCCTTATAGGATGACTTTGTTGTCCGTCCGTCCGCCCGCCCGTCCGTCCACCCGTCCGTCCGCCCGTCCGTCCGTCTGTCTGTCAAGACCCTTTATCTGGGGAACGCGTAAAGGTAGCAAATTGGAATTAACACCATGTACACAGATCTGCGGTCCCTTGAAGCTGTAAAAAAATCAAACCTCTACGTCAACTAAATTAAAATAATCCAGACAACCCAAAATCACAAAGGAGTTGGGATAATGTTTACTGCGATTTAACTTACAATACTCTTCTAAATAACTCTACAGGTCCAGATCGCGCGAGGCTTTTGGCGGTTGGATCCCAGGAAGCTGGTTACTGGCTTCATGCCCATCCTTCGCCCAATACTGGTACTTTCTTGGATCCGGCCTCCCTTAGACTGGCGACTGGTTTGCGACTGGGGGTTTCGGTGTGTGCGCCACACTCATGTCCTTGTGGCACAGACGTGGACCGACTGGGACACCATGGATTGTGTTGTAAAAAAAGTGCAGGCCGTTTTTCGAGACATGCATCTCTTAATGACATAATCCGTCGGTCTCTTGCCACCATCAACGTGCCTGCTCTCCTTGAGCCGACTGGCATTTTCAGGGATGATGGCAAGAGACCTGATGGGGTGTCCTTGGAGTTTGGGACGGATGCTAGTGTGGGATGCTACCTGTGTAGACACGCTGGCGCCGTCCCATCTCCAACGAACTAATGTAAAAGCGGGCGGAGCGGCTGAATGCGCCGAAATTTTAAAACGTAATAAATATAAGAGCCTGGGCAGAGAGTACCTTTTGGTACCATTCGGGGTCGAAACTCTTGGTCCATGGGGTCCCAGCGCACGCAAATTTTTCGTAGAAATCGCGAAACGTCTGGTTGATGTTACTGGTGACCGAAGAGCTGGTGGCTTCCTCGCACAACGTATCAGCATTGCGATACAACGAGGAAATGCCGCCAGCATCCTAGGTACAATGCCTCAAGGACCTACGTTAGATTTAAGGTAGGTAGAGGTAGGTAGTTAGGTAATTTACACTTACTGTATATATTTCGAGAATAAATGATTTTAAAAAGTTAAAAAAAAAAAATTAAAATATACGACCGTTTATGTCACGTTTCCCATACATTTGCAATGGGAATCAAAATGTCTAAGGTACTTCCGGTTGGCCTAGAATCACGAAATTTGGCATTAAGCAGGAACTTGTACTTGTAGCACACGTACAGGAAAAAATCCGAAAACCGTATAACTGCCGCACACTGAGTATTTCGTGCCACCAGTATTTTTAATTACCTATAAGGTCATAAATGGCCTAGCCTAGCATCCTTTTGTGCGAGTCCGACTCGCACTTGGCGGGTTTTTTATCAGTTATTTTAATCAGTTGTTATTTTTTTAACACATTTTTTAACTCTTTTAGTTGGATGGTGGATTTAATTTGATTATAGTGGTATCTTTCTTACCAAGCAAAAATCTAACTTGACTTGTTATTGTGAGTCAACTAATTAAGAAATTTAAAAAACCCTACTAATGAAAATCAAATGTAACATCAAGTTCATAATTCCGTGAACAATCTATGAATAAATTCAGTAAATAAAAAGAAATATAGTAATCCACTGCTAGACTGCTTTGAAAAAATTAGGGTGTTATTCTGTGTTATGTTATTCAGACAGGTAGGGGTAGGTCGGCTCGGCTAACAACTGGGTTCTGTTATATTTTAACTGAAAACAAAAATCTCGGAATACACCGCCGACATCCCATAACCTCATTCGTTATCGCCTCCTGATAATCATGTCTGCTCTTCACAATTGATAATTTTGCAGTACTTCTTTAATAAACGTGTCCTATCGTTTCGTTTCCTCGAGATAGTCGAGATACTAATATAGTAGATGTTTGAGCACAAAACCCGTATTAATGATAACATTGGTGCATTGAAGTGCCGCAAACATGTCATTATAGTACGTTAAAGGCATTTTCGCGAGAAGAGATCCAATAACATGTTTTTCTAAACCAGGTAAATTTAATGTTTTTCATACTCAAAATCACGAGTTCTTTCGATTTTTTTCTATTTTGTTACCATTTTTCAAACCATTTGTACAGTGGTTACAAAATTGAGAGTACGTAAAACGTTTGAAAATTTTAAAACTTTTTATGTCTAGTCTTTTTCTCCTAGATTGCTAGAGCTCGTTATTCTAAATTAGAGGTAAACATTAAATTTACCTAACTTAAAAACATTTTTTGGATCTTTTGTCGCAAATACCCTTAAGCTTCTATTGTTCACTTTGTAATTATGATAATTTGGCGTGTTTTCATGGGTATGTGATTTTATCATTAAAACAAAATGTCCATTAATCGTTCTATTTTACTAAACATTCCTAATGAAAATATAAAACATTTTATTTAACAAATTGGTTACTTACCTAAATGTTACACCCATTCCTACCAGTACCTAAATAGACTAATACCTAAATAATCACATTTCAGTCATTGACAAAAATATGCGAGAAAAAGATTCAGTGGAAAATATTATACCGGCACCAGTTGTGCTGAGGATTCAGTTGTGTGTTGTGTGTGAGTATATTCCCATTAATTTCCTGAATTAAGCAATTAGATAAAAATAAAAGTGTTATACGGCTGACAGGTAGACTAAAATACTTTGAGTCGTAAATTAAACGTTCACATTATTTAACGAGGAGATCTCGACAAAATAATGTATTCGCCGAGCGACGATGACGCCCCGTCGCTTACGGGCAATTAAGTGTCCCCGAACACTTGTTAACAAATTAGTCACTGGAGACGCCCGTGTGCGTGCGCCCTTATTTATAGGCCCGCCAGATGAGACTCACGTGTTTAATAAGCCCTTGAAGTTAAAAAAATAAGTTAATTTAGGTATCCATGTAAGGAAATATATACATGTATCATATAGTTGCCAAATGTACTAGAGTGATTAAGTCCTCTGACTTTTAAAATAAGTAACAAAAATATTCACGTTACGAGTAAATCTTATGGGTTACAAATTGAAAACAAAATACAATAGGTACAATACAATATAAATACTCTTTATTGCACACCTCAATAGAAATAGGTACAGAAATTCAACAAACAAAAAAGAGGTAAACAACAGGCGGTCGTATCGCTAAAAAGCGATCTCTTCCAGACAACCTTTAGTTAGACAACCATTGCGAAACAGTGAAATAAATGTCGCATAAAACACTTAAACTCAAAACAAATAAATAAACATACATACATACATATAAATATATACATATATATGTATAAATATATAACAGTGCCAGCCAAAGTGAGGAAGCAAACAGACAAAAGAGTTAAGGACAAGATTTAGATTATTAAAACTCCAAGCCAAATTATACAAAATCAGAAACAAATAGGTACTTTTAACAAATTTACATGTGAAAAAAAACTACCTATAAACTAGGCAATGCGCGCACAAATAGTCGTTCGCTCGGTCCGAATTGAGCATTCGGGTTACGTGTGTCAGAAAATAAAATTTTTTAGGACTTAAAAAAACATCAACTTTATTTATTAATTACAGAGACCAACATTTAATTATAATAATTTCACTTTAGGCTGGTGTTTTTAATGTTTTTGAAAATTTTAAATAGTAAAACGCTTTTCAATGGAGTTCTAATACTTATAATGTTTAGTCTGGTAAGATGTGGACCTTTCATTCTGAAAAAGTAGCGGAGTAGAAACAACCAATAAGAGCGCTGTATTATAGGCATGCTCACCGTTTGCAAGTGAGTCCAAGATGGAGAAAAATTCAAAAATAAAGGATATTTTCTTTTGACAAACTTAAAAAAAAGTAAATATGCTACTATATACATATAAAAATTTAAATTTATGTTTCGATATTTACACTTTTAATGGATTTAGTATTTTATAAATGTGTATATTGTATAATAAAGACAAAAATGTATGTTCGATTGATGTTATTCAAATAATGCCTTGGTTTGGACAATGCGAGATTATTAAATTATTTACAGTTTTAGGGTTCCGTAGCCAAAATGGCTAAAACCCTTTTAGTTTTTTAAAAAATAAAAGTTACTTTCTCGCATGTGTCCGAGAAAGAGCCACTTTCAATGCATAAGTTTACCCTTGAAAATAGCACTTTCCGAGAGAATGCATTGTAAAATGTATTTTTTTGTGTAGAACTATCAACAAATTATGCGAGTTTACCCTACTTCCAAAAGCCAATACCTAATTATATTAAACAAATTTATAACTTCAGGATTTGAATAAGCTTAGTAAACGCTCCAATTATGCACGGTGTAAGGGTAAGGGGATGCTAAATGCAAAAAAACCCCTATTAAGTCGTTTGTACTTTTTGGAATCATTTTAACATTGACCAGATTAACCAGTCATTCCTTTGATAAACTAACATATGTTACGTTCATTGAGCCATTAAAAGAGGTCAACCTGCATTCAGTTGTTATCGCGGAAATGTTTATGTTCAGTGATATTGGACTGGTTTTCACTGAGACGTCCCTTATCGGTCCGAAATAAACGCCTTTTTATTTGCCGATTATTTGAAAACAGATAACGATATCATCTATTAAGTATTCTATAAATATAATACAAGAGTAGGACATTCAACTTTTAAAGGTATCAGAAAATATCAAAAATACTCCGTATTCGCTCTTAAATGTCCTATGATCGGTACAGTTACTATACTTAGCTACCTAGAGTAAGTTCTGCTTGGCTTTATATTGTAATTTGCAGTGACGGATTTATTCGTGGAAACTGAAGTATTTTTTACCACGTTCCAACTCCGGATCGCCACGAGATAAACTTCGTTGAGTAGCAATCCTTCGAGTTATTTAGTACTGTTTGTTCCGTATCTCAGACACGCACGTGCATCCCTTGTTTGACAAAGAACAACAATGCTTTCACTATGAAATCTTTCCAACGGACGCCTATTTTCGATGTCTCACATTCACGGCGCATTGGCTTCGAGTAAAGTTAGACTCGAATGGATACAGAGCGACAATGGACAACGTTTTATATTATCTCACATCCTTATAAAAAGTTATGGAATTATTTATTAGGTGTTAAACATGATACGCGTTGTAATTTTTTCTTGTCCAAATATAGATCTGTAATAACATATTATGCTTCCAATTCCATTCCAGTTTGTAGAAACCTTGTGGGTCCACATTGTGATTATAATCTTAAATTCAACGTACAAATTGGCTGACCTACAAACCAGGTATTTCTATGTTCGTAATAAAAAAGATAAATGTGTATCTACTCATATACAGCTTCTATAAGTGAATGAAAGTAGTTGATTGTATAATGTCTGGTCATCTGGACTTCTCTTAGATAAAAAGTATTAAATAAGATTCCCGGAAATACTTTTAATTAAAAGAAACGTTCCTGCATTTATTTTGTAATGGCGCTATCAATCGTGCGGGGCGTGACTCCGCTCAAAACAATGGGATCAGCACGAAGACGACTTCCAACAAATACACACGAAAAAACTCGCCAAATTAACAATTGTAACGAGCTTTTTAATAGGTTAACCGAAATGTCACAACGCAATTAAAATGCCTTCGTAGCCGATATTTTTGTGAATAGGTGTTTGCGTGTATACATAGGCGAGTTCTGAAATGTTTATACAGTAGGTATGTAAACTAACGCAAAGCATCCCTTAAAACATGTTGATGGGAAACTTGATTACATTGTTATGCTATGCATTTTACGTGCATGTTTATTGGTTAACTGGTAGAGAATACCTTCTGGCAATAAGTTCGTACATAATTTACTGTGCAATAAAGTTTAATACTTACCTACATAGGTACTTACTGTTGATATGTAACTAGGGGAACCTGATCAACATTTACGTTGTCATTGGCAACTCTCAGGCGCTTTGAATACTGTTTATATAGGTAATCATTTAAATAATGGTTGAACAGTCACGTCTATAATTCTCAAGATAGAAGTAAAGCTCAAGATTCCAGTTTTTGGACCACTCACTACGCTCGAGGTTCAATTTTGGAATCTTTCGCTTGCTCGGGAGATGAACACCAACTTATATAATAAATAACTATTAACGTGCAGTCATATTTACCTACATATACTTTCAGGGCACTAGCGGTTAGACGGTATAGTAGGTAACTAATATATCAGGTGTTTTGAAATCGGTTTTTGTTAAACTAAACTACGTCACTGTGAATCATTCATAATGCTTACTACACAAACCTAACATTATCAAATAAGTATAACAGCACTTTCGTGATAGCAACAAAATAAATGTGTACAAGTATATAAATAAATATGTATAACGAATTTAAGTACAGGCAGCGATGATAAAGCGTTTTACTAAGTTTTAAATTATCTAAAATACCTAAGCAAATAAGGGTTGTTGTTGAAGGTAATTAGACATTATCGTCACAAATGTCGGGAGGTACAAACGTGAGTGCGCGTTCAAATAAATTGTGTTTGGCCTGATAACAGTGATAAGCGTACGTTCATTGTTTTATTGCGGTTGTAAACCTCTCGGCTGGTTTACAGTGATGAACTGTGGTACCGGCATATCGAAAAGTGTTAATGGACTTCGATGCGACAAAATCGTATACATATAACAAATAGGAATGCTTAAACTAGCGAGTTACAGAAGACTTATTCCTACCGGCGCATGATAAAATACCAATTAAGGTAGTTATGAGTGTGTGTGTGTAACATTCATAACTAAAAATAGACGATTTCAATCTTAAAAATTAAGTAAGTACTTTATTTTGAATAGAGTAGGCAGCCGGGTGGCCTAGTGGTTATATGTTGTGTCTGTTGCAAATGCAAAAGATTCAGGTTCGATCCCTGCCCTGAGCACTGGAGGCCTTGGTCAATTTATCTTTAACAATAACATTTATTTTCAAAATATAATTATACAGTAAGTGTAACTTACCTAACTACCTTAAATCTAAAATAGGTATTTGAGGCATTGTACCTAGGATGCTGGCGGCATTTCCTCGTTGTATCGCAATGCTGATACCGAAGAGCTCTTCGGTCACCACTAACATCAATCAGACGTTTCGGGATTTCTACGAAAAACTTGCATGCGCTGGGACTCCATGGACCAAGAGTTTCGACCCCGAATGGTACAAAAAGGTACTCTCTGTCTCTGCCCAGGCTCTTATATTTATTACGTTTTGAAATTTCGGCGCATTCAGCCGCTCCGCCCGCTTTTACATTAGTTTGTTGGAGATGGGACGGTGCCATCATGTCTACGCAGGTAGCATCGCACACTAGCATCCGTCCCAAAGCATTATTTATCTTTCGTATATGACATCCATTTAACTTTATACCTAATGTACCTATATATGGTACTATGACTATAAAAACACTAATCAAAATATTTATTAGGAACCTACTTATACATAAATAAATTGATTTATCCTACAATTGAAGTATCAACTTCTACTTAGGTAAGCTAATACTGTGGTTTATGTTCGCGACTGTACATAACAGCTGTCACACCTGTATCACCGCCGTTATACGACGAGTCATAACCTTTATGACGCGCTTATATCGTTTATTGTAAAAACAAATACCTACGACACAATGGAAAATTGATCATATCTACAAATTGTTCGCCCGAGATATGAAATTAGATTTCATTGTCTTGTTGTACTTCGTACCCATACTAATCTGAATTTAAGTTTTTTTTTCTAATTTAGTAATTTCGATTTCGATGAGGCCGTGTAGTGGATTGCGGGATATGGAGTACATTTGCAGGGTTTCGCCGTAACAAACGCCGTAGAAACACGTAGATTAAACCAGTAGATGTGTGCTATTTGTTTTATTAAGCAGTCCCATGTATTTAAGGAGTTTAGTACTGATCTTCTTACCATCAGATCAACTTCAGTATTAAAATAGACGGCGGGAGCAAAAAATTAGTTGAGGTGTCATGTAACGTAAGCTGACTATAACGTTACCTGCATTTTTCTCAGTTTTTGTACGATTAAGCCAAGCAAGCCATCGACAATTGTACCCCAGCTAAGTATCCTTAGTTTATATCTAAGAATTTTTATTCAATTATATTTGAATACTATTGAGGAGTGACTTTAAAAAAAAACCTTTTTCTCTATGAAGTCCATACAAAAATAACCCCTATTGCAATACTCCTCCATTGTTTATGATACATTTTGTTTGTAACCTTTATTGCACGATAAAAGAAAGTACAAATGGCGGACTTAATGCCTTAAGGCATTCTCTACCAGTCAACCATTTGGTCAAACAGAAACTTTCAAAATTGGTGCGGAAGAGTTAAACAGAGAGATAAAATGTCACATTCTAGAATAAAAACAACTATGTAATTATTAATATACCTACATACACAAATACATATTAACACATATACATATCTACATACATATATATTTTAAAATACATATTAAAAATTAAAATACATATTGTTGTATATATTTTTATTTTGTTGTTGTTTTTTTTTCGCGTCAGATTTGAATGAAATTTGGTGGGTAGTTAGAGTTCCTTATTCTACACTAGATAAATACGAAATCATAATGTGCGACAAAAAAAAATTCTCAATTTCCCACTAAGTTACGAAATCGTATGGGATTTTTGTTCGTTCGAAAAAATTGTGGGACATACTTTGAAATTGGGTCTGTCTTGAAGAGAATAAGGAACTCTACCTACCTACCAAATTTCATTCAAATCTGATGCCAAAAAAAAACGACAACAAAATAAAAATCCGCCCATACAGCAGATTATGAAAGTTGAATTAAATTATAGAGGTGTTTTCGTAATTTGCGTTTGAAGGAAAATATATATAGTACATTATATGCAATAGCTATTTAATGGAAAATACTGTATTGGGACCCGGGTATGTCCTAAAACTACGACCAAGACCACCGGGGGATGGGCAGCAGCATCCCTAAGTTACGGTGGAGACACTGCGATCGCCAACCCGCATGCCAAGCGTGGCGATTACGGCAAAAACCCCCCTTATGAATCACACCAAAAAACCGCGGCCCCGAGGTTCCGGCGACCCCCGGTGCCCTGGGTATGGTAGCGCCCAGGGTGCTAGCGGGGTCAGGGGTGCTAAGAATCTCCGGCAAAGATCCGGCTACCACCACCGACGACTCCTGGCCCTGGCAACGTATAACACGCGTACACTGCGGACCGACGAAAAGTTGGCGGAACTGGAGGAAGGATTGAGCAAGTTACGTTGGGACGTCGTGGGATTATCAGAAGTCCGAAGAGAGGGCGAGGACACGATAATCCTAAAGTCCGGCAACTTGCTCTATTTCCGGGAGGGCGACCAACAGTCCCAGGGAGGTGTCGGGTTCATCGTCCACAAGTCCCTCGTAAACAACGTGGTGAAGATCGAGAGTGTGTCGACTAGGGTGGCGTACCTTATACTCAGAGTATCCGAGAGGTACTCGTTGAAGGTCATACAGGTGTACGCGCCGACTTCGGCACACTCCGATGACGAGGTGGAGGCTATGTATGAGGATATTTCAAAAGCCATGCATAGCTCCAGAACCTACTTCACCGTTGTTATGGGGGACTTCAACGCGAAACTAGGCAAGAGAGATGGTGACGAGCTGAGAGTGGGGCAATTTGGGATTGGACGTCGGAACCACCGGGGGCATCTACTGGCTGGTTTCTTGGAGAAGGAGGGACTCTACATGATGAACTCTTTCTTTAAGAAACGCGAGCACAGGAAATGGACCTGGATGAGTCCCGACGGTGCAACTAAAAACGAGATTGACTTCATCATGTCGACGAAGAGACATATATTTAATGATGTTTCTGTGATCAATATGGTCAAAACCGGAAGCGATCACCGCCTGGTAAGAGGCACATTGAATATATGTCCTAAGCTAGAACGCTCTCGACTGATGAAGTCTACGCTCCGTCCTGCACTCCAAACTCAAAACCCCGAGAGCTTTCAGCTGGAACTCCAAAACCGTTTCGATTGCCTAGGCGATGATGTGGACGAGTTCAACGACGGGTTTGTGGAAGCTGTCCATAGCGCTGGGTCTAAGTTTTTTAAGGCCCAACGGACAAATAAGACCAAAAGGCTTTCAGACTCCACTCAGAGACTCTTCGATAAGAGGAGTAAAATGGTTCTACAATCTTCAGTTGACGCGACTTTATACCGGCGGCTCAACAAGCAGATCTCTAAGTCCCTCACCCGCGATATGCGCCAATTCAATACTAAGTGTATTGAAGAGGCTATTCAGCGAAATAAGGGCTCCAAAGTTTTTGCAAGGGATCTGTCTGTTGGGCAAAGCCAGCTCGCTAAGTTAAAAACTGAGGATGGTAGAATCATCACATCCAAACCTGAGCTCCTGAGTGAGATAGAGAGCTTTTATGGACAGCTATACACGTCTACTAGCAGACCCGAAGTTGGTCTGGCGGAAGACCCTAGAGCTAGACTGGCCCGACGCTATACCGAAGACATCCCGGACATCAGCCTGTACGAGATTAGTATGGCTCTTAAACAGCTCAAAAACAACAAGGCGCCTGGTGAAGACGGAATTACAGCCGAACTTCTGAAGGCGGGTGGTAAACCGGTCCTTACGGCCCTTCAGAAGTTGTTCAATTCCGTCTTACTAGAAGGGAGAACGCCAAAGGCATGGAGCGGAGGTGTGGTGGTACTGTTCTTCAAAAAAGGCGACAACGCCTTACTGAAGAACTACCGACCCATCTCACTTCTGAGCCATGTCTATAAGCTGTTTTCAAGAGTCATTACGAATCGTCTCGCACGCAGGCTTGATGACTTCCAGCCTCCCGAACAAGCCGGTTTCCGAAGAGGCTTTAGTACCGTAGACCACATTCATACGCTTCGTCAGGTTATACAGAAGACCGAGGAGTATAATCTGCCCCTCTGTTTAGCGTTTGTGGACTACGAGAAAGCCTTTGATTCGATCGAAACCTGGGCGGTACTACAATCTCTCCAACGGTGCCATGTAGACTACCGCTATATCGAAGTGTTGAAGTGTTTGTACGAGAGCGCCACTATGTCAGTCCGACTCCAAGACCAGAACTCGAAGCCTATTCCGCTGCAGCGGGGAGTCAGGCAGGGAGATGTCATCTCTCCTAAGCTGTTTACCGCTGCACTGGAGGATATTTTCAAGACTCTGGACTGGAGAGGGCTAGGCATCAATGTAAACGGCGAGTACCTCACTCACCTTCGATTTGCTGACGATATAGTAGTCTTGGCTGAGACCATGGAGGATTTAAGTACGATGCTCGTTAGCCTCAGTAGAGCCTCCGGGCGAGTTGGTCTTAAGATGAACATGGATAAGACGAAAATCATGTCGAATATCCATGTAGCACCAACTCCAGTGACACTCGGAGACTTTACACTCGAAGTTGTAGACGATTATATATACCTAGGACAAACTGTCCAGTTAGGTAGGTCCAATTTCGAGAAAGAGGTTAATCGTCGAATCCGACTCGGTTGGGCAGCGTTCGGGAAGCTGCGACACATCTTTTCGTCCAATATTCCGCAGTGCCTGAAGACGAAAGTCTTCGATCAGTGTGTGTTGCCAGTGATGACATACGGTACTGAAACGTGGTCGCTTACAATGGGCCTTATAAGAAGGCTCAAAGTCACCCAAAGGGCAATGGAGAGAGCTATGCTAGGAGTCTCTCTGCGAGATCGTATCAGGAATGAGACCATCCGCAGCAGAACCAAAGTAACCGATACAGCTCTCCGAATCGCTAAACTTAAGTGGCAGTGGGCGGGGCACATCGCACGTAGAACCGACGGCCGTTGGGGCGGAAAGGTTCTCGAGTGGCGACCGCGTACCGGAAGGCGCAGCGTGGGTAGGCCCCCCGCAAGGTGGACTGATGACCTGGTGAAGGTCGCAGGAGTCCGCTGGATGCGGGTGGCGCAGGACCGGTCATTGTGGAAATCTTTGGGGGAGGCCTATGTCCAGCAGTGGACGTCTTTCGGCTGAAATGATGATGATGATGATGACTATATTTTAGGAACTATAGAGTCTGCTAATAAAAGTAGGCACTGAAATAATGCTGTAAATTAAATAAAAAACCATACCTGTCAACAAAATTACATATAAATAAATAACAGTTTTAAACGTGACAGCTTATTTGATAGGCAAACTTGTTGCTATCTAAAAAGCTTTCAATAAATCTCAGTCTCTACTGCCATTAGCCACACTCTAATTTTAAGGGGCTACCCGGCATATTTCACTGTTTTTAAAGTGAATAGGCTTTGTTCAGCTCCAAGCACAACGCTTGAAAAAAATGTATAATGTAGTATTTGGTCTACATTTGGTTCTACTAAATTGTCGAAAAACATAATACATCAAAAGAAAAAAAAATAACCTTAAACCCTTTTTTCTAACTTAAATCTGTATCTACTCCCTTATTATGCGTCGTAAGTACAAGAAGCTAAAACAAGCAGTATATATTTATGTTTACTTTAAACGCATCTACTGATTTTTGGATAGGTTTTGTACTTTTCGAGAAAAAGCTATTACACGCATTTTTCCGAAAACGCCGGCTCGAGATGCCTGCGCAGGCGACGGGGGCCAGTCGTGTAAGATGGCACTAGTAGTTTATAGGGTTGCGTCCTAGTACAAGCAGCTCTTCCTAGGTGACGACTTATGCTTATTGACGTATTGTATAACCGATATATGAGGAAAGGAAGCGGGAGGGGAAGAAAGCTCAAATCGCCGAGGTCATTGGCATAGGGGACGGCCTGTCATGATTATAACTATACTTTTTTGCGGTGATTCACCGCAAAATATAATACTTATTTTGATCCACTGCCTACATAATAAAACGGGACATAATAAAGTACGAGTCGGACTCCATTAGTTATCTATAAAAACGGCGTCGGCTTCCTTCGAAAATTAAACATTTGTTTAATTTTCATTTAATTATTTATTTTCAAATGGAAAATCACTTTTGATTTATGGGAGTTCCCGTAAATATTTATTTTATTCTGTTTGTTAGTATTTGTTGTTATAACCGCTACGGAATTACATCATCTGTGAAAATTTCAACTCTCTAACTACGAGTATTACGGTTCACGAGATACAGTCTGGTGACAGACGGACGGACGGACAGACAGACGGACAGCGGAGTCTTAGTAATTGGGTCCCGTTATATCCTTTGGGTACGGAATCCTAATTAAAAGCTTATTACCTAACAAGTATTTATGACCTTATTTACTGTATTTATAACGGTCGTGTAGGTTACATTTATGTTAATAAAATTACTATCTTATAACTTAGTTTAGCTCTGTCTAAAATTAAAGATAATACCGCGTATGTATGGGAGCTATCGTCAAATCCCAAAGCTTATGTAGCATTACCAATATTAAGATAGTGTGACGAATCTGAACCAGTACCTAAATGCCGTCCTATTAAATAGTGCTACTGTTAAGCATTAACGTAATCTTTATTTAGCTATTATCTAGATATTAATATATCGTGAAGTTTATTGAACTTGTGTATGCAGTTTGACTTGATCTGTTGGCACAAGATGGCAACTCGACTGTCTCATACTTGTATATTGAGAATGGAATTATGTAACTTGAGGAATATATTAATGAAGAGGACATAGATTTGTAAAAACACTTTGAAATGATATTTAGTTATGTTATATAGGAAAATTTGTTCAGAATGACTATATATATTCCCTACTATGTAGATTTTGAATTTTTTATTTTATTTCAGCCTGCATAGGTACATATATCCAATATGACAAGGTTTTTGAACTAGGTCGGTTTATCGACCGAGCGTAAGCGAAGATCCCCGTTTCGGGGGGAGGATATTATACCAGCAGCCGGGTTTATTTATGTGTGTAGCCCGTGCTCTGTATAATTTAATTTCCAAACGTTATCCCTATAGGTACTGGTGTAATAACACTAATAACACCGAGTACCTACCTATGACATCAGTTGTCGAGTACTGTAAATATTTAGGTAAGTATTACTTTTAATTTAAATTATCTATTCATTAACTGCGCTAGAGTTGGAATCACCCACATAATACGGTCGGCTCCATAAATATATATGCATCTGTATTCAATTTTGACCCTTCTTCCCCTGTTATAAGATCGGAAGTGTATAGCTGTTTATAGACGTGACTGTTCCACGGCATCTAATGTCAGTGGTATTCTAAAATTCAAGTTCATGGATATCATTTTTCTTTCATGAAAGATTAACTTAAAAGTTTTTTAGTTCGAGTGTTCGAAAACCACTTTTACTCATTCGTTATTTCATTACTTATCTTTCTGCAATTAGAATAGCTGTAACTTTTGAATATGAACAGATAATTTTTATTAGGTACGTGTTTATATGTAGAGAATAATACACATACTTACAGTAATAATTTATGAATTCTGGTTCAGTCGTTTTTAGAAAGGTATGTTATTGTAGTATATATATTTGGTATCTCGTACGACATAAAAACGCCCCGTCTACCGGCGGCCAGACTGCCGTTATAAATTATAATACTTATCTGTATTTACCCCGGCTATCTGTCTTTACTGTAAATACAGAATGCTCTGTCTATATTCCTTGAAATTTCGAATGTGTTAGTTATTCCACGGGAATGTTACAAAGAATAGTGAATTGAGTAGACTTTTGCCAATAACGGTTCACTTGCTCTTCACGCTTTTAAACTTACGATGGTAATGATGTAAATATAAGGTACATTTTAGTTTTATAAAGTGGAATCTCAATGACGCGAATACAGTTAGATCTGCGTGTAAAAACAAAGAATAAATAATGTTTCGTTATTTTTATTTAAATGGACTCGGGGATCGAGTAAAATGGTCAAACAAATCAATCAAACCTTCAGACGATTTGAGTAGTGCTTTAGTAATCCTTGTGTTGTCTTCTGGGAGCATTGTGCTTAATCCACCATGAAATATCGACTAATTCATATCTTTTGTCTCACAGCCTCAGCACTCATTATATTCTACAGGCGAATAAACATAAGTAATCGTTGTCCATTAGTTTTCGAAGAAATATTTTGTTACTGCTTTGTCTGAGCGTATTTAATTATATCTACATTGTTGTTTATTTAGGGAAGTAATCGAAATAATTTATTAATTTATCTGGATCAAGAACCAGCATGTCGCCAAAATGTTGGCACCAATTTGTATGTTTCTGTATTGAGGTTAAAAATCATACGTTATACTTTCGGGGTATAGTATACTAGGTGATACTGAAAGTTTTTGGATTTTCAAAGACAGTATAAACTATCCAACATTTTTTTTTAAATTATGACCTATCTTCTTTTGAAAATCTGTACACAAGATGTACATTTGAATTTGTTCAAAAGATAGCATCTTTTGTAATATTGCGACCAACCTGAAAAGCCCAGGGGCCTTACCATGACGTCTTAACGCGATTCAGTTGACGACCTAAGCTATGTCGCTTTCATACAACTGAGCATAAACTGAACCTAAACTGAATCGCGTTAAGACGTCATGCTAAGGCTCCAGGTTTCGTAGATCACTTTATGTATGTCTTTATGTATTTTGGGTGCTCAGACTTTTGTATCGAGGTTGTGGGAAGCCTATTGAGATTTTTCTCGAGACTCGTTTGGATACCTAATGTTGCCCGAATTTGCTGATATGTTTTTTTTACCGGATCTATCTAATTGCTTAACAAGACGAGTGTTTATTTTAACGTCCAATCAAAACGCTTAGATTGGAAGACCAAGTGCTAAGCTTCACTAAGCGGACCCACCACCGCGCGTCTGGTTAATGTGGTATCACTGATAAGAGGAAGACGGTCAGTCACGTCGAGGGCTCGCTTCCGGTCCCTGGTGGCCGAGGTGATCGGGAAGTGACGTCATGGTGTTCTTTGTCTTCATATCCCGTTTAATTCTTATGTCAACATACTCTTGTAAGGGATTGGGCTGTATTACGTTTAATTGAATGAGTAATGTTATAGTACATTACCTAACTAGTGCGGTAAAACAAAGAAAGGCCGAGACCGCAGATATTTGCGACCCGAGCTGCAAGCGAGGGACGTAAATATGCGATCAAGGGCTTTATTTATTACCTTACGTGTTAGGTACATCATTTTATGCCTACACTTGGGCAGAAATCGGTTTTTTCCGTACGCGTAGCGTGCGGAAAAAGGCACTTTATGGCCAGGTGTGGCATAAAATATTATATTTTGATAAAATATTTTACATTACTCATTATAAATAAATATTAAATAAATAAATATTTGTGGGACAATCTTACACAAATCGACCTAGTCCCACGGTAAGCTCAATAAGGCTTGTGCTGTGGGTACTAGACGACGATATATATAATAGATATATACATATAAATACTTAAATACATAGAAAACATCCATAACTCAGGAACAAATATTCGTGATAAACACACAAATAAACGCCCTGACCAGGATTCGAACCCGGGACCTCCTGCTTCGTAGGCAGGGTCACTACCAACTAGGCTAGGAGGCCGTTGACTCATTCAATTAAACGTTCGAAAATAACAAGCTCTAAGTTATTTTGGTATTTTAAATTATTTCTAATAATTCAAACACATCATCTTCATCATCTTTTTCGTTGTGTCAAATTTGTGTCCTATTTTGTTATTTGAGGTGCAATAAAGAATTAATGTATTGTATTGTAAAAGGCACAGGCGTGGGAGTTTGTCTTCTTCGAGAAAACATGACGTGTAACAATACCTACATGTGGGTGGAAGGATGAATATACAACCTTCTTAGCGCCACTTGCGCCAACCAGGGTTTATCCTTTAACCCGGCGTGAACTGTCAAGTACCGTACGAAATAAATAGTTAACTCCGGGTTAGTTGGCTAACCCTTGCGCGGTTGGTACAAGTGGCCCTTAGGGATGACTCACACTAGAAATGGACGGGTCGGGGCGGGACGGGACGATCTGTCAATGAGGACTACCGCGAGTGAATTACTTATTATTATTCTTATTAATTATTTATTATTAGGGGCGCTAGGGATCGTGGGTCCTACGAAAAGAGGTTGTATATCATTTTCAGTACATTTCTCATTAGTTTTTTATATAAGGCGTGCTTATTTCGAAAAATATGCTCTTTTAGAGGAATTATTACATAGAAATACTAAAAAAATATTATTTTGGCTATCAAAAAAGCATTAAATTGAAAGTGTAAAATAACACGGGCGTAAATTACCGTAAATTTAGAGGTTAGTTTATACAAAAACGTTTCTATTTGTCAATAATTTTTAAGAAAAAAAAACCGACTTCATTTGGTTCCCGGTAAAAGTGAAATTAAGAATTTGTTTGAGTTAGCCAGTTTACTTCACAAATATCCAATACACCGCACGTATACGATCGAAAATTGAGGAGCTTTCTTAATGTCCTAGGGCTTCCATCATTACATTTGAAGTATAATCAAACGGAACTCCCTTGTAGACCTTTAAACAAACAAAATAACAATGTGTTAAATTGGATGACAGACTGTAAATTAACGAGCATATTCATTATGCCATCCCTGATTATCAACATCAGGTCCACTCCAGCAAAATGATGGCCACAGTAAGAAAATGCCTAAGCTAATTATGAACACCCTCTAATCACAATTAACCTGCCGTTCAAATTTGAAGAGTTCTCTGAATTCTTCTAGAACTCCATCATCAGAATATAAATCAAATCAAAAAGATGAATGTCACAACTAGGATAATAAGTAGAGCTAGGTTTATTAACCAGTTCCACTTTGCGATCCCTGGTCTTCATCATCAGATCAAGTTCATCAAAATTTTGGCTCCGCCAAAACACTGTTTTAGTTACTTAAGGAAACCCTCAAATCAGAATGCATGTGCCGTTAAAATTTGAGGAGTTCTCTCAATCCCTCATGAAGCCCATCATCAAAATAGAACTATAATCAAATAGGACTATCTTGAAGGTATTTCTTTACAAAGAAAAGATGAATGTCTCAAATCGGATGATAGAGCTGGGAATTAACAAGCAGTTCCACTTTGCCATCCCTGGTCTTCATCATCAGGTCCACTCCACCAAATTGATGATGTTCGTAAAGAAATGCTCGAGTGTCTTAAGAAACTACCCAAATCATCATGCATGTGCCTTTCAAATTTGAGGAGTTCCCTCAGTTCCTCATGGATCCCATCATCAGAAATTGATTTTGAAAAAAACGGAACAAATCTGGAACCATCTATTTTCAGAAAAAAAAATATTTTTTTAAATCGGACGATAGTCCTGGGAATTACCAAGCAGTTCCACTTTGACATCCCTGGTCTTCATCATCAGGTCCACTCCACCAAATTGATGATATTCGTAAAGAAATGCTCGAGTGTCTTAAGAAACTACCCAAATCATCATGCATGTGCCTTTCAAATTTGAGGAGTTCCCTCAGATCCTCATGGATCCCATCATCAGAAATTGATTTTGAAAAAAACGAGACAATCCTGAAACCATCTATATACAGACAAAAAAATATTTTTTAAAATCGGATCATAGTCCTGAGAATTACGAAGCAGTTCCACTTTGCCATCCCTGGTCTTCATCATCAGGTCCACTCCACCAAATTGATGATTTTCGTAAAGAAATGCTCGAGTTTCTTAAGAAATCACCCAAATCAGCATGCATGTGCCTTTCAAATTTGAGGAGTTCCCTCAGTTCCTCATGGATCCCATCATCAGAAATGGATTTTGAAAAAAACGGGACCAACCAGGAACCGTCTACTTTTAGAAAACAAAAAAAAAATTCAAATCGGTTCAGTAATGACGGAGTTATGAGTGAACATCCATTAAAAAAAAAAATAAAAAAAAAAATTCAGTCGAATTGAGAACCTCCTCCTTTTGTGAAATATTGAAGTCGGTTGAAAATATTATTGTTATCAAACTAGAAACTACTAAAAAGTAACTAATAAATAATACAAATTCCATAATAAAACAATCAGAAGTTTTTAATATAGAAATAAGTACAAACCTTAACTGTAATAAATAATTCTCAAAATGTGTTTAATTCTTATGATTTTCCGTTAGTATCCGTATTCCATAGGCATCTTTAGTGCCAATATTAACATATAATTACGCAAATGTTGGTTTTGACCAGGTTAAACTATTAATTAAATATATTTCTTTGTAAAAATAGCGCTAATAGTAATGAACTGTTTTATCAAATATTATCACTCTAATTTTCGAAAACACGGAATCTACACATCACTGAAAATAGTTATAAACTAATATACATCTTTAAACATGGAAATTAATGAAAAATAATCAATTCTAATATTGGTTTCGCGCCATACAAACTCATACTAATGGCGCTTGACAAGGACCCACGCATGAGTGGCGCCGCCTGGTGTGCGACAATACGGTAGCTCCCATTGGATTACGTATGTCATAAAAAGTAAGTTTTGTAGTTTGGCTAGCCAGATGCCAATCTCAGTAACAGTTGAAAAAATAAACGCTTTCCCTGTTTTGGGGGTACCGGTACTATCGAAAGTAAAAGAAAGTAAAGATATTTTGGCCATAATATAGAACCTGTCAGTCCTATACCATTGTATTCATGGTTATCAATGGTAGGTATTATAATTGAGCCGTTTTTCTATTTTTTATGGGAAACGTTTACGCTTTAGAATTTTGAAATAAAGTTTTCGTTCTCATTCCCGGAAGCTAGTAGGTACCTACCTAGTTCCGTCCGAATATTTCGATATCCGAGAAATATTCGGGAAAGACTCATAAAAGTGTAGGTACAGTCAACCAATGGGAACCCTAGGCTACTCTAGAACCATGTTAAAATACAAGCAGTAAGAGATTTTTTACAATCTGAGTTATTGCGTCAAATATGACGTAGTCCTACAGTGTCCTAATTGGTTGACTGTACGTCTGGAGTACGGAAGCAAAACGTGGACAATGAGGCAACGCGACAGGGAGAGGCTGGAAGCTTTCGAGATGTGGTGTTGGCGTCGTATGGAAAAATAAGATTACGGAAAATAAAAGCAACGGAGAAATCCTGAGTCTAGTAATGGGAAAGGGAAGCTTGTTGAGAACCAACGAAAATAGAAGGGGAAAATACTTGGACACCTAATACGACATAACGAATTATTAAGAACATTATAAAAGAAAAGAGGAAGGCAGAGAAGCCCAGGAAGGCATATATGGATGAACCAAGTAAATGAAAAAGTTAACGTAGTGTCGTATCAGCCAGTCAAAGAAAAGGCACAGAGGATAGATATAATTGGAAGATACTCCATCGACAAGAGCCCAGCTCTTAAATATATGATGATGTTGAGGAGTATTTATAATAAACGGACTTAATCTATAATGCAGTTTGTTCCTCTAATACGCAAAGTAACTTAAGTAACTATTCTCGCCACTTTCTCAGCATTTGTCTAAAACTGACACATTAAGTGCACTACCAGTGCAATGTCCACTAAAGAGTGTTAGGTAGGTAAAGGTGTGTACGAGTGATAATACTGAATCACATGAAGCTTGCAGCGTAATCATATCAGTATACGGTGTTATCTCTGCCTTATCATGGGACGAAATTAATGAAATTTTCTAACGCGTAGCAGTGTAGGTGTCTTTGCGTTCCTTAAAATACGAGAATGATATACTATGAATAGGAAGCAGAAAATGCAGCATGCCACCGCCATTATTCGCTAATATTTTTAGTGGCGCAAAAGTTATTAAATTACAGGCTGGTCCAAAAATACGTTCACATAATTCAGTAAAACGTCGAAATTAGTCAAAATAATGTATCTACTTTATTACCGTAATTCATGATGCTGTAAACCAAATACCAAAATAGAAGACGAGTTCCGCCGAAATATTTGGATATTTCTGCATCCACTGTGGACATTTCGGCGGAACTCGTCTTCTATTTTGCAGGACGTGCAATGTCGATCAAAAGTGAAAAACTGTAGGTACCTACATACCTACATAAATACATTTTTCCCAGATTCCACTCTACGTAAAGTACTTTGTGGATCAATCTCAAAGATTGCGTATTTTAATGCCAAACGCGGATATTTTAAAGACGATTCGGTTTATTTAGTCAAACATTATTGCGGTTATTATTCTAATTATACTTATACTACCTACCTATAGTTCGTGTTATGCTAGAAAAAATATATATATAAAAAATAAGGCCGGTAGGTACCTCCTATTCATCTTATTCCTAACATGATCACCAAAGGAACATCATTTCTTTATTTTCTAATTTTAATTTTAGCTTAAGTAAGATTGCTGTTTATCAATAGATTATAGATAAACAAAAGTAGGATAAAAGAACTGGTTACCCAATCGGCCGAAAAAAATGACGTTATAAAAGTGCAGCAGTTGCAACTCTTTTCCTTATAGTCTTGTTTCGAACGTGACGTTCCGAAAGTGCCAATAGCCTATATACTTTTAAGAGTGTTTGTAGTTCTGTGTATGAATTAAACACTTAATGCTTACGTCAGGAAGCTCTTTTTCGTACGAAACATTTATAGTTTTGTATCATCATCAATGCAAGTTCGCTAATGTCATTCTGACCCACATTTTTTTACGTGTTTGTTCTACTTTGTGTGTCCACTTCTTTTAATAAGTCAATGTGTTTATCAATACAAAATGACTTTGATAGGTATCTAATTAAACAAACAGGTTCACCACTCTGGAACCCAATATCTTCGACCAATCGCTACCCTATCCATGAATTATCACTCAAATTAATGGGCTGTAAGTTATAAATGGGCGCGGATTAGGCCCGATCCGCTTTATTCCTATTTTACCTACCATGAAGGTTCATTGAAAACCTACACAAATTCACGGGAGCATCCGCTAATTTCCCCATCCTCTGTCTCTGTTTAGCGCGTAGGCGCGGGTATCGGTGTTCCGCTCCAACGGGCCCTTTTCTCGCGCTCGATTCATCATCGTTTCGCGGTTTGCTGCCTTCCTATTCATATTCCCGTAGCTGCCAGCCTTGGGATACCTTTATAAAAGTTATATGTAGCTGTAGGTATATAGGAAGTCTGACGTAAAATGTAAGGCGGTAACTCTTTTCTTAATTCGTGATTATTTTTCTTCTACATTCTAACTAAACACGGTTCCTGATTTGGGGCTTTTTTGTGTTTTATTAAACTCAGAGCAACTATATACCGTTTATGGCAGCATATTAAAGATATGTACACTTATGTATCCATAAACGGTTAAAACCGTCAAGCCACAACTGGCCATGTTGCTGACAGAATAATTCAATTGCCAAGAAATTTGTTCCGCAATCTGATTACAACCCTTAGCACGTTACAAAGACACTTTATATCGGCAAAAGTAAATAGCATTCAGTTGTAGTCCGTAGACATCCTCAATTAGTATTCCAAATAGCCCCGACATCGTACACGTATGTACATAAATGTAAAGAGTGGACCGCTCCGGAGGCACGAACGACGCATAACTTTTGCACGGACGCTCAGTATCTGCCAAATTGAGTCTTACAGCACCGGTAGGAAGTGCCGAAGTCGTGCGAGCTCGCGCGGAGACTTCGCCCCAGACGCGGTTGCTATTTCACGCAAGCAATAACAGTCTTACCGTGCTCGTAGGTAGGTTCAAAATGATGAAGTCGCTACCATCGGGCGTGGAGTGCGGGACTTTGAGGCTTATGGTAATTGTAATAAAGCGAAGTGCAGCAGTTATGGGACGTGAGAGGTTCTAGACCAAATCCCGAGTAAGCTGTAACTTCCTTTTGGATTTTCGGAAGCCATTTATCAGTCTGATGTGGGCGTCTGGAAATTTTTCATGTTTCGTTATTGTAGCGGTGCGACATGACACGTACGAGGACGGCTGTCTGTTTATTGGCCACGTTCGGTCTCAAGGTCGTATCTGTTGCGGATCGAGGGACGTTTACGAGCCGCGAACTCTTCAGTGTGAAGCTTTTTTAGCCGACACTCGTACTTTCATATTTTCCACTAAGCTTTTCTAATTTGCCTATTGATACTGCGTGTTGAATTGTTTTATGATCATCGATGTGATCATAATCAGGGTTAATGACGATTCAAGTTAGATCGAGACAGTATGGGACGATGTGTCAATTTCCATGGAAAACGTACGTATCTTTCCATAGTGATTCTTTCATCTCATCGTCCCTTCCACAACAATAAATAATGGGGGTTCCAAACGTATCAAATAGTTTTTTTCCATGAGTCGTTACATTAATATTATGAGTATATTTGGATAACTAATTTGACTTAAGTTTTAATGCAATGCAGCTACCTTAAAATTTAGTATGAGATGTGAATATTCAAGACCCTTTATCTCGGGAGTGAGTGAAGGTATCGAGTTGAAATTTAAACTATATACTAAGTTTACGGTCCCTTGAAACCGTTTTCCGCGTTTTCCAAAATTCATCCCCTAAGGGACAAAAAGGGGGTTGAAAGTTTGTATGAGATGTGAATCATTATTCAGGTTGCAGATTTAAAACTTCGTTTATAGACTCTTTGATACTACACAAGAAAAGTATACTTAGCGTTTTTCGAAATTCATCCCGTAAGGGATAAAAAAGGGGTTGAAAGTTTATATGAGGTGTGAATAATTTTTCAGGTTGCAGTCTTGGAAACCTCGTTAATAGACTTTCTGATAATATATAAGAACACCGTATGCCGCGTTTTCCGAAATTCAACCCCTACGGGATAAAAAACTCGCACTTGGCCGGTTTTTTTCGAAGTGGCAATACCTACAACCGTAAGAAAAGACAGTATGACTTTTGCTGCCTATGCACGAATGAAAATAAATCCTGTTCAAACTATAATTCAAACATTACACGCAATATCGTAAACAAAAATCAAGGATCTAACATGCCATAACAAAAGTAATAATCATAAATACAAAACTGCACTATCACTAATACCTAAACAAATTAGTGTTTAAAGCACGCAAGAGACGGCTGTGGTGGAGCGGTCCCCGGAGAGGAATCAGCAGATAAATCAACCCTTCCCGCAAGCAAATTACAGACCACCTGAGACTTGTAAAAAAATATTACTAGTGCAGAATGGGAAGCCGAATTAGTAGGGTGAGCACGGCGGCAGGCGCGTGTTTTATTTAACTTTTTTTGTGGTATAAAAAATTTACACGACTTTTTTAGTGTTGCATATTTGCTTAAATACAGTGCGACAGAAAAAAGGAGAACTTAAAAAGTGGCTACATCGTAGTGTCGTCCGTTTGAAATCTATATATGTAAGTCAACGGGACGAGCTTAGTACGAGCTCGATCTGTGGAGGTTTGGAACATTGGGCACTTAAACTGTAAATACCTAATAAATAAATGTAACCAGTAACCACCTATACTGCATTTTACTAATAATTTTTAAATTATGTAATTTGTAAATAATTATATAATTATTCTGTGCTCTGCAAAATATTTGATACCAGTTCTAAGTACATCAACGTACTTGTATTTACTTACTTAAGTATTTACGTTCCACCATTAGAATCATTAGGTATCATTACGACTACTTAGCTATCCAGAATCCAGATATATTTGATGCTGGCCTGTTCTTCATACGTTTATACATTGTGTTTAACCCTTAACTATAATAAAATTGATACCTTTAAGAAAATAGATGAGGGGACGAAATGGCCAAAAAGACCACGGAGGGCAATCACTGCGCACATATGGGCACAAATTACTTTCTGCGGACTCGATGACAACTGGCTGGGGATGCGGCTTGTTTATTGTAATGATGTGAATGAAATGTGTGGCGAATGGAAGGGCCCTTTGAATTATGCTACCCTGGTACAGATTTTTCATATCACATATCGTTTGTTAACAATGATTTTCTTAAAAGTGAGATTTCATAATAGTAGTTTGAACCCATTAAACATTTTTTGGAAATTAAACTGCCGAAATCTTATAATTTAGGTGAGTTGTTCCTACGATATATTACCTACTTATTAGCTGGCCATTTACGTTAGAGCATATCTGCCGGATCTGCCGATAAATGTATGGGAAATTTGTCTGACGGATGCTCGGCGGATATACCGACTATGGAAATCTGACAACGTAATTTAGAATATAGAAAAACTCACATTTTCATGAGAACTTATTGAAAGATTCTATTAGGAAGCTTCCAAAGTTTAGGTATTGAATTTAGGCTGCAAATACTACTACTAACTGATAGTAACACCACAACTATTAAGTATGCAGACAGTTGATCAACCTTTTCTTCTAAGTAATATTCTATTTATGCATCGACAGATTGCATTTACAAGAGTAACATACCTCGTGAACAACTGAACATATGATCTGCCTCCCCGATTGGGGTTGTAAACGATGTCATTCTGTTCGTTTTCAATTTGCATAAATATTAGTGGGAGCTAAAATGTCATAAATATATTACTGCGGTGATACAGATTTTATGGTGATTACAGAATTATAGTCGATCTGGTTTGGGGTGCCAAATAGAGTTAAAAGGTGTTATATGTATTAGAATTATACGTAGCGTTTTAGTTACGTGCACTGTATAGTATACCTACTTGTATTATCTCGGATTCAGATAAGCTTGGATCAGATATTTTTTTCCTTTTTAAAGTATTTTTCTAGGGAAACAATACTGAACCTTAGGAATAGCAAACGGCTCGCAGTTTTGAATAGCTTAGTAGGTAGCAATATTAGTTTTCAAAATAGCGCCGACATGTTCGTATAAAAAAACACTTATAGCTTAGGTATATATGTTATAATCTACCTGTACCTAAGTATCGTATTAGTATTAGTATGTACCTACGTATTCATATCTTAATGTCCCACAAAGCCAAATTAATTGCGCTTTAGACTATATGAAACCAGATCAGTTCCAATAACAAATCCTATACAAAATAACCTACTTTGATTGCTCTTGACTTTATAGTTGGTATCGTAAACCCAAAAGTCAACCCACATAGTCTTTTGGTATCTTTTTTTTTTGGTTGGACTGTGTCAGTTCCCTAGATAATAAATAACATGTACAATACAATATTTTGTGAAGTTCGCCGATATTAGCGGCCCACTATTGTGCTTACGGTGCAACTGTCCCATTATTTTGCTGTTTGCCCATCACCGGCTATTATGTTGTTATTTGTTCTTCAATGCGTTGGGGTGACTACACAATTTGTCATAAAATAAAGAGATTTATGGATGTGCGAGCACAATGCTCTTTTACAACCGTTATCTGTTTTTATAGCTATGTCAATAAAATAAAAATGATTCTAATATGGAAACCGCGGTGTTGTAAGATACATTTCAAATTACTTTTGTTTGAAAAACATTTATTTGTATAGAGGAGAGTGATGAGGCTAGATAAGTTTAATTTTAGCTCGAAAGCTTAATTTTCAGTTGCCTGATACAAAACTGCAAGTTACTACATACATCATACCATCATATTTCACACTAAGTTTCACAGTAAGTTGTTAGTAGTATAGTTGGGAACTTTAATCAGGTAAGACTCCAAAACTCCAATTGCCTGGATCCGTGATAGTAGGTACTATCGCATTCAGAATTGCATGGGCAGTTTATGAATGAACTCATTCATAAATTGCCCATGCAATTATGAACGCGTGTGTACATAACTAGATGCGCAGGTATGAACGTTCCTACCTACCCAAACATACATAAACGGAAGTATAAATTAGAATCTTTAAATATTAGTTAAACCCTATCCCTGTCGGTAGCGTTGACCACTGAGCGACAGATGCGACAGAGCAAGGGTTACATCTGTCACACCATCAATCACACAGTCAACAATGTTTGTTTGTTGCCAATACTCCCGATTTCACGCTGCGCTCTGTCATTACTTGACTTCTGGTTGTGCGGGAAAACAATCAATTTCAATTATTTGTTTGTGTTGTCATCTATTTAGAGGTAGAATATCAATATGTGACACTAACTCATTTGTCAGGAGATTAATTAGTCTACTTTAATATTGATCCGTTGCAATATAACGGGCTTGTTATTCAAATATCGTATAGGTAAGATTTTTACACATTTACAAAGTTTTAATAAAATTTAGGACGTTAGGACTCCTTGACGAAAATATACATCGAGCCGAGTTAGGGCCAATAAGAAAAGCCTCTAAGTGGAATTGATAGTAGACATACAATATATTCGCGTAGATACCGAAAATAATGTTGCCAATAATTTTAACTATGAAATTTATTTAGTTAAGTAATGTCAGTATTCACTTTGCTGGTTGAGTCCATTATCTTGTGAATTGTCTTTTAGTATAGGATACGAAAAAATATCGCTAGGAACGAGTATCTTGTGTGCGTTACAATATCCAAAAATAACACTTACATCCATAAACCACTCAAATCGTTTCTAAAACACAAAAAACACCGATTAACATGTGCATAGGCTATTAAACTTTGTCATCGGCAATTAGTGAAGCCGAAACTAAATAATTTAGCCCTGGTAGACATGTGACACCCATTCCGGAGGCCTGTTAACAAATTAAAACGATTCGTTCTGTTATTCTAATAGGGAGGTAGGTATGGGAAGTGTTTGTGTCGAGCATATTTTGACTAAATTTATTGCTACCACGCCTCCGAGCGTATTTTTTGGGGCGGATGGCGAGACATCTGTCGCTCGGAACACTGTCACGCCCAACGTTTGTGAATTTTGGAGATGTTGTCTTTTACGGATAGTACACAAAAACGGCAAAAAGTTGAAAGTGATGCCGATGCGAATCGCCTTTACGTGGTCGACGGAGATGTTCATAAGATGGCAAAATAGTTAAAATTTGGTCAAATGCTCAACATTGTTAATAACCAATTCGGAGTAAAAACTGACTCGCATGTTGGTGTTATGTCGTCTATACTGAACTGGTTCAGAGAATTAAATTAATGATAATGAATAACTCAATGTGCAAAAGTATTTAACTAGTACCTATTTATTAAGCAAATAAACATATAAATTAATTTTGTATTAAGTAGAGACGTCTGCGAACGAAATTTACAATTTTATAATTGAAAGTAAAATGGAAACATTCCCCGCGGCTAGCAGGATTCGAATCCACGACCTCTATTCGTCTATTCCAATCTGACCGGTGTTCACCGGTCAGATTCGAATCCCCCTCGACGCGGGGATTTTTTTCATTTTTCTTCAGTTATAAAATTAAGAAACATATTTTTCACAGGTAGGTACTGTGCAAAATATACTAATAATAATATTACGATGCTCACTATTGATTTCATGCCTTATCAGGTGACTTTACCAATACTGCTAATTACGAAATCCAAAAAAAAACAAACAAAAAAATAATATATTGCACCCAAGTTCTAACGCGGCGACAACGGGACCCGGTGTCAGTGTCGGATGACAGGGGATGCCTCTTTTTGTAAAAAAATATACAAAAACTGTGTAGTGACGCCGGCACAGACAGAGTGGCACCGGTTTTTTGTCAAATCATTTTATAGACATGATGGTAATTTATAAGTGTCAGTATTTTTTTCTCATATAGGTAACGGTATTGAGATGGTAACAATAATGATCGATCACATTTGTTTATGTTCTAAACATACACACTACTTATCTTAATGTCCCTTGGTAATCCTCGTATTTCCGAATAAAGGCAAATACAAATTTCTATGTCACCTGCAATAGTATCAGACACTATAAAGGCCGCATAAATATGTGACATGCTCTTATGGTGGTATAAATAAGATTGTGTCAGACATTTATGCGGCCTTCATAGCGTCTGTTACTATTGCAGGTGACTACATCATTGTTGTTTAGCAAAATAAACAAGTATAAAGTAGGTGCTTACTAGAATTTAGATTCTAATACACTATAAGTAAGTAACAATTTATTGTACATAAACACAGTTGAAAAATACAGTTAACAAGTAGACATGTTAAGTACAAAGGCGAATTTATTCCTTTAAGGGATTTCTTTCAGTTAACCTTAGTAACCTAGTTATAGTTATATGATTGTTGGATATAATACTCGAAAATACAAGGACTGCCGAGGAACATTAAGAAAATATTATGTTACCTAAGCACTATAGGTATAATACAGACCTCGTTGCCACAAACTAAGTTGACAAGAGAGATACACAACACGTATTCATGTAGGACGTTATGTAGGTTATAACGACAAATGTAATATACTAAATTATTTAAAAAAAGAAATGTTTATATTAAAATTAATAATTTTTCGATATGGAGCGAGTCGTCAAACCCAACCAGCGTGTTGTACCCATGACTTTTTCGGAACTTATGTACGAAATATCATTTAATATTTGCCAATCGCTTTTCGGTGAAGGAAGACATCGTGAGGAAACCGAATTAATCCCAATAAGGCCTGGTTTACCCTCTAGATTGGAAGGTCAGATAGCAGTCGCTTACGTAAAACTAGCGCCTACGCCAAATCTTGGGATTGGTTGCCAAAGCGGATCCTAGGCTCCCTGAGCCATGGCATAATGCGGGAAAACCTCGAGGAAGAAGAATTTGTGCATATTTGTAAAGTAGCAAATAATCTCAAAAAATCAACACTGGTCCAGATAATCAGAAAAATATTGTCGAACATACTTCTGAATAACATATTAGTTAGGTACACATGTCAACATGTTTCGGGGTCCAGGAAAACGGTCCGTACAATCAGATTAACATCAAGATAGCGATAATCTCGAGTGACGGGCAACATTACAAATATTTGCCTAGGCCGCCCCGGCAACAGAAGATATCTTGAATGCATTTTTCATGTAACTATGTGATCGTAGGTACTTAATACTATTTTTGGTATAGTACCTTGTATTGTTTATTGATAATAGCAATATGCAGATCAACGCCCTACAATATATTCAAAGGGGATTGACACGATTTTATTGGTTCTTGAGTCATACTTAGTTCGTGTAAAGTAATGTAGTAAGCGGTAATAATTACCGTGTTTATAATAATAATTTCATAATTTTACGGTTTTCATCCTACCAATATTATAAACGCGAATGTTTGTAAGTATGGTTGTTTACTCTTTCACGTAAAAATTACTGAATGGATTTTAATGAAACTTCACAATAATATAGCTTATACATCAGAATAACACATAGGCTACAATTTATAAAGATATTGCGCACAAGAAGTCGCGGGTACCAGCTAGTATATTTTAAATGACACAAACGGGGTTTAATTGCGTATGCTGCGTGAATATTTATTTACCTCCGACGACGTTCCGAGGGCGGCACTACGCGATTTAGCCTCGTTTTGGTTACCTGATTATGTTGCAATTTTTTATTTGTATTTTAGTAATCGCCCAGTTATTCGTGCTGCATCATTTACCTACTTTCATATGGCAAACGAAGTTGACGGGCTTAACCTAGCAAACGAGTAGTAACAAAAGAAATTTGAGCTTTATTATTTGTCGTAATTTTTTTTCACATATGAACCAAGTATTTCCAGTTGTTTTCTATACCATCATCCACGTAATGATCTGATCTCGTTTTTTTGCTAAATAATAAGGAATATACCTAAGGATCTGAATGTATATTTTATTCTGTTATATTGCTCCTAGTAGCTTGCCATTATGTTTTTATCACACTCCCCATTTTTATAACACACGGCTGAATCAATTTAAAATGTAGAAAAAATCCCTCATAATCGAATTCAAATCCCTCGTAATTAGTTTTCCATATTTTTCGAGTAAAATAATGAGATTCGCCCTGGATTTAACAGCAAAGGTGAAAAAAATCACGAGCGTCGGAAAAATCAACGAGCGGAAGGCTTAAGGCAAGATTCCGCAAAACCTGCAATTTAAAATTAAAGCCACGAAACGTGTTTTTCGCCTATTTTATAAAAATCGTAGGATATGACACAATCTTCGGGGGATAAACCCAATACCGATCACAGAGAGCCAATATGATTATGTAACGTATATTTTCGAGGGTGAGAAAAGTACTATTTGGATTTTGACTTTAGGGAATTTTAGGACCAACATTTATCAGAGGCGTGAGGAGGCAAATTTAAAAATATAGGCGTAAAGAGTTTATAAATTTGAATTTTGTGTATACTTTTTTACACGTTTTATTTAATTATTTTTAAGCAGATGCGTCTGCGAACGATTTAAATTTTTTTTAAGCTGGGTATCCACTATAGGCAAACTTGGGTCGAGCAGCCTTTTCGCTTTGAGGCAAATGCTCGAGGCGAGTCGCTTCAGCTTGATCCGCAACGTGTGCAGTTCAAAGAAAAACGCAGAGGCACCAGATATATATAAACGGATCGGAGAGCCCTCATACATATAATTTTATCAGTTCAACTGCAATGTCGTTGTTCATTGCGTTCTGAGGCGACATGTCTGTCTCAATCAAACGCACGGCTCAGACTCAGGCTCCTTGAGCATGCAAAATAAAACTGACAAAATACGTCTCGGCTCGCGGCAACGAATTTGCCTCGTGCCGCGGCGGGCGAGGCAGACGCTCGACCCGAAGCTGCCTCTAGTGGATACCGGGTTGTAGAATCTTGCTCGAGGTCATGAGTTTTTCCACTTTTCCTTTCTTTCTTCGACATTTTATTTTATTTTTTTACATCTAATATCGTTATAATTATCAAGTAATTAAACATTTATTTTCGAAATATATACAGTAAGTGTAACTTACCTAACTACCTACCTCTACCTACCTTAAATCTAAAGTAGGTCCTTGAGGCATTGTACCTAGGATGCTGGCAATATCAAGTATATATATGCATTATCAAGTAGATGCAAGCAACTTACTGTACTTATAGTAGGCAATGCGCTTTACAAAAAATACGTGGTAAACCGAATGTGTGAACACGATCGGAAATTTACTAGCTACCCATAAGCATAGAGTTTATGGTAAAGAGACAGACAGACGCATATAACGAAACTATGAATCTTTAGGTTCTTTTTTAAGGGGAACGTTCTCCCCAAACAAAACATAATAGCATTAATAAAATACTGTGAATTTTAATCCCCTATTTAAATTCAATGACAAAAGCGGCAAGTGCGAGCTAATCATCGCTATATAATGCTTCGTCGAATTCGGAGGGTTGTTTTTTAATGTGCAAGCGGGATGGAGATATGAAAAATATATGAGGCAAATGAGTACAAGAAGGATAGAGTAGTCAATTCATCGGAATTGACTTTAAATGATTGCTCCCGCTGCCCTTTTTTGTTCGTCAGTGATGGATTGCAAATCATTGCGTTTACGCCAGTTTCACTCCCGTGATGCCGTTGTTTTAATGCTCTACGCCCGTGAACATTAAAAAAATAATTTTAAGAAAAAACATTGACTAATACTTAATAGCAACATACTTAATTATGAGGTAGATTTACTCATGTATAAACGAGAAAAATGTTTCACATTTATACTGAAATATAATTAAGAATAATCAGACTTAAGCAGTTAAATAGCAATTACACATAATCAAAATTATAATATAGTATTCAACGAGATAAGTTACCTAATTACAAATATTGTAAGTGTTGGGTTGTCAAGTTTAGTTTCCTGAGCCGTGGCACAAAAAATGGAAAAACGCTAGGAAGATACTGATTTAATCCAAAATAATTTCTTAACAAATAATATTTATGCAGCTGATTTCAATTTATGGACGTTTTGGTTTTTAATATTGAATAGAAGCAGAGCACGCAACCAGACGTAGTTTAGGGCTGCCCCTCAGCATGACTAATTGCGCAGCTAAACACCCAGGGGCGCGTAATCCGATATTGATGCGTCTGTAAAAACTATCTGATTAGGTGGCCCTAGCTGTTTGCGACCGGCGGTACAGGTGCCAGTGTAGTGTTAGTAATACATAATAATAATACAAAAATATTTTTAATATTGTTGTTTATTTTCAAAGAGTTAATAAAAGTGAAAATTGTTTCTTTCATAATGTATAATTTCATAATGTATTTCATAATGGTATTTGCAAGTGTGTAAACGGAGTATGAATATTTGACATGACATTCATATGTCATGGTTGTCACTTACTTGGTAAATTTAATTCTAATGCCCGTTTCACATAAGCGGTTGATGCAACATGTAATTATTTTGTATGAGAAATTAAAAAAGTAACGAATTTAATAAAACTAACTATGCCATTCTGTTTCCTTAATTATACCAAGCCAGATGACGAAGTTAAAGCAAATGCTCAAGAACATCCTGTAAAAAGAACAGAGCAAAATAATCACATTAAATAGCTATCTCGCTGAATGTTATATAGCAAGTGATAACATATACCTACACGACAAAAGAATACAAACCATTTCTATGCCAAATTTAAACGAGTGACAGACCGAAATCGTATTAGTGATTATTCTAATCCCCTCCGCCAGACATCTCTGCCAGACAGACCTGACAAGCGAATAGTACGTGTAGCTTGGATTGGACACTTAGGTACCTACATTTTTATATAAAACAAATATGTAGGTATATAATTTTGATTTAAGTAAACATAATTTAAGAGGTAAGGTGACTCAATCTATAAAAAAACGCATGACATTATCATTGTAAGATGAGCAGTAATTTTGAAAGCGTCATGTTAATATTGGCGCAAGGGTTTGTATAAAAGACAAAATTGCCTGTCACCGAAACAGAATAATCCCTAATTTTGTATACAAACGCGGCAAGTGCACCGTCCCGCCGCACGTCACGGTCGTCACGCTGATGACGTGTGACGCTCACAATTTCGTCACGATTGTGTCGTGAATAAAACTAAAACACGTGTGCCAACAATCAATGATTATTGCCATAAAATTGTTGTAAAAACTATATTGATACGATAGGTTTTATGGTTGGACGTTTGAACTTTATTGCCTGTCTATGTTTAATGTATGTATAAGGTATTTTGAATTGCTAAACTGCTAACATATGAAAGTGATGTCTGGTACATCGAATTTAGCATTTGCATTATTGGCCGAGCGAATGTGAAGCGCAAAGCGAAGTGTCTCCGTTTTAACTTGGGAAAAAAATATTTCATAGGTACACACTATCTATGGTCACATTTTTTATATACGAGACATTCATCTAAGGTACTGGGCCTTACCACGATCGCCTATAGCGATTCAGTTTAGGTCCTCAACTGTGCTCAGGGCCAGGTGCAGAGTCGCTGCCATACAACTAATCACGGTTAAGAACCTGAACTGAATCGCGTTAAGACGTCATGGTAAGGCCCCAGTTGTGGTTTAGGTCCTAAACTGAATCGCGGTATCTGGACCCACCAAACACGAGTAAGCGATGAGCTATCGGCTTTTTTCTCTCCAAAAAAACGAACAAAAGACAATTGCTCCCGTGTAAATAAAAAAGAGATACGAGTATAGCAGGGTCATCATATCATCATCATATCAGCCATAAGACGTCCACTGCTGAACATAGGCCTCCCCTTTGGACCTCCATATGTACCGGTTGGAAGCGACCTGCATCCAGCGTCTCCCGGCGACCTTCATAAGGTCATCTGTCCATCTTGTGGGTGGACGTCCTACGCTGCGTTTGCAAAGCCGTGGTCTCCACCCAAGCACTTTTCGACCCCATCGGCCATCTACTCTGCGTGCAATGTGGCCTGCCCATTGCCACTTCAGCTTGCTAATCCGGAAGGCTATGTCGGTGACTTTAGTTCGTGTACGGATCTACTCATTTCTGATTCGATCACGTAAAGAAACTCCGAGCATAGCCCTCTCGAGTTTTGAGATGAGGCCGATAGTGAAGCACCACGTTTCGGCGCCGTAAGTCGTGTAGGTCGGTATCCGGATAGGTACCGGTGATTCTTAGCACCACTTGCCCTGTTTCTCTGGCCGCTAGCCGGAGCCAGGAAGAGCAGGGCTGCCGGGCACTAGGGGCCTGGTTTTACTGTTCTTATTCATAGGGGGGGGTTGCTGTATAGCAACCTCCCCCCTATATTGGGGGATAATTCTAAAGCCGGTCACCGCACGGCCAATAGCAGGGTATAGGAGAGGATATGTACTTTTAATATAATTTTAATATGTCTCACAACAGTTTAAATTCTGTAAGAGGGATATACATTTATAGTCCATCCCTGGCTGTTCACACTGCCGGTGAGTACTTTTTCTTAGAGAATCACTCGCCAGAGTAGAAAAATCGCTAGTCGCTGATCGCCTCTAGTGGGACCAGTGCCTAATTGTGTCCCGTATAAATCTAAATAATCAGTAGGTAAATTCAGGTTTCGGTAATCCTACAGATAACTTAGCAAAAATCTATTCTTAATTACACTTTTTGCTTATTGAATAAAGATTAATAAAACAAGAAGAGAATTTTGTTATATTATTCAATCCCTAAGCTTGGAGAAGTCAATGGTCTAAAGTTTTAACGACTTGTACGCCATTGAGTTGCGAGTAGAGGCTAGTCATATTTATGATCAAAGTTAATCAAATCATTAAACCTATCATTAAATTTGACGTAGGTATTTTACATGTGAATGACATTACTTTGATTTACATGTTCACGCTCAAAGCGCTTACGTAACTCGCGAATAAGAAATGTATATAGGTGGGTAGTAGGTAGACCAGGTAGGTATACGTATCTAATCTATAAACAGTCTTTTTCAGCGCGACAGAAAATAATTTCATCAACTCCAAGAACCCAATTACGTTTTTTTACGTAAAATCGAAAGCACCCTATTTATTTACCCTCGCCGTATCCCACATCCCATCTCCGAGGAGCTACACATCTTCATAAAAATAAAACAAACGAACGAACGACTTCATCGGATGCTCGCCACGGATCACGGACGAAAAGTCCCCTTTATTTTATTTACAAGCCTGGCGGAGTTTAAAACGGGATTTATTTGCCAATATAGAACGCTCCGGAATAGATCGTTTGCGATGTATTTCACTAAAATTCATCTATCGGGGCTCAGCAGCGATTTCCATTTCGCATTATCTGCAGCCGTTTGCATTTATATTTTTCTATATAATATGTATGTTTGTAAGCTGTATTGAAACTGACCCGTTGCCTGAATTCAGCGACAAAAAGGATGCGCTCTAATGAAAACGATGTAAGTACCTAAACAATTTTGAAAACTGATTTAAATACCTGATCTGCTGAGACAAATAACAATAACCGTTTATTTTGATGTCTTCGTAATATACGTCAGATAACGTTTGCAAACTTCAGTCAGTAAACTTTTGTTAGATACAGGCAGAGTTACACAGGGATCTAACATTAAGTTGCATAGTATAAATTAATAACACCAAAATAAACACAGAATCTATAATAAACAAACAAGCTTTAGTTACAGCGTCAACATGAGTGATAGATTCATTTAAAAGAACACGTCAACTTCTTCTAGTAAAACGGACAGCAATAAAGATTGCTTTTGATATGAAACCTTAATACACCTCCTCAAAAGCAAAGTGTATTGTTAGGTCCATACAATGTTACACATATTTGCAAAAAACATGAAGTTTATATTAATAGTTAATTTTCAATTGTAATATAATAGAAAACTGCATGTTACTAATAAGGGAACAAAATTAAACGACATTTCTAATTGAGTAAAATAAAACTAATTAACAAGGTTTCAGACCTAAACCAATCATACATTTGTTATGTTTAACACTGGGCAGTGGTTTCGTCAACACGTCTGCCAGCATTGATTCCGTGGGTACATGTCCCAATACTATAGTTTTATTTTCTTTTAAAACACTCCGTATAAAATGGTACTTTATATCTATATGTTTACTACGAGCATGAAACACGGGATCCTGAGCAAGAAACATGGCAGATCGACTGTCGGTATTTAGAGAGATATCAGCATACCTTGTTAAGTCCAGTTCTGTTAGCAGACTTTGAAGGTATAGTCCTTCTTTTACAGCCTCCGCAAGGCTTACGTACTCAGCTTCGCAACTCGAGGTCGAAACTGTCCTCTGCTTCTTAGAAGACCAAGAGATGCTAGCTCCTCCTAAAATGAAAGCGTACCCGGAATAATATCTCCTGTCTATAAGGCAATTTCACCAATCTGCATCACAATATGCTTGAATTGGCTTACCGGTTTTACTGTATATAAGGCCATAATTTGCCGTACCCTTCAGGTATCGTAAGACTTTTTTAGCCGCGTTCCAATGACTCACATCAGGATTACTCACGAACTGAGCGAGCTTGATTACAGTATTCGTAATGTCGGGCCTAGTTGCCACCGATAAATACATAAGTGACCCTATTAGTTCGCGGTATGGCCATTTTTCTTTATTTTCGCTTTCATTTATTTTGTTAGTTATAGGAATAATAGGTGACAAATCACTCGGAGTTTTGCAAGGATTGCAATTAGATAAATTGAATTTTTCTAACATAGTTTTGACATAGCCTTCTTGTGACAACATAATTCCATTGTCAACTCTCCTTACGTCAATTCCCAAAAAGTATTTAACTTTTCCATAATCTTTAAGGTCGAATTCATTTCGCAACTCGTTTTTAAATCGGTTTATCCATTTTTCGCACTCAGATGCAATCAGTATATCATCGACAAAGATTAGAACAAATAAGTGTTTGTTTTCGTGTTTACTTACATAAAGACATGGTTCATTCAAAGTTTGCGCTAATCCCATGTCCTTTAATTTCTTGTCAAGTCGAATGTTCCATTGCCGACCTGCTTGCTTCAACCCATATAGAGATTTCTTTAGTAGACATGTATCGCCACCGTTTTCTAAACTTTGAAGCATTTCCTTTGCGTTCTTCACCACTAAAGAGTCCTCGTTATCGTCATATGCCAATTTTAGTAAACATTCTTTTAATAAGCGAGGAATTCGCATATAAATTTCTTCGTCAAGATAGCCGTTCAAATAAGCAGTGTTTATATCCAGTTGGTGGATCTCTAAGTCCATCTCTGCTGCAAGGGCCATCATTAGTCGTACTGTTTCCAGTCTGGCAACAGGCGCAAAAGTTTTTTCATAATCGACCCCAAATCGTTGACTAAATCCTTGAGCCACTAGTCTGGCCTTTTTCTTAGTACTTTTATCTATATTAAGCTTATTGGTCAATACGTATTTACAACCAACGACGTTCACATTTCGTGGCTTTTTAACGATAACCCATGAACCCTTTTGCACTAGACTTTTTACTTCAGTAAGTATTGCGTTCTGCCATTCTAATCGTTCTCCGCTTCGCAGGGCATCATCTAGAGATAATCCTATAGTTACGCCTGCAAATTCAATACAATCTCTGAATTCTTCTACCGGCTCTCTGAATTCTTCACGTGTATTCTCTTCGTTCAGCTCTAGGTTACATTCTTGTACTTTAACATAATTGTAGACCTTTTTGGGTCGTCCTGGTTGGCCGGTGTGCAAAACTCTCGGTCTACCAGGCCCTCTTTTTAATACAACTTCACTTGCTTCATTAGTATTTCCGTCTTGCATCTCTATTTCTTCGGTGAGTTCCTGTTCTATCTCAGCATTTTCTAATACAGGTAGCGAATCCATTTCCATCTCGACTGTGTCTTGTGCACATTCTTCAAAATCCCGAGCCGGTATCAAATTTTCTGTCACTATTGGCAAAATTTTAAGCTCATTTTTCATTTCTTTATCCTTAGAAAAAACAATTTCGACCTCATCTTGATTTCTATCTACAGTTATAGATTCGTGAACCTATATAGGATTTCTTTGAATAATAGAGTCTGTAAATTCCTTATCGTCTTTTAATAAAATATTCTCGGGAGACATGTTCTCACTAAATTTGATATCCCTTGAAATTATAAATTTTCTTTCTTGTGGTACCCACACTCTAAAGCCTTTATTAGTCTTTGGATAACCCGTAAATACCCCAAATATCCCACGGGCATCAAATTTGTCTTTGTTTGGATTTTTATCTAGAAAATATACCTTCTCTCCAAACTTTCGCAGGTAGTGGATCTTTACTTGTTTTTGGGTCCATTTTTCATATGGTATATCACCTCCTAGACTGGATGTTGGGCAGCGGTTCCTAATGTAACATGTCGTATCTACGGCTTCGGCCCAAAAACCTATGCTCAACTCACTATTTAAGAGCATGCACCTGGCCATCTCTATCAGAGTGCGATTCTTTCTTTCAGCTATTCCGTTTTGTTGCGGTGTGCGCGGTACTGTGAGTCGCCTTTGGATTCCTTCTTGATCTAAAAACTCATTGAATTCTGAATTACAGTATTCAAGACCGTTATCTGACTGGAAGAATTTAATCTTTAACCCAGTATAATTTTCAGCATAATTTTTATATCGCTTAAATGCTTCCAGAGCTTTAGCTTTAGTTTTAAGAAAATATACTTCGCACCAACGTGTGCAGTCATCAATGAAAGTGATAAAATATTTAGCACCAGATTTTGACTCACACCTCATAGGCCCCACTATGTCAGAATAAACAATGTGCAATCTCTCACCACATGGACCGCTTGTTTCAGAAAAGGGTAATACAGACATCTTACCTCTTGCACAAATATCACAATCGCGCACTGTGTTTATATCAGTCACATTTTTATTTACCTCGAACCCAGCTTTCTCTAACAATTTAGTGACATCTTTTGCGTTAAGATGCCCTAACCGTTCGTGCCAAAGACGAAAATCAATCTTGCAGTCTGTGACTGCGTTTGCGGATTCACATTCTTGTAGGCAGTATAAATTACCTCTACGGTTTGCAGTTAGTCTCACGTTGCCACTTTTATCTAATACAACGGCTGCATCTCGCGTGAATAATACATCATAACCATTGTCAGTTACTTTTGCCACTGACAGCAAGTTAGTCCTTAGTTCTGGTACATACAAGGTATCTTTAAATTCAATAGATTGTGCTGAGCTCTCCGTTAATGCCGACAGTCTAACTACGCCCTTACCTTGAACCTCCGCGCTTGTGTTAGTAGCTAACTTCAATTTACCGCAGAACTCTTTAAGTGTACCTCTAAATAAATCAGCACTGTTGCATAAATGGGACGTGCACCCTGAATCCAATACCCAGTAATGTTTGAGATAGTCAATAATGTTGCATTCTTCTACACCTGAAACGTTTAAAGACATTAGTCCCTCATCTATATTATTTCCATAATGCCTCGGTTTCGGGTTGATTTCCCGACAATCCGTGGCTTTATGACCAAAACGATTGCACCGGTAGCAGTTTATTACTTTCCTTTCGTATCCATCGGTCCTGTCGTTCCCTGAAAGATTGTGAGATCGTGACGTTCCTGGATTCTCTTTATAATTAACTCTCCGATTATTCCAAATTTTCTTTTTATCACGTACATACATTACGTCATTTTCGCCTGCATTTATCTTTCTAGACTCACATTCCTCTAAGATTTTCACTTTCAGAATCTCTGGTTTTGGCAAATCATCGCGGCTTTCGATAGCACAACGAAAATTAGTAAAGCTAGATGGTAACGTATACAAAAGCATTACAGACAGAAGATCATCGTGGATATTTATGTTCATTGACTCCAGCTTGTCTACTGTGTCGAAAAACATGCCGATTTCTTCATGAATATCACCGGATTCACTTATTTTATGTATTAATAGACGTTTTAACAACATCGCCTTTCTAGCAGGTCCATGCGATGCGTAAATAGATTGTAGACGTAGCCATACATCCCTTGATGTCTTGCAGTCCCTAACATGGCGTAATTCTGATGAACTGATACACAATATTAGATCAGCTTTTGCTTTGGCATCTTCGGTTTGCCATTTTTCTAAAGCATCCGCATCAATTGCAGCTGGTTTAGTTATCTTACCATTCGTATATTTCCACAGATCATTTTTTATGAGAATAGCTTCTGCTTGTAGTTTCCAGCTTTCATAGTTTTCTTTGGATAAAGCATCAATACGTACGGTACTCATATCTCCTTTTGAAATAGTAAAATTATAGTTACCGATGTCACTCGCTAAGCGTTCTTTTGCAACCTACTCCTGGGCCCATAACCAATGTTAGATACAGGCAGAGTTACACAGGGATCTAACATTAAGTTGCATAGTATAAATTAATAACACCAAAATAAACACAGAATCTATAATAAACAAACAAGCTTTAGTTACAGCGTCAACATGAGTGATAGATTCATTTAAAAGAACACGTCAACTTCTTCTAGTAAAACGGACAGCAATAAAGATTGCTTTTGATATGAAACCTTAATAACTTTTGATGCCGAAATGTAATTTAATCTCGTTTCACAACCCTCCCAGTAAATAATTCTCCGATACAAAGGTGAGGCTTTAAAATGGCCAATCCTTAAAATACAACTTAGATATAAAGCTAGAAACTTACGTTTCAGCTTCTCAAGTGGCTCATGGTGTAGAGGCGGCGCATGCGCGTGCAACGGTGTATGCTGCGGCTCGTGGTGGAGCGGCGCCATGAGGCTGGAGATGGCGGAGCCCACGGACGCTGCCACCGACTCGTGCAAGTGGCCCCCGTGCAGCTCCAGCTCTGACAGGCACAGGCCTTCGCTCAGCGGCTCCATGCCGGCCGCCAGCGCCTCTTTGTACACGCGGAGGTGAATGGTGAGGCCGGTCGGGGTCGAGGGGGGAAGAATACAGCACGCTTATGCGCTGCACATTGGGTTCTGGAACAAACGCATATGGGTATTCACTAAATTAGGTTCTATTTAAAATGGTAAAAACATTTGATTTTATTTAAGGCACAATTTTATCTTAACTATGCCAAATACAATTTTATTGCTTTTGGCATATTGACACTTAGTCCGCGGGACCAGTGACACAGTTTTAAAACTTTTAAATACCTTAATCTAGTGGTTCTCTATACGTAAGTAATAGTGGAAAATTGTTTAAGTAATAAAATGTTATTTACTGATCAGCCATAATAGCTCCCCACATACCGTATTATAAGTAAGCCAATATAAAAGACATATTTCAAATATTAGAGGTTGTAAAGTCGCAATATAAGGAATCTTCTTTTGAAAAAAAGTTACTATATAAAGAAAGTGCTGTTCTAAGAAAACATAATATGGATGCTGTACTGTAATGTAAGCATATAATTAATACCTCTACATAATGTTAAACTTACAGCAACTAGAGAAAGTCCCGGACATGATAAAATTTAGGCTATAGTTATAGGCTATATAGTTTACTTGGCAACTATCATTTTGATTTAAGGCCGTTAACACAACAGATATACAGCCTCATAAACAGCGAGATATACACCTTTCATATTTCAAACATGTCAGTGAGTTTTAAGCACATAAAATTCACTCGCAAAGCGTAGATAGAACGCGCACGTTAACTGATTTATGCCTTTAACGGGCGTTTTTACATTTCTGCACCGAGAATTCAATATTCAGCAAAAAGAGAAGCGGCCGCTACCGTAGGCGGTAAGTGACCTATTGAATGAAGTTTAAAATAGCTTTTAACGTTTAAAAATGACTTAACTTGATTTACAGCACTAAATGGGTGTAATAAAAGACTATAGTAATGAATAGAATAGAATATACTTTTGTAATGGTTAGGTACGTTATAAACTTGTAGTTTTTTTACACAAGTACAACCGATAAAAAAGTTCTATAAATAACAATAGTGTTAATGTGCTTATTAGGTATAATTGGTATAAGCAAGTGTTGCCAAGCAGTGCTGACATCTAATCGTCTGGTATGTATATTCAACCAATTGGAATCACTGGGCCACTGTAGGACTATGTCGGTATAAATCATATTGTAAGAAATCTCTTAATGCTTGTCATTTTGACATGGTTCTAGAGAATCTAGTTCTAGAGTGACCTAGAGTTCCAATTGGTTGACTGTATGTCTACCAAAAACCGATAAAAATATATGCTTTTAATATAATTGGTTTAATTAAAGCGAGTCATTATGCTTACCTCGCAGCCTAGACTAGGCTTTGAAACTTCATAAACGACTTGTGGTTATGCCTCGACTGTGTTAGAAGATCAATTAACAAATATATAGGTAGTTTTTTTAAATAGTTTCCAGGTGCCCGAAATAATTAAACATTATTGGATCTATAAGATCCTAAACGGCTATCTCTCTAGAAAATATTACACATTTTTAAGGCGATGCCTGACTTTACTACAAAGTATTCAAAAGTTGTACTAAATGTACATTTAAGAAATCATATTACTTCGAAAATCGCGTATCCAATTGAACTAACAATCCAAAAGAATCGAGAACCCAAACTCCTACAAAGGTCAAAGACCTACGCGTTAAGTAAGGAAGTGTCACAAAACTCGAAACTCGCTCTACGCAAATACGGCTCGTATTTTCAGCGAGTTGAATTGAAATCGGCCTGAAGCCGGCAGTACTAATCTTGACTCGGCCGTGAGTAATTGAGCAAAGCCAAAGGCAGCAATCGAGCCGGCTGAGCCTCTCTTATCCCTTTAAACCAACGCAAAGCCTTTTTTAAGCCAAAAGATTTAAGTTGGCGAAAGTGGCTGCTCTATTAAAATGCGATTTTATTCGAATTTTACTCGAACCCGTCCTCGCTGCTGCCGATAAAGAATCTCAAAAGCGTTTTTTATTCAATAGAACTAATTTCTCAAAATCCAATGTAAGAACATCAGAGCGTGTACTGTATTTTCCGGAAATCGTTTATTCCATGACGCGATTATTACCATTATCATCACTTTATTTCTTCTGAATAGCTTCCGTTCCCGAAAGCAATTATTCTAACCATTTGAATATTTTACCGATAATTTTTAAACCAATGGTTTGTTTTCCTGGTAGTTTTTCTAACCATTCGCATTTTTTTCCCACTTTATGACACATTACGATAGATTTGCCCTAATAGTAGGTTTGGATAGTTAGGTATATTTAGGCGCCCGAATGGCAAACTACGCAGAAATAGGAAACCTTGCTAACTACGAAGAACACGACGAAGCCACGGTAAAATACGGGGTCCCTCAGGGTTCTGTACTTGGCCCTTTGCTATTTTTAATATTTATTAACGATCTACCACAATATATTACTTATGGCACACCTTACCTATATGCAGATGACACCAGTATTATTTTAAGTGCAACAAATAACGAAGAGTTTAATTATAGAATCCAAAAATGCTGGGAAGATCTAGAACGCTGGTTCACTTACAATGGTCTTAGAATTAACTGTGACAAAAGTTTCTACATAATATTTCGACGTAGCCACAAAAGTGCGGACGTCGATTGTGATGTGCCACTACAAAAGTCTGAATGTATCAAATTCTTAGGTGTACACCTCGACATGTATCTGAGGTGGAATTATCAAGTAGAAGAAAAGACTGGCTAACGCATGCTACTGCTTAAAAGCTTTATCGAAAGTTTCAGATGTCAATATACTTAAAACGGTGTACTTCTCTTACTTTGAAAGTATAGTCAGATATTGTATCGAAGTATGGGGCAACGGCTCGAGCATAAACTCTGTACTACTGCTACAAAAAAAGGCATTACGAATAATCAATGGATGCAAATATATCCCAGACACCCATCGGGATATGTTTATAGACCACAAAATTATGACAGTTACCTCACTGTATTTGTACCGAATCTGTGTTTATGTTTATGAAAATAAGTGTCACTATAGAACAGCTGAGGATACTCATAGCTTCAATCTTCGTAACAAAGATAGACTAGTTCTGAATAAATCAAATTTTGTCCACTTCAATAATAGCTTTAATAACATTGCCATTAAAATTTTTAACAAATTAAATACAAATATTAAACAATATAATGATATTAGCAGCTTTGACAAAAACGTTAGAGAGTACTTCATAAATAGACCGTTCTACACAATAAATGAATTCTTTGCCAATGCGCTTGACCTATAGTATATAATAGTATATTATTATATATCCTAAGGGATTGACATCTTCTATGAGTATTTAATTTTAATAATGATCCTTGACATAATGTATCAACTAGCTACTTCTTTTGACAAAACTAAATATCTAATGTGAAAATGTAATCAAAGTTTCTTAATTAAGTATTATTATTATTACCTATGAATGCTATCTGACTTTAATATTATGTTATGACAGATAAACAATTGTAAATATTGTAAATGCTTTGTATACTTGTATTTGCATGTATAATATATACCTACTTAACGCAAATAAATAATCTGAATCTGAATCTGAATCTGAACAAAAAAATGGGAAATTTTGCGAGTGGTAAAAAACCTTGTAAAAAATTAAATTGGAAATGCGAAAAGTTAGAAAACCTTTCAGGAAAACAAGCTATTCCGGAAAATACAGTTACTCACTCGGGCATCGTTGCCTTTCAAGCCATATTCGTGTTCAATTTACTTTAAAAAAAATATTGTTGTAATAAAGATTACCTTAGACCATGATTTGCTCGGTTCATACTTTTATTTTTGTTTCATGTATACACACATAAAATAAATATTATCTTCAATGCACAATTGTAAACCATACCATAATAACCATCCAGGATACTGGATACCTAAATATTGAATTTGATGTAAAGGCAATTACGAAAGAAGATATTACAGAAAAAGAATTTAAAAATAAACTAAACAAATTGATACAAGAATACGAAGATTTATTTTCAGATAAAATAGGAGAAATAAAGAACTACCAAGCGGCATTTAAACTAAAAGAAGGATCTATGCCAGTATTTTTAAAACCACGTCCAGTACCATTTGCTCTCAAACACCAGGTGGAAGCTGAAATAGATCGATTAGAAGAAGAAGGGATTATAGAGAAAGTTACTTATTCTCAATTAGAATATATATTAGAATTAGATTAGATTATTTATCTTTAATTAGAGTTATCAGTTATCACATTTTTCAATTCACGCCACCGTATAATTCATACATTTTTAACCGAAACTAACGCCCTATTCCAACACATACTTAGTATCTTTGTCAATTCATTACTAATACTGCTAGGAGACTATTCTAAGCCATTAGATAGTACATTATAATTACTTAAAAGAAAATGTATTTTATTTTGTTGTATTACCTTTTAATAAGAAATAAAAGGTAACTGATTTATAAATAATAGTTGAAGCACGCGTCATTTTCTCCTAATCAACATCCGATGCTGTAAGTGTAAGGTACATTCTGCTGTACCTGCGTTTTTTCTACACCGTTTATATATGTCTAATATTGGTATATTTCTGCTCAACAAGATAAGACAAGGTACCTTCCCACACTAACTAAACATAAAGTAACTTCAAAGTAATCAATCATTAACATTTATTCTATAAATAAACCAAAGAGATTGGAAGTCGTAGGCGACGCGCCTAGGTTGTCACACTAAAGAGGTCCGTGCTCTGAAATAAACGAAGTTATCACACATAATATAGTACGACTTACATAAAAACATATGATTCAAACGTAATTAATTTATGTTTTATCTCTAATGACTAGCAGAGGCAAATTAATCAATATAACCTGATTCAGGATAGATGGACGTTTATGAACAACGACATTATTTTTAGCATTAATTTGTCTACACATAGATCGATCCAAGAATAGTCCCCAGGTACTCGAATATTGATAACAGCGTGTATCAGCTGATATGGTATCGCATTGTCAATGATCAGATAGTGTTACATATGTAAGGAACCGTTTAGATGTAATCTTGAAGGAATTATATTTGTACGGGTAAATATAGAACAGCGACAGAGGTATCGTTTTCATTGATGGCATGTTGAAAATACCACTTCTAAGTTAGTTTACACCTATTACAATAACAATATGAGTGTTCAATTAATCTAAAAACGTTTAAATGATCTTTTTCAAGTCCTTGTTTTGGCCAACTGGTATATCCCGAAATTACATAATCAAAAATCCCGAAACCAAAAATGAAAAAGCAAAGTAGTCAGTGCGAATACTATAAGATTTACCAGGCACTTGTTTTCGCTTGACAGTATTAAAAACTAATATATTCTTAATACTAAAATACCTACTACCGATGAATAGCTGCCAGAAACCTGCTGCTTGTGTTGTAGAGATTGAGCTATGTTCCATCCGAAAATGTAAGACTAAAAGCCTCTAAAGAATCATAGTAAACGAGATATCACATTAATAAGTTAGCCACAAATACAATGAGCTAGTTAACCCTTTTCTGAAGTTGGTCTTATATTATTAATTAATTACCAATTAAGAGAAAAAAATATATGCATATTATATCTGAAATACTGCAAAAAATATTTTAAAAAGTTTACGTTTACGTAATCTGGCGGAAACAATGTCAGCCATGGTAGTTCATAGATTATCGTTCATAGATTAAATACGTAGCCATCGTACACTTTAAATACCCGAAATCAACCAATATTGGGTTCTTAAGTCAAATACTATAGAAAATAATCATTTAAAATTGTGCCTAATTTTCAGGACCTCAATAGAAGTATTGTTTTGTGTCCAATCCATTGGCAAAAAAACTAGTAGAAGATTCCACTAAGCCACATCTACCAAGTTAGATAAAATTACTCTTACTCTACACGGGCTAGTGAGTGTGATTTTGAGAACCATACTGGTGTCTCTGAATCCCTGAGGACGTAGTGGTAGCTATACCTATATTTTATCTTGCATACCATGGTAGGGGTTTCTGAATTATCCGTAATAATGAACTAAGTAGATGAGGTACTACTGTAACTGTAAACGATATTTAACCATATTAATGATATTTTTGTAGGACCCACGGTCCACTAGCGCCCCTAGCGGCGTATTTACTCCCGGTAATCCTCACTACAACAAACCAACGTCAGAAATGAGAAACAGGCAGGTAACTCCATGTACCTATGTGTGTAGGTATTATGGTACCTCAACGATAACACGTATTTACAGCTATTTCTCAAGGTCTCAAGCAATAAGTATTGACTTGTCGGTGATAGGTAGTCAAATGTATTGAATGACCTCATAGTTATCTACATTGCATTTTAAGTATAATTTTTTCATCTGCCTTTGAAACAAGAGGATTGGATTTTACCTGGCCCGTTAATCCATAATTTGTGATAAGTCTACAACATATCTTGCTCTTGTATTTAAATTCAATAATACACGTAGCCAGTCTTATGGGCACCATACCACAGGTATCAGATTCGGAGGACCAAGCTTAGGCTCCTCGTAGCTTTAGTTTACCTAGTTTAGTATTTTTTTAGTGTATATTGTTGTATTTCAGTTGCATTATAGTTTTAATAAAACAATTATAAATATACCATTATGTAAAAAAAAGCTGCATAAATTTTTGATTTATAGTTTGGCAAACCAATTTTGTCAGTACAAGTGTCAAATTAAAACTTTTTATAAGGGTAGGCAACGTTCTACGCTTAGGTACATTTGCCGTCTTTTTCTCCTTACGGAAGTTGCCTGTGTTTCTAGTGGTCAAGATATAGACATTAACTGTTTACGATAGGTATAATAGGTACCTATATGTCGCCTAGTTTTGCCTTAGTAGATTTTAAGAAATTAAAAAAATAATACTTTTGTTTACTTTATCCGGGTGTTTTCAAAAGTACGGCATAGTTAAGTAATCAGTGTAGCCAATTTGCGTGCGTCGTTAAAAAAAGTTTACTGCGGTCAGTTTTTTGGCGATGATTAAGAATAGAATTTAAATAACTACTTGATTTTGTAGTTAATTTCATAAATATAAGCGATATTTCCTTATAAAACCGTGCGCGTGCGAAAAACCTTGATTTTTGTAGAGATTTCATGCTTAATTATCGTCACAAAATAGAACGCAGATAGCTTTTTTCAACACACGCTAATGGGACACAGGATGGAATTTCTGAATATAGTGTACTCCAGTACACTATTTTAAGAAATCCCATCCTAATAGTACAAATAAGCGAATGGTGAGAAAAAAACTAAAGCCACTGCAACTAACAAATCAATATAATTATGGAGGTTCTTTCGGTCTATGATGTTTATGTATACCTATATTAATATCAATCTCGATTATTAAAACCTTCACAATTATCACACATTATAAATTTACTAAAAAGGGGGAATGGGGGGGGGGGATTATTTACTTTTTTAGTCTTAAATAATTAACTTAGATAGGTAAATTAAACTCGGTGTCATTAATAAATAAATATTACAAAAAATACCTAAAGCCTGATGAAGCATGCGTCGCTAACTGTACCTAACTCTCAGGATACGAAACCGACTTCGATTATTTTAGTTTAATTTACGAATAAACGTCCACCTAGGACACCTAGGTTATAGTTCCACTTTTGTTGTAGTTTGCAGTAGGTACTTAGGTACTTGCACTAGTTAGGTTGGTTAGCGTATTTTAATTGTAATATGTAACCAGAGATGTTAACTATTTGAAATAAAAGCATTTCAAATGCAAATACAAAATACAAAATACCTATTTTCTATTTTGTATTTTAAATACTTTTCTCGGAAACCATTTTGTATTTTATTTCAAATACTAAAAAGTTCACGTATTTTGTATTTTTTTAAACTTTAAAATACAAAATACTTTTTGGCATTTTTTAACGTAAAACGGATTTCAACCGGATGTACCTTCATTCTAGAATAGGGTGAAACTAAATTAATTAATCGATCTATCAAATGTGCTAGGGTTCGCATTAGTGGTAGTAGTCTAACTGCCACGAATTGTTCAAACAGCGTCAGTTAACAAAAAGTTAAACTTAAGGGGTTGACAACAGCCCAATCCGCGCACAATATCTATGATGTCCGAGTAAAAACACTAAAACTATTAAAATAAAATAAAACCGTGGACTATTTGTGAAATGTGAGACGTTGGCGGTTTACACCCAAAAAACATTAAAGCCATAGAATCATTTAAGTAATAATGAATTCAAGACCAATCTTTGCAACTACTCTCATCTCAACTCCATCTTCGGTCTTTGAAATATAATGAAACCATATATATATTTAGCAGTATTCAAATAAATAGTTTTTATTAAAAAACTGCATAAAGAACATAACTTAGGTGTTGTCTGCCTCTTAAGTATTTATTGTCAAAAAAGTATTTTATTTGATTAAAAGTATTTTAAAAATACCTATTTTGCATTTTGTATTTCAAATACCTTTTTGTGAAACTATTTTGTATTTTTATTTGAAAAAGGTAAAATATCAAAGTATTTGCATTTTTTATTTAAATACATTTCAGAACCTATTTTTAACATCTCTGTATGTAACAGTGTATTTACGGACTTTAATCAACAGAGATTAAAATAAAGACGGTCTGTCAAAACCAAAATGCCGTTGATAATCGTCTATCCCTATCCTGCATTTGACATTCAACTGTGTTAAAGCGAGACATACCATAAAAATGCTTCACTATGTTTCATGAACAAGTTAAATATATGCGTTGACAATTAGGCACTTATTTATTTAAGGAGATCCAACAGCTAGTTAAACAACAGTAGAAATTAAATAGAGATACAGAGCCAATTAATGGAACTCCCAAATAAAATACTTACTGGTTAAGATTCATTATGTATTGTTATTATTTGTGAGTAGAGTGACTAGTGTGCTGTTCGTTCATTCGTGCTATCTTAATAACTAAGTATCTAAATACATTGCCAAAGTGTAGGTACCTATAATTGTGTATTGTAGACGCATGTAGTAAACTCTAAGTGAGACTTTGTGAATTTTGTGAAATATTTCAGCAGCTGTTGACACATACGTAGCAGAACACTCACTGAATTAAGAGATACTCACTATTAACAAGCGAAAAGCTGGCTTAGCCCGTCTGATAATTCCGCGATTTTCACAGTGTGTGTACACGCAATCCGGTATCCGTCATAATCTGGGACAAGCCGCGGGATTACTAGCGTCACCACTAGCGTAAACACCAACCGAAACCGAATTCGTAACCGATAAATCAAAGCACGATCGCGACGACGCTTATCCGTTAAATCCTGTCGGGATCGCGTAAAAAATACTAGTATTAAAAACAGTCTTAAGTGGGCTTACGTTCGCGGTGCGGCCCGCGGGCTCTAATCTCGGCCACTTCCCGGCACAATTTGAACCTAACTCCACCACTCTATACATCATCCGACCGCCCGCCCACCGCGCGCCTCGCTAGAACGCCACACATATGTAACCGTCCCTCTTTCTCTACCGCCCTTGCCCGCTGTCTCTCTCGCTCGCGCTGAAATCTCGTCGCACTGAATTTTCAGTGCGTGGCGGAGGGGCGCGGGGCGCGAGCGCAGTCAGCTGGCCGAACTTGCGAAAATCGACTTTTTGTCGTGACGCTCCGTGACGTCACTGTTTACTCGAGTCCGAGCCGGCACGCAACGTCATTGTGATTCTTATTGGTGATTTATGAGCTTTATGACTTATAGATTTTATTTAAATATGAACTATTATCTTTTGGGCTTAAACGATATAAAAATCAGTCATCATTGAAATGTTGATTAAGTTGATTTTCATTTCGAGTAATTTATTAGAACTGTATAGGACTATAGGTACCTGTATCTTGCAATGACTGTGTTTTCGTACGTACTATAACTATTATTTGAAAATATTTTTTAACATAGGTATATCGTCGTACCTGCGCAGAGTGCATACGACAACATCAGCTAAACATTTTTACTGCGTTCATTTAAATAGTGCAATATGTTTTCCTTAAGCGTACAAAATAATTGCAGTTTAAATCGCAGGCCGGCGTGCAGCGTCCGCAATAAATAAGGCACAACGCAAACAGATCGCGGTATTAACCGCGTCGGCGTACATAAAGAGACCGATATAAATATAAAGTTCCCGCTACCGCGCGAACTTAGCTAAACAACGCCATAATTGCCTTCATTACTTAAATTACTGAAATTATTTATTCAAAAAGCTGGCAACATTTTGGTGAGATACGCCCCGCCTACGGCGTGGTTTTGCCCAATGAAGTGACGAAGCAGTGTGCGGGGCGGGGCGCGAAACAATATGGCGGCACGCGTCGTCGCTACCTTCGGTGCGTCCGTTACTCGCCGTGCGCGGATCGGTTTGTTCCACGTGTGTCATGTTAAAAGTTCGGTTTCAATAATTCATAGAAAAACCTAATTATTAAGTGGGTAAAAACTCTGTCGTGGATGCTACGCGGGTCTACGGGCTACGTGCGGCTACGAACCGTAAAGAGTGCGCTACGCCGTACCGGCGTGGCGGCCGACGGCCGACGGCATTAACAACGGAATGTGATCGACTGTGCTAGTTGTATTAGAATGTAAGGTACTTTACCTACCTACCTAAGGTTTAAAAGGAAAAAAATATTATTTAGAAGTTTTCTTGAATTGTACCTAATTACATTTAACGTAACAACTTACTTCAAAACTTGTCGGAGTTAAGTTCAAAGCTAAAGTAATTTATTAATCACAGCCTAAACTTTTATTCAAATGGAGTTATATTATTACTTAGGTATCAGGCCGAAATCCATCAACTATGTCTCAACTAACCATTAATTAGGTAGGTAGGTACCTACTTATTATTAAGTATATTAATTAAATACATACTAACACACATCTAGTGATAAATACCTATTACCGACCATGGTAATTTAATGCAAGAGAGACAGGCATATCTATATTTTCCTATTACCTACCTAATTATTTAAAACAAATACTTATTCTACAAATAACTTACAAAAGTAAACTTATTTTAGTACATTTTGGCGATAAAAATAAGATTGAATAAGTCGCTATGTAGGTACAAACTTTTTTTTAAATACTCAAATAGGTATATAGGTAAGTAATATGAAAATCGTGAAAGTTTAAATAAGTGTAATATGAAATCATTCACAGTAATTTTATCTGTTGCGTAAATTCAAATCCTATTACCTATTATGTCAATAAATCATTATGTACCTACCTACATTTTACAAATAAAATAAACAGGATTTAGCTAACATACATACCTACATAATACTTACTCTCTAAAAAAATAAACAGATGATAAATTTACAAAAGCGTCCAGCACTTACGCGTCTTCAGTTTTCGTGGATAACTAGCTAGTTAGACAGTGAAGCCAAAAATGAACTGTCTCTGTTTCTCTCGCTACTTTCATTTAGCTACATGTCCACTACTGTGTTGAAGTACCTGCATACAATGATTATACCAAGTATAAAGTAATTGAACTAACTATAAAGATATCAGGCCTACTAATTTCGTACTAAGTTACGACATTATAAATAATAACAATGTATAGAATTCTAGAGTAAGTATGAAAGGTTATATTTTTATGTTCCATCAGACCACGGAGACAGCGTATATACACAATTCAAAAAACCGGCTAAGTGCGAGTTGGACTCGCCCACCGAGGGTTCCGCACAAAGGATGCTCCCCCATACTAATAGGGGAAAGTCGGCTATATAGTACCGCCGGTTAAATAGTACCACCTCTAGATTTCCTATTTAACAACCTATTTTACTCTGCTATTTTATGTTAAAGGCATCAGTTATTGAAATAAAAAATGACAAAAAGTCAAGAATGAACTCGAGAGAGAAAATAGTAGATTTTGGTCGGTATCGATGTAACTTTTGATGTGAATTCGTAGTTGTATAACTTGTGATCTAGATGGGTTTAAAAATACAGAGTTATCAGTATTTCACTGCAATATTTATCAGGTTGTATAACTTGCGATTACAAATTATCTAAGTTTTGTGGTTTTATATTTTAAGTTATTGATTTCAAAAAAATACCTGGTTGGTTAAATCGTACCATAGCGTCAGCTCATAGGTACGTTTTAAACAACCAAATCCACGTTTGAGTAAAAAGTGGTATGATATAACCGACTCTCCCCTACAACCTTTGATTGAGCAAAGATGATAATATTATGGCTAATGATTGTAAACATGTATCTATATTTTTGTTTGTCAATTTTAGATTGAGTCAAAATGTGATACCTAATACTGAATAGGTACATCTCGTTGTACCTATACCTAACGTCGTCAATAGTCGTCATACTTACTCAAACTCGTATCTGAAAAAAATCAGTTACGAGTTAGATTAAGTAAGACAACTATATGCTGCATTCGAGATTTCACTTGTCAGGTAATGGTACAAAATAATAATGATAATAATGAGAGTAAAATGGTTAAGCTGTTGCTTGTATCACTGAACATATCGTTGCTTTACTTAGTCTAACTCGTACAACTGAATTTTTGCAGATAGGTGCGAGTTTGGTTAGGTAAGTAGGTATTATGACGACGATAATTACCTATGTACACCTATAAAATGTATACAAATATTCCGACGGCGGATATCCGATTGTATTTAAACTACTAATACGAGTTATACGGACTACTTACGACTAATGTTGTTAACACGTAGGTAGTTAGCTATTAAACTATATTATGAAATTCAAGATGTAGGTAGGTACGTATTAGTTAGTTCATTATATTTTTAGAGCATAACCGCGGAAACTTAAACACTTCGGTCCACCAACCGTAAGCCTATATAGTCTGTTTTGTCGCTAAATGACAGTGGAATAGCCGTATTAACCCGTCAACTAACGCGATATTTTAATCGACACGTCCCACAATAATTTGTCAAACTAATCGAGCGTAGCAGATGCCTCTCAAAAAAGACCATTCGTCTAAGTACCAGAACATCTATCATACCGTGACGGCACAATACTAGCAAAATACATCGACGATTTTTGAAGGGACGTATCGTATAGCAACGAAACGGAGCAGCAATGGTAAGCGATTTATTGGGTACGCCGTATTTTGCGAGCACATAGGTAGCAGAAGTAAGATTGGGGTGGCTCCCTTCGTAATACGATATCGTAATGTATAGTGTTTATGCATTTTAGCAAGCGATTTGCATAACATCTGAATATTAAATTTTGGCAGTAAAATGGTTAATGATATTACAATTCTTTAATGATTAGGCGTCCTTTATAAATATTCTTTGTTTAATCAATCGTGTATGAAGTAATTTATAATCGAGCATAGGTACATTTCTTCATTCACGCTACATCCGAGGTAGTTAATAACGACCTGTACTAGAACGTAGTGGATAATTAATAACGTCTACATACCTATCCACTAATATTCTTAAGACAACAACCTATTATCTACTAATCTCTATTCTACGACAAACTAAAGTAGTAAGTATTCATGACTACCAATTCCAATAAGATAGGTAAATAGATATGTTAAAAAAAAATTGGCTGCTTTTTGGAAAATGATTAAACATTTAGGTAATAATACTTATTTTAATAACAATTAGACCCAATTTCACCACCCACGGTTAATTAAGCCTTCAAATTCCATACATAAAAACCAATTAACTCCGGGTTATTTGGCTACCCCGGGTGGTACAAGTGGCCCGTAGGTAATAAAATTATTTTGTATTGTTTTCGTATGTTTTTTTTGTACTTCACTTTTATAATCATATGGTAAAAATCCTTACTTAAGAATGAAAATTAATAAAGAAAGGTAATAAAAATATTTGCACCTGAACAATTGTGTACTTATTTATTAATCAATGAAACAATACAAATCTTTTCAAATACCCGTCATCACAATTTCCTTTCATAAAAATATATTCCTATTGTTGTTATGATTTTTGCACTGAGAACTGGTAATTTATACACCGGCCAGCTTATACAGCTTATACACACCAAACATCGGACGATAGAGATCTTGTAACTCTATCGCAATCGCTGCTTCTAGCGAAAGATATGGAGATAACAAGTTGAACAATTAATTGCAAGATAGAGAATATAGAGAAGAAGAAGATAATTTACTTTTACGCTTACTCATTCATTTCATACATTTACTTTATCTGCAATTAGTAGGTACTTATTGTAGGTGTGTATGTAATCAACTAATCATTTACCTCAACTCTCGTACCTATAGTAGGTACCTATATGTATAACGAATCGTACAAATTGAAGCTTCTTGAACTATCTCGTATCGAAACGCAACGATACGGTAGAGATAAATAACTCTTGGAAGCAATTCGAAAAAAAAAGTTATTAGTTTGACTTAATTTTGATATTGTACTGAAAAGCAGCTGTCAAAAGTGTCCCTACTTCCTTTATCTTTATTGTGTCTGGGTGACCAAGCGAAGCTTATAAAACAAAAAAGACTGGTAATCCAGCGTTTTTCCAGATAGTCGTTGTAGATCGACTGATCTCGAAAACGGCTACAACGGCGGTATTTATTTACCAGATTTGCTCCCAAAGCGAACTCATAACTAATATATGTATCGCCGATCATGGTGAGCGCGTCCTTCGCTGGTTACCGGACTAAAAGTAAACGAAAAAAGCTTTATATCTTATTTAACTTGCGTAGGTTTCTTTATTCGTAACATTTTGTGGAGTATAAAAGCAATCAAGGATCAGAAGGTGGGTTCGGGAGCGGAGCCCCCCACACTAAAAGAAAACGAAAACAACTTGACTTCTTAATAACTTCCATATATTAAAACAAAATTTGAAAACATGTGTGCATGATTTTTCCCATTTCGTTCCGTGATGATCCCAGTTAACACAGAATCGCCTTACAGCAAAGCAAATCCTAACAGTGACCGGCTGACAAGACAACATGCCTTAGGTAAGACGACGATATGACATGTATGAACAGCGCATGCTGTAACGGCCATAAAGATTAACGAGATTACTACTAAGAACATAAGCCGCAGGCCGTCGGCTGAACTTGACCGACCATTCAACTGTTCGGGCTGATATTCACAATGTAGGTACCTAATACGAGTATGTATTGAGCACGTAAGTATATGTAGTGCAATGCAATGCAAGTTGTGGCCAGTTGAGTATAACCTAAATAATAATAATAAAAATAAACAACGCAGGGCAGCTTGTGGCGAGCTGTTGGGGAGTAGCGACCCCACGTACCTGAGCGCTCCTGGGGGACTCCGTCGTCCGACCAAGTCCTCCGCCTCTGGCTTGCCTTAACCGGCCGTCCAGAGTGGGGTCGCGAGAGCTGTGTTCTCGAGGGTAGATGTGGAAACCTAAGTGGCGAGTTGGCTATATGTTTAAAGTCCAGTGACACCTCTCTACCCCCAGCCCTCATACCGGTGTTGCCCTCGAGCCATCCTAGATGTCGCTTTTTGTGGGGGCCCATCTTATGTGGGCGAGTCACCGTCTGCCGGAAATAAAATTGATTACCATTTTGTTAGGCAGACGTCCGATTTTTTTCTTCTCTCCATAACCCAGTATTTAGTCCACCACTTTCACCTAATAGTCCAGTATATTTTAGATTCCATTAAATCTCAATAGTCTATACACCCTGGCGGGTGCTGCCTCTGCGTGCGTCCCATGACTCGGGCAGGTGCAACATCCGCTCGGTGTACCCCTTACATTTCATTAAATTGTCGAAAGGGCCTCTGCGTGTTGGCTTCGGCTCCGCGTACGCCTCCCAAAGGTCCGGAACACCATTGTTCCGTGATGGGAAAGACATAAAAATAAAAAAAAAGCCCATTTATTCCATAACCAAATATGAAAAGAAATAACAGTTGTGACTACTTAAAAGAAAAAATAATTTAAAAAGAACTGTATTATTTTTAACTATTATCCTAAGATTTTTTCACTTAGGTGGTTAGGACCCCTCACGGGTAAAGGCCTCCTGCAGCTGTAGCCATCTCTCTCTATTTTGTGCTGTTTTTGGCCAAACGGTATCTATTCGTCGGAGTTCATCGGACCACCTGGTGTTTGGTCTACCGTGTCTTCTTTTACCGTCTGGCCCTTTCCACATCGTGACCACCTTCGTCCATCTCTCGGCGTGCATTCTGGCCACATGGCCTGCCCATTTCCATTTGGACTTTAAACAATAATCTAATGCATCTATTATTTTAGTCTTCGCTCTTATCTGGCTATGTCATATTTTGTCTTTCGGTCTAATATTCATAATACTGCGTTCGATAGCTCTTTGGCATGTTCTAATTTTGTTTTTTGCTTCTTCGGTATATTTCCAAGTCTGGCTGCCGTATGTCATCGTAGGAAGTAGGCAAGAGTCTATCACTTTCTTTTTTAGTTTGAGTGGAAGTTTACTTTTCAGTATCTCTTTCATATTCCAAAAGGAATTCCAAGTTTTTTTAATTCTTCTGTCTATTTCTTCTATGTTGTTCGATGATTTAAATGATATTTGTTTACCTAAATACACGAAGTTTTCTACGTATTCTATCTCTGAGTCTTCGACAACAATCGGTGTTTCGTTCGAATTCGTCAGCAGCTTCGTTTTTTGTAAGTTAAGTTCTAGACCTATTTCTTTGCTAGCTTTACTTAGAGATGATATTATATATTGCAGATTTCCCGCTGTTTCCGCGATGAGCACGATGTCGTCTGCGAAGCACAGATGTGTTAGCTCTGTTGATGAAATTCTAATGCCTCTATTTTTCCATTGTAGAGTCTTAGTCAGTCAGTTCCGTCCTGCAGCACATAACCTAAATACTTACTGCAAATACTGCAGCGATACGTGTAGTAGATTGTATATCAAGGTTACTCTTAACCCATTTTTGCCGAGGCTATTTATTATAGTCGCGGATAAAACGGGTATTTATGTCTGAGGTATATATTCTGCTTTTCACTTAGATTGTAAGGAAAAAGCTTTATTTATTTTAAAGTTTTATTTCACTTTAAACCGTTGAAAATGAAATGTCCAAGCTTGCCATGCTTGGGCGCCATCGTTCGCACCCGCCGCGCCGCGCCCCTATTACGTTATGCTCTAGAGCATAAAATGCCTTTTTTATGTCGCCTAGCCTGGCTAGCCTCGACCAAAAATCGAACTTTTCGAGCAAGAGAAGTTTAAAAAAAATGTTATTATCGGTCACTGTCATCTTTTTGAACCGATAAAGAAGTGAAGTTCCTACAAGAGATCCAATTTTAAATAAACGATGAATTTTGCCGACGTAGCGCAAAGAGTTTCAAGTGGCAGAGACCCGGGAACAATGCTCGTAGTACAGAAGGCCACTGGGATAGAAAGGTTCTCGAGTACCGACCGGGTACCAAAAAAGCGCAGCGTGGGAAGGCCTCCGGTAAAGTAGACCACCGATCTAGTCAAGACGATTTTTCATCCTACTCCAACTACCTACAATATGTCATCAGAGACACGTCTAATACACAAGTACTTTTCGTATGATACTTTATGTTTAATATTCATATGATTACTCACAAATAAAGTGCAATAGAGATATGTGTAAAAGCTGATAATAAGATTTGGATGTACGAGTAGTATGTAAGTACTCGTACAGCAAAGAAATAATCGCTATTCGTTTCTGTGGTTACCACTTTTTAAACTCTACCTTAGCTACCTGGAACCGATGTATGTAGATACTATTCATATATTTTTCACGCACTTTAGAAACGCGTGTGTACGAATTCACAAAAATATCAACTCTTCAAACTCTCACATTATGTAACTGCGCTTTATATAAAACTCCGCGAAATACGTTAATTATAAACAATACCAGTACTACCGGTACGATCTGCTTCTGAATGTAGGTACCAACCAACTGTATGTTACTACATTACATTGCCTGTTTGATTTCCTCACTATCTACTGTGGGTAAATCAAACAGGCCGAAATTATAATTTGACCCATATCATATAACATAATCGTTATCGGTAGAGCCATAAATAATTAAATAATATTTTAATAAAATATATATAATTTTACTAACGTTTTCGATTGCGAACGTCATTGATAAACTGATCATATAAGTCGGTACGTACGTACTGTAAAGATTATAAGGAGATCTTTTATTCGCCCAAACTTTTGAAATAATTTCATTTCAGTATTATATTATATAAACATTTGATGCGTTTTTATTAATAGTAAAATGTTTACGTTGATAATCAAGACTAATCCGACCAATCAGTTCGTAAAAGCCACGCGGCTAGAATATGTTGATGTCAACCTCAGCCAATCTTTTTCCGGGACCACACGGGGACCAAGTCACCCTCGAAACGTCGGAGGTTAGTTTTCAAAGTTCTACGAGATAAAGTCCCGTTTATGTAAACTTATAATGTGCGAAAATCATGAAAGATAAATCAGTGTTAAGTAGATATGTATTTAGTAAATAAAAATACCTAATTAGATGTGTTCCAATTATTCCAAAATATTGATGTACCTATGTATCAATATTTTGTTGTTTTGTTTGTCTCATTTTCATACTACCCATAATAATATCAAAGCAATAAAAAGCATCCTCTTTTAATTATAAACTGAAAATTGCAAAATAGGTACGTTAAGATAGAAACAGGCTGTTATTATTTATTTAATCTAATGGGGTACGTGCGTCTACTGTAATTTGTCTTCAAAATTCTGTTTAACGCTCATTACTTAATTTATTCCATTTGAATATTCAACGCTTGGCTCCTTCAATACTCATTTAATTTTCTAATATAGGAAGTCGCTTGCTAATATTTTGTTAAAATCGGTCCTATTGTAACGTCTTGGGACAGGGTGGCAACGTTTTTAACGATTAATCTGGGATAGTACCTATCTGGTTGGAGATGTCATACTAATCGCAATATAACGGTGTAGGGAATTTGTATATCTATTTATTAAGCTGGAGGATTTGGGCAATATATAAAAAGACAGAAGAATAAATAAAACAACAAAAGTTCGACTCATGAAATGGCTCGTATTTCCTATACTACTCTTACCGGTTTCTAATCTAATCCGGTCATTACAATTACGGTACAAGACTACAACTGACGAAAAATCGATGTCCTTGAGATGTGGTGCTGGAGACGTCTACTGATGATCCTTTGGTCAGCTTTCTGGACTAACATATATTGAAGGATCTCTCAGTAAAGCTACTCTTTCATCGACTGTAGATATACGAATACTTAAATTTTTTGAAAGAATTTTAGGAGATATAAAATTAAATTTTAAATAATCTAAAATAACTCATAACAAATCAAAGCATTCTAGTGCAAAGTGGTGGCAAAACTAAGCTTACCCGCAGACAGACAGACAGACATGGGGAAATTATAAGGGTTTCGTAGTTAACTAAAAAGGAAAGTATCGGTAAGTTAAACATTTTCAAAACGAGACTATCCTGCCGATAGAGTTTCATAAAGCATGGTCACTGCAAGACTGGGCTATATGATCCCTATTATTAATCATTTCATTGCCTTAACGAGCCGAAATTATGCAGATTCCAGTTATTGTTCGCACAATGGCCATCTTTGCGGGGCTCGGCGCTAAGATAAAGGCTTTGCGTTAATGCCGCTCTTAGCGACGCGTTTTATTGTTACTTATGCCAGGTTAAACTGTATGATTTTAGGGCGGACCGTTTAATGTAAAAAAAATAAAGTCTTTAATTATTCTTAGCTAAGTATGTACTTAACTAACATACGCACGCTGTTGCTAGCCGAGATTCCAGTTACGAGTCCATACCTAAGTGCAATAAAAAAAGCCTAAAAAATCTCAAATAAAATTCTGCTGTTAATTTATACCTAGCACCGGAGAAAATTTTGCTTTTCCTATAAAATTACGCTTCATTTTAAAAAGGATATCATGACCAGTATACACACCAGGTTCCTAGAGAAAATCCTCTACCTTATGTTATTTTATTGTATATATTTAATAGTCAAATGGGATGGTACCACTCATGTCTCTGCTATACAAATGTGCTGTGTGCGTGTGTACATAGTTAGGTATTTACCAACTAATTTATTAGTCGGTAGGTACGAACCAGTCAAACTAATGTTTCAATTACTTTAAGGGGCTCTTTGATTCGTACTGTTCCGTTCTCTAGTTTACGATTGCGCCTGAGTATTGCTATTCGCTAGAATACGGCGTAAGTTCTCACAACAGCAATTGCAGGCTAATCTAATAGATACTTAGCTGTCGTGATTGTCAGGATTTCACCGCCTAACTAATTAAACTTAATTAATATTACTGCTTAGCAAACGCATTGCCATTACCATGTAATCTAAATAATTTATAACTAGCTAGGTAGTGATGCATTTTATTGTGGATACAATCAATACACATACAATAAAAGAAAAACGTTCATACATGTAATTCTACCAGACGATTATTAAGTAACAAGCAGCGCCGCGGGGCTAGTCGTAATATTGATTTTAGTCCAATCCGCAAAGGGTCTAGAACACAAAATTCCTATTTTTTTTGTTCACGGACTACTTATTCCATGCGGTTTGGCCTTCCACCATATGAAGATGATTAACGAACCTAACCGACCTAAATATACCGACCGATATAAAAAGTGATAATTTTGCATTCTAGACTGTTCGCCGTGTAGGTAAAAACCTAAAAAGCGACGTGGCCCTTTTATGGACCTTGTAATGCCTTGTAATGTTATGCCTTCTAGTCATTGTGAGACTATCCCGTGCCGTGGGCACATATGACATCTAGCTTTGTCGCAATAACATACGTATTATGGATGACTCACCGGGACGTGACCGGGCCGGGCCGATCTGTCAGTTTCTATAGAAAAACTTCACGTGACCACCGAGGGCTCCGAACTATCACGTGATTCTATAGAAATTGACACATTGTCCTGAGTTCTAGTGTGAGTCATCCTTTATACCTACAACTTACGTGTGCTACGCCGTAGCAAATGGCAGGGTTTCTCTCTCCATCTAAAATTGCCCGTAGCGTAGGTGCGTAAAGTATCAAAAATCTATAAATTGAAAGAGATGTCATATACTACAGAAAAAGTGACCAAGGTCCCCGGTGGTGAAAACATGAATCAAAACATTTATTATGTTTAATAAATGATTTAATTCATGCTTTATAATTGTAATTTTATCAAAAATCTGATCATACTCGTAATTATTATTTGAATGAATTTCAGATGTACTTGTTGAACGTATTTACGTGTTGTCTTCTACACAAAATTGAATCATAAAAGACAAAAACGTTTAACAAAACATGAAAACCGACTTCAATGAAGTTTAAAAAAAAACATTTTTATATGCGCTACCAACTGATACGTTTTAAGTCAACTTTAAGATTATTCCTGATAATAATCTCTAATCAATTGATTGATTGAGTAATAAGAGACTGAAGTCAAATCAGTTTCTAATCCTACATTAAAATCTTAAAAAGGTGAACTACTACAAAGAGTAGAGAAGGATCTGAATAAAGATTCAGGATTATACTTCACTCTTTGATTGGATCAATTATAATAGGAACTGCCTTCATTTAAATACACTTGCAATTCTTGCCCTTTAGTCAAATGGCTAATTTAATTAGAGAACAATCAATAAAGTCCCACTAAGGAGCAATCACACGCACCGTAAACCCCGATAGTTCGTTACTTCCGCTACATATACTTAGTGCGTTCAATTTATAGCTTGTGTTATTGCTGCGTCGGGAATTAGTTACAGTGCGACGTCTAGGTACTTAGTTTTGGTAATCACTTCACAGTAATTGTCGATATTTTTATTTCATGAGGTCGGAATTTTAGTTGGACAAGAACTATAATGGAGTGATACAACAAACTGGGCCAGCCATAGCGCCATATAACGTCGGGTCCACTGAAAATCAGCGTCGATGTACTATGGTGCTTCGACAAATGCATTCTTTTTCGGACAACAACACTATCAATATGTTCAGTGTGTTCTTTAGTTATTGTTGTGAAAGGTCTTATGTTAAATCTAGATGTTATACCTATCACTACAATTAAAAGATTGCATAATGTTGTTTCAAATAAAACAATTTTTATTTCATTTTATTTTATTTACATGCGTTAAAGATTTTGTAGCAGAAATACTCGTTTAGGTTTACGCTTCAAACGAAACGGATTCAAGTACCTATAGGTTATATGTAGGTAGGATATTAATTAAACCTAACTAGTTGTACCTAATGAACAAAAATTGTTTCGCAACGTTCATTTTTCCAATATTCCGCAGTGTAATATTATTTCTTTTCATTTATTTGCCTCCCTTTTTTGACTTAGAAAAAACGGGCGGCATATAGATATTTGTGAGAACGCTCATATATATCGGAGCGTTCTCACAAATATCTGAACATTCCTGTATGAGTACCTACCTACCTATCAAAAACTTCCTCAAAGCAAAATACAAATTAAATTAAAACGCCTATGATTTTTTGTAGCATATTGTGCACCTAGAACCAAATACCTAACAAAACCATAAATTAAGCTAATCCAGCACACCGCAGAATATCAATCTATCCGCAAATGTGACAAAATTAGCGTGTAATGTCCCCAATACAATTATGGACGCCCTCTTTTCCCGCCAAAATATTATCCGGCAAAACTAGAGATGGGACCGGCTACCGTCAGGCACACGTCAAACACGCGCACGCCACGCGTCGGACCCCCGAGGACGGAACCCTTGGTATTTATTTAACGTGACGATCTTTGGAACTCGTGTCATCGGACCAACGCCCTTACTAATTCAGTTTAGATTTCATCAGTTCACATCGTAAAACAAATACTTGATTGCATTGTATTTTAATTGATCAAAGAGGCATGATATTGTAGCCATTTAAGAGTTTAAAATTTGGAAAAAATACACTCATGAATATTTGTGTCAAAGATGATAACCCCCTTATACTCATATTAAGAAACAGAAGAATGAAATACAAACATATTTTAGCTGCCTCACTAATATCAATATGTGTGTGTGTGGGCAATGCAAAACTTCTTGTTCCATATTATACCCAGTAATCCCACTTGATAGAGTTGATAGTTTTGGACTCGTTAATAAAATAGATCTCCTACCTTTATATTTAGAGACCTCCTAGTTTGGTACCTAGGTACTTGTGGTATAAGTACCTAACTACAAATATTTTTTTGTAAAAAAAACCGACTTCAATTGGCCTTCCCGGTAAAAGCAAAATTTTGAGTTAGTTAGTTTGAGTTAACCAGTTTCCTTCAAAAATATAAAATTCACCTACCTTTTACCTTTGAATATTGAGGAGTTTTCTTAATGTGTCATGGCTTCCATCATTAGATCTCAAGGAAGATCAAATAACTACCTTGTAGACCTCCAAGGTCACAAACAATATAAGAATGTCAGAAATCGGATGACAGAGCTGGAAATTATCGAGCAGTTTCAATATGATATACCTGGTCTTCAACATCAGGTCCACTGCAGCGAAATGATGGCTTCAGTTAGAAAATGCCCCAACTAATTATGGAAACCCTCCAATCACGATCGACGTGATTGTCTGAATTCCTCAAGAACTCCATCATCAGAATAGAAATCAAATCAAAAAGATGAATTTCACAACTCAGATGATACGTAGAGCTAGGTTTACCGGTCAGTTTCACTTTGCCATCCCTGGTCTTCATCATTATCCACTCCACAAAAATGTTGATCCCCCAAAAAAATGTTCAAGTTACTTAAGGAAACCCTCAAATCAAAATATGTGTCCCATTAAAATTTGAGGAGTTCGCTGAATTCTTCATGAATTCCACCATCAGAAATTAATGGAGCAATCTGGAACCATCTACTTTCAGATAAACAAATAATTTTTAAAATCAGTTCAGTATTGACAGAGTTCTGAAGTAACAAACATAAAAAAAAACACAAATTGAGAAGCTACAATTTTTTGAAATTTTGGATAAGTCGAAAATAACTATTTTCGACTTATCCAGTATGAGCAGATACGGGCGACTAAATAGTTGGGTAGGTATTATATTTTTTTATTCATGTAGCGTTACTTAATTAAGAACAAATATCACTCTTGAAACATTTTAATTTTCCAATATTTAAGTTACGATCTTACACCCACAATGATTTTTATTTCACAATAACAAAGGCATTAAAAGCGTATAGAGCCGGCCATACATCAGCCTCCATTCTAATGGTAATTCAGCGCGATATTGTGTCCCTCCATAACAAATGTTTATTTTATACACAACGCCGTACAATAGTGCGCAAATACCTAGACACTATGGGAGATGCGATTTGGATGGTAATGCCACCAGAAATAATAATGGGCGTGTGGTAATTCTGTGTGTTTGCCCTGCGCCTGCGGTCGCCGCGCTGATTTTCATATTGGTTTCATTAGGGTGTGATTTAATAAAAAAAGAGTTTTTAAAAATAAGTAGAGAAAACTATACCTTTTTGCCGACTGCCGAAGGAGGATTATATTTTACGAGCATACGCAGTAGGTATATAGTTACATTCAGATGTATAATTATTTGGAATGACTTTAAGTTATAAGACTTATAAGGTATAATTAGCAAGAACATATCATTTTCTGCCCTCAAAAAGCCAATTTCAGGCCGCTACGCTAAACATATCCGCCGCTTGCCGACTGCTTCGTGCAGAAAAATAGTGTAGGTACCTACAGTGCGAATAGGAGGAAATTTGCAGTGAGTGGCGATAGAATAAAACACGACCGAAGGGAGTGATTTGAATCGACACGAGTTGCGAATAGGTAATTCGTACGACGTTTTACAGTCCATATGGCCCTTTGAATTTTTGACATAAGCACATAAAGAGCTCGTTATCGCACTAATGCGGTTATATTACCGCATATGTACTGCAAAAATATATATTGCAGATGCTGATAACTATGTGAATTTGCGCAACCCACACATACGCAATTTAAAAAAGGCCTTTTATCATATAGAAGTTATACACCTTGATAGGTACCGTTTGTCCATATCTGTCACATTTTACAACATATGTTTTTCAGGCTTTTTATTGTTTGTCATTATTTGTGTGCATTTATTAGAATAAGTGTATATGTTATTACTTATAAACTCTTCGCATAAAGCAACAAACAGGTATTGTTTTCATTAACTTATTCACCTCCCATATTATTTTTCTTCATTTTCTATATCCTCACAAACAATAAACTTTATAAAGACAATACCAATACTAACAAAAGGATATAGCTAAGATAGAATAAAGGTACGATATAGGTAATATATGTACCTATTTAGTCGGCTACGTGCTACATTTAATATCATTTAAAGGTGCGGGCACCTGCCAGCCCTAACACCCATGCATATTCATGTGGTGATTAATCAAGCCACCTACAAGTTGCTGCGCTCCTGGTGAGCGATCCCGAAATTAAGATCGGGAAATTGTACTGAGGGAAATTAGTTATGTTTCGTAATAAGTATGTGAAAGGGTTTTTGGCGTCTTAGTTGACTTATAGTTGGCAGGTGACGTAGTTTTTAAAGGAAACCTTAAACAAAACCAAAATCCAGTTTCCAAATTTACAAATAGGTATAAAAGTTAACTAGCTTGATAAATACGGATATAATATGAGAATATTTGAGTAATAAAATAACTCAGTAACGTTGTAACAAAGAACTATAATTCAACTTTTAATTTAACAGCGTTTTATTAACACGTTCGTTCAACTAAAGAACAATACGTTTAACCTACAAAAAACCAATGCAAAAAAGTGATTTATGATGAAGTGCATGTCGCGTGCCCACGATTTTTTATTACTTTTATAACAAAAATATTTAACAATGTCACCGCAAAAGTCTTCGATGAAAGGCAAAAAAGTATTAGCATACATAACGCATATTAAAAAGCGCATAATACCTACATCTGTCAGTGGGCGGGCACGCCGCATATGGGATTTATGCTAATATTTGACTACGTTCATATTGCAAAAAGCGCAAAATTACCCATTTTAATGTATGTAGCCATTCGTTTCGTACCTAAATATCTAAGATATTGTTTAGCTCAATAAACAAAAGGTTTTATAATAAAAAAGTTTTTAAAACTTTACAATCCTATTTTCACCGCCTTATTTAGTAGGTATGTCTTTGGCATATCTCGATACCATGGGGTCCCGGACCTTTGAAAGGCGTGCGTGGGGCCGAAGCCAACAGCGCAGAGGCCTTTTAAGACACTTTAATATAAGGCAAGGGATACACGTGGCGGATACCATCTCCGAGCGCACAATATGATACACCCGGAGATGGTCCCCGCCAGGTGCAAGGACTATTGAAATGCGGCACATTGGCTGCGATGGATCTAAGGTCATTGGGCTATTGATGTGAATGTTGGATGGTCTGGATATTGGGTTATGGGAGGAGACTAGCGGACGCCTGCCGTGACAATCAGTCTCAAATTGTAATAGGCAGGCGGTGACTTGCCAACTCATTTAGTGGGCCCCACAATGGCCACACGCACAGTGCGACAATGGAGCAACACTTCGGAGCGTCTGAGAGGTTGTCGAGAGGTGAGTCTGCGGTAGCCACATTCCGGTGATCCGTTCAGCGGGCCGCCGGCGTTATGACATTTTACACTTCCAACCTGGAGCATAGCTCCCGCTCTTGCGAATCCACTCTGGCCAGCCAGCTAAGGCAAGCACAGATGTGAGGGCCTTATAAAAGAACCCTCTGTAATAGGGGTCCGCGGTGTCGCCACTCACCGTCAGCTCGCCACAAGCTGCCCCCGCGGGTATTATTATTTTATTTTATTTACGTGAAGGCCGAGAAGGACAAGTCCAGTAAGTACCTAGAGTGGGCTCACGAGATAACCGCCATATGGGTGACTCGACGATCATTGTCCTGATAGTCGTTTCAGCGAGTCTCATAGCGAGGAGTCTCGACCAACATATTGAGAGACTCTCGCTAGGTGGCTGGATCATGCCGGTAATCCTGGACACGGTGCGTATATTTACATATTATAGTCCGGCCGGCGGTGTTCCCTTTCTCTGCGGAGTGCGGCCCTAACCACCGGTAGCCTGGGCCCCGCCCTGATGCTGGCGGCACCCTAGGTTAGGTTTTTTATAATTTGTTTATGTGTATTTTGTATTGTTTTTGTATGTATTTTTGTATTTTACTTTTATAATCATATTATAAAACGGGTTCTCGAGTGGAGACCGCGGCTCGGCAAACGCAGTGTGGGACGTCCAGCGACAAGGTGGAGTGACGATATTTCTAGGGTAGCAGGTCGCGGCTGGATGCGGGAGGCCCAAGATCGAGCTCAGTGGCGTGTAAGAGGAGAGACCTACGTCCAGCAGTGGACTAACTTAGGTTGATGATGATGATGATGATGATGAATCATATTATAATAAAAAACCCTAACCTAAGGATGATAATAAATAAAGAGATTAAAATACTATTGCAAAAAGTATCTTAGCAATAAGAACTTCAAAATGAACATCACCATCGTTACTTAACACGCTAATGAACGTAAATATGTCAGGAGTTCGTCGATCGGGGTACCGGCGTTTGTACTCTTTCGCCGCTTCAGCAGCATTGCCGTTGCAGAAGCCGTACACGACATTAATATTACTTACTCATACTTATGTGACACAATAAAGGAAGAGTAAGTATCGTCAAATTTACTCACCTCACCTCTAACCTTAACCAGTAACCTTCTTGCAGTGAATTCATAGTTGTTAATGGAAAACTCTTTACTAACGAAAATTAATAAAGGTAATAACATTAAGAGGTAATAAAATCTTTTATTATATTCAATATCTCAAAAACTGTAAGACTAAAGACACTAGTTTCTTGGAGAAATTAACTCGAGCCAACCTGAACAATCCCCTCCCCTTAAAGTTAACGAAAAAAAAACAGGGTGTATGCAGTTTTTCTCACTATAATTTCCACATACGTAATTAACTGGTATTTATCAAAATACTACTAATAAATATCTCACCATTAGTAACTTTTTAAATCACAACAATACACTCGTCTCCTCTTCTAGCTATTTCTTGCCAAGCAAGTCTGATATGCATAGGTGTTCTTCGCATGCCGGTAATTCTTATTGGCCGCCCTTTTATTTCATCACACCGAAGACATTATCTCAGATAACTAATACCTACCTTTCCAGTGCATTTTAACCCCTAAGAAACAAAAGCGAATCTTGACACTTACATCTACGTTTATCACACGACGGCAAGCGGCAGCCGCGTGCCGCGTCAGAAAGAATCGAGCAGCAATCTGTCAGTCGTCAGCGTCAAAGCGCTTCGGTCCCTGGAGACAAACCGATTGACGCGCGGTGACCTGGCTAATTTGACACCCCGGGTTAACCGTTAGATAATGTCAGAAATAAGTAAATTTGTTGTAAACATTCTCAGATCTTCGATATAATAATAGTTGGTACCTACAGCTACCTAACAATATAGAACTAGAAAATCATACTAGGTAACTTTATCCATTTGTGACCATTTAAACCATTCAAGTCTAATCACGGCACGTTGTCGTTATGCCTCTACGAGATATTTTCGCTACATACCGTCCCCCATGTTATTTCCTAGGACGTATTGCTTCGACAATTTCTCAGCGTACCATGCTCAATAATAATCTAAATAAACCCACTTTGCATTAGTCCGGTATACTTTTTTACGATTTTGCGCAACTTTTTGATACGATATTGAAGCAACTACCTAACATGGATCCTGTTTACTTTTTTAGCATAAGTAGGTATTACGAAGCATGCTCGAAGGAGTAAATATTTGAGGCTTTTTGATAATCAAAATGATATCAAACCGGTATGGAAGTTATACATATGTGTTGAAAAATGAGTCGTCTAAGGAATAAATGAAGCGCTTTTTTCCACTTTCATATATTTTTTTCGAAAAAATGGAAGGTACATTTAGCTAAAGCAAATTTAAGAAAAAATTTGCCGAAGGTTAGCAGATTTATTTGGATATGAATAAAGTATCTACATGTCACGAAAATTAATATGCAAAAATAAACTACATTTCATGCCTAATTAACGTGTATGAAAATAAATTAGGTGCTATAACACTTGATGACTTGATACTAAAAAATCAAGTAACAATATTGTATGAATCAACCACCTCGCAAAACAAGCTACTTATGTAAGAATTGTGTCTTTGGTTACGAAATAATAATATATACTTATGAAAACTATTTTTTTGCAATACCAATAGGTACTTCAAACTATCTTAGCAATTGCAATTTATATGCGTTATTTCATTATTAACGATTTTCACTTTAATACCGGACTCTTAAAATTCGGTACCTACTTATGAACTTTAGATTATGGCTTCCTACTGGCTGCGCGATTATCGTAAGTATTTAAATAAATATTCTGTATTCAGAAAATCAGCTCCATTCCGCCTACCCGCCCAAAAAAAGTTAAAACGAAAAGCTTACTACGTATATATAAACAACAACTGAATTGTACAAGGATTTCACTCGGATAATCCATTAAAATTGCCAAAAAAGCGACTGGCGATATAAAAAAAAGTGATTTCACATATCACCGGGTGCGAATCCATTTTAGTTGTTGCAGAAATGAATTCTGTCAGTGCACACACATTCGGCGAGTGGCAGTTTAACCGTTTGGGAACAAAAAGAGAAAGGGTAATATTTTCATTGCGTCGATGAATGGGTCGGGTGTGTACTCAACGCGCTGGAAAATATGTTCGGAGTTCCGTCGCTACTTGATGGCCGTTTGAGGGGGGACTCGGAAATGTTTGTGTAGTGTTTTCGGGCTATCAAAAACTTGTTATGTTCCGTTTTGTTAGTTATGAATGAAAATAAGTAAATGGTTGATGGAATAGCCTAAAGCTTAAAATCGTAAAGTCATCCCGAAACAATGTGCGCATATTGGGTCTTTTAAACTGGACCACTTCGAAAGACAATTAAAGTCTACCACAATTACTACTTATTTCTTCATGATACGTCCATGAAAAAGACTGAAGAAGTAAATAAAATCTTTCCTTAGTAATTTCAAATAACATCATTTAATCGGCAACACTAAAGCGCGCTCAAAAGCATACCGGCATAGGAACGGACCCCGCATGTCTGGCAGTACTGCACTTGTTCGATATCGTTCGCGGCAGGCTGAGCTGTAGCACTTGCTATCATGCCCAGCCTCCTTAGCATAACCTGTCAAAAGGCGCGTCTCTTCATACATACCTACTTATAGTACTACTGGTAATAAACGAGACTTGATGTGTGAACTCGCGCCTCCCGCGCGAAGTTATGCTAGAGCGCCTGGTACTTCCTCATTCTCTCCTTGAAATGTCTTTTCGGAAAAACATTTTTTTCGGGTTCCAGCTTTTTATGTGATCTATCTTCTATTTTTTGCTTGTCTATCCTACAGCAAAATGACAGCCTTAACTAACCACATCCACTTACCAAATCATAAGAGATAAGATATCGAGCCCCTAGGATATATATAGACATATACCTCGTTTTCTTAGCATTAGAAATATCGTACATTGTCGTCTAGTAAGTCAGTGAGCTAACTGTTGGCGTAACATACGCATATAAAAAAAAATACTAGTAAGTAAGTATTTTTATTTATTCTGATTACAACGCGCCATGGTATGGCGAAATATGATCTAACTATAGAGCCACCTGTGGTCGAATAGGAGACAACTTACCTAACTTGAAGTAGAACGCTGTAAGGTTTTACACGAAGCCATCAGTGCCATCGTGATGCAGCTACTGCACAATAGAGGGCGCTAAACACAAGTTCAACTCCCAAGCCCTGTAATTCGCAGGAAATCTAGCAGTTGCCTCCCCATACAGTACTTACGGAGTAGGAGATAAGATCCACATTAGAACATCCGACCCCAGTAATTCGCGGGCTTGGGTTTTAGAATGGAGCGCTTTTTCGCATGACGTAGCCTACTCAAGTTTTATTTTTATTTTTATGAAATCATAAATGTATATATCTATGTATTATAAATGTATTATAAAATCATGTTTTCATAATCTATTTTGAGTACTTCTCTACTTCTCTCTAATTCAAAAGAGGGCCTAAGGTGTGAACAAATAAATCTTCAACACATAACGTAGGTCACACTGAAAGTTTCTGGATTCTCAGAAACTCTATTAATTATGCGACTATTTTTTTAATCCCCACCTTTCCTAACTCTTTCTGACAACGTGAACAAATTTTCAGTAGAAACGAACCAACCTGAGAAGCTGATGGCCCATTTTTCCTATGTCACTTTTTGTATGTAAATTTTGGGTTCTCAGACGTTTCTATGGGGTTTGTTCGAGTTCATTGAGATTATAACTTTTTCAGAAAAAGTGTTTATACTTAAAGGATTTTTTTCTCGTGACTCATTTGGATATTTAAGGTTCTCCAAATTTGCTGATTGGCAACTCTTTTGTAAATCTCCATTATTCACCGTATACCTAAACGCGATTTGAAATTAAGGATTACGTGTTGAAAGACGTACATCTCAATACTCGTCCATAAGAAAAAAACGGAAACAATGAATTGTGTAATATCTACTACAAATAGTCCGACAAGAAGTACTAGTAGTAATTACAAAGAAAAACCTGGCTAAGAAGAATTTTTCCGTGGTGGAATCCTGAGATTGTGAATCTTAGGAAAGAAACACGGGCTGTCTTCTATGATGCCAAGAAGACAAAAGACTTCGAGCATTACACGCGCAGACTGACAGAATACAGTAAAGCTGTGAGAAAAGCGAAAAGGAAAGCTTGGAGGAACCACTGCGATCAAATGGAATCCATACCCGAAGGTATGAGACTCACAAAAGCGCTAGCTACTACAAAGTCAGTCCCACTTACTTCCATTAGAAGAAGTGATGGTACGATCACAGTGTAAGGACTCTATACAGTGAGTCAGCTCCGGCGATTTTCGGGTCAACGATGGGGGGTGTGCGGGGAAGCGGGCGGAGGGGGATTTCCTCACAAACTCCATACAGATTGTGAGGTCTATTTTCCGGGCTGTCAAGATAAACGATAAAGATAAAAAAGAACTTTATTGCATTATCAACTTAGGTACAATAATTAATTTAGCCGAGGGCTATGCATAGCAGTGAGTGTACAGAAGTTGCAGGGGTCCCCGCACTAGGCAAGGCCTGTATCGCGGGAGATCAGTTTTAACAGTGGTGTCATGCCTTAAACTAAATGTGAACAGAAGAATAGGAAATTTAGGGTTTTAATTTAAACTTAGCAACGCTTATAATAAAACCTATAATAAAAGTAATAGTATTTTGATAGGTGAATTAATAACATAGGTAGGTACGCCATTTGTTAGCTGAAATTTGTCAGGAAATCAGTATATTTGTAACTGCGACGAGTTTATTGTTAATTTTAAAATATTGTAAAAACTGACGCTATCTTGTATTTTGTAAGGTTTACTCCTATTTGGGTAAAAATCGATACCTGACGATCCAGCGGCGTCCCTAATATGAATCTAGAGTCAAAGTTGTAAAATATTGTAAAAACCGACACCATCTTGGATTTTGTAAGATTAACTCCGATTTGGATAAACATTGATATCTGACCATCCGCTAAGGCCCGTATCATGAATCTGGACTCAAAATTGTAAAATATTGTAAAAACCGACGCCATCTTGGATTTTGTAAGATTAACTGCGATTGGGATAAAAATCGATATCTGACCATCCGCTGGGGCCCGTAACATGAATCTGGACTCAAAATTGTAAAATTTTGTAAAAACCCATGCCTTCTTGGATTTTGTAAGATTTACTCCGATATGCATAAAAATCGATATCTGACGATTCGGTTGATGAATGTAGATCCAACATTGTGAAATATAAAAAAAAATCTGATGCCATCTTGGATTTTTTAAGATTTTTTAGTTACTATATGGTCAGATCGATATCAGACTAATGTTTTTGCAATATTCATGTTATAATTCCCGCAGGATCCTTAGATATCGATTTTTATCAAAATCTGAGTTAATCTTATAAAATTCAAGATGGCGTAGGATTTTACAATTTTGACTCTAGATTCATAATAAGGACCCCACTGGATCGACAGATAGATACCTAGATAGGACAGACAGAAGTTAATCTTACAAAATTCAAGGTGGCGTCGGTTTTTACAGTACTTTACAATTTTGACTCCAAATTCATGTTTTGGACCCTACTGGATTGTCAGTTATGACAATCAATCAAATTTTCCAATTTTTCAGTGTATAAAGTTTTATCCAAATCGGAGTTGATCTCACAAAACCTAAGATGGCGTCGGTGTATACAATATTTTACAATTTTGACTCTGGGTTCATGTTAAGGACCCCGCCGGCTTTCAGATATCGATTTTTATCCCAATCGGAGTTGATCTTTAAAAATCCAAGATGGCGTCGGTTTTACAATTTTGACTCTAGATTCATGTTAAGGACCCCGCCGGATACTCAGACATCGAATTTTATTCAAATAGGCGTTAATCTCACAAAATCCATGCTGGAATCGATTTTACAATATTGTACTATCTTTATATTGTTACAATTAGGTTTTCTGAGAAATCACAATAATAAAATCAAATTTCGAATGGCAGGTGTAGCATGAAAAAAATATTTATACGTGTTACGAAATATTTGTGACATCCCTGAGCTTCCAACAAGCCAAGATGCCGAACGATTAGGTTCTATGAACCTAAGTAGAGATGCCTATCTTTTCAGCTATTTCACGCAACTTCACTCGGCAGTCGTTGAGTAGGTACGATATTATGGACTTCTTCAACAACGTCTTCACTAGTGACTCAGATTGGGCGACCAGAGCGTGGAGCATCAGATGCGCTTGACCGACCACGTTTAAATTCATTTCGCCAGTTGTAAATGGTTTGCCACGTCGGTGCATTAGTGCCGTAAACAGAATCAAGTTCATTTTTTATAGTGGCAGCACTTATATAACACCCTTTATAAAAAAGTGTTTAATAACGGCACGAAATTCAGATTTTTCCGTAGTTGTCAAAAATGCGTAGGTGATCACAGTGAAGCAACAGCTATAGTCTGACAAGCGAGCGAGCGCAGTAACAGTAGGACAAAATAACTATAGTCTGACAAGCGAGCGAGCGCAGTAACAGTAGGACAAAAAAACTATATCCATCCCTTTTTTCAGGGTGGTAATACTAGCGTAAGAAAAAGACAGTATGATGCTCTCTATCCTACTGTTACTGCGCTCGCTGGGTTGTCAACTTGTCAGACTATAAAAGTAACATAGGTATCTGTTTTTTTTTCTTAATTTTTCGTCAGTTTTAAGTTGAAAGATTGTGCCAGCCAGTGTTAATGCCATTACCAAGAAAAGGTTTTATAAATAGTTTTTTAGAAAGACTTACCAAACAAGAGGAAGATAATGAAATAAACTGTGAATTTTGTATATTTTATTAAGTTTCTATAAATTATTGAAAATAACCCCATTCCGAATAATAATAACGCTAAATGCTTAACAAAGAAATAAATAATACAAAAACACGGATCATAAATCACAGATCAAGAAAATATTCAATACAAAACAATTCAAAGGATGGCAGGTATTTAGTCGACATTGTGATACATAAATAGATGGATTCCAAAAAATTAAACTTTTTTCTTACAGAATAGTTATTTAAGACACTTGTGTGTGGGTCAAAGCGAGGTAATGGATTCGTGCCAATAAATAAAATGATCTAAGCACCCTTATTGTAATATAATTTTAAGTACACTTAAATCACAAATTTCTGACGTTTTTCCTATTGGAATGTCTCATGGAATGTCTATAATTTTAAATTGGTTGAAATATATACTTGAGCATTTTATTTTATTTCTAATCTACCGAGAATATTGTCCTTATAAATACGTAAGTCATAGTAAATTTAAATATGTATAAGCTAAAGAATTATCTAAGGAAATCTACGACCACAGAAGTTTCCATCGGACTGCGTGAGCAGTTTTTATCACATCAGACCATCATTTAAAAATTACCAGGGTAAGAGTTCTGTATTTTGTTAGGATATAAGTTATATGTGCTCAGTACCACAAGTACAAGTTGCCAGGGCCCTGTTTATCAAAAGCTTGTTACTTGTAAAACAAGCAGAAGTCTCTGTTATACCACTTTCATTAGATAGGGACTTCTACTTGTCTACAAGTTACAAACTTTTGATGAACGGGTCCAACGTGATTAGGTACAGTTAAATGTCCTTGTTTCTTAAATGTATTTAAATAAGCATCGAGCGCCGAGCATGTATTTGTGATAGGACCAAAGCTAGAGAAAATAATGTCAAGTAGAAAGTAGTTGCCGTGGCGTATTAACAAGCGAATTAATATTGGTCTACTGTTTAACTCCTTGGAAATGAGCGCGGGTGAAGAGAGATTGTGGAACATTGACAGGAGCCATCATTAATCTGTCCTATGTGTAAGTAACGCTTATGTCAACAATGTCAACTATGACATATCTGTACGCCGCACTTGCTCGCATACGAGAGGCCTTAGTTAAACGGCAGGCCTATAGTTATTCCTCAACGTAGTGCGTATTAAAGTGTGGTCTATAAACTGCTCCTAATATAGGTACAGACTAATTATGTACTATTCTAATTTTATGACTGTGAATCTAGGAGAGAGAGAGAGAGAGAGAAAGAGAGATAGAAAGAGAGCACAAATATGAGCTAAATGTTAGCAATATAATTATGTCAGTGGAAAAGCGCGCTCAATTCAAATTATCTTTGAGCGGTCAGACCGTCGTACCGTTTTTCATGTCGTCTCTTTCTACTGAAGGCAGTTGCCAGCCAAGCTATATAGGTCCCTAAGTTTAGTCACTTGCTGTACAAACAGCAGCACCCTTGACGGACCGTCAGTGCACCTAATACCGACGCAATGTGGTTTATAAATGTCAGTTAACGTTTTGAAGGCCAGACGCCTGCTTCACCATGCTGACAATGTCGGCGACATGTTCTGCATACTAAAGTTCATAGAAACTTTGTCCCAATTGTTGCAGCGTGGTGAAACGGCTTGAGATGGCGAATGAATATGCCGTGCCCCGGATGCAAGGCGTTCGGCGATTATTTAACGAAATTGAATACGGCGTCCTGCGATATTTTCGGCTGTAGACATCGTTGGCATCCTTGGCAAGGTTACCCGATGACGCCTGCAGCAGACTGGCGGTCAAAAGGGTGTGTTGGCGGTGGTAGGTAGGTGTTCAGAATATCCGCATGGTGTTGGCGCAGCCGTGGTTCATGCGGTACTGCACGTACATCATGCCGGAGTTGTGCCAGTAGTAGAGCGCGCCCATCACGAGTATGTGCCACCACTGGTGCGAGTGCCCGATGTAGTCCACGCGGCCCGGGAACCACCGCTCTGGGATCTGCAAAAATATAATGCAAGCTCAGGACAGGTTTACAATAATGACGACTGATTTAATTGGCCGACTGCACTGAACACGCCGTTTGTACCTAATCTCTAGGATTTTCTTATTTTTTTTAACTTTCAAGTTATGTAACTAATTGAAATTAAACACTTTAGAACGAATTAATCGCGTTTATTAACACCATGACTCTACGTTTCGAGCCCTTTACAGCACTTGTTTTTACAGGATTAAGATGATGAGTCATCATCTTAAAATTTCTCTTATAATGAAAACAATCGCGGAAACAGAAGACAATAAATTATGTAAGTTAAATTGTATTAGGACCATGAAATTGCAAAAAGTCCGAAATACAAATTTAAACATATTTTTGAATTTTTAATCCTAAAACATTAATTTTATTTTAATAATACATACTTTACAATTGTAAAGCAAAAATCAAAAATAAATGTTTTGTTTCATGTTTTTTTGGTTTTTAAGTAGTCATGATGAATTTATCAAATTTGTCAAAAGAGTAGCCTTTAGTAGTACCCACGTGTTGAAATCCAAACTTTATTTTGAAGCCTGCTTTAGGTATGCTAGGGAAAACATCTGGTCAAAAAAATTAAGTAATTAAGCAAAATAACATACCCTAAACGCGTATATGATAAATGCAGTTCCACTTATAACGTACATCATTATGACTCTAGGGAAGAACATCTGAAATTATAAAACAAAAAACATTATTAATGTGGAAAAAGTATTTAAGGGTGAATCAACTATTTCTTGTAGTTATTCTGTCCCGTCAGCCAGGGACAAATGCACCACAGTTTATTTCGTTGCAGTATGTTCTACTGAGATGTTAGGTAGATGGCCCGCCATGGAAAGGGATTATAACAAAACATGTTTTGTGAATTTTAATGCCATAAAACCGTGATTTTAAAAGTAACCCAGGAGATAGTAACTTTGGCAACTAGTAACAATAAATAGTCGATTAACCCCTAAATTTGAAGTACCTATTAAAAAGCCAACTCTTAGTAACGATACACACTTGTAACTAGGTATATTCATACACAATAGGAAATTTTAAATAAATATAGAAATATTTTAATAAGTATGTTACTATTTCAAAACAAACTTGTACAAACATATTAATAAGTACTTAAAAAATCTACTCCAGCACTTCTTTCTGTCAATTACATAACTGAGAGCGATATTTAAAAAGTTATACATTATAACGTTGTCTATAGTATTTCATAAGAACATCGCCAAGCGATGCCCTTATGGATTTTCATACAAAATACGCTGTTGTTTTTTATATGTTGTTTTCTATAGTTGGCACGCACGACATCTTCTACATTCTGCCGCCATTCGAGATTTCACTATTTTTGCCGTCGTGAAAAACTAGTGTACATGTAACAAATAGCTCATAATTGGCATCGGGTCTATTATTAAAGAACTCGATTACGTCTCGTTTTGTAACGGCGACACTTGAATAAATAAAAATAATAAATAATAAATAAATATTATAGGACAATCTTACACAAATCGACCTAGTCCCACAGTAAGCTCAATAAGGCTTGTGTTGTGGGTAGTAGGCGACGATATATATAACAGATAGATACATATAAATACTTAAATACATAGAAAACATCCATAACTCAGGAACAAATATTTGTGATAAACACACAAATAAATGCCCTGACCAGGATTCGAACCCGGGACCTCCTGCTTCGTAGGCAGGGTCACTACCGACTAGGCTAGGAGGCCGTTGAACTCTTATCATATCACTGTTACATAAACTAATATTATATTAATTGTATGTCTTTCCCATCACGGAACAATGGTGTTCCGGACCTTTGGGAGGCGTACGCGGAGCCGAAGCCAACACGCAGAGGCCCGTACGTGGGGTTGGGGACCAGTGGGCGATGGGGTCTTCACATCCTTACGCCATTAATAATAATTATTATTACATATAATTGATACTGTAAAAACAATGCAATGTAACGTCTGTATTCAAATTACTAACGTGTTCTATGCATTAGGTACCTACCTATTATGTATTAATAAATGAGTACGGCTAAGGTATTTGAAACAACACATTTTAGGCTGCATCCTACTTTTAGAATTTAAAGTGTGGTGTTTACAGCACTCATTATCGCAGGTAGAATGAAGAGTGAGAGAGATGAGAGATTAGATGAGAAAAGTGGGTAGATGTAGCACCAACCTTCACCATGGGGTTCTCGAAGCCGCCCATGGCGTAGCACCAGTGGGCCGTGGGCAGCACGCCGTACGCGGCCCAGCCAATGAACACGCACATCTTCACGAGGTGCGGCACGTTGAGCCGCGGGATATGCAGCACCATCGCCACCACGAAGATCAGCGTTACTGACACCATGTAGAAAGCTTTTAGCTCCTGTAAATAAAATAAAATATATATAGTTCCAGCTATATAAGTACTGCTTTTAGCTTCACGTTTCATGTTTCACCATCCGTAAGTTTGTGCAGCTATTTCCATTTGGTTTTGTTCTGCGGTCTGAGCCTACCTGGGATACTCGAACCGAATGCTGTGAGAGTTCCGAGTCCCAGGCCACCAACAACTTGTCCTGTCGAAAACAGGAAGCCAGTAGGAGCCAGCTACCAGTGCCGTCTTGCTGAGGTTCGTTCTTTACAAGTTTTAATTTGAATGGCATTTCATTTATTCAGGGGGGTTAGAGAAACAAACTAATAAAACAGTGCAATTACTAATATATAAAAAAACAATGTAAGTATCTAATAATATTTATGACACGAGCGACGAGGGGCGTTAAATGCTATTGTGTTGACTTCGTTGCTTAAAGTGTTTTCGAGTTATATTGCTAAAAAAACGACGTTTATTCGTTTTTTTCTCGTCTGATTTGAAGATCAACCGTAAGTTATATGTAAGGCTGGATTCAAAATAAACTCTCCAAGTTCAAAGTATTTTTGCTTTTATAATTTTTAGGCCACTTTGTTAATATACTCCACAGTGTAAATAAATAAACCGGTAAGCAGGGCTGGGATCGAACCAGCAACCGCTCAGTGGTGCCTAAATGAATTCGAAATTTATAAAGGTCAAAAACAGAATTAAGATTAAAATGAAATTCAAGAAAGTCAACAAGATAATGTTTATAAGATAGACAAGTAGAGTTGATGCCGGTAATCATAGACATGTGTAATTGTGTAGCATGCGACGGAACATAATTCGGCAGGTAACTAATGAATGGTGCATTAGGCCACGGCCGCTGTTCCGGATTACCTGTGGAGCGCATCGTTGCGACACCCTCGTCGTACAAACGTACACATTGCCCTACAACTACAAGCTAGCACTTACGGCATGCGGCCATTACTCATTAGTAATTATAGGTCATTGATTGAAAACAGTACTTGGCAGGTATCGATTAATTAGCTTGGCGGTTATGTGTTTGTGCTTAGCTACTAACGGTTAGTATTTACAAAGCAAAGAACAAAAAATAAAGGATTTATTAAGGAGAGTGTGTTCGAATCTTTTTTATTTGCAAGCCCCTGGTTTCTTCAATTCAATTTCTTCTAGAGAAATGCGATTCATTCTGGATTGCCACTACCTCTGGAGGTGGAGCCAAGAGAAAATCTAATATTAAATTACAATAAAAAATATATACATACCTCATCCGTTTATATTATGTAATTTATGTAAGTACTTACATACATTATCATTGTTTTTTTTTCTAAAAATTACATTAATGACTTTTGGGGAATATAAATAAACTCATAGATCAGCAACACGTGTAACTATTTCAGGAACCTTATTACATTTTCATATGCAAATTTTCATTGCATGTGAATTACAATGGATTTGTTACGACACCCTGCATTACATTCTTAATTCAAATAATATTTTTAGCACGCAAAGAAGCAGTATCAAGTCACGTCTCAAGGTAAGGGTTAAGTAATTAAAACTTCCGATTGCTTACATGTTAAACATTCATCATTAACATCTCAGTATGATAAATTTTCGACTTTGGTCTTATAAATTAGTACGTATGAGAACAATCGCACTTTAATTCCGTGCTAATTCAGTTTATGCCCCTGTGTTATACTGTAACATTCCGAGCGCCACGGGTGCGTGGCACAGCCCTCGGTCTTGCACACCTGGCAACACTGACGTGGTAGCACCCATACGTGGAGTACCTACACGCCGGAGGTGTATACGGCGAGCAGCGACAGCGCGATGCCGAACAGATCGTACATCAGGAACGTGTTGTAGTCGCACTCCGAGTGGCATGAGAACGTATGGTACAGCGCAGAGCTATGCACACCTGGCTACCTCAGCAGGCTACTTGGCACTTACATGGTGGCACCAGAACGCGTAGTACACGCCGGAGGTGTATATGGCGAGCAGCGACAGCGCGATGCCGAACAGATCGTACATCAGGAACGTGTTGTAGGTGCACTCCGAGTGGCACGAGAACGTATGGTACATCGCTGACGAGGCCATGCATACCTGAAAATCAAATTTTCAATTGTGAATATACATTCCGGACTAGACTAATAATATAAAATATACTTTGGGCCCAAAGCCCGCTAACCCGCTAAATGCATCAAACTGAAGAGGAGGTATATTCGTTAACCTATTAATTGAAAACCTTTGGTAAACACAAAGCATAATAGTATATCATTAGTTTCATTATAGGTTTACTGTGCGTTTTCGTAGAATGTTTAATAAATTCAAATTCAGTAAAACACTTGTAAGTTGGAAATAAGTAGGGTATGAAGTCCCCTTGAGCAATAATGTAAGTGGTAACGCTGCGTTAGACAACGTAGCGGTCCGTCTCAATCATAACGGTGACCGGCAGGCCGGCCGAAATCACACGTACCTACTCATAAAAACCGATTACACGGCACACTTCTTATATCGTACATGCAAACGCTTTGCATCTTATTCTTGGAACAATGTTTTGGTCTAATTTATAAAGTAGAGAATGAACCAAAAGGTAATTTAAACCTTTTGGTTCATTCTCTATGCCAATAATAAAATAAGTTAAATTTTTTTAACTTTACAAGTCTGATTTGACAAACTTCACTGTACAATGGAATAAATTAGGTTTACATTGAAAAGCAGAACTAGCCCAGGAAAAGGGTCCAAGTAGGAACGGATCGTTTGGGGAACAATAAAAACCCATTAGTTATCGTATTTTTAAAATTCCTCCATATTAGTACCTATGCTACTTCCTTCAGCATTTAGCAAATGTTCATGGGCCGGACCCTCAAAGCTTTCTAGTAGGAAAAATAAATGGCTAATAAGTAGGTACGTTAAAAAAGCGGAAGTTATCCCTTTATTATTAATGTAATAAACAAAACTATTGCGCATATTCCTGGCTCGTCTTAACTAGCCTCTTGTACCTACGCAGTTTATTTGTTTAGGTAAATATTATGTTCTTGATTGAGACTGTTTATTAAAAGGTGGAATGTGGGTATATAATTATAGGTAGGTACTTACTTATTTTCTTCTAGTACGAACCCATCATTCCCGTATACTGTACTAGCAAACGAATTTATCTTCATGTAGGTATTTCTTTACGTTCCTACTTTGTAAACGATGTGTAAAATTGCGTGTTCAGCGTTTACTTTATAATTTTTTAAAGAACTAATACAAGTTCAACGGAATGAAACGGGTTTCGAGATCTATTCGCCAGTGACTACTTACTTTATTCAATCTTATCGATCGTCGCTTGTAGCTATCTACGTCTGATTGACCTAGAAAATACTCTTTCTACTGACAGCGATATTTAAAAAGTATTCATTATAACGTTGTCTATGGTATTCTATTAAAACACTGCTCCTATGGATTTTCATACAATATATGAGCACTGTTGTTGTTTTTTTTTTTACAACATATTGCCTATTCTGCCACGTTTCTGTAATTTAGTTTTAACGCTATTTTAGCTGTCGTAGAAAAACTAGGGTATGCAACAGCTCATAATTCGCCTCGTTTTGTAACGGTGACCCTCAAGTTTTAAGAACCCTTATTATATCACTGTTGCATAAACTACTATACCCGCGCTGGTTTTCTATTGGATCGTGATTAAAATATATGCATTTCTCAGTAACAAGTAGTAAGTTTTGTGATTTTTATAATAAAAAATAGACATGTACATACCACTTTTTTTAAACACAAGAGTGTCAAGGATTATTTATTGTTGCTATAACATGAGGAGCTAAAATTGGTATAGTAATGCATATCGCGTGATATCGGACCCCACGAACGTTTCTCAATAAGTGCAGAGAAAGGAATAACGTGCTCATATAAGTCGTCTCTCATTTCATCATTAAGGAGCACTAGGAGCAGCCATGGTACAGGTACTTTAATAAAGGTCGTATAATCGCCCTAAGTAAGTACAATCCAAGTAAGCTGTGTAAACCAAATGCATAATTCAATAAATTATTTTTTATGACAGACAAAAAAATCGATCCGTCGTAACATGTGTTTGGTCCAGGTGCGTAATTGTGTATGTGTGTAATTCGTTGAATATGCATTTGCATACCTATTATATACAATACGAGAACTCACGCATCTGTTCATACGAACGAGACAAGAATATGACAAGAATGCTTGTCAAACATTAAAAACGTAACCAAACACGCAAAGCGTCAACCACGGGTTAACTGTCATTGATAAAATTGAAATCGAAATTAATATAATTAATTTTTTTTTGTAACATTATACATATTACATGACGTATGCAACCACCACATCTCTTAAACATATTTTTTTATATTTTAAGGCTGATATCCTTATAAATTCTCGTATCATCAAGGGGGTATATGCGGATACTCAAAAAAGGCTACGTTCATTGAAATATTCATATAAAGATGGCTTCTCTGGATGGATGGATTTTTGTTTGACTTAACACTGCAATTTTTAAATACTTCGTCCACACGTTGTATTATATTTTTAACTGTTTTAAATAGTTTTACGTGAGAATGCATGCACATTTTAATTAAGTTAATTTTAATTGATGAATTGGCTACGTACCCATGTGCTTGCTCAGGTGTGTACACAGCTTTACAAATACTGTAAGGTTTTGACCGCATAAGAAATACAGTGACATGTGAATGAATGAATTCAGTATTTTGTATGTAATCTCTTTTGCTCACTTTGTTACTCTTTAAGCGTTAGCGCGAAATCATACCTCTATGGTTCATACTTCATACCACCATGTAACCTGCACGTTCAGAGGTGAAGTGTGAGCTCTAGTGCTAGTGAAAGTACATACTTGTTGCTCTCCTCTAGATACAAAGATTACAAAGCACCAGCGAAAGTTGACGCTAGACTCAAAATCTTTGTTGTACCGTTATTGATACTAACTTTTTTATAGACGATTGGTGCTTAAATTTCAATCTTAGCAGTCACTGTCGTTTTACTATAAGTAGGCATCGACATGAATCGACACCAAAGATTATGTTTATACTTTTGCACTTTATTCGGTAGGTTCACTTAGACTGCTAAACTAAGATATGTACTTATATTTGATTCTGTGCACCACTTCTGTTTTTTGTTACCGACAGTAGATATATTATAGATCGGTTCAGTAATATATATTAACACAGATATTTGAGCAAACCGGAAATAATTTACATTAGAATGTGTTTTGATACCTATAGGTATTCGTCAATGATAATACAGTTCAAGAATTTATAATTACTTTGTAATTACTACGCGAAATTTAACACGCATTTAATCATCCAAGTAAAATAATTAGAGAAGTACTTATTCTAATGACAATTTTATTATGCGCCTCAAAAATAAGCAAATTTAGAAACGTCCAAGGCGTTGATTTTTTTAATTCGTCAAGACGCAGGTCGGATACTTTCTCTCGAGAAAAGCAGGTCGCATCTCGGCTTTCGAGCGCTGGACCAACGCGCGGATAGCTCATATTTCGTAATATCTGCGCGCCAAAGAAATTATAGCCTACGCAATGCGAGCCCGTAACTCAGCGCAATGGGAAATGTCAAGAAACCTGACGATCTGATACATTTAGAGTTAATAAGATAACGTGATCTGAAATAATATTATTTTCGCGGAATCTACTTACTTACCCAACTAATAGAGCATAAAACATTCGAAAGATTCTCTTTCGAATCAATCACAGTGTAAATAGTAAAGCAGATAAATTGTTATTGTTTTTAAGGTTCCGTACAGTAAAAGTAAAAAACGAAACCCTTATACGATCACTTTGTTGTCCGCCCGTCTGTCCGTCAAGATTTCAAGACGCTTTATCTCGGGAACGCGTGGAGTTAGCAATTTGAAATGAATACCACATATTATACACACAGGTGATATGTCGTCTGCGGTCTCCTGAAGCTGTGAAAAATCCAAACCTCTAGGTACCATTCGCATAGAATTTCGCATTAGAATTCTTCCCGTTGACATAGAATCAAAAAATTTGGCAAAAAGCATGTGTTTGTAGCACAAGAACAGGGAATAAACTGAAAATTTTATTATTGCCGCCCACTGAGAGTTCCGTGCCTGTATGGGTGTTTTTCCATACATTTGCAAAGGGAATCAAAATGTTTAGGGTCCCGTTGACCTAGAATCACGAGCCAGTTTCGTGCAAAGCAAGAGCGTGTAGCACAATTACAGGAATAAAAAAATCCGGAAACCGTACAATTGCCGCGCACTAAGACTTCCGTTCCTGTATGGGTATGGGCGAGCGGTTTGTACGGACCCCTTGGTGGGCGAGCCCGACTCGCAGTTGACCGGTTTTTAATCTGAATATAAATACTTATTAGTCTTATTACGTATTTCCATATCTTATCCATTTCGATTTGGTTCACGACGCAGATTTTCCGTGCCTTCCGGAACCACACGTGTTCCTAGATAGAGCTGTTTTCCTAATTAGTAATAATTAATTGTCATGTGGAAACGGTAGATTATTCCTACGGGCTGTTTTTATAATTGGAAAATTAGGGCAAAATCCTGCTGTAAATGATCTTGTATCTCTTTTTTATGGGAATAATTATTTTGGTTCGTACGTAGGTATGCTAAAATTAGGTATGGTCAAATGAGAATTATCCTAAACACTTTTTGAAATAAGTAGGTAAGTATATCTTTATTAAATTAAAGTAATTTAATTATATTAAAAAAAAATCGAAACACTAAACTAATAATAAGTTGCTACTTTTTTTTTCTTGACTCGGTAATACTATACAGCCCTACACATCTACACCTTGAAACCCACCTTGCCTACCACCTACACACCTTGCAACCAAAATGGTCGCGCACTGTGCGCTTTCAGAGGAATTTCCTCCCGCGGACGCTCTCCTGTGGAATGAACTGCCGAGGTTTTCCCGAAAGATTACTATATAGGGTACTTCAAAAAAGGAGAGTACTTATAAGACTTTAATGGGTCGGCAACGCGCATGTTGCAGCCCTGGAGTTGCAGGCGTCCATAAGCTACGGTGACCGCTTTCCAAAATGCGGGGTGTAGGTATTAGGTATGCTTGTTTGCCATCGTCGTGGTATTAAAAAAAATACATTATTACCTATCCCTCCATCCGTTGTTAGCGATATAAACAGGAGTTTTCATAGAGCCTACTATACAAGTGCATCCATTTAATACGACTCCGCCCATATCGTAAAAATAAGCTAATTTAGAACCTCCCGGTTAATCTTTTCAATCCAGAAGTTATAGCTAACTAACTATTTAATTTTCATCCCGATTTTTTCATTTGAAACTGCCAGTTTTTTAACGGTACACCCCTTAGGTACTTATTTATTACCTATAACTTAACAAGAACCTGTATAAACCATACAGTCAAATACGTTAAGGTACCTACTTACTGTGTTCCATATGAAATGTTTGATGATTTTTCTTATCGATCATTAAAGTCACCAAAAGTCACTGTATCCACGAATCCTGTTACAGAATAATTACATTAATGACATTATAATAGCTAAAATTATTTTTTTAAGCGAAAATAACTTCAATTAAGCTTTAAATCTGTTTTAAGAGCTTGTCTTGCCTTTGTAGCCAGTGTTTGGACATTATTACCTAACCCATGGGTACTGCGGTATGTTACGTAAGGACCGATGAGATGACGCAGGCAGTTCCGTCCGTCTGTATCGGCAGTTCGGCACACAGCCAAAACCAACGGAACTAACGACATTTCTTTTTGTTCTCATAGACAGTTCCTAGTATACCTACTCGTAGTTGCGGCAAAGGTGTTAGCTATCGAAATTAATATAAAAGGGAACATCTTATCATTTTCAGTTACATTTTCATTACTCTACCTAGTATTTGACTGTGCTTGTATGTTTCATAGTGGGTTAAACAACTCTTTCTTGTTTTGTCACTCCTTGCCATGAATAAGGTAGCCTGGGTCACTCTTTAAAATACGGGTTTCCGGCATTCAAATTAACAAAACTTGCGTTTTTGTGGTAAGCAATATGTAGTTATATTATATGCCTTTTCCATGGTGGTCATCTACTGAGCACGTTAGAACGAAGTACTTATTAGTTCTAGCACGTCTCCTGGCTGATGAAATACAACACCAACAGGTAGTGATTTGGTATTACGAGTGGCTCCATACTTCATACTTTTACCATCTTATCTTCGTGTTACAGACAGTTTAACATCTCATCAATGTCAACTGATATCTTACTAAATAACATTATTACGGGTTGCACAGTAAGCAACGATCTTTAGAGTTGCAATGAGATATCGACTTTATTATAAATCGCATAGAGTTGTATTATACATGTTATTTTTCGAATGGGTTACGGTACAACCATACGGTGTAGTATGGTTTCTAAATAATAGCAACATACTTAAATCTCTGCAAAATTGTACTTTCACTATAGTAATAGCGGTATCCATAAAGATTCTGGCCAAGATAAACACATGTAATTATACACAGTCCGTATGTGGGTGTATGTACCTATACATTTAGTGTAACGAAAACTATCAAAACGCATGCAACTCGTAGGTACAATGTGTATTTCGTAATTCATATCCGTAAAACAGGTTCTACATGTACGAGTAAAATAATAATTTCCTCAATAGTTTGCTCAATAGAGAAGCTACATATGGCTCCTTATTCGCCTCAACTTAGATAACATAAATTGAAAGAGATGTCATATTACTTATATAGGTACCTACTACAGAAAAAATTACCAAGGCCTCCGGTGAGCAGGGCTGGAACAATGGATAACATGTCTTCTAAGTACAAAGACATCCAGGATGTAGGTATTGGCTCTGGTATCACACAAAATAATAACTTACCATGAAACAAGAGAGAAGAATGGCGGCAACCACTTTGTCGGTGAAGGTGGCGTGGATGTTGATGATGACCAAGTCGTTGATCGTCAGACCGAGCACGAGGAAGAAACCGAACAAGTGCGTCCATATGTTCATAGTTTCGTTCGTCCACCAGAATATACTGCAACAAACACGTTGTTCATTTATTTAAACTTATTACACTAAATAGAAAAGGTATAAATGGGTCCAAATACAGATATGCAGGTAGACATTATACCGGATACCTACCCTACGAAAGGTGTACTTATAAGCAAATTAGAAAATAACCGACCAAAAGCATGTCGGTCCACACTCAGTGTAGGGTTCAGTTAGCTAGCTGTCCGTTACAATAAGCGAATCCAGAAGGGGTTTAGGTAGATACCACGGCCATAACTCGCAAAAAGGAGTATCTTCGCAGCTTCGACTCATATACGCCTTTTTACTTCCATATAAATTATATATAAGTAGGTAGGTATATAGGTACTTATATACCTAGTCGTACTAAATTACAGCTTTGTAGAAGGTACTTACAGAGCTTAGATGGTAAAATAAAAGACTACTCTCTAGCCTCCTAGTCAGCCGTCTAGTCTGGACGCCTAGTGAACTATATACAATACTAGCGTTTACCCGCGACTTCATCCGCGTAGAATTAGAACAAAAACTGTCCTTTAACAAAAATTGATCAGTGTTGTGCGCTCGGATTCAGGGCGCAAGAACGTAATGCCCTTCACTGGGCACCTATTCGTGGATAATTGGAGAGCGTTTACAACGTTCCTACGTTTATGTCTTCGCGTCTTTCGCGCTAGTGAGGATTAAATTCTCCTATTGTGGACAAATAATTTTTAAGAAAAAAAAACCGACTTCATTTGGTTCCCGGTAAAAGTGAAATTAAGAATTTGTTTGAGTTAGCCAGTTTACTTCACAAATATTCAATACACCGCACGTGTACGATTGAAAATTGAGGAGTGTTCTTAATGTCCTAGGGCGTCTAGAACTCCCTTGTAGACCATTAAACAAACAAAATAACAATGTGTTAAATTGGATGACAGACTGTAAATTAACGAGCATATTCATTATGCCATCCCTGATTATCAACATCAGGTCCACTCCAGCAAAATGATGGCCACAGTAAGAAAATGCCTATGCTAATTACGAACACCCTCTAATCACAATTAACCTGCCGTTCAAATTTTAGGAGTTCTCTGAATTCTTCTAGAACTCCATCATCAGAATATAAATCAAATCAAAAAGATGAATGTCACAACTAGGATACTCATACTCATACTCATACTGCTTTATTCATAAAACCAATTTACATGTCAAAAAAATTACAATATTAAACAAAGATTTGGATTCTTATTAGTACTAGGGTATACATTAAATTATATAAAATAAAAATAAAAAAATTACAATAAAATTACAAAAATTACAATTACAATAATAATAATAAAATAAAAAAAATACAAAATTACAAATAAACAATGTCAAACTCAGATAGTCAAATTAAGTTAATTGTCATATTTCGTTGGCGGCTGATTTATGCGTTATTGTTTATTGTTTATTATAAATTCATTGTTATGAATTCATTGTAAGTATAGAACGGGTGCTCAACGAGCCAAACCTTTAGTCTTTGCTTAAAACTATGAAAACTTGCTGCCTCGGTAATGTTTTGTGGCAAGTTGTTATAAACTGCAGGTCCCATCACATGAGTTAACTTGTCCGATCTGGCTAACTTTCGCCTAATGCCTACAATTTTACTCGCATTTCGCGTACTGTAACTTGACCCCATCTCTTTTGTACTAAATGAAGCCAAGTTAACTCTGACGTAGATAGCTACTTGCATTACGATTATCGCCGGCAGTGTTAGAATGCCTAGCTTTTTAAAAAGTTCCCTTGCCGGAGTGTCATCTGGCACCCGCGCAATTTTCCTGACGGCGCTTTTTTGTAGGCGAAACACTCTTTCCCACTGCGCACAGCGACCCCAGAGTTCCGCTCCGTATTGTATTAGTGAGTGCACTGTGGCAAAATAGCACGTGCGAGCGACATCTGGAGATACTGTCTTGGCGACACGACCCAGAGCAAAGCACGCACTCCCTAATTTGCTGCATAATTTGTCGACTTGTTGGTCCCATTTCAAGCCTTGGTCGATTTCAAATCCTAAAAAGGTGGTGGTGGATGTTTGCTCTAGTGGTTGCTCGCCAATCAGAATTGTCAGTGGCATCACACGGTGACCTGACAGATTGAAATGCAGGTAGTGTGTTTTCTTTAGATTTAAAGCTAGTCCATTCCAATCAAACCACTGAGCCAGCTGTGCCGCCGTATCATTTAATGCCCGTTCCACACCATCAACGGTCGGCGCAGTAACAATAGCGGCCACATCATCCGCATACATTAGGACTTCGGCGGCCTTGATCGAATCAGGTAAGTCATTGAGCAGCAAAGAAAATAAAATATTAGATACAGAAGAGCCCTGTGCAACGCCCATTGTCGCTTCCAATGGATCCGATCTTATTTTACCACCATCACCTACCACAACTTGACATCTGTTTTTAAGCAAGCTGGTAAATAGGGATAACGAAGTGCTATGGATGCCATAGTATCCTAATTTAGCCGTAATCACGGTATGGTCGGCCACATCAAACGCCTTAGAAAGATCACAGCACAAGATGGCAACTTGCTGCTGGCTTTCTCTGGCGGCCATAACACGACGGATAAGTTCCCGGGCTAGGGATGTCGTAGATCGGCCCACACGGTACGCGTACTGCCGGTCAGACAGCGCGTTCGTGGCAAATGCTCGGTAAGACGGCCACTCAGCCCGCACTCAAGAACCTTTGATAAAGCAGGGATGATAGAAACAGGCCGGTACCCATCCATATCCGTTCTCCTACCCTTGCCCTTGAAAATCGGAGCTATCTTACTAATCTTGAGTGGTGCTGGGATGGCACCCTCCTCTATGCAGCGGTTAAAAAGCTCTGCTATAACAAAAGCGAAGGGTCCTGGTGCCAGTCTTAATAACTTCATACTGATACCATACACATCCTTTGAGGTTTTTGGTAATATTTTTTTTGTTATAAGACGGTATACCTCATCCGCAGTGAACGGTGTAAGAGTGAAGGTTTGTGGCGAAACTGTCCTGGCCGAACACAGCTCACGCAGAGCGCAGACGACGTCCGCCCGTGGTGCGCCGCAAGTCGATGCAGCATTCAAAAACCTAGAGTTAATTGCGTTCATAGCATGTTTTTTACTCGGGAACTTAGATCCTTCATCATTTAGAATAACATCTGCAGCGTCTAACAAAGGGCTATTGTTTTTGCCTCGTTCTTTGTTAATCACAGACCATAAGGCTTTAGATACGTTATTGCTTGATCTTATTAGATTATTGTAGTGATTAGATTTACAGCTCTTAACTAGTATAATAAGTAGAGCTAGGTTTATTAACCAGTTCCACTTTGCGATCCCTGGTCTTCATCATCAGATCCAGTTCATCAAAATGTTGGCTCCGCCAAAACACTGTTTTAGTTACTTAAGGAAACCCTCAAATCAGAATGCATGTGCCGTTAAAATTTGAGGAGTTCTCTCAATCCCTCATGAAGCCCATCATCAAAATAGAACTATAATCAAATAGGACTATCTTGAAGGTATTTCTTTACAAAGAAAAGATGAATGTCTCAAATCGGATGATAGAGCTGGGAATTAACAAGCAGTTCCACTTTGCCATCCCTGGTCTTCATCATCAGGTCCACTACACCAAATTGATGACGTTCGTAAAGAAATGCTCGAGTGTCTTAAGAAACCACCCAAATCATCATGCATGTGCCTTTCAAATTTTAGGAGTACCCTCAGTTCCTCATGGATCCCATCATCAGAAATTGATTTTGAAAAAAACGGGACAAACCTGGAACCATCTATTTTTAGAAAAAAAAATATTTTTTTTAAATCTGAGGAACAGTCCTGCGAATTACCAAGCAGTTCCACTTTGACATCCCTGGTCTTCATCATCAGGTTCACTCCACCAAATTGATGATGTTCGTAAAGAAATGCTCGAGTGTCTTAAGAAACTACCCAAATCATCATGCATGTGCCTTTCAAATTTGAGGAGTTCCCTCAGTTCCTCATGGATCCCATCATCAGAAATTGATTTTGAAAAAAACGGGACAATCCTGAAACCATCTATATACAGACAAAAAAATATTTTTTTAAATTGGATCATAGTCCTGAGAATTACGAAGCAGTTCCACTTTGCCATCCCTGGTCTTCATTATCAGATCCACTCCACCAAATTGATGATTTTCGTAAAGAAATGCTCGAGTTTCTTAAGAAATCACCCAAATCAGCATGCATGTGCCTTTCAAATTTGAGGAGTTCTCTCAGTTCCTCATGGATCCCATCATCAGAAATGGATTTTGAAAAAAACGGGACCAACCAGGAACCGTCTACTTTCAGAAAACAAAAAAAAAATTCAAATCGGTTCAGTAATGACGGAGTTATGACTGAACATCCATTAAAAAAAAAATCAGACGAATTGAGAACCTCCTCCTTTAGAAATATTGAAGTCGGTTGAAAAAAGCGACAGCATATTACATCCCTATAATCTCTCTTTTCTATTACTCGAGTTGATATAACTGGGCTGCGATGTGGTGTGAGACAGGGAGGACAGACTTCGCCTCTGAATGAGCTAATCGAGGGGCTGAGCAGTGAGCAGGGCACATGTCGGTTGCCATATAGTTGACTTGTGCAGTCAATACATAAAGCTACGCGGACGACATGGTTCTGCTGGGGCCTTCGGCTGACTCAATACGGCAGCTCATTCAAATTTGTGAGGAGTATGCCGAGCAGCATGGTCTAAAATATAACACGGGCAAAAAGACCTGGTCTTTAAGCGCGTAAATATACTTAATCCTTACTCTGGACCCGAGGAACATGATGTGCGGTGTACCGCTTAAGGTAGCCGATCGTTTTAAGTACCTAGGTGGGGCATAATATGCTAACAGAGGACTTGAATGACAAATTGGATTTGGAAAGGGATAGAAGAGCGATCGCAGTGAGACAATACGAGTATATGCTCGCCGGCAGGTTTGCAAGGATCAGTTAAATTGACGCTCTTTCGAGCCTACTGTCAGACGTTCCACTTACAGCCTGTGCGTGAAGTTTACACAACAGGCCTATAATGCATTGCGTGTGCAATACAACAGTAGCCTGAGGATGCTGTTGCGTTGCGGCTGTATGTTTGTTGACACAAGACTGGACGACTTCTTTGCCATTAGGCGAAAAAGAGTCGCATGCACGGGTCGGCTGCGCGGCAGCCAGGCCTTTAAATACCGCTATTTTCGTATATCGATATCTTTCATATCCTTATTTTGATTAAATATCTTTATGTTGTAACGATATAATTTACGCTTTTATAACGATATATACATTACATCGATATTTTAATAAGCGATATACTATTGTTTTTTAGTATGATAGCCAAGAATTAAATCGCAACGTCGCGTTGTGCACCGATTTAATATCGTTATTACCTATACCTATCGGCATCACGTCTTAATTTTGTTGTGATATGGTATAGGTAACGATATGAAGGAACATCGATATTGTTTTAATTATATTTTAAAACGTAACGAAATATATCGGTATGTTATCGAATATCGGTTTTTTTCATGCCGGTTTAAAGGCATGGTGGCAGATATATGCAGCGGCAGCGGCCTCTTTAGCCGAGCCCCTCGAATGCCCGCTAAGTTGGGTGGAGTTGGCCATTGGGAGAACAAAGTAGCTTGCTCTCACTATGGCTAACTTCTTTTTTGTGTTCATTTGTATTATTGCTAGTATAATTAACGAAAAGTCTATGTAGAAGTGTATGTTTTCGTTGGGTAGTTAAACAAATCTCTGTTTTGACATTTTGCTGGGACATCAGTTAGCCGCGACCATGACCAGTGAAACCTGTGTCGAAACGTCGGTAAATAAGGTAAATAAGTAAATTCGCGTTAGACCCGTTTAATAATTATGTTTAAATATGTGTTCAAATCGCGAAAGTTTTAAATGTTAAACCTGAGATACCACACCAAACTTAGCAATGTTAACTTTGGAATAAATTTCCTACACACTAATGAATATGTGTGCCTGTGGAGAAATATTGCTTTACACTTAGACAATTATTTATGCAATTGTACATGTATTATTCCAGTCTGGTAAGCACTACTGCAGGCGTGATGCAGACAGATATGTGAATATCTGTAAAAAATCTTAGTAGAAAACTATCTATCAAGTATGTTATGTTGTTTAGAGTTCTGTTTCCAAAATGTGACAAATGGTATCTGGACCACTAGAAGTAAACTTCTTCTAAGTACTTTTAATTTAGATTCGGATTGTATCAGTGTTGGTGCGGCTTTCTTAGTCGGGGATTCAAACCCCAGCTCAAACCAACGAGTTTTTCGGGACTTATGTACGAAATATCATTACATATTTCTACTACGTCGTTATCTTCATTGCTAAAGGTCGTGTCCAGTTGAGAAGATTCTTCACTGAGGTCTTAACTATGTTTCTCCAAGGCAGCAGTAATAGGAAGACCAGTTTTGGCCTTAACTTGATCTGTCCATCGGGTAGGAGATCGTCCGCGTGGTCTCGAATCTCGATCCTTCGACTTTGCCCACTTCTAGGAGTTTTTCTAAATTTTCTTTTGAGTTTGAATTCTATTTTGAGTTGTTTGAGGATGGAGCTATTGGTTCTCTTGGCAGTCCAGGAAATGCGAAGCATCCATCTCCAACACGACATCGCCAGCGCATTTAACGACTTCCGGTCTTTAACGCATATCGTCCAAAATTCTAAGCCGTATAGGAAAATAGGATTAGATATTTACCAATCGCTTTTCGGTGAAGTACAATACCGTGCAGAAAAATCCCAATAAGACCTAGTTTACCCTTTGAATTGTAGTCAGATGGCAGTCACTTTCATAAAACTGGCACCCACGCCAAATCTTGGGATTTGTTCCCAAAGCGGACCCCGTGCTCCTTGAGCCATAGCATAAGCCGAAAAAATGCTAGGAAGAAGAGAAGAATTTAGAGTCAGATATTTTTTTGCATCAAGCAATATACTGTGCATAGTCGAAAGTAACGCGAAAGGGACGGCAAACAGTATTTCTGTATTATATTATACCGTAATTTAAATTTATTGCATTAACTTCTTACAATCAGACACATTATAGTGGAACAGTAATTCAACACGAATTTTACATCTATGGAATATTTATATTAACATAATGATATTAATGATTGAGGTCATTGACCCCATGGACCCAAAAGTTATGAGAAAAATTGGTGAATGCAAGGAATACAATTCTTCAAAGGAATAATAAAAGGATCAACAACAATGATTGAGATAGTTCGGAAGTAGGTACAAAACCTAAACCAATTTATATTTACAACAGCAATGTACTAAGTTATTGTTTATAAGAAAAATTATTGGTTGGTTGATTGGAGTATAATAAACTGGGTGGAAATCAGATTCTACTAAAGTGCAATATGGAAACCCTCAGTTTGGAACAGAAAAATGTATATGATTGTTTATTTGGAAAACTTTGTAGGGGTTTGCATGTCTATATGTCTTGCTTAACTTCAAACTCAGGTAAAAACATTTGCTAACTTTTCTTAACACCAGAATCGCATTATCTGATAGATGGATTTACCCATTATGTAAGTTTGCAACAGAAACATTTCCACAACTGTTTATTTAGAAAACTTGATAGAGTTTTGCAAGACTATATGTGTGGCTTAAGTTCAAACTAGGGTAAATCTATTTGACCCCCTAAGCAAATATCTACCTTCCTACCTTTTCTTAATAACAAAATTGCATAATCTGACAGATGGATTTACCCGAGTTTGAAGTTAATCAACTCATATGTTTGACAATAACTGCTATGAACTAGAAAACAGAAAAAAACAATCTTACCTCTCCCAACATAGTTTAGTAGGTAATAGCTTCCTATAGCCATCCCTTATGAATGGGTTGTGTTGGAGGTACTCAGGAGCCTCTTCATATTTCAGCAACTGGCGGTAATTCACATATTCTATGTCTTCTTTGGTTAAATTATTGTTGTCCTCCAACTTCTTCCCTCGACGAAGAAGTGTGGAGCCTGAACTGTATTCTTCATCCTGCCTATGCTCATCTTCTACCTTTAGGAAGTTATAAAATTAAATTGATTTGCTCAATTTTTTTTATGAGATATACCACTGCTTAAAAAAACCTAAAGATGAGTGATTGCTTACCTACTTCTGCAAATTTTAACTAAAGATATTGCACTGTAACAGTTTTTTTCATGTTAAGATATTTGTGAGAGAAATTGTTCAAGTGCCATATTTAAATTTTGTAGATGTATTTTAGTTACTTATAAGAAGACATAAAAATGAACAGAAAATTAACAAGCCAATTATTCATAAGATGATACTTACTTTTTCTAAGGACATAAACTGCACAGTTTCTGCTTGAACCTCACTAACTTTTTTTGTCATAGTTAGCGTCATGTTTTAGCTGAGCTGATTATATTGTATCAAATTTTAATTGCTTGTTACTAAATGAACATGATTAATTATTTCTTCATATTTTAAATTCACAATGCACGATAAGTAAATAAATGAACATAAGATTACTGATTACTAAAGTATTTTCATAAAAGATTTAAACTCTGTACACAAAGAAAAACAACAGAATTTTAACTATAAACAATTTAAACTAAGCACATAGTGCTCGCGACTGGCTGCCACCTTCAAACCAATTTTTAAACTGGTTTTGTCTGACTGATGTTTTTATTTCAAGTTGAATGACATTTCAACCTGTCACTGCATGGTCCGTATTAAGTTAAGCTCTTTATTTTTAGGTTGTCCAAATTGTAATTAGGGACCATTTAGTACGTAACTATTGTGATTAAAAAGTATCCTATTTCATATAAAATATAAATTATGATAACTTAAAAATAAATATAATTTCACATGCATTTAATATCAGACTATATTAAAGAGAGTGCAGTAATATTAGGACAAAAAACTATAGCCATCCCTTTTTTCGGGGTGGTAATACTAGCGTAAGAAAAAGATAGTATGATACTCTCTATCCTACTACTGTTACTGCGTTCGCTGGGTTGTCAGACTATAGAAATAAAGTTGTATATACGTTATTATAAGGCCGCATATACACTTCACAAGATATCCTGCGTACACATGGTATGGACACTCTACACTGCGGGTACTTGCGTTATGCCTCTCGCTCGCACTAGTTAAATTTTGCTTCTGTGTGAGTGAGAGGCAAAACGCAAACCCTCGATGTGTGGTACTGCTGTACAAACACAGCTAGCAAATATAGTTTGACAACCACAGGCAGATTGCGGCAGAACTTTTTACTTAATTATGTCCGTCCCATTTTTTTTGGAGTGAAAAAATAGGGAGGAATATAAATAAATAAAAAAAAACTGCGACCTGAGGTTATCAGAATCAGCAAGCTTTGTTAATTTAATTATTAAAAAAACAATATTATTCAATATTGTTTTCATCCATCGACATAAGTACACGTGGATTTGACTTGCGCTAATGAATACATTATATGAAAGCTGTAAATTAACATTGTATACGCATATTTTTACTTGAAAACTTTATCAACATGAATTATTGATAATAATAAACTTTCATAAGTTCAATTAAATGTATCTTCTCCGGAAATCCGACATTACGTCTCGGGAAGAGGGAAAGTTTCATATTGCAAAAATGTGTTTGAAAATAGCTACTCGTAATCCAAAAATAGCGCCGTGGATTCGTCTTTGAGGCCGTATCGTCATATCCGGGGCTAGAATATTGCCATATACAAAAGTATTATAGAAAAGACGGACAAATTTTTATGGTTTAAAAATGTCTATTTACTGTATTTAGAAGCGCGTGTTACTTCATTTAACGATAGAAAATACAAAAAATACATTAGTTCACTCTAAATGCTATTCATTTTAATAGTTTACATTGTAATAAAGGTCAACATAAATAATACTTTTTCAAATAAAGACTATTTTTTGTTGGTAGCAACATAGGTGTGCCTCTAGAAATGGTCGATTTTCCTGTTTGCTGTTCTCCACTCGTCGAGAGTGTGTTAATTTTGTTATAAATCGCGCTCTACTCTAAATATTATTATTTCTTAATATTAGTTATTTTTATATTTTATTTAAGATTTGAAGAACTGGTGTTATTGAGCATAAATGATTATTATTGCATAAAACGACTCAGTGGTACTTTTGCGTTGAGACGGGAGCCATCTTGCAATCTCTAATCAAAGGTCCTTGGCTCACAGTTTCGTTGTCTAGTTGAAAGTCAGTTTATTCCATCATAAAATAATCAAATGGCGTTAAAACGAATTAATAGGGTACGTATTGTTTATCGTGATTTCTATTTACGTGTATCAATTGGCTCTTAAACACAGTGTGTTAAAATATGTATCCAGACTTGGAAGTGAACGTTTCGTCATTGTGAATACCTATTATCGAAATTCCTTCTGGATAATTCCTTGTGCGTGATTGTTTTGCTGTAAAGGTGTGGACTGTAATGATTTACAAGTACATTACGGTTTCTGTAAAATAACGGTGAATCGATGTTCTACGTAGGTGACAATTCTGTGCACACGGCGTACATAAAATGTCGGAATTATGTGCCAATTTTCAAGTTTTCTTGTCTTTACATGATGTGAAAAACGTGTAAATATGGAATATTCATCATACAAATTCACTTTGTGAAAGGATTGTGGCTGTAGCAGTAGATTTCAAGATCGTGATCGAATCTAGTTTATTTTTCAAATGATGACATGTCCGCCTGATTTTGGTATTGTTTCTGGTCGTGTTGTGACACTGTGTACACGTTTTGTGATTTCACTTTCAGGAATTACAAGACCTTGGCAGAGATCCCCCCGCACAATGTTCTGCAGGACCACACGGCGAAGACCGTAAGTACTTGCCTTATTGATCTAAGTACCTATAGTTTTTGTGACTCATTGTCGCATTACAATAATAGTGAGAAATTATTGTCAATGGTTACAGTTTTATAGCAGACTATTCACAGTGAAAGCTGTATGTTTCTCAACTGCCATGTGATATAAACACTTGTCATTTTAATGTGAACATTAGTCTGCTGTACTCAACATTATGGGCTTATTTTTAATATAACCTGGTATCAATCTATACTTATCAGAAAATAACTATGTTGAAGTCCACTTAAACATCCATGTTAAAAGAAATTAGTTTTAGTCAGAACAATAATTAAACATATTTCATAGTTTAATGTCATGTTGTTTTTTCAGTTTTCCATTGGCAAGCCACAATTATGGGTCCAGTAAGTAGCTTTTAATTTAAAAAGAACCCTGTGAGTAATCCATGATAGATTTTATTTACTAACCATCTGTTGTTTTATTTTCAGGTCGACAGTCCTTATCAAGGAGGAGTATTCTTCCTGACTATACATTTCCCAACAGATTATCCATTCAAGCCACCCAAAGTTGCATTTACAACACGTATCTATCACCCCAACATAAACAGTAATGGCTCCATCTGCCTTGACATTCTGCGCGCACAGTGGTCCCCAGCGCTCACCATATCTAAAGGTAATCTCTTAAATCTAATCAGTGCTTCTATCATATTATTTAGCATATGTCATATTATCTCTTGTATTGTTTGTGTTCTATTTCTGTTTCTACTATTGCCCATAGTTCTAGGTTACCTTCATTTTGATACCTGTGAAATAGTGCTCCAAAACAATCATGTGGTGAGACTCCATGTCTTAACATCACATTATTGTCCTTAAGCATTGTAAGGTTATCTTCCTCCTAGGTCCAATTTGTCAATGTGTTTGTATTCTTGATGGAATGTTTTAAGACAAACCATAAACTAAAAGGTTAGAAACATTCAAGTTAGATTATGCCATAATGAAAATGAAATCATATGGTTTCCCAAAGCCTTGGTAGTGTTTCCATTAAAGGAAACTTGTTAAATCTCTAACTATAACTTATTTTCTGATATGCTGATTTAACCCTTGGAGTGCCTGAATGCCGGCAAACAGTCGATTTAGTAAGTCAAATTTGACATCTGGCACCTGAACAGTTAAGTGTTGTGGGTCTTGTCTATATAAACATGACAGAATTGTCAGTGACAGTTGAAATTTTCCCACCAGACCCACATTGCACTAGCACCCCTAGTGGCGAATTGACTTTTGTTAATCCCCATTGTCCCAACCTCGCAAGAATTCTCAGTTATCATCATTACTATACCGAAACAAAAGTTCCAGTGTATGTATGTTGATCAAAGTGAGATTGTCTTTTGGTAGGCCTTGGAGGATACAGGCCTTGTGGCCTTTTTATCAGATAAATGCTTTCATTTGTACTTTTTCATTATTCAGGTCACATACTATTTAACTTGTGTGTTTTCACACTGATTTTCTGTAGTAGAGTAATTTGATGTTTGCTGGTGTGCAGTAATTGAGATCACCACATTGTGGTATAAATAATTATACATATTTGTTATACTTATATTGTTACTTCAATATTCGAAGTTTTTTATGTCAAATCATAAAGTTAGAAGATTTATTCATCAAAATGACTGTCTAATTCTGAAAAGTCAGTAAGTAACTGATCCAATTGCTAATTTTAGTCTCTAATAAAATTTCTTATATAGGATTTTAGACTCTAATTAGATTATTATAAAAGCTGTGTCTCAGTGATCTGATATCCACAGCCACAGACATATTTTTGTGTTAAGAGACATCGATATACTCAACAAATATCTAAAATGATAAGTGAGGCTTACAACTGTTAAAACAGTGTGTTTTGTTGAAGTGATTATAATATACTCAAATGTTTCTTTTCAGTGTTGCTCTCAATCTGCTCACTGTTATGTGATCCAAACCCAGATGACCCATTGGTGCCAGAAATTGCTAGGATCTACAAAACGGACAGAGAAAAGTACAATGAACTAGCCCGTGAGTGGACGAGGAAGTATGCCATGTGATGAGTCAGGCGTGACGTCAGCAACACATACACACACACATCGCCACAGCCCGGGCTCCCATCCCTCCCGTTTCCCAACCCAGTCCCCTACTCCAAACCCTGTTCCTCTCAAATCTTTATCAATGACCTAAATTAACTGAACTTGTATAAATTGTCTACATTCACTAGGGTCTGCCTAATTTCTGTCTTGTCCAATAATATTTTTTATGCAAATGATTGCATCCTAAGTAAACTCGTTAAACATGTGCAAACATAGTTTCTGTTTATCTAATAAGATACATTTTCTACATAAGAGCAAAATTCTATTCCGTTAAACATTGATGTGTCAGTAGTTGTCTTATTGCATTATTCTCATTTAGTTGAAGTTAAACATTAGTTAAATTTACATGATTTGAATAATTGTATTCCTAAAGAATTTGTACTTTAACTAGATCTAAATTACATTGTGAAACTGTACAATAGCCATATGATTAAGAAACGGAGCGTTCATTGCTTACTACTGTCCGATTCACTTAGGAATTTGTCAATGAAATGTATGAAAGGCTCGTAAGTGTTCAGAACATTTGAATAATATAAGTAAGTGGTATTACGAAATGAGCTCGTTGACGGAGTCGAGTGGGTGTTAATTTTTTTACTAGAGAAACATCTTTTTTTAAGTTAGTAAATGTAGCGTGCTACAGACCAGACTGACATCTGTTGAAGTGGTCAGTTTTCTTTCATCCACAATATTTTCAAAGGAAGGAAAACGCTCCAATAGCTACAACAAGTATAAATTACAGTGTATCTCATAAGATCATAAGTTACGATTAATCTAGATTTTTTCAATATGGCGTTCTTTATAATTTTATCTAATATATATTGTGGTTGTAAGGATACTTGCGTTGTAATTTCCACGAATGATCCTATCCACGTACCATCCTACGTTCCTCGGGACAGAACAAATGGCGGCGCGGCCGCGGGCTGGCCCGCGTGGCAAGCGTGTGTTGCCAACTGCTACAAGAGGAACACTATGTTCGCTGGTTCAACACAGGGAGATTAAAATAAAAGCTTTTCAAATTGTAATCAATCGACAAGTTGTATTTTAGCTTCACTAAATTGTAAGAAACAATAAATTATTGTGTATGTAAATAACGGCGAGCTTTATTTAGGCACGGGTTCCCGTAACGGCACGCCCTCGCCGGCTGTAAATAGTAACGTCCTTGCGCGGCAGGTGGACAGTTGGCGTTGGAAATAACTCCACGCTCCAAAACGCAAGTTCAATTAAGATTTTATCGAACTAGCTATTCACTCGATCCAATTCAATCCACAAGTGAAACATGCCCTACACCTTACTGGACTGGACTAATAGCAATTAGTGAATCTGCAGTTTGGTAACTGCAGGGTAACTGTCCACCAACTAGTAACTGGCCAACTTATACCAAAAATAAACATTGGCATAGGTACATAGAATTCATTTTAGTATAACATGGCCAATTATTTAGTGGTGGCCTGTAATTTACATCTTATACTGATATGGAATTCTATTCACTGGTATACATAATTTATTTTTAATATAGGGTGGCCTATAGGCCATTCTCACAGGCCTGTCTGATGCGGATTATTCATTATAAACTGATTGCATTAATTCCTATTTACGTTGGCATATTTGTGAGTTTGTCTCTCAGTAGGTGAAATGGTAACGAGGTCAAGCACCGGAGACCTACTTTAGTTTTGCTGTAATGATCGTCCACCGAAGCGTTTCGTCGAAAACGCCGAGCTTATTTATTTACGGTAGGTAACCCTATTCTAGGCCACCGTTACAAAAATGACTAGAATTCAAACCTGTTACATTTGTGTTCATAGCTTTCATTTAGTTAATAGGGTTTGAAAACATGAAGATTTGAGGCTTATGACTTAATAGAACAGAGACTTGATAGAATAGAGTCTTGTCATAGAACTTTATCCGGCGATCTCGGTAATCCGGACGGTGGCGACGCATTTAGTTGAGAACGATTTTAACGGGATGGGATAAATATTTGTACTTTTAGTTGAGAACGATTTTAACGGGATGGGATAAATATTTGTACTTGTCGGCAAAATTACTGGCTTTCATTATGTAACCGTTGAATGTTAACACTACCGAACTCCTCGAACTGGTCGAGTGATTTTTACCATTAAAATTTTACTTGGTAATGTTCCTCAGTCTTACTTTTTGCCAATAAAGATAGGGTTATAGGAGAAGACGGTCCTATACTTAAAGATACTTGTCATACCCCAGACCTTGTGGTAATTTCGATTTAAGATAATTCTCCAGTTCAGCCAGGATCTCTTCTCATCAGAGGGAATCATAGTTTATTTCATCTATTCTAGTTCCACTGACAAAACTGGTTTAGGTTTGGTTTCTCTTTCGGTTATATTAACATCTATCAAAAGAAAGTACAGATGTAGTGCATAATGTTTGCCCTCGTATTTTCTCGGAAATGCTCAAATGTAATGCTATTTCAGTCAGTACTAAAACGTACCGAGGTCGAATAAAGTAGTATGACAAATACGAGCGTTTCCGTCAAAATACGATAGCAAAACATGCACTATCTAGGTACATCTGTACGTCCATCATGTGTGTTGCCAAAGAATCCGGTTCGAAGGACCACATCGTAAAATAATGGGGTGCGTGCGAGTTAAATTTTACAGATTCAGATTAATTTACGTAGCACTACTTACATAATATAAAACAAAGTCGCTTACCGCTGTCTGTAAGTAGGTATACGACTTGTTTTCCCGCAACGAAATGATTTTGCCATGGATGTACAATCGATGTGTAAACTTTTTTAGGGTTCCGTAGTCAACTAGGAACCCTTATAGTTTCGCTCTGTCTGTCTGTCTGTCCGTCCGTCCGCGGATAATCTCTTAATAAATTAATTAAATATCGGTCACGCCAACAAAGTGGTAAAATAAAAAGTGGTTATAATTTCTTCTCCCATATACGTAAAGATCCGGGTGTACTTTTTTTCGTTTCAACCCTAAAGTGTGGCATATCATTGGATAGGTATTTGTAAAATAATGAGGGTATACTCAGAACAGTTTTTGATAAATTTAATACTATCGGAAATAATCGCTCCAGAAGTTTAAAAAAATGTGTCCTCCCCTCTAAACTTTTGAACTATAAGTTAAAAAAATATTTAAAAAATTACAAAAGTAGAACTTAATAAGAACTTTCTTGGAAAATTATTTTGAACTTGATTGGTTGAACGGTTTTTGAAAAATTGTACAAAATAATTTCTGAATTAAGTTTGTAATTTAACTGTATATGCAGACACTTCAATTATCTTGTGTACTTAATTTATCATCCCGCACGAATCTTCCTTTTCATAAGAAAAGAATGATTCAAATCGATTCACGCGATCAAAAGTTACCCCCGAAAACCCAACATACATAACCCGTCTAGTTTGTATAAATTAGTAACCCAATTGCCCGAGAGATGGCATTATTATAAGCATATTGAGCATGGTATCTATTAAAACACTTCTTAAGGTTGCCTATTGTGACGGACGGTAAACTGCGGAACCCTACACTGAGCATGGCCCGACCTGCTCTTGGCCGGTTTTTTTATTAATTTTGAGAAATGCCAGATTTATAAGCGTCGAACGAAACTCGAAAGTAACCTAACACCAGTAGCAGCACTGCAGTAGTTCCTACTTTTGAGTGAATTAAACAAAATAACCTAAATCTTCTTCTCAGTCGTTTACTCTTGACAGAGTAGTCGTGGTCGCACGTGTTTCCCCGCATCGTCTCACTACCGCTCTCCATCTGTCTCTGGTGGAAGCTTGCCTTGCGCACTCGTTGAGAGACTCCTGGGTTAGCGCCTTGATCTGGTCGGTCCAACGCAGAGGAGATCGCCCTCTGGATCTGCAGCCATCGACTCGACCCTGTACTACTAGCCTCTCTACAGAATCACTTCCCCTTCGTGTCACATGCCCAAAGAACGTTAACCTAAATAGTAGTTCCATTTATTTTTCCGTCACACTTTGTACGTGCAGTTTACAGATCCTTTAAAGAAACTGAAAAAAAAAAAATACGTGTGGCACTCGGGGACTGCCACGGTAAAGCTATTGCATATCATTTTGTATCAACTTATGCAATTATAATTATTTATTTATTTTATTCATGCAGTATTTCTTTTTCTTTGATATTAATTCAAGTTACACTTTTTGAGCGTGGTGACCGATAAGAAAACAATTTTTTCTATTATTAAATAAATAAACAAGCACACAACGCGGTGTCGACAACGCCGTGTCGAAGACTGCCGAACTGAAACGACGTTAGACGATGCACGGCCTTCAAGCCACACCTCCGTGTCCGTCGGAGTGGGGAGCGTGAGGTTTTTTCGTTACAGAATTTCTGGATTCGGTCCCCGCGCTCAAGGCCCGCCATAGAAGCTATGCAATAACTTAACAGACGATTTGAGAACCTCCTCCTTTAGAAATATTGAAGTCGGTTGAAAAAGCAATAATAGTTTACGCGGACATATTCATCAACAAATACTACTACACTAATACTACGGAGGCTAGGGGGAACTATTCTTAAAACCTCGTGAGTTCAATGAAAACTCGCTTAGCAGCCGTAAAAGCAGCTGATGGCGGCTACACAAAATATTAGTCGAGCGAAAGATAGATTTATACTAGTAAAAAAAAAGTTAATTGTAGCATTTAAGAGCTATTTGTATTTTTAAGGGAATTGGTCCTTTTCAGTTTTATTTCTAACAGTAAAGTTACAAAGTTACCATTATTAGTGACTAGCTGTTACCCGCGACTTCGTCTGCGTAGTATTATAATGTTTGGTAGTGTATTTTTATTAGCATAAGTATTAAAGACCAAATTGACTTGAACTGTAAATTGCTAATTAAATTCCGGGGCCGTATAAAACAAATAACTAACTTGCAACTACAGTAACCTGTTATTATTTTTTCTCGTTAATAATTCAGGATATACCAAAAATGCTGGTGATCAATATTGTAATCTGATTTAGAAAAAATAGGACTGAATGTTTTTTTGACAAACATTTTTTGTTAATTTTTTCTGCTTATCACAATACGATACCGATTACGCATTTAATCGAATCAGCAGCATTTTTGTACAGCTGTATGTCTCTTTGTATCTACCACATATTAATCTTTCAGTGGTTGGAATACTTTGTAGATATGGTAAAAAGTACGTCCAAGTTTACATAAATTACTCGTATCTTTTAATTAAATAAGTAATCAAGGCCGAGTGTTTTTGATCACAGTTTAAAACAATGTCTTAAGCTCACTGAATTTAACCCATGGAATGCCATTCGATACCTGATTACAACTTACTTCCCAGTGAAGAAAAACATTGCGAGGATACCAAAATAATTACGTCGCGCATATAAACTTTCATTAGGTAGTAGGTAAGTATATATGTCTTATCCAAGGACGATCCTATGATAGGTTCGGCATAGGCCTTTATTCGCATGTACCTGCTCAACATAAGATAAAAACAAAACTACTGTAAAAAAGTGCAATGCACAGTATTGAATTGACTATTTCACTTGCTTTCTTTCCGCTTTGCACCTCTATATAGGATGATTTCCGTAACAAAAACTATCCTGTCCTTTCCTAGGAGTCAAAACATCCCTATACCAAATTTCACCTTAATCCGTTCAGCGTTTTTAATTTACTTTGAAATGGTAACAGATAAGAGTTCATCTTTACAATTTAGCATAGCATGGAAATTTGTCCAAAATTTAATTGAAGAAACCGTGCTCTGGTTTTGTGACTGCTTCACTAACGCAACATCAGTTTGCTTGACAACAAAAATAAAATAGATGCCAAGTAAAATGTATCTAAATCTAACGACATGATCTAAGAATGTTTTTGCGCAAAGTTAAAATAATTTTAATCAAATCAATTTAAGGAGGATATAGGCGATACCTAGTTCGATTAGTGGCATATAGATAGAACTGTAATAAGTGCCATCCTAATCCATCAAGTTGTGCATATTCAGTAATTTTTAGCCTTTTAAGTATAGTAATCATGCGAAAAAATCTAAGCTTAGCCATATTATACATTGAGTTGCCTTCTTTGTAGTGGTTGGATTCCGCGTATCTGTCACTATAGCCTCAATGATATTGTCCTGAGGTCTGTCAGTCAGCGGCTGTTCATTCCGTTCTGGAGCCACTGAGTTTAGGCGCAGTGATAGCAAGATGGAGTGACGCTGGTGCTATGGGAGACGGGGCGGTGTTTGGTGTGGGATGCTACATGCGTCAGCACATTTTCGACTACCCATATTACTCGCACTTCCCACGTGGCAGGAGCCCTCTGCCGAAACTTTAGCGGCGGCGAAGCGGCATTAGTGTGCGCTCCCTTCTATGATAAGATCCCAAACGGATAGCGGGATACTTACTACTTACGTAATAGGCCAACACATTGTTACATTTGTGTGTAAATTTCTGATAATTCTATACAGTTACTCACATTTGACAGCAATCACCGTCGCGCTATCCATGCAACTTGTCTTTTCATGAACTTATAGCATTATCATTATCAGATGACATTCGTGGATAACCAACTTAGGTCTGTAGGACATGGATACAATACATGTTCATACCTTTGGTAGTGGAGACTGCGGGCTGCTTTGGGGGAACCCAAATTGTTCTGCATGACATAAGCCGTCGACTCAGACAAAAGGGAGAGGAGCCCGATCCAAGGTTGTCCGTAGCCATCCAGCATGGAAATGCCGCTAGTGTTCTGGGCTCTTTTGCACCAAGAATGGCGAAATACGGGTTATTATAATAAGACTTGTGTTTGGGTTTTTTTTATATGTAATTCAGTTTTTAAGTAACTGGCTGTGATTAATTTTTCAGTATATTCAATTTATACCATTAGGTTACCCATTTCATTTCATAGATTTTGTTTGACAAAACCTACTAAACTGTTAACAGCGCCATCAAACAAATCTAGAAGACTTCGCGGCTTAGTATGTTTCCTTAGAACGAAACAGTTAGATACCTACAGCTCTTAAGTAGTTCTACGTGTAATATATAGATGGCAGTGTAATAAACATAATATGAACGGGAAAATGTACCTTTTATGCCTTTGTGCCCATTTCTTCCGATAAACGTATTAAATGTGGCACAATTTTATTTAAAATAAGTTCTGCTGATTAGCAAAATATTGCCATAAAACCATGAATTTGTCGTGGCATATTCACTTACTTCATATCTAAGCAAATAGATGGCGCCAGTGTACCTGAATTAAAATATTTTGTGGATTTTTGAACATTATTAATAACTGTTGGAATTAATCAACTTAAATTTACCGTAATATGCTTCTTAAACGGGAAATCACGTAGTAGTACACGTTTAAAGTATTTGAAACGTATGAAATTTGCATTAATTGCAAATGTTTTACATCACGCTATCGACATTTTTAAATCACATTGCATAAATACAACTTCCAATTTACTAAATTTAATACTCTGTTGCAACTTTCAAAAACCCTCTAAAAATTTTTCGCTTATAATATTAGTGGGATTTTATTTATTATCAAATTTATGACAGCATTAAACATATCATATTTACATAGATTTAATGGATCCCGGCACATTGGTCACTTTTCAACTAATTTCCTAAAAACACAGTTATGAATTTTTTGTGCACTTTCGTCAGTAGTGACAAATATGTACTTAAGTTTAATTTCTGTTTGTTTATGACACTACTGAACAATACAAACTTAAAATAAATTTGGGTACATTTTCGTCTGCAGTGAAAGAGAGCTTTTTTATAGGCGAACAACATACGGTGATCATCGTCTTCGAACAATATTTACAGCACGCAGCAATGTCACCTTTGTGATTATCACAATAAGGAACAAATCTAATATACCAATAGAAAATATTTGATAAACAAGACAAAGGCATATTTCGATACTCTACTTCTTTGTAGGTACTAATATTTCTTATGCCAATGAAATTTCCACTTTATTCCGTTGTGCACTAACGTGCTAAATTCACAAATTTAAAATTGTACTTAGTACGACTTTGCATTTGCACTAAGATATCGATTAAAAAAACAAAACGATTCGCAGTCTAAATAAAAAATTAGGCGCCTTTTGCCTTTAATTCGATCCAGCCAGTATATTATGCATCGATTACAAAATCGATTTAACATATTTGATTCTGGCGGGAAAAAATAATAGTGTTTATTTTGACGTTTGACATCGCCGTATCTCTGGTAATAAGGGCTACTGTCCTCAATATTTTGTATAGAATATGACACTTAGCGACATTCGTATGGAGATATATCCTTTCCCCGATAAAGAACTTTGTAACAAAGTGAATAAAGTCGGTTTCGGTCCGTCGGAGTGGGGAGCGTCAGGTTTTTTTTCGTTACGGAATTTCTGGATTCGGTCCCCGCGCTCAAGGCCCGCGATAGAAGCTATGCAATAGCTTAAAAATCCTTAAATAGTGCGGGAAGCACAGTTTGACTTGTATGAAAAATCTACATTAATTCGCACTGTAGAGAAATCATGGCACGTTATTACCTATGTTACGAAAATAATATATTTAAAGAATTCTCCTCAAAAATATCTATATTATAGCAATAAACATGAATTAATAATTCAATCCAAAAAATATATGGAAACAATATATCGCACTGTGGAGATTTTATATTCTCGTAATCCCACTCAATCACTTATTAATAATTTATAGTTTTCTCCAGGTTTGCCTATTTACCCTGCTAACCACAAATTTTTAAAACCTTAATTTTTGGTTTACGAAGAACATTACAAGCAAAGTATACATATCAGTTATATGTAAATTAAGATATATTTATTGACAATGTTATACACAAAAATCTCCGACATAAAGTTATCCATTATTTTTCTGTCAACAATTTAAGCTTAAAAAAGTTATTAGTGGCGTAGAGTATATGGACAGATGGATTTTTTTGTGTTTTATAAAACCTCGTAAACATGTAAATATAAAACAAAAAATTCTCTCAGCTATGTATAATACTGCATGAGTAAAATCATATTTAGAATTATGCGCTATTTGTATTACCCGCGCGAGATTTCACAGGCAGGTGGCCAGGTGTATCCATTCACGATACAAAGTACGGTAATCAACTTTCTACCTTGTGCATAAAGCGCACATTTATTCGTACATGATAGCAAGCGATCGTCGTCAGCGGCGGCGCTGTTTGATGTTCGCCCGCTTCCGAGTGATAGAAGCCGTAGTAGATGAAATAAGGTTTAATTTTCAACCGACTTTAAAATTTCAAAAAGGAGGAGTTTCTCAATTCTTGTGTGTTATTTGTTGATGTTTGTTACATCAGAACTCCGTCAATACTGAACCGATTTTAAAAAAATCTTATTTTATCTCAAAGTCGATGGTTCCAGCTTGGTCAATTAATTTCTGGTGATGCTGGTTGCATGTCTCATTTTTACGTTGAGCTATAAATTGCATAGAAAAAGCGTATTTAGGGTCGTCATTTAATGAGACGTCATCTAAATGTGAATTACGTAATAATAATCTTTTATCCTTTTGTATCTATGCTTATACTAAGTAAAACATTCATTTTTAATAACTTTTACCATGATTCACAGCAACAGAATAAGAGTCGACTGTCCTGTACAAGTGACCAAAATTGCGGTTTACAATTTACTAAAATAGACCGAGAGTACTTTATAAAGTCTCAATTCAGAAAGTCCTAAATTTTATCTAAAATAATATCCTCCTGAGGCCTGGATAAAATATGACTACACTCGCATAAATGCCGAGAGTCCGTTGAGCCCTGAACTTTTTATTGGTTATTTTAAGGTCTAAAATGAGTTTATCGGATTTTCGCTGGAACAAAGTTGATTATATACCTACTCTATGCGGAACATTTTAGGCATATTTTTAATTGAAAATTATTTGGCCTTTACAAATGCTTCTTGGCTTTTATTCGATTAAGATTATGTACTTAATTATGGCTAATATATGTCATTTTGTATGAAACCGGGTATTTCTTTAAAAATTAAATTAAAGTATAAGGGACCGTTAATAGTTATTTATTATACAAGGGGGCAAAGTTGTTGTTTAACTCTCGGGCTTATATTGAGACCCGAGCAAGCGAAAGATTCCAAAATTGAGCCACGAGCGTAGCGAGTGGTTCAATAACTGGAATCTTGAGCTTTACGAGGGTCTCAAGGCACGAGAGTTGAACAAACTTTGTCGCCGAGTGTAATACAACATTTTTCCCCTCACTATTGCGAGGAAAATACAGACTACATACGATTATAAATCTTATCCACATGTAAGTTATCTTGAAGAAACCATCAAAAATCAATTTCAAAATTTGTCATAGAATAGGTACGCTCCTAATACTTAGATATTACCAACAGCTTATCAAGTGCGGGATAAGACATGATCACATGACCAATTTAAGGTGTGACCTCCGATTGCGCATATTTACTATGGGCATATAGGACTCACTTATACTGGACTGGTGCTAAAGTGATAGGAATTAGATTACTTTGCCCCACATGTGGATAAAATGCGTTTTTCCAGGCTAGTTTTAAAGCACAAAACAGCGCTTTCCGAGCTAGTGAGGGGAAAAATATTATTTTATGCAAAAATAACAATAGAAACTGAACCAGCCTGTTGGAAAAAACATAAAAAACCTACTTATTAAATCTTATACAGTATAAAACTGCTATGGCAAAATCAGTCTAGTTCCCTCATCACAATTAAAAGTTCTCGCATGATCAAAGTGACTTCTATGCTTAATACTCAAATATTTATACAACAATGGTCCAACAACAATTGTCAGAAACCTTTTATATATATATTTTTTTAACCTAATTACAAAGAAAACAATGTCTTCGTGTACGTAACTATCTAGTTGAGTATTTAAAATGTATATTATGTAGGTAATAAGGAAAACTTGTTTAAAACCAGTGTGAGGTCCTTACTGTTAATTCTAAGTAATTATTAAACATCACTAGGCATACTCAATTAATTAAAAACTGACATCTAGTATTGAGAAATATCCTTAATAGTATTATGGAGAATCACATAACAATATAATCATTTAACATATTGTCGAGAAAAATAAAAATAAAGTATAGCATATTGACAGTCATTTAAAATGGCAGAAACATAGCGACCTAAGTATACTACTAACATAGTCCGAGAGGGCTTTACAAAATTCTTATTAATTTAACTCGTAATTGTAATTTATTGAATCATGCGTCATTTTGCGGAATTCCATATTAACAACGAAAATAATGTTACTTTGCTATTCCGCCAAATGTGCTAGTCAATTAGTGCCAATCCGTTATACCTACTTGCGTATTTATTGCATGCAATTAATGTTCCCACCCTCCCGCCGCAAAGAAATACCAATAATAAAAAACTCGACACGTGTTTCGCCTCTCTACGAGGCATCCTCAGGAGATGCAGGAGATCTTGTCGTACTAGGGTCCGACAAGTAAATGATGTCATTCATCATGGGCATGTGCCCAGACTGGTCGGCCATATTTATAACCTGGCCACCCCCCTACCTCGCAAGCAAGATGCAAATATTCGTAATAACGGTGATGACGCTACATTCAACTGTTCGTTAACAATCACACCCCTGTTGTTGTACCTAATTATTTCTAACTAAAATATTAAAAGAATGATCGTCAGATAGGTTATGGCCATTATCCAACAAATGCTTCGCAAAATTTGACCTTTCTGGATGGTTATGGCTGTATGCCGCAAGATGCTTCTTATACCTTGTGGTGAAATTACGGCCCGCTTGCCCAACAAACACCTTATTACAATACTCACAGGTTATAAACCAGACTTGTTCCCATTCTCGATTTTATCTTTCCCATTACAAAGTTTCGAGCGCAAGGTATTATTTGTCTTAAAAGCCACATTAATGTCGTTAGATTTCAAAATCGAATCTGACAATTTACCAACGTACGTAATGCTCGCTTTAAACTTCCTAATGGGATTAGAGGATTGTGCTGCATACAACACATTATTGATCAAATTATTTTGCTTCTTTCTGATTACAACCCAATATCGCCCGATTTTAAGCGCAAAAATTTAGGGACTTTATAATGGACACTCGGCGTTTATGCATAGCTTTATTTTTTAGTGCTCGGTCTCTTTTACACGTGTCTCGATTTTGGCCTTTATAACGGACTCAGGGACTCGGGAAGTTGTTTCATTTTGCATGAAAAACAATGTTCTTTTGATAAGAAAATAATACTAAAATAGTCATTATATATATATTTTTAAAACGAAAATTATTTATTTATTTAGAATATTACATTTTACGATTGACATAATCCAATCCACAATGTAGGCTTGTCAAGTCATTATAATTGTATTGAAAAGAAAACTAAACTAGTAAATATCATTTTTTCTTTGAAAAAAATGAAACATTTTGTTTCTTAAAGTAATGACTATCAAAATGAATATCTAAATCTGATTGCTTGTCCCATTTTACAGTAAGCTATAAGTCGGATAGAAAAAGCGTCGTCATTTAATTAGTCGTCATCAAAATGTGAATTACGTAATAATGATCGTTTATTCTTCTGCTGTTTATGCTTATACTCACTTTTAATAACTTTTACTATGATTCACAGCAACAGAATAAGAGCCGACTGTCCTTTACTAGTGACCAAAATTGCGGTTTACAATTTACTAAACAAACTGAGAGTACTTTATAAAGTCCCAATCAAAAAAGTTATATATTTTATCTTAAATATTATATTTACATCCAAAATAATAATGTATTTTCAATAAACACACAAACAAACATCTCAATTATTGAGATTTGTATTATACAAACTGTAAACAGATTCATATTCGAGATTAAACTTACCTTCGCATGGATGATGGGTTACCTTGATTAACATTTCACGATGGACTGAGCGAAATATTCATTATTTTTATTTAGGTTCTTTTTTAAGAGAGAATTATAACGAATATATTTTAGATTCGTAGTTAAAGCCATTGGTTTTTTTTTAATACTACGACGGTGACAAACAAGCATACGGCCCACCTGATGGTAAGCGGTCACCGTAGCCTATGGACGCCTGCAACTCCAGGGGAGTTACACGCGCGTTGTCGACCCTTTAAAAAAGGAGGATTCGCTGTGTTGACAGCTAAAGGGGCAAGCTTAGCTCCGTGGGTACACCCCACTCCCCAGCTGTCAACACAGTGAATCCTCTTGGAGCTCTGGCAACCTTACTCACCGACAGAAACACAACAATATGAGTAGGGTCTAGTGTTATTTAACTGCGGTTTTCTGTAAGGTGGAGGTACTTCCCCAGATGGGCTCTGCTCCAGATTTGAGCGAAACGACATTACACTAAACGATATGCATCCGCTGTGCCCATACCTCAAATCACGGTTCTCCAAATCACGCCGTTTTAGTACTTACTGTTAGTTAGCTTCAAATATTTAGTCCTGTATAAAAGACACCGGTTTTTTTCGATACACCTCATTTAAAAAATTCAAGTCTTTACGCATGTCACTATTTAATATTAAGGCCTTTATAAAGGACTCGGGGGCTCACTACATTACATTCATGTTAAGTGGTAGGTATACTGACCCGACTTTTAAAAAGGAACATTTTGAATAAAAACAATGTATTTATGCTACATAATATGTGGTTTTATTTTCACAAGACTGAATGTGTATTTATACCTATGTATATACCTAACTTAGCTAAACCTCATTTTGTGTGTTAAGTAAGCAACATTAACAAAAATAATAATGGCATAAAACAGGGATCTGTGAGCTTTTGATTCTAGACAATCCACTTACAATGAAAAAAAACATAACTAAACTACAATTCTTACAATAAAAAAAATACAACAACTAAACCTGGTTCTTTTAACATGTGGATGGGATATTATAACTAATCCTTTTAGACCTGCTTACACAACACAAGGTCCGAGCCGCTAACCCGGAGTTAAGCTGTCAAATTCCATACAAAAAACCCTTAACGCCCGAGTTATGTAGCTTACCCCTTAAATAAGGAGTGACTCAGCTTTTGATCTGCACAACTCGCCATCATGTTTTATTTGTCACACACAGCCAATCGCGTGGTCGCCTGGTTCTAAAGGTGGCATAACTGTAGTAGATGAGGATTTATCTTTACTTGTTCACATCAGTATTTTAAAATTATTGGGCTCTGTTCAGTTGTTAAACAGTGGGCCAAGGTCAAGGTCGGTGTCACTTGCCGATAGTACTTTAAAACACTTTCGCAACCAGGCAAAACTTCGAACAATACCCCAGAAACCGACAGTACTCGCTAGTCGGGCAACGACGTGCAACTCAATGCCGCACGCCGCGAACTAGATGGCAGCACCTACGTTTCGTTGGTTTGCTGATAAAGTTATTTTTGATTTTATATAGTGTAAATAGTATATAATATATGGAGAAATTTATGCAATGTTATTCTTCAATAAGTATTGCTTTTTCTTTCATAAAAAACAGAGATGTCCATTTTCTGCGCTTAGCATTATTTCTTGTTTGTTAACGAAAATTCCCTATTTCTCTCTAAATAAAGAAGTCTCTTGGGAGAAAATGCCAAGGTCATCTTAAAACTACTGTTAGATTATATTGTATTTGTTTTCTCCCACTGTACGAATTTCTCAGGCATAAATAATAAAAATAAAATAATTTGTGTCCATTAATACTACAATTTTGTATTTTATCGGGAGAAATTTAAATCTTGTATTAATATTATCATCATAAACCACTATGTAAGATATCTCCACGGTGCGAATTATTCTGTACTAAATATACAAGAATTTAAAAAAAGTCATATATCTAAAAAACGGAAGTTGATATCGAATCATAACTTCACAGTTAGGTATACAATACGATAAGGAATTAACCCATACAGAGAAATTTGGATGTCCATTTAATGTGACTTCAACTTTTAAATGACTCCACTATAAAAGGAACTGTTGTCTACTTCAATTTTGGTGCGTTACTATTTTTATGCCACACCTGGCCATAAAGTGCCTTTTTCCGCACGCTACGCGTACGGAAAAAGCCGATTTCTGTCCAAATGTAGGCATAAAATGATGTACCTAACACGTGAGGTAATAAATAAAGCCCTTGATCGCATATTTACGTCCCTCGCTTGCAGCTCGGGTCGCAAACATCTGCGATCTCGGCCTTTCTTTGTTTTACCCCACTAGTTAGGTAATGTACTATTTTTCGCTTGTTCGAGATTAAAGGTTTGTTTTGTAATTTTTTTTTTGAAAATATTTTAAGTACTACCGATAGCGAATCGCCCTGCCGCGGGAAAACGACCACTTAAATTTCACCGTGTATATGTTTGCTTAAATCTTTAAAACTACGCAACGGATTTTGATGTGGTTTTTTTAAATAGATAGTGATTCAAGAGGAAGGTTTATATGTACCTATAATAATAACCCGTGCGAAGCCGGGGCGGGTCGCTAGTTTAAAATAGAAACGTCAATCGTAGGTAATGTCAAAGTATACAAATTAACACCGTGATCGTCAAACAAAACAATAAGGGTGCGTATTTGATTTTATAGGGTGGTTTTTATTTTGATATCATAGGATTTCCATAAGTACGTGAAATATGCGAGTGTTTTCCGTCATTTTATTATAATGAAATAATATAATAACAATATATTAAGTAAGCAACGAAACAATCCGTAATGCGTTGTCTAATTGGAGTGGAGAAAATTGATACAGACTCAGTACTTGTACCTACTTACCGCCCACGTCACAAGGAAGCACATATTATGTTAAGGGTTCAATAAAACTATAATCCGAATACATTTAATTTATTCGTATTAAACTAGGTATATAATTCTTATTTGAATTAATATCAGAGGTAACATCAATTAAACTAAAAGTTACCATGAGCTAGGTAGTTAAGTTTTTAAAACTTTGATCTTTATTAATCAGGGATTGTAATAGGTAATCACCACTGCCGGCCTTCGCCTTTGGGGTGGGTAAAATCGCCGTCAATCGACTTGCTAACGATGTAAACATACCGCCATATTGTCGTAATAACCTAGCTTTTAAACCATTGCATGTTTTTAATGAAATCTCCGAGACTTAAGTTAAGGTACCTGCGCCATTTAAGGCCCATTTTTTGCATAAATTCAATAAATAAAAAATAAAACATAAATTCTGAAATCAAACTTAATTAAGGCATTCCTTATTTATTTGTGAACAGGGTCAACATATAATTCAGTACGAAAATACAGATTTCTTAAGGAAAACGATCATTTTTAATAACCTTGAAAGTGGGCCTCTTTAGGAATATATGCGCTTATCATGGCCCTAATTTTAACTCTAAAATTATAAGAGGTATCGAAACAAAAGTATGTTTAATTATAAACCTTAACCTATTATATTAGTTTCTGAGGTAAGCAGTCTCTTGCAGTAAATATTTTGGTCATAATTAAACCGTGGGCCATCTTAGGCTTAACAAAACTTAATCTACTAATAAACCATAAAAACTCTTCATAAAATACTAAAACAACACTTCTTCTGCTTATTCTAACATCAGTTGAAACTTAAACATGGAATATTTTTTCTAAAATATAAACAATTTTTTTTAATATTTTTTATGGGCCTTATTAGGAGTATCAAAAATAGTTCCGTAAATTATTAAGTACTTAGGTACAAAAATACAGTCTTAGCTGCAATCGGGGCACTGGAATTCATCCACGTAGTTTTTAGTGAGGCCCACACATTCCTCGCGGTCACACTATCGCACTGTCTCATATCTGCTACTCATTCAAGTTTACACCCGGTTCAAGTTCACCGGGCCCTCTTGGGAGAACGTCAGGTGGACCTTAATAGGTGTTTTTCTCAGCAGCGAGCATTCTTTCTATAAAATGAAAATGAACAAAAAATACAAACAACACTAACCTTTATGGGGTCGCCCGTGAACCACAAACAAACTTATTGTTTAAAAGAAACACTAAATCTCTTTGATTTTCTAAAGAAATACTATAACTTAAGTGACTGATAGGTTATAACACGCGAGCCTGTTGCAACTTGGCTGACAAAGTGAAGACTCCAGTAAAAATGGTCGGGACTACAGTTTGATATGAACTAGAACTTATGTCTATGGTACTAATCGAACATTGGCGTGCAAATTCAGGTTCACTCGAACGCTCTAAGTATGAAATTTTGAAAGTGGGCCATGTTAAGGAATGGGCCATCTATGGTGCAAGTACCTTATTTATCTTATGGTTTTGTATGGTACGACAATACGACCGTTTCAGAGAGTAGTGTGAAAATTCAAGGAAAAACAGTGACAAAACAATGTGATGCTTTTTGTTTAGGTACATCGTTAGCAAGTTTAATTGACGGCGATTTTAGAGCGATATAGTAATTTGACGCCATCTCCATGGTTGAGGCTGCGCCACAAACAACTGGTCGCCTCCATTATGATTATTGCGTCCCCCAAAACAATCAGCGCCTAAAATCACAGGGCCGACCGTGTTTATCACACCGTTACCGCATGCGATTGCTGCGCCGGTGTGAAAACCGCTGCTAACTACAAAAAGTAATTGTACAAAACTCACTTAAGTAATGATTAGATATGGGCATTTTAAAAATTAGGAAATTGTACCCCATTTCCTTTTTTTTGAATATAGGAAGTTTTGGGTTTTTTATAACCAGAATCACTATTGATTTAAATAAGGAAAAAGTGTGTCCCGTTTTTTTGATCAGTTTCGTAACGCATTTTTTCATACATTTTCATACATAAAATTGAGGACGCATTTTCATTAAAATGGTGCTTTTTTTCTGGAAATGCACATATACAGAAAACAGTTTACAAAATACACGTTTAATTTACTAGAGCGGCTTTATTCAATTCAATTATTTATTTCAAATCCATATAGATCCAAAACAGATTTATGTCAGCAAGTATCAAAGTATAATTGTTTTATTCAATTCAATGCTAATAACCATATCCTAACATGTTTCCCGGTTACAAAACCCTGGTTTATCTACACTTGTCTAGGTATTACACTTCAATTATAGTTTCCAGTTTTGTAATGATGACTAATAAAAACAATAGGTATGTACGTTATAAGTTTAAACAGATATCCTTAGAATATTTCTTATTAGGAATTCAACTAAAACAAATTACAATTTCACGGCAGGTTAGAGATGCGTAAAAACTATCTCACGCATGCATTTTTAATTTAAAGTAGGCCTAATTGAGCAGTGTGCGAAGCTAATAATCTCGTAAAAACGCTTACAACTCTGTCGTCTCCATGTTTTTGGCATTTTTCATCTGTTCCAATTGTTGGTAGAAGTCATATTTAACTGGATTGGTCTGGGGTTCAGTCGCATTAGAATCTATCGAAGGAAAGGCACCAGTCGTGATGAAATAAGGTTTTTCATTTGACATGTCTTGATCAACGGCGTTTTCGTCAAGCGAATCGCGCTCCGAATGGCTTACTTGGTCGTCGGATTTGTACCATTCGTTTTCATATGCATGAAGCCATATAGGATTTGATCCTTTTGTACTATGTTTGTTAGTGTTGGGTACGCGGCCGCCGGAACTTCTGATCGTCATATCGGATTCTCCAGGAGTTGGTGACGCTGAAATAAACAGATGATCACTGGTTACCTACAATGTAATGCATAATTATTATTAAGCTTGCATGACTAAGTGAAATGAAAGTAAGTGTATTTTATAGACAAAATGGACAATCATACTACGTAGATACTACGTAAGTTTTGATAAGATAGAGACGCATTGCGTTGTTTGGCAAACAGAAAGTGTACCTACTCATGTGGAATAACGTACAAATGTCGCAACTGCCGCGCTAATATGTATGGCGTCATGTTGCGCGAAGTATTTTTAGTTTATATTATAATAAAATGCACGCATGCTTTTTTTATTCCGGAATCTTCTTTATATTTTAACCTATGAGACATGGGCAGAGATATGTTGTATGTGTAGGTTTAGAGAAAAAATACAAGCAATGATGTGCAGTTGTTATACCATTGTTATTTCTGAGTGTAAAGCGTTTTTTGCTTTTCGTTAAACGTAATTGTGTATGTAAAATAGAAAATAATTACCATACTTACAATAAGCAGTAGCCGTGGCTGCCTTCAGCCTCCGCACGTAGTCCGCCCGCTGGCTGAGGCACATCATGACCGACAGCACAAGCAGGACGGTGAGGAACAGAGTGGTCCAGACTAGCCAGAACACCGTCTGGTTGGAGGTGATCGCGTCTACAGTTAACGGCTGGTATTCCGCTGGTTGTGTGTCGAGGACGTTAAATTCCTGCCAAGAAAAAGACATATAACAGAAGTTTGTAATTGGCCTCAGAGTTGTGGGAAGAGGTTCTAGGAATAGGGGAATAATAAGAATATTTGGTATGCCTTTCTACATTTCTAAAAGCCATATTACTGTAAAACGTCGTACGATACATGTGCGTATAGGTAATTTGCAACCCGTGTCGATTTAAAACACTCCCTTGGGTCGTGTTTTAGTCTATCGCCACCCATTGCCAATTTTCTCCTATTCGCACTTGTATCGTCATGTACTATTACTGGTAATACTATCCCACACCATTCACGGAGAAAGTTTTTTGTTTACATAGGCTAAGTACCTAAACAAAAATACTTTTTGTCAGTTGAGAATACCAAAACTAAGACAACATAGGAACAAAATTGTTTACATAAATGCGTTTATCATTAAGTTATGGTTCAAAACGGTTTACAAAAAAAGTAAAAAAAATTAAGTAGAAAATTTTATTCTTCAAATGTGATCAGGAATGTATGGTTATAATCTTTCCTTTCCTCGCGGGCACCTTTTATAAAAATAGCTCGTTTAAAGGTATAAGTTAATATGGAATGGCTTATAGTATATAACAGCAGAAATGTAATGGCCAGCATGTTGTCACAAGATCGTTGCTATTTAACATTAAGTAGGCGTCGATTAGTTAATTTCCAACCGCAAAATAAAAATATTGCAAGTCATTTCGCGTGGCAGGGTCACGAATTATATTACGTAAGTACGATTATTTTTCTTTGAAAATATTGTTCGCGGTAAAACTGTCAAACATCGATACCAATAAATATTCTCATAAAAATGTTATTAGACCAAGGGGCCCACCTGTGGCCACTTTACCTTAAATAAATCATCTAGCTGTTCAATGTTCTTGTCGACCAACTGCAGCACCTGATTCACCTCCAGCACAGAATGATCTTGTCCATTAACCAAATGCAGATACAAATCAGTCTTAGTATTATCTACAGAACCATCCTTATTTTCATGCACCCTTAGGTCGTCTACGTTGACTACTGACTCGGCTACTTGTGCCAGTTTTTCTCTGAAAATGTTTATTTTGTCTCTGACTTCTGATGGATGTGAGCGAAGAACGAAACGCACTCTTTGGTCCTCCCGTAACAGGTATATGAATACGTGAGCTTCGTCTTGTAGGCCGCCCGTGTCGTTGACAAGCACCTAAAAACATGTTTCGTACATCATTATCACATTTTTAAATAGATTATGATGACATTGATAATTATCTTGATAATTGTCCATGATGAACTTAGCGTTTACTTCAAATCATCTATCTAACTACGTACAGATGTATATAGTGCATGTTTTCCCTGGCATTTTCTCGGAAACGCTCGTATTTGTCACGGTACTTCAATCGACCTCGGTACTTTTAGTACTCGCAGTACTCGCACTGACTAAAATAGCATTACACGTTCGGGCGTTTCCGTGAAAATACGAAAAACATTATGCACTACATCTGTACCTACGTACTACGTTGCAACGCAACGCCACAAAATAACATAAAAAAACAATTAAAAGAATTAGAGACGTACCTTAAAATCAAAATATCCCTTCATCCCTTTCTGCGGGTCGAAATTAAGCGAGATGGCTCCCGTGTCCTGGTTCACCAGAAAAGGCGAAACAGCCAAGTTCTCCAAACCTTCTGTGAGCGTCTTCTTCACTTCGCCCAGGAGGTAGTATCCCATCTTCGCATTTTCACCTTCGTCAAGATCTATGGCCTGAAATATTTATTTATATGATATAAAAATAATCATTAATAGCATATTTTAAGTTACTTATAATATAATTATGTAATTTATTTTGATGGTGTGTTTGGCGACGTAACAGGAGCTGGCACAGAAGAAAAGAGAATTGTCCCCATGTCTGCTCTTGTCTAGGTACATTATCTACACCCAGTACACCCTGTTAGTAAGCAAAAAGCTGCCGAAAAAACCTCACTTGATTTGTGCATGAGCCCTTACTAAACTATCTGCTACTAAGCTGTGTTTCGGCATGTGTTGTCATAACTAAAGTTAAGGTTGGTCATAAGTACTTGACACTTACTTTGGTGTCATTTTCATTGATTTTGTATGAAAAACCGGTTAAAGGCAGAACCAACTTTTGACTATAACTATGTATCTCGAAATAGTCGGTTCTGCCTTTAACCTGGCGAAATGAGTCGTTTAACTTCAAACTCCGGTAAACCTATTTGTCCAACTATTTGATTTTGGTTTTAAGAAAAGGTTATAAGGTACATATTTGCTGCGAGGGTCGAATAGATTTACCCGAGTTTGAAATTAAGCGACACAAATGACATCTCCTAAATGATGAACTGACAGACAGGCGTCAATGTTGTTGCCTAATATTTGCCTAGTTACAAATAAACAATACAAAAAGCGCTTCAACCTTTTCCAATTTCCTCTTACTTGGACCGTCAGAGCCTACCCAATCCCCCCCCGTCTTTTGAATGTCATTTGGGGTCTGCCAACTGGCCGCTTTTTATCCCATGGTCTCCACTCCAGCAGAGTTTTGCCATAATTTGATGTCATAATTTACATACTTACTCTTATTTTCTAAGTTATATATTCAAATCTAAACCGGTTATCTTAAGTAGGTAACTGTTCTGAAATAATAATACTACCACCTATTTGGGTACCGTAACGGTAAGATGCGATGATTATCTAAATGTTTTCAAATGAATCTGAGCTAGCGTTGAAAGTCTGGTAAAAACAGTTATTTTCCCAAACGTCTCGTGTTTTCGGTTTCTTTCGGAAAAAAACAATGAAAGTTTGCGCTCTAATTTTCAACTCTAAATCAATGTATGTCAGGTCTAATTTACACCTAGAAAGGGAAACATCGATTACATCGAGGAAGAAACAATTGAAATAGTTGCGAAAGAGTGACAGTGATAGTGACATTATTTATTTCTAAAAAAAAAACCGAAAAATACGGAAAAAAACGAAAGTATCAAAAAATCATGAAATAAATATTTAATTCTTTTTGGAATTTTCAACGCTAATCTGAGCATAACCATATCCAAATATTTTATTCTTATTGAAATGAAAAACTTTATATACATACCTAATAAGCAGATTACATCGCGTATACTAATTACATCCCGACGTTTCGAGTCCATTACAGCACTCTTTGTACAAGAGAAGAATTAAGACTTCGGGACTCGAATAGTGGACCTCCACCACGAATATACATATACAGTATGTATCAGAACGAAAGGCAAAGAAAGAAACCCGTTAATGTTTAGATTATAAATATGAGCATGGTACCTAATTCATCAAAAATACGACAGTTTTTACGTCAAGTATAAAAATATACATTAATTATTATTGTTTTGCACCTCCCCTGTATATTTTGTTTACAATCTTATTATTGACATTTCTTAAATTACCAACCTGACAGACAGGCGTCAAATCTTGTTGAAGTTTGGATTTTTACCTAGTTACAAATAAACAGTTAACAAAGCGCTTGCGCGTTGCCTATGACCACAGCCATTATTTGAATGATTACCTAGGTTACTTATAAACCGAACTCAAAGCGCATGTGCGTTGACATAACAACGTCAATGTTTATTAGTTGCCCCTAGCTACATATCAACAGTACGCAATACGCATGCACTGTCACAAATCAAAAACGTAAACAAACCCTATAGGATGTCACAAAAACCATTAACCGACTGCAAAAAGAAGGTTCTCGAGTAATCCATTTAGTAATGTTATGCCATAAAACATGTATTTTGGCAGGTGAAATGCAGGTCATTACATTGTACTCGAGTTCCCCGTCAACCAGTTTTAAGGTTTGCTCTTCGTTGTGATACATACTGTATGATGTTAGAAAATAATTCCGGATTGCCACATTTTTTATGAATATGGTGTTGTTTTCCAACAATTTTTTTACGCTTGTTCCCAATTAGTGACGAACGGTCATTACCTTGTTTATAAAATAAGATAGCGGGAAAAGTCAAAAGCCCCGACAACACTTCGTATCCTTTCAGCAGATAAGCGTGTATGATAAGCATTATGATAATTGTAGGTCAACCAAGAATGAATAATTATCAGTATATACTGATAATTACAGTATATACAATATGAGTAAGTGGACTAGATACAAGAAATTCGACGCTAAATTACACGAATTAATGTCTGTATACTTATTAATTTAGCAGCTTGTTATTTAAAAAATGTTCCTAAGAATAACAGCGCCTAGTTTCATATAGTAAAATTCATTAAGACTACGTGTATGTGGTGTCGGCGCCATTGACACCAATTCATGTAAGAAATAACTGTCCTTGGTTGCGATGTGCAGTTTCAGATTTCTGGTAGACAGTCGTCGCATTCACATAATTTTCGTGCTCACCTATACGGATAATATCTCGGAAATCCTTAATTTGGAGTGATTCCCAAATTAAGGTTACTTAAAAACTGCGAAACTATTTCTGGGGGTCATGTTAAGTTATTTCGGTTGACCGGATCTACCTTTAGAGTCAACGTGGCGTACCCAGTATGGGTCAGCCTGTATATGCGTTAAGTAAGGGCATGGATTACCTTCACATGCATGAACTCGATGCCGAAATCTGCCTCCGTGGTGATGCCACCAGTAAAGATCCTGCTCACGAATTTGGGCGCGTTGTCGTTCAAGTCGTTGACCGCAACGTGAACCGTGAGGGTGCTGACCGAATCTACGTTCGCGCGGTACTCTGGTACGGCTACGCAGTCTTCTGTAGCTAGTACTGTAAGCGTGTAGTTGGATTTCTTCTCGCGATCTAGCGGGCGTTGTGTAGCTAACCTGTTAAATGGAATAATTTATTTGGTATTTTGGAAGTCGGTGATGGTTATTATAACTAACATAGATTGCCTTGTTTCCAACGCTACTAAACTGTTAGGTCGTTTACCCGTAAAACAAGATAGATGTGATTAAAGACATGACTCTAATCTGGGTCTTGATTATTTTCGAATAAACTACAATTATACAGTGTAGAAAGTTCCGGTGGGCCCTGGAGGGAAACTGAAAGAATGCAGTTTTTTTAATATGAGAAAATGTTTCTTTTAAGTAAAATAACCTAACTTAAGGATTTAAGGCACTTTCCGTCCAGAGCCCATCGAAATTTTCCACACTGTATATTTTCAACAGTATGCACAAACATAGTTACTCCTGATCTAAAACTCTCCCAGGTTTGCCGCTACTTCAAGCTACACATTAGTAGAAATTAATACAAACCTGTGTGTATTCCGATGAAGCTCGAATTCCCCATCCTCATTTCCCTCCACAATATAATAGCACACCGGCAGCACCGGCTCGTCGCCCCTGTCGATCTCGTCCCTCTCTATGACGCTGGGCAGGTATAGCCCCTCCTCGTACATGTTCTCGGTGAGGTTGATGCGCAGGCGCTTGTCGGGGAAGCGCGGCCGGTAGCTGTCCACGTCTCGCACGTAGATGGTCAGGTCCAGGTCGGAGCTCAGTGGCGTGGGGAGGCCGAGGTCGTATGCTTCGATTCTGAGCTGTGAATATTGTTAGGCTTAGCGCGGGAAGAAATTGAGGTTTGACTGAATTGCATGGAAAGATTACAAACATATTTTTTCATACAGTAATTAATTAATTTTAAATATATTATTGGAAAGGAAAGTATGAGAAACTTGGCAATGGATCAAGTGGTTTATACAAGTACAAAACATAATTATCCAGTCGCAATACAACGGCGATAGATACAGAATAACTACTGCAATAAAATCTATGAGTTGCATACACGCTATGCTGGCAGCTCGCTAGGCCGCTTTACGTTCTCTCTTGTCATCTATATTTTGGTAGTTCTTTCGATACTACACTATCCACCAAACAGAATTAAGTCAAAGCTCAAACCATGTTATCTCTTTCAAGCAAATAATCCGTCAAACATTTAATTTAAAGTGGTATTTTAAACGTCAAACCTCTTTGAAATTATGACGTTAACTTAACACTTTCGTGGGATATATCTTGTACATTAGGGTAGATTATCCTCCTAAAACACGACTTGCCAAGTCTAAAAAGTGTATGCACACGGTAGGACCTAAAATATACAACAAGATCCCGCTAGAGTTAAAACTAGAAACTAGCGACGGAACTTTTAACAAAAAACTTAAAGCTAAACTGGCATCTGAAACCTACTACTCAATCGATGCCTTCTATGAGATCTAATACTGGTTCGCTGGCTCAGCCCTGTCTCACTTGCGTCGAAAATGTAATAACTTACCAATTTATAACTATTTAACTAGTTGTAAGCATGTGTACCTGCCTATATTGACATGTAAAATTTTATTTTATCAATAAATGATTGAAATATTGAATTGAATTGATTGCTCTCTGTGCTATCAAATTATATGCAAAATTAGGTTACTTGGAGTTAAGGAGCGGGACTGACTGTACTCGTGCTGTGACTGAGTGATGAGAATGGCCGCGGCTAACCTGGTAGCGCGCGGTGGAGTCGCGCTGCAAGCGCGCGGCGGTGCGCAGCGCGCCGCTGGTGGCGTGCACGCTGAAGGCGCGCCAGGCGCCGGCCGCGTCGCGCCGCACGCGGTAGCGCACGGCGCCGTTCGCGCCGATGTCCGCGTCGATGGCGCGCACCGCCACCACCACCGTGCTGTGACCGAGTGATGAGAATGGCCGCGGCTAACCTGGTAGCGCGCGGTGGAGTCGCGCTGCAAGCGCGCGGCGGTGCGCAGCGCGCCGCTGGTGGCGTGCACGCTGAAGGCGCGCCAGGCGCCGGCCGCGTCGCGCCGCACGCGGTAGCGCACGGCGCCGTTCGCGCCGATGTCCGCGTCGATGGCGCGCACCGCCACCACCACCGTGCTGTGACCGAGTGATGAGAATGGCCGCGGCTAACCTGGTAGCGCGCGGTGGAGTCGCGCTGCAAGCGCGCGGCGGTGCGCAGCGCGCCGCTGGTGGCGTGCACGCTGAAGGCGCGCCAGGCGCCGGCCGCGTCGCGCCGCACGCGGTAGCGCACGGCGCCGTTCGCGCCGATGTCCGCGTCGATGGCGCGCACCGCCACCACTACCGTGCTGTGACCGAGTGATGAGAATGGCCGCGGCTAACCTGGTAGCGCGCGGTGGAGTCGCGCTGCAAGCGCGCGGCGGTGCGCAGCGCGCCGCTGGTGGCGTGCACGCTGAAGGCGCGCCAGGCGCCGGCCGCGTCGCGCCGCACGCGGTAGCGCACGGCGCCGTTCGCGCCGATGTCCGCGTCGATGGCGCGCACCGCCACCACCACCGTGCTGTGACCGAGTGATGAGAATGGCCGCGGCTAACCTGGTAGCGCGCGGTGGAGTCGCGCTGCAAGCGCGCGGCGGTGCGCAGCGCGCCGCTGGTGGCGTGCACGCTGAAGGCGCGCCAGGCGCCGGCCGCGTCGCGCCGCACGCGGTAGCGCACGGCGCCGTTCGCGCCGATGTCCGCGTCGATGGCGCGCACCGCCACCACTACCGTGCTGTGACCGAGTGATGAGAATGGCCGCGGCTAACCTGGTAGCGCGCGGTGGAGTCGCGCTGCAAGCGCGCGGCGGTGCGCAGCGCGCCGCTGGTGGCGTGCACGCTGAAGGCGCGCCAGGCGCCGGCCGCGTCGCGCCGCACGCGGTAGCGCACGGCGCCGTTCGCGCCGATGTCCGCGTCGATGGCGCGCACCGCCACCACTACCGTGCTGTGACCGAGTGATGAGAATGGCCGCGGCTAACCTGGTAGCGCGCGGTGGAGTCGCGCTGCAAGCGCGCGGCGGTGCGCAGCGCGCCGCTGGTGGCGTGCACGCTGAAGGCGCGCCAGGCGCCGGCCGCGTCGCGCCGCACGCGGTAGCGCACGGCGCCGTTCGCGCCGATGTCCGCGTCGATGGCGCGCACCGCCACCACCACCGTGCTGTGACCGAGTGATGAGAATGGCCGCGGCTAACCTGGTAGCGCGCGGTGGAGTCGCGCTGCAAGCGCGCGGCGGTGCGCAGCGCGCCGCTGGTGGCGTGCACGCTGAAGGCGCGCCAGGCGCCGGCCGCGTCGCGCCGCACGCGGTAGCGCACGGCGCCGTTCGCGCCGATGTCCGCGTCGATGGCGCGCACCGCCACCACTACCGTGCTGTGACCGAGTGATGAGAATGGCCGCGGCTAACCTGGTAGCGCGCGGTGGAGTCGCGCTGCAAGCGCGCGGCGGTGCGCAGCGCGCCGCTGGTGGCGTGCACGCTGAAGGCGCGCCAGGCGCCGGCCGCGTCGCGCCGCACGCGGTAGCGCACGGCGCCGTTCGCGCCGATGTCCGCGTCGATGGCGCGCACCGCCACCACCACCGTGCTGTGACCGAGTGATGAGAATGGCCGCGGCTAACCTGGTAGCGCGCGGTGGAGTCGCGCTGCAAGCGCGCGGCGGTGCGCAGCGCGCCGCTGGTGGCGTGCACGCTGAAGGCGCGCCAGGCGCCGGCCGCGTCGCGCCGCACGCGGTAGCGCACGGCGCCGTTCGCGCCGATGTCCGCGTCGATGGCGCGCACCGCCACCACCACCGTGCTGTGACCGAGTGATGAGAATGGCCGCGGCTAACCTGGTAGCGCGCGGTGGAGTCGCGCTGCAAGCGCGCGGCGGTGCGCAGCGCGCCGCTGGTGGCGTGCACGCTGAAGGCGCGCCAGGCGCCGGCCGCGTCGCGCCGCACGCGGTAGCGCACGGCGCCGTTCGCGCCGATGTCCGCGTCGATGGCGCGCACCGCCACCACCACCGTGCTGTGACCGAGTGATGAGAATGGCCGCGGCTAACCTGGTAGCGCGCGGTGGAGTCGCGCTGCAAGCGCGCGGCGGTGCGCAGCGCGCCGCTGGTGGCGTGCACGCTGAAGGCGCGCCAGGCGCCGGCCGCGTCGCGCCGCACGCGGTAGCGCACGGCGCCGTTCGCGCCGATGTCCGCGTCGATGGCGCGCACCGCCACCACCACCGTGCTGTGACCGAGTGATGAGAATGGCCGCGGCTAACCTGGTAGCGCGCGGTGGAGTCGCGCTGCAAGCGCGCGGCGGTGCGCAGCGCGCCGCTGGTGGCGTGCACGCTGAAGGCGCGCCAGGCGCCGGCCGCGTCGCGCCGCACGCGGTAGCGCACGGCGCCGTTCGCGCCGATGTCCGCGTCGATGGCGCGCACCTCCACCACCACCGTGCCGATGGTGGCATTCTGGAACAAACACCAACCACACTAGGTTACACGAAATTAAACTACCCGACACGACCAGTACAGTCAAGTGCAAAAATATGGTTCGACATAATCGATTCATAAATATGGTACTTACTACGCTCTTATTACACCGGCATAAGGTGCTATGGGACATATTTTTGAGTAAGATGTGCACTACCATATTTTTACACTTGACTGTACGAGACGGCAGGTGAGGGCCAATATAAGGTGTTACCTGCATCTGAATGAAGTAGACTTTATTCGTAATACCTACCTACTCGTACATTGAACTGCGAAACAGTACCTAGGTACGGTCGGCTTCTTAAATATATATGCACTTGTATTCAATTTTGACCCTTCTTCCCCTGTAATAAGTTCCGAAGTCTATAGATATTTATAGAAGTGACTGTACCACTAGTGGTCAATTTAAAAACACAAGATATATACTGATACTAACTTGCTACGACAGAAAAAGAAGTGTAGATTGAGCCGAATTAAAAAGTAGGATCAATTTTTTTTAGGGTATTCTAATATGTTAAGCTCAGCTAAAAGATTAGCTAAGATCAGCAACGGCAAAACTGTTTGCAGGAAAATTGTAATTTTTATGCCGAAGTTGTTATATAAGTACCTCTCCTTTTTAGGGTTCCGTACCAAAATAGTACGGAACTCTAAAAATCTAATCTTTTTAGAGCAATTAGCCGCCGAGGTCAATCTTGAGAACTGTCTAATCCAACTACGACATACCTCAGGTACTTTAATCGTGACATTCTGCGGCGGGTGCACGAACACGGGCGCGTGGTCGTTGAAGTCGGTGACGCACAGCTTCAGCTCCCCGCGGACAACGTTCGGCGGCGTGCCTAGGTCTTTAGCCTCTACGGCGAGAGAGTAGTTGCCGAAGCGGTCCTTGAGCGACTGCTTCGCAAACAGTCGTCCTGTGTTGGCGTCCCCGCCGACTTGCTCGAAACGGAATAAATCTAAGAAAAGAAGTCATACGTCAAATTATCACCATCATGGCAATATACACTTCTTTGAAGTACCTTTTGTTAAACTGTTTTGAAATAGAAATGAAAGTTTTTAGGATGTAATTTTTGATACAAGCTTTTATCGCTGACTGTATTTTGGTACCATAACATTGTATTGTCATCCGACTCACATAAGCATGTGAAGTTTTAGCTTATTCGAATAAAGGGAAGTTAGTCAAATGCAATTTGCAAGACTTAACCCTAACAAACATACATTGCAAGTTAAATAAAACCTTATAAAGGCAACCATTACTGAATCGAAAATACATGCGGTGTCTTCGTCGTTTGTGGTTGTGACCATGCGGCTAGCGATGGTTATGATACTATTAAGAGTACGACGGATATTAAAAGAGTAATATGTGTTACCGTATCCCTTCCCGCCGACGAGTTTGAACTGCACACGGCCGTTGGGCGAGGCGTTGTCGTCTGCGTCGGTGGCCGAGATGGCGACTATGGGCTCGCGGTGCTTATGGAACTCGCTGATGGTGACGCAGTCCGGCGGCAACTGCAGTACGGGCGGGTTGTCGTTCACGTCTTCTATGTGGACACTGAAAACAGTGCAGCTAATTGAACAGTGCTAAAGGACGCTAACCTAAAAAAAATCACTGTCTAACGAACTTCTAGGTTGAAGGTATTTCGAACATCTTGCACTGCAAGCAGCAGCAAGCATTCAAATTAGGCTAAAAACCAACATAATATTTTTGTTGACGAAAATAGCTGTTTCATGTCTATATGCACTTTTGACGGTTCTATCTCTTGATCTAAATTCTGATTTATATGTTTAAGGATGACACCAGAATAAGTACTTACACAATCTGTTTGAAGGCGTTTCTACTTTCCCCACTGAGGTACCCGAATTGATAGTTGTCCCACGCCTCGACAACTAAAGTGTAGGATGCACGAGTTTCGCGGTCCAGCCAGTCCGACACAGTCACCGCACCCGTTTCCGCGTTTATCAGGAACTTCCCCTATGTCAAAACAAAAAATTAATAAATTTGATGACGGGGGAGTTAATTCGGGCTGTGTAGCAATAATGATTTAATGATCTAGGCTCACTGTGACTTTTAATTCTTTTTGACGCCATGTCAAATACAAAAGCTGTCACTTAGACGCCGCGTCACCCAAGTATCAAACTGAAGTTAAACATTAAATATCATGTATATGTGCTTTATAAGGTCTATGTTGCTCTGTGGTCTGTGACGGTTTAATCTGTCGTTGGCATCGAAAAGGTTCATATTTCTTGGCTCATATTTGCGTGGATATGCCGTCCAGCAAGAAGATAAGCTTGCTGAAATCGCCCAAATCAGCGGATAGTGCGACGAGTAATCCACACTCATTATCGCACATGCACCATTAATAATGTCGTACGCGACATGAAACAATAACGTACGAATACGACTCATTATCGCCTAGCAGTCCATGCATACCTGCGTAGATGTTCGGTCCAATAGATAGGTGAGCTTGCCGTACTCGCCCGAGTCGGCGTCCCGCGCCACGATGTTTGCGATGGTGGTCCCCGGCTCTACATCTTCTCGTACTCGGTACTCGAAATTGCCGCTCTCGAAATACGGATTGTTGTCGTTCTCGTCTAGCACCTGAAAACCGATTGACTTAATCTCAAACAAACTTATTTACTGTGAATTGAAAGAGATATCATATTATCATATACTACAGAAAAAGCAACCAAGGTGGCCCGGGGCTGGGATCGAAACAGCGACCTCCTGCTTTCGCGGCAGACGCCCTAAGCACTAGGCCAACCGACCACGGCGACCAGTCCCCACGTACGGTGAGAGGTTTTTCTTTAGTATATGACATCTCTTTCAATTTATAATTTGTATACAGTAGTGTGCATAGTGTGTGTGTAAATCAATTCAAAATATTCAATTTCACAAACCTGTACAAACAAGTCGACAACGGCGTACCTCGGCGGCTGCCCGCTGTCTACCGCCTTGACTGTTAGATTGATCAACGCTTGCTGCTCGTGGTCTATTTTGTTCGCCACCACTATCTCGCCCGTAGAGCTTTCCATGTGGATCAGGTTTAATAGCTTCTCAGGCCCTAGAAATTAATGTATTGGATGTCACTGGGTGCACAGAAATCGACATTAAATTAAATACAAGGAGATGGCATCGTGCTATTTCCCCTCTGCAAAAATAATATGCAGAAAAAGCATATCATTGTATTGGCTGACAAGTCTATTTCTACGTAACCGATATTCAAACAAGCCAACTCCCGTTATGACACACCTATGACTAATTTAGACATCTGGAGTCACTTACCTTCAACATAGTAAGTCATAGTGCGATTCTTATCCGCATCATCGGCAACTACAGTCACAATGCTAGCACCGTTCTTAGAGTTCTCAGCTATGGAAGTCCGGTAGAAGGGCTTCCTGAACTTAGGGTTGTTGTCGTTTTCGTCGGCGACGACGATGGTGAGCGTGGCCGACGCGGCCTGCCGGGGCCCGGCAACCGCGGCCATGTCTTCGACGGTGACGACTAGCTTAATGGTTTCTACTTTTTCCCTATCTAGTAACCTGTGGATGAAACATTTCTTAGAATGATTGCAACCTATAACGTACCTGCATGAACTCACAGAAGTTGAGAGTTATATCTGTTTTATGTTCGTTTAATTTATATAATTTTTTGTTACTTCATATAACTTTTAATCCCACGCAGGAGAACTTCTTTTCTGACTTTCGTCTTTTTTTTTCAAACAGATTGCAGTTGGGATCCATTCCATCTGGGCATAGGTTAGGTACAGGTCCTTGTACTTACAGGTCAGGTTTCTAATATGGGTACTTAAGAAATCAGGAAGTTCTCAATTCGGAAGAAAATAATATAGGCAAGTATATACTCGTAGTACCTCACTAAGTTTAGCTATTTGAATTTATTTAATTTTTATGGTAGCTCGTGCATTTCCTCTTTGACAGGGATATCCAGTGTAGTGGAACTGCCGACTATGTGAAGACAATAAGGTGTCATAGTGAATTTCACCCACCTGACAACCCTGAGCGTGCCGTCGACGGCATTCAAGTCCCAGAGCGCGATGTAGTCGTATTCGGTGGGTGGCACGAGCACGCCATCCTCGTCACGCGCGATACTGGCGTCCTTGTCTATCGCAAAACGTAATACCGGCTGTGAATCTGGGTCGTAGGCTTGCGCGCGGTATACTAGGGTTCCCACCTGTTACAATTTATTATAGTGTTGTTAAGTTATAATTTAACCAAGTAAACAGTTTTTTAACCAAAAAAGACTTAGAATTACGCAATCTCAGAGCATAGACAACTGGACACGTGTTTTAGTACAATTTTTCCCCTGTCTAAAACATGTACAACTGTGCCAGTTTTTGTTTGCGCCGACGCTTGTCTGACATGTTTATCACTACGTAACGTACGAATAGCCATACACACGAAGCAACCTAGAACATACCTGAGTGTTCTCTTTAACGCTGATAGTGCCCGGCTCAACGAACACTGGCGGTTTGTTGTTGACGTCCACTATGGTGATATTGACAAGCACCGCCGCGCTTAGTTGTTGTTCGCCGATACCGCCGTCCAACGCCACCTAATGTTGAGAAATTTAACTTCTGTTACTATGCCCAAAGTTAACAAAAGTTAAGGTTTATGATTTTTGTTCTGATTTACGATTTATAAAATTCTGCGAGCCTTTGGATCCTGAAACGACACGATAGATGACAAATGTAGCGTTCTTTGGTTTATTGCCAATCGTGAGATAGCAGAGTCAACCTTACAATCCTAATAAAACATTTTTTTTTCTTGTTGTATATTTCTACGGAATAAATGAAACACTTTTGAACATTTTCAATTTTTCAGTGATTAAGTAAAAAAATGTGAAATTTAGTAAAGTTTGGTAGAAATACACGAACATTAAACAATTATCAAGTTTAGTTCATACTCAACCCAAAATGTATATCTCTAGTTTTTTTTTCTTAAACAGCAGTTCAAATCACTCTAAATGTTCGCTATAAAATACGACGTAGTCTCTGAATGCTCGTGCGCTCTCTTTCAATTGTTGTCGTTTTTTTAACGACAATCAACGACGATCTTTCCGATCGCTCTACGCTCTCGCTCTTCTGCTTCCCCTCGTGGTAATTTTTCGGAATTATCGCAAGGACAGCTCGGGTGTGTTAGTTCAGACTTTCTCAAGTCTCCGGTTAGACCAGTGCATCTCGGCCCCTCTAGAAATCCACGCTCGTAGTGTTCGCTAAGTGGATACTCGTTGAAACTGGGTGGCCTAGACGTGTGGTGCAATATACCTGGTGACTAAATTGTCGTCAAAGCCAAAGTTCGAACACACCCCCATCACCAAAGGAGTGTCGTTGAGCCATCAGTAAGTCTAGTGCTTGCTAACAGAATAAACTTGAATTCCACTCACGATAGTAAGCGTGTACCGGTTGCTCTTCGGGTTGGTCTTGTCGGGGTCGAGCGACGAGCCGTTGGCGACGGACACGACGCCCGAGCGAGAGTCGATGACGAACTTGTCGCTCGCGCCGCGCTGTATGCGGTACACCACTCGGTTGTTAGGCGACGACCCATCGCCGTCGCGAGCTTTCACCTAAAAATAATAATGAGAGGTTGTAACCCCCTAAGGTACCGTGTACTGTTTTACACATGTTTGAAATAATATATTAAGTCATATATAGATTCATACATAAGTTACATCAGACACACTTGTTCGTAAAATGTTAATTTAATTTGAAGGAATGTTGAAGACTACACTATTTACACGGGGCATATTTCGGAGAACCTAAACCGCCACTGGATATACTGAAGATCAAAGTTGGCCGCGCCGCGTATTGACGCTTGTATAAAAAAAAAACGATTGAGTTGAGCAGGTGGTTCTCCCAAATATATCGTAAGTGAATGAAAACCCACAATTTTGCTATGGTTTAAGAGACTTTCAATTCAACTATACGCTGGATGAAAACCTTGCAAACCTAATCACCTCTAACACACTGGTGCTGCCGGGCATGTCCTCCGGTATTGAGCGCTTGTACATCATCTGTTGGAACATGGGAGCGTGGTCGTTGACGTCCTGTACGTATATCGTGACCGGTACAGTAGACGACAACGGTGGTACTCCGAAATCACGCGCTCGTACCTGAAATAAGCAAATTTTGAGTAGTGGCAGCAGACAAAATCATATAAACCGCTATATCTACATATATAACTAGCAATCGATCGATGCATTCGAAACATGTCACGCGCAAGCATGACTCACGAAACTTGTATGTATAACTAATTTGTGCCTGAATTGGCAATCTCAAACATCTATTTTACATGTCAGCACTAAGCGTTAAAAAATCCTTATCCTTCATTGGCAATTTAACAACCATATACCCAGAGTGTTTGAGACAGAAAGAAGCCTTATTTGTAACAAAGCTGCATAACAAAGCAAGGCGTCTTAATGTTTGAAACTTAAAAGCCTAATTACAATATTTGACACCATGTATATCATCTGTTTGAAATGTGGTGATTAGCTGGACGGAGAGAAAGCAAATGAGGGCGCACTGGACCTGGCAAGAGAGAAGCGATGCCTATGAGAGACTACAAGATCGCAGACTACGAGGTCGAAGGAAAGGGAAGCAGAGGAAGGTTAAGGATTACATACCTCAATCAAGTAAAAGAAAAAGTTGCTGTCATGTCGTATGAAGAAGACAAAAGCCTTGCACTTACTACCTTTCGATTTATGGTTGAAAATGGCAAGTTGAACATTAAAAAAGTAACGTTAAAAGCTTACAGTGAGATGTATCGGGCGTATGTTAGTGTTGTCTCCCGGGATCTGCTCGAAGTCCAGCCCGTCGACCGGCGTGACGATGCCCAAGTTAGGGTCGATGGTGAAGTTGTTCTTGTACTCGCCTCCCACTATGGAGTACTCAATGTGACTATTCTTGGTACCTGACGAATAAAATGAGTTGAATTTAAATATGTAGTATGAACAGATACTTCAATTAATTGAATAATTGGGGAAAACCGTACCTACTCAAACGTGTAAACAAATAACCATTGAAAGACAGCGATAGGAGGTATATCCATTTGTATCATTATATTTCATCATCATCATCATCATCATTTCAGCCGAAAGACGTCCACTGCTGGACATAGGCCTCCCCCAAAGATTTCCACAATGACCGGTCCTGCGCCACCCGCATCCAGCGGACTCCTGCGACCTTCACCAGGTCATCAGTCCACCTTGCGGGGGGCCTACCCACGCGTCATTATATTTATTTGTATATTAATATATTTTTTGAAATAATATGCACCTCCTCCTTCCGAGCACGGCTAATGCCACGGCTCAGGGAGTCTGGGATTCAAGTGGCAACTAATACCAAATATAACAGATTTGGCGAAGGCGCTAGTTTTACGAAAACGACTGCCATCTGACTTTTATTTTATTTATTTAAGGATAACCAACGATTGTCGACATCAATACATTTTAAACTTACTTGCTAATACATTTAGGGAGGTATGTCACAACCACTTCTGGGTAAACACCGCATGCAATACAATTGAGAAATAGACAACTAAGTAGAGTCAAACCACGCCAACCTTCTAACCCAGGGGGTAAACTAGGGCTTGTTACGATTAATTCTGTTTCCTCACGATGTTCGCCTTCACCGAAAAGCCATTGGTAAATATCAAATGATATTGTGTACATAAGTTCCGAAAAACTCATTGGTATGAGCCGAGGTTTGAACCCGCGACCTTGATTGAAAGTCACACTTTCTTACGCGGGCGAACGTACTGAAATAATATGCACCTGTACCACCTATTTCGTAGAAAAAGCTAAGATTTCAGTTTTATTCAACGTGCCACAGTTTAATAAAAATAAAGCTAGCAAAATGGTCAAAAGTTCGTTGAAGTCAAATCCAACATATTTTAAATTGAATAGGAACTTGGTTAAGCTAATGTTCTATTGTTATAACTTCAAAATGCATTATTTTACCGGAAGTGGCAGTACTACATGTTCATTAATGTGCTATCATACTAAGAAAATTAAGGCCATAAGTGTATTAAGCGACCGCATCCTCTTTTCCGGCAGAGCGTCACATACAAAATCATTACCGAATCCAATGTCAGCTTTAAACTGTGCCACGGATTGTCACAGTGGCATTGAATTTTACGAGATAAAATCAGAGAAAACATTACAAAACACTACAATTATGCCACTCGTGTCAGCATCACATTCTATCTCGATTACTTGTCTGATTATAATGGAAAATTAACTTAATTAACTGAATTTTAATCCGATGTCCATTGTTAACTTCAAGTTTGTTACGTTTCGTTGTATTTCATAATACGGTTTTAAAACAGTGCTATTCTATTTGCTGCTCAAATTATCGGTCTAGCTTTAAACTTAGTGCCAGTTGCACCAAATACAATCGACGGACTGATCAACTTAAATCAGCAGTGAACTATGAAACTTCCTGTACAATAAACTGTAGCGGTCGTTTTAACGATGACAACGGGTTTCGTGTAACAGACCATTATTAGCCCAGAACACAGATCACCTCAACTACTATTAGACAGAGCAAACAAGACAACTTGCGATCACCTTACATGTGCAGTCCCGTACTAATTTAATATGAACTCGACCATTTAATTCAGCCTCACCCACGTTTACGATCTGCAAGATTATCGTGTTTTAGGGGTGAACCTGGAATTCGGTTGTACGATTCTATATCGTAGACATTTACAAGTAAAACTATGCGTATGTGAGGTGCCCTCATTCTCTTTGTAAGCGCTTCATAATGCGATGCCTGCGGCCCAAAATAAATACTCTTATATTTATTATTATTATCTTAAATTATAAACAAAAGAAAACATCACCACGAATAATAATGGCGCGAAGATTTGAAAGTTCACATAATACGAATATTACGAATTATCTACGCGTTTATTACTAGCAAAAATTGTTTACGTTGAATATAAGCGCGTTGTCGTCGACGTCCTCTCGTCACACAACTCAGCATTCCAATCAATATCTCTAGCTTCCAGCACCAACGGGTTTTCAAACAGACGCTCGTTTTTCAGCAGCCTGGCCTCGTGTTCTTATACTCACCACGAACATAGGAGCGTTCTCGTTGATATCCTCTATGTTGACGATGATTTGTGCCCAGTTCCGGTTGCCTTGCTAAAGTCGTCGCGCGCCTGGACGGTGAGGTAGTACAGCGAGACGAGCTCGGCAATATCCTCTAGGTTAAACCATGAGATAAAAAACACGGTAACTCACCATTCAAATCAATATCTCTAGCTTCCAGCACCAACGGGTTCTCAAACTGCCGCTCGTTTTCCAGCAGCCTGGCCTCGTATTTATTAGCCAGGAACATGGGCGCGTTGTCGTTGACGTCCTCTATGTTGACGATAAGTTGTGCCGTGTTCCGGTTGCCCTTGCCTAGGTCGTCGCGCGCCTCGACGGTGAGGTAGTGCCGCGAGACGAGCTCCCGGTCGAAGCTATCGCCGCCGGCTTGCTTCACGGTTATCACGCCGGATATTGGGTTGAGGCTGAGCCTGAAATTATATCAGATTTTGTGTCGAGGTAGAATACGATATTGGCAATAATTATGATATATAATGTAAATGAGAGTAAAGTGACGCTGCCAAATAAGCGCCTATACTACAACCATTTCATTTTGACCCGTTATAAAGGGAAATTTAATATTTTGTGTAAGCACTTTGGTTGTTGCCATGTAGGTTTGCATGTGTAGTTTTAAAGAAACTTGTACATATTAATCATACGCCATGATCAAACTGCTCCTGGAAGCTACTGTATAAATTTGGACGCACTGATTGTCGATCTCAGCCGGACATGTTTCGCGTACATTACTCGCCCACAGGAATAAGTAATAAGCTTTATTTGAAGGTAAATATTGTAGGTACATTATTTTAAAAATAATGTGTACTGTCAGAATGTGGTTGTCAGATTATAACAGACTCGCCTGGCGTAGGAGGAGTGATGATGATGCCCGCACCGTAGTTCTCAAAGATCGAGACAGTGTACAGAGTTTCGGTTAATTACAAAAGGAGCAGCACAATGTGCGGTGAATTCGAAGCTGTATTTGGAGGTACTAACAGACTCGCGATACTGCCGCCGAGGCCGGTGTAGCGGATGCCGCGCGTGCCGTAGTTGTCGGAGTCCTGGTCGAGCGCGCGCACCCACGCCACGGTGGTGCCCGCGCCGCAGTTCTCGGGGATCGACACGGTGTACAGGGATTCGGTGAACTCGGGGAAATTGTCGTTCTCGTCCTTTATGTGAACCGTTATTGGGACCACGCTAAAATGAACATAATCACAGTCAAACCAGCCTCCGCTCAGGTAAAACCAGAGCAGATTTTGAGTTTTGGGTATTTTACAATAAATGATAGGTTGTTAAACTAAATATGAGTAAAACACTGACGTCTTTTTCTAATTAGGTAACACTTAAATATATTGAATGGGTGTTAATTATAAAATCGAGTTTGCTTTAATATAAAATAAGCAAGCCTGTAGGCATCAACGTAAGTAGGTATTTAAAATATGTAGGTAATAAACCAATAACTTGTAGGTAGGTATATTACAGAGATAGTGTACACCTTCATAATTAACCGATTAACAAATTAATTAAGGCCTGTACATATGTATAATGTTAAAATAACATGCCTGATTTTGGGATTGTTAGCAACAATCTCCTTGGCTATAAGACTGAAGTTCATCACAGTGACTTTCTCGTAGTCTAAGGACAATGGGTCATTCACCCGAATCAGAAAGGAAGCCTCATTGATTCCCTTGAAGGGGGTGACGTCGAACACGCCGTTGTCGCCTTGTAGGAACAGCTCAAATGTACCGTTTTTACCCTAAAAAAATAACATTAATGATTGTTTTGCTCAATCCTTGTTTCTGACATGTGTAGAAAATTATGAGACAAAAGATGGTAAAGTTTCGTGTAACATAGGCACAACAATCATATTGTATATGACAATATTATATTACTATAATATAGGTACATACATTTACATTATCAGTCTATAAATAACCCACTGATGGGCATAGGCCATATTTCATAAGAGGGTGTGGGAGTTTGGGCTTTCCGCCTTATTCATAAAAAAGTTAAGACAAGCTTTAGTTAAATTATGTTTTCTCCCATTCTGACAAACGCGATTGTCAAAGTGACAGATAAGGACAAACAATCATTTAGCTAGTCTTACAATATAGTAAAAATTATTATTTTTACTATATTATAAGACTTGTTGGGCTTTAGCTAAACTGTTGTTGAAGTGTGTTTATGAATAACGCCATATATGTATGTTGTTGCAATTCCTGTCTTAAAACCATGGTTTAAGGTTCTTGATCATCATCATCATCATCATAAATTTAAGAGTCAAACTCTTGTCGGTGGAGCAATTTCCATGTATCTCTTTCTTAAGCCTTTCGTTTAACCGCCTGATACGACACGACGTTTATCTTTTCCTTAAGTTGATCCATGTATGTTCTTCTTGGCCTCCCTCTCTTCCGCCTTCCTTCTACTTTCCCTTCCACAATATTTTTTATGAATTCGTCGTGTCGTAATAGGTGCCCTTAAAGGTTCTTAATACATGGTCTAAAATAAATTCAAGTTCCCTAAATATCTTTGATTGGTGTGATTTACTTTTTGTAAATGTATTAATATTTACCTGATCATAGTCAAAGACTTCAGGAACAGCATCCTGCAGGAAGGTGATTGGCGTGTTCTGTTGAGCGTTCTCCAACACTTCACCCACATATTTGTCACTACGGAACCGTGGCGTCTCGTCGTTCACGTCTGTGACGATGACCGTGACCTCGGTGGTGGCGCTCGGCATGGGGGATACCATACGGGATTCTTCTGTGGCCTGTTGTGAAAGAAGAAAAAATATTCATAATTCCCATCTCAGAATTACTTTATTAACAAACAACACTTTGATACATACCTAGGAAAAATTGAACAAATACACACAATTTCAAAAATATTTTCTTGATTTTTGTCTATGTAATATTTTAACATGTTTCTGTTTAGCCTTTTAGCCTCCTAAGTCGCTGTGTATACATTTTTGTACATATTCTGCAAGCTAATATGAACTTTTATAGAGTTACTAAGAGTTCCAATTTCAAAAACAAAAAATATCTCAGGCCTTAGGAGGCCATACTGGATATGGACTGGTAGAAAAGTAGGCAAGGTTCAACCGAGACTATGGTCGGCCACAACTTACTAAAAGTTAGTTTGCGGCAGACAATCTTGGTCAGACCTTAATATTAGACATTAAGTCCTCCATTTGTATTTTAAACAACAAATTTACCAATATTTCCAGAATGTAAGCTCCATTGCTATTTCGCGGATCTTCTCTGTCAAGCTGGCTGACGGTGTAGACAATACCAGAGCTACTGTCAATATCAAAGTGCTCCTCGCCTCCCGATATGATGCTGTATGAGATGCGGTTGTTGATTCCTCTATCCCCATCAATGGCATGAACTAAAAACAAAGATGTCTATCAAATTATGCTTTTTAATATAGCCATTGGAATTGTGCAGGTATTTGGGCTGACTCAATTAAATATATTCGTTTTTCATATAATGCAACTACATAACAGGTTAGGACCTCTTTTTAAGCAATGAGTATAATTGATTGCCTCTGCCTTGCATTCTGCCTTGTCTTACATACGGTTGCGAAACTTGGGCCCTCAATAAAGAACACAAAGACAAATTACGAGTCCGTATAAAAGGCAGCCAAATAATCGGCAGACCAATAATTCGTGTCCATTTTTTTGGTTGCGGATTATTGGGTTGCTGATTATTGTACTGCAAAAACTGTGGCTTCGGATTATTGGCCTGCTACCGAGCTTGTCCGACCCGATAAAAGGCAGCCCAATAATCGGCGACCCAATAATTGGCGACCACGATGTACATGGATTATTGGGCTGCCGATTATTGGCCCGCTTCGAGATTGCTCGACCCAAGAAAAGGCAGCCCAATAATCGGCGACCCAATAATCCATGTACATCGTGGTCGCCAATTATTGGGTCGCCGATTATTGGGCTGCCTTTTCGCGGGATGCGGATTAGTGGCACCCCAAATTACAGTGCTGCCAAAGATCAATGGAACGTAGTATGACAGGTACAAGAAAACAAGACAAAGTACAAAACAAACACCTAAGACAGAAAACCAAAGTGACCAACATAGTTAATAGAATAGATCAGCAGAAGTGGAGGTGGACTGGTCACATGCTAAGGGAAAAACAAGAAAAATGGAGCAAAATAGTGACTGATTGGTACCCCAGGGATTCCAAACGAAGTTAGGGTAAACCTTTAAGACGATGGGAGGAGGAACTTGTACTCACAGCGGGCCCTCGTTGGAGGAGAGTGACCCAAGACAGACAACACTGGAAAGAGCTAGAGGAGGCCTTTGCCAAGCGGCACACTGAAATTAGAGACATACTCTAATTCCAGAATAAAGGGCTTAATAGATAGATAATAGATAGATAGATAATTGATTGTGTGAGAAGTGAAATAAGTAGAAATTTTAGGGAACTGAACACTGGGCTCTTAAAAACAGGAGCAGCAATTATCTTTAAATATTTAAACTGAAAAGTAAAAAACTAACTTTACTGTAATAGTTTAATACTCTGCACATATTAATGCCTGATTAGTGGAGAACTCAATTCCTGCTTGCTTGCCGTGCGTGAGCCAATCACGTCTTCCTTAACAACTCAAAAAAACCCGTTTTTCCAGCTTCTGCTTGTCCAAAGATTTTGACGCTCCGCTACGGATACCGATAGACAACATACTAGTGGACAAAAGATTTAATATAGGACCAATAAAACAAAGTACTGAACCCAGCAAACCTTGTAAAACCGACGTCCCCACATCAGCATCTTCGCTAATCCTAGTCACAGGACTGACCACCACAAACTCCGGCGGCTGATCCTCCACGTCCTGCACCTTCACCAAAATCGCGGCCGTCCCAGTGTTTACTCGGCCCTGATTGGCCCGGTCGATAGCCAGCACCCGCAGTTGGTACAAAGACTTGCGCTCGTAGTCCAGTTGCTTGGTAAGACGAATAACTCCTTTGCCATTAACAGTTTGAATCGCGAAATTCTCTACTTCGCCATCTAGTTCTTGCAAGTGATAAAGGACCTGAAATTATTTGAGTTTCAGAAATGAAAAAACTCTTGAACTTAAAAGGCACTATAATATTTACCAAATAAACTCACAAACAAAAGCCAAAAAAAATTTACTACCTAACGTCAACGTCAATGTCATCCATGACATTCGGCTGGCATTATAAACCCCATAGGCCGTGCAACAAATCGCGTGCGATTTTCAATATCTTGTTTACTAGATTTGTCAACTGTATAAAACGGCATTAGGTCTACTGATGTTTAAGAGTGTTGTGTTGAAATTGCATGCGATTTTTTGTCAGGTCTATAGATCCCTTCGACTTTTTTTTTAATTATAACCTAAGTATAAGTTTATTCATCCAAATATTTTATCTCAGTGAAACATTTTCTCTCGTGCCCATTGAAAAAATATGTAGGTATAGTCTGGCAAGCTAACGATCACAGTAACAGTAGGACAAATAAACTATATCCATCCCTTTTTTCGGGGTGATAATACTACCGTAAGAATAAGACAGTATGATGCTCTCTAACCTACTGTTTCTGCGTTCAATTGCTTGTCAATAATGTTGCAAATGTAAAATGTTAATTTGTAATATAAAAAACTCATTTCTCACTGCAAATTTTATTGTAAGTTTGTAAAGATCTTGGAATGAAGGAAAGAAACAAAAGAGCATTTATAATTTCTGTCATTTATATTTACCTACTTTGATACCCAATCATATGCATTGATCATCAGATCTGTCACTTGTAGGTATAGTATATCCGTGGCCTATGATCCGTGGTATATCCACTATTATCAAAACCAGTTTATAGAATAGCAGCAACAACCGTACAACAACCAAGAACTCACTTGTCCGTAAGCTCCTTCATCGAGGTCCGTTGCTTCTACTGTAGTGAGTATACCGGGAGAAGCATCTTCTTTAACTGTGATAGCGGAGGGATACGGTTTAAAGATGGGTTCGTTGTCATTCACGTCCTCGACTAACAACAAGAAGCTTTGTGTGATGAAATTCCCTTCCCCTAAATGGCCGTCCGTAAGTGTTAACACAAACGAATATTCATCACGTACCTAAAAAATACAAAAAAAGGTTGAAGAATAACATCATAAACACTTAAGAACGGATTAAACATCATAATTATTTTCATCTTTCATGCATTAAAAGTGACTTTTTGTTGAAGTGAAACATTTTCACCCCAGGGAGTTTCACTTTTTCTTTTTTTTAATTATATTAGCAATTAACAAATGTTAGGTACCTAAGTACTTATCAAAATATCTAGTCATATGTAGTTAAGGTCCCATCCTCTGGTTAACAATTCAGCGCCCTTGTACCTACAGGGGGTGGGTAACGACGTGCTAATAAATTAAAAATATAATGAGAAAACAATACACACCTCTCTATCTAATTCCTTAACTAAATAAATATTAGCTTCGTTGGTTGTAATGGCCTCTATTCTTAAAATATTACTACCAAGTTGATCTCTTATACCAAATTTTAACTCATCTCCGTCAGGGTCTACGCCCCTGAGTCGGTATATTAGACTGCCTGTAATTAAAATAATAACGGTTATAAAACATAAGTACCTAAGCCTTATTTTTGAGCTGAAACTCTTTATAAAACCGGTCAAGTGTGGGCAGACTCGCGCACCGAGGGTTCCGTATAAACTTCTATAAACATAATGCAGTACATTTCGTTTGGCCATTTTCGCGTTATAGATCCAAAAAAAATATATTTTAAGGTAGTTAAACGTAATGTACTTATTTCCTACTCAGAATAACGAGCTATTTCAATCTAGGAGAAAACAAAATGTCTCAATATTTTCAAATGTTTTACGTACCTACTAAAATGAGACCATCCGCAGCAGAACCAAAGTAACCGATATAGCTCTCCGAGTCGCTAAACTTAAGTGGCAGTGGGCGGGGCACATTGCACGTAGAACCGATGGCCGTTGGGGCGGAAAGGTTCTCGAGTGGCGACCACGTACCGGAAGGCGTAGCGTGGGTAGGCCCCCCGCAAGGTGGACTGATGACCTGGTGAAGGTCGCAGGAGTCCGCTGGATGCGGGTGGCGCAGGACCGGTCATTGTGGAAATCTTTGGGGGAGGCCTATGTCCAGCAGTGGACGTCTTTCGGCTGAAATGATGATGATGACGTACCTATTCTCCATTTTGTAACCGCTGTAGGTACAAAAGTGTTTGTAAAATGCGATGGTAATGGAATCGAAATAAAATTGGGACCCTTTTTTCTCCTAGTACCTAGGATCAAAAAAGCTTGTGATTCTGAGTAGGAAAAACATTAAATTTACCTGTTTAAAAAAAATGATTTTGGATCTCTTTATGTGAGCTTGTTTCACGTTGATACTCGTAATTTTTTATCACGTAAACCGATATAATTTTTTCAAGCGCGATTTATTTTTCACGCGATTACTTAACCCATTTAAAGCGCTCATTTCAATGAGCACATACTGATATATTAGTTATAATCTTATGATGCCTGTACACTCTCGGGCTCTCGGCCGAAAGTCTCGGCTGAATGCCTCTGGCGAATGTATCGTGAAAAAATTTAGATTCCCGTTTTGAATGACGAACGAATGAATGAATGATTAGTTTCATAGTTTATGATTTGTATTGAGATGACACCTGCCACCTTACCGAAGCTATTAAATTGTCTCTGGTCGGTTGCACAGAGTCAAACCACACGTTATCTTTTCTCAGTAAATTAACTGTCATGGTGCGTTTACATGTTCGGGCTCTCGGCCGAATGATTCGGCCCACCCTAGTACACGCTCATTCGAGACAGACTATATAGATTAAGTTTAAGCCAGACCATAGACAATTTAAGCTTTTTCAGGTAGTTTCAGTGAGTTAAACTGTGTTTTAAATAGCTTTGGTTATTGAAAACATTTAAGACACTTTTTAAATAGCTTCACCCGAAGTGAAATTATTTAAGACACCTTTTAACTCAACCAAACTACCTGAAAAAGTACTTAAATTGTCTCTGGTCTGGCTTAAGTTTTCTCTATATAGTCTGTCTCGATTCATCGTGTACTAACATGGCCGAAACATTCGGCCGAGAGCCCGAGCATGTAAACGCACGGTCAGACGTGAAAGTGTTATTTTAAACGTCAAACTTCGATGAAATTAGGACTTTTACTTAACACTTTCACAGTCTGTGCTATCGAAATCTAGGAAACTTAGTATATACTGACTCTACCCGCGGCCGAAACATTCGGCCGAGAGCCCGAGAGAGTTCAGGCACCATAATAACATAGGCCATTTACTAAGTAGGTACTTACCTAAGGCCAATACTAGCAACGATGTATGGGGCAGGGTTTATCTTCGAAATAATTCTAGATGCCAGGCTTCTGGCTGGTGAGCAAGCAAGGATGTAACTTAATTTATTTTAAACTTTAATTGTCAAAATTGTCTTGTTCGTATTTACTTACGTAACGTAAGTAGGTACTTGTATGTTAAATACATAAGCTACAAAATAGGTTCCCAAGTCAGCAAGGCATTAAAGGACCGGATCAACACTATGGTTTCATGCTTGATGACTAATAACTATCGTTCAATAATCCGCGGCGGGGTGCAGGGTTTCCCTCTGTTAGGCCGCTGTTGTCCTGGTAACACCGTTATACGTCGCACCCTATGTATGCAATATCCGGTTGTCTGTCCGAGCCAGCGAACTGCATTTAAACTTATAAGCAATCAAAACTTTGCAATAGCTGCGGGTTGTGAGATGCATTAACGGAAAAGTTTGACTAGACTTAAACACGAAAACGTAGATGTGTGGCTACAACTAGACCGGGAAAACATAGGTATTTTCCTCAGGATAGACAGCATTTATTTAGTACAGCATTATTGTAAATGAAATATACCTCCGTGTCTCTAGGATTTATCGATTTAGTGAAAAACAATAGAATACCTATTATGTTAGAATTAAACTTTGCATATGTGTACCACTTACCTACAGGAGAATCAGCGCCTTCCTTGAGCCTTACCACAATTTCAGATTGGCCCTCTATGAGAAACCGTGGAGGCCGGTTGGCTGCGACCCCAAGGACTAGTGACAGCCAAACCGCAACAATGCATTTTAATCTGACTCGGTTTGAGTAATCCCTCATTATTAAATCTTTCAACAATCATCTGACTGATTGAATCCTTATTGTTATATTAATTAGGTTCATTTTCTTGATATGTTCCCTGGCCAGCCGTGGGAAGACGCGTGACCGCGTTAGTAAGTGTTGTCACCTCACGCTGTTGGCCGCTTTAATCTGATTTACGTGCCAGTGGTTACCTGCGGAAGATAAAATTTCTTCAGTACCCTAGAACATTAAAAAAAAATAGGTGTCCAAAAACGGCGTTCAAACTTTCCATGTGATATCCATTTTATCTTATTCCCAACCATCCCGGAAAAGCCATAGCGAATTCCGAAAAATCTGCTTTTTGTAAAATTGAGTACATGTAGGTACGTCGATATTTCCTATGGAACTATTTACCTAGATTTTGTCTTCTGTTTCCGCGATTGTTGTTCATTGAAATTAAACACTTTAGAACGGGCTAATCGTAGATTTCATTCACTTTGAAGTACTATTTTTGAATAATTTAATTTAACTATAAAACTCTCGTGAGACTCGAACATATTAAATATCATATTTAATATGTCGAGCGAAAATCGACTAAATTACGTGAGTGACCCGTTTTAAATATTATTTAATTTAATTTAACCCAAAATATGATTTTTTTAGTTTACTTACCTACGGATGGAATGTCATTCCACGGTTTTTATTTTAATTTCTAGTACCGAGCAAACACCATGTAGGCGCGCACCAAGGCTTTTTGATACGTAGTGCGAGGAAGCCACCAGCTCTTCGGTCATCAGTAACATCAACAAGACGTTTCGCGATTTCTACGAAAAACTTACGTGCGCTGGGACCCCGTGGACCAAGAGTTTCGACCCCGAATGGTACAAAAAAGTACTCTCTACCCAGGCTCTTATATTTATTACGTTTTAAAATTTCGGCGCTTTCAGCCGCTCCGCCCGCATTTACATTGGTTCGTTGGAGATAGGACGGTGCCAGCGTGTCTACACAGGTAGCATCCCACACTAGCAACCGTCCCAAACTCCAAGGAACCAAGGACACCCCATCGGGTCTCTTCCATCATCCCTGAAAATGCCAGTCGGCTCAAGGAGAGCAGGCACGTTGATAGTGGCAAGAGACCGACGGATTATGTCATTAAGAGACGCATGTCTTCTTTAATAGTTTAACCTGGTCAAAATCAGTATCGTAATGAGGATTACCGCGAGTCGATATTCCGCTAGGGGTGCTAGTGGAACGTGGGTCCTGCTGGAACATTTCAAACGTCACTTTGATATTTCTCTCATACTGACACAGGACCCACGCATGAGCGGCGCCGCCTGGTGAGCGACAATACGGTAGCTCCCATTATATGATAATATCGGCACTAAATATGCCTATGAAATACAGAAAAAGAAATTCATAAGAATTTAACACATTTAATATTATTTATTATACTTAAGGTTTGTACTCATTTCTTTACTAAGAACTTCTGGCTGTTTTATTTTGGCATGTGTATTATTGATTAGTTTTTAGTTTGATAACAATAATATTTTTGACAAAGAGAACCGCAACTAACCTCAAAATTTACAGTAATTTACGGCCGTGTTATTTTACACTTTCAATTAAAAGCTTATTTTATAGCCAAATTAACACTTTTTCAGTACTTATTTCAAATATTTATATGTAATAATTCCTCTAAAATTAAAAACTAATGAGAAATTTACTGAAATGACATATAACCTCTTTTCGAAGGACCCACGGTCCACTAGCGCCCCTAATAGCGGCTAATTCACTCGCGGTAGTCCACATTACATTATTAATACATGTCTAATAATTTTGGTTAATCTAATTGACGGAATAAATATGTAGAATGATAGTTTACATCTTATAGGCTGCGTTTTACCAAATTTTTATTCCGAGAATAACGCTTATTCCCAGATAGTACCTAACGTCAAATTACTATGGGATTTTGACATTATATAGTATCCAAGAGTAAGCGTTACTCTTGCTTAATAATTTTTAAGAAAAAAAAACCGACTTCATTTGGTTCCCGGTAAAAGTAAAATTAAGAATTTGTTTGAGTTAGCCAGTTTACTTCACAAATATCCAATACACCGCACGTGTACGATTGAAAATTGAGGAGCTTTCTTAATGTCCTAGGGCTTCCATCATTACATTTGAAGTATAATCAAACGGAACTCCCTTGTAGACCTTTAAACAAACAAAATAACAATGTGTTAAATTGGATGACAGACTGTAAATTAACGAGCATATTCATTATGCCATCCCTGATTATCAACATCAGGTCCACTCCAGCAAAATGATGGCCACAGTAAGAAAATGCCTAAGCTAATTATGAACACCCTCTAATCACAATTAACCTGCCGTTCAAATTTGAAGAGTTCTCTGAATTCTTCTAGAACTCCATCATCAGAATATAAATCAAATCAAAAAGATGAATGTCACAACTAGGATAATAAGTAGAGCTAGGTTTATTAACCAGTTCCACTTTGCGATCCCTGGTCTTCATCATCAGATCAAGTTCATCAAAATTTTGGCTCCGCCAAAACACTGTTTTAGTTACTTAAGGAAACCCTCAAATCAGAATGCATGTGCCGTTAAAATTTGAGGAGTTCTCTCAATCCCTCATGAAGCCCATCATCAAAATAGAACTATAATCAAATAGGACTATCTTGAAGGTATTTCTTTACAAAGAAAAGATGAATGTCTCAAATCGGATGATAGAGCTGGGAATTAACAAGCAGTTCCACTTTGCCATCCCTGGTCTTCATCATCAGGTCCACTCCACCAAATTGATGATGTTCGTAAAGAAATGGTCGAGTGTCTTAAGAAACTACCCAAATCATCATGCATGTGCCTTTCAAATTTGAGGAGTTCCCTCAGTTCCTCATGGATCCCATCATCAGAAATTGATTTTGAAAAAAAACGGAACAAATCTGGAACCATCTATTTTCAGAAAAAAAAATATTTTTTAAAATCGGACGATAGTCCTGGGAATTACCAAGCAGTTCCACTTTGACATCCCTGGTCTTCATCATCAGGTCCACTCCACCAAATTGATGATGTTCGTAAAGAAATGCTCGAGTTACTTAAGAAATCACCCAAATCAGCATGCATGTGCCTTTCAAATTTGAGGAGTTCCCTCAGTTCCTCATGGATCCCATCATCAGAAATTGATTTTGAAAAAAACGGGACAATCCTGAAACCACCTATATACAGACAAAAAAATATTTTTTAAAATCGGATCATAGTCCTGAGAATTACGAAGCAGTTCCACTTTGCCATCCCTGGTCTTCATCATCAGGTCCACTCCACCAAATTGATGATTTTCGTAAAGAAATGCTCGAGTTTCTTAAGAAATCACCCAAATCAGCATGCATGTGCCTTTCAAATTTGAGGAGTTCCCTCAGTTCCTCATGGATCCCATCATCAGAAATGGATTTTGAAAAAAACGGGACCAACCAGGAACCGTCTACTTTTAGAAAACAAAAAAAAAATTCAAATCGGTTCAGTAATGACGGAGTTATGAGTGAACATCCATTAAAAAAATAAAAAAAAATAAAAAAAATTCAGTCGAATTGAGAACCTCCTCCTTTTGAAATATTGAAGTCGGTTGAAAAGTTTGGTCAAATCCAGCCTTAGTCGTCATCCCTTCCCTATTCGCATTATCTCAATCATCAACTCGTCATCATAGTTAGCCCTGTGAAAACGAGTGTTGTAAATAGCTGAAAACGTAGGGTCATGGTGTTAATTCATGCGATTAATCCGTTTTAAAGTGTTTAATTTCAATGAATAACAATCACGGGAACAGAAGAAATATAAGTCATTAACATCATTAACCTGCCAAATGAAACTCGTCGTTGTTATAGACATAAGTAGTTATACCTACTCTAAACGTTCTCCGAGGCTATAATTTTTTACACTTGTATAAAAAGTGATACAAGTACCTAACCTAAACACTTATTTAAACTTTCACGATTTTCACACATTATAAATTTACTAAAACGGGGCTTAATCGTGTATAAACTTTGAAAACAAACCTCCGACGTTTCAAGGGCGACATTGCCCCCGTGGTCCCGGAGAAAGACTGTCTTTCTCACCACCACCACCATCACCACGGGGGCAATGTCGCCCTTGAAACGTCGGAGGTTTGTTTTCAAAGTTTATACACGATTAAGCCCCGTTTTAGTAAATTTATAATACCTAACCTAAGTTCGTAAATCCATTAAATTTCGTTAGTGTAACATTTGTTGTACCTACAAGTATCTTTAGTAACCCGGATAGCGCGTTGTGCAAAATGGAAGTTTATGAAATGTACCATAATGCTGTATTTTGCATGTATTTGTACCACTAAATGATGCTGAGCTCATGGGCTCTCATCGTGTGGGTTATCTAGCGAGAACTAGGGCGTGTCAGTGTTCGCTAAGCAGCCGTGTCTCATTGTTTTGTAAGATTAGTACGTTGTAATAATGTTCCAACACCTTTATTATTTTGGTTCCTACAGAAAGAAGTAGATATGTAAAGGAAATCTATACGTAGAACACTTAAGTACGTACTTACAATACTTAAAATAAATGACAATACTTAATACCTACAAACGAAAGTAACAACACAACTATAAGTAAAAAAAGTAAACAAAAAAAAAGTAAAAAATGAACTACCTACTAAGTACTTACTAAAATTTAATATACAGTGTGTAAATCTAATACGGGCGAACCTCTTAACGGTGGTTAGTATAGGACATAAGAAATGTAATTAGGTAACTTTTAAATGGAATTGCAATTAAAATTTTATCCTTAGAAAATAATTCGGCCCGCAATGTAATGCAAACACACTCGCGTTAAACATTTGTTGACAACTGTCAGCGTCAATTTTTTTATAGTACATTGCTGCTGAAGCAATGTTCTATAAAACAATTTGTTATGGGGTCATAATTCAGTGTAACTGAAAATATGTTTTAATTATTGATAACACTAATGAATTCTATGTTTGGTTAAATTTATCGCCCGTATAAGACTTACACACTGTATACAGTCAAAGTAGCCTACTTATTTGGTTAAACAAAGTAGCCTACTTAGGTTGACAGTTCTGTCAATAAAATTTGTGTTAAAATTTAGAGGAAACTTTTGCAAAATGGGTCGTCTTGTGTTCATTGAACTAAGTTTATAACTAAGTACCTAAATAATCATGAGAGTGTATTATGTTCGTTCAATCTTTAAATAACTACGAATTCATCAAACTGTTTTCATTCACCATTAGGTACGGGGCAGACCTGTTACAGTTAGCCACTGTTAAATGTCAGTCTAGTGTTTCATAATCAATCGTAGTTAATAGTTTTTTAGGTAAAAAGAAGTGCGCGAATTCGGCAATTGAGTCGAATCGAACCATTGAAAAAAGATATTGGTAAAAGGCATTGAGTTGCACAAGGAAAAAGTAAGTTTTCTTTCACTTCTAGTATTACATTAAACTACACGTCAAAATTTTGTTATTACTTACTACCGCACGTGATTGAAAAATATAATCTTGAGCGTTACGAGGGTGTGATTTGTGAAGGCTAATAAAATATATCTACTACAAATGAATACTTTTAAATTTAAATAGTTATCATTTTATAACAAGCTCAATTGCCGAAACATCCGTCGTTATTACCCAAATATAGAGTAGGTAGTAGGTGGATGATTTAATAGAAAAAGATGGTTCCAGATTGATCAAATTTTTTTCAAAATGCAGTCTGATTATGAGATCCTTGAGGAATTAAGGGAACTCCTCGAATTTGAAAGGCACATGCATGGTGATTTAGGTGTTTTTTTTGAGACACTCAGCATTTCTGTACGGAAACTATCAATTTGGTGAGGTAGATCTGATGATGAAGACCAAGGGTGGCATAGAGGAACTGCTTGGTAATTCCCAGCTCTATCATCCGATTTGCGGCATTCATCTTTTGTTTTGTAAGGATATACCTTCAAGGAAATCCCGTTTGATTATAATTTTATTCTGATGATGGAATTCATGAGGGATTGAGGGAACTCCTCAAATTTTAACAGCCTTAAGTAACTTGAACATTTTCTTATGGTAACTATAATTTTGGTCGAGTGAAACTGATGATGAAAACCAGGGATGGCAAAGTGGAATTGCTCGATAAAGTTAGGTATCTTACAATTTTTGCCATTCTTATTTTTGATTTGTTCTCTATTCAGATGGATTTTTTCAGAAATTCAGAGAACTCCTTAAATTTGAACGACACGTGCATTATAACTGAAGAGTTTTCATAATTAGTTTGGACATTTTCTTACTGAAGCCATCATTTTGCTGGAGTGGACCTGATGTTCAAGACCAGGGATGGCAGACTCGGAACTGCTCAATAATTTCCAGCTCTATCATCCGATTTGAGACATTCTTATTTTTTTGTGAGGAGGTACCTCCAAATCTAATGATGGAGTCCCTGAGATGATTAAGAAAGCTCTTAAATTTTCAAAGGTTTCATATTTTCAAGTTTTACCGGGAAGCCGGTAAGAGTTATGGTTTGAGTTAACCAGCTTACGGCCAAAATGTATATATATCATGAACCTATTTGCGGTTGCTCATCGTAACTTAAAAAAATACTTTCCATCCTAGGGTAGGGAAAGCTGCAATGTTTTCCACCCGGTTATCTGCTCGTGAAATCACACTTTCCGAACAGGAGAGATGAAATTAAATACTTAATTGTAATAGGTAGACGTATCCGATGTATATCGTTTTTTTTATTTGTACCATTATTGAGAAAAGCATTAAGTAACGATGCTTGGCTTAGCCTGAAAAGCAGGAATCGTGTTAAATTAAACGAGTCCCAAGGTTGTTTCATTCAGACGTCTAAATCAAAATATTGCATAATGACAACTACCTCTTTGCCTGAAAGCAGGAGGTCGCAGGTTCGATCCCAGCCCTGCTCACCGGGGACCTTGGTCACTTATTCTGTGGTATATGGCGTCTCTTTCAATTTATAATTTATATATAGTAGTGTGCCTACTTGGAAACATGAATCAAAAACATTTATTATAAATAATAAATGATTTTATTCATGCTTTACAATTATTGATAAATTTCATATACCTTAAACGTGAAAAGACGATAAGCCTTGATACTTTTATTTTCAAACTTACCCCTTTTTACAAGTTTTTGGCTAAAACGTAGAAACCATTGAGTTAATTAAAATGATAATGATAATGAAATAATTTAGACTAGTTCTTATATCTGGTAAAAGCTTTTTACCTACAAAAATTGTAGTTTAGTTGTAAACAGCAATTATCTGAATACGCGGTTTTATTTTGAGGCGCCCACCTGCTGTCGCCTTTAATTTTTTGGGTGCTCCTGCAGTTAGATCGGTCCCGGTCTCTTGCTCGCATACTTATGTGCCAATTGTGCCATCTCAATACTCAATCTACAAGTTCGGATTTCCCATACACCTCAATAGTAAAGTACTATTTAATCGTAGCAATATTTTAATTAAGTAGGTTCATTCACACGCAACACAAACAATTGAAAACGACCTCGCGTCCTCCGGATGCGTAACATCTCATCGACGGGTTGACGTACGTTTCGGCGGCAAAATTCATAATGGCCGCCTGGCGACGACGCGTGGTTAAAACAAAAGGGGCAGATACCGCGACGATGCGAAGGCCAATGACTACTATGATGACTATTGTATGAAAAGCATGAAACAGTTCCCGGGGATTGACCTTTATGTTTGCTCGTTATCAATCCGGCGTCATAAATAGTTGATTGTTATATATATAACCAAGGGAAGAAAGGCACCCATTTCCGTCGAGATGTTTTGGCGCTCGAACGCATTGTAGCACCGTCAGTCCGAGACTGAGATGTGCTTTTCATATATAATACGAAGAAAGCAAAATACATGTGTATTTTTTAAAATACTTATAGGTAAATTTAGCAAAAACTTTAACTATTAGATTTACAAATCATCATTTATGGATTTGGGGAATAAATCTCAGAATGGAAATCAAGCAATGGGTCTAATTTCAACAGTTTTTTTATTAAAGGTAAAAGAAAAACTAAAGAAAAAAAAGGATTTGGAAAGTAAAACACCCTAGGGCATAAAAGTATCATTTTATACCCGCTTTCAGGTTAACAATGACGTAACTACTTTCAGAGCAAAAGTAAGTTACCTCACTTGTATCATAATAGTACATTACGATACAAGTGCGAAAAAGAGGAAATTCGTAATGAGTGGCGATAGAATAAAACACGACCGAAGGGAGTGTTTTAAATCTACACGAGTTGCGAAATACCTATTCGCACGTGTATCGTACAACGTTTTACAGTACATATGGCCCTTTGAATTTTTTACATAGGCACATTAAGTGCTCATTATCGCACTAGTGCGGTAATGTAGCACCATATGTACTGTAAAAATATATATATATATTAAAATGCATGGGCTCAGAAAGTGCTCTCTTTAAGAGTAATGTTATGTAACATCATCATTTATATATATAAAGTGATTATTTTTCGCACTAGTGCGAAAATGGGTTTTCACAGTACTTTTTCGCACACCACTGGTTTCGCTGGCTCGTGAACCTATGACACTCGTCGAAAATCACATACTTTCCGCACTCTATGCATAAAAAGCTATTTAAGCTAAGGCTAAGGTAAGCTAGGGCTGGTTGTGCCAAGGTGGTGTAGGGTCAGATAATATTTGACAGTATTTCGTAAGTTTCCATAATTGGTCCTGTCGATTAAGCCTTATTTTAATTACCTACCATAAATTTAGGATCGTATCGTATTTCTCGCTTATACTTTTGTAGGAGATAAGAAGGTGTAAAGAGAAAACTTTAAAAACAAATTAATGCATGCAGAAAAGGCAGAAAAGGCGTTGTTTTAATAAATGTGTATAACAAAAAAATATGAATATTAAGGCCCAAATATGTTCAATATGGTTGTATCTTTTATACCTTTTAACACGCGGCAATTAGGTACGGTCTCTGTCAAAACAGCAACACCGAAAGTTTTATACTTATTGAATTTTATGCTGTCTAAATTGGTGTGTGTGCCATAAGCGCACCGAACGATATCGTTAAAGTGCCGAAACGAGTTCAAGTCGTAGCCTGAACGAGAGAAAGTCTTCCACCCTCTGATACACACGTGCATCATAATTAATACTGTCAGTGAAGTAGTACAAACAATCGGTGTAAATTGTACAGGAGATTGTGGTATCCAATTTATTTTATTAATACCTTCACCGTTTCGTTTTAGTCTCGTCTAGTCCGATAATTCACAGGAACTAACTACGTACTCTAACTACACTAAATGCTTTAGGCACATATGCGAGCAATCCTTTGCGGGATATATTTAATATTGCAGGAGCACGCAAAAAATTAAAAGGCGATAGTGAGCTTTTAAAAAAAAAAAACTGATTCTTCCAGATCTGGACTTGCTTGGGCTCATTCGAATCAGGATCACGAGCTAAATCGATCCTGATAATAACAAAAATTGTCCTAGAATTACTATATACAATTACAATTTAAGATTCCTTTACGCCACATTCATAGTAAGTTTATAATAAACGTGACGTAATGGAAGGAAACTTTTCGAGACAATTTTCATTATTAGGATCGAATCTAGCCCGTGGTTCTGATTCGAATGAGCCCAAGCAAGTAAAAACCCTTACATAAAAATAAGAATATCTGCTTGCTTGGGTTACTGTTAGAACTGTGACATCCTACAAAAATAAATGGATATTATGGGGCTTGATAACTTTATTTTATTACACATTTATTATAGAAATATAAAAAAAAATTGGGATGATATGCATCCTTAACCGATTCTGCATTGAATAGCGTTTTGGCTTGGCACCGACTTCAAAGTTGGTAGCGCTATGTGCTTTGCTTGATTACTCATCCTTTTCGAACCTTACAGGAAATAAAAATGACTACCTAGGTATATTTTATTTTTCTAATCTGTTTTATTTTTTGTAAAAAAGTTTTTTATACTTAAGTTTTTTTTATTGCAAATATCTGATAGCATGAATGTTTCAATCAATAATGATGAGCATTACATTACGTATGTACCAAACCTTTATACTTAAGGAATACGTTTACCTAATATACTTAAGGAAACCTTAAGACTCGTCGTTAAACAGATTATATGCTTAAGTTGTCATTAGTAAGCTCGAATGAGCTATCAGTGACCCAAAAAAACCTTTCATTTAAACCTCCGAACCTTAAAGATGTCCAGAAGGCTATACGGATGCCCTAAAAATATTGTGCTCATTTATAGGGACAATGTTTATATAAATTGGTCACGCGCTTGCCTTGAGATTTCGCTAGGCAAATTTGTCAAATGTATGAAATAACAATATACTTATACAATAACAGTTGAATATATACTCGTAAACCCTTGTATATCGGATCTCCTATTTGCTATCCCATATAATAGGTAGCTATCATCGACATAACTATGATGAATCATACTAAAACTCTCAATTAGGTGCACGTCAGCTAGGTAGACGTCACCGAAACAGTCTTGATTATTGAAACTAAATCAGTGTGATACATCTTTGGGCGTACTCGTTATTTCCAATTTGCTAGGGTCAATCACTGGATGGAAATTCCATGAAATTCTAAGTGCTGGATACGTGACGCTATTTTGAATAGGTATTTCTAGGAAATCTAGCATAGCATTTGATAACTTAGCTAAGTAACTACTTACTCAACCTAAGTTCAACGGCATATCTTTATGGTAGGCCCCTTATATTGTATGCCTTAGACCCCGACAAAGTTGAACTTTTTGTGGACGACCCCAATAAGTTTTGAAGCAATTAAATGCAACATAACTTCATTCATTGTAATTATAGTAAATGACCCGAATAAGTTGTTTGCTTAAAACCAACCGATAACAAATAACATTTAATACAATACTAAACGGCCCATAATAGTAATGGAGTACCCATAACAAATTAGAATTTTGTTACAGAGCATAAAAAATACTGGTGTAATAGGTCACCTGTTTCCCACGATTGCTATCTTGCATATTTATTTCAATTAAAATTGTAAAAGTAATAAAACAGCAACGAATAATATACAAACTTTACCTACTTACGTAAATAAGGTTCTAGCAAGAACGCCTATGTGACTATTCTAGCCTATTATTACGTTGTGTTTATATTTTTTTCGTTTCTTAAATAAGGTTTAAGAACTAGGAAAGGTATATGTTTAATTATTCACAAAACATAAGAGTAGATACTTACCTATGAAAGTTTGTAAGCTATCATTAATTAGATGATAGGTATGAGTAGGACTAATGTAATAGGCATTTATAATAATCGGGGTGTGATTACATTCATAACTGGTCATAAAATGTAGCAAAATGCTCAAAACGAAGGATAGGTTGGGTTGGAAAGGTTAGGTTGAAGGTTAGAAGTGTTAGTACTAACCTATAAAAATACAAAGTGTTGCGAAAAGTTTCGACGTAACAAATTAATAGAAAGAGTTTTTATTTGATTTAGATTAGACATGGGTGATAATTTCAATATCGTGATACCTAAAAATAAACGACCCATTAATGTTGTGTTACGTGATCCGTTGCTAATCGGCCTATAAAATCATTACAAACTCATCATTACAAAAGATCTAATTTCTAAGATCGTTTACTTAAGATGAAAAATTAACCTATATCTGACAGCTCGGGTTGGCTGGTATTATCCGTTATTAACCGACTTCGAGAATATGTGGCGGTTGAAAGTGAGTGCCCCCTCTAACTTTTGAAAGTGAGATCCAAAAATGTGAAAAAAATCTGCCATTTACCATTTTGTTACGGAACCCTAAGAATTAATAAATTTAATTTTTCACTTTTTAAGTGTGTTTTATTATTTGTTCAAAAAGTTTTTTTTTTCATTTATACGTAGGATAACGTTACTAACATTATGTACATGTACCTACATAAAGCCTATATATAAATAATACAAAAATAAATTACTTACCCTTATTTTCCAAGAAACAAAAACATCCCGCTATTTTTTTATATTGAGTTCTAGTGTGTTTTTCATGTTAAACATAATTTATATAATACATAATATAGACTGGTTTGAATGAAATAACGGATGTGGGAGGAAAACCCTTACTCAGATCTATAACTACATACCTCGACAAGTAAAAATGTTATTGAGCGCAGCGCTTATTGCATTGAACTAATAACAATGTTAAGATTTTCTTACGCCTGAGAGACTTTCTATTTCAATTTATTCCCATCCCACTAATCTACTTGTAATGACGGCTTTAACATTGTACTTAATATAACTAGCTATTATATGTAGAGTCAATCATCTGTCTTCACAAACAAAATGAAAAGTTTTACTACTGACCAAGAATAAACATGACTTAAAAATTACTGTAGCATATCTTATAACAGTACAACTTACATTCAAAGTTAAATTCCACTCAAATTTGAATAGAACGTAACTCATTAAGCAAGCATCCTAGATAGTCAGTAGATACGTACAATGCTTCAAGGGCCTATTTTAGTTTTAACGTAGGGAGTTTGTAACTTACTGTACCAACATAATTACATATTTTGTTAGGTTATTAGTAGTTTTAGATAATTTTTTCATATTTTTAAAATGTTGTTGTTAAAATAGACGCAACTTTGTACTATTATGTGTATGTAATGGTAGTGCTAACAGAAAGTGAATATTTGGGTCTGGTATGGTAGAGACAAAAATAACACCAGATGAGCTCAACTAATATTTACAGTACACATGGTGCTGCTATATTATAATGAGCACTTTACGTGCCTGTGTCGAATATTCAAAGGGCCATATATAGGTACTGTAAAACGTCGTACGATACACGTGCGAAGAGGTAATTCGCAACTCGTGTCGAAATGAATTTATCGCCACTTGTTGCGAATTTCCTCTTTTTCGGCCTTGTATCGTAATGTAGTATTAACTATAGGAACACATTTTCAATCTGTTAGGCCTGGTTCGTAAGGCCCAAGCTCAAATTATGTCACAACACCTAAACGCCCAATGTTCATTTAAATGTACAATATCTGTACATGTATACCTGCAGCCCAATACTTATTTTTTTGTTTTTGTTAGCAAAGAACTTGTCCAAGATTTTTTATATTTTTTTCTAGATGTACTATAGTCTAGACAGAAAACTTATATGAAGCGCATCGGTGCTGTTCATTATCGGTGCTGTTAACCCATTAACATTATTTTATGAGTTCTTGTACCTGTTATAATCACTTTTCAGGCATATCTTATCGATAATAACTGTATAATGATTATATTCTTGATTTTAGTTCCATGGGGTGCATTCGTACAGTAAAAGATCTCATACAATCCGAGTGTACGAAGGCACCCCAATCGACTGGAACGCAAAAAATCAAAATAAAAAAATATCCATCAAGTTAATCCCAAAACTATTATTGACATAAGAACCTTAAGCGTGTATTTACACACAAGACTAAAGTATTTTTTCCAATCCCATCAAAACTTATTAAAGATATGAATTCAAACAAGACAAAAAAATTACTTTAGAGTTGCTAAAACACATATTGACTCTTTCTGGCACAGGCTGCCACCGCACTACAATAATTTTTGGAGGGTAGCCTATACGTAAAAGTGCCCATCTTGTAAACAAATATCAACTCTTCAGCATGTAGGGTAGCCGAGATATGCCCACTGCACGAAGCCTCCCGGTGTACGAATCCTACCCACTTTCCCCTACAGTGGGCCTTACGAGGTTTATTCACATTTTTGAAGAGGTTATTCTCTTTTTTCTTTTATAGGAATTATTTTGTTGCTATTTTCAGAAGCTATGTGCATCATTGACGAAGCGGATTGCTGATATTTATGTTATTTACACTGCATTTTTGACTAAACCTGTGGTAGATGTAATGTGTGCGAGTTGACAAAGCCGTTGTTGTTTTTACAGGTAATTATATTTTTATCTTTATCAATCTCTCGCACCACTGCGATACACGACAACATCAGCCGTCCCGCAGTTCCGTCAATAGAGCGGGTGAACCGCTTTTTACGCGAAAGTATCTGGGTCTCGCCTATTACATTTAATTACAGGGCCTATTCCTTATTCAGATGTACCGTAATAACAGACTGTTTGTAAAAAGAAAAGCAAAATGCTTCATTAATGCAGGTGTTCTTTATGTCGTAATATGTTAAACAGTGACTACCTATTTCACGTTTGGCGATCTTAATCTCTCCTGGAAGTGGAAGTCGTGAAAATACACCTATGGCACCTATATCTATACAAAACTTGCTTTACCATAGCCTTAAGCTATTGCCAGACGGTAGTGTTCCGTAGTTGTATCCTGTTGTTGAGCATTTGTTTCAACCTAATGCACCATACCATCAACTAAAACAGACAAAAAGCACCCAACAGGTGAGCGGCGCGCGCGCAGCGAGCGTGTCGGCGCGCTGGAGCATGCCTCCCCCGGGAACAGAACCTGGCCGTATCCGGTATCGATACGATACGTTTTTGTTGCTGTTTCTAGCAATATTAAGAATCCATTTCATCTCTATACAAGGAGCATGAGAACATATTTCTGAGGTAAAAACATTTCTGCTAGACATTTGGAAATCTTTGGATGTCGCAGTAGCAATATGACCACAGTTTTTGCGTGACTACAATCAACGCATCTTAGAAACAGTTCATTAAACAATTTAAACATGTTCATAGTGAAATGTTATATACCTATTTAATTTGACCCGCGTTTACATACGGAGCAGGAAAAGGAAATCTGCGATGTTTGCTTTGTTTGTTCGCTTGCTTGATATACCTACCATAAAAATACAATACAATAAAATCTCGGACTTTCGTTCCGTTCGTTCCTAAGTACCTACAGGTAAAAATATCTCAATAAGTAGAATAAAAAACAGCTGAAATTTATTTTGCACAAAATATCTAATTATTTATTAGAGTGATAAGTAAAATGCTATCCATATTCGCTTTCATTATTACCCAAGTAGCTTTTGCCCACGGCGCCGCTCGCGTGGAAAGTCTGTGCGTGACGTTGATATTTTAGACTAACTTTTATAATGAGTGGTCAATGGAGCAAAAACACTTGCAGATTCCATTAAGTCTGAACATCTGTTTGCGGTTATGGTTATTTAATGTCAGTGAAATGAAGAAGGTAATTTTAAGAGAGTAACCATTATATTTATTATGAATAGTTAGGTACCTACTTGGGCCATTTTTATCAAAGTTGTCCCCCCACTTTTAACATGGGTATTTTTTGCGAGCTCTTTCGATACTAATAGGAGAAAAACAATGGCCGACTTAGGTATTTCTTAGAGAATAGTAATTAATATTTATTTTTGGGTCCCATTTTATCGGGAATTTTTCATAAAAAGTTAATAAACATATATATTATAAACCTGTTGCGTCTGGTAACTATTCCAAATTTCCCGAGATATTTAACGATGAGACAGACAGACTGAGTTGCAAAATAAAAGTCCCTTTTTTACCGTTTTGGTATGGAAGTCTAAACAGTAGGTACCTAATGACAATGACCATCGAATACGATACTGAATAATAAGTATTCGACGAGATAGAGGTCAGGTCTGGACATAAGCTTCTTAGGAGTGGAAGAACAGGAAAGAGGCCTACAATGCCTACATCAAAGATTTGATTACTAAAAGGCCACCATGATGATGATGATGATCTCTAAGTTAATAAACTGTTTTTCACACAATGTACTGCAAGAACTTTGTAGGTTTAGGTTTACTATACTTATAAGGAATGCAACCTTATTTGTACCTTCCTGCTGTCCCACTCAAGAATGTCAGCACCGCAGTGTCCTGGTTTCCACAATTATCAGTTTACCCTAGCAATCATACCTCGTCCAGATGTGGTACCATTTCTGCCACATTTGGCATACCATTCTAGATATCCATATAAGTGGACATTTTCAAATTGGGCATAAACAATTTAAAAAAACACATTTGAAATCAGACTATGTATCGTTAAAATATACTTCATACATAACTTTAACTTTAGAGTTACGCATATAACTTTCACCTACTTAATAAAATAAAAGAGCCCAATTTTGACGCGGCAATTTTCCGCCCGTACAAAATGTACCTATTAAGTACGTGCAATTATCACGCACGTGGACGACAGCTGGCACTTGACGTGAATCATATAATGGAAGATTAGAATGAGTTTAAAAGTTCGTTTGTGTTTGGTATTTCTGATAAACTGTGGCTTTTATCAAATTTGGACTCGACTCCATTAATTTATGTAGCTACGTCAATAAAATTAGATCTAACACCCCCCCAGAGAGCCTTAATAATTATTTGTTGGAATTTCACTTAAATAATTAATTGTACAAGAGGTGTCAACCATTGGGATAAATTGGCTATAATAGGTAGTTTAAGTTAAGCAAAGTGTATACATACCTATTTAACTAAACACTCAATGTCTAGATGTTAAGATGTTGTTTTGACATCACACGTGATTATATACAGGTTGATTCATGAGTCGTGAGCAGGATTAACCTTACGGTTTCAGTGAATGATAAGCTATTATTTTATACTAGACTTAACGAAATTAACGTTAATTTAATTTAATTGAAATCTCCTAATTATGAGACAATTGATACTTAATTGATAGTTGACCGTCAGGTTAATCCTGCTCACGACTCATGAATCACTCTGTATAAAGATAAAAGATAAGATATCGTTTATTACGGATACAGATATACCAGGGGTTTTCGCACTAGGCTACGCCTGTATCGCGGGGCACCAGATAAAATTACTTAGTTAAGTATTCAGAACTAGGTACCTACAGAAAAAAAACCAGCCGAGTGCGAGTTGGCCTCGCGCACCGAGGGTTCCGTACAAACTTTGATGTTTTTTTTCAATTTTTGTAAAAAAATAAATACCGATAAAAAATTATAACAAATTGTTTAAGAATGTACAAATCAAATCCTATGATATCCTACATTACATGCCCGGTAACTAAACTTTTAATTCTTGTCCCCCTTTTATCGGGCATTTTTCATAGAAAATATATGAAAATGAATATAATTAGGTATATGAAAAATTCTCCCTCAATGGGTTAACCTTGTTTATAACTTCAAATTCTTGTTTAATTTCAAATAGGTAGCTTTAGTAGTTCTCGAAATATTTGACAATGTGACAGAGAGACAGACGGAGCCACCAACCTTAAAAATCAAGTCTAAAATTTGTTGAAGGAACAATTAAATATACGTAACAGAGGAAAATATATTCACAATTATTTTTAATCGATTATCAGGAATGGAAAAATATTAATATCAAGCTCAAATTAAACTTTTTAAGCGAAGGGTCACGAAATTACCACACTGTTTAATTATTTAAAAGTTAAAACATAATTGAAACGAATAACCACTGAATTAACTGCTATACGTCAAGAGTGCCATCGTTATGGCGGGAAATTAGACAGACCCTTAAGACAACAATTAATGCATATCACATTGGCAATGACAAGTGTCACTCATAAATTATCAATTGCTATTAAGAGTCCACATGGGCGAGCAAAAGAGCTTATCTAATTTCAAGAGCACGCAATAAATAAAAAGGCGATAGTAGGCGGGCGGGTCATAAGTCATAATAAACCGCGTAATCAGATAACTACAGTTTACAACTAAACTACAAATTTTGAAAATATTTTTTTTATCTTTTAAGAACTAGTTATTACTCAACTATTTAACTAAGAATCTTTATAAATTCAAGGGTTTCGACGTTCTGACCAAAAACATTTAAAAAAAGGACATATGTTTAAAAATTAAAAGTATCGAGGCTATAGTTAAAAATCATGTTTTCACGTTTTAACCAGTTTAAAGGAAATATGTTAAGTTTAATGTAAGTATATGAATATCAGGTACCTAGTTGTTATCAATATTCAGATCTAGACGATAACAATTTGACTACTCCGGCCTCTTAAAAGTTTGTAAAGATAAAGAGCCTATAAACTCGTAGATACCGATTAGTAGTGACAAAGATTTTAGAATAAAATGAATCTCTTAGTTAAAATTAAGATAAAAAACAAGTTTGTTTCCATGTAATTATGACTTCAACGTGATCCCCATCAATCTATGAGTTAGAAAAAATGGTTCCTTATCATCGATTGTTGAGCTCTTCCTTTCTGACACACAGGAACTGTATTTCCTGATTGTCAGTTGCATCACCATAGCGAAAGATGTGTGTGACTGCTATCAGCGAATACCTCATTTACATACTCGTAACACTCGTAGATAATAAACACAATATCTATGAACGAATTGTAAAAAGTGCCAGTTACTACAGTTACTTTTGCACGGAAGAAAGCTACACGGAGAAACAAAAAAACTAGTTCCCTTTAACAGATTTATTGCATTATATGTGACATCTATTTTTTAAAATCATTATTAGAAAATTGTGCTCTTTATTATCAATATGATATATTATTGCTCTTAAAACTACAATATTGTAAAGAGCACAATTTTTTATTAATGAAAAAAATAAATGTTGTCACACTTTATCCTCCGTGTAGGTAAGACCTACGGAATTACAATGTCTTGCTTGGGAAAACATTCTCATAAAAATGTAGTAAGTACCTAATGTACCTAAACTAGACAGGATAGAAATTTATACAAACCCGATTGCGGTATGAGTTTGTTATTTTTTCTCAAAGGTAGTGTGAAAACCAGCACAGTAGAATCCTGGTACAACGTCGGCCAAGGGACTCTTAACTCTACTTAAAAAACTGTCGATTTTAATTTTGTTTATATATTTTAAGGAGGGAGGCCTTTGCCCAGCAGTGGGACACTCTAGGCTCATATAAATAAATAAATAATATATTTCAAAAATTACATGCATTATAATTCATAATGGTTCATGTAACTCGACGAACAATCGAAAATAAGAATATTTTTCTGTTTAGAAAGAAATTGTTGAACCATTAACTTATTTACACGTACTTCCCGATTACATTGCAGCTTAAGCCATTGTAAATTGCCGAGATATTTTTAAACCATTACTCGTTTACGTTTTAAAACATTCACTTTTAACAAAGTTCTATCTTGTGTGTATTATTCGGTTACAATCGTTGTGACCGAACGATTTCGTGTGAAATAAACAGTCATACTAAACGAATGCAATTTCATAGTGGCTTTAACGATCAACCATGTTTATGTCGCTAAAAACGGTTGGTTGTGTTATGCGGAGTTGTATTTATTGGATTCTAATGTATATCGTAGGTTCGATTGGGTAACGAAAAGGGATTCCTATATCCCTTACCCTAATTGAACCAACCGTTGCCGATACGTCACATGACAGACACAATTTTTTACTTAATAAATAAATAAATATTACTACTCGTACTACTTACTCGTACTACTCGTTTACTTAATCGTAGGCAATACTTAGATGTCATGTTTTTGTTTAAAATTCTTAAAGGCGTCATCAATTGTCCAGATCTTTTAAAATTAGTTTCTTTTAGCTGTCCACATAGCTCCTTACGTCCTAGATCTTTGTTTCATATTAGTTTTTCTCGTAAGAATTATTCCAGACATACCTTTTTCAGACGAGTACCAAGTTACTATAATAAGCATCTTTTTGACATTGATCCCTTTCATAATTCGATGTTTAGTCTTAAAACGTTAGTTAAGCGTAAATTATTCTAGTATAACTTTTTGCTTTGTTTGATACTGTTTTTGTTACTTACAACTACCTATACTTTCTTTGGTTAACAACATTTGATATTCTTTTATGAACCTCCAGGTCTTTTTTATTGTTGTGTTTCTATCTGTACACTATATGTACGTTATCTCATGTTTTTTTTATGACTGTTTGTGTTCTAAATAAATTAAAAAAAAAATATTGGACAATCTTACAAAAATTGACCTGGTCCCACGGATGTGTGATGTGTGTGTGTGATGTCTGATGATGTGGGTACTAGACGACGATACATATAATAGATATATACGTATAAATACTTAAATACATAGAAAACATCCATAACTCAGGAACAAATATTCGTGATAAACAGTTAAACACACAAATAAATGCCCTGACCAGGATTCGAACCCAGGACCCTGCTTCGTAGGCAGGGTCACTACCAATTAGGCTAGGAGGCCGTTGACAATTTTTTACTTGGGCGCTTGAATCACTTACCTATTAGTCTCATTACGCTCGGCATTCTACTTGAAAGCCGCTACGGTGGCGATTTTATTGTAGAATGCTTCGCTACATTAAGGATTCAACCCAAATCCAAAAAAGGGAAATATTTATTAATATACTTAGACCGGGTTACTCACGTCTATAAAGTCGAAAACAGCTCGACATGTTTCGGGACGGTCCGCGCCCCATAATCATGAGTGAGAAGCGCTTGCCGCGATTGCCCTGCGCACACTGCGCGCGACTGCCGCTTCTCACTCATGATTATGGGGCGCGGACCGTCCCGAAACATGTCGAGCTGTTTTCGACTTTATAGACGTGAGTAACCCGGTCTAAGTATATTAATATGTCTAATACTCACGGGAGTTTTCTATTTAAAATTGGGAAATATTTACTTATTTAGTGATAGAAAAATTTGGAAAGACGCTCCTAAGTGATTCGAATTCTATGAATGCTTTAGGTATTGTTTAACCACCATAAGGCGTGGGTATATCACACGTCGGTATGTGTCCCGTGCGATACCGATTATCACAAGATGATATCTCGGAAGCCATTGTCTCCACGCGTTGTGATTTCCCACGATTTCCACTGACAATACAATCGATAGCAACAATCACAGGAACCGATTCCGAGCTCTATCGGCTTTCATACAAGAGAAATCTTCATTTTACTTAACTGCAATTAACTTTAGATTGAAAGATATGTAGTTACGACTCGAAATTTAACATGAACAATAAAATTATGAGAAAATGTCATGTTAAGCCATTGTTAAAATTAATAATGCAATAGTTTACGTCAAATTAATTTCGTAAAATGAAAGTGTCATTGCTACTTGTAATGGTTTCTCATGGGGTTAATGATGTAAGGTCATAATAAGTACCTAGTTGAGAGTAAAACTAAAACACTTTCTGTTGATGATTGTAGTCATAAAATTGACCTAATAATTCGATCTGTTACAGCCTAGTTAGCGCTATAATTTGTTTGTATATCGCGGTCGGACAACTATTGTAGATTTTTGTAACCTACAGATACCCATTGTTAGCACTAGATTGCGCTCACTTTTGATTGGTTTTTACATGTAAAATCTGTATTTTTAGACTACACATGGGAAATAATATATGTATTATAAATTGAAAGAGATGTCATACTCGTTTACCTATATGTTACAGAAAAAGTGATCAAGGTGCCCTGCCCGGGTGGGCAGAGCTGAGACCGGGGGCCTTGGTCACTGTTTCAGTAGTATATGCCATCTCTTTGACTACCTTAAAAAAAACATGAACCAAAACATTTATTACAAATAATAAATGATATGATTCGTGCTTTACAAAAAAATAAATTGTAAAAGAATATATTAAAATTATTCTAGTTTTAAATGATATATATATATAGCTGTATAATCGTAAACGTACCTATTACAAATTAAACCTTTAAAACAAACAAACAATTATCGTCAATTTAACCTGGGGCATTTTTTATGCGCTAACTTACACTATGTTCGTGCATAAGAGAGTATATTATTAATATATTATCTCTACAGGATGTTTAACCCTTACTCTTTGAATGTGGTTTTTTTTAACCCAATGCGGCTTCATGTAAGATATTAAGCTTCATATTTTTCTTCTTTAAGTACTTCAATAAAGCCCATATCGCACTATGATATCTGTGATCATAGATATGATAGTTTAATATTGGCTTAAAGCACACTGTCTCTTCGAAGTGAAAAAATATTATAAATTTGAATTGCCTAATAATAAACTTTTTATTTTATATAAATTCCGGGGTTTCCTACCAAAATCCAAAGTTTGAATATTCCTAACATCATGTTAAAAATTTTAGTAAATTTGACCTACCTACCAATTAATCATTCCTGGCCACAGAAAAAATTAAACAGTAAAAAAAAACACTCACGCCTATTCGTCCTTGATCGCGTTCGAAATTCAAATTTTCAATTCACCGAACAATGATCAGTCACTGCACTTCCTTTCCGGGCCGTTCGTCGCTTTCGCCTGGCAGGTGCGAACGGAGCGGAGTTCGGTGTCGACTGCCTGCAAGCGTGCTGGCTGGATGGACGCGGGCCCAGACCATCCCCGTAGTCGGTGGCATGTTTGTGACAGAAGTAAACATGGTGGAAGGTTTTTGATAATTTGATTGTGGCAATATTAGGTTGCATCTATTTGTTTAAAACTTTACCTTATTCTAATTTATACGAGGAATTACCGTCTTATACTATTATTATACATATTTATTTATTTTGAGGATCTTACAAACGGCTCTAAGGGTTTAAAGACATTTTTAATATCAGAATTTTAGGGGGCAAACATTTGTTTAAACATAATTATTTAACGGGTCTAACGCGAATTAACTTGTTTACCTTATTTACCGACGTTTCGACGACGACGAAATAAGGTAAACAAGTTAATTCGCGTTAGACCCGTTAAATTTATAATTATGTTTAAATATGTGTTCAAATCGCGAAAGTTTTAAATGTTATATGGCAAACATTTGGTTTACTCGTAGCTTGATCTTATCTTTGGGAAAACCCCTGTGTTACTCTGGTAGCCAAGTACCTACTTACTTGAATACACAGTCAGATGTAGCTGACTGCAGCACTGTACATAACTGACGCTAGACCGGGCCGGGACGTGACGGAGCCGGGCTTACTTAACCACTGAATTCTTATATTATAAGAGATCAATGAGAATAATTTATATTTAATTTAGTGAGACGTTAATATGAGTTTGAGTTTTAAACCAGACGGAGTAGCAACTGACAGGCCTACCCCTCTGCCGAATGGGCATGACATAGTAGCATAGTCATTGTATCGACTGACGTTTATCTGACATAACTATTTGTTCATTACAGAGTACGGACGAATAGCTGTACATACGACGTGCTATTCCCCCGCAAATAAAGCAGACTTTTTGTATAGGAAATGACGGGCGTTACCAGTATGGTTGATTAAAATGTCAAAGAACGACACCGACACAGGCAAATCCGAACTTTTACCGGTTAGTCACATTTGTTTTGCCGGCTAACCATAACCATATTACCATAACATGACAAAGCCCCGCAACTATTATGTAAGTTCAGTAGCCTTTTATAGTTCCGCTTTAAAGTGATAGGTACATTAAGCAAGTAGGTATAACAGTAGCTACCGACTACACTACACATTTTACGGAAAACAATCACATATGTAATTTATAATTTTATATAAAAACGTGATTGGTTTTCGTAAAAGATTACCACTCTGTCGGTGGCCCATAAGGCGCTAATACCATAAAGATTTGTTTATAAGTGAACCTTATCAATAGGTAATTAAAACAGTATAAATAAATATATAATTTAAACTTTCATGAATCATACTGACATTAAACTTAACGGTTAAAAGCTTTGAGTTTTAAACCAGACGGATTAGCAATTGACAGGCCTTCCCCTCTGCCAAATGGGGATGACATAGTGTCATACTCATTGTACGGATTGCCGTTTATTTGACATAGCTATTTGTACGTCACGTACGAATAGCTGTACATTTGACGTGCCCCTTCTCTGCAAAAAATGGCAGACTTTTTTGTATAGGAAATGCTGGTTTAAAACTCAATTGGGTTAAAAGTCACTCAAAGATATTATAATTTATTTAAATAAAGATAATTATAATTTATTTATACTGACATTAAACTAAAACGGTTAAAACTTACGTATTTTTATCACAACAGGCGTGACATGTTTCGACTGCATCGGGCAGTCATCGTCGGACAGCTCCGCGGCTCGGGTAGAGGTCCTTGACCTTTGTCTGTCCGACGATGACTACTCGATTCAGTTGAAACATGTCACGCCTATTGTGATAAAGTACGTAAGTTTTAAGCGTTTAAGTTTAATGTCACTATAAATAAATTATAATTATCTTTATTTTTTAAATTAAGTAGAAACATAATTATATAAACATTATATAAACATAAAACCGAAGCTTGTAAAGTCAGCGTATAAAGTAAAGTAAGAAATGTCTCGTTTAATTGCCGAAATTGACCGAAGCGAACCTGATGTCGAGAAACATGTGATCTGAGGCTTTCTTATTTACTGGCCCAGGAACAGGAATGAACACTATTTTTCTTTTCGATGCAGTCGGCAAGCGGCGAATTTTGCTGCTTGCCGGAGGGCAGTAGGATCACTCCGCAAAAATCATAAACATGAATTTAATTTATTTTATAACACTATTATACATTGTCACTACGTGGTAATCACGATTAGGGTAGACGGCGCAGTGGATGACACTTTATGGAGGAAATCAGACATTGACGAAGAAAACTACTATGAAACATACTTACAATAATCCCAAAAGTATCGGGATTTTTATTTTTCAGTCTCGGTTCTTTACACATTCCCTGGGAAATCCCGGTACTTCCGGTTCCGGGAGTAGACCCTATTTCAGATGAATATCTTGCAGATGACTGCTCCGTCCGCCCTGTCTGTCACACTTAGCTAAGAGTTATATCGATAAACAAGGCTTTCGGGTATAAATAAACCGCTTACAAATTGGTTCGGAAGGTATGATGCCACAAACAGACACATAAATATATTGGCACAAATATTATGCGTGACTATGATGAAAACCATTTTAAATATTTAAAACAATATGAAACGATAGAAAAAGTTATACATACATCTTAGAGCCTAAACATATGCTAGACAAAACTACTCGCCTTTCACAGTCAGGCAAAAGGAAGAGTGATCAACTTAGCAAAGACTCGTGATGTATCATGAAACTTAGCAACTAAACGAAACAAACGAAAATCAAATATGAAATTATATTCACGAATGCCCGTGGAAGGCCCGCGACATTTGATTATTTACTGTTAGGTTTTGAATTTCTTATTATCAACCTCTAATATGGCGTTTGGGTAAGCATTGTTAAAGTTCAAAGTTCTGTAAACCTAAAAGGCTGCTCGCTCGGGAAAGTAACGTCAATAGTTATAGCACGTGCAGCCAGCCGTTTCGAAGATCCCTCGGACGCGACGGACGGTCGAGGGTGGTGACCGTGACGTACCATATGGTACGTGGACTGCTGGCAAGGCGTTGCCACGTAACGTGTTGTACAGGGTAATTTATTATGAGTCAAAAAAAAAATTTCGTTGAACTGCATGCCCAGACTGTACACTCGTACCTACCATATAAGGAATTTAGTTAGTCGTCTATATATGTATTAGTTAGTCATCTATATAGTCATCTATATGTATATATGTTTTTTAAGTCGTTTAAAATGGGTCAGGACCAGTTTCTACCTATTAACATTTGTTTCTAGCAAAATAACACATCTATCACCCGTGCCGTACATTTTGTAGATTTAATGGTTTTACGTGAATGAGTTATCTTCGGTTTCTCTTTTAACAGATACAAGACACTATTTGCTACCGTTAATTTAAATAATCGACTTAGATTCGTTTTATTTTTTTACTATTTACTTACTTCCGGAAGAAAACTTTGTAGGATTTTTGCATATATAAATATCCCATTCGAACGTAATTTGAAAAAATCAGGCTATTATAATTTAATGTCTGTTAAAATCGTATCTTTCCTGGGTTAAAGGGCTCGAAATGTAGGATCATGGTGTTAATCAACGCGATTAATCTGTTCTAAAGTGTTTAATTTCGATGTGCTATATTATTCATGTTGCAGGTATAGTATAACATGGTAAACAGTCCCGTTTCCATACTAAAATAACCCCATAATAATTGAGTTAGATAAGGAAAGTTCCGTTCATCTTTTGGTCAAAATCAAGGAATAGCAAACTAGAAATTTAAGACATAAATGGAGTGTAGATACTCGATTCCGTTATGATTTATATAAGCATTTCATAAAACTAACATTTACCCAAAAGTTGAACGCTGTGCATCGATTGGATAAATCACAAAATATTGCAACCATAATTGAACAGTTAATATTTAATAAAATACGTTAAAATTTGCCTTTTTTAATAACGTAAAGGGTGGCGGGATTAGTTTCAAATCGTTACGCGTTACCATAGCAAAAGCATGCCATCATCATCATCATCATCATTTCAGCCGAAAGACGTCCACTGCTGGACATAGGCCTCCCCCAAAGATTTCCACAATGACCGGTCCTGCGCCACCCGCATCCAGCGGACTCCTGCGACCTTCACCAGGTCATCAGTCCACCTTGCGGGGGGCCTACCCACGCTGCGCCTTCCGGTACGCGGTCGCCACTCGAGAACCTTTCCGCCCCAACGGCCATCGGTTCTACGTGCAATGTGCCCCGCCCACTGCCACTTAAGTTTAGCGATTCGGAGAGCTATATCGGTTGCTTTGGTTCTGCTGCGGATGGTCTCATTTCTGATACGATCTCGCAGAGAGACTCCTAGCATAGCTCTCTCCATCGCCCTTTGGGTGACTTTGAGCCTTCTTATGAGGCCCATTGTAAGCGACCACGTTTCAGTACCGTATGTCATCACTGGCAACACACACTGATCGAAGACTTTCGTCTTCAGGCACTGCGGAATATTGGACGAAAAGATGTGCCGCAGCTTCCCGAACGCTGCCCAACCGAGTCGGATTCGACGATTAACCTCTTTCTCGAAATTGGACCTACCTAACTGGACAGTTTGTCCAAGGTATATATAATCGTCTACAACTTCGAGTGTAAAGTCTCCGATTGTCACTGGAGTTGGTGCTACATGGATATTCGACATGATTTTCGTCTTATCCATGTTCATCTTAAGACCAACTCGCCCGGAGGCTCTACTGAGGCTAACAAGCATCGTACTTAAATCCTCCATGGTCTCAGCCAAGACTACTATATCGTCAGCAAATCGAAGGTGAGTGAGGTACTCGCCGTTTACATTGATGCCTAGCCTTCTCCAGTCCAGAGTCTTGAAAACGTCCTCCAGTGCAGCGGTAAACAGCTTAGGAGAGATGACATCTCCCTGCCTGACTCCCCGCTGCAGCGGAATAGGCTTCGAGTTCTGGTCTTGGAGTCGGACTGACATAGTGGCGCTCTCGTACAAACACTTCAACACTTCGATATAGCGGTAGTCTACTTGGCACCGTTGGAGAGATTGTAGTACTTCATCTGAGAGAGGTATGGGCAAAGCGGATGCATATCGTTTAGTGTGGTAGGGCACAGCACAACGAATGTCGTCTCGCTCAAATCTGGAGCAGAGCCCATCTGGGGAAGTACCTCCACCTTACAGAAAACCGCAGTTTAATAACACTAGACCCTACTCATAGTGTTGTGTTTCTGTCGGTGAGTAAGGTCGCCAGAGCTCCAAGAGGATTTACTGTGTTGACAGCTGGGGACCCACGGAACAAAGAACACTGTCTTAGGTCGATGTGGGCGCGGAGTGCAGGTGCGGCGATCAGGGAGACCCGGTGAAACGGCTGTCCGCTGGCCGCCCGCAGGTCAGTAGGGTTCCCGAACCCAGGGATCACTTAATCTCCACCCTGGGAGGCTGAGCCACCAACCTGTGCAAAATCCCTGGTGTAGTAGTCGTGCCGGAGAAGGAGACCGGGGTGGACCCGGCTGCTGCAACAGGTGTGGACCGGGGGCCCTTCCGTACGCCGCACCTGTAAACTGCACCACCTACGTCGCCCTCTGGCAGGTTTGGTCCGTCCCCTTGCCCCTTTAGCTGTCAACACAGCGAATCCTCCTTTTTTTCTTAACACACTCCCTAAATATGGCCGAAAAACAAAGAAGGAATAGTTCATCAGCGGCGTCCCCTTCCACACAAGTCGACTTCTGCAACATCAGGGGACTTCACTCCAATTTAAACGCAGTACACCACCACCTGGAGACTGCGCAGCCGACCCTACTGTTCCTCACAGAGACCCAGATATCTTGCCCAGCTGATACATCATACCTGTTATGCCCCGGCTATATGCTCGAACATAAGTTCTTGCGGCGAGCTGGGGTATGCATGTATGCTCGGCATGATGTCTGCTGTCGCCGTCTCAATGCCTATGAAGACAGGGATCTGTCAGTGCTGTGGGTGCGTGTGGACTACGGCGGCCACACTCGTATCTACGCGTGCCTATACAGGTCCCATAGCGGGGACACGGACACAACTCGGCTCTTTGAGCACTTACAAGTGACGTCCGACAAAGTTCTTGAGCAGTACCCATCCGCGGAGTTGGTAATCTTGGGGGACTTCAATGCCCACCACGTGGAGTGGCTTGGTTCCCGGTCCACTGACCACGCGGGGAGGTCTGCTCTCGAATTTTCTCTGGCCTATGGTCTCTCGCAACTGGTTACTTCTCCCACGAGAATACCAGACATCGAGGACCATACGAGCTCTTTACTGGACCTTCTGCTGACCTCTCGTCGGGACGGATACTCTGTCTCAGTGAACGCACCTCTCGGCTCATCCGATCACTGTCTTGTCCGGACTTTGCCACCTTGCGCGCGGCCTGATCCACCTCGGCCTACTAGCTCGCGACGCGTATGGCACTATAGGTCAGCAGATTGGGATGGATTGCGTGAGTTCTATGCATCGTACCCGTGGAAGCGGCTGTGTTTCACATCAGATGATCCTGACTCCTGTGCAGCTGAGGTCGCTGAGACTATCTTAATGGGAATGGACTGCTTCATTCCCAACTCAGTAATAGCTGCAGGAGCTAAGAAACGACCTTGGTTTAACCGGCCCTGTAAAGAGGCGACAATTCATAAGCAAGTTGCCTACAGGGCTTGGACCAAGGCCGTTACTGATAAGGATCCTAACGCTTCTGATGTGAAACGCAAATTAAATGCTGCTTCGAGGTCCAGTAAAAGAGCCATTGCCAGAGCTAAATTCGACTTCGTCGGCAGAATTGGTGAGAAGCTCGTGGGCTATCCCTCAGGGAGTCGTGCCTTCTGGTCGCTCGCCAAAGCTGCCGAGGGAAATTTTTGTCGGTCGTCCTTACCACCACTGCGAAATGCTGATGGTGATCTGGTCCACAGTGCAAAGGAGAAAGCTGATCTCTTGGGCAATCTCTTTGCCTCGAACTCGACCATGGACGATGATGGCAGTACCGCACCGCCTACCGTCCCGCGGTGCGGTTTCTCCATGCCCGGTATTATATTCAGGCAAACTGATGTCCGGCGGGAGCTGCTATCATTAGACGTCCACAAGTCGAGCGGGCCAGACGGCATACCAGCAGTGGTGCTCAAGCGGTGTGCTCCCGAGTTGTGTCCAGTGCTCACGCGCCTTTTCACGCTCTCATATCACAAACGGCAGGTGCCGTCTTCGTGGAAGACCGCCCTTGTGCACCCTGTGCCTAAAAAGGGTGACAGATCAGACCCGTCGAATTACAGGCCAATCGCTATAACCTCCCTTCTCTCCAAGGTGATGGAGCGCATAATCAACGCAAAGCTCCTGGGATACCTAGAGGATCACGATCTGATCAGTGACCGACAGTATGGCTTTCGCCATGGTCGCTCCACTGGTGATCTTCTAGTGTATCTCACCCACCGCTGGGCTTCAGCTATTGAGAGTCAAGGTGAGGCATTGGCAGTCAGCCTGGATATAGCGAAGGCGTTCGATCGGGTTTGGCATGGGGGTCTTCTATCGAAGTTACCATCTTACGGACTGCCCGGGGGATTATGCGAATGGATTGCCAGCTTTTTGTCCGGCAGATGCATACGAGCCGTTGTCGACGGAAGTTGCTCCGATAGCATGGACATAAATGCTGGTGTCCCACAAGGCTCTGTGCTATCCCCAACGCTGTTTTTGCTGCATATCAATGACATGTTGTCCATTGGCGATATTCATTGTTATGCGGACGACAGTACTGGGGATGCCTATTACACAGGCCGTGCTAACATCCCTCGTCCCGTTGTGTTAGAGAGTCGTGAAAAGCTTGTGTCAGACATCGAGAGTGCTCTCTCTGATATCTCACTGTGGGGCCAGGAAAATCTTGTCCGATTTAACCCCACTAAGACACAAGTTTGCGCGTTCACCGCTAAAAAAACCCCATTTACTGTGGTCCCACAATTCCAAGACACAGTCCTTACCATGTCAGAGAGTATTGGGATCCTGGGTGTTGACATTTCCAGTGACGTCCAATTCCGTAGCTACCTGGAAGGGAAAACCAAGCTGGCATCCAAAAAGCTCGGTGTGCTCAATAGAGCTAAGCAATACTTCTCTCCGGGGCAAAGACTGTTATTATACAAGTCTCAAGTCAGGCCTCATATGGAGTATTGCTGCCATCTTTGGGCGGGAGCACCTGGATACCAGCTGGGCCCCTTTGACTCGATCCAAAGACGTGCTGTCCGAATTGTCAACGATCCCAAACTCACGAGCGATATCGAACCCTTAAGTCTAAGGAGAGACTTCGCCTCCTTATGTGTATTCTATCGCTTGTACAATGGATTGTGCTCCGAGGAATTGTTTGATATGATGCCAACGGCTGCATTCTACCACCGCACCGCTCGCCGTCGGCAGGGTGTTCACCCGCATACCCTGGAGCCTAAATGGTCTCGTACCGTGCGGTTTAAGAGGAACTTCCTCCCGCGGACGCTCCGGCTGTGGAATGAGCTCCCTGCCACTGTTTTCCCGAAGGACTACAATATGGGGTTCTTCAAAAAAGGAGTGTTAAAGTTTTTAAAGGGTCGGCAACGCGCATGTAACACCCCTGGAGTTGCAGGCGTCCATAGGCTACGGTGACCGCTTACCATCAGGCGGGCCGTATGCTTGTTTGTCACCGTCGTAGTATAAAAAAAAAAAAATCAAAGTATTTATTTGCATTGCGTCCAACGATGAGTCATCAATCATCATCTTTGCCCCTGTGAAAACGAGTGATGTAAAGGCTTGAGACGTAGGCTTGTTTCGTTTCAATAAATAACTATCGCGGAAACAGAAGTCAAAATATTAACTAAAAGACTAATTAAAGTAACCCTACAGCCTTTCCCGGTGCAAAGGAGCCCATTACGCTCATCGCGTTGAATCGCGATGGACAGTCTCTGCACTAGAAACGACCCGGAACGGGGGTCAAGTGTGTCAGTCGCCGTGGCCAAAATTGGCCAAGACATGGGACTCTACTGTATATATTAGCTATTCCCGCGGCTTTACCCGCTTTCAATTCAATAGTCCGTTGTTTTTTTTCATTCGTGAAGGATATTTTCTCAAAAATTTGTCACCTGTCAATAGGTTCTCGTTTTTTTAAAGGTATACAATATCTTCATAAACAAATTATCAATACATATTATCAAGTGTTATATTACCTTCTAGCCAACTGTACTCGACCTTCACAGAAGTCGTCTAATTTAAAAAATAACCAATTAAGACTTGCACTTATTAAGAATTACCTCTAATTAGATTAAAAAACATACGTGATAAGAATTTGGTTTCCAAAGAAGCGTTTCTCGTTAGAATCTGTCCATGTTCGAATCTGACCTACATAGAAAAATCTGTCTAACTTATTAGGAATCTGACCTCCCTAGAAAAAGACGTACTAAATAAGCTTTTGCTGAATATAGTATAAGACATATTTAGAAACAGACTCACTACGAATCCAACCTAATAAAAACACGATCTTCCCAGAATCTGACTAAATAAGAAACTGGAAACGTAAGGATTGAACCTATTTCGAATTTGGTAGCCTCCACCCAAACCGTTTTTGGATCCCATAAAAATATGATATGATTTTGCCTTTTTAGGAAGAATGTATTATATTGATTAGTGGTATTATATAAGGTAACGTTATTTAAAAATAAACTAACTTCGGCGTTATATACAGCTACCTAGTAAGTGAAGGACCCCGACTACTGCGTAATATTGCGTTACGTTGACGCCTGCTTCAGCCTACTTGCCGTTCACTGCTGAGCTCAGGTCTTTGCTCACAAGAGACATGGGGCTGTTGAGCCTGCGCTGATCCAAAGTGGGTTTGTGATTCCACGTTATATTTGAATTCATCTTATGTACATACATGAACAACCTATGGTAATGTCGCGATGGTTATAGTCCGCTATAGGACAACCCGCGAAGACCGTTTGATCGCTACGCTCTACCTATGCTCTCCTATGTAATTAGTCTTGCTGCACTAATGCACTTTACGAACGGTTAAACGGTTGTCACATTAGTCCATGTTTAATAGCAATAATCTGTTGTAAAAATTCATAGACCAACATGGAGAAATAAAGTAGGCTCGCTAGAAATTGATTTACCCTTAAACGAGTAACTATTCGTAGGATATACATAGATATGTCAGTCCATACAATGATATGAAGGTGGCAGAGGGGAACTAGGGGAACTTTTGTATTGAAGTTAATTAATGTTTTTTTTTTGTAGGTTTTGCCATCTATTTCTATGTTTGACCTCCAGGTCGACGGCCGGCGGCCTGACCTCTCTTGATTTCTGGGATTCTCAATGCAACCTAGACGATATGATCTTCAGGACGGTTGTTGAACTGGTGATTGTGTGGTGAGTTTTTCAGTGATTGCTGCAACTTTAAAGCTATATTTTTAGCGTATTTATTGAAACTGATATGAATAGCTTTTCACTTATTAACTACTAGGAAATAAAAAACAAAATTAATTTATTACTCTTTATTTTATGTTGTAGTACCATAATTAAGTATATCGAACATTATTTTACAACTTTACGTGCTTGACCGACATACTTCATAAAAGTAATTACCTCATTCCAGTAACATATTTAAATATGGCCTAGTCTTTATTTTTAAGGCATCCATCGCAACATTCGCAACTGCACAAGCAACTTATATTTACATGGGAGATACCAAAAGTTTAACCTCAAACATATTAAAACTGTTGATGGACACCTGGACTTTTCAACCACTGAGGTGCCTACATATATACGAAGCATTCTATTATATTTATTTGTCTTTGTTACCTGTCCATTTGACTAAGTACGGATTGTATGACCGCGTTCAGTCATACCTCAGGTATGTTAAATTCTAGTGTGGTGACATCTAGGTTATGATCTGCTACATTATAGGCTTTCTGATAGCGACACACGGTACTCGGATTTTATCATAAGTTTGTGTACAGTACAGTGTGTACAGTGTCCAAAAACTAAACGTGTCACAAACGCTCAAAATAATGACAAATTATTGTAAGTTAACACTTCGTTCAAACAAATTTAACATATAATTGAGCAAAATAAAAAAGGCGTGTAAATAATTTAAACATTCTATTAAAATTTAAATAGCTAATCTACTAGACATGGTCTATCTATACATAATTTGACTATCGCGCACGAAGGCATAACAATATACCTACTGTGTATTATAAGTAAAATTTGTGTTATTTTATTGTTGGGCTCTTTGACTTTTTGCGAGTGGTACTTATCAATTTATAATATTTCCCTTATTTCACACCCTTGTCTTATTGCCTTATTTATAACTGGAATGTATGAGGACTTTCTTATGTTTCCTTAATGCAGTTTATTGTTATTCTCGTGGTTGTTCCCCAAAATATTACATTTATGGATGTAACTAAATATGCAATCCAAATATTTTCTCCGTGCGCAATAACCTTCATTTTATTCTTACTAAACGTGGAAAGCTGTAAAACCATAAATCTATATTATATGCAATGAAAGTAATGGTAGTTTTGCATATGTGTGCGTACCATGCGCAATGATACAGAGATTAAACTTGTGCGTCCGCCTTTGTGCCGCGTAAAATGCAATGCAGCTTAGACAATTATGGAACCCGGGAATGCTCATGAACTAAGAACAGCATTCAAACCCCATTTATAGTCCATCTATCTCACGTGAATGATGCAGTAGTCAGTCAGTACACTGCTCTAGGACGCGTATAGATTTTACGCTACAACTTTCCATGTTGACATTAGTCGAGTAATTAAATAGAACCATCCAATATATATCCATTGTATTAATCCTTACGGCAACAAACTATGTATTTTACTCTAGAAGTCACATTTACAGTAATTTATATTAACACATATCCATCACAATAATTTTAGAATATCAGTTATTTCGTTCGTTCAGGTTTATTATGTGCAAGAAAGTTCTACATTTTCACCTTAAAATCTAATATCGTTATATTAAAATAGATTTTTGAGTTGATTTGTCGATAAAATCTTTTGAGTTGACAACACCTTTATATAATAAATCATTTAAGAATGTATTTATTTAATATAACTCTCTGCGAGTAGTTTTTTATCTATGTTTAATATAGGTTTTGTCTCTACGTGTTTATGAATAATCCATATCATAATATTAATATATAATCAAAGACTACAACGTGATTATTTCGATTATAATTTAGATTTGACTAGATTTTACAGTACAAACTGGCATGCTTTCAAATTAAGTGTATGATAGCAAGGTTTCAACTGTTTTGGATCATTTTACTTACGTTTCCATGAACTCTTCCCATAATGGTAGATTCGTCAGCTTTACTTAATAAATATTTTTATTCACTTGTCATGCTCGTAAAGTTCGCCTTTAATGGATGAGTGTAGGCTGCATAAAACGTATTTTATGTCGTAGTGCATACGATAAAGATCTTCTTCTACGACCTGCCTCTGTTATCGAACCCACAGTCGAAATAACCCGACTATCAAGCTCAGTGCTAAAAGTAGTAAAAGTTTGTACAATCTGCTATTATTCTGTACACGTACATCACTACAAATACATCATACAACGCATCCATTGGACTACGGTGGATCCGCTACGACAAAGTATATTGTATGTTACATTATGTACAATCTTGTGGAATGCACTTTCTTTGTTTTGTACATAAATGTATGATATAAGAAAATTTAAAACACTGTGAGTACAAATACTAAGTAAGAGCTTTAAAATACAGGAGAAAATAATTTAATATTTTATTCGTTGCGCAATGTTGGTCGGGTGAAGTTAAGATTAATTTTATTTAAATAACGTATTATTCTTTGTAATATCTATTCAATAAAACTTCAATTTAAATTTGAGAATCCTAAAGAGATCAATTCCGCAAGTTAAAACTATGTATAGTATAAGGTAACTTATTAACAATAATAGTGTATGATTACAAGTTAGGTATCTTATCAAATATGTATAGTTCTTCGGGCTGAAATGGGATAATTTTTGAGCTACTGTTTAGGAACTTTAAACAGACTATGTAGAGCCATTGCTCGTCAAATTGTGTAAATATCTCCCCACGCAAACAAATGTATAATAACACACAAATATTTAGCTTACTAACACTATTTATTATATTGGATTATTGGGATACATCTTGGAGATATGTTGCGTGGTAGTTAGTAAGCCAAATAAAAATATGCTGGCTTAAAAATTGGCTTATGTACTTTTAAGTCGAAAGCTTGAAATAGACAAGAGTACCCAAAGTTAGGTGAGGCCTTCCGACAAGGTTCGTATTCGTTTACTGCGGGTTCGGAGGCCTCAGCACGGTGATGCAGATGGAGCCGCGGAGCAACCGGAGCAAGTCTATTACTTCTGGAGTCTTCATGGACGTCACGTTTTCATCATTTACCTGAAAGTTAACATAGCTTTCTTGAATACATCGTCAATATGTAATTATAATTAATGTATACCACTAACTATTTTGAGATATGATTATTTGTTAGCTCATAAGAATAAAATCACTACGCAATAAAATGCTTGCGAAATTCCAGGGATTTCTGACCCCCTACAAAACCATTGTCAATAAAATATTGCCTTCTGTTACCGCGATTGTTATTCTATGAAATCATCATCATCTTAACCCTGTGCTGTAAAGGGTTCGAAACGTAGGGTCATGGTGTTAATAAACGCGATTAATCCGTTCTAAAGTGTTTAATTTCTATGTCAATAAATATTATTTCTATCATCACCAGGGCTTGCACACACAAATATCCCATAATATGATATAGGAGCGACCACCTGCGACAGAGGCAAGTCGTACACTGACTGTCGCGGGTGGTCGCTCCTGATGACGTTCTTCGTAAAGAACGAAACATGTCGAGCGAAAATCGACTAAATTACGTGAGTGACCCGTTTTAAATATTATTTAATATGTTCGAGTCTCACGAGAGTTTTATAGTTAAAATCCCATAATGTGCATATACTAATGTATGTTTGTTACCTCAGAACCCCATCTATACTACCGATTGAAAAAAATATTTTTTTATTTGAAAGTAGGTTTTTCAAAATTTATTCCTTTTTTTTCCCAATTTATTCCTGATGATGGGATCCATGGAATTGAGAGAACTCCTCAAATTAAAAAGGCACATTCATGATGATTTGGGTGTTTTATAAAGACACTCGAGCATTTCTTTACAAAAAACATCAATTTGGTGGAGTGGAACTGATGACGAAGACCAGGGATAGCAAAGTGGAACTGCTTGGTAATTCCCAGCTCTATCATCCAATTTGAGACAATGTTATTTTGTTTGTGATCTTGGAGGGCTACAAGGTAGTCCCACACGACATTTATCTTTTGTTTGTTTGGAAATAACTTCAATTTAGCAGAATAGCATTTTCTTAATGAATCCATCATTTTGCTGCAGTGTATCTGATGTAGCTACAAGGTAGTCCCATTTGATTTTACTTGAGATTTCATGATGGAAGCCATGAGACATAAAGAAAGCTCTTCAATTTTCAAAGGTACTCGTATGCTGAATTGGATATTTTTGAAGGAAACTGGCGAACTCAAACTCAAACTAACTCAAATTTAACTTTTACCGGGAAGGTCAATTGAAGTCGATTTTTTTTAAATTATTCTGGCGTTTCTGCTTATATTAAAATAATAGTTTAGTGAAACTTAACCCAGGATTCTAGGCTACTCTAAAAAAAGCTCGCCGTTGCTGAAGAGATCATGCGGTTTTTCTCACTCTAATGCAATCATCAAAAAATAGGTCGAGTAGACTATAGTTACCTGTAGGATGACGTCACCACGTCGCAGTCGGCCATCGCGCGCAGCCACGCTGTCGCTGTACACGGCGGAGATGTAGCTCTGCCCCGACTCCGGGTGGCTCTGCACGCTGAATCCCAGTCGGCTGTTCCAGCCACGGTTCAGTTCCACCGTCACTATCTGCAGCACGAAACAGGATAATCCATGGATAGTCACGATAATTAAGTGCAAAAGAAAATAAGTCATAATACAAAGATAGTGTGATTTGAACGTTCTTACTGTAAATACCTAGCAGCAAAAATCTTTGTTGACACGACGCACTAATATTGAAATAAAACTTGCGTCATATATACGTTTCTAAATACGGTTCCCCTAAATAACTGTTGTATTAACTAAAAATGACAGGTATGTATAGATCGATTCACTAAAGCTGGCACGAATGGAATGAATGAGTGAATGATAATATTTATGTGTGCGTCACAAAATGATTACATACAGGTTGATGATTATTGAAAACGTATTTGTAGACAGACTGCAGACTTTTGAAACTGAATTCTTAAAAAAAGTATTTATTTTTCTTGCTTTAGCATAGCGTTATAAGATAGACAATAGCATTTTATGTTACAGTCCGTTTCAATAAAACATTGCGTTTTATTGAAACGGACTGTAACATAAAATGCTACAGTAGGATTTTTTTACACCAAAAAGGTTTTTTACTCTTAATGTACACTCAGTGACATGAAATTTTAGAAATGTGATTCATGAAAATGTGTCTCCTAGAAAACCAATAAATTTTGTGTAAATTATAAAATGTATTATAATATAAAATGTATATTATTAAACTGTTTAACAAATTAGAATCCATGTATTGTACGTAGTTTAATAGTGAAAATTTATTAATCAGTAGTGCCATACAAAAACAAAAAAAGGTGATTGACCCATATATTACCTATTTAGTCTAAATATTGTGCAGATTATGCTTATATTATAATATTTTTAATTTTTCTTGGATAACAAAAACCCATTTTGTTGTTGTTTACAAAATATTAAGAGGCCCCTGTATAAGAACGGCACTCACACTAACAGTCGAAGTGACAGGTGACATAACTTCATTCGTTCCATTCGTGCCAGCTTTAGTGAATCGACCTATAATTAACGTTAGTCTGAGATTGAATCAAATGTCAAACATACGGCCAACGCAACTCCAGTAATTTAAGTCTCGGTGATATTTAGTTCTTTCAGGTCAGATTAAGATTTCGTGGTGGCACATATTAAATACCTACTTATGTATTTAATATGCACCACCACGAAATACGAGTAGTAAGTTCTTAGTAAGTATTAGTGCATTGGTTGCAGATTAAGAACATAATTTTACCGTAGGCTCCGAATCATTGCCATCTAGATTATGTGGGTCTGGTTGTATGTTCTCCTTCTGGACGGTTTCGACCTCCTTCGGCTTGGGCACTCGAGCTTCCTTCGCCTTCCGCTCGCTGTCCGGCGACAGAGCCACCGCCTTCCACTTTTTCAATCCATCTGGAAGTAATTTTATGACTGTAGTTAAAAAATACTTAAACATATGATGGTATTTCACAATAAGATCCCTCCAGGAGATGGCGTTGAATAGAGGAATAGAGTTTGCTTGCTGACTTTATTCCCAAGGACGAGTTATTGGCTCTATGTTTTATATAAAAATGTCTTCTAAGAGACGAATATAGTCAAAAACTAACTTTATTGTACTCGCATGGTTGCTCGAATATACTATTTCTAGGTTTACTAGTCTGTAACTGCAAGGCGTCGCGTTTTAATTAGCGACTTTGTTGTTTGGAACTACTGCTAAACAGAGGTATAGTAAATTCAGCAGACTCAAAAAGTGTGTAAAATTCACTAAAGAGAAAAGCTACTAGAGATGCACATTAATAAACTGAACGCATGTGAATGCATGTTTTTGGGTTTGTGGTTGCCCACAATGTCCAGCATTGATTAAACACAAACCAAAAGCTGCCATTTCGAAGAGCTACTTCATTAAGTAGGTTGTTAAATAGTCCAGCCGCAAATGTTTGCGGCTAACCTAACCTGTTGGAGCCGTGTCACCTACTTCACCTTAGGTATAATTAATACGAGGGTATTTTATATAGTTATGGATTTTCGGGGGCGCACAGACGCACAGACGCTCTAGATTGGTCTTATACCTAAGAAACAGCCGGTTTTTGACTTTTCATGTGTTTTACCAGCGAACACCCTTCATCAGATGCTTCTTATATAAGTAGGTAAGTTACCGGAATTGTGTATATTTCAGGCATTCTATAGAATACCTGGGCCTATTCTATATACAGCGACGAGCTCATTTAGGAAAAATATGAAATATTGTTTGACAAAAATTTTTATAATTATATACATTCAATGTACAAAGTGATCCGGCGGCGACCAAATAAAGTACCTATGAAAGTCTCTTTCGCTTATAAAAGCAATAGTGTGCTTACCATGACATACACCCACAGGTGTTGTACATTGCCTACACATTGTATAAAATACCGGACAGCATTCACAATGCCGGCTGACCATTTGGCATTCTATAGAGAGTCTAGCCAATGTATGAAATACATTTTAATAATAATAATAAGTAATAAATTAATAATAATAATAAGGCCGCAGGGCAGCTTGTGGCAAGCTGTTGGGGAGTAACGACCACACGGATCCGAGTGCTCCAGAGAGTCGGTCAGGGTCTCCGTCTCCGGCATGTCTTCGTCGGTCGGAGTGGATCCCAAGGGGACCCGTAGGACTATCAGCTCTGGCTTGCCTTCATTGGCCGTCCGGAGAGGAGTCGTCAGAGCTATATGCTCCAGGGGTGGAAGTGTTAATGGGCATAACGCCGCGAGTAACTTCGGAGAAAGCGCAGCACCAACTCTCGACACCCCTGAGCCGCTCACGCCGGTGTTGCGCCTGGCCGTCTGTACGATGGCTCAACAGGTGCCCATCTAGCGAGTGGCGAGTCACCGCCTGTCTAGATAACACTGTATCGCAATGACCATCCAAACTCCATCCATAGACCAGAACTCTTTCCATTTCATTGACAATAGCTCTAATGCTTGCTGAGACCGGTTCATGGGTATACAATACAATACAATACAATACAATACTCTTTATTGCACACCTCACACATCATGCACATCACACACACACACATCATGGGTATCTATTGCTGTACCCGTGAATGGGTTCTGTATCCCTACGTACGCTTTAAAAATGACCGGGCTCGAAAGATCCGAGAGTTTGAATCGGAGACACAAATAACAATAATAACATACTCTATTGTGCACTATAATAAATGTTATGGTGTCATTTTTTTCCCTATTTTCTCCGAACGTTTTAGGCACTGTATAGAATGCCTAGGTAGTAGGTATTCTATAGAATATCGGATTATGCACTTCGCTGGTAACATATATATAATATATATATATATATATATTTCTGTGCTTTCGGCAATGGCTCTAACGATTTCAATGAAATATGATACATATAGGTTTTCGGGTCTGAACTGAACAATGGATACAGATTAGTCTTATATCTGAGAAAATCAATGGTTTTGAATTTTTATGTGTTTTCCGATATTTGAGTAGGTAGTCGTAGTAGTGTCAAGAAAGTATCTGTTCATACATGTTTCTGGCAAACGACGTCTAACGAGTTAATAAAATATTGGTGTACGGCAGTGTCTCACTAATTTGTTTGATCAGCTACATCAGTACCGTCGTGCTAATGTTGGGCAAAGTTTAATGAACTCTGCCCACTAAACATACAAAAATTTGAAATTTGCTTAGTTACCCCAGGAAAACGTGTATTACATTTACAAGTAGTACATATATCCCTATAGAGAAAGCATGGTTTAATTTGATATTTCGACGTTATAGTACAATCAATTATGACGTCAATATACACAAAATATATTTTTATTGCTTTAACATTCTTAAAACTACTTAAAAACCATAAGTTGACTACGGAACCCTAAAAAATAAATACTCACTGTCATCCTTAACTTCTCCGTCGGAAGTCATAAGCACGGCACTTTGGTACATGGGAGTCGAATGTTTGAACCTCGCCTCATCGCTTGACAGGTCAGCCGGCATGGAAACCGGCTCATCAGAGTCCACTGGGAACGAGGGCTCGTATCTCTGCCGTCTCCTGTCCTCCTGGTAGGTATTGCGAGCGTCTAACGCATCGTTGTCTAGATTGTTTAATTCATATGCGTGAGGTGGTACTGAAATTACAAAAATGTATGTTGTTTAACTCAAAATACAAGACAACGAGCCAATCATATAAGTATGATCAAACATGAAGGTCTTATACGTTTTTGCTGTAACGCTATAAGAACAAGGATTGCAAGAAAAGACGCCAAGAATTGGTCTCTAGAAGCTATTACACATACCATTTGCTTGTAAAGGAGTTGAATAAAATGATACGCGCTCGAATGATAACAATCCAATAAAAAGGATGTGTATTACACTAAACGGTATTGTAACACGGGTAACAGAAAATAAATGTAAAAACAACAAAAACGTGCATACAACATAAATTATAAGTACAAATATGTAGGAGTGGAGTGTTGTCATTACATTCGGTACATAAATACAACGTAAAGTGCAAGTATTAAAAAAGTCTGCAAACTAGGCTGGGTGCGTTAACACACATTAAACTTGTCAAGCATAAGTCCGCTTATGACTGATGGTGAAAAGAGTCTCAAATACATTTCATGATTGTCAATTATTGAAATCATAAACACATAGGTAGTGTTATACATTTAGTAGATAAGCATTTAATGTACCTATCTATTTACGAATCTGCTGGAAAATCTAGGTTTATGATTCAAGTACCTACTATAGGTATGGTTTATACAATAACTATAACAATCAACATGTTTTCATTAGTTTATTTCCAAAGTTTTGACGCGTGTTACAACATGTTTGAACTGTCTGACGAAAGGCTATAAAATGTTAGGGCCGGGAAAAAGAAAAACAAATTAATTCGCGATGATTACCCGTGAAAATAGATGTCTAATGAGACTATTAAAACACGAGAGTTCTATGTTTTATTATTCAATTATGCAGGCAAATAAAAGCGTGTACCTGCATATATTATGTTTTGTCTTTGCAATTGTTCTAATTCTAACTTTTTTAAACTCTATGACGTTTGGAATCGAGCTGCTTCATCTAACCGACTACAATCTTGATTCATGAACTGATGATAAGTATGCATAATTTTAAGGTTTGATAAGCGTGAGGTATTAATAATCAGATTGAATTTGAATTGACACAAATTAAATTCGGGATCGCTGAATGCAAACTCTTAGCATGAGGTTTTTAGACAGGGAGGTAATTATATCAGTTTGTGTGTGAGTGTTGCTACGCAGGTAAATTTGTCAAGGTGTGAGAGCAGGCAATTCGTGCACGCATAGTCTTACTACTATGGTTGGGCTCCATCAGTAGGTCTATTTACTGATTCGGATTATTTTCAAGCTATGAGATCTTCCACTAAATTCCACTTCGGCTTTAGAGTCAAACCACGTTATCTTTTCTCAGCAAATGAACTGTCAAACTTGAAAGTGTTATGTTAAACGTCAAACTTCTATGAAATTATGACGTTTACTTAACACTTTCACAGTCTGTGCTATCAAAAACTAGGAAACTAAGCATATACTGACTCTATAGATTTTTGAAATAGAAAAACATTCTATTACAAGTACCTTTTTCTTTTTGATTTATTTGTCAAAAACATTTTTGAGGCATTTTTATTACCAACGAACCTTATGTGTAGCTATAATTTAGACGGCGTCTAGACTACAAGTGGAATAAAGTGAAATCCCGAAAGGGCGACGAGTGAGCAGGGATGGTGGCTCACCTGCCAGGCTTAGCTTTTGTTTTCTACAAGTCGGCGGGGCGGTGGGGCTGGCCAGAGCCACAGAGTGCGCCCGAGGCACCCGCCTTTCCGGAGTTTCCATATGTGACTTTAGTTCAGTTGCTTGTGTTGGCGCATCTGCGTGTAACACTTGGCTTAAGAATTTATCCTTCAACTCGGCTATGCAATACATTTTAGAACTGATGGTTTAATAGAACAGATGCAACTTATACATTGAATTACTTTTATATAGGTATCCTGTTCTGCGATTGCAATGCCCAGCCAGTGGATATAATCTTTGCGTGAGTGGTCGTTTCTATAGCTACTTGTGTGGCGGTGTCGGGTTTAACCAGTCTTTATGTGTGCTTGGAAGTAATTTGATTACCATTAGTGCAGTTGTGATTATGTAGCGTATGCTTACTTTTTACAAATTCTAATTGCAAAGCAATGGAGTATCAGATTTATCCGACGGAAGATTAAATTTTAAGATTTAAAAATTGTAGATAACGTACATGAAGAGTACTTCATGTACGTTTAGGTAAAATAATGAAATGAAAAGCAGTATAAACATTTTAAGTCTTTTAAAATGTTTATATACGTTTCAATTCAAACTTATAAGAACAGAGACAGAGAACAGAGATGATCTTGGAAATGTGAGTTGTAATGTAATACCTATAAAGTAATATTTTATGTGGTTACCGCTATCGGTTTTCATTGATATGAAGAATTGAACTGGATGTAATGAATACAGGCGATTTAATCCGTTTAAAAATTTTCTTTGCGAGTCCAAAAGTATGTTTTGTTTAATTATATAGGTACAGTCGGTAATGAGTCGAACTGCTTGCTTAGCAAGTAAGAAGATAAAGAAAGAAAACCCGGCCAAGTGCGTGACGGACCACGCATAGTGGAGTGGTTCGTACCCGGTACGATAAGAAAATCGTACAAGTAAAAGGGAGTAGGTGCATTAATAATATCAAGGCATTTACGTCCTTTTGTTGTACATGGTTTTTTGGCAAAACTCACAATAATGGCAAGATATTATTTTAGAAAATAGTTTTCTCCTGAAGTTTTTCTCATTTTTCGGACTTGTGCTTGTGACCGTGTTCAAGAAACCTGAAAATATGGGAAACACCACGGGAAGGTTTAACCTTGTTTCTTTCCACTAAGTGGAGGAGTAGGACGGCAATCTGCCATTATGTAAGCTGGCATCGACTACTTCTTCCGGTGTCTATGTTGGGAAAAAAAATGTTGTCGCTTTGAGTCAGAGCTTTTGATGAAAAAGTCTGGTAAAATACCGTTCTTTTCTCGTTTTTTTCGGTTTCTTTCGGAAAAAAAAAACCATGAAAGTTTGCGTTATAATTTTCAACTCTAAATCAATGTACCTATGTTAAGTCTAATTAACACCTACAAAGGGGCTACATCGATTACTTTAAGGAAGCAACACTTGAAATTGTTAGAAAGAGTGACAGTGATAGTGACATAATTTATTTCTAAAAAAACGAAAGTTTCAATACTTCATCAAATAAATATTTGATTTTTTCCGGAATTTTTAACGCTAGTCAGAGCTGTATGTAGGTATGTGTATAATAATTAAATAAAGTTTTCCACCGCCCAGATAGTTTTGCCCTACGAGCGGTGTGAGGTCTTGCATTATCTCGGTCAAAGATGATAATAGTTATTTTCAGTCCTCCGGCCGGTAAGCGCCATTTTACGCAAAACTAAATTGCCGCCTGCCGGCTCCGTCGGGCAGAAAAATAGTATACAAACCTCGGCCGTTAAATGGGAAAGCCTCGGATCACATGTTAGTCGACCTCGGCTTCGCCTCGGCCGACAATTACATGGGATCCGAGACATTTCCCACTAAAACGGCCTTGGTATGTAATGTACTATTATGATACAAGTGTAGAAAGTAGGCATTTTCTGACGAGTGTCGGTTACTATTTAAACCGTTTTAACCGACACGAGTTGGAAAAAAGCCTACATTTCAACACGTATATCATACAAAATTTTACAATGCATTAGCTCGGAAAGCCGCTACATTCTTCAGAATCAGGTCCATATTTTATCTAACCAGACTAAATATTACAGGTAATATGTATCAATCCATTACCTATTTAAAATTTTCATAGATATTTAAAACAGCACCCAGAAGTGAAATTATTATACCCAAAGAAATGTTGGTATTTGTAAATAATTATAAGTACAAAAAGTAAACAATCAACTGCAATATTGATATTTCAATCAGCTTTTATGTAAAATAATCTTACCATTTGCGCCTCCTTACGAACTTCCGGAGACATCAATTGAATATCACTATTTAATTTCACTACGATATAAAAACTGCAAGCCAAATTATCCAAAATCAAAACGAAATAATTTTAACAAATTTATAACTATGTAAAAAGAAACTACCAATAAACTAACCATTGCGCGCCCAAACAGTCTTTCGCTCGGTCGTCCGAATTAAGCATTCGGGTTACGTATGTCACAAAATGAAATTATTTACTTAGACTTAAGAAAACAAAAACTTTATTTATTAATTACAGAGACCAACATTTTATTATAATAATTTTTTATTTTTTATTTATATCAATATATTAAATTACAAAAAAATAATAATAATAACTAAAACAATCTGAATCTACATTAAAAACTATTGGGACCTAAACTATATGTACAAACGTCCCCTATACCGCTGCCACCAGGCAGGGTGCCCATAAGGCTGGCTGCGTTACCTCGCTGAATGGCTATGCCGATTCGTTGGGCTAGGAACGATCCAGCCCTATGGTCACCGGAGGATAATAATTAATAATAATTACACTTTTAGGTGTTTTAATGTTTATGAAAATTTTATCTAACAAAAAGTTTTTCAATCGAGTTATAATACTTATAATCTTGTCTGGTAAAATACGGACCTTTCATTATGAAAAAAACTAGCGTAGTAGAATCAACCAATGAGAGCGCTGCATAAGGCATGCTCACCGTTTGCAAATTTTGGGTCCGAGATGGAGAAAAATTAAAATATGAAAGATATTTTCTTTTGAAAAGTCAGGGGACTCTGTCTAGTAAAATCACAAATTCGGTCAACAAACGCGCCACGTTTTGTCATTTTCCTAGATTTGATTAGGAATTTGATAAAATCCCTGAACCACGACAGTAAGTTGACGAAACGAACTTATAAAGTCGACTAGTTTTATCATTTCGCTAAACCAATTTAGTGAAAAGACAAAAACTCAACCATAGTTCAGACTGATCCGCTCGTGCGATCCAAAACAAATAATAAATAAATAAAATAAAAATCTTTTATTTCAGACACATGATCCATATCTTGTTAGTACCAAAACAAAAAACAAAAACAACAAAACACTTAAAAACGAATGTTACGAACGAACTTTAATACCTATTTTGTCATTTGCAACCGACTTCAATATTTCTAAAGGAGGAGGTTCTCAATTCGTCTGATTTTTTTAAATGGATGTTACTCATCAGAACTCCGTCATTACTGAACCGATTTGAATTTTTTTTGTTTTCTGAAAATAGATGGTTCCAGGTTGGTCCCGTTTTTTTTCAAAATCCATTTCTGATTATGGGATCCATGAGGAACTGAGGGAACTGCTCAAATTTGAAAGGCACATGCATGCTGATTTGGGTAGTTTTTTAAGACAGCATTTCTTTACAACATCATCAATTTGGTGGAGTGGACCTGATGATAAAGACCAGGGATGGCAAAGTGGAACTGCTTGGTAATTCCCAGCTCTTTCATCCGATATGAGACATTCATCTTTTCTTTGTAAGGAAATACCTTCAAGGTAGTCCTTTTTGATTATAGTTCTATTCTGATACTGGAATTCATGAGGGATTGAGATAACTCCTCAAATTTTTATGGCACATGCATTCTGATTTGAGAGTTTCCTTCAGTAACTTGAACATTGTTTTGGGGGAGCCAACATTTTGATGAAGTGGACCTGATGATGAAGACTAGGTATGGCAAAGTGGAACTGGTCGATAAACCTAGCTCTACTTATTATCCTAGTTGTGACATTCATCTTTTTGATTTGATTTCTATTCTGATGATGGAGTTCTTGAAGAATTCAGAGAACTCCTTAAATTTGAACGGCACGTGCATTGTGATAAGAGTGTGTTCATAATTAGCTTGGGCATTTTCTTACTGTGGCCATCATTTTGCTGGAGTGAACCTGATGTTGATGATCAGGGATGGCATAATGAAACTGCTCGATAATTTCCAGTCTGTCATCCAATTTAACACATTGTTATTTTGTTTGTTTTAAAGGTCTACGAGGGAGTTCCGTTTGATTTTACTTCAGATGTAATTACGGAAGCCCTGAGACATTTAGAAAGCTCCTTAATTTTCAAACGTACACGTGCGGTGAATTGGTATTTTTGAAGTAAACTGGCTAACTCAAACAAATTATTTCACTTTTACCGGGAACCAAATGAAGTCGGTTTTTTTTCTTAAAAATTATATTTTACCATTTCACTAATCTACTTAGAGATTTGATCAAATCGCTTAACTGTAGGTAAATGATATATTAGATTCTTGCCTTCGTCATTTCACGAAACCAGTTCAGAGATTTGATCAAATCACCGTATTATGTACCTACCATATTCCAGTTGAGACTTTATCATATCCCTAAACTTGTTTGGCGAAATGATAAAACTAATCGACTTTTAAGTTCGTTTCGTAAACTTACTGTCGTGGTTCAGGGATTTTATCAAATTCCTAAACAAATCTAGTAAAATGACAAAACGTTGCGCGTTTAGTGGCCGATTTTGTGATTTTACTAGACAGAGTCAGGGATTTGGCCATATAACTGAAACTTTCTAGAGAAATGATGAAATGGATTCGCCATTTTGTCATCCTGCGTGATTTGATCATATCCCTTAGAGATTTGTTCAAATCTCTGTTTTGGTCATTTCCCTGCGACATATATATTATAATTTAAATTTTTGTTTCGTAATTTACACTTTTAATGGATTGTATATATTTTATAAACGTGAATATTGTATCAAAAAGACAAAAATGAATGTCTGATTAATGTTATTCAAATAATGCCTTGGTTTGGACAATGCAAAAGTATTAAGTTATTTACAGTTTCTTAAATTAAAAAGCTACTTTCTCGCACGTGTGCGGAAAAGAGCCACTTTCTATGCATAAGTTTACCCTTGAAAATAGCACTTTCCGAGCTAATGCATTGTAAATAGATTTTTTTATAAGTATGCAAAGGTAGGTAATGAATTGCTTATGTTTGAGTCAGCATTAAGTGTTCTACAATCTTCTTCGTGCTTATTGTGACCAGATTGGGAGATACACATGGCTACCATCATTTTCCCTACTTACTTAAATGTAATATTAGTCAATTATATTTTGATGAAAAATAAAATGCCGACATGTTCAGTGCTGTCCTCGTATTAATATGTGAGCAACTGTCTACTTAAATACATGGGTTACATGTTAAGTATGTAGTATGTTATTAAATAGGAGTTAATAATATATAAAGTAACCTTATGGTTCAGTTTTATGACAGGCTTTAAAACTAAATATTAAAGTTTTACTATAACATTTCTTAGCGGAACTTGTTTACAACATTGTTTACTACATATTAAAACTTTATAATGTACAATTTGTCTTGCGCAATCAAATGCAAGCTTAGTGTAACGTAAGCTGGTCCTCCGGACAGCACCCATAACACAGTGCAGGCTGCTATAAATATTTAATTCCAAATTCAACCAAATTAAGATTCAAATTGGAACAACTAAATATTCAAACGAATTCTTACTTAAAATATGACATTCGTAAATGACAACTTAATGTTGCTTATCTAACTTTTACACCGACTCCATTACTTTGCCAAATTGAACAATTAACTTAGGCTACATCCACTTTTTAATCCATTATCTCATCTTAACATTACGATAACTGATATCGTACTAAAATTCTACAACAGACTTAGAAATGTTAGAATTACTAGAATGTTTGCATTTGGCTTATGCAGATGTTCATGGCCGTCATACTACATGGAGTTGAGAAATTAGTTTGTGAACTAGCGGGCAAAGCCCTTCTATTATTAAACCCTATTATTTTAAGTTTACCTACCTGTTTCTGGTACATTCATGTGGATAAGACCGTCAATGAGATAAGTCCGTCTAACGACTATTTAGAGTAATTTCGACTGATTATACTGTTGCATTTGTCGATATACGTAACAAGTCACCTTTGTCAGCAGAATTTAAAGAACGAATAACTTCCCTATCGACCCTATCTGAGCGTTGTAGGTATACAAACATGGAAGATCATGGCCTATATGACGGACTACGGTTAAAAATAAAATATGCCGAAACATTGATTACTACACTGTGTTTGTACTTATGACAACGCATCAATAGCCAAATATTATGTTAGTTATGTAAAATTGTACAAGCCTGATAGCACTGTAATTTCGTAATTAGTCAAAGTACCCGGTTAAGTTAAAGGGTATATATAGGGAAACTATTCATAGCAGTTTATAATTAGATCGGCGTACCATTAGGCTGCTCATAGTGGTTGTTGTCCTTGGTGAGTTTGCGGAACTTGCGGGGCGAGAGGCAGGGGGAGCGCGACCCGTCCACGGCGTCAGGGGTGAGCCGCCGCGCCGCCAGGTCGCACAACATCGACACCGCTTCGGGCCTGAGGGCAGAATGAAAGATACTAAATAAGCAAACTATACGTGCACAGAGCAAACCTTAACCTACTTAACTAGATGTTAAAATTCACAATAATGATAATTTGCTGTAATTGCGCTGTACTTACCTAATTTTAGCTGAAATAATTATGTTTAAATGAAGAAATGAATAACGTCTAATTATTAAGGTTACTAATATAATTCGATATATTATACAATTTAGCTTACATGGCTTTTCGTAAACCACGAACAAAGTTCTGCTTCTCCGAGGTACCTACTTACGTATGAAATTATGCGCCAAAGAGGCAAAACTTCGTTTGTGGTTCGTGGTTGGCGTTCAGGTGTGTGTTACTCGTAGCATAGGGGAAACCTGTACAACTTGTACAAGTTGATCCCCTTTAGCAGGATTTGCCGTAATATCAATATTATTTCGTGCAGTACACGTAAAAGCGGTTACTACTGGCAGATTTATCTATGTCTCTATTGTGATATTAAAATATTCAATTTATTTAGGACTTTAGGAGGTATTATAAGATTTAGTTTTATTTAAACCCTATATCACGAACCCTATATAGTGATCAACTTGTACATCCTGGGGCCCAAGATGATCTCTTTCGTATGGGTAAGATGATTCCAGTGATTATGCTTCGCCCCTTATGAGTAATCTTTATATTTTATATGGAAAAGGTTAGGTAATATTATTACCTAAGGTAGGTTCTAGAATGATGCATAAATTAATTTTGTATTAAGTGGTGACGTCTGCGAACGAAATTTTCAATTGTACCGTGCTTAAATTCAACCTTACCTACTTTAAATCAACCGACCAGAAATTATATATTTTTTACGTAAAATCCGACGCAGCGCGCACGCTGCTATGACACTTTGACTGACGAACTGGGGTGTGAAGAGCCGCGAATTGACACATATTTGAACTAGGTCCAGCTTTTTGTGTGCTCGCAGTAGGTAATAAGGATCATCTCACTTCTAGGGATCAATTTGTACAGGTTTCCTAATTCCCGTGACGTGTTGTTTAAGCCACATGAGTGATGTAAGATCGAGTTTTCCACTGTACAGTTCAAAAGACTAGAGAAAGACGGTAGTTGAATAGCCGGTCTCCTAACCTGTTTTACAGCGAAATCGGTACAAGTAGATATGTACCTATAGTTTAAAGTCGGTGGGATCCTGCTATAACGATAACGACGTGGCCTAAAGTCACAGATAATAAAGTTCGGAAATACTTGCCCCAGTGGGGGTTTAGGCCGGAGTCGGGCGCCAACGACGTGACCTCGTGGTTGCAGTGTAGCCGCAGGTAACGGAGGTTAGTTCGGGAATACTTGCCTTAGTGGGGGTTTAGGCCGAGGCGGCGGGTCGGAGTCGGTGGGCTCCTCTTTGGGCGACATGGGCGACAGTGGCGTAGCAGCGTGGTCGCGGTACAGCCGCAAGCGCACCTCCGAGCCGCACGCGCGTAGAAACGCCACCGCCGCCGCGTGCGACATGTTCGACATCGGTGTGTCGTTCACCTAGCGATAGAAATGTAAGAGTTAGAAAAAAACCTTAAATTAGGTATATTTTATTTATTATAAACTTAATAGCCCCTGTACTGCGAATTATTGTGCTTTGGCATCTTTTAGATGACTCTATTCTTGGATAGTAGGTAGGGTAAGCAGGGTAATTTCAGAAATCACAGGAATATTACACACAACTCCCTTATCTTAAGAGTCTCATTTAGAAATTACACCCTACAACGAACTCTCTAGGTATTATTTTATCCATAACTTTTTATATACTTACTATATTTGGATGGTGACAGGCACAACCTGTGAACTCCGTACACAGGTGGTGTTTCTTGGTATGGCATTTCTTAAGGTTACTGGCGTTTTTGCCATACTTTACCCTCGAAAACAATCATGGACTATTTTTTTTGCGAAATGGAAACTAACGAGAGTTTTATTCATGTCTCTGTTCGGCCCTATGATTGCCTGGTAGAACTGGTATTTGTGCAATAATGTTTAAATAATACATAATGAGTGATGCATAAGACATACGGCGACAATCCGATCGCCGGGCTGTATTCGGCCGTCGCTGAGAGCCGGCTCGCGCACCAGGGCGCGTACATAGTGCCCCAGCGCGCTGTGGTCTTCCTTGCGGAGAGTGAAACCCAGTGAGCCGTTCACTTTCGTCATCACTATGTCAAACTCCTGAAACAGTCCAAACAATATTAGCACATCCAGATGGATATTACTTTTTGTGGTTAGGTAACTACCTATTATGCTGATCGCACGAGTGTCACGCAAAAATGATTTAAGGTTAAATACGCGACTACTTCATTTTAAAGTGTTTCATTTTAATCCATCTTACTGTTAGGTAGCCCCATACTATGATCACGCTATGCTGGTAAACATATTATTTCATGTTAAAGGCCACTTTCTGGCCTGAGTTTTAGAATAATCAAGTAGCATATGGGTTTCTATGTATTTACATTTGCCCATGTTTCGAGCCCTTTACGCAATCCGTCAATTCGATAATAATTAATCCGGTTTTAAGTGTTTCATTCCAATGAATACCAATCGCGGTAATAGAAAACATGAATTTATAAATGAACGGTTGAAATATGCGTCTTTGAATTCCGTTTCCTTTCATGCTTAACATCAAAAAGTAACAGAATGCGGACTAACATTTTTTAGGTAATTAAAATCTTTTTGGCTCTTAACCGCATTGATTTCCTTGTAAAAGTGATGTAAAACATTGCGTGTGTCACGAGCGATAAAGTTGAATCTTGCATTGCTGGGTTTAACTTGAGTGTTGTTATAAAAATTTACATATGGTCTTATTTGCATTAGATACGTAGGTTATGCGAAAAAACGAACAATTATGAATTACGATTTATTACCAAAAACGTGGTTGACCTAATTTCGCTTATAAGTATTATACAACACAAAGACTCGACGACGTACGGTTCGGATCATCTTTTCTGTGACATAATTCGTCTCGAAACTCTTGTGATGGCACTGATGTCCCATGTTAATAGTCTGATTCGATTTGTTATTATAAAAACGAATAAATTACATTAAATTTTTAAATATAATAGGGATGATGACTAGGTTGAAAAACTATTATTCTAATTAGTCCGTCACAAAGATTATCAAAAATTATTAGACACGTATTTTTTCCTTTTTCAAGATTTAAATAAATTTAATTTAAATAACTAACTAAAATAAAATAAAATATGTACTCGATAAAAGTTACAATAAGTAAATCTTGTTGACAGGAAAAGTATAACTTCCAAAGGTGGTTAAAGTAAAGTAAAGTAAAGTTTAAGCTTAATTTTCGTCTCATTTTTTTTTCTTTTTATTAAAGGAGAAAGGTAACGATAGGTCAGTTGCGTTCATTAAAATGAAAAGTATTTCCGGGTACTACGAGTAGGTTGTGTAATCTCGCAAGGTTTTTATTGGTGCTAAACATGTTGGGTTATTGTCTTGATTTTGTACTTTGTATAAATTTAACTTTTTTTTTTTCTCTTTTAACGTCAATATGTAACACATGTATTATAACGAGCATTTGTAAGTATTGAACATACTAACTTTTACGTAAATTTTTGTTATAATCATTAAGTTAAGTATTCTAATGGATGACTGTTATTGGCCTTGTTTTATGTAAGCATTACTATGTCTTCGTTTATATCTACGGCTGTTGTTATCCTGTTTATCAATAAAATAAAATAACTAAAATTGACGAATATGAAGAGCGTCTAAGTTCCGCGGTGGGGGCTGGTGAAGTCACCTTAGAGTAAGAATCGTACTCAATTGTGACGTCACGCGAAACTTTAAAGCGCTGTATTTCCGTCGTTTTTCATTTGACGAACAAAAGAAAAAATACGTGTCGAATATTTTTTAATAATCTAACAGACGGACTAATTAGTTTTTTTTGTCATCTAGCCTATTAGGCCACAGCGCCGGAAAACCGTGTGTTCCTGCTGCTCGCAGATTGAAAATGGCCGAGCTGCTGGCGTGGGAATACAAGAGAGTGGATGGATGGGAATGAACGAAAGGAAAATGAACGAGTGAACGAATGAATGACTTATATTATAATGATCCAATTGACTAACTTTTAATTTGTTATTTTACTGTATGTTGTTATTTTTGTTTTATTTTTAAATTTTTGCTGACATTGTTATATTTCAATTTCAATTTTAGTCTTTATATTTTGACATTTTTATTAGAATTAAGTGTTACTTTTGTATATTATTTTTGTATTTAATCAATCTGACGTTGAAAAGTGCTGAATTTTGGCCTACTTCAAATAAATGCTTTTTGAGTTTTGAGTTTGAGTTTTGACAACTTTCAATTGGAAAATAATGCATTCCAATCAATGTATGTGTATAAAATATTTCTTCTCACGAATTCTAGACAGGGCTTTTGAATATTTATAGAAAGTTATTAATTAACGCCACGAAAATACTCGCTTCCCCGTCGTAATCAAACTGTGTACTTACCACCGATCCATCATCCTTTGAGGCGTGAACAAAAAGGTTTATTAATAGATGCATGAAAATCGTAATAGCTGTAACGTTGGTATATGTAGTAGCGATATAAATAGGCAATCACCTCGTTTATTACGTTCTACGGCGTGTCTAATCTCGCTCGGACCACTTAAGGGAGGACCGAAATTACCAGATATAATATAAGCTACAACTCATCAAGTAAATCCAACCAAATATTAGCAATATGGAAAAGGTTAGGTGATTACCCTAGTCACATATTAAGGCAATAGAGGTTTTGCGTGTCCGAGCTCATGATAACGCTATACGATGACGATCGGTATTCTACCCTAAATCGGCAATACGGTTGATGCTTCTTTGCTGATTAAGTTGCTTCAATTGGTTTCAAAATAATAATAAAAACAAATCACTTTGCTTAAAGAATAACTCTCTTTCGACAGTCGGATAAAAAATATCTATCACTAGGTGGTGCCCGCTACTTCGTCTGCGCAATATCAATATCTGATTTATAAAGATTCTGATGATCTTTATAAATCATCAGAATAACACATAGGCTACAAGCCATAAGCTACAAGAGTATGTGTTATTCTGATGTATAAGCTATATTATTGTAAAGTTTCATTAAAATCCATTCAGTTTTTACGTGAAAGAGTAACAAACATCCATACAAACTTTCGCGTTTATAATATTAGTAGGATTACATTAGCCATATTGCTGTTGGTGAACTAGTAAATTATAGACTAGCTAATTTCATAATTTCAAGTTATTATTGAGATGCAATGATCAAAGTAAATAATTATTGAACATCTCTTAGAGGAGCAGCGCATTTATGGAAGTTTCCGACTTCTTAGTTAATACTAGATATAACCAAGTTTTCATTTGCGTCGATCTCTTCTATGAACTTGGTTAAAATTCAAATACACTGTTAAAGCAATAGTCACCTGTAGTAATGGCGGCAAGACAATCCTGTAGGTAGTATGAATATGTGCAAATATTTTGAAGTCAAATAGTGAGTTATCACAACCACTGTAAGTGCCGTGGTACATATGTGCTCATATGGTCATATCTACTCGAGTGTCATAATGATAATGTATTGTAGGGTTTAAACAACGTGCCAATAGGTAATGTAAATAAAGCGAGAACGTTGCGACGCGTATCAATAGAGACAACGAGCGTGAGCGAGACGTCTAGTTAAACTCACCACCATCACCGCGTCTCAATTGGGATGTTGATTTTGGTCCCACAACAGGTATAATTAGGAGTAATTTCCCGTGTCTTTACCATGAGTTGCTATAGATTTCGATGGGTAGATTTCGACACGTTATCAACAGTTTCATCCCGCTTCCATCCGCCAGTGTGAGCAAAATACACTGACAGTGCGTTGACATACCCGCTAGCGACTACGTAGACTATGTCGAGAACAGACTATGTAGAGAATGTGCGACTGTGTAATTTTATACTTGATTTCAAACTCGTGGTAAGCACACTTACCCCATATTGTATGTCGTACACGGGGAGCGGACGATCGAGGTTCGGAAGGCGTAGTTCCCGTCGGTCTGGTTCGGGGCTCGCCTCGCGCCGGCCTCGGCCTTCGGATGACGAGGTGGTCGCGCTGCTGGTTGTTGCTGATAATCTAGTTTTGAAAGCATTTATCGTTTAAGGTTATTTTAAACTGATTAAAAAACTATTCATTCACATTGAAACAAATAAACTGTCTCAGGGAAAGACAGTTCTTAACTAAGTAGAGACAATTTAAAGTCTGCACTCTGCAGTCGCCATTCCTTAGTAGATAACGGGCCCTGATCCAGAACCCTTAAAAACCAATACCTATTCAAAATACTGGGTAGCAGTACAAAGAACGGTTGAAAGATAGTCCGCCAAGTATTACCCTGCCAACGCAAATGTTCGTCGATTTATTACAAGGTATAAAAGTCGATATGTTCGGGTAGCGGGGTATACCCTCGTTTTGTCGAACAACTTTTTGCCTAATTTCAGTTCGCCTAAAAACGTTTAGTATAATCAACGGTTTGTCTAAAGTCATTTTACATAAAGTCGTTTCACACAAAAATCATTACATCGAATATCGTTTTGCCTAATGGTCATTATGTATAATTATTGTTTCGTCGAATATTATTTTGCCTAATTATCGTTTCGTCGATTGCCATTTTGACTAATTATCGATTTGCCTAAAAAAGATATACCAAACATAGTGGAACCAATAACCAATAGATGATACTAATCAACAAATTAGATACCACCGCTTGAAAAAAAACATTTAGGCAAGGTTAGGTTATAAGAAATAAACCTTTTTTTTTACCCGACCGACCGGATTGGTTAGCTTGCGATCGTTAGTTTTCTAGGCTAGGGCAGAGTAAAGAGCGGGATAAAATACTTACTTTTAATTAGTTGTTAGCTTACCATCACCCTCACGAAGTCAGTCAGAGTCAGTTTAGGTACGAAGACGAGCGAAGCGAGGAGGAGTGTTAAGTTGAATTGTGACCAACAACACGCGAGCGAAGCGAGCGTGCCACCACATCAGAAAGCATGTTCCCAGAGTCGACCTATATTGGGTCGCCAATTATTAGGGGGTGGCAGAATTATTTTTTTACATTAGACCAAAAAAAAAATACCAATTGAATATTAGATAAAACAATATTAGGTAAACTGAAATTAGGTATAATGATAGTTAGACGAAACGGGCGTTCGACATAATTATTTTAGGCAAAACGAATTTCGATGTAATGAAAATTCGACGAAACTAATAAGTATACCAAGTGATATTAGGCAAAATGAAATCAGGCGAACTGAAATTAGGCAAAAAGTTCGTCGACAAAACGAAGGTAAACCGGGTAGCGGCGCCTACAAATAAGTAACTAGTATAGATGGCGCTGGTAGGTTAGGTACTGTCTTTTGATATCGAGCAGATAGTAATCTCAGAATCCAGCAGAATTTGAAAGAAAATGATGTACAGTCGCCATCATATATATCGGAGCGTCCGAGGTGCTCATAAATATCCTCGGATGCTCCTATATATCTGATGGCGACTGTACTACAGTAGTCATCTAATTTACTATAGATGTAAAACGGAGGAGACCCAGAAACATGCACCATAACGTCTATGTACAGTGTACCTCACAAGGTAGATAGGACTAGGTACTAACAAATACAGAATCTTGTACGGCGAGGGAAATGTCACGAAGCAAACAAGCGGATTCGTGTTTCAGTCTGTGCAGGGAAAATCGTAAATATAAACGAGTGGCATAAAAGTTTACTGGGTCTTCGTAGTTGTCAAGCGTGTTGGAAAACAACCGTAGCTTGTGTTAGTTTCGAACTGAAGAGGGTTTGAAGGTTAACATGCGAAAGGTGGATCGTTGAAATAGACAAATACTTATTCCAAATAAACAAACACAGGCTTGCTACGACACTAGTGATACTTATTAGAAATACACAATTTAATTCAGCGCTTGGTTTGGTTTTTGGCTGATTTAGAGGTTTAGCAGCTGGGTTTAGCATGTGATATAATAAATCAATGACAAAAAAAATTCTTTAAAAACCGAGTCCTGGGAACGCCAAAATGGATTTATTAACGTTTATACAGTGATCAATTTTAAATACAGAGAGTATAGCTAGACATACTTTTGGACAGCTTTTACAATAAGTTTTTGCTGAATTGGATTTTTTTATCTGTTTTCTACTCAGAATTGCGAGTTCTTTCAATCCTAGTAGGAGAAAATATTACTATAAATTACTCAAAAGTCCATGTCAAAGTTTGACAAATGACGCGCCGATCGATTAATCTTAATAAGGCCGCCGTGTCTCGTGCCATGTCACCCGGGAATTAATAGAATGTATTCTATTTACGTTCTGTAATACAGTGTGTAAATTCAACATGGGCGTACCTATTCTTAAACGGTGGCTAGCCTAATACCTAAGAAGTACATTGAGCTTCATGTTACTTAGAAATACCATGAAAATATAAACCATATAAAATTATAGAGCCCGCAATGTAGGTAGGTACATCAATACACAAGTTACGAGACCAGTGTAAGAAGTACATTGCTCCTCGGAAAATTTTCTGAAATACGCAATCACAATCAAGTGTAACTTTTTAATACAAATAATTAACACTAATCACATTTCAGGACAATAAACATTAAACATCCTTAGTGTAGTAGGCACATTTTCTTTACTAGTAGGTACCTATGTTTTGGGTACAAAATGAATTGCTTTAGGTATTAATAACCTAACTTAAGGGATCGGCAACGCGCATGTGACCTTCTGGAGTTGCAGGCGGACAGTATGCTTGTTCGCCACGATCGTGGTATTAAAAAAAGGAAATATACCCACCACTACTATAAAACTCTTTGCCGTCCAAGCCTTTGCTTTGATCTTAGGTATAAATATTATAAATATTATGGGACAATCTTACACAAATCGACGGTCCCACGGTAAGCTCAATAAGGCTTGTGTTGTGGGTACTAGGCGACGATATATATAATAGATAGATACATATAAATACTTAAATACATAGAAAACATCCATAACTCAGGAACAAATATTCGTGATAAACACACAAATAAATGCCCTGACCAGGATTCGAACCCGGGACCTCCTGCTTCGTAGGCAGGGTCACTACCAACTAGGCTAGGAGGCCGTTATACTATGGTATACTATGTCTTTTTACACTACTACTTAATAATTTTGTACTATTGATACCTGTTTAATGAATTTAGTTTTTACCTTGCGTGCATCGGATGACAGTTAAGCGGATCCAGCGGGAGATGCTGCGGTAGCGGCAAATGCGGCGGGTGAGGAGTCCTCGCGGGGGGCGTCGGGGGGTCGGGCGGGGTCACGCTTTCCAGCAAGTCGTGCGGAGGCCGGCATACCCGCAGCTCAACCCTCGGCGACGCCGTCCGGAGCACCTCCAGGGCTTCCTGGCGTCGAATACGGGTATTACGGATTAACAGGTCAGCTATTTATTATACCTAGCGATTAGTGATCACCAACAGTATTTTATCAGCTTCGAATGTCGAATGTCTTGGGAGGCAAGTATAACTCTGGCTTCTAGACAAGTACCAAACAACTATTAGTAATCGAGAGCGCTCTTACGCTGGTTTGGTCGATGGTTTTACTGGCAGTAAGCAACTTGACGAATCTCCTCCCCTCACCTACGCCAACTGATAACGAGATATAATTAAACGCCAGGCTAACGATTCTGTTCTGTTCATTAGTAGACATATAAATAAAACCTTCGCGCGGGTACATACATATAAACCTTCCTCTTGAATCACAATATTTAAAAAAAACCACCGCATCAAAATCCGTTGCGTAGTTTTAAAGATTTAAGCATACAAATGGATATAGGGACAGAGAAAGCGACTTTATTTTATACTATGTAGTGATGTGTAATTAAACGTATTACGTACCGCCACTGTATGTAGGTAATAAACTAGCAGATAATAGCGACCGATTGACTTTATTGAACTGTTGTCTTATTCAAAACATAGAGCTTTTAACAGTTTAAGTTGTAGAATTTGAATTGTAATCAATTTATGAATCTATAGTTTCTTTGACGACGAGACGAAGGCAAATCAAATTCAGCATAGTCTTATTTTTTGTTTTGATGTATTTATTTCAGTCTACATAAATATTCTCTCTTCCCATCTCTTGAAGGCTCCCAATTGTTTGAAAGATTTATACTGACGCTCCGTTCATCTATTGACACCGAATAAGTTATTTATTGGCTGCCAATTCAGGACTTCCATATGGAAAAGCGAACTTTCAATGTTTCTGTTACGGTCATTCTACGTACGGCAAACATTGTATTGAAAGAGACGGGGTGCTGTATTGCATGCATCTCGGGAGCGAAAAGCATTTCGAGAATCAGAAAAATGTAAATACTGAAGCTTCACAATTCTTTTAAAACTGTTTTAAACGATATACTTAGTGGCTTAAAACTATGTCGTTTTTTATAATTATTTACGCAGACTGTGCAACGTATAAATTTAAAAGGTAAATATTGTACACGAATACTTTACTTCCTGTTCAGCAAGACGTGACAACAAAAGAAAGAGAATAAAACAAATAGGAGTTTAGTAAGACTTCGCCGTCCTCGAAAACTTTGCTCGACGGTACAGTTTAGAAACCAATTAGTCAAACAGTCCCGAGACAAGACAAGGCGTAAATTCAAGTTTAACTCAACAAGGACGGGTAAAGAAAGACCACAACCCTTGATAAGCACGAATAAATTTACCTACAACGGCTTCAATTCCCGAATAGCGGTTCGCTTCGCACTTTTTATTATGAAAATCATATAAAATTTTATGATCATTAGCTAAAGTGATTTTTTACGGATCTGTAGCCAACTCTTTAAAAAGAAGATGATAAGAACACAGCTTTGTAAAAATTTTTTAGCCACTGTTGTACTTCAAGTTAATAATATAATTTCAAAAAAAAACGGCCAAGGGCATGTCGGGCCATGCTCAGTGTAGGGTTCCGTAGTCTGTCGCAATATGTCAACTTAAAACCGGCAAAGAACATGTCGGGCCATGCTCAGTGTAGGGTTCCGCAGTTTACCGTCCGTCACAAATAGGCAACCTCAAAAAGTTTTTAATAGATACCATGCTCAATATGCTTATAATAATTAACCATTCGATGATACTTTCGATCACACCCGTCCCGACCCCATCAACTCCGGAAAAATCTTAACAGCGCGAAGTAGACCACGGTACAGCGCCATCTCTCGGAAAATTAGGTTACTAATTTATACAAACTAGACGGGTTATGTATGTTGGGTTTTCGGGGGTAACTTTTTATCGCGTGAATCGATTTGAATCATTCTTTTTTTATTAGAAGGAAGATACGTGCTGGATGATAAATTAAGTACTCAAGATAAAAAAAATGTTCGCATATACGGTTAAATTACAAACTTAATTCAGAAATTATTTTGTACAATTTTTCAAAAACCATTAATAATTTTCCAATAAAGTTCTTATTAAGTTCTACGTTTATAAACTTTTTCAAATTTTTTGAACTCATAGTTCAAAAGTTAGAGGGGGGGGCACATTTTTGTAAACTTCTGGAGCGATTATTTCCGAAAATATTAACTTTATCAAAAAATATTTTGGCAAACCCCTATCTACTCATAACGATACCTCACACTTTAGGGTAGAAACGAAAAAAAAATCACTTCCCTCTTTACTTGGATAGGGTACCTCCTAAGAATACATGATTTTCGCCTTTTTTTACCAGTTTTGGAAACATGATTTATATGTATATTCTTACTAAATTGCAGCTTTCTAGTACTAACGGTCAATGAGCTAAGCCGCAGACGGACGGACGGACGGACAGACAGACTTGGCGAAACTATAAGGGTTCCTAGTTGACTACAGAACCCTAGAAACACCGTTTTATTATTGGTTTTAATATTTTATAGCTATAAAACAAGCCCACTCACATATTATTAAAGCAATTAGTAGCAAAAACTATTAAAAATTCTTAGATTCCACGTGTGCTTACATAGTATATGATTCACAATCCAAACATTACATCATAGATGATGAATAATAAACACATCTCATTGTATCATAAATCATAATAATAGAATAGTCAGGTGGGTTACTAAGCTAGCTGTTATTAGTAGGTAGGTAACTAAAAGCAACATTATGTAATTACACTCAACTGCCTGAAAATGCTGCTGAAAATAGGTAGTAATAGCGCGACCACGACCAATTCCCTAAAAATAGCCCATTGAACCTTACAGTAAATTTCTTCGAAAATGTATTTCCTTTGGAATTATTCAGAGCGGAAACGCGGCCTGTAAAAAGAAGGCTCTACAAATCACGCCATGTCATAAACAAGTAATGGGGAAACCATGCCGTGGCGTTCCAACCAGCGTGATACAAAGAATTATAACTTAACAATAAGCAGCTTTGTGCAAACTTCACCGGATTTAAGCTGAAATTCAGAAGTTACATATAATATATTGTAAAGTTCCATTGCAACGACGTTTTTGCGAGGGATGTTTGTGGTGTAACATTTCTACCACTATCCTCTCTCATACCTTAAGAGCCTGTTTATTGATTTTTTCATCACATTTGCTCGTAAATAGTGATATTGTATGCAAGCATTCTAAGACTTAATGTCGCCCCACGCCGCACGACGTCGTCTTTGAGATAACCGAATCAGACCGACCAGTCTACTGTATTCAATCTTGTTATTTGATGATGACTGTTCCTTTAACAGTTAAGAAAATTAGATCCGAAGAACACGTAGAATATAAAAAAACAAATAATCCCAACTGTCTATAAAAAAATTGCTTGGTCATTTTGATGTTCTTTAAAATTTACACGCATAAAATCAATAATAACTCTCCTCGTTAAACTTACATTTACATATGTTTACGTTAATAGTATGCCTCAAGAAACTTTTAATTCTAAAACCGCTCGGCGCTAATCACAACACGTTGATGTTACGCCTCTACGAGGCATTTTTGCTACATACCAGCAAACCCATGTTATCGGACTCGTAACTTTGGAGTTGGCAAATAGGTAAGTCTCACCATTTATTTATATCAGCGCCTGTGACCATATTACTATATGGAATAGATAAATGGTTTTACCAAGTCCCATCAACGATTGTATTGCTGCAGAGCAATTTCAAATCAATCGTTAATTTAGTGAAATTGTAGCATAACATCTGTTTGAAACGGTCGCACCCCGCGGAATAACGGACGAATGCGCGAATAATTGAATATCCCACACAAAATTGAGTTAAAATTGGTCATGCATTTTTTTATTATATTTTCTAAGGCTCTGTCTTCACACGAATGAATAACGCTGCCATATAATATATTCCACGACTTCTCATTTCATTTTCACATTAGCTCTTCGCCGTGAGTTTTTCTGCCGTGAGCTTTAAAAATCTACTACTGCATGTAATATCAAATCAATATCAAATGCCTACTTACATAACTATATAATAAAAATGAGCATATACACAGAAGAGTAGCGTATTATAGTTTAACATAGTTATGTATCGCTAACAATAAAAGCTTATAGCGCATTATGCCGTACCTAAACTATACGTATACAACACTTATGCAAATTAAATTTGTTTCACTTTACCCGGCGTACCTGTTACCGTGAAATGCTTTTAAAACACGTGTAAAAACAACATGCAATTTTATACAACTTTGTGGTGGACATTTTACAGTTTATTACGTTTTGTCCCGACCCGCCCGCGCCGGTGTTTTCATAAAACTTTTTATGTTTATAACCTAGCCTTTGGACCAGGGAAACTGCTCCAGCAAATGACATTTTAAAAATAACCTTCATGTTTATTTGATGTTGTAGATTTCATGGCTTTCACAATAAAATATAAGGAAACAGCGATGTACCTATGTATTATTATTTTTTGATGTAAAAGAGTCCGTAAATTGAATGATCCTTGTTTTTTAGTTACCTGTCTCATGATTTCGATGCGAGCGATGATTTTAGTGCAATCAGAAATGTAAACCCTGCTGTTATTACCGTAGCTGTTACCGCTGTTTACCCGTATCGTATCGAAGTTATTAGTTGCGCACGATCTCGGCATGCAGTTGAGCAGGCTTCATTTCTAACGGATTTCCGCGTAACATCCGGCTTGGATAATCCGCATGGAGGCTTAAGCCCCACCCTCCATTTCATAAAACTTTCATGTATTTTAATATTACTTATTTGTAACTTAAAGGTAGTAAAGTAAGGTATATGGTCGATTGGTTATATTTAAGGTTCCAAGTGAATACTTATGACATTAGTACCGTTACTCTAAAAATGTGTCATTTTATAAATTTCAACTAAATGTATAAGAATTTGAATATTTGAGTAGTGTTAATTAAATACAATGAGTCTCCTATTTTGAAAAGCAAAAAAAAAAAACAACAAAACCTGCATATTATTAATAGGACACTTACTTAGTAAAATTGGTTATTTCAGGGAATATAGTTAATATTAAATTGTACACATAAATAGGTGTGACTTCAATATTTATATCCTCAAAATGTAAAATAGTTTTTGATTTAGTACGTAATTGATATGTAAAACTAAGTAGCGGTACGCAATACCATACACCTTCAGCTAAAATGTATTAATGTTATGTGTATTTGTGTAATTATGTTCTTGTGTATTTGTGACATACGGACATGACAAAACTATGTATAACGGTTATTTTGGCTACGGAACTCTTAAAAAGTAAATGAAGTTAGTCGTCCAATTACACCAACGCGTTACTTATAAATTTTCATGTTAAATATAAAATTATCGCCTAATAGGCTGTAGTTACGCACATAAACAGAAAAATATTTTCAGAAACCGGCGTCTTTCTTATTATAAAAATTAACCATCTTAAACATACCACGTTCCATATCTGAGAGCCCCAAACCTGTTTCCTAATTGTAAAATAAATACTGTTATTCAAAGGTAAATCTGCTATAAAATACGGGTGTTTCGAGCTCAGCTCAGATTAAATATTAATGTGCGAGTACGTTTAATACGGATCCGTTGGGAGGTACTGATTCGTTCCCTCCCTTCTATTTCTGCCATTGATCTTCGAAAGGTTTCATTAGATTCTTGTTAAATGAGATTCTTGATCTGACCTTGATTACAGTTAAAAATTGTTAGTCTTCTTGTGCAGTCCACTAGTATTAATTTAATACATTAATTTAATACTAGTTGAATCAAAGACACAATTAAGTAATATCATGATAATATACTTAATATAGTGTAGTTATTCCTAGTGTAGTGGTCGTGACCATAAATCATTATAAGAATAAATAATTAAATATTTTGACTACTGCTTGCTATTTTACAATGCTGGCTGTGGTCAATAGGTACATTAGGTACACCAGATAAATTTGCACTTAGCGTTCCTTTCAAAATGAAGAAAGTCGTCTTTTACAGCTATACTTACATAAGTGCTTAGCCCAGCGAGCGGTACGCCGTTGGCCGCGAGGAGTAGATCTTTGGGGGCCAGCTTTCCCGTCTTCCATGCTGGCTGCGGTGGATATAACCGCCGGATCCGCACCAGGCCTCCGCCGCCGCACACTGACATGCCGAGGCCCCGGCCGTCCTTCTCGACTACTACGGTGAATGTATTTTCTGCAACAATATAGAACCAAACCTCAACAAATAAGTATAAGGAATCTGTATAAACGTATCCTGTGACAAAAATAAAACCATAGCAAAGAAGTCATGACTGCCAAACCAACATGTACGTAACCGGAGAAGGAATCTTTTAAAGAATAAATCAAAGTTGACCTTGACACGGTTCATACAATTCTCACCCATAGTCTGAAATTTCCCATTGTTAATGCCGAAATTTTATTATTTTTAAGCAGAAAAGAGTATAACGCCAGTCGGACGGAAAATGTGGGAATGCCTTCGTTTTTCTTTTCGCAAATATCCTCAAAATTTAGGTAAGGTAATATGCTCAAGTTTGAGGTTCAAGTATAAATGTTCGATATCTTTTATAATTTAGGCTTAATATCTACCAACTCTAAATAAACTTGGTGTGGTGTATTCCGAAACTTTTGATAACACTATCATTCTGTGATCCTAACACAAGCTGCATTTTACAAGTATAATTTTCCAATGCGATTCACACTCTTCAACGTCGTCACACCAGTTTAAAACATCGTCTAACTACACAAACCCACTCAGGCGTATAACGAGGATGCCAAGTATAAAACTTGCGTAGTAATAATTAATACCGTAATAACGGGGACCTTGTGGAATATTTAATATGGATTAGACGGGACGACTTCAGTGCTGCAGCCCACATGGGTCCCATGCCTTTTTCTAACAAATACAGGTGTGGCTTAAGCTGTCACGTAATTTTATATGCCGTAGCTTCAAACATTATTTAATATTCCAACGAAAGCGTACTACTTAAGTATGCAAGTAAGTTTTGATGATACTGTATTTAGGCATAACAGAATATATTTTGATTTGATTCCTCGGCACAATTAAATGATATTTCATTATTAAATCATTTATTTTTAAACATACAATCGATTACACAAATGCAGTGGTCTTCAAGTCAAAACTTCAATTTGTAGCGACCTACCTAGACTTTGGATAGCTAAGCTGTTTTATATTTATTTCGGCTCGTCTGTATCTTACGGAGAGGACACAGTATCTTTACTGTATTAACTTCAACTCCCCAACCAATATGAACTCCCAAAACTCTTTTGTAGTGTCGTAGGCAGCTATTACGAATGTCATTAAACGCGGGGTACGGACTCGTGACCGAACAACTTCGCTAATACGCCACGGCAGCTGCAGCACTCAGCTGTTGTCCTTCCAACTATTTGGCAATTGGCTTTTTGTTGTTCTTTGTTTGAGCTAATATGGATTTAGTTTGGCTACATGTAATAAATTTAAATTAGCAGTAGTCTGAAATAGTGGGGGACGCATCTTTTAACGGTGGTTAGTATAGGACATAAGAAATGTAATTAGATTAATTTTACTTACAATTGCAATTAATATTTTATTTTATAATTATTATATCAATGCACGGTTTATTTATGCAGTGCATTATTATTTTTATTTATTTTTTGTATGTCTTTCCCATCACGGAACAATGGTGTTCCGGACCTTTGGGAGGCGTACGCGGAGCCGAAGCCAACACGCAGAGGCCCTTTCGACAATTTATTGAAATGTAAGGGGTACACCGAGCGGATGCTGCACCTGCCCGAGTCATGGGACGCACGCAGAGGCAGCACCCGCCAGGGTGTAGAGACTATTGAGATTGAATGGAATCTAAAATATACTGGACTATTAGGTGAAAGTGGTGGACTAAATACTGGGTTATGGAGAATAAAATCGGACGTCTGCCTAACAAAACGGTAATCAATTTTATTTCCGGCAGACGGTGACTCGCCCACATAAGATGGGCCCCCACAAAAAGCGACATCTAAGATGGCTCGAGGGCAACACCGGTATGAGGGCTGGGGGTAGAGAGGTGTCACTGGACTTTAAACATATAGCCAACTCGCCACTTAGGTTTCCACATCTACCCTCGAGAACACAGCTCTCGCGACCCCACTCTGGACGGCCGGTTAAGGCAAGCCAGAGGCGGAGGACTTGGTCGGACGACGGAGTCCCCCAGGAGCGCTCAGGTACGTGGGGTCGCTACTCCCCAACAGCTCGCCACAAGCTGCCCTGCGTAACCACAAGCTATTAAATTATTTATTTATTTAATTATTAAGTACAGGGATACATCTTAAAACTAAACATAGTCCCACAAAACTCAAGAAAACTGAGTTTGTCTGTGGAATCAGGAGTTTACATTACATATTTAAATATATGTATATTCTATGTTATAAATTGTTTATTTATTTATTAGTATGACTACATTGTAGAAGGTATAAAACAAAGTCGCTTCCCGCTGTCTGTATGTACATATGTACCTTTGTATGTATGCTTAAATCTTTAAAACTACGCAACGGATTTTGATGCGGTTTTTTAATATATAGAGTGATTTAAGGGGAAGGTTTATATGGTATAATAAATACATTGCACCCACGCGAAGCTAGGGCGGGTCGCTTGTAGAATATATAAGCTTATCGACTCTAGGTCTAGCCAAAACAATAGGATCAATAAGTCCATTTCAATTAGGGGAAAAAGAAGGTCAAATTGATTAATCTCAATTCATCTTAACTAACTACAAAAACAAAAGTTGTTTCCCTATAATTAATCAGGTTTCAATATTGCAAATGAAAGGAGGATGAGTGTCGATTCACGGTCAATTTAAGTCCCTTTTCGGCCAAAAACGGACATTCGGAGCGAGAAACATGAATTATACATTAAGTCGGCCCTGCCATTCGTAGTCGAGAGTGATTTTAGTCATTTTGTACCCAATTTCCGACTATAAAGGAATTCTTTGTTGCCAAATGATTCCTAAGTAAATAGTATAGCTTTATTTATTAAAAAACCAATTGTTTCTTTTTTACCTGTAAATTTACGGGCATATAATCGACAGGCCGTTTCAGTCTATTATAAAATAAATCCTAATTATTTTAATACATTAGAAAATATAATTTTCATTTCTCATGCTCAGAAAGTGGGTTGTTGTTTACCTATGAAGTGGGTGGAAAACTATGCATCGCGGCCCTAGGTCGCAAAGTAATATGTCCCTCTTGGTTCTCGACTTGTAAGCACCAAGCAGAAAGTAATTCGAAAATTGAATCTACCTATGTTTTGTCTGTGGCATGTAACTTTAACAAAAAGTTTGGTTGTGGTTGATTAAAATTTTAGTTTACGATTTATAAAGTAATATCTGCTATCAACATTCAACAATGTACTGAATTCAAAGAAAATAGCAGCTATTACTCAATACAATAGCTGGTGTAGCATTATTTGGGGATAATATCAATATGTGATGTTTGTTTTGAATATTTTGAGGTTAGGTTTTAGGTTTTCAAAGTTTTCTATTGCAAATATTGATATATCAATATCGAATTAAGTTCTTTCTTTATTTCAGTATTACATTAGTTCAAGAAAACCGCTTATGAGTTCATCACCCGGTCAAGGCAATTGCTGTAGAATTTTGTTGAATTTACTCTCACCACTTTTCAATAGAAACTTAACCTGAATAAATTATAGTAAAAGAAGAAGAAGAAATGATAGTAAACAGTGCAACATTCAAAGCTACCTGTGTTAAATATTCAACACTTTTGTAATGCTTCCTTAAAGATTTTTTATCAAGAAATTAAAGTACTTTTAGCTTTATAGATAGTTGTTTTTTTTTTTACTTTCCTCGCATTTGAAATAAAAAGTAGAGTGTTTACCTCGGGTAAAAGGCACCCATTTCCGACTCGCACTATTGGCGCTCTCACTTCGTTCGAGCGCCTTACTACCTCATCGGAGATGCGTGCTTTTCAGCCCTTGGTTAATATTGTTAAGTGTTTATTTTCAAAATATATACAGTAAGTGTAACTTACCTAACTACCTACGTTATATCTAAAATAGGTCCTTGAGGCATTGCACAGTCGGTGCCCTCACATAAGTATCCACACGCGCTACGCGCTTGCATATGTGGGGTGGATACTTATGTGAGGGCACCGACGCTCGACGCTCTTATGGCGGTACAAACAAGAACGTGTCACATATTTTTGCGGCCTTCACAGCGTCATATACTATTACAGGTGACTGTACCTAGGATGCTGGCGGCATTTCCTTGTTGTATCGCAATGCTCATACGTTGTGCGAGGAAACCACTAGCTCTTCAGTCACCAGTAACAAATTAATAAAATTTAGTATTAACTATAAACGTCTGCAAACGATATGACCATATGCACTAAGATATAAACGAGAGTGGAAAAAGGAAGAACGTAGAAGAAGAAGTCACAGCCAAGGGGAAGTCTTGGTAGCTCAGTTAGTAGATATCAGATAGTCAGATATTCCAGAGTCGCAAATTCCAGATTCGGCCGACGCGGTAAATTTTTCGACTGCGCCATTATTTCTAAGCGTCGTCTAAACATCACGTCACTATTAATCCGTTCTAAAGTGTTTAATTTCAATGAATAACAATCGCGGTAACAGAAGACAATATCACGTCACCAGCTTCAAAATTGAGACGTGTGCATAGACTCGTCTTGATTTTGTAGAGCTGGCCTGTACTGCTGCTGGCGCTGCTGGGAAGATGTGGCCTGGCCTCTAAAGAATACCAGTCCCTCTATTTACTCTCAGCATACGTAACATGACCGCATAACTACTAATACCTGGGACTGTGGCGATAATGACACTGTGAATTTTCTTGATAAATTGAATCAATTTCGTTTCCACACTGCTGTTGTAAGTGGAATTATCAACTCCCTCAATCATTTTATCTAGGAGTAAAACAATTGACATCCCCCGTTTCCCGCCGCTTCAATACTGTGCAGCGATGCCAGAATCACCAATATTGATATCATTCTGCCTATATTAATAAGATGACAATGTGTACGAGAGCATTGCATAAATAAATTGCAAGAGCACAAATACAGGTTTCATTCGTTGATGGATTGTTATGGGAGTAGGAAACTCGATAAATTGTTAGGCAGCACAAAAAATAAATGGATGCTCTCTGATTTACTGCTTTCCTGGACTTTACGGGCACTTTCAACCATTACTGTGCACCAGGCTGACATAAAGGGTTTTCTAATAAAGAGTTGTAGCTGTGTCATATCATAAATATATCCTATTTAGTCTATGAGGGTTGTATTCCTATTTATTTATCGTATGAATTGAATATTTAGCAATAATTGACAATTACTCCCGTCTGGAGAAACAACCTATTGAGAAAAACAAAAAGGTAAATATGCGAATGGTGTGAATCACGACGTGGAATAAGCGATTTCCGGAAAATACAGTACAAACTCAATAGATCATTGCGCACGAACTTATGTTCTTTATAAATAGGTACCCAATCAAGTTTTTTTGAATTGTATAACCAAGTGTAATTTTACACATTAATTGGGTTTACAAAATTATAAATAAATAAATAAATAAAAAATAAAAATGCTTTATTTCAGACCTGTGCGATCCATAGTTTGTTAGTGGCTTAAGGCTAAATTAAATATAAAATAAATTAGTAATATCACTTAAAATTAAAAGTTAAAAATTAACTAATGAATTGGGCAACACCAACCTTGACCTGTCCAACCCAGAATGAAAAAATAGGACAGTCATGTCTACCCGCTATAGCCTTTAGAATGCTGTTGGCGCTTGCTCTCACAAAATCAAAATTATTGGTTGGTTATATTTTTATTTGCCTGAATATCACAGACCGTGAACTCTTGTTCTCGGTGTTAGCCTAGGCTCAGTTGGCTTGTGTCGCCACTCGCCCTGCGCCGCCAGAGGCATCCTAGCCCCGAATGTTTGAACAGTTCCGTCCTCTACTCCAGAATAGAATGTTTAAATGGATTTACTGTAGTGTCTACTCTCTCAATGTTTACCTATCTGTTCTCAGTGTTCCGTTTTATTGTATTTATGCTGATTCCATAAATACGTTCAAGGTTATAAAACGGTTAGCTACAAATTCAAACTCTTAATTATTTTATTCATTGCAAGTAAAAGTTTTTCCGTTCAGATGAACTAAATTTAAACATTGCTATTTAAGTAATTTAATTATCTTCTATTATATCCAAGGACTCGTTATATCACATAAATGTTCAAACTACAACTAATTAAGCAAGTTCCTCTATTTTCTCACCTCAGAACATAATAATCAAATAGCGCTAACTTGCTCTACAAACAATGTCTGTTAAGCTTGCGTTTGAGATATTTATCTTTGCAACAAGGGGCCGGTCTCTAGAATTTCTATATTATCGCTAGTTTACCTATCAGGTATATCTATATTTTCGGATAGTGTTCGGTAAACACAATAAAAACATAAAACAACTACGAGACTCAAGCATGTCGTCGCTAATCATGTCTTCTTCTTTTTCCTTGCGTATTCCCGGCTGATGCCCCGACTCAGGGAACCTGGGGTCCGCTCTGGCAGCTAATCCCAGGCGTAGGTGCTAGTTTTTTCTAAAACGACTATGATCAGACCTTTCAAGCCGACGGGAAAACTATCTCATTGGGAATAGTCCGGTTTCCTCACGATGTTTTCCTTCACTCAAAAGCGATTTTTAAATATCAAATGATATTTTGCATATAAGTTCCGAAATACTCAATTGTACTAGCCGGGGTTTAAATCCGTGACCTTTGGATTGTAAGTCGCCAGCACTTACCGCTGGGCCACCAACGCTCACTACGTATAATAGGGACGTTGATATTTTGTTCAAGATTAAAATTAAATGTAAATAGAAAAAAATTGTAATGACATAAACCAGTCGATTTGCTCTTGCTCTGCCATAGAGAAAGTGGAATGCGGGAAATACTTGGGAGTTATGATTGACCAGAGACTAAGATGGCACTCTCACACAGAGCTAATGATGTCTAGAACCCGTAAACTTATATGGACCTTTAAATGATTAAGACACTCTGCATGTTCACAACTTCTAAATCAAATTTATACTTCTTTAGCACAATCGATCCTCTCTTATTGTATTTCGATATGGGGTGGAGCCACTAAAACAAAAACTTTACAACTATAAAGAGCTCAAAGGGCACTGTTAAAGGTCATGTACTTTAAGCCTCTTAGGTTTCCAGAGAACTTTGTGACCCATGCGTCCTTTTATCAGAATGCTGTCTTACGATAGCATAAATCCACACCGTATTATCTCTCAAACAACTAGAAGAAAAAAAACGAAAGTAATCCCTATACCACAAGCAAAGACGTCCTATGCTAGAAGACAATACGGTGCTCAATCTGCTTACTTGTATACCCTTATAAATAAACAAAACGAAATATATCCTTACACATATAGAGAATGTAAAATAAAAATAATAAACTGAATTAAAAACAAAACCTACATTGAAATAGAAAATCTACTGAAAAAATGAATATTGTATTGCCCAAGATCGAGTTGGGGGGTATGCCCCTTAAAATTGTAGATACGTTCAAATACTCGTCTATTACTAGCCGACCAACCAGTCTGTCCACCTAGGTGGACGGTTAGTATTTTTTTTTCTTAACCAACTATCGGCCTAGTTGGTTGGTTAGTAATATAAACTTTTAGTTCTAGCTGACCAATTATTTATGATTGGTTTGCCGGTTGGTAATCGGTAGATACCAACCGAAAAACCGCTAGACACGCTATATGTTAGGTAATTATAAATTGTCTGTCCACATATAAAACGATCTGAAAATGTAACTAAGTCCAAATTGTTAATTTCAGTATGTGGATGCGTCTATTACTAGCCGACCAACCAGTCTGTCCACCTAGGTGGACGGTTAGTATTTTTTTTTCTTAACCAACTATCGGCCTAGTTGGTTGGTTAGTAATATAAACTTTTAGTTCTAGCTGACCAATTATTTATGATTGGTTTGCCGGTTGGTAATCGGTAGATACCAACCGAAAAACCGCTAGACACGCTATATGTTAGGTAATTATAAATTGTCTGTCCACATATAAAACGATCTGAAAATGTAACTAAGTCCAAATTGTTAATTTCAGTATGTGGATGTGGCCTCATTAGTGCTAAAACTGCGTCACTCGTGCACTCGGACAGGGAACATAGGTACATGTTAAAGAAGTACAGGTGAACAAAAACTAGTATCATATTATGTTATAAACAGTTTATTTAAGAAATAATGAATAACAATGCTACTTAACTTTATGTAGAAAATGACCGACACTAATCTCATCATTTAAAAGTTGCATCTGACATCTTAAGATATACCTATCATTTTGTATACAGGAAATTTGTCGTTTTGTAGGGGCTTTGCCTTTATTTATTTGCTTACTGCATACCGTATAAAATGCCGCATCTCGGTCCAAAAAATTTAGTAATTGGAAAATGTTTACTCTTTTTTTTCCTATATTACTATTAAGCTTAAAATTCCAACCTTCGAGGAAATTCGTAGTACGGTGACGTTCTCCAAACACTGTCCATATTTTTATAAACTCTTCGCTACGGAGCCAGAAATTCTCGAAATACGTTAAGAACTTCTCTAAGTTGTTTTCGTTCTTCAATTCAGTTGATTCAGTTTTTATGTAGTCCCAGCCCTCGACTACTTTATTCTGAGGCAACAAAGCTAGTACTGCAGACAGAGCAATAATGCGTCGAGTAAGCTTACCCGATTTAAGTTTTAGTTCCTCACCTTTGCTCCAGATACATTTATTAAAATGATAGTAGCAACCATCCTGATCTGCTCCTGGGAAAACGTTTGATACAGCTTGCATGGCACCTTCCTCATAATCCGTTTTATATTTCAGTGGCGTCCACTTAGGTATTTTTCGTTGCAACAACTGAAAAAATGTTTCATAAGTACGTCTCGTCTTGTCAGGAAGTAGAGCGTAAACAAGTGGTATTATATTTGTACTATCTTCGGTGCTCCCTAGATCTCCATGTACAACATACAATTGAGAGAAAGGTTTAGGGCAGCTTTTAAAGGTGCCGTCACTGAGATACGAGGTGACTGTCTCCATAAGAAGCCTCGATTCTTTTGAGCAAAAAATTAATATGCGTACGCCTTCGACCTCGTCAGCATAGTCTTCCAATAAAAATGACTTATATTTTTTAGGCACTTCCACCTCCATTACGTCTTTACATACAACTTTAGCCACTCCTGCTTCTTTGTTCCTATTATAATACAAACGTGACTTTATATTAGGGAATCGGGGGATCTTGCATAACATATCTATTCCTCTATCCTTTAGTGAGCCAACGGTTGTTTGATAAATTTGAGGTACTGGAACTTCATCAGACTGTGTGCATTTTTTTACACACAAATCTAGTTCTATATCCACCTCATTTTTGTTAAAATCTTGAGGGCACGTATGTTCTTTTTCCTTTGTGATAGTTTCATTCTGAAACCAATATTAAATTTATACATATTAGTTTACTTAAAGCGGGATTTTTTAACAATAATCAGTCCTTAACAGAATAAAGGTTATTAAAATTATGTAAAAACGTTCATCATAAAATAATAAGGAATATTTAATAACTTACCGAAGTTGTAATACTTCCCATACATCTCTTTTTTTTTCGTTGGGAACAGATCCAAAATGTACTTTGGTTTCCATACACCTTCTGTTTGTAGTATTGGTAGCCATTATGAAGCAACACTCTGCCGCCGTTTCTAGAAATATATTGTATTTCGTTCATGGTTTACGATGAAGTCGATGAACAATGCAATATGAAATGTAATATTGACAACCGAAAAAACAAAAAGTAGTCGAAAAAAGAAACATTCAAAATTTTTATTAGAACGTTTCTTGAGAACCAGTTCAAATCTGTTACAGAAAGGTACGATATTTACATGATGAAAAGAGGAAAATACTAAACAGATAACGGTTAAGTACATCATTAATACATATAATATATTAGACAGAGTCGATAAGAATTTTAAACAACTAGATACTTGAAAAATATGCACGAGTATAAAAACAAAATTAACATGCATGTTATTTATATTACTTATATGGCTTGGCCGTTTTCAGTGATTTAAATACACATAAAGCCTTGACTATATCTTGAAATGCCCATTTCGCGCCTGTCAACGTTCTGTAATTTAATTAGAATTCAAGTGCGATTGATATGGATTATCTCAACATCCAAGAAGAACCAACCACATCTTTTGAAATGTCGATAAAAAGAACGCCTGAAAATGGTTCATGTGTTTTTGGTGGGTGTCCTAACCAAACTCAAACCATTAACAACCTATTTAGGGCTCAAATTCTTTGCAAATACAACGTGTATTTATCGCCTGAAACACGAGCCTGCGATTTTCACCTTCAGCCAGATCAAAGTTGGCAAGAAGTAGCGGATGCCGAAGATAATTTAACAGATTTTAATTTGTACCACATACAAGATATTGTAAATATCATGAAATCACCAATAGAAATTGTAAAGTTTATGGTTTTAAGTGTCTTAGATTAAATTATAACAATAAAATGGATGTATTGTAACATAACATTTTATTCTCAATTTATCGGTTTGTTGTAAGTATAATAACCATGTTAATCTTGTTTTTATACATTACTAAGTGACGAGTGAAAGGATTCCAGCTGGGAAAAAACTAACTAGGTATAACATTTAAAACTTTCGCGATTTGAACACGTATTTAAACATAATTATTAAACGGATCTAACGCGAATTTACTTATTTACCTTATTTACCGTCGTAGTTACACAAATCTCTGTTTTGACTAACTAGGTAGTCAGTTAAGGATAAATTATATTAAAAAACCAACCAGGTAGTCAGTCAAGAAAAAAAATATCAACGACCAAACAGGTAGACAGTAAGGAAAAAAAATTAACAACAAACAAACTGGGTTGTTGGTTACGAAAAAAAAAATACTAACTGTCCACCTAGGTGGACAGACTGGTTGGTCGGCTAGTAATAGACGCTACGAGGCAATTATGCTTGCCCGCAGGTTTGCACGTTGTAACGTACAGGTGAAACTGACGCTTTTCAGAGCCTATTGTCAAACATTTTACACGTGCAGCCTGTGGGTGACATTTACGCAGAGGGCCTATAAGTCCTATAACACAATAAGAGTGCAGTATAATAACATCCTTAGGATGCTGCTGAGGCTGCCGAAGCACTGTAGTGCCTCTGGTATGTTCACCAAAACTTTTTAACCTAATTTAGGATAAGTTACTAACAAAGATATGGATACATATGGTCCGAAATAAACAATTTTTATTTTATATTTATTGATAATATTAAGTACCTAAGTGTTCTCTATTTTACATACACACGCACACACACACACACTTCACACACAGTGGCTTTTTCAAATCGTTATCCTTAAATCTCTGATACCTATCTGTTAATCATCTTACCTGTTTTTCGTATGTTCATCATCATCATCATCATCATTTCAGCTGAAAGACGTCCACTGCTGGACATAGGCCTCCCCCAAAGATTTCCACAATGACCGGTCCTGCGCCACCGTCTCGGTATGTTATTAGTCTAAGTCTATTTACCAATAAGTACCTCTTACAAAGTTTATATAATTTAATCACTAAGGGAGTAGGTACTATGTTTAATTTGTTTGCTACTGAATAAATCATTTTTATTATTATTATTATTTTATTAAAAAAACAGTGATGGTGCGTTGACTTCAAAAGTTTAGTTAGAGAAGAAAAAGACTAGCTAGACTAGGACAACAGTAAAAGGAATAGAGTTCAGACTGAAAGAGAGGAAGGCTTGCTGGAGGAATAACTCCCTGTGTGTCAATTTGGTCCTGTACTCATAGTACATGACATTTTATTTTCAGAGTAGATACATTTTTATTGTCACATATACATAAAAGCAAAATAGCGAACTGGAACACGAGTAGAGTGAAATTGTAACTGATACAGTTAGTTGCCAAACGACACGAACAATCTGTTTGTACGTAAGGAATCTCTTTCATTAATTTTATTTCAGTTCAACCGTTTGTTAAAACAAAATCCACTATAAGTCAATTGTTTCTGTTTGTTTTAATTTGGATTGTGTAGGTTGTGTTGTGTTCGTGATTCATACTGAATATTGTTTTAAAAATATTTTGTGAAACATGTTACAGTCTCATGGAAGAAACACACGGTAATATTATAAGATTTCCATTAATGAGTGACTTTAAGATTTCGAAAATGGGCTTTTAATTCGTTGAGGTATTGTTTTCGTGTGTATTCTCCGATTTTTTTGAGATTAAGATTTTTTTGTTCTGTCGTTTTGTTGGTTTAATTGCAATGTATCTAATCATGTCAGGACATTTAAATAATAACGGAATACTGGAGAATGCACGAGAAGTTTCAAATAGTACAAGCAAACCTATAGTGATTTGGATGTGTGCGATAGTCTTTTATGCGCATTAGAACTACCCATACAAGGCTCATAGTGACGAATCTGTTTTGAGAAATATAAGAAAATAATGTCGGTTAGGATCAATATTACTCTTCCTCAAAACTTTACTTCGTGGTTTTTCTGTGCAAACATATTTAGAAACTGTTTTAATTATGAGAATAAGGAGGGCGTAGAGTTTATTCAACATTAACGACAGTTACGGTTAAATGTGTGACGTTCACAATTCATTGCAAAGATAATCAATATGCTTGTAATTATTATCTCAAAGAATGTGTCTACTACAGTCTTATATTTATAATCTACAATAACTTACAGTTTAGTAAATATGTCTTCGCAAAAATGCAGTAAAATTGAGAAAAACGCGTGTCAGCGTTTAATCAAAAGTGAATGAAAAATCATTTGCTTTATATTTAATAACAAACTTTATCCAATTTCAAATATATAAGCTACAGAAGTCTTATAGTCTTATTACATAATACTGATTCATTAATTAATTATGATTTGTTGAAAACGGCCTCAAAATCCCCCATACAAAATTACTATGAAATCTGATCGTTGAAATATGACAAGTGAGCAACACCCGAAATAGTCAGTCGGCTCCGAATGTTCGAAGCGACACCACGTCTCTCTGCGGAGCGACTTAATCTTGAAATAAATCGATGTTCTTTGTGTACGTATACTGTGTTATAGGTAGAAAAACGGTATAAGTCATTTTTTAAATTTTTTTGTACTTCCAAAGTAATTAGCAGCTAGTTCAAAACGAATGACATACATAGTTAGTTTCGTTAATACCTGAAGTGTATGTAGTGTCTTTTGGCTAGCACTTGGACCGTAGAAGATGTCCAAGGTCTGATGATGGAGTAGAAAGGTGGCCACTGGAACTCAGGAAGTAGTTGATGTAATACCCCCGTGTTTGGGCTCGTTAGTTTTGTTTTGGCGAGCACTTGGGCCGTAAGTGGTGTCCAAGGTCGTACAAACACGGGGGTATTACGTCAACTAACCTTTCTGCTCCATCATCATCATCTAAGATCTCTTCGATACCATCTGCATCCTAGTTTTCTCATCAACATGAATCTAACAAGCCCAAAACTCACATGTATTTTTTTACCTTACCAACTTCTTTAGAATATCATTTAATTTAATAAAATCGTACAAAAACTCAACCGACTATTATACGTAGATGAATTTATTTATCGTTGGCATCGCAGGATTACAAAAATGTCGAATTTTAAGTTACCGACTTTTCATAAGACTGATGACGGCACGCACACAGATAGCGGGCGCGCTAAATGCCGTCCGCGGAAAAAAGTCGTTGCGCTCTTAAGACGAAATACCTAATTGGAGTATGATAAAAGCTCTTCAAAGGTCTACAATGAATTCACTTGAATATTATGTAGTAGGTAAATCAATTGGATACAGGTTTGTATTACGTTACAGTTAGTATGAATAAAGGCCTACAAATTATCCAATGTTCAATGTAATTGCCGTTCAGGTTAGCGCAGAAAAAAGAAATGTAGTCAAATATAGTCGAGTTTTGCTGGATGTAGAGCGACCGTAGATCCGGGTGAACAATAGTTGCATGCACTAGGGTTGTCGACCACGAACGGTTCTTGTCCTCGAAACATTCGTCGCAGCTAACAGCATTGTCATATACGAGTATAAGATATATGCCTGAAAATGGAGATTGAAAAGATGGCTACTTCGATAGAATGTTCAGATGTAGTTACCTAAACACAGACAACACAACAAATACTAAAATACTGTCTAAGCTTATTTTTTTTTCTTTGAATCTGTGTTGGTTTACCATTGTATCTCAATACTTTTTCATCTTAATTATTTTTCCTTGTGAAATTAATGATTAAAAACTGCAAAAATATGTGGGAAACCCAAAACGGTTGAAACGCCAAAAAATCGAGTGTGACTTGTTTGCAAAAAGTATCCTAACAAAAATTGGTAAAGTACCTAGACTCGTTTACCTGAAGTTCGTTTAGGACCATCGGCGGGAAAATGCGCATTATGCATTACGAAAGTTTTAGATGTCCAAACATACTAAGGAAACGATTGCATCGCAGTTACTTATTGTATGGTATAAATATTATGCGATTCCTTATTATTTAATGTTTCAATTACATACAAAAAAAATATATATACGCGTCGACTTGAGAACCTCCTCCGTTTTTTTCGTCGGTTGAAAATAAAACCGATGGAAATACAATTTTTTTAAGATTGAAATAAAAGTTTCTTTACACAAGTTCTTTCAGCCCATTTCTGTTCATGTAAGTATGTTAAGTTATCCACCTTATCCCTGGTCCTTGACGGAGAACTAGCTACGGAAATATGTATGCAATTTGTAGAGCCACGAAACTCCTCTAGTTAGAGTGTCATAAAATAAATAAATATTTGTGGGACAATCTTACACAAATCGACCTAGTCCCACGGTAAGCTCAATAAAGCTTGTGCTGTGGGTACTAGAAGACGATATATATAATAGATATATACATATAAATACTTAAATACATAGAAAACATCCATAACTCAGGAACAAATATTCGTGATAAACACACAAATAAATGCCCTGACCAGGATTCGAATCCGGGACCTCCTGCTTCGTAGGCAGGGTCACTACCAACTAGGCTAGGAGGTCGTTAATACTATCATTATTAATTATTCCTGGCGCCTGGTAGCTATTCAGCAGTGGGTGATAATAGATGGGATTTAAAATCAATTTAAGGGGTGCAATTTAGGTATATACGTCCAAGGTGCGGGGAAAAGTGTCTCATTTATGGGACCTAGCTGGTTCCAAATCACGTGTTCAAAAATACAGGCGCAAATAATCCCGCCAGGCGATGACAAAGAGCAACTATTACCAACACCACTTAACAGCTGCCAGGCGCCCGGATTAATACGGCTCACCAACTAGAAAATGTCGTAGTTCTACTAATTGCAAACTATTTCCGTAGCCAGCTCTTACTCCATTATCATCAATATCCGGAAGAAAATGATTAAATTGCTTAAGAAAACACCATAATCGCCATATCGTGCCTTTAATTGAGGAGTAGTACCCTTAATTCCTCATCAGATTTCTATGCAAGCAAACCTTTTGAACAAAAAAAAAACACTCAAATTGGACGACGGAACTCAGAGTAATCGGTGAATATAATATAATATATTTCTTAGACGAGAAGTAGATATGTACTTATTATTAAGTTAGTTAGTTTCTAGTCTTTCCTACTATTATTAAATGTACGAGTATAACCTACAAATGTAGAGTATGTGGCTATACCCTTGCAGGGTTCATGTTGGAACTTTACTTAGCCATAATATCAGATTGTACACATGAAATGCAATAAAAGATATGAATATGAATAAACACAAAAACAATAAAAACAGTTGTACTGTTTAAATATAAGTGTTTATTATACCTATCTAATACATTCAACATAAAAGCTCTCATTACGTCAAACAAGTTAATCAATAAACGTGTCAAAATAAATGTTCACAAATAAATTTATTTAATAAATATGAATTTTGTAAATTTAATCCACAACGTTCTAAAATCATAGTCACCCTATTGAGTTTGTCTGTTTTTTTTTGTGCAAAGATCGTTTATTTTAAAAGGCAGAAAAAGTTACAACATAAAACCTAATAAAAATAAGAATAAACTACAACTTAATATTAAATACAACTAAATAAAAACTTAATATTAAATAAAACTAAAGATAAACTAAAACTTAATATTAAATAAGACTAAATATAAACTAAAACCCACTATTAAATAAAACTAAATAAATCTAAAACTAAAATACATGTAAAAAATTGGGCCCCCGCGGCATGGTGCCGACTGCCGAGGATGCTGGTAGCATTTCCCCGCTGTATTGCAATGCTAATGCGTTGCGCGAGGAAGCTGCCAGCACGTCGGTCACCAGTAGTGTCGACAAGTCTTTTCGATAGTTCTTTGAAAAGTTGTCGGGCACTGGGACCCCACGGACCAAGAATCTCGACTCCGAACGGGATGAAAAAGTAACCAGGGCCGAGAGCCCTGTATTTCGTCACCTTAAGTTTTTCGGCCGCTATGGCTGCCGCACCCACCTTTTTGCTGGTTCCGGCGATGTTTGTCTTGTAATTTTGTTGGAAAATGTGTCTAAAATTGTATAATTTTGGCTTACCTGCGAAACGATATTCCGCAATCAGGAAAGTTTTCAATTCAACTGTCCTTTACAACACATTCTAAGACTGTTAGCGAATTTTCAACATAAAATAGAATATTACTTCACACCGCCATTCATATTGGTATTTTGAAAATTGAAAATGTCAAATTTGGGGATTACAGTTAACATACAAAAAGTTACTAATGTCTACTAAATTTATAGAAATATTTTTGTTATTGTCCACAGCTTTGATTTAAAGAGTTAATAATATGAAAATCACAATTATTTACAAATCTACCTGTATTCAGTTTTGAACCTTCTTTTCCAGTAAAATAGCTCTTATAAATGTAGGTACATTATACACCTAGATATTTATAGGCGTAACTGTACATACCTACCTACATATTTACCTGCCTACTTACATAAAAGTACCTGCGTAATATGTATTAATGTATGACGTGTAAAATGTATATACTTTTACCAATAAAGTCTGTATTCTGTAACAAAAGCGGCCTCTGTCTAATAAAATAAGATAAACAGATAATTTCGCTTGTTTTGCAGCAGTTACAAGCTTTCGAGAAACGGACCCCAGTAGGTAGCCCTAGCACAAGAGTGTTGCAACACTATCTCGCGGTCGAGAGACACCTGTCATTTTCTAACTATTGGGATTAGACAATGTGAGTTAGGGCTACAGGTCATCTTTGGTCTGCCTCTATATATGCAATACATCATCAAGCGAGAATATTGTTAGAAATGTGGCAGCCCTATCGTTCATCGCGTCTCGGTAGCGCACGCGCATGAGTTCAACGATCGCCCCCCACCCCGCCCGCCGCTCACCCGTCGACCGCTGGTCGCGGTTTTCCAAATATAATATATAACAATACTTATATTGATATGAGACTTGTAAGAACTGAAGCGTATTCATCGGTATTGTAGTAGTGTAAGCATGTTCATAACATAAGACGACAACAGAAGGAATGGCCTAGTAGTAAGTATAACTCTAGTAAGTACTAGAGTCCAGAAGCCCATTTATCTCACTGATCTTCATCCTATCACGATTTCTCATAAAATATAGTAGATTAGTTTTTACTCATACTCAAATAAGAACTATAGTTAATACTGATGGCACATAAAGACCCCTAATGGCATACGTTCAATCATTTTAATCAAGGTAGATTTACCTTAAATACTAAACTTTTCAATTTCGTTAGGCCCTCAAATATATCACAACTTAACGTAGTTAATTGTTCATGTTGTACATGAATATACAATAGAGGGTAAATATTGGTAATAATAGGAGATGGTGTTGGTGTAGCGGACCTTGGCAGGCAACCAAGTGTATCCCTTTAGGAATCCGTTCCGAATGGCAGTGTTGTGACCTCGGCATCGGCAGATCGGCACGTGCATGACACACGTTCAGTGACTTTACACACCGCATCACCGAGCGAAATCTTAGTATCTAACTTGGACTTCTTAAGTAAGTTTTTTATTAAGATGATAATCAAAAGTAAAGTAAACAAGACGTTGGTAAATATACTAAATAAAAAAGTTCTAACTGCTTAAAGCTAGTAGTAACCTGTCCGATGCTCGACTCGTTACAATGAGGTTTTGAGACAAAAGTATGTGTGCAAAATTCATTTGATATTTACGAGTACCAGTTCCTATCTAGTTACTCTCCGGTAATAATCCTACTCTCTAGCAAGGGAAATCATCGTGAGGAGACCAGATTAATCCAATAAACGCCTTTATCCCCTCTGTATTGAAAAGTCAAGGCACGCCATTATTATGATTAGGTTGCCAAAACGGTCTTATGAACGGATTATTTGCAAATATGCCGCTATCATACGTTAATTTAATCTGATTAATTTCCTGTACTATTGAAAATGGCAGGGCACGGTACATTATTAAATTGTTCAAACATCATAGACAATCGCGCGGAAAAACCTAACTAGAGTTGTACTTTCTCAAGAACGTTCTCGAGAATGGTACAACTCTAAACCTAACCCATATTAAATCCTTACTTAACAGAGGGAAATTACAATAGACTCAAGGCACCTACCCATAGACTTGTATTTAGTATAAGTAAACAGTATTATCGACGACATTTCCATACTTTTATACTGCACGCTAGGCCACCGTGCTCTACACGAGAAATTGTAATCCAAGATCGAACGTAAAAGTTCAACAAATCATGAGAGCCCGTAAACGCTGTCCTATTTACATATAAAGCACCTAACACGGCTTGCACAGTCGGAACTTGCAAGAATTGGCCTTATGGGTGCGGTATTAGATGCCATTATGACTGCATTGTGGGTGGACCTATCGCGTGTTCTGGATCAGTACCCACCGCACAGTGACGTGGATTGCTGGTGCACTGCATACAGCTAGGTATCGATATCAGTGCAACGATTTTTGGTTTACAAAGCACTTTCCGCATTTCTAAGAACGTATATGTATTTGTATAAGCATAGTATTTTTTCTTAACTAAACACAGAAAAAATATACATAGCATGAGTGCATAGTATTTCTTTATTTGGACAAGAGGGCGAGGGAAGTGGTTGGCGAATATATTTTTTGTGGTTTACTTATTTGGTGAGAGTAATTAGAAGGCGAGCGGCTTAGTAACTCCTCATTTTAAATGGATCGAGCAATACCTACCCTAACATTTGTATTGTAGGTCATTCGCTATTTAATTGTAGGTCAAGGGTCATAAGACAAAATCAATATCAGTATTATTTATCGGAACCTCAAGGGCAATTTAAACAGTGCAGAACACATATTAAATAACAGGCATATGCAATATTGCGTAAAAAGAATAACTTTGCGTATAGGGAAAATTAGTCGATTACAAACATTCGGTCGGAAAAGATGGGGTGCAAATATAGTATATGTAGTTATTTTATTTATTACATACGAAGAAATGTTGTTATTTACCTCTCGTGCGTATATTGAAACATATGCAAGCGAAATATTCAACAAGCATTATTAAAATCAATATAAAGAAATATCGGGAAAACTGGAAACTAAAAATAAACTTTTAGTATGTTGCTAGATTTATCAACTAAAAGGTAATGGTTTCGTAGGAAAAATACTGACAGACTTTATTCAACTTTATTTTTACTGCTTCGTTCGTTTCAAGGAAACGTATTTATGGAATCATTACAATATAGGTACTAAGATCCTTTGTCAGCCACAAATGAATTATTTTATAAATCATTTGCTTTATCATGAAGGCAAAATATATATTCATATTCATACTCATATTCATTTAATCCATTGTTATCATGTTCATTAGGTCATAAAGGTCTTATATATTAGTAGTTTAATTTCAAAATCAAGTAGGCTTGGCCTACACATCTGTGTGCCACCTGCCACACGCTTATTTTAATCTCTTGCGTTCAACATCTTAATATTAACCCAGGGACGATTGTTTGAGGAAAGGAGGTTTCGTTTTGTCGGGCGAGGTGGGAGAAATTTAGAACAGATGTGATGTGGCAATAGGGAAAATGCGGTCTTGAGGACTTAAGCAGGTACAACGTAGCGAAATTGAGGCGATAACTCACCTTTTGTCTTTCTGCGTTACTAAATTAGCTCGGCAATCATGTTGGTGGGGAAAATGTAGGTACAACAGCAGTAAACACATTTCACAAATCTCATGCTTGTTGATGTTCGTCCTCGTTAGGCGAAATACGCAATAAGCAAACCTTCATGATTATAACAACAATGCAATTACCAATAAACAATTCGTGCGTACACACATACCTACAAGTCTGTTTGTATGTTTGTGCGACTTTCATAATAAACGACGACTACATAGTTTATCCGTTTAATTGTGGGTAAAAAGTGTCGTAGTCTTTCGTCATGTGACATCGGATTATGCTTAAACACTAAACTCTTTTACATTTCAAAAACCACTTGCAGGAAATCAACCATTTTTCTTGATTAGCGGAACTGTAAGGCGGACAGCTCATTAAATACTTACCTTCCTACCTAACAGCTAAATGGTATATTTAACAACAAATTAGTGACAAATTGGTCATTTGGGGATATGTCTTGAATCCGTGGCTGTAACAAATTCAGTGGTTGTTGCGGTATATCATAAATATCATAATTTTAGCTTATTAGTAAATTAGGACTCCAAAAATACCTCGCAACTAAGTACCTACGAGATTCGAATAATATCACTTCAGAAAACTCCACTCTCCGCTTGTGTATTTTTTAACAATTCTGTTCAGCAGTTTGTTAGTAGGAGATAAATAGCAGAGACATGATAATGACAAAATACGTACACCACTGTCTTGATAAATAAGTCTTAAGTTATTATCGTTCAATATTACTAAACAAAAAACTGTCACGTTTTTACCCAAAACATGGTTGTTCAAACTTAATAGAAGATCAATACGAAAGAATGGCCCTAATATTACAATAGTTATTTTAAAGCAGGAAACTTTTGTCCGCTAAATATAAAAACAAGATCTCAAATAACGGTCTAAAAAGTCAGCTCTCAGTCAGTTCGAGGTGTAGAACGATTTCGGTGATGACATATAAATACGTGTTGTCTTATCGCCGTGACAAATTTGCGGTCCCTCGAGGCTGAGGATGCACAATTTCATGTAGAACGATCAAATCATCCGCCGGGACGCTAACATGACATGTTGTGTTTATCACATTAATAGTTAACATGTATTACCCTAATTAACAGGCTTTTATGTGACAATCGATCATGATAATATATAATATTAGTTCAGAAGCTAAATTAAAACCACTTTTTGACGTTCTACTGAGCTAAAATTTGATGTAAGGATGTAAAATTAGAGACGGTTGTCACAGGTGCTAGGTAGTAAAAAAAATCTGCCATATACGCTCGGGCAATCACTGGGATCTATATAGTGGGTATGTCCGCCGGACATCCACCAGACCAATTTACCATCCGTAGGTAGGTACATCTGGCGGATATGCCCTAACGTATAGCCAGCTAATGCAATTCATTTGGGTTGGATTTGTTGGAATCATATACATAAGCAGTAAATAGACGTGGAAAAAACCACTCTTACCTAATTATCAAAATAAACAAACAACTCTACCATTAACAATACCTGCACTTACATATATCAAAAACACCCTCAATAATAGATTCATTCAACAGCCACTGCTAATGCAGATGCGTTAAATGTCGTATTTGTGAAATGTGTTACAGACAATAATAGCTAATCGTGTTAGTTGCGGATTACTGCGATATACATGCCTCTGATCGCATAACACCTAATATCAACATTACAGCGCCCCTGATGCGTAATTTATATCAAAAATGTGACCGGGAATCATATCTCGCCAATTTCAGTCCCTTCCGCATAACGAAATCGTACGATATGAATAGAGAATTTATCATTTATTACCTATTTTTAAAGCATGCCCAATTGCCCAAAAATAGATCACAGTATCCCTACTGTGATCTAATGTTTAAATAAGGCCGTTATTAATCCCGTGTTAAAACCAACATGAAACAATCTTTTGAAGATATTTAGTACAAAATACCAGTACTTACACGATTAAATATCTTTTACTTTACGTAGACGATCGCAAAGGAATTTTAAATTAATATACTTAGATCGGGTTACTCACGTTTATAAAGTCGAAAATAATCCGATCTAAGTATATTAATATGTCTAATACTCACGGGAGTTTTCTATTTAGAATTTTAAATTCCTCTTGGCTCAAAGTAAAATTTTCTTGCAATGATCTACCATCAAACTGAGGCATTGAATTGAAGATTCCTTTCTTTTCAAGTGAAATTAGCTATATACGAGGGAGTGTCTACTGTTGTGGAAATAAGGGTTAAAAGGCCGTTTTAGTTTTGGGTATAGACATGAAACGTTTTTCATTTCATTCATTTCATTTATTTATTGCAATCCATGGTACAACAGCTGTTAACAATATATCGGAACCACATGGACCCTGTGTAGGGTATAGCAATTTTCTTAATATCTACTTATATATATATATATATACACCTAGAAATATCTTAATGTCTATCTATCTGTCTATGTGTATCTTTTTTCTTGGCCTTGAGCTATGATTCTTACATTAGCTGTTGCGTTCTAGCTGCCGCTTAAATATATAGGGTTTATTATAAACTTTATACAGATAGGGTAAGCAGTACAATGATTGCCCCTTTAACAAATATAATAATGCAACAACAAATAAAAGCGGACGAAAGTATAATCATTATTCTAGGGTATACCTATATATCATATCATATCATAGACTTAAGAGTTAACTCTTGTGAGCGTAGCTGATGAAGTATGCAGCTCTCTCCAAGTACGTCTATTCAAAGCTGCATCCTTAACCTCCTTATACGACATGACTTGTGCCGTATCTTTTATTTGTTTGATGTATAGCTTATCCTTGGTCTTTATCTTTCTCGCTTGCCTTAAATCTTTCCCTCTATTATTTTGGTTCTGAGAGAGTCATGTCGTCACAAAATGTCCGATCAGTTGTCCTCGCTGATTTTCTATGGTTTGCAGTATTATCCTGCTTTTCGTTACTCTTTCCAGGACCTCTTCATTTGTAACTTTTTCCATCCAGCTCATTTTTTCCATTCTTCGCCAACACCACATTTCAAAGGTTTCTAGTAATTCCCTGCCTTTCTGCGTCATGGTACACGTCTCGCACCTATACAATGCTATGCTCCAAATAAATGTCTTTATGAACCTTTTTTTCGTCTTCTGGGATATGTTTGTGGTCAGTAGGTTTCTTTAGGTTGAAAGCCTTTTTGGCTGATGTATATATATAATGGCATACCAATCATTATGACCTACTTTGTGTTTATGAGCACTGCCAATAATAATACCATGTCAGGCAGGGCCACTACTCAGTTTTGATTTACGTAGGTAGTACTTAAATCAGAATTGATCAGTAAAAAACTGATATTTTTGGATTTCCGTTTGTATTGACTCCCCTACTGAAAGGGTGTCTGGAAGAGATCGCTTCTTAGCGATATGACCGCCTGTTGTCTACCGGTGCTTATATCTTAGTACTTAATATCGTCAGATGACAAGCAAAACTCACTAATTACAATAAAATAATTAAATTAAAATCGATATTGTTCTATTAGATGGTTGACTATAGCTATGAATTTGTGGTAGTACTTAGTGACTTTTATTTTTCATGTTTCGACATTATATTATTTTATTTCCTTGTTGGTGAACAATAAAGAGTATTTGTATTATATTTTAAATCAATCATTAAATGGTAAAAGTATAATGATTTCTTTATAACGCTTATATAAACTGTAACTAATAGAAGGGAACACAAATATTACAATTTGAATAACAAAAATAAAATTAAATAACAGTTAAAAAAACTTAATTCTGATGATTTTCATAAGAAAACATACTCCTCGCTTCAGTCGTTGCAATTTTTTATTTTAATATTCCAGCAAAAACTATTAATTACAATTTATTGTGTTGTAAACAGAGAAATATAAAATTTTGTTCTACTTTCTACTGCGGTCCATATAGGTACGTTCGGGCATATCTGCCGGATCTGCCGATAAATGTATGGGAAATTTGTCTGGCGGATGCCCAGCGGACATAACCAGTATGGAGATCTGACGGATTGCCCGAACGTATATGGCCGGCATTTGAGTTCAAGAGGCCTATGAGGGGAGCCAACATCACTACTTGTCAACCTACAAGTCACGAACATGATCCATTTCTAAGGTTCAAAATATATGTACCTACCTAAAACACATTTTTTATATGTAAATCGATTAATTCCCGAAACAGACTTAATCAGCAATCAAATTAAACCCCGACACCGCGTAAATAAGTTCGTCTCAAACCACAAAATTCGAAATGCTTAAGGCAAACGGGACTCCATAATTTATCAGCTTTTGTAAATCGACTTGCTCTATCCGATACCCATCGCGTAAACTGGCTCGGTAATACGTTCGCGGAGAATCGATAATGTGTTCAATAAAAGATATCAGTAACAGTCGAGTAATAATGACGCCTATGAATAAACCATGCCCAGAATGAAGTGCAGTTATACACTTCTCGCCATTGTTCCATACATTTCTTGGCTGATAATTAAATGGGTTTATTCAGGTATTTGTTTGATAATGTTTCTAACATAGAATGTTCAACGTGATTTACTTATGTAAAACCTACAGCTAGAAAACTTACTCTTAAATCGATTAATTAACTGCCGTGTATTATACCGTCATAATTAATTGTACATAGGTACAAAAGAAGAGAAAATAATGAAATGATAATGGAAGACACGCAATATCAAGCAATACGTGCATTTCGAAGCAGAAAAAAAACTTTCTGAGGATTTCTATTCAATCCAAAGCTGAAATACTTTATTAGTTCCTACTCGCATCATATTGATGTTTCAGAAAGCATTGTTCAATGATTTTATATCACTAACATCACTTCGACGATATTAATATAACACTATATTGCAACATTGCCCTTAAGCAAACGCTGCGCTGCCCCGTTTTCCCGATATTTATTAAATCCTCCACCATCCCGCGTTTGTGTTGCTGAGCAAACTTGCACAAGGGTGTTGATGACTCAGCGTTATCAAGCTCGAGTCGATTGGACACAGACGTTAAGAATCCTCATTGCTTTAAAAATGCTCGTAAAGGCAATAGTTCGGCCCTTAAATCAGTTTGACTCGGTTTTTTTGTAAGTAGCTTTTATGATGAAGAATATTTATGCTGAATATCAACATCCTGCTAGTGACAGGCCTTAAATATTATTTTTTTAAGATTTTTATTTAATGTATTTTTTTTCAGGATGTATTCAAGCGATTGGCTTCAAATTTTGAAATAATGTTTTTTATTAAAATACAACCACTTGTCATTAAAAAAAAATACAAAAATTAAACATTTTTTATGTAACTGTGAAGTAGTTAAGACTTCTCATTCTTTTTCTAGTTATATACCATACATTGGCCTACTACTTGCCAAAATATCAAAGTTTCCCAAGCGGGAAAAACTCCCTACAAAAAATCAGCAAAAGGTGTGGTCAAGTTCTGTACCTATTCAATCGGTGTTTTTCAATGTACTTAGCAATGTGCAATGTATTTGTATACAAACTCTTCTATTATGTTTGAGGTTTTTTATCACATTCTTTAACGGCCTCCTAGCCTAGTTGGTCACTGTCACTACCAACCTTGCCTACGAAGCAGGAGGTCCCGGGTTCGAATCCTGGTCAGGGCATTAATTTGTGTGTTTATCACGAATATTTGTTCCTGAGTTATGGATGTTTTCTATGTATTTAAGTATTTATTACAATATGTACCTATATATCTATGATATATATCGTCGTCTAGTAGTTCTAGTACCCACATCACAAGCCTTATTGAGCTTACCATGGGACTAGGTCGATCTGTGTAAGATTGTCCAATAATATTTATATTAATTTATATTAATATTTATTCTCTATTTTTTAAGAGTAAAATGCTAGTGACAACTAAATGTAAAATGAAAAACACCGATTGAATTTCAAATTTTTGGTAGGAAGTTGATCTTTTTATATATTTAAGCACATAGTAGGCCAGTGTATGGTCTATAACTAGAAAAAAAATAGAGGTGGCACTACTTCACAGCCACATAAAAAAAGATAAATTTTTTGGTTTTATTTTTCACAAAAAAACCCGAGTCAAATTGATTTCAGAGCCGACTTACTATGGAAACCCGACTATGGCCTAATACTTTTTCGATGTAATTTTCTGTGAGTTATAATATTTTCTTCCTTTTATTAATCTCAAATAGGGCTATAATAGTGCTTATAGTGGTCTTATTAGCATACCTACAATATATATGTATTTTAGGTATTTTGTTTTGAGAAATCTCACTTCAAAAATCAATTTTTCCAAGTATAAATTATTACACTAAATAAAATCAGGTTTTGGCTTTTTTACTACCTAATATTAAGACCAGAATATCATGTATATTTAAGAATTACCTAAAACTACGTATACTTTCGTCATAATATTTTGAGTTGAGCTATTTTTCAACGGCCTGTTAAAACGCTTCTGACTTTAATAATGACCGAGCCAATGTGAAAAAAATAGTGCTCATGCGAAAAATAATTAAAATGGAGTAGGTACTTTAGATTGCAGCTGCCCGAAGTATCTATTCCATTGTCAGTGTTATCAAGCTCCACGGCTAATGAAATTAGTATCACGAGGTAATACGAAGCGAGAATTACAGTGATTATCGCTATGTATAAGAATAATTTTTCTTAATGCATGTTTCTAGATAAAAAATAGAAACTACTATTACCTGTTAATGTATTTCAGCATTTCCAATATATTTTACAAACATTATTTTACCTAATTTGGTACACAAAATCGCTAAAATGCCTTCTTATTTCTGCATAAATTAGCATAACTTCAATTGATAAAAACAAGCATTATCGTAAAATACATTAAATCTTGAATAGATACAAAAGTGACCTTTAAAATGAAACAGATAATTATGTAAGTACCTGATAATATTTAACTAGCGAGTTAAACTAAAATTTATGCTCCTTGGAAATCGTCTTCGTATTCTCTTGAGTGAGTAAGCTCTCAAAGGAAATGCATTGTGCATTCTTATCAGATACAGATACTACATTAATCACTGGCTCAGGCTCAGTAGTGCGAGTTTCGCAATTCTAGAGTCACAGGACGCAAACTTCGTGCTGAGCTTTCATATGAATACTCCCTTTTGCTTAATGTGGAAATAACATTCGTATTACTCGTGCTTATTTTGATATGGCATTTCAAGCCTGTATAATAGGGCTACAGTTTATGTATCTTCCCAGCGTTATTTCTATCCTGTGATGTGCTTTTACCAAATGAATTAAGATGTGTTTAGCATTAGTTATTTCAATAAAGAATACAAAGCAGTGCATTTTCGTCTGTAGAAAAACGATGAATTTTAAAAATGTTGCCAAGAATCAGCTCCAAAAAAAAGGTTCCCAATATCCATAAGCTCAAATCTGACAATAAGCAGTTGTTAGCCCACAATGCCTACTATGGAAGTATCAAAGAAGAAGAGCTTAAGTATAAAACGGTATACCGTGAATACCGTCATAATTGAGATCACTCCCCTCAAGAAAAACACAGTATTATCAATTTGATTTTTCCGAACCATGTCCTAATCAACTGTTGTAATAATTATGATCACCATCATCTTAGTTGTAAGACGTCCAATGCTAGACGAGAGTCTTCCCTAAGGAGTTCCAGAATATAATCACCCTTACCCGCATCCAACTGTTTCCCGCCATTAATTCTAATCCATCCAATGATTATAATTCAGTCTAGGTTTTAAAGGCAATAAAATGAAATTTCCCAGCATTACGTAATGGACCGTTGTAAATGCTAAAAGCCAGGGAGCGGCCGCGTGCGTCGAGCGTGTAACACGCATGATTGATATGCGCCCACCCATCGGCATCGATCCCGTGCCACGTAATTAGTGCGCGCATTAGCGTAGGTATGTTAATGTTACCGAATTTGCAAAACGGTTCAACTCTGTGAGACCTAAGACTAGTAAGTGAGTGCGAGACTGTGAATGCGTAATCGGAGATCGCAATGTTGGCAAAGTATATGAAAGTTTTTCGGGATGTATTCAAGCGATTTGCTTCAAATCTTGAAATAATGTTCTTTATTAAAATATGCAATGATACTCAAAAAACAAATACCAGTTGTCTCATAAAAAAAGACAAAAAAATAAAAAATAAGTGGTTGTGACACCTCTATTTTTTTTCTAGTCATAGCACTTATAGCCCTCTTACCCTACTACCTACTTGCCAATATATCAAAATTTTCCACGCGGTACTTCCTACCAAAAATCAGCAAAAAGTGAGGTCAAGTACCGCTTGGAAATGTTTGATATCTTAATCGTAAGGCCAATGTATGTCTATAACTAGAAAAAAAATAGAGGTGTGTCCCTACTACACAGCCACATAAAAAATGTTTCTAATTTTTTTCTTTTTTTTTATGAGAACTGTTTTTTTGTTTTTTGAGTGTCGCCGCATATCTAAAAAAAAGAACTTCATTTCAAAGTTTGAATAAAATCGTATGAATACATACCGAAACCCAGCATTAAACACGAAACTTCAAATAATCATTAGTCAAAAACCGTCACTAGTAGCATGTTGATACTCAGCATAAATGTTTCTCACCTGAGCACTCACAAAAAAACCCGAGTCAAATTGATTTAAGGGCCTGGCTTGGCTATGGAAACTCGACTATGGCCTTTGTAATTATAATTTTCAAGTTTCGTATTGAATGAATTGTTACCAGTCAAAAATATTTAAATAAAATAACTTTTCATAACATCAAAAAATAACCAAAAATAGGCCTAACCAGTGCGTCTTCTAATACCCTGTCCGATCCACTTAACGTCTGCTAACCTCAACGAAATTAATTATAAAACGCCTTAATTACAAATTAAACAAACAACATTTAAAGCAAAACTCTGCGGGCGTTCATTCAGAGGGTCAACCGTTTGTGATTTCTTCCAAGTGTTTGAACAAAGAACTGCTGCGAGTGTCGAGAGTGTACAGAATGTTCACAAGTCGACGTTATTAATTATGGCGTCTAGATGTTTAATTAAGGAGCCGTGGGCGCTTAACAAGTTTTTACCGGGAAAAAATAGAGCGGGGTGTAGGAGTCATTAACTGGGGTAAGGGTCCCGCTTTGATTAAGCTAGATTTTGGCGAGGTTCTGATTGGGGGTTTAAAGATTGCTGACAATAAATATGGAAATTTACGGCAAATCTAAATATACGCGTCTATTCCATCTATGAACAGCCCTATTCGATCCGCAAATTTACCAGATTTGCATATCCACTTCACATCCCATACGTTAGCACGTGACCCTATCCCTAGTTTTTTTGTTGTCTATGATTTGAAATTACCAGTTCGGTAGCCCACCATGCTAATGTTGAAGTTCCATTATCTTAAATATTAGATTACAAGAAATACGAAGTTTAAATTGTCATCAATAGGCAGAACGGCTCCAAGCTTTCAAAGATGTACAAAAATGGTTGCATGCTAGTTATATATTGAAACTGTTAACTCGCCATGTGTCACCGATAGCGAGGTAGGTATGTTAATCTCACAATGATGATGGTCCACCATAGGGGTACCAGTTTTTTGCCTGCACGAATAGCTTTAAATTTCATACTAATTGTATGAGATTTCAAAATTGAAAACGTGGCTGAAATTATGTTCTGATTAATATTTGACTTGTTGGAATTAGGTAGGATTCATGTGTTTATTGTGTAATAAGGCTAACCTATTACTGTATTTAAAATTTTAACTAACATTATGGCTATATTGTTAACGTATCACGCATACTTTAATTTGACAATTTACTCCGATTATTCCGTCTTAGGCTCCCAACCTATAGCAAGAGTACTACGGTGATTTCCCTTGACATCTTGAAATTTTTGACATTCATTAGATGTCATCCTGAATATTGGTACACCGCATCAAGACCTACGTTAATGACATTTGTATACCAACGATATGATTATTGTAACCCCGAATCGGGTATCTCATATGTGAGGTCGGCCTTAGGTTCCACACTTATTAAAAAGGTACATTTAACCTATTTTAAAGATAAATTATTATCCCATCATGTGAAGTGATGATCATATCCACGAAAGTTCAGACAGATAAGCAGTATAAGCACGTTCAAATATGTAGTAAATAGTCCTGGTAATATGAATACATATATTATATATATATATATTCGAACGCACGACCCATCTAACCAGTATTCAGAGAGGTCGTGGGTTCGAATCACGCTCGGCGCGGAGAATTTTTCTATTTATCTTTCAATTATAAGATTGTAAATTTCGTTCGCAGACGTCTTTCCTTAATACAAAATTAATTTATGGATATACGAGTACATATTGTAAAACATGCAATAACTAGATCGTTTGTCATTTACAAACATGCATTTTAAACAATGTAGCAAACTAAGTCTTACCTATTCGAATGTCAGTTTATACTGTCATGTACATTACTGACATACACATGATATATATATTAATCGCGATTATTAAAAGTGTGTTTATTATTATTTCGGTAATTTCTTTTATTAAGGAACCCTACAACAGAGGGCTATTAAATTAAAAAGGAAAATAATATCAAAGCATCTTTTTGCTTTAAAGCGACGGCGGAGCAAGGCTCGGATACCGGTTAATTTTTCAAACCGGTATCATGTACTTGGCGCAAAACCTTTATATTTCGGTTACGTTCGTGAAACCGTTATTTTTAAACCGGTTTTTAGAGTAATATTTTAATAAAGTTCTTGTTCGTTTAACCGGTTTAGAACAATAAAAACCGGTTTTTGCGACGCAGGATAAACAAGTTACAGTCCAGTTAGCAAAGTTTAAAAAGCACGTCGTTTTGCATATTTAATCATTTTTAAGCGTGTTTTCTTCTGCCGCGAACTAAATATATTCAAAGAAATAATAATATCAAATATTGAAGAAATAATATTATAAATAATATAAATTCAGTATTTCCCACACTATTTTTACTTTTTAGTAGGTACGACTATAATATTCCAAAATAATCACAAATTATGTATTAACAGTTTACTCCAGGTTTGCAAATTATACACTATTGCGGTTTAAAAAAATGTAAGTAATTTATACAGAGTGAATTTTTTATGGGTCAGTGAGGGCACCTACCAGATCCTGTGCTGCTACATAAAAACTATATTTTTAGACCTTCCCTTCCTTTTCGATTTACACCGAATGGAGATAGGCGTTTACAGATTCTAGAATAAAAACCTACATGGTAAGAGAATGTAAGGTAATTTCTAGACAGTATTTTTTTAATGGCGATGTATTCCACTCCTGCCTGAGATCAAAAGAAAATAAGTATGGAAAAAAAATCCGGCTATAAATCGAAGCCCACACAATAGTTTCTATAGGAATATTTTTTTTATTTTCATAGATTTTTTTTTCATACTAATCGTTTTAATTAGCACAAGCCTAGTGGTACTAGGCCCATATTTAAAACAACTTTTTCCTTACATTTACTATGGAGAAAGACTGAAGTTTTATTTATATATTCAATCACCGACGCGGCAGTCTAACATATGGGGAATACCTTGTTAAGTACCTCCCCCGAATATAGATTCGCGCGACCAGGGCATCATGATAAAAAATGGTATAAGAAAAATATTTTAATCTGTCATATTAAATAATAGTGGAATAAGTTACCTACTTACTTGTTAAAAGGTGTTCATGTAAAATCTGGCAATATCAGTGAAACTTTAAGGAGTAGCAGGGTTACAAAGTTCCGACAAACCAAACGTTATCTTGACTTACTGGAGCGCAATAGATTATTATTTATTTTTTAGGAAATGTTGCGCGATCTGTACATCAAAATCTGCCACGCGCGAGTATTTCCGCGTATTTTTGGCATTCAACTAATTGCATAGTTTCTTTTAAGCAACTAATACAACAACAACAAACAAGTTTAATTCCACAAAAATATGATAATAACAAAAAAAAACAATTTAAAATATGTATAGATAAGATGCCATAAATCCTCCGCTTGAGGCATAGTTCGTAGGATGCCACGTAATTGCTTTATTTATATTTGTACCTGTAAGTGATTTTAAAATTGATAAAAACAAATAATTACATACATTTATACCTCTTAATTAGTATACTTTCATTTTTAGGGTTCCGTACCTAAATGATAAAAAGGGGGTTCCTTTTTATTATGGAGTGACTCAGTATGTCTGTCACATCATTAAAAAACGTCTCGAGAACTACTTAAGCTACCGATGTTATATTTGGAATAGTTACAAACGAGGTTACTCTAGACACAATTAGAGAGAATCTATCGCATATTTTAATTTACATACTATCAATGATGATTTGATGATGTTACTCGAGCAGATGGAGCGAAAGCGAACTCCACTAGTGGCGACGCGTAGAGAAACGGCCGCAGGGCCGTCCTCAACGAAAGTGGAATTAAGACATTGTGCTGTATGCAGGCTCTACCTGGACAAGAATGGCGGCTGATAGGTGTTTATGGAGCACGATGGAGTAGGCCTTTGCTCAATAACGGGTAGCAAAAAAAACAGAAATAAGTAATTTTGTAAAATGTATTATTTGGAAAATAAAGACTTATGTTAGGCATGTCTTTCCCATCACGGAACAATGGTGTTCCGGACATTTGGGAGGCTTACGCGGAGCTAAAACCAACACGCAAGATCATGTCGAAAGGGGACAATGTAATGAAATGTAAGGGGTACACCGAGCGGATGTTGCACTTGCCCGAACCATGGGACGCACGCAGAGGCAGCACCCGCCAGGGTGTATGTACTATTGAGATTTAATGGAGTCCAAAATATACTGGACTATTAGGTGAAAGTGGTGCACTAAATACTGGGTTATGGAAAATAAAATCGGGCGTCTGTCTAAGAAAAAGGTAAGCAATTTGATTTACGGCAGACGGTGACTCGCCCACATAAGAGGGGCTCCCACAAAAGGTGACATCTAGGATGGCTCAAGGGGGCAACACCGGTACGAGTATCAGGGATGAAGGTAAAGAGGTGTCACTGACACATAGCCAACTCGCCACTTAGCTTTCCACATCTATCATCTATTATTATTATATTCTTATAATATTATTATCAATGAAAAATTTATACAAGATGGTGCTAAAATTTTAATTTTAGTTGGTGCGTCATCACGTAATGTAGGGTGTGAAAGTGCCAAATTTGGACTAAAAAGAATGTGTTTTATTTCATCTATACTTAAACCAAAATGTAAAAAAAGATAATTTTCTTATTATGAATTTCATCCGTATGGGACTGATAATTATGTTTGTATTACATTTGAACGGCATCCTGCCTGTTGTTAGGACTAATAGGAAAATATGAAAATGCATTTAGAAAAAAAGTTTTTTTTTTGGTTCCATGTCTCATACAAACTTTTTATTCTGGATAGGAATTGAATAAATAAGCACAAATAAATGATTGTAACAAATTACCTTTTTCTCGTAACCTGTATATATGTTTTTCTTCTGTAAAGGCCACTAACATTAATTTAAAATCGAGGAAAGGTCTGAAGATCATTTTCGTGTAACATTTCGGGATCTGTTAGTTGACCCCATTGGCCCGAAAAGAAAATACACCCTGTATGAACTTATATTTTGATTTCTTTTAAATAAATTATTGACACTGTTGGCTGTCACCTATAAATACCAGCTCACTGGTTTGCCTATATTTTTTGACCCGTCTCTAGATACATGTATGCAAAATCATAAAACTAAAATTGTTAAAGGAACCATCCGTTCGTACGTCTTGCGACTTGAACACGAAATCTGGCAACGTCGCGTTTAGACCGTCAAGTTGCTTTTCGGATAAACCGGTTAAATCCAGGTTTTTATTATGTTCTTAAAACGTTTGCGTTCTTGGAGAAAGTTCGGAGTAAAACCGAAATAAACCGGTATAAACCGCTATTTTTTAAACCGGTTCCGAGCCCTGCGGCGGAGTTTTGTGCAAAGGGATTTTTAAGAAAGAATTTCTTTTTCTTTGGAACTTAGTTCTAGCATGTCCGATAATTCGTGCGAATTAAAAAAAAAATCTAATACTGTGTGGTACGGTGACACTTCAAATTCGGTGATACTAAACAGAAAAATATGTACTTTAAAACGTTGCAACAAGGTAGATTTTTTCAATGTCAAGTATCAATGTAATATTTTAAGGTTTCAACCTTTTTGCAACGTATTTGAGTATTTTTTTCTGTGTAGTATCATCAAATTAGAAGTATCATCAAATAATGCGAGTTTAGCCTATTTCAGTTGTGTTGGAAGTGACAGACTATCCAACGTTGAAAAGAGTGACGTTATAGTATAGACTAGTCTATGAAACCTGTGTATTCACATATTCGATGAGTAGATTTTGTTAAATCTTGACGTGTCATTTACTGAGTGTGTGAAATTCGTTACAAACCCTGGGACACTCGAGAAAACTGTATTTATCTAGAACGAATTAGAGCTAGATCCAAATTGATCTATTTAGGTACCTGTTTTTTACATCTTTGTTTATTATTTTTATCATAACTGTCGAAAATGTAGGATTTATAAAATGTAACCTACATCCTTGACATAAATAATATACATTTTATATAATTCTAGCAAAGAATTGAAGAAGAATGCTAGCTTATATAATTTATTATTTGTTTATGGTTTTAAATATCTATTTTTGGGGTACTGGATCCGGTACCTCCAAATCCGGATCTGGCTTGGTTACCGGATCCACCCGATCGTATTGCAATCCCTAAATACATAGGTACCTTGTACCTTTATGATGCAATACTTCGTTTAGCTGATAGAAATATTGGGTAAAGAACAATTAAAACAATAAGTACCTATATTCCATTTTAAATAACACAAGATAAAGCGAAAGTAATTATACTCGTACACGAGATAATTAATTATTATGACTATCATCATAATATATTTATGAACTTTGCCGTATAATCTCAACGGTTCAGCACCATCCCTAGTTGCTTCCACATTACGAATTCTCCGTCACGGTCGTTATAGAGATAATAACATTGAGCGCGAGAAAACAGTGTTTAAGTATTGAAACCAGGTATTACGCCTAATTTCATAGAAACCCCAGGTAACCTAGCTTAAACCAAGTTTGTTGTTCGAGCTTGCAATGCTTTGGTGCTCGCTTCGACTCCCTCGACTATACAATTCGAGCTAAGTTAAAGGAAAGCAATTTCAAGTAATGAAAAGTGACCACCGCGAGGGAAACATTTCATTTTACTCCAAGGTAGTTTGATTGTGCAAAACTTAGCTGATTCGGCGGTGGTTTTATTCTGTACTTATAAATATTGTTTCGATCGAAAGATCTTGTTTTAATAGACATTAAGGAAAAATATTTTAACTATAATATATATATAATTATTTACCAATGCTTTTATTGTTATTATGACACCGTAAATTTAAAATTCATAGAGGCTGAATAGTAATTCAGCCTTACTAAGTATGAAACTAGGTCAGCATCAGCATAATCAGGCAACACCTTACCTATTAATTTTGTTTAGAGCAAAACCGGCTTTTCAGCAAATATATACGCGTCATGGTAGGGCGTCTGAGCATAGTTAATAACCTAAACTGAATCGCGTTAAGACGTCATGGTTAGACCCCTGGCCCTACTGGGATAGCGACGCAGTTACACTTGAACTAGCGAATTAGTTAATTTATCTTACTCCAAGCGACACACTCCCTAATTTCTCCCCTTAATTTTGCGTTCTCTTCATAAAATAAGTGGAGCTCGTCCTGATACAAGTATATCTCGACTCCTACTTTTATTCAGAGTGCCGAGTCTGCAAACGACGGGGCCGAGGCGGCAGGGGAGCCCTAGGCCTTGCATACAAATGGAACTTGTAAATGAGATAACACTCTATTCGCAGTGCAGGTGGCACGGGCTACCAATAAAACTTGAATGGGGACAGTCGAATGTTTGTGTTGTGGTAAGCGATATGGGATTGCTTTGTGATTCGTTGTTGTTTTGAAATATAGGCAGAGCTTTGTTTAATAAACCATTCATTCAACCAGCTACGCGCTGTATCTGGTTTTAACAAGGTGGAAGTAGACAAGTGAAGCTTCTTGTTCTATTCGAGGGGGACATATCGTTTAGTAGCTAACAGTAAAAATACGAGGTAGACGTTGAAGATGAAAAATATTACCTACCTACTTAATATTTCTTAAATTAAGTATAAAATAATCACTAAATTAAATTTAGTTATAAAAATAAATCACTACGAGTATGATGTTGATGAAGGTAATTAGGATTAGGAGGTATTTAAATATTTCGTTTAGTTCTTAACTGTGCGGCAGTCGTATGGCAGTGACTCAGTTTAGGTCCTAAACTGAATCGCGTTAAGACGTCATGGTAAGGGCTCAAGTTTGGATAAATGAAATTGGCCCAGGTGTCAGTTCAATAAAATTTTAAATTAGTTTCGGGGTTAGGAACTAAGTAGAAGTCGGTCAGTCGAAATCGATCGTTTAACCCGAGATGTCTTCGTATCATCCAAGCAATTTTCCACTACACTGAGTTTAATATCAATATTCTATATGTACGAGTATCGCTTTCCTGTATGTTAACCAAGTCGGCTGCCGTATGTGAATTGCAAATTTGGAACGAGATGGATAATCGACAGTAAGTATACATTTTATAGCAAAGTTACATTTCTCGTTTTCTTTATGTAATATTAATGTCTCCTCCCTTCCTGCTGAGGCCTTCCCGAAGGACTTCAGTTAGGGATCTTCAAAAAATTAGTGTACTAGTTTTCAATGCGTCGGCAACGCGTATGTGACACCCCTGGAGTTGCAGGCGTCCATAAGCTAAGCTGACCGTTTTCTAACAGGTGGGCCGTATGCTTGTTTACCACTGGCGCGGTATAAAAAGATACTCTAGCGAGAAGTGCAGAAAGAAATGGCGCAGCGAATAACGCAGTATTTTTTTTACTTCTGACAGGCTGTCGGAAGACGAGTTCAATCTCTGATACAGGGTGTATCTTTTGTAACCGGCAATATTTAAGGAGGCGTTTACATAGCTGATACAGAATCAAAATCAATAAAAAAGGTGTAGGTACATTCATTTTACCAAAATTTTCAAAAAATACATAAATCATGGACACCAAACGCGTGGCGGTGCATCATCAGAGTAAAACAAAGTCTCGCAAAAGTGACAATGACCTTGCTGCGAACAGATAACGTCCCGCCCCCAAATACCGCGCCTCTCACTCACTAGTCCCTTTCAAAAAAGCATTTCCTACTAAGGCTGTGTTTTACCAAATTTTTATTCCGAGAATAGCGCTTACTATCAGATAGTAACGTCAAATTACCATGGGATTTTGACATTAGTATCAAAGAGTAAGCGTTGCTCTTGGTTAAAAAGTTTGGTCAAATCCAGCCTAAATAAAGTTCGCATGTCATCTTTTTGTGCATTAGCGTAACCCGTCGCGTAATCGCAATGTCGAGATTTAGAAACCGGGAATACACCGATAGTTTAAATTCGGTAACAACTCTGTCAATTCCATTGTTGATTCTATTTCGATTTTTCTTTTTTGTTCTAAAGTATATAAGTACGGCCGAAGTGGGTCCATTGGATTTGATCTGATGCGATCCACGATGGACAGATTGAATTCTTTGGAAAGGCACTTCCATGGATCTTCGTGTTATCTTATGTACTTATTTTGTAAAGTGGACCTAACAATGAAGATCACAATGACATAGTCTGATTTAACAAATGTTTTTATTCGAAAGGAAATTAGGTACCGACTTACATCTAACTTGAAAACTTAGAATTTCTCTATGATAAATGAAAACTAGATTAAAGTTTTCATGTCAATCATTATGTATTTTAACTATTATTCTTTAGGAATAGGCCTTCAGGATTTAGTTCAAATAATTAATGTTCAATTAATACCCTAAATTAATGTAGGCAAAATTGCTGCCCTTAATTTCACCTCCCATAGTAAATCTCTAACTCCAACTAGGGTGGCTCTCATTACGTGCAATATCGTATTCGGGTCCGCGAATTATGGAAATGAACGGTCATTTGGCGAGCCTAATGAACAAAGTTAATTAAAAAGGCACAACACTCCGCGCATTGGACCAGTATCGTTCGGCGTTTCATTTTGTTGATATTGCCAATATGGGCTTAGGAATGATCAAAGCAAATTAACAAAATCATTTTATGAACGTAAATATAGCAAACCGAATGTTTGATTTCGATAAATTGGGCACAAAAAACGCCTTTATGTGTATGCTAATAATGAAGTAATTAATCCTAGAGTCGCCAGGAATTTTAAAGACCTTTGTTGTTCAGTTTTCGGTGATGGTCGCGTGCTGTATGCCGTGCGTGCTTTAGTAACGAAAACAAACCTTGCAGACCTTCCAAGTGAAATTTGGATAGTAAGTTTATATACATACAGGTTGGCCTGATAAGATATTAAAATTATAAAGTATGTATTAAAAAATATGTTATTCAGAATACGGATGACGACTAGGTTGAAAAACTATTATTCTAATTAGTCCGTCAGTTAGATTATCTAAAATTATTAGACACGTATTTTTTCCTTTTTCAATTTAACTAAAATTGACGAAGATAAAGAGCATCAAAGTTCCGGGGGTGGGGGCTTGTGACGTCACTCCTAGGTAAGAATTGTACCTAGGAGTGACATTATGCGAAACTTGAACGCACTGTATTTTTGTCATTTTTGATTTGACGAACAAAAGAAAAATACGTGTGCAATATTTTTGCATAATCTAAAAGACGGACTAAATTCATTTTTTCAGTCGTCTAGCCTATTCACTTAACTGTTTAGCAAATGTCTACTACCAGCACAATGGGAAATGTGATCATTTTTAGTCTATTTTCCCACGATTTCGGCATTATCTCATTAGCTTTGTCTCAGAAACCAGTTTTGAAGTGTCCTAAATTTATCGCTTGGTCGCAAAGATGGCGTATCTTTACATATCCCAATAGATTCTAATGTTAGCCGCAAAATCTGAAAGGTAATCATAATTGGCCGTACTTTTGATTCTCGAGGCTAACATTGACATATATTTGACTTTGACTTTGGGAGTTTTTTTCTTGTGAAATTGTGTTTCATGTGAAATTGCTAGCCCTCAATATCATGTTTTTAAAACAATATTTTCTAATTTTAAAGTTAAATATAGTATGTCATTTTAATTATGTACTTAGGTAAGTATGCATATATTATTTCAACAAACAGTAGTAGCCATTAAGGTGACTATTTGATAGTCTCCTAACTATAAGAGTTTGTTTGCATCAGAATGTTTTAGTGCTATTTAGAGATAAATATGATACGCCAGTAACCTTACACGACATATTATCCTACCATATTTGTTTTGTGGGGTTCGTTACATTGAAGTTTTATTAAATTTATTAGCGTAGTTTTGTCGATTTGACTAAAATTGATATCCCGAAGGAGTACAAAGACGTTGACACAGAACATAGGACCGAGCAAGTAATATTGCGATCTTATTCTGACGCATAGCTTTGCTTTACTACTACTAGCGACTAGTGATAGCACTATTTACACTAACTACACTTTGTACGGAAACTTTGACTTACTTATTTATTTTTATCACTCTTAACCAAAATAACAATTCACGTTTTAAGTTATTATGCGATTTCATTTCTTGTAATTTATTTAAGAATCATTGCCGAGACGAGCATCACAGCTACTCTTAAACCAATTCCACTTATCAAGCTCCATCTTTTTCAACCGACTTCAATATTTCAAAAGGAGGAGGTTCTCAATTCGACTGATTTTTTTTTAATGGATGTTCACTCATAACTCCGTCATTACTGAACCAATTTGATTTTTTTTTTGTTTTCTGAAAGTAGACGGTTCCTGGTTGGTCCCGTTTTTTTCAAAATCCATTTCTGATGATGGGATCCATGAGGAACTGAGGGAACTACTCAAATTTGAAAGGCACATGCATGCTGATTTGGGTGATTTCTTAAGAAACTCGAGCATTTCTTTACGAAAATCATCAATTTGGTGGAGTGGACCTGATGATGAAGACCAGGGATGGCAAAGTGGAACTGCTTCGTAATTCTCAGGACTATGATCCGATTTTAAAAAATATTTTTTTGTCTTTATATAGATGGTTTCAGGATTGTCCCGTTTTTTTCAAAATCAATTTCTGATGATGGGATCCATGAGGAACTGAGGGAACTCCTCAAATTTGAAAGGCACATGCATGATGATTTGGGTAGTTTCTTAAGACACTCGAGCATTTCTTTACGAACATCATCAATTTGGTGGAGTGGACCTGATGATGAAGACCAGGGATGTCAAAGTGGAACTGCTTGGTAATTCCCAGGACTATCGTCCGATTTTAAAAAATTTTTTTTTTTCTGAAAATAGATGGTTTCAGATTTGTTCCGTTTTTTTCAAAATCAATTTCTGATGATGGGATCCATGAGGAACTGAGGGAACTCCTCAAATTTGAAAGGCACATGCATGATGATTTGGGTAGTTTCTTAAGACACTCGAGCATTTCTTTACGAACATCATCAATTTGGTGGAGTGGACCTGATGATGAAGACCAGGGATGGCAAAGTGGAACTGCTTGTTAATTCCCAGCTCTATCATCCGATTTGAGACATTCATCTTTTCTTTGTAAAGAAATACCTTCAAGATAGTCCTATTTGATTATAGTTCTATTTTGATGATGGGCTTCATGAGGGATTGAGAGAACTCCTCAAATTTTAACGGCACATGCATTCTGATTTGAGGGTTTCCTTAAGTAACTAAAACAGTGTTTTGGCGGAGCCAAAATTTTGATGAACTTGATCTGATGATGAAGACCAGGAACGCAAAGTGGAACTGGTTAATAAACCTAGCTCTACTTATTATCCTAGTTGTGACATTCATCTTTTTGATTTGATTTATATTCTGATGATGGAGTTCTAGAAGAATTCAGAGAACTCTTCAAATTTGAACGGCAGGTTAATTGTGATTAGAGGGTGTTCATAATTAGCTTAGGCATTTTCTTACTGTGGCCATCATTTTGCTGGAGTGGACCTGATGTTGATAATCAGGGATGGTATAATGAATATGCTCGTTAATTTACAGTCTGTCATCCAACTTAACACATTGTTATTTTGTTTGTTTAAAGGTCTACAAGGGAGTTCCGTTTGATTATACTTCAAATGTAATGATGGAAGCCCTAGGACATTAAGAAAGCTCCTCAATTTTCAATCGTACACGTGCGGTGTATTGGATATTTGTGAAACTAGCTAACTCAAACAAATTCTTAATTTCACTTTTACCGGGAACCAAATGAAGTCGGTTTTTTTTTCTTAAAAATTATTGTTGTATATTTAGATGATGCTGTTATAAAACTTTTGGCCAAAATCATAACTGTTATAAGAGCCCTATAGTAACTGAGATTTGATGTCATAATGAAAACATATTTTTGGATATAGGATTATTTTTCTGCTTGGATTGTCAACTATGATTGATCCGCATAAATACGTAATTAGGGTGAATGTAATCGTTATTATTTCTGTCCATGAAACTGTTTGAATGGGCGGAGGGTTGGCAATTTACATTTATTTGTATTACAGGTTTAATTAGCCGAGTGATTTCTATGCGATAATAACAACGGCTTGAAATCAAATAACGAGTGTTAATTAGTCAATGTGGTGGACGGAAATAAACAATTCTGTGAATGTACCTAATTAATTAGGTAGGTAACTACCTGGGGGGCTACAACGGGAAACCTCCTCGAGTGCCAGGGCTCTTCCCATTCTCCTTGATCCGGTTAATCCGGGAAAAAGGGAAGGGTTCCTGGACGGTGCTTCCTAGGGGCAACGGTAAGCGATCTCTTGGAAGATTACGAGGATTTCTTACTGGTGCTGCAAATATCCTGTCAGGGGGGGTTGGGGGGTTCCGTACAGAGAGTACTCTCATTGAGGGAGAGAACTTCTGAGTGTTGGCGTGAGGGGGCCTCCGGGTCTGCCGACGGGAATGCCGCTGTCCTGTATATAACTGCGGTCCCGTACCCTGTCTAGGCAGAGGGCCTATGATGACGGACCGGGGGTTGCCACTGCTGGCCGGCGCCGGCGTGGTGGCTGCGAGGATGACCACCTCTATATAAAAAATCGCAAAGGCAACCTGAGGGGGTGGAACCCGGGGTTTTTCCATCTCGCTCCCGGAGTGGAGGTTGTCATGAGGGACCAGCGCGTGGTGTCGCCCTGCACGCTACCTTCGGGCGGGGGAGCTTCGGCTCCAGGGGCTTCGGCCTCAAGGAGGGGACAGCTTCGGCTGTCGCAGCAGGCGGTGTTCGCGGTTGTGAGCCTAGGGCAATCCCGTGTCACCGTCACCAACGCTGCAAGATGGGCATACCGTGGATGGTTTAGTGGGTAGTGCGCAAGTGGGTCTAACGAAGCTAAATTTTAACGAGTTCTCATGTCTCCAGGGCGTGGCCAGACTCAGGCCAGAGACGCATTGTGATTGGCTAAAGCGCGCGGTAAGCGATCGTGTGACGCGGCGCTAGAGAGAAGTATAAGTCGAAAAACTGTTATCCATTGATATTTGATGCGCTCTGAATATTAATAAATACAGTAAAATCCCAGGACAACCAAATCAGTCGTGGTTAAAAATATTGCAGAAAACTATGTGTAACAATAGTTATAATCATGACCATATTAAGTATATTGACGTTAAACCCGTGTGTATGCGTTACGTATACGCATACGCATTGCCTTTCGCAGGGGCGCAAGGAACTTTGATAAAGTAACCACAAGATAATATTGTATTGCAGGTTCCAAACGTGGTGTGTAGTATGGGCCATTTTTGATTAATCAATTACCTCAAACCACGTTATATCTTCCAAGTAAATGAACTTTCAAACTTTAGAGTGTTATTTTAAAGTCAAAATTCTATGAAATAATGACATTTACTTAACACTTTCATAGTTCGTGCTATCAAAATCTAGGAAACTCAGGATAGACAGACCCTAATACTTTATAGATCTAGTTTCATTGAATGCAAACAACTATTTATGATTCAAGATCATTGCATAATGAGCCATCCTCCAGCTAACGTTAATAACACGTTGAAGAATATCCAAGCATCAAATTATCCAAGCGTTCTGAGCAGGTGTGAGGTGAAACAGAGAAGACCCGAAAGTATTTTAATTTCCGACATGTGTACAGAATGAGCCCTGCTATTTACTGTTAAGTACACACTTAACAGTAGCAGGACTCATCTGTATAAAGGTCGGAAATTATAATAGACCCTGGAGGGAAAGTGCCTTAAAACTCGTTTTACTCAAGGGGAACATAAAAAAACTGCTTTCAAAGTATTTTTGATTTTCGCTTGTCTCGCCTAGGAGTCGAATTCAATACAAATTAAAATAAAAACGTTATTTTATTACACTTGTCCATACAGTTAATGTCAATGGTAAATTTTCTCCCAGAAACATTTTAGTCTTACACTCGTCGGACAAAAAAACCTTAAAATTGAATAGATAAAACATAAGTCGTTTGTATTTTTACGCCTACTATGTATTTTAAAAACATTTTTCAATTTGTGTTAATGACATTATTTAGGTTGTTACCTGGAATCAGATAAATACAAATATTCAAAGATAAACCATAAATAAAGACGTCTCATCAAATATACCCATAAAAACAAAAATTTTGGAACATAAAACTTTAAAAAGTTTGGGTTTTAACATACTCGATGTAACCCTTGATTTTCTTTAAATGGATAACAAACACTACAATAATAAATAGATACAGATACAAAATAAATTTGTGTATTACACAAACCTACCGGAAACCGAAAATGTAATTTCTTATTTGAGTAAAATCAAGCCAATCATTTATCGACACACAGTGCACCGCTTCTCTAGTTCCCGGCAAGGCACAAGCGGCCGTACCAAGTAATAATCATGTGGTTGTGGATATCGCTAGCAATTCGATACATTGCGCGGCTGCTTAACAAATTGCATCGCGACAAAACTTGTTTGCTATTCTAAGCCGTCAATGTAAAACGCCTGTACAATTTATTACAGATCAGTTCAACCAATTAGTCCGGCAGAGTAAAATCATACGGTCTTGGATATATTTGTAAAAATGCATGATTTTATCAAGTAAAAACTAATGAAAAGAATACAATACATGTGGTACGTGACTCCTTAGTCCTTGAAGTTTTTGTTTTCATTCATATTTTTGCTGGTAACAACGTAGCAGTTCGGCATTTTATGAAAATATCGGAGCATATTTTACGATTGCGGCTAAGATGCAACTGGCTCGCGTCGAACAGTAATATGGCCATCTGGCCTCATCGCTGCGACGCGCGACACACCTCCGTTAGCTATCTATTCCTTTTTCTTTTATCTATGGTAGTGCGGGTCCGGACCTGCGAGTCCCACATACCCGTCCTAGTTCCCCGGCTAGGCGGTATGCCTAAATGCATTCCTCCACGTAAAAAAAAAGGTAGGTAACTACCTATTTGATTTCATGTAACAGAATTGAGGGATCTGATTTATAAATAAATACTTTACAATTGTAAAGCACGAATAAAATCGTTTATTAAATATAATAAATGTTCTGATTCATTTTTTTTAAGTAGTCACACTACTATATATAAATTATAAATTGAAAGAGATTTCATATACTAAAGAAAAAGTGACCAAGGTCCCCGGTGAGCAGGGCTGGGATCGAACCAGCGACCTCCTGCTTTCGCGGCAGATGCCCTAACCACTGGGCTACCCGATCACGGCCCAGCCCTGCTCACCGGGGACCTTGGTCACTTTTTCTTTAGTATATGACATCTCTTTAAATTTATATATAAATACTTATTAGTGTTTGCATAAATCTCGCCATAATCATTAACCAAGGGCGCCTGACCTCTAACCTAATTGCTAGCAGTTTGTACGATCTCAAAGTACATACTTTTTTGCTGGGAAGCCTAAGTATTACCTTAAAGCGATTTAAGTGTACTTTTGTTTGAAATTTAGCGGTATGTCTAACACCACAATGGTAAATTAACATCCTTTAAATCTGAAAAACCACCCCTTAATTAAGTACGAAATTACTCGCAAGTCACAATAGGATACATTACCTATATTACTCGTAGATTAGATACATTTCCATTACCTATATGTATACATAGATACTCTATTTAACAAATAGCAATTAATCCAAACTTAATTTGATTGATGGCTTCTCACGGCATTCATCAAATTAGGCGTTATTATTTATTATGTATCGAGATTGATCATCTATGAGGCTAATTGTTTGCATAATAATGGGTAGCCAAGAGAGGCAAGTGAAGAGTGATATTTGAAACAGTTACACAGTCAAGTGTAAAATATGTGTGCATGCTGCTTCCTCAAAAATATGTCCCATGGGTCTTTATCCGTCGACATAAGAGCTATGCGACATATTTCTGAGTTATAGTTAGGTTACTTATATAGGTAGGTATATATATAAGTATATTCTGAAGAACAAGCGTTTTACGGAGAGTGTATTACTAAAAAAGCGCCGGGGCGACTGAACAAAGCTCAAAAAAAAAACATAAAAACTAGAAAGCGGCTACGAATAAGTTCAGCATAATTTGCGAACTTTATTGAACTTTTTGCATAAGAGGGACGTTAACGCGCAGAATATAGGTTTAGCTAAAGCAAACTAGACCCAAACTAGTTTCTAAAAAGAAAGTGTACCTAATCATAATTTTCACTGCAGCATGTGTACCAGAAACTCTGTTACAAATCATATACATTTTGAAATTATTTATATTTTCGTTTAAGAGCGTTCTCGCCCTAGCGCGCTTCCCAAGTTTAGGTATTTCTCCGCATCGACCACGTGACCAGACGCGCGCAATGCTAGACATCGACGAGCGCCGCGCGTGCGACGGGTATAGTATAGCGCGCTCAAGCTGTGCATTTTACCTTGATACCTTAATCAGATAAACTTACGTTACTTTGATTAGTAATCATTGTTTACAGTATTTTGCGTAAAATTGAGTTTGCAGTTTATAACTTTGATACTTGTAGTCTTGTACTAACTGAATTTAGTACTATGTAATTAAAATTATTTTCCTATGTACTTATTTCCTTTGATAATAATAATCAACTTTCCTTAATAATACCTACTTATTTTGTTGCTATTTTATTACTGAGTTTCTATTAATAATAGTTTTCATTTCACGTTAACGTTCGATGGTATCAATTCTAATGAAGCGCCAAAAATATGTATACACTACCTTAATATTGAGAAAATAAGATTGTGTACGTATATCATAATATATTTCTGGTAGTACATTTTTATAGATGTTATTAGATTTGACTGTACAAATGCGCAAAGTTGTTGTCAAGCTCTCGTGTTAATATTGAGAATTGAGACCCGACCCGACCAAGCGAAAGCTTTAAAAATTTAAATCTTGAGAATCTTGGTTTTAAGGTATGAGAGTTAGACAAACTTTACTGCGAAGTGAAACACAACATTTCTCATCACATTAGTCAGGAAATTTTTAATGATCGTTATTTCCAAGTTAATTTCTATTTATTTTTATTTTTATATTATAAGTGCATATAGAACAAAACACTTAAATATTCCGAAATATTTTTTTCCGATTTTCATAATCCCAATTTTTATAATTCTGAATTTTTATAAATCCTATACATCAAATTTCCGTATTTCACATTCTCAATATTAAAAATCCGATAGCGACTTGAACGAATACAAAAAAATCCAATCTTTTATATTCCGAAAATAATTTATCCGAATTCAAAATTCCGAAAACATAATATTCTTTCGGAATTACGGTGGTTCGGTAACTTCGTAATTTTGGAGATTCGGAGTTATGGAAATCAGAAAAAAAACTCGCCAGCATTCGATGGGGCCAGGCGGCCTTGTTCCCGCGTAAGCTGTGGATCAGAGTTCGATCCTCGGCTTAAGCTTCCGATGTTGTTGATTTTTTTCTTTAGTTTTATGACATCTATTTCAATTTATAACATGACAATATGTTTATGGTCGTTGTTAATCCATAGTTGTCACCACCCACGTAGACAATGACAAACCATGATTAGCAAACTGGCTTCAACCTACAAAAAATACAGCAACTCAACGTGCCATGTTTTTTTTTTACCCATATAGAGGGATTTCGTAATAATAACATAGTGAACTCCCGTGAGTATTAGACATATTAATATACTTAGACCGGGTTACTCACGTTTATAGACGTGAGTAACCCGGTCTAAGTATATTAATAACATAGTGGTTCAGAACCTACTATGGTACATCACTACTCATAGCAATACTTACTTCAACATTATAAATGCGAAACATTACTTTTAAGCTTCCCAAGCTTTTGCCAAGTTCTCAAACACGGTAAGTATAGTGTAAACCGGTACTTAGTCTCCAGGTTTTAATTACCAGCTAGTCTACTTGTGTTCAACCAGACAATGCATTTGATTTCAAACATGGTACGTATAGTGTAGGCCGTTACATAGTTCCTGGCCTAGCCATCTAGTTACGTATCCAGGTCTTTGTCACCACCCGGTCTACGAGGGCTCACCAAGACAATGCATTTGAGCTCAAACACGGTGCATCTAAGGTAAGCCGTTACATAGTTCCTGACCCAATATTCTGGTTACGTTTCCAGGTCTTAATTACCAGCTGGTCTACTTGTGCTCAGCAAGACAATGCATTTAAGCTCAAACACGGTACGTATATTGTAAGCTGTTACATAGTTGCTGGGCCAAACTTCTGATTACGTCTCGAGATCTTTGTCACCAGCCGGTCTACGAGTGCTCACCAAGACAATGCATTTGAGCTCACACACGATGCATCTAAGGTAAGCCGTTACATAGTTCCTGACCCAATATTCTGGTTACGTTTCCAGGTCTTAATTACCAGCTGGTCTACTTGTGCTCAGCAAGACAATGCATTTAAGCTCAAACACGGTACGTATATTGTAAGCTGTTACATAGTTCCTGGCCCAAACTTCTGGTTACGTCTCCAGATCTTTGTCACCAGCCGGTCTACGAGTGCTCACCAAGACAATGCATTTGAGCTCAAACACGATGCATCTAAGGTAAACCGTTACATAGTTCCTGACCCAATATTCTGGTTACGTTTCCAGGTCTTAATGACCAGCTGGTCTACTTGTGCTCAGCAAGACAATGCATTTAAGCTAAAACACGGTGCGTATTGTGTAAGCCGTTACATAGTTCCTGACCTAGCCTTCTGGTTACGTATCCAGGTCTTTGACACCTGGTCTACAAGTGCCGCGACAAGTCTTATGTGAACGGTTACAGAATCAGCACTGTCTTCTGATTACATCACCTAGTCCTAATCAGCAATTACTAGCTGTTTTTAACGGCGGTTTCCAGGTCTTACCAACAACTTACTACGAAAACATCACGTCCTGGTCACCAGCTGATGATTATTAAAAAAAATAACTATAGCTAATATATAAACAACAATTAAATCATCAACACAAATAGAAATCGAACTTATCAAGTATCTTGATCGGTTGGTCGCGGTATCACGGTCTATCTTATCTTTTTAGATATGTCTTTCTCTTTTTAATCATCTCTTTCTCTTTCTCGCAAACTTCACTCGTAAAAAGAAGCCCCGCGGAGCAAAACGATACGTCTTTTTAGATATGTCTTTCTCTTTTTAATCATCTCTTTCTCTTTCTCGCAAACTTCACTCGTAAAAAGAAGGCCCGCGGAGCAAAGCGATACGTCCACTCTCTAGAAGGCATGGGGCCAGACTGACGAGCACGCGCCGCGCGCAATCTTATAAACGGGGTTTTGATAAAAAATCTAAATAAATATTATTTTGTTGTTTTTGACACTTTTTTTTATAAAATGGAGTAACCAACGAGTTATAGTCTCATAAAAATGACAATCTGAATCATTTACTGCGAAAGTATAATACTAAAACACGCCGTGAATTTTGCAAAAATTGCGTAGTTTTCATCAGTAAGTTTAGTTAAACAGAATCTGAAATTTACTAGTTTTGCACAATACAAAAGTTAGATAGTGTAATGTTCTTTCGTAAACCAGTTTTGTTTTGTATAAGATCATTACAGTGTAGGAATAGAGTGACGTATAAGACAACATGTTTCGGCAAATTTCAACAACGGCCGCGAAAGAATTGGCTAGAATTGCATATAATTATCTAAAACTTGTAAATGTAGACAATACAAAATTTGGCTTATGAGTTGTTTATTATGTACATATAAATATTTTGATCTAAAAGTCTAACAATCACATAGTACATCGAGCCCGAAAACCGCGTAAATCATTGATTTCGCGCTTTTGTGGTATAAACGCTCTTAAGTATTTATTTTCTTTCTTAGGTTAGGATTTTTACAATACGTTTATAAAAATAAAATACAAAACAACATACAAAAAACAATACAAAACAAATCCACATAAAATCCTAACCTAGCGTGCCGTTGGCAACAGGGCATGGCCCAGGCTGCCGGTGGTTAGGGCCGCAAAGAGAGGAACCTTCGGACTATGCGCGCAGTGTCCAGTATTACCGCCTGCATCTGACCCTTGATCCAACCACAACTTCGCAGCGAGAGCCTCTCGAGATGTTGGTCGAGACTCTTCACTATTATAAGACCGTTCGCCAAAACAACTATCGGTACAATGATCGCTGAATCAACTTCCCACATGACGGTTACCTCGTGGGCCAAGTCTAGGTACTTTAACTATAAAACTCTCGTGAGACTCGAACATATTAAATAATATTTAAAACGGGTCACTCACGTAATTTAGTCGATTTTCGCTCGACATGTTTCGTTCTTTACGAAGAACTATTAGGGCAATAGCCCGCAGTGTACGACTTGCCTCTGTCGCAGGTGGTCGCTCCTGATGAAGTTCTTCGTAAAGAACGAAACATGTCGAGCGAAAATCGACTAAATTACGTGAGTGACCCGTTTTAAATATTATTTAACAAGTCTAGGTACTTGCTGGACTTGTCCTTCCCGGCCTACACGAGGTTCTCGTCATGGGGGATGGTGATGTCGACGAGCATGGCCCGGCGCTGCGATCGATCTATCACAACGATATCAGGCCTATTGGCTACAAATAGTCCTGTCCGTGATGATAGATATAGAGCGTGGCACGACTATTTTGAAATTATTATTATTATGTATTATTATTTTATATTAGACAGGCAGCTGATGCTGATACGTCTTAATCATAGTTCACTATGCACTTTTATCTTATTTTTAGATTAGGAAGCGTTTTCCGTAGAATATCTACTAATCATAAAAGGAAAAATCGTCGTATTCGTCTTTTCTTAATGAGTTTTAAATACTGGTATTAAAACTCATTAAGAAAAGACGAATACCTGTTGGTGGATGACATGAGGATGACAAACCGAGATATTCACCAAATTACCTGATGCCTTTACTACTACTTAGTCTACTTACTTGCAAATATCCACCATTTCACAAAATACAACCAAATACCATAAAACTACACTTGGGATAATAGCAGCTGAACAAGCCAGCATCGACTGAGCAGCAAATCCGGAGTGCTAACGCTTGGCCAGCATCGCAGTTCATGCGAGCGAAAGAAGCGAGCATAAAGCTTTACAGAAGATTTGCGCTACGTTCGGCGTTTTTTTATTGAAACATTCCGACGTCGATTAACACTTTGTTGTAGATACAAATCAAAGGATACAAAGAGCGTGATTGGTCGGGAAGAACTTTATGAACGAGGCTTTGCAACGTGTTTATTTAAAGGTCTTGTGTACCTTAAAATAATGATTTTTTTTAATACTACGACGGTGACAAACTAGCATACGGCCCGCCTGACGGTAAGCGGTCACCGTAGTCTATGGACGCCTGCAACAACAGGGGTGTTACATGCGCGTTGCCGACCATTTAAAAAAAAGGAGGATTCATGACAGCTAAACAGACAGATTTGACCGCTAAACAGGCCAAGGGCTTTGCTCCGTGGGTCCTCAGCTGTCAACAGCGAATCCTCTTGGAGCTCTGGCGACCTTACTCACCAACAGAAACACAACACTATGAGTAGGGTCTAGTGTTATTTAACTGCGGTTTTCTGTAAGGTGGAGGTACTTCCCCAGATGGGCTCTGCTCCAGATTTGAGCGAGACGACATTCGTTGTGCTGTGCCCTACCACACTAAACGATATGCATCCGCTGTGCCCATACCTCTCTTAAAATATCAAAAAAACAACGTCTATGAGCTTTTAGGCTCGGGTATTACCTACCAATATTACCTAAATACACCGTAAAATTTGACGAGGGACCTTTCCGGAAATGGGAGATAGGTTAGCCTTAGCTCTATATTTTCTCCATAGAAACTATGTGAATTTCTGCAAAAGTTTCTAAATTATGGGCTTTTAAACATACATGTAAAAAACTACTTCGTTCCAAGCCTTACCGTTCCTAACCTAAGTTCAGGGTCAATGAACTTACTTGTAAACAATCTTTAGATATGTAGTTAATCTAATCAGGTGTTAAGTTTCGCCATCTATCCTATTCTTCCTTAGCCTCCTGACTACCCGCGTCCTATACGTAGTACATAGGCCCCAATGAAAATTTGACTCTTTGTCAATTTGACAGTTTAAATTTAAATTGGCAAATTTTGATATTCGGTCGTCAGGAGGTTAGGTATGCTGGCAACTTGGTAACTCGTTGCCAGATTTATGTAAGCGATTTCATTTGCACACTTGTTTAGTTTTTGTAATTTTTCAAATTTAAATAAAAGTAACCCCAATAAATATTGACAATCATTAAAAAGTACTCAATCATCATAAACAATAAAAGATTACCTATATCGTAACCGCCTTCATCATAAACACCCGTTTACTAAGAAAACTACAATTTGAACTTCGCGAGTTATACTGACATTAAACTAAGAAAACGGTTATTGTGATACAAATATGTGAGTTTTTAACAGTTTTTATATTCCCATATATATAAAGGCCCCATAATAATAATAAAAAATGTTACAGCTATTCGTAAGTAACGGTCCTACAAATAGTTATGTCAGATACCTAAACGGCAGCGCATACAATGAGTATGAAACTATGTCTTCTTAACTATTCGGCATAGGAGTAAGCCTGTCAATTGATACTCCGTCTGGTTTAAAATTGAAAGGTTTTTAAGTTTAATGTTAATAATAATGTTAAGTGTCACTAAATTGTTTTCGTATTTATAAATTGAATCTGTGCCTCGCTTGAGCAGGATTTTTGTCATGTAAAATTATTTTATATTATTATTACGGTTTAAAACTTGCATGAAAAATATGAAATACTTACTTAATAATTGCATTATTGCATACCTAACGAACCTCTTTACGTGGTAGAAAATCAACAAGAGGTTTCGTTTAACATCAAAGAGATATGTCATTCAGGCTTTGGTAAGAATGTGTTTTTATTGTCACATGATTATCATAAACATTAAATAAAAATGCCTTTATTAGCAGCTCGACATTATTTTAATATGCTCATATTATCCTGCAAGTACGAATTAAATTTAACAAAGAGTTTGGCAATCAACGGATTAACCGTTTTGGGCCGCAGGGGCCGCATCGCTGGCTAATCAATCCCGGATCTAACTTGCTTCGATTTCTTTCTGTAGGGATTTTTTAAAGATATGGTTTACAAAAGTGAACACGATACTGCAAACGAAATGAAAGTAAGGTTGGTTGCTGCCTCTCTGTGCACTGCATTGCTGGCGCTGACAGTCTCCTTCTTCTTCTTCTACCTAGCGTTATCCCGGCCCTTTCCTAATTCCTCTTCTCCACTTTGCACGATCCTGGGCGTCTTCCCTTATGAGCCCGTTTCCGCTTATGTCGGTAGTTTTTTTGGTCTTCCGCGAGGTCGGGGTCCGTCAAGGGCTAGGCTAAGGCATTTGTTTCGTATGTAGTCGGGTGGCTTGCGACAAACGTGGCCGAACCACCGAACGCAACATTCTTGCTGACGCTCTGCATCGGAAAAAGTATGAAGCACTAAACGCATGTCCACTGCAATACTCGAGAACAAGCTGCAGCGTTACAAGACACAGTGGAACATTTGAACACCTTATGTAAACATCGCGGTTAATATTATCAATAGGTAATAAAACTAATCGATAAAAGTTTAATGCCATTCATACAATAGTGTAATTACGCCAACGCTCGGATATACTCGTAAGCGTAAAAGCTCCGAGTTTTCCCGACGACGATTCCTTGATCTACCCGTGAAGTATACGAGAGTGTGTAGATGCAATAGGGTTGTCACCACAGTTAATTATATTTTTTTACTTAATTAATGTTTCACGCTATTACAAATCCACTGGCTATCAATAACACGATACAATGCTTCCAGGAAGGTCCTTAGTTTTCTTCCTCATTGTATATTGTAGCTGTTAGCCTCCATCCGCGTCTATGGCCACGTTGAAGTTTTGAAAATACTTGTAATCCCGTTTTCATCCCCTTATAGACTTGAATTACAAAAAAGTCCTGTCTTAGTTGAACAACAATGGAAGATAACGCTCGTGTTTCAAATGCTATTTATTATAATATGACTTATACATAATATATAGATTAACTACCTACTACTACATAGGTATAGTATCACAAATGTGTGTGCACTCTACAGTAAATATATACATGCAACACCAATAGCATATTAAAATTATTTTAATACGTTTATCTCTAGAGACCAGAACCATTTATGGAGCGGCATTATCTTGGTGATAGCTTTATGCCTACATAATTCATAATATTCTCACATACCTACACATTAAGCATCGCCTTCTTACGAAGGTATGTTTGACAAAGCCTGCACAAAGTAATTTAGCTTAATTAAATCTGTGAATTAAAACGTTGAGGAATTAATTCACCCTGGGCCAAATTTAATATATGGCAAAAGTATATTTTATTACAGCAGTTCGTTTTAATGTAGGTATATAAAAGCACCAACTTAAATAAATAGATAAGGTTTTTGTCATGGTTCAATAATTATGAAGTTACATTAGCAATGCCCGGGAAAGTTCGCGGAGTTGAGTTTGGAACTTTAAGTTGGAAGTAATAATTGGACAGTTCGCATGTATCTAAATGGGAAATTGGTATAGCTTCATTATAAACGACGACTTAGACAGTTATACGTATATTTCTTGCAATAAATTAGCGAATATGGAAAAGGGTTATTTACACACGTATAGGTATGTGTAATATAATGAGTACCTAAAGAATAAGATACACGTAGTATATCTTATTCTTTACGCATCGTCGCACGCTGCCATACTGTTAACTTTTAAACCTGTAAAACTCTCGTATACAAAATGTCTTAATCACACAACCAAAATATATGAAAAAGTCAACAAAAAACCCGTTCTGTAGTAAAAGTTGCCCAGTATGACTTAAACACATGTCAGAGGTTTTCAGTGGCTGGTGTTACACCGTGTATTGTAGCCATTGTAGGTATGTATACATTTTGCATCGGTATAAGGTATGCATGGGTACCTATGCAATGAATTTGATAAGTTCTAGGTCTGCTATTATCTACTGTTGCAAGAAAATGTCATTGTTGATTTTGAATCGAACATGGTGTATTAAATGTATTGTCTGTTCTAACATGAACTTCTATGGAATCGATTATTCTAGGACCGCACTAGTTGATGGAACCGTTTATTAGTTTCTACGTCGCCGCATTAAATAATTGTTTTTTTTTAAATTCGCGTGTACGAAATGTTATTATTGCGAGACTCACCATCATTGATGAATGGGTACATGACCCTCAACTCGGCCTCGTACTCGTGCAGGGAGACGGCGGAGACGGCGGCGGGCACGATGGGCGGCACGTAGTCGTCCTCCGGCGAACGCTCCGACCCGTAGCCCTGGTCGAAGCCCGGGTCCTGTAGCTTCCATACAGGCTCCGCGTCCGAGCCTGTTGACAATTGTTACAAATTCACTATGTTATGAGGTAACAGCTCATTAATTTCTTAATAAAACTAACTGTATTTGTTTTAGTAAATAGTTACAAATCAACAGTCATTTCATCACAGTCTTTGTTTATCTCTTCAGTGAAGAGCATAACTACAAATTGTTAAAACAATACGAATAACGAGTCAGCTGTATAATTAAACGTTGTGATATAATTGCTATATCACTAAATGTTTACTTTCAATTAAATCTTAAAGGAGTATATTGTCAATTTACAAAAAAAAAGTGCTTTATGATTTTACAGTTTATATAATAAATGGGCGGATTTTCATTTTGTTGTAGTTTTTTTTCCCGTCAGATTTAATTGAAATTTGGTAAGTAGGAAGAGTTCCTTATCCTCTTCAAGATAGGCCCAATTTCCCAGTATGTCCCAAAAATTTTTCCACTGAGTTTCGAAATCGTATGGGATTTTCGTAACTCAGTGGGAAATTTAGTACAAAATTTTTGTCGCACATTTAGACTTCGTATCTATCTAGCCTAAAATAAGGAACTCTACCTGCCCACAAAAAAATTCGCAAAAAAAAAAACGACAACGAAATAAAAATATTCCCAAATAGCTGTGACACCTGTTATACCAAACGCCTTCTGCGAGTAGGCGAGTTTGCTACGTGTAGAGGTACCTCAAATACGCGGTTAGAAACTGTTACAGCCACTGTGATTCTGTTGCCAGTCGGAAGAAGGACAGATATCATCGTTGAAAGATCTAGCCTACGGTTACGCTACGCGTTACACACAGGTATGATACGCGGTACGTAGTTAGGTACTGGTATCAAATGGTGTTGATAGTGGGCAAAAACTTTAAACGAAATTGCGGACCAATATCCGATCATTTTACAGTTTTTTTTAATCTTAAAACTCTTCTTTCATACGTAAGTGCGTATGTATATCTAATTGCTATAAATATTATTAACTAAAGTTATAAAAACCCTTGGCTTGCGACCAACTGGTTTTATTCAACTCTCGTTTGTAATATTGGTCTTACCCCCTACGTTGCACAGTGTACAATGGTGAGCGAGGTCACATATAGGTACATATGTATTTAGTTAAATACATGACTCAGAAATTTCGGTGCCTATTAGCCTCACATGCTAACAAATGGCGACGGAACACAGCGTACACTGCCAAAGTAAAACATCGGTTTGCGTGCCTGTACTTGGTTGCCCCACAGAATACCTACAACGATGCTCTTTCACTGATATATATTGCTAACTAGCTTTTGGAACAGGATTTATGAAAATATGTAGATTAAGTACATACGTATTAAACGAACCGTGCTCTAGCTAACTCAGGACGACAATTCTGCGAAGAGACGGAATTAATTTGTTATGTTAGGTTCCTTTAAGTAAATGTGATAATTGCGTAGAAGCGTAGAAGTGGTAGAACGTATTAGTTTAGTGGGGCCTCAAGCTTGCACACAAGCTAGTTAAGTAATTACGTGTTACTGCTAAAGTATGTTACGTTTGAACTTTTTCCCTTAAGATGTGAAATAACATATTAACATATAGGCAGCATCTTTTGCATTACGAAGCATATAATTTTCTCAGCGGTAATTCAAGTATGTAGGTAGATAAAACCAATTTGTTTTCAACCGACTTCATAATTTCAAAAGGAGAAGGTTCTCAATTCGTGTGTTTTTTCATTATTATTTTTAATGTTTGTTACCTCAGAAATCCGTCGTTACTGAAGGCCTAGTATAAAAGTTGTACGACATTAACTCCTCAACCGCGTTAGCGTATCGAGGGGTCAAGATATGAAAGTTGCCGGATGATTTAAATAAAAGGCAAACATAATTTGAACTCCCGATACGCTAACGCGGTCGAGGAGTTAATGTCGTACAATTTTTATACTAGGCCTTCAGAACCGATTTAATAGTACATTACTGCAGAGGCCGTGAAGTAAGAGATTGCAGGACGAGTTTGTTGTAGACGGATTAAACAAGTCCTGCAATATCTCTTCCGGCCGACGCTTGTATAGTGCTTTTCTCAAACATTGTGAGGAAATATAAAAAAAAAAATAACTACTAGGTAAATAGTTAATAAGGAAAAAATGTTTAATTTGCCACCTTTTTATTTTTTAAAGATGCCATTTGAATGAGCTATTTGAGCAATACGGATATTGAGATATTATAGAAGATTGACTGTGGTTAAACTTTTAAAATTTTAACAGTACTTAATAGAACAGTTACCTGAATTGCCTATTACCTGGGTTGCCTGAATTCGTGGCTGAGTACAAATAAACAGCATCAACTTTATGTCGTTGTATTTAGGGATCACAAATGGTCAGTTAAAAGTGGTGGCGGGTACGTAGAGTTGACAATCTGCAGCAGAGTACGCAGTCGCACACTGGGTTGTTTTCACTAGACGGTGACGTCACGCTGCGCCGCGGGTCAAGGCCGGGAGGGACCGTTTTCATAGCATGATGCCTCCAAAGATCTCTCAAGAGATAAAATTAAAAGTAAAATAGTACCTATTAACATTGAAGCAATTGTTTTAGTAAGTTAGCTTAGGGCTATTCGACTCCTAGCATTTTCTTATTGGCTTATGCCACGGCTCAAAGAGCCTGGGGTCCGCTTTAGCTACATAATCCTAAGATTTGGCGAAGACGCCAGTTTTACGAAAGAGAATGCCACCTGACTTCCCACCCAGTGGGTAAACTAGGCCATATTGACATATTGCGATTGGTAAATTTCAAATGATATTTCGTAGGAACGACGAAGGTAGTTTCGTAGGTGCGACATTCGGATTGGAAGTCCTACGTTCTTACCGTTGGGCTTCCAACGCTCTCTTAAGAAAAAGAAAAGAAAATGTACGGCTAATTGAAAAGTTGCCTTAATACTATTATTAATAAGAACTTAGCTAGCGCGGTTCAAAGTTGAGAAGAGACTCCTACCATAAAGAACCAAAAACACGCTCGATGGAGGTGCCATTTAAAAATAAAACTAGATCTTTAATGTTAAGTTTCAGACATGGAATAGTAGTTTATGCGACAGTGATATAATAAGGGTGCTTAAAACTTTAGGGTGGCCGTTACAAAACGAGACGAAGTCGAGTTTTGTAATAATAGACCCGAGAGTTTTAAGAACCAATTATGAGCTGTTGCATACGCTAGTTTTTCTACAACAGCTAAAATAGCATAAAAAGCAAAATCTAGAAACGTGGCAGAATAGGGAAGATGTTGTGCTCACTATAGAAATTAAAAAAAAACCAACAGTGCTCTTATTGTATGAAAATCCAAAGGAGCAGTGTTCTTATGGAATACCATAGACAACGTTATAATTTATACTTTTCAACCGACTTCAATATTTCAAAAGGAGGAGGTTCTCAATTCGACTGATTTTTTTTTTTTTTTTTTTTAATGGATGTTCACTCGTAACTCCGTCATTACTGAACCGATTTGAATTTTTTTTTTGTTTTCTAAAAGTAGACGGTTTCTGGTTGGTCCCGTTTTTTTCAAAATCCATTTCTGATGATGGGATCCATGAGGAACTGAGGGAACTCCTCAAATTTGAAAGGCACATGCATGCTGATTTGGGTGATTTCTTAAGAAACTCGAGCATTTCTTTACGAAAATCATCAATTTGGTGGAGTGGACCTGATGATGAAGACCAGGGATGGCAAAGTGGAACTGCTTCGTAATTCTCAGGACTATGATCCGATTTTAAAAAATATTTTTTTGTCTGTATATAGGTGGTTTCAGGATTGTCCCGTTTTTTTCAAAATCAATTTCTGATGATGGGATCCATGAGGAACTGAGGGAACTCCTCAAATTTGAAAGGCACATGCATGCTGATTTGGGTGATTTCTTAAGTAACTCGAGCATTTCTTTACGAACATCATCAATTTGGTGGAGTGGACCTGATGATGAAGACCAGGGATGTCAAAGTGGAACTGCTTGGTAATTCCCAGGACTATCGTCCGATTTTAAAAAATATTTTTTTTTCTGAAAATAGATGGTTCCAGATTTGTTCCGTTTTTTTTCAAAATCAATTTCTGATGATGGGATCCATGAGGAACTGAGGGAACTCCTCAAATTTGAAAGGCACATGCATGATGATTTGGGTAGTTTCTTAAGACACTCGAGCATTTCTTTACGAACATCATCAATTTGGTGGAGTGGACCTGATGATGAAGACCAGGGATGGCAAAGTGGAACTGCTTGTTAATTCCCAGCTCTATCATCCGATTTGAGACATTCATCTTTTCTTTGTAAAGAAATACCTTCAAGATAGTCCTATTTGATTATAGTTCTATTTTGATGATGGGCTTCATGAGGGATTGAGAGAACTCCTCAAATTTTAACGGCACATGCATTCTGATTTGAGGGTTTCCTTAAGTAACTAAAACAGTGTTTTGGCGGAGCCAAAATTTTGATGAACTTGATCTGATGATGAAGACCAGGGATCGCAAAGTGGAACTGGTTAATAAACCTAGCTCTACTTATTATCCTAGTTGTGACATTCATCTTTTTGATTTGATTTATATTCTGATGATGGAGTTCTAGAAGAATTCAGAGAACTCTTCAAATTTGAACGGCAGGTTAATTGTGATTAGAGGGTGTTCATAATTAGCTTAGGCATTTTCTTACTGTGGCCATCATTTTGCTGGAGTGGACCTGATGTTGATAATCAGGGATGGCATAATGAATATGCTCGTTAATTTACAGTCTGTCATCCAATTTAACACATTGTTATTTTGTTTGTTTAAAGGTCTACAAGGGAGTTCCGTTTGATTATACTTCAAATGTAATGATGGAAGCCCTAGGACATTAAGAAAGCTCCTCAATTTTCAATCGTACACGTGCGGTGTATTGGATATTTGTGAAGTAAACTGGCTAACTCAAACAAATTCTTAATTTCACTTTTACCGGGAACCAAATGAAGTCGGGTTTTTTTTCTTAAAAATTATTGAATATCGCTGTCAGTCATCTAATTGACAGATAGAAGTCCTGGAGTAGAAAAAAGTCTAGCCTAGTCGGTAGTGACTCTGCCTACGAAGCAGGAGGCCTTGGGTTCGAATCCTAGTCAGGGCATTTACTTGTGTGTTTAATTGTTTATCACAAATATTTGTTCCCGAGTTATAGATGTTTTCTATGTATTTAAGTATTTATATGTATCTATCTATTATATATATCGTCGTCTAGTACCCACAACACAAGCCTTATTGAGCTTACTGTGGGACTAGGTCGATTTGTGTCGATTGTCCTATAATATTAATTAATTTATTTATTTATTCTTAGGATGTTTAGACTAATAAGAACAATTGTCATGTTTTTATTCAATTCAAACCAAACTCGTTCAATCCGCGTATTTTAAAGAACCAACCACCGCAACTATAATATTTTATGTAAAGGAAGCAGACTAAGCTCACTAATACTCGTTGAATATATTATCATTATATCTCCCCAAAGCTTTTTATAAGGAAATTGTGGATTGTTCCCATCATCCATCCGATTTGTCTTCCATGATCAGTTAAGGAATGGGGCGAGTGTAAGTCCATTATTAATCCCAATGGAGCGGTCAGGGGCGTAGCCCGACGTTGATGTATCGCCGGGAAATGCATTCAAAATAACCTTAGCTTAAGATTAAAAAAAAAGATATGAATTAGGTAAGTATAAATGCCCCAAAACATAAATTATAATGATTTAGTTATAGTTTTTCTTCTATAATTTTCTTCTATGTGTGTTACAAGAGGGATATTTTTATTTTTGTTAGTAGGTAGGTATAGTATAGTATATATGTTGGATTAAATACATATAAAATGTGTAGGTACGTGCAGACGAATGTATTTGAACAAAAAAAAGACGAGCAGATAAATGACCCTGAAAGCATTTTGAATAAGTACTACTACGGTACTAATGAAAAAGTGAAAACCTACACAGAACATAATTTAAATAATAGTTTTAAAAACTAAAAAACACGCTTTTAGCACGCACTAAAAATTACAAAAAAATTGCCTGTCCGCCATCTTGGGGAGGCCGCCATATTGGATTTGTAATGACGTTTCTTAGCTAGTCATGTATTGTCATCAGAACTCAGAGCGTGTGCAAAATTTCATCATAATAGGAGGCCGGGAAGTGGGTCAAATTAAGATTCCAAGATTTTCTTACATACATAGTTACAATTGAAGCTAATATAAAAGCGTGTTAAAAAAAAGAGTATTTTTTGCTCCAGAATTGCATTGCAGTGATCACAAGCCGTTGATGTCTCTGTATTCAACACATTGTAAACTTATGTATTTAGTGGGTAAAGTAATCAGTATCTTGTTCTTTCTAGCGTTTTCCCGGCTTATGCCACCGCTCAGGGAGCCTCGGGTCCGCTTTGGAAACTAATCCCAAGATTAGACGTAGGCGCTAGTATTTCGAATGCGACTACCATCTGACCTTCCTACCCAGAGGGTAAACATAAGTTCCGAAAACTCATTGGTACGAGCCGGCGAGCCGGCAGGATTTGAACCCGAGACCTTCGGATTGGAAGTCTCACGTCATACCGCTGGGCCACCAACACTCTCCAATATTTACTACATAGTATAATATATTAGGTTTATACCTATTTTATGTTTACGAAAATGTCAAATGGAATGAGATAGAAATGTCTTTTGTGCGCTTGGTTTATTTCAGTTACCTATTTGAGTAAAATTTAAGAAACTCGCTTCTTCCATCTCGTAATGGCTTAAAGAATTTGAAGTGTTCTTTCCGCGCCATAAATTTTATGATGGGTGTTGCAAATTGAGAATCTTATTTACAAGCATCAATCAGACACTGTTATAATTGCTATTAGACAGATTGTTAGATTTAACTAGCAGAGAGTAGTAGCTCGCAAAGATGAATTCTAAATACATAGTACTTATCACGATTAAACAACAATTAAACTACCTCAGTCCTATAAATAGTCAATAGCATTGGTTCAGGTGTTCAACTAAAGCCTACTTTCCAGTTTTGATTCAGACCATCTATCTATCTATTGCCACATTTCCGAGTAGTAGCGTGAAAAAAAATATCTTAAACTAAGTCAAAGAAAAAAAACGGCCAAGTGCGAGTCAGACTCGCCTACCGAGGGTTTCGTACATCATAAAAATGATTTAAAATCCCCCCCTTCCCCTTTGTTTATCCCTTAGGGGATGAATTTCGGAAAACGCGGAATATGGTTTTCTTATATATTATCAGAAAGTCTATAATAGTACATTTCGATGCTAGTGCGGAAAGTATGTCATTACTTCACGAGTCCCGAGGTATCTTGCCACGAGCCGTAGGCGAGTGGCAATACTCGGGACAAGTGAAAAATGACATATCCGCACGTGAATCGAACGACGTTTTTCAATACTGATGCGAAAAAAATTAAAATACATAAGAACGAATTTAAAGTTTTTTTATTATTTCCGTGATACGATTGTAATACAGTTGATATATTAAGAACATCTTCAAAATGTTTATCTTATCTTCTTTACTTTCTCATTTTCAATCTCATAATAATTATTTCTCATAAACAAAATAATAAATAGCATGTGACAAATCGTATCGTCATGTCTTAGAGGCCCTTCGAACATGTTTACCTGATTGAAAAACGCCTCTACTTTGACTGACGTTTCGTAGGCTCTGTTCCGTTTCATACACACAGATTTATAAGAACTGTTTTCAATGTTAATATTTTTAAGGAATGATCATTAGTATGATGAAGAAGTAATTATTTAAATATGAAATATCAATATCTTTAATATTATTGCGTTAATAGTAGGTATTTAGTTTTATTATGGCTCGGTAAAGTTAACGAACAATAATACTCTTCGGTAAGCAGTCCTGAATTGGAACACAACTAAATTTAAAAAGATTGGAAAAGTAAAAAGCACTAGTTCGCAAAAACAAACTTTGCGCACGCAAAACAGCCAAAAAAAGGGCACTTTTTGAGCAACTGTATTGAAAACGAAGTTTCCAAGTCTGCAACCTCATAAATTATTCACACCTCATATAAACTTTTAACCCCTTTTTTATTGCTTAGGGGATGAATTTCGTAAAACGCTAAATACACTTTTCTTGTTTGGTATCAGAGTCTATAAACGAAGTTTTAAGTCTGTAACTTAAAAAAATATTCACATCTCATACTAACTTTTAGTTCCTTTTTTATCCCTTAGGGTATGAATTTCGAAAGACATTAAATACTTATACTTTTCTTGTGTAGTATCAAAGAGTCTGAAGTTTTGAATCTGCAACCTGAATAATTTATTTAATTATTTAAGCTTTATTGCACAATAAAAAAAAAGTACAAATGGCGGACTTAATGCCTTGAGGCATTCTCTACCAGTCAACCATTGGATAAAATAGAAACTTGTATTTGGTGCAGGATCGTAAACATCGAGAAGAGATAGGAAACACAAATCAACAATAATACATTGCTTTAATAATTGTATAAACATACACATATAAATATAAATATACCTACATACATACATATACATAAATAAATAATGTACCCAAGTATAAGTATGCAGAACATCTATCAAATAAGCTAATAATAATGATTCACACCTCCACGCACTTCCGAGATAAAGGGTCTTGACGGACAGATGGACGGACAGACGGACGGACAACAAAGTGATCCTATAAGGGTTCCGTTTTTTCTTTTTGAGGTACGGAACCCTAAAAATATTTCACTGTTTTAGCTTCTTCCTAGCGGTTTCCTAGCTATTTAATGTCACGGCTCAGGGAGCCTGGGTCCACCTTGGCAACTAATCCCAAGATCTGGCGTAGGCGTCAGTTTTACGAAAGCGACTGCCATCTTACATTCCAACTCAAAGGATAAACTAAGCCTTATTGCGATTAGTTCGGTTTCCTTACGATGTTTTCCTTCACCGAAAAGCGATTTATTTATTTCACTGTTTTAGCGACAGGATATTTATACGAAATTCCATTCCTGTACCGTTCTACGCCTTGTAAAACATGTTTTGAATTAGAACAATGCAAACAGACAATTACTAAAGACGCTGCCACACACACGGTCAGCATGATAGACAAACTCAATCCGGGGAATTCAAATATATCTGCCATCCGCTTAAATCTATACCATGCTTTTACTTAAGAAAGAATTACAAAAACCAGTTGTTCGAGATTGTCAAGATTTTAACCGTTCATATTTGTGGTACAAATAATTCGAACGAATTTTAGCAAATTGGCCTATTCATTTTGCTGAATTTCGTAATAACCTCAAAAATTTCATCGAATGGCTTTCGTACTAATAGAAAGTTTGAATGTGATACTTCACCTAAAGTGCTTTTTCCCAGCGATGACGCTTATGACAGCCAACTAGTAAAGTAATAGATTTTTCTGAATTAGAAGCTTTTCCCGAAACTACGATCATTTATTAATATGTAACACCCCTGGAGTTGCAGGCGTCCATAGGCTACGGTGACCGCTTACCATCAGGCGGGCCGTATGCTTGTTTGTCACCGTCGTAGTATAAAAAAAAAAAAAATTAAAAAACATCTATTCAAGAAAGAGGTTTAGCTTTCAGCTATAGAAATGAGATGGTGAAAAGCTTCTCGAGATAATTCACGCCCAGAGTGCAACAGCGGCAGATTAAAACGTTGAAAAGGTAGTGAAAGACGGCGACGGCTGACGAAAGTGTCTGTTGTGTTCAATATTATGGACTCAAATACATTTTGAAACAAACTGGAATTTCGTGATGAAAATATTTATACGTAGCAAAACAGTTCTTTATGTTTATAAATAACATACGAGCTGTAAAAATTTGTTGTTAAACGGGTATATTTTGTTCCTTAGTATTCCTTAGTAGTATTATTGGGTTCCTTAGTTAACCGTTCGTCAGAATAAGTGAACCTGAAGGGGTTTTTATTTTAGTAGATACTATGACCATACAGCGTAGTATATCTTCGCAGCACTCTACGATTCATATACAGTCTAAATATGACTTGTGAAAAAAATCCCTATTTTTTTTTCACTGTACCGTGTCTTGTACTATGAAGTTGTACGTTCATACATTTATTTGGGATCTTTGGTCTCAAATAAAGGAGGCTCGGAAGATGAAATCAAGCGACGATATAACTACGAGTAGGTCCACACTAGAAAAACTATCTAAGATCTGGAAAGACCGTAATATAAAGATAGCAACAAAAACTCGCCTTGTAAGATCCTTAGTATTTTCAGTATTGCTCTACGGTGCTGAAATGTGGACAGTTAAAGAGAGAGAACGGAAGCGCATTGATGCTTTGGAAATGTGGTGCTGGAGAAGTATGTTACGAATTTCATGGACTCAACGCTGCACTAATGTTTCCTTTCTGCAGCAGATCAAGGTAAAACAGAGACTCTCGGCACTCATTCACTCTCGAATACTGAGTTACTTTTGCCACGTCATGCGCAAAGAGGACGACGCTTTGGAGAGACTTGTTGTCCAGGGTAGAGAAAATGGCTCACGTTCTACGGGACGCTCCCCTTTGCGATGGACGGACCAAGTAAAAGCCCTCACGGAAGCACCCCTAAACCTGTGCGTGCGAAATGCCCCGGCAAGGGAGAAATGGCGGGAGACAGTGAAAAGGGCTGTTTAGTGTTTAACGACCTCTTTGACCATGACTACTGTGCCAAAGAGTATACGACTAGGAAAAAGAGATTCTTTTTTAAATACCTATCCAACGATACCTCACACTTTAGGGTTGAAACGAAAAAAAATCAGCACCCCCCATTACAATATTTAAACATTTACATTAAAATATTTTTATTCGACTTTGTTGGAATTATTGATATGTGTATTCATACCAAATTACAGCTTTCTATTAATAACGGTCAATAAGCTAAGCCGCAGACGAACGGACATACGGACATGGCGAAACTGCAAGGGTTCCTAGTTGACTACGGAACCCTAAAAATGTAAAAGAAGATTGATCAACGTGGATCTCTACGGCACGTTTTCATATAGTTAAAGTTTTTACTACTATATATTACAGTATGCAGGTAGGTACCTATACTCGTACGAGTATTGCTTATTTTGTAGATACACAATAAAAGTTTGTTAGTCACCATTACGTATGGATGGCAGAGATAAAATCCAAGATTCTAATTAATGGCAACAAAAATAATTTTTAACTGCCTTTTCAAAGTATGTTCTAAAATATTGCCAAATGAGACATGTAAGCGAACATTATCTCAGCGATGCCTCCAACGGAATGTTAATAACAAAGCAACATACGGGCGTAATCCATCTTGTGAGAATCCGGTAATTACCTGAGTAATGTGCAAACATATTGGGCTGAGTTAATTAAAATCAAACAAGAGTTTCTGATGACGTACAAGTGGAAGCAATTAGAAGACTTTACGACTATAAAGATACTTTTGTCTTAAAAGGTAATAGGAGCAAGTACTGGCTTCATACAAATACTTGCATTTTGACCTAGGTCGTAGTCCTCTATTTCCTCCTACACAATTAAACTATTACGGCGAATCACAGAAGACTGTGGTAACTGAAAATGAAACTTTTTATATGGAGCGAGCACCTGCTTCTATTTCCTCTTAATCTTCTACTAAACGAAAGGTTCCCAATAATTTGCATCGAGTAACTTTGCAATGGACAGTATGGATCACTACGAATTATGACATACGTAATTCAGATACGACTACACATTTCATAGCCAATGTTGCAAGTTTTATGGAGCGTGTAAGTATTGGAGCGACGGGGAATCGATGGTACGATATTCTATTTTTAGCCAGACGTTTATAGACGATGCTTTTACAAACTGACGTCACCTTAATGGCTTGATGTTTCTTCAAGGATAGACACGATACTCTTAACGCCTTTGCAGAACATAAAGTCAGGAATTGGGTCAACGAGCTTTGGTAAATAAGTAGTGATGAGTGGCATGTTAAGATGACACACTTTTTGCGATAAGCTTTATAGAGGTACACATATTTAGCACAGATATACTTAAAGGTATATGATAAGGTAACATAAAGCTATTTTTGATTCTCTTTTTGATTTATGGTTGGATTTTAACTTCACTTAGATAATGCATAAATCCAAAATGATCTTGGGTTGTGCATAGGGCTTGCAATCCGGATATCCGAGTATTCGTTTTATTCGAATATCCGTTAAATTTACTATCCGGATTTAAACTCAGTTTATATCCGGATAATACGAATAATCCGAATAATGCACTTTATGTATGGATTTATGTCCGCATTGTTATTAAAAGTTTAAAAAAGAGTCCATATATAGAATTTAGATGACGTTAACGTTAGATTTTTTATTTGGATACACTTTTAACTTGCATAAGTACAAATTCTGCAACCATCAGAATCGGAACCAAGAATTGAGAGCTCATCACAACAAGCCGACATAGTACTAAGCACCAACATCTCCAAAGGATCAGCTGCAGAGCGCAAAGTCTTTATCTACATATACACAGCCTTCTAGATATATTTGGAAACCTAAATCAACGCCAGAAATGGCTTATTTTGATAGCTGTGGAATAAGAGTCGATAACCTCCAGCTCCAACGGGTATAGGATGTACTTTTGACTACCCCCCCACGAGTCCCCACGAGTGTCGAAACTGAGAGGATATAGTCTGACAACCTCAATCTGACAGTAGAATATGTATTTAATTTGTATGCCTCCAGTGCAGTGCAGGATACTTTTGCAACCATCTACGGACATCGTTAATAGCTGATTGCATAGAAGCATTAAGATTCTTACTTTTAGCATTTGACATTTGAGATTGACAGTTCATGTTTAATTTTTAAATACCGATTACATATTATGTTTATCTGTTTAACTACGAGATGCATCTAATAATTTTTGAACTTGTTGCAAAGCGAATTTGGTTTGTATATATATATATATATTTTTTTTTTTAATAAATAAATATTATGGGACAATCTTACACAAATCGACCTAGTCCCACGGTAAGCTCAATAAGGCTTGTGCTGTGGGTACTCGGCGACGACTTATATAATAGACAGATACATATAAATACTTAAATACATAGAAAACATCCATAACTCAGGAACAAATATTCGTGATAAACACACAAATAAATGCCCTGACCAGGATTCGAACCCGGGACCTCCTGCTTCGTAGGCAGGGTCACTACCAACTAGGCTCGAAGGCCGTCGAATATGTATACTCAGTATACTTTCTTAAATCCTAATTGTATTACTTTGTTAACGGCCGCCTAGGTAGTGACCCTGCCTACAAGTAGTTCCCGTGTTTGAATCGAATCCCGGTTAGGCCATTTTTTGTGTTTTTATCACGATAATTAGTTTTTGAGTTATAGATGTTTTCTCAGATGGTGATGTAGATGTTTTGTCTGAGCAATTTAAGCTTTTATATCTATCTATATATTATGTAAACTCAAACGTCGCGACGCGTCGTCCAGTAATCATAACACAAGCCTTAATGAACTAGCTGTGGGACTAGGACGATTTGTGTATAATTGTCCCATAATACTTATTACATTTTTAGCATTATATGTATAGAAAGCTTTATGTTCAGCGTCAGTAAATGACGGTAAACATTGTTTATTGGTCTGTGATTATTTTTTTTGTTATGATTCATGTTTTTTTAGTAGTCACACTACTATATATAAATCGAAAGAGATGTTCTAGTTGAAAATAATTTGTAAAGATTATCTAGAAGGACAGCACTAGATGTAAGTCTGAGCCGTAAGATGGCGGTCGGCGGACCGCACCTTAAGCGTTTGAAAAATAAGAAAGGATTGCATATACTTAGAAAATTTCGGCCTCTGGTCGCCGTGGTCGGGTAGCCTAGTGGTTAGGGCGTCTGCCGCGAAAGCAGGAGGTTGCTGGTTCGATCCCAGCCCTGGGCACTGGGGGCCTTGGTCACTTTTTCTGTAGTATATGACATCTCTTTCAATTTATAATATTATTTTCGGTTTTGTTACTAACATTATAAGTATTTCTATGCAAAAATGAAAATATTCGATTTGTATTCGTTTTATTCGGATATCCGGATAGTGAAATAATAAATATTCGAAATATCCGGATAGCAAAATTGGACGGATATTGCAAGCCCTAGTTGTGCACTCTTTTCTCACCGGTTTCAATTTCGTTGCAATATTTTATTAGTACCTAAAGTTTCGAAATTATAGTGGGTTTCTTTAAAAAATAAAGGCACGATATCGTCTCAACATTGTAAAATTCGTTTACGTATTGAGCTCAATCGGCCAGAGAAGTTGCGCCCCGAGGGTGGCATCGGTCGGACACTTTGTACTTCAAAATAACAATAGTTTTCAGTGCACCTATTTTTAAAATTCGGTTTTGATTTTGTTGGTGACTTTCAATCAAATTGTCTGGCGCAAAAATGGTAACGCAAAATATTTTGGTGAAATTATTGTTGAAAGGTCATTTTAAGTAATATAACTAATTTATTTTAAATTTAAATTTAATTTAGCCTTAAGCCAATTGTCACTAACAAACTATGAATCGCACAGGTCTGAAATAAAGCATTTTTATTTTTATTTTTTTTTATTTTATTGGTATTTAAAATTTAGTCACTATAGGATGTATAGTTAAATGAGGTACGCCAATAATAAAGAAATATGAAGCTAAAATATTTTAAACTAAATATTAAAAAATATGATGATTTTTCGAACTGAAAGATACTCTGATAAAATTGTAAGTACCCAAGTAGATGCTAGAACATCAAACGAAGTATTGTTGATATTTCCTTATTCAAAGCTTACTCTTCTGAGCTCCACATAAAATTGTCGGTAAGCCATAACCCTAGTAATAGTCGGTTAGCTTGAATCTCAATTCTTTCAGCCAAATAAAAACGTGTCTACATTTTCATCAACTGCGGGCGTAAAAAGAACAGCGAGCCGCTATGATCGATAGCCAAGACATTAGGGGTTTCGCACAAGGTGCTCCGCCGTACGGCCACACCTATTAAAAACCTATTTGCGAGCCGGACAGGGAATATGTAATTGCAAGAATACTAGTTTACAATGCGCCAATGCGCTGTTGGGAATTTATATCTACAGGTTCTATTTTTAAGTAATAAGTAAATTATTACTTATATATAGCTACATAATAACTGTGGGTATAGTGAAAAGGTGTATAACTCAATTTGGCTCAGTGAAAAGGGCATAAGTGCTGTACCAAATACTTGTGACAAATATTGTGTGAATATTTACCCCCTTTTTAATAAAAAAGTTAACACATACCTTAGTTGAATTATGTTTTCTCGCTATTATATATACCTACGTAAATTTCAAATTGATAGATAATAACAAAAAATCATTTTGCAAAACTGTTTGACCTGAGTTTATGAATAACGCCATTAGTAAACGCTGAAAATAATTATTCAGTTTGATGTAACTACATATCACCTATTCTTATATTTCGATAGCAACAACAACACACAGAAACAACATTTATCTCAAGTTAGCTAATGGAACCGCTGAGCGTGTTTATTATCGAGCCAACTCTAATCAGAGTCTTACGAAGGTTTTAATTAAGACAACAAGGATAAATTTCCTTCTCCCATAACACAACATCACAATGTTCATAATCAGAACCTTTATACCATATGATTTTTATTAGAAATGATTTTACCTGCTTTATTTATTTAAACTTTATTGCACAATGAAATTAATGTACAAATAGCTAGGTATGCAAAGCAGGTTATGAAACGAGGCACATCATTACAGAAAACATGATAAATATTAAGTACTAAAGCGAGCGTGTCATTTGACAAAGCTTTTCTAATCAAAGCCTCAGCTGGCCGCAGCGGCGGCGCCTACATGTCACTCTGTGTGACGTAAACGCTAACATAAAACGGTCCAAAAGAGATTATATGGTCTAGCCACCGTATTATGCAGTCAGTACACATAGGTGGCTTATGATACGTAGGTGGTATTTATGTGCTTGGTTAAATATACATATATAAGCAAAAAGCAAAAACTCGTGCATAAACCTGTTTTTTTCCCCGAGTCACATTTGTAGGGTTCTGTAGTCAACTAGGAACCCTTATAGTTTCGCCATGTCAGCATACCTACCACGAACATTGAAAATTGGCATTGACGGGATAACCTCTATGTCACTCCAATCAATATGCAAGTGTGACAGAGATGGAGATACAAATCCGCAATCGTTCGATTTTCGTGGTATAGGCCCTGTTTGTCCGTCCGTCCGTCTGCGCCTTAGCTCAGTGACCGTTTGTACTAGAAAGCTGTAAGTTAGTATGAATATACATATGTACCCATCATGCCAACAAGATGGTAAAATTATAAGTCGAAAATCATTTATTTTTAGAGTACTTCGTAAATGGGGATGTTTTTTTTCGTTTCAACCATAAAGTGTGAGGTATCCTTAGATAGGTATTAAAAAAAAGAACGGATGTTTGCTAAAATATTCTTTGATAAAGTTCCCCCCTCTATTTGGTGAAATGGACCTGATGATGAAGACCAGGGATGGCAAAGTGGAATTACTTGGTTATTCCCAGCTCTATCATCCGATTTGAGACATTTATCTTTTGTTTGTAAAAGGTAGTTCCATTTGATTATAATTCTATTCTGATGGTGGAATTTATGAAACATTGAGAGAACTCCTCAAATTTTCACGGCACATGGTTGTGGCACGGCATTGTGGTTTGAGGGTTTCCTTAAGTAACTTGAACATTTTTTTGGGGGGACCAACATTTTGGTGGATTGGAACTGGTCGGTAAACCTAGCTCAACGTATCATCCGAGTTGTGATATTCATCTTTTTCAATAAATTTATATTCTGATGATGGAGTTCTTGAGGACAACCCTCAAATTTTAACGGCACGTCCGTCGTTATTGGAGGGTTTTCATAATTATTTCGGGCATTTTCTTACTGGAACTATCATTTTACTGCAGTATACCTGATGTTGAAGACCAGGGATTGCATATTGAAACTGATCGATAATTTCCAGCTCTGTCATCCAATTTGAGACATTGTTATTTTGTATGTGACTTCGGAGGTCTACAAGGTAGTTCCATTTGATTTTACTTGCGATCTAATGATGGAAGGCATGAGACATTAAGAAAGCTCCTCAATTTTTAAAGGTACTCGTATGGTGAATTGGATATTTTTGAAGAAAACTGGTTAACTCAAACTAACTCAAATTTTAGTTTTACCGGAAGTGGTATTTTTTCTGAAAAATATTTATTGTTATGAGCATATGGTATCTATTAAAATTCTTTTTAAGTTCGCCTATTGTGACGGACGGTAAACTACGAAACCCTACACTGAGCATGACCCGACATAGTCTTGGCCGGTTTTTATTACTACCGATACTTTTAATGATATTAATCAATCGAAATTCATTTAAATAAATAAATAAATAATAAATCTTTATTGCAACTTAAGGTATTACATAAATAATTGGTACCTGACTCTCAAACTAGGTTACCCTGTGTCTCAAGAGCCAGCTCCTTCCCATTGAAAGGCGTTACATAAGTATACAATGTTAGACATTTGTTTTATACCTATTTTTTTTTTTACATATATATTAAACTAGAACATGCAAGTTAGAATGTGTGCGTTTGTGTCTTCTGTATGTAATTCGTGGTGTGTGTGTGTGTGTGTGTGTGTGAGTGAGTATGCGTGATGTGTTGGTTTAAGATAATATTTGTAAAAGGTCTTCAGCTTCTGTGTAGTTTAAGGACTTTAACCAGACTTTTATAATCTTTTTAATTTAATTTTGACATATTGAGGATTTTATTCACTTTGTTATACAACATGCAACATGCACTGTAACAACGGGGTACTGGTAGTGAGCTATACGTTTATTATCAATTGTTAAAGTAGGTGCTGTTACTCTGTGAAATCTTCGTAGTATTTGGTAAATAAACAGTTTACGTACACTTAGTACTTCAGCTATGTCATAAAGCAGCTCAGTAGGGTATCGATATGGGAGATAAAACATAACCTTTAACACAGCGCGCTGTGCGCGCTCCAGCTCAAGAAGGTATGTTTTAGGAGCACCGCCCCATGAGCATATGCAGTAGTTCAAAACTCCTTGACAGAGCGCGTCGTATGTTTGCAAAAGAAGTTTATAATCCGATACATGCCGAAGGTTTTTAAAGACATATATTAATTTACGGATTCTATTAGCTGTGGTAGAAATATGGGGACCCCATTGTAATTTATCATCGATAGTAACGCCAAGATATTTGATTTTTGTGACTCTAGATAATGTACCACAGTTACAGTCAGTAATAACTCCATCATTAAATTTAACTGAGGATATTCTTAAAATTGACGCAAAAGTTCACGTTTACTGTATTTCAATTAATTTACTTACTCCTACAAACAGACAGGTCAGGTATAAAAATGCTGCTTCGAAATTATCCAAAAGTGGAATTTCGCGATGACGTTCAAATAACTCACATAACAGCACTCGTAGCGTCGTTTTATATTGCAACATGAAATTTAACGTACGTTGTAACGTAACGTATGTAACGTTATTCATCTGATTTCGGATTAATACTGTGATTTTTGTAGTGACAAACACGTAAAGTTGCGATACCAATTAAAACGTGACAATTAATGAATTTGTCCATTTGTAAACTTACCAGATTTAGACACTCGGTATCGCAGTCCGCGTCCACCTTTTGGGTGTGTCCTATTGTATGTACCAAAATCTCCATAATTATTATTCACACGACTGTAGTCGGCTAAATGTCTGTTTCCATCCAAATGATTTGGCAGCGATCTGTTCCAGCCCATAGCTTCGCCCACCACAGATCCGCAGACGGAACTTTCAGTTTGGCTCTTAGCATCGCCATTACAAAGGTCGCCACTAGACCTCGCGCGTCGACCTTTTAGCCCTTTGGCGGAGTGCTGGCTGATGTTAGAGCCCATACCGTGGCGGGACCTCACCAGGGCCCCGCCCCCCGCATCGCGCCAATCTTCTGTTGACTGATCGCTACTCCGGCGGCAGTTGCGGTTATCTGCAAACAATTAAAAAAATCCTTGTAGCTACAAATACGAGTAAAACATAAGTTATACAGTAATCTGGCATTGTGTGCCTTTGCAGGCACGAAGTAAAAGTACCTAATCCAGTGCGATGCACGTACGTACAGAGATTTACTTTATTTCTGGCGCTGCGGCAACAAACAAGTCTCGGATAGAAAGACGTATTTATTTACACAATCCATTTCGAATTCAACCGTTTCATATAAATTGTTTGTGACTGCGAGTCGAGATCTAAAGCTAAGCTGTAGACACCTTGTATGCTTCGCTGCGCCGTCGTCGGAGACTTTAATGTAGTAGGTACCTAAGTGTAAATGAAGACTCTTCACTCCTACGTACACCGTGTTTTTTTCTGAATTTATTTGACTTCGCTATGTAGCTAGGTAGGTACGTTTAAGAAAACAGAGTGGAATTGATAGTGTAATTAAATTCGATTTTATAATTAAATTTTTTATACAATTTTTATTTTTTATTATTTTTATTTTTTATTTAATTTTCGGCACCAAGATGGACCTGGAAGCAGCGGTTGCGGAAATCACCGACAACAATTTTGGCGCGAACAACGGTCGAGTCGGGAAAGGCCCAGGGCAGGTACGTGTATGGTTGGGCTGGGGGCTTGTAAACGGAAGTCATTGTGCATGGGCCGATGTCTGCGGTAATGAGCTCCATCTTTTCTAGGCAGACGGAAGACGTAGATTTCACCAGAAGGTCCGGTCTAGCAAAGATGGCACTGCCGTGTTTAGGGTGAGGTATTTCCGCTATTAAGGTTAGTCCGGGAATTTGAGGCCGGATTTGGCCAAGCAATTTAGCTAACTCATAAACCGGCATAAGTTTAGGTATATTAATAACTGGGGGGCCACAACGGGAAACCTCCTCGAGTGCCAGGGCTCTTCCCATTCTCCTTGATCCGGTTGATCCGGGAAAAAGGGAAGGGTTCCTGGACGGTGCTTCCTGGGGGCAACGGTAAGCGATCTCTTGGAAGATTCCGAGGATTTCTTACTGGTGCTGCAAATATCCTGTCAGGGGGGGTTGGGGGGTTCCGTACAGGGAGTACTCTCATTGAGGGAGAGAACTTCTGAGTGTTGGCGTGAGGGGGCCTCCGGGTCTGCCGACAGGAATGCCGCTATCCTGTATAAAACTGCGGTCCCGTACCCTGTCTAGGAAGAGGGCCTATGATGACGGACCGGGGGTTGCCACTGCTGGCCGGCGCCGGCGTGGTGGCTGCGAGGATGACCACCTCTATAAAAAATCGCAAAGGCAACCTGAGGGGGTGGAACCCGGGGTTTTTCCATCTCGCTCCCGGAGTGGAGGTTGTCACGAGGGACCAGCGTGTGGTGTCGCCCTGCACGCTACCTTCGGGCGGGGGAGCTTCGGCTCCAGGGGCTTCGGCCTCAAGGAGGGGACAGCTTCGGCTGTCGCAGCAGGCGGTGTTCGCGGTTGTGAGCCTAGGGCAATCCCGTGTCACCGTCACCAACGCTGCAAGATGGGCATACCGTGGATGGTTTAGTGGGTAGTGCGGGTCCGGACCTGCGAGTCCCACATACCCGTCCTAGTTCCCCGGCTAGGCGGGATGCCTAAATGCATTCCTCCACGTAAAAAAAAAAAAAAAAAAAAGGTATATTAATAACTCCGGATCTCAAATATATTTAACCTACCTAGCTAAGTAGGTATTGAGTATGTAGGTAGGTATCTACCTACTCAATATGTTGATGTCAGATATGTGACAATCTTTTAGACTTAGCTACGAGTGGGCAATTTCATTCATTTATGCGTATGGTAATCAACAAAACCGACTTTGATAAGGGTCCGGCAGGATCATAATAGCTTAGCACGGATTCGTTATTAGCTTTTTGTGATCGAAATAAAATTAGCATGATAATACTGAAAGGTGAACTTCGTTGGAATTCGAATTGAGGTACCTAGGTATATTTTGTCGTTTGAAAATGCGAACACTTCGCTTCTTAAGTTACCTCAGAAAATCAAGTTAACTTGGGACCGAGTCGCATCTACGGCAGCTCCTGACGCGGAATTACCTATTTAAATAGAAGGAAGGTGGCGAGACACGTCCACCGTCGCAGCGTGGAATAACTTCAGGGAACGAGTCCAAGTAGGTATATATGTATACCAAACAAATGTATTTGTTTGTGGAGGTAAGAAGGGAAAGGAAATTTCCGTTGCACCGGTCAGTAGACCAAAATCGATAGAATTTGGTGTCGTTCGCAGACGTAAAGCAGAACTTAAAAAAAATATAGTTCGATATCGATAGGTTAAGCGAAATAAGAACAACGTTTTAAACAAAATTAGAATGAGGAGGCACCTAGTTAATAGCAGTCTTTAATGTTAACCCTTTGCAAACTCTTCCACTGAATTTTAATACTATTTGACAGGACTGTCAACCTCAAATGGGTCACAAATTAAAGTCCGTAGGACAAGTCGGTACACATCTAAGAACGTACTCACTACATTATTTAGATTTCCTTTATTCCTGTTACTATGCTTAAGCTTTTCCATCCAAGTGGAGCTGAGTCCGATCGGCGAATCGGCAGAAAATTCACAATATAGGATTTGATAAGCATGAAAAGATTCTTAGGTTAGCATTCATGCGAATATTGTACTAATATAATAGCTAGCCTTACAACAGTTACAACCCTTAGTTATACTTATAATGCACTAGATCTCTCTTGAACAACTTATCCTATAAATGTGTTTACTAGCTTTTGCCCGCAACTTCGTCCGCGTAGAATTAGAACAAAAACTATCCTATGACTTTTCTCAGGATGTCAGGATACAAACTACCCCATTTTACATCATACTCGTACAACATTTTATCTTGATCCGTTTAGCGGTTGAAGCATAAAGAGGTAACAGACAGACAGAGTTTCTCTCGTTTTTATAATATGTATACGTATAACTAATTTGTATCCAATTCAGTAACAAATAAATATACCCCTATTACACCGCAAACTGGGGCCAAAACCGGTTGTCCGATATAAAAAAAGTACATCCATATTAATAATTGAAAATTCGTAAATTTGCGCGAATGTACCTAGGTAATATTTTTAAGTTTAATGTCTATGTTCTCATAAAGAGCGTCAGCGACTTGTTTTGCATGAGCACGAGCTTAAGTTTAGTTGACACGAGCTTACGGAGTAGAGATGGGCAGTTTGTAAGTGGTCACTTACATGCAAATTTTCATTTGGAACTTAATTTTACCTTAGTACTTGTTTATTCCTGTAGTTTATTAGGTAGTTTGCTAAAAACTTTACTTTCTTTATGACAACAATAATTTATCATCACAATAATTGCACAACTTCGATGTTATTTATGTAACTACAAATATTTGTGATCCTAAATTATTTAAGAGAGCATGGACCGTCTTAGTGCTTCTTATTGAGGTGATTGTGCTTTCTTATAAATTAAATTACTTAAGTATATTTACTGCAACATAATAATATTAATTATTATATTTTTTGTTGATTGAGTAAATAAATAATTTATTTTCAAAATATATACAGTAAGTAACAAAATATAACCTACCTTAAATCTCAAACAGGTCTTTATTATTATATTATTTGTAGCCGCAAAACCTCAACCTCATCCTCATCTAAATTTGAAACGGAAAATAGTGAGCCCATTTTTCCGTTTAGGCGATAAAGTGATAAACAAGCAAAACGAAAATTTGTGACAAAGACCAAACATTGGGGAATTAGTGGTAATTTCGTAAAAAAGAACCTAAACGGAAAAATGCGGCCATTATTTTCCGTTTAAAATTTACATGTTTCATGTAACTAACACACAAATATTACAAATGTGTACGCAAATGATACATGTAATCTAAAAACTTTTTATTTTAGTAAAGTTGAAATAACTCGTACTTAGTTCAGAAAATGTGTGAGAAAGTCCCCATCACTAGTCACGAGTCATTACAACGTTTTGTGAGGACTAATTACGGCGCTTGGTTGTCAGACGCAACAGAATACATTTTTAACAGTCGCCTGTTTTGTCACAATTTCAAAATACCCTGTAGTTTTGTTGTGTTGTGCATTTTATGAACCGTATATTAATTGTAAAAAAATACACAGTTAGGAATAGGTATAATCGAGACAGTACTGGTTTTTGTAGGAAAAAATACACAAACAAAAGCAATCCTATATACATTGTCATTCTTCTTAAAGTTACATTTTTAAATTGATTCTCGATATGCATATGACGGTTTTTTAATACATATGTTGGGTGAAGAAAGTACAACTATGAGTCACAAATTTATAAGAAAATAAAGCGCATGCTTGTGAACACTCAACCTCTGCAATTAACTTCTTAGCGGCTGCCGGAGTGTAGTATGAGTCGCATTCGATGAAGTAACGTGACGGTCGCGTTTGCGTTGAGTCTTCATTCGTATAGGACTTACAAGTTTCTGTTCTAAATTCCTTAGAAATTAAGACTTCACGCAAACGCAATCGTCACGTAATTTTATCGAATGCGACACATACTAGTGCTTCAGGATATGTAATACTCGCAGCTGAATTCGGTGGCAGTTCCCACCCGCGTCGTCTGTGTGCGTGCTCGTGGGACAGGCCGCCAGTAGGTAAATCGAATTCACAAGTTTTATAATGTTCAAACAAAAGTGAATGTAAACGCCGAAAATAGTTTTTTGTAGTTTTCGATATTTTATAAAAGAATAATGGTCGCTAGGGATTCGAGGTTCAAGATAGTTTCGGCTTTCCATTTATATCCGTGTCACATAATTTTACTGAAAGTTAGGTGAAATTTCAAGCACGCGAGACAAAAATTACAAAGGACCCTCTGACCTATCAATAATGAAATTATTGAACAAGCTATCTTTAATAATAATATTTTGAACCTATTGTTACTAAATTGTACATTAATTAATACAGCGGTTTAATTGTTGTACTCTGGTAGTTGCACTTATTCTGATTAATGACTGAAAAATCATTAAGTACCTACCTTTAAATAATGACATAATTTTGGTTTGAATTTAGTAGTTCCTTGCGTGTAAATACACGAACATAGAAATAAAAAAGTATACGCATACGCACGCTTCAGATTTGACCAATAATATGTTAAACCGGCCTATTAGCTTAATTCGTACTAAGACTACCTAGTGACCCTTCCTACGAAACTGTAGGCGTAGACGCCTGAGGGTAAGTAATATTTGTTCGTAGGGTATGAATGTTTTGTATGTATATCTATGCATTGTGTTGGTTTTTAGTAAAAGGTACCACTTTATATATTATATATTAATTATAAATAAATATTACTTATTTTCTCCTCACTTTTCAATAAAGAGATAAAACGTGTATTTAAGATACGAATGGTACAGATAATAAATTATCGTATTATTTTGATTGAAGTGACGTCCGCATAATTTTATTATCTTAAGAAGATCGATATCAGATGTGACATGGAACCTATAAAAGTAATCGAGAATATGCAATGAGCACATGTAGGTATAAATCTAATTATACCGATATCTTTTTAGGGTTACGTACCTCAAACGAATATACAAGCCATAACGAAATATTGTAACCTAATTTGAAATAATTAGCATACATTAACAAACTCCATAATTGAGTTTTGAAGCAAATTGTATTCCTGCATGTGCATTATAAATATTATAATATTATTAATATATGTGCCCGTAGGTAGGTATTAACAAACTCCATAATTGAGTTTTGAAGCAAATTGTATTCCTGCATGTGCATTATAAATATTATAATATTATTAATAGATGTGCCCGTAGGTAGGTAGGTATTTATCTATTCTACATATCATACAAGAATTAGTTAAAAATCTAATTCAAGCTCTCCTTAACTGCAGTTTTTTTAGCTGAATATTTTAATTTTTTTTAATTACGCGTACCATTCAATCTTAATAATCCTACAAACAATGCATCTTAACATTTCTTAAAGGTTATTTAGCTGACTTCTAATAAAACTTACACTATCAAGTATAACACATGTTAATGAACCGTTTTAAAACCCCATTAAGGCCATGAACGCCCTCATAATTGCTAGAATCTTCTGTTCTCAGGCGTTAAGAATGTTTTAGCAAAACGAAAGTGTTGCTCGCAGTGCTACAAGATTAATGAATCCGCGGCGGGAGCAACTTCATTAGCGATATAAACCACAAACACTCCCGGTAGCGATACATACTGTACATAGCTGTGGCATCGGCAAACTTTGCTCGAGTTAGATGGATTAAATAAGTTTTCGAACATGTACCCTACTCGTATATATTTAAATACAAATAATGATGGTTTGTTTGCTTCTATCTTTGTTAATACTATAATAATATATTTATTTCATATCAAGCAGTGTATAATTGTATAATTTCCTTTAATTGTTATTTATTATACAAGGGCTTAAAAGTCAGTGCCACCAATCTTGAAAAAACGATTCAAAACTCGAAGTCAAATTACTTTCCCCACTACTGGATAAATGCGTTTTTCTCCGCTAGTTTCAAAGGATAAAATACCGCATTCCGAGGTAGCGAGGTGAAATAGTACATCTCGATGCTAGTGCGGAAAGTATGTCACATTACTTTGATGACTTTGATGAAAAATGACATATCCGCACGTGTATCGAACGACGTTTTTCAATATACATGCGAAAAAAAATTAATTACTTACTTAAGAACGAATTTGGAAGTTATTTTATTATTTCCGTAACACTATTGTAACTATAATGACCGAGGAGTATAATCTGCCCCTCTGTTTAGCGTTTGTGGACTACGAGAAAGCCTTTGATTCGATCGAAACCTGGGCGGTACTACAATCTCTCCAACGGTGCCAAGTAGACTACCGCTATATCGAAGTGTTGAAGTGTTTGTACGAGAGCGCCACTATGTCAGTCCGACTCCAAGACCAGAACTCGAAGCCTATTCCGCTGCAGCGGGGAGTCAGGCAGGGAGATGTCATCTCTCGCTGTTTACCGCTGCACTGGAGGACGTTTTCAAGACTCTGGACTGGAGAAGGCTAGGCATCAATGTAAACGGCGAGTACCTCACTCACCTTCGATTTGCTGACGATATAGTAGTCTTGGCTGAGACCATGGAGGATTTAAGTACGATGCTTGTTAGCCTCAGTAGAGCCTCCGGGCGAGTTGGTCTTAAGATGAACATGGATAAGACGAAAATCATGTCGAATATCCATGTAGCACCAACTCCAGTGACAATCGGAGACTTTACACTCGAAGTTGTAGACGATTATATATACCTAGGACAAACTGTCCAGTTAGGTAGGTCCAATTTCGAGAAAGAGGTTAATCGTCGAATCCGACTCGGTTGGGCAGCGTTCGGGAAGCTGCGACACATCTTTTCGTCCAATATTCCGCAGTGTCTGAAGACGAAAGTCTTCGATCAGTGTGTGTTGCCAGTGATGACATACGGTACTGAAACGTGGTCGCTTACAATGGGCCTCATAAGAAGGCTCAAAGTCACTCAAAGGGCGATGGAGAGAGCTATGCTAGGAGTCTCTCTGCGAGATCGTATCAGAAATGAGACCATCCGCAGCAGAACCAAAGTAACCGATATAGCTCTCCGAATCGCTAAACTTAAGTGGTAGTGGGCGGGGCACATTGTACGTAGAACCGATGGCCGTTGGGGCGGAAAGGTTCTCGAGTGGCGACCGCGTACCGGAAGGCGCAGCGTGGGTAGGCCCCCCGCAAGGTGGACTGATGACCTGGCGAAGGTCGCAGGAGTCCGCTGGATGCGGGTGGCGCAGGACCGGTCATTGTGGAAATCTTTGGGGGAGGCCTATGTCCAGCAGTGGACGTCTTTCGGCTGAAATGATGATGATGATGATGATTGTAACTAAACTATCAAGAACATCTTCAAAATGTTTATCTTATCTTTTTTACTTTCTCATTTTCAATATGAGTAATAATCATTGTTTCTCATCACCAGAATAATAAATCGTAAGTGACGAATCGTATCGTCATGTCTAATAGAGCCTTCGACTATGTTAACCTGATTGAAAAACGCCTCTTCTTTGACAGACGGTTCGTTGGCTGTTCCGTTTCATACACACAGATTTATAAGAACTGTTTTCAATGTTTATTTTTTTAAATTAATGATCATTATTATGATGAAGAGGTAAATAGTGAAATATGAAATATGAATATCTTTTATATTTTTGCGTAGTTGGTATTTAGTTGTATTACGTCTCCGCAAAGTTAACTAATAATAATACTCTTCGGTAAGCAGTCATAAATCAGAACAAAACTAAATTTAAAAAAATTGGAAAAGTAAAAAGCACTAGTTCGCAAAAACTAACTTTGCGCACGCAAAACAGCCAAAAAAAGAGCACTTTTTGAGCAACTGTATTGAAAAGAAGTTGATCCTTTGACAACCTGTATCTGATCCGGAAAACGACTAAGGCCGACGTAAATGCGCAATTTGCTTGGATAATTATCAGATTAGACGCCAATGTTTTGACTTGATGTCCCTATTTCGTAGAATCTGATGTTAATTTGTACCAAAATTCAACAAATTTGTATTAAAAAGCTCGTTTATTTAATGTTTGAGTTACTATAATGAACTGCTCAAATGCCTTTGAATAACTATATTATGTCTCTACCATTAGTTAGGTACTATAGATTTCGAAGGATAGATTTCGACAATCTACAGTTGCATTCCGCAAGTGCGAGCAAGATGCACTGACAGTAGTGACAGTGCGTTGACATAGACGCTAGCGACTATAGATTTCAAACTTGTGGTAAGCACACTGGTCTTAATAGTACATTTAGATGCTAGTGCGGAAAGTATGTTATTATAGAAAAATTACATATCCGCACGTATATCGAACGACGTTTTTCAACACAGCTGCGACAAAAAATTAAATACATAAGAACGAATTTGAAAGTTGTTTTATTATTATTTTCAACACACTTGCTCGTAACGAGGTTCTTATCGTACCGCTTTTAGGCTCATAATCCTAGATATTAAACACGCGTGCTTTTTCATTATATTATTGAACTAGTGTTGTAATCAGATAACCCCATCAAATTAAGTTTGTACCCTACGAGACTAAGTTACGTACACAGATAATACATTCAAATTTTGTCGGACTAGAAAGTTTTTTTTTGTGTTTTAGCCGCATAATAACTTAAATAAAATAAAATAAATAAAAATGATTTATGCCTTAAAAAGCAATATCTCCGTATTTAGTTGATTACATGGATTAAAACCTTCTGAATTATTGAATATACGTGAAATTGTATTAAATTTTTCAAAATTCACAATAATTTGAGCTTCAAACATAAATCATTACATTTTTAATTTTGGCTGTTTGGCGGTCCTTTGCCTCAAATTTACGCGCGCAACCCGATTCGAAAAAAATACACCAATGGCGCGCTGCGGTAACTTATTTACGTAAAACATTTTTGATTGTTTTGTCGCTTTATTATTATGATAAAATGCAAGTATAAGAGAATTAGAAGTGAAACTATAACAATATGTGGATTAGGTTGCTCTGAAACTACAAAACGCGGGTGCTATCATGAAAATCTAGTTGTACCTACTTAGTAGTGATAAAAATACCTACTTATTTGTGACGTTTGGCCTTAGCTTCGGGATTTATTAATTGAAAATGTAAAATATTGTCATCAACCGACGTCGAAAAGGCATCGCAAGAAGCTTCAAGTAGTCAATAAAGGTTAGTGAAACTCATATGCTAATTACCATGTAGGTATTCTGACATGATTCTGACAATTAAGTTAACGTATTTAACAAAAGTTAATAACCTCGAATTAAATTTTGATTTTTACTTACAAGTGTGTTGAAAAATGTCGTATGACACGTGTGTGCATGGCCATTATACACATCGGCTTCCTTATTACGCACTCGCTTTCAGCTCGCGCGCACAATACCGCCTCGTGTATAATGACCATCATAGCACACGTGTATCACAATGTACTATTACGTAACACTATTGTAACTACACTATCAAGAACATCTTCAAAATGTTTATCTTATCTTCTTTACTTTCTCATTTTCAATATCATAATAATCATTATTTCTCATTAACAAAATAATAAATCGCATGTGACAAATCGTATCGTCATGTCTGTCAATGTATAGTTTATATATAGTAATGTGACTACTTAAAAACATGAATCAAAACATTTATTATATTTAATAAATTATTTAATTCATGCTTTACAATTGTATATTTACCTGATTGAAAAACGCCTCTACTTTGACAGACGTTTCGTTGGCCGTTTCATACACACAGATTTATAAGAACTGTTTTCAATGTAATTTTTTTTAAATTAATGATATGTCTTTCCCATCACGGAACAATGGTGTTCCGGACCTTTGGGAGGCGTACGCGGAGCCGAAGCCAACACGCAGAGCCCTTTCGACAATTTAATGAAATGTAAGGGGTTGTTGCCGAGCGGATGTTGCACCTGCCCGAGTCATGGGACGCACGCAGAGGCAGCACCCGCGAGGGTGTATAGACTATTGAGATCTAATGGAATCTAAAATATACTGGACTAATTAGGTGAAAGTGGTGGACTAAATACTGGGTTATGAAGAATAAAATCGGACGTCTGCATAACAAAATGGTAATCAATTTTATTTCCGGCAGACGGTGACTCGCCCACATAAGATGGGCCCCCACAAAAAGCGACATCTAAGATGGCTCGAGAGCAACACCGGTATGAGGGCTGGGGGTAGAGAGGTGTCACTGGACTTTAAACATATAGCCAACTCGCCACTTAGGTTTCCACATCTACCCTCGAGAACACAGCTCTCGCGACCCCACTCTGGACGGCCGGTTAAGGCAAGTCAGAGGCGGAGGACTTGGTCGGACGACGGAGTCCCCCAGGAGCGCTCAGGTACGTGGGGTCGCTACTCCCCAACAGCTCGCCACAAGCTGCCCTGCTTAATGATCATTATTATGATGAAGAGGTAAATAGTGAGATATGAAATATGAATATCTTTAATATTTTTGCGTTAATAGTAGGTATTTAGTTGCATTACGTGTCGGCAAAATTAACTAATAATACTCTTCGGTAAGCAGTCATGAATTAGAACAAAACTTAATTAAAAAAAAATTGGAAAAGCAAAACGCACTAGTTTGCAAAAACTAACTTTGCGCACGCAACAGCCAAAAAAGAGCACTTTTTGAGCAACTGTATTGAAAAGAAGGTTATCGTTGTTAAACCTATCTTACGGTGACAGCAAGTTTGTGTATTTATTCTACGATAATAGTGTGTACAGTATAAACCATCTTATTAAATCTCATCATCTCATAATCAATTGTCTGGTGGAAACAGATATTTGCTAGTTGTAAAGTTACTACTTACTATACTTTACATCCATAACCACACCTACAAGCTATATTAATGAACAATTACACGTGTTGTACATCCCTGATTTTGTAAGTATGTATATAAATGTAAGCATATAAACAATAGCATTGAAACAGCATAATACAGACAATGCTACTTCCTTCACGTTACGTCTATTTGTACTTAGAACAATATACGGAGCAGACGGAAACGGTACCTACGTGAGATATCATTGTTAAAGCGGCGGCAAAAAATGCAGGTAAAATGATACCATGGCAAAAGTTGAGAAAGGCGCCCGTTTTGCTACGTCAGAGCAGAAAAAGTTCTATTGACAGAGTACCCGTGGGAAAATGTAATAAAAATAACTGGTTTTTTAAAATAAAACGTGCGTACGTAGAAGTCTTTTTTTAAACTTCAAAACATGATTTCCTTATAAAATTTTAAAAACATTTTAATAATATTAGATTCAGTTTCAGAAAACTAAAAAAAAATACACATCGATTATGAAAAAGTTTTGGAACCGGGAGAATAACGCCGCAGTAAAATAAGCAATGTCAATAACAATAATGTAGCATTGACGTCTCGGGTAATTGAATACTGACAAAGGACAGTGGGTTATTATGAAATGATGCGTAACAACGACCTTTTTGTGCTGTGCTGCATAGTACGGTACGTCGCGTCCTTTGGCATTATTGTTTTCCAACTACTGTCATTATTTGTGTACATGACGTATTATGACTTAGTGATATTCATAAAAAACACACAAGAACATACTGTGTTATTTATAATTATTGTTACTTACTTTTATGCACCGTGTTTGTAGTGTCAGTATCTTGTGGGCTATAAGTTTTCCCAGGAGAATTCTGACTAAAAGAATATAATAAATAGCGATTCATTATATGTGTTTATGAATATGTTCAAAGGGCTTATTTATCCTTACCAAGATTCGAACAAAGTGCATCTATTTATTAATTACTAATTGTATTGTTTAGTAATTGTGTTCATCTATTAGGTCAACCTCACTTCGTGGAAGGTCAGTGGTATTATATGCATCCCTACCAGCTTTAAATGCAATGTAATATGAGTAAGTCGGTAAGACGGTGTACTATGACGAGTTTAGTATGAGGTACCTTCTTATTGTAGGTACTCATTACTCAAATTACTAAATGTGAGTCCTCATTCAGACTAGAACTTGCCTAATACATTAGTATACATTCGTAGGTAGGTTTATTTATGGAAATTCAAGCTAAGTTAACAGACAGGCACGAAGCCTCATGTCAAATAAGTGAGCATGAAACAACGTATGCTCTGCTTATATAACATTACCGTACAAATTTGCATAAATCTCTACAAGCTTCCTGACACGGAAGATTTTCAGATTCATAACAAAAATGGTAGGCATTCTTTTATACTTTAAAAGCTTTATTCGGCGGCCTGTGGAATTCGACCTTCTCGATCTGGGTCGCGATGAAATCTCGCTGAGACAATTAAGAGCTGACACAAATGAGTCGGCTGCGCTGCGCCGCTAACTGCTTCCTTCGACTTCACAATAAAATAACCATTTCTATCTACTCCTTGCGCTATCTGTGTTCCTGGTGCGAACGGAAGCCGAGATGCAACTTTATTAATGATGCGCAGTCGAGCGGTCGATTAATCAATTTGTTTTGCTGTTTCTATTATAATAATGCCGACTTGTTTCTTAATGCTGTTTATTTAACTGAGTTTCGCCGAGTCATCCCGTTTTACTGTAATATAGCTGTAGTTTAGCTGTATATTATATGTGGTTTTTTGGAACGAACATGCGTTTTGAATTTAATCTCCAGGAGACGCGTTTTCGGGTACTTTTACATTAACTGTATGATTCTTAGAACACTTTTGAAATCTGAATATATACCGAACTCTAAAACAGACTTTGGTGAGACAACACCAGACTTTTGGTGTACCTACAGAAAACTAAAAGCTTTATTCAGGTTGGATTACGATTACTTAAGACGAGCACTTTAATGGCGAAAAGAGCAAAAAGCATTCCACGAAATCCATTGGCGTCTCAAAGAACCTGACCCTGACGCACGTTTATGGCAATCGTAAAATAAATCCCGTCGAAGGACGCGAATGGGTAAAGGAATTTCTGAGGTGATGAACGCGGGCAAGTTGGCTTTGTATTCACGATGCTTAGCGAATACGAGAATACTGTATTGCTTCAAAATAATCGCTCGCCTCCGTCAGTGCTCGAAGATGCAACTCGAAATATATTCAAGATGACAGTTCTCCACGCAAGACATTATTCCAATAGTCTAATCCGGCGACACTATCAATTTAATGGCTTCCTGTTCTTGTTACTACTGTTATGGGCGAGTTCAGTTGTCAGAGTTGATTCAAACTATTCAAGCACTTTTGAACGAACTATTGTGATCTGATTCGGTCGTAGAATTTTGAATACAGCACCGTGTTCTCTTGTCTTATTTATAAAAATAAGAGACCTGCTAGGTAATACAATTTGAATGCACTTTTTATTTAATTAGGTACTAAGAATGATTTTTCGTTTTAATGCATACTATTTGCAAACATAAAGTGTTCTTAACTTCTGCACTGGCTGTCTATTTTAAGGTTTTATAGATTTTTATAAGTTTGTAAATAGCTAGAGTACCTAAATACATATTATAATAGTCCCCATGTGACCGTGGCTATGCATTGCAAGAAGGCATAAAAATGTATTTGTTATCACTATATTCACTTGTAACCCAGGAAACATACGGTTTTGACAGACATTAAATTATAATAGTCTGATTTTCTCAAATTTCGTTCGAATGAGATATTTATAGATAATGTATGCAAAAATCCTACAAACTTTTCTTCCGGATGTAGGTAAAAAGTAAAAGAAATAAAACTTAACTAAGTCGATTTTGAAATTTACGGTACTAAATATTTTTCTTGTTTATAAACATGACGACATATTTGTCTTATATGAGTTAAAAGCAAAACCGAACAAAACTTATTCACGTAAAACGGTAAAACTTACAAAATGTACGGCGTGGGTGATAGATATGTTTTTCGCTAGAAAAAATGGTAATAAGTAAAAAATGGTCCTGACCCATTTTAAACTACTAAAAAAACATAAATACCTACGTAAAAATCTTACAAGACAAACGATTGAAACATGTGTGTACATATTTGTGACGATTTGCATGAAACGATATTTTGTTGGATTTCGGTGCCTACATGATACTATACTCACAAATTATCCGTTACGCTAAAAAAACAGCTATTATTAATTATTTCCCAATTTTTTTTTAATAGCCTGTTTTTGTGTCCCACTGCTGGGCAAAGGCCTCCCCTCTCCTTATCCAATCCTCCCTGTGCTGGGCAAGATCCCACCAATCCCGCTGAAACGCATCCAAGTCGTCCCGCCATCTCTTTCTCGGTCTGCCTCTGCCACGACTATACCGGGGATGCGAACTAGTGGTTATTTTGGCCCATCTGTCCCCATTCATCCGGCAGACGTGTCCAGCCCAGTTCCACTTTAGCCTGGCGGTCTTCATCCCAACATCGATGATTTGGGTTTTTGAGCGCAGCTCTGTGTTCCTTACTCTGTCACATCTACGAACACCTAGGATACTCTGCTCCATTGCCCTTTGGCAAACCTTGAGCCGGGATTTCTGCGCCTCAGTTAGTGACCAGGTTTGGGCTCCGTAGGTGAGAATGGGCAAAATGCACATGTCGACCCAAATAATCAAAGTTTTTATACAAGCTGTCAGTTCAATGACCGGATTATTGATCTTCCAAAGCATGGGTGTTTATAGGTGTTTGTAGGTGTGTATAAATTGGTCTCGAGTCATACCAGATTTTACTCATTCCCAGACTTTTTTTACAGTTTGTTTAATATTAGACAACAAAGTGAAAGTGAAGTGGTGTTAGATTGCAACAAAGAATTAAATAAAATTCTCATAGGACGTGCGAACTTGATACACAGAAGCAGGTAAAGAATGGAAAATATTTTATTCTTTTTGGGTATTAAATTAAATTAAATTAAATTGTTTATTTCTTGGTAAATATACAGGTGTTTACAAGTTAGGGGATAGTGCTACCCGGTAAGCAAAAATGCCTGTGTTGGGCAACACCGCTCTTCCTTAAATAACAGATTGTTTCACGTAAATTTTAAGTATATCTAAATCTAAAGTAAATCTAAATCGAAAATAACAATGTTAAACGCAATTAAAAAATATAGGTAAGTATAGCAGGTGTATATAGAACTAAGTAAGTTTCAGAGTTATAAGATATGTAGTAATCAGTAAAGGTTTGTTGTTTTTTGAGCCAGTGATTGTGTGTGTGTGGGTGTGTGTGTATGTGGGTGTGTAATTTTTAGTAAGTTGTAATATATTTATTTAGTAAGTTAACGTGTTAAATTCTCACTCGTAAAATATTTATAAGTAGGTACCTACTTAATGATTAAAACTTTTTTTTAATTTTGTAAGTTCTCTATTTTCTCATAACTTTTTGTTTTTAACCATGTTGTTATTATTGACTTGCAGTTGTGTTATAGTTTTGGATAAATGTTAAGGCTCTTACTTATTTTGTTGTAAATGTGACTGTTATTATGTGTGGGTATTCTTATTTACTTCTTCTCTTTTGCCGCTCAATATATACAATGATATATTTTCTAAATTAATCTCATAATAATAGGTGTGCGTGTGTTATATGTTAGCTCAGATCGTCTAGCAAAATCGTAGCATTAGACTATTGGAATAAATTTTATTCTGCGCTCCAAGTAATTCGTGACACCACGTTGTTATACCAGGTTCCAAAGTTTATTTCACCACCATGGGTAATTACTAAAATAAAAGTTAACGCATAACTGCTTTATGTGCTTATTTAAGAGTAGGCAGATAATATAAATTTCATACTTTAAAATATATGTCGGTAATGGTTGATGCTTATCCTGATGATTATAGGTAACCACAATTTGAGTTCTAATTTTCTACCTACGAACGTGTAATAAAATTAAACTTTAAATAATCAGTCAATCAATGCGCTTCAAGTCTATTACCGACTATGAAATCAGTGTCTCAATTGCGCTCGCTTCATACTAAAATCAAATATGTAATCAAAAAATGCAGCAAAAGAGGTTCAGTCATACTCTTTCCACTTATTATGTATCTAAAAAATCAGTCATATAGGTTCGATATTGGAGGAGAAAATAGGCGACTGCGGCACCTCAAACATGTAACTTTTTGTATGGAGCGTGCGCAATTGAGCCTATGCTCCCATTTCCAAACTATTTTACAAGGAGTATAAGTAAGTAAAAGTCGATAATGGTTCTTTACAATTATTTAGGCTTCTGTATTTTTGAATTCCAACAGCAATTTATCTCATTGTATCCAGAGAGTCGACATAATGCAAAACCTTCCTTTTAAATCTTTTGGGCGAGACATGAAGTCATTATTAAAGTTGTAACTATCTTCAGAAGATAATTCGGTAAAATGTGTACAGTCGGCTGCAGAGATAAGTAACCCCCCAAGACTCAAGAATATTGCTCGACGGCGAGCGCGTCACATGATGACGCGCTCGCCTCGAGTAGTTAGTAGTTAACTTCCCTCTCTCCCCGTGCCCCGCACCCATCCCCTTCCGAGGATACCATCCACTGAATTCATTCGCTCAGATACTGATTTGCAAATTGTTAATTTTATTTAATCGGATTCTGGTTTTAACCGTAAACCAGGGAAAACTCACAAAAAGATGCCAACTTTAGTGCGGTTGCTAGGATTCGAACTCGGATCACAAGCCCCTACCGAACAATCGACCGCACCTTGCACCCCTAGGCTGTCGGCGTAGTTGATGTTCTCTGCGAAATTTTGAATAGTATTACTCTTATACTCCCTCTGCTTGTAAAACTGACTGAGACACGTGACAACAACGATGCATCACGTGACTCTGACGTAGCTTAGTCATTGAGCAATGTTTCTCGATTTCTTCAAATTCGAATACATAGTTCATTGTTAGTAGGGATATTAACCAGTAGAGGAAGTTTTAGAAACATACAAAAAGACAGTACCTTTGTCGGGGTTCGAACGCACGTCAAGCTCAAGGTAATAATTGATTTGCTCTGTGCGCCACTGGGCCATCCGAACATTTGTAGACTTGGCAAAATTATGAATTGCTTATTTGCATTGACTAGATTATGCATCCTTGTCTAGCATGAATATTGAAATAGCCTTATCTTTGTTTTTCATTTTATTGTTGCATTTGATTGCAAAGACGGTCATTTTATCTTGACTTGTTTTACAAACTGAAGGACAACGCTTTAATTCTCTTCATAATAAGGTATCATTTTGAATACTTTATAATTCTGGTTTAGTAACTGCGTTTGAGGGTAAGTTGTTATTACTTACTAAATTATATTTGGAAATAATTTTATACTTACGTGCCGTTATACTCTGTAACCTGTGACGCTTGTTACTTTTTATTCGGGATTTCGTTATTATAATGGTTCGATTAACGAAATTTTTAAAAGCCAAAATAATTGTTCTCTGGGAACAAAACCAGAGTATTAAGAAAATAGCCCGTGACATGAATATAACGGTAAGTGAAATTGTGAACTCAACGAGTAATTTTGGTTTCATGTTTTTTGTTTAGAATATTAATCTTTTTGATGTTTACTTGTGTAAAAAATCCTTGATGTTATTTTTAGAAAAAAACCGTTCGGAAGTGGATAAGAAGGTATCAGGAGTCGGGTGATGTGCAATGTCATAAGCCCGGGCCTCGTCCTCAAGTATATACCGATGAGTTTGAAAGGCACCGTAATATTGTGAATATTCACACGGAGGCTCCATTTACTACAACTCGTTCAAGTGCTCAAACATTTGGGATTTCGCTCAGTACGGTTCGGCGACATTTGCATGCAGCGAATATCCACAATTACAAACCTGCAAGAAAAATACCTCTTTCTGATGATCATCGAACTGCACGAGTAAACTTCGCTAATCGTTATCTTAATTTTGATTGGGAAAACGAGATAGTGATTTTTACTGATGAGAAATGTTTTAAATCTGATAAAGACGGCAGAAAAATACTATGGAGAAGAAGTGGAGATCGCTACAGTCCTAAAAATATCTTGGATTTGAGAACAAGTGGAAGAATAACATTGGGTAAGCAAATTTTGCTACAGTGACTTATTCATATTAAGCTGTGTAAAAATAGCTAGTTATATGATTTTTCACCTCAACAGCGCGAAAGTGCCTACTTTTATACTCAATTTCAGTGAGCAAAGTTTAATTTTGCTCATTACTCGGGCGGGAGTGAGTAAAACACGTTTATACTCACTGTTTCATACTAACACTGACACAACGCTAAGATGATTTATTGTAACATTAATCATCCTTATAGCATTGTGCTGAGGCTGAAAGGACCTGAGGTCAGTTTGTGAACCTAATCACAATGAAGTTTGGCGCAGACACTAATTTTTACAAATTATTATATTCGTCATCTAGGAGCAACTAAACCGAAGTTGGAATTTTATACTATGTTCTCGGTGCAGTGGTGAAAAGTTGTATGTGCAACACAAGATCAAACTTTTTGCACCTCGTGCTTTTGTGTCCCTCGCCACGCTCAAGATTCTAAATTAGAATCACCTGCTACACTCGTGATTCAATTATTGAATATTTTGCTTGCTCGGGACTTAAAATGATCACTCGAAGGAAAAAACGAACTCCCTCTTGTTGCACAAATAAATGGCTTTTATTGGTTGTAAATAAATATTAGGTCAATACCTATAAAATTGACGACATCATAGACATCTAGTTTGAGTTAGTTTCATTTTGTTTCCACATTTTAATAATAACTATATACGATTATTACGAAGTATTAGTATTTTTTACATTATATATTCAGAATTCAATACTGTGTCACACAATTTCCTCATGTAGGTATTTATAAAAAAGTTTCTTTTTTATACGTCCGGAATTGTATGTATAATATTTTCTGTAATTTACAGCGTATTGGGGCTGGATGTCATCCATGGGCCCAGGAGAACTCGTGGAAGTCGGTGGCCGCATGAATAGCCAGCGTTACTTGGAGGTGTTAAGGGACGTCATGTTGCCTTCGGTGCGAGTTGCATACCCTGAAGGCAGAATTTACCTCGTCCAAGACAACAGTGCGGTGCACCGTTCACGACTCGTCGGGGACTGGCTGAAATCACAGGACGATATCACTGTTTTTACTTGGCCCTCCAAAAGTCCAGACCTGAACCCAATCGAAAACTTGTGGGGTCAAATGGTGTTAAATTGGGACCCTAGTGAAGTCAAGTCAAAGAAACAGCTTGACCAAGGGGTCAACAGGACATGGGAATTGATGCGAAACAGCTCTGCATGTTGGAACATGGTTAAAAACATGAAAATCCGGCTCCAAGAGATCAGAGACAATGACGGTCACCCTCTTCGATATTGATATTTTTGATCCACATAGTTACTTACTTCTTAGTTTCTAGGGTTCCGTACCCAAAAGGTCAAAACGCGATCTTTCTAGTCAGACCGACTGCACGCGCCCGCCACCCAAGGCGGTTTATTTTTATTAACTCCCAAGTAATCGGCGGCTATAAAGTAAATCCTGACACATGTCACACACTAACTGCCTACTACTATATAGCTGTTGCAAAAAATTATGATACGTGTTTAAGAGAGATGTAAATTGTTAAGACTGCTTCGGAGTTTTAACATGTTGGTTCTCTTTCACGCATAAAAAAAGTTCATATAATTTTGTAAAAGTAGGTAAGTAAATGAGTAGTATTTCTAGGAATATAACATCCAAAAACTTTTGGAAATGGTGTCATATTTAGTTAATATAGTTAGTTAATAATAGTAAATAGGGCAGCTTATGAGTGATATTACCTAGAATGGAAATATCTACTCTTCTAACATGCAATAGCATTAGGGTAAATAGCCAATACCTTACCAACATTTAATAACTGGCCTAATACTAAAATATTATAGTTCTATTACGTAGATGTAAACAGAATTGATTTTCAGTAGAAGGTGGCCAGTTACCTAATGAAGGTAGGTCAGTTACTAGCGCTTTATCTTAGTTGTCGTATGACAAGTTTTACCATTCATTACATTTTTTATAAATACCTCATTCTATGATATTCATGTTTTTGTTTTTCAATTGAGGCTTTTACATTCAAAACACCACTGTGTAAATATCTCGTTTTAAATAGTAAATATACTGTGTAAAATACCAAAAAAATATGCTCACGTAGCGATTTACTTTATTAGTTTGAATAAACTTATTTATAGACCAAAAACGTGTTTTATTTTTAAATAAATACATATTTTTAATAAACAACGTAACACAAAAAACAGTTTTTCTCTACGGGGATTACAACTTGTGACATAAAAAAATACAAAAAGATTTTTGTTATATGGAGGATTCGAACTCGGAACGTAAATGGTTTATACAGCAGTTTACCTTAGCAACTAACCACTCGGCCAAGATGCTAATGACGTCATCAACTCAAATTATCGTACTGTTTGGTGTGAAACCAAGCAGTATTACTGGGGGGTTACTTAATTATGATGCTGACTGTACTTCTTCCTTTGGATTCCGTAATAAGTGACAATAGTAATGGCAATTTTAATGGCAATTTTCACATTGCCGGATCCGCATTAGTGTGATACCCATGTAAGGATCAACTTAATTATACTCGTACCATAGGTACTGGAAATTGACACGACGTAACATTTTTGACACACATTATGTATGTTGTGTAAACACTGATGATATTTAATAATCCTGAGTTGTCCGTACATCGAGGTGTAATTGGATTGTCTAACAAGCAATGAGATGAGCTAAAAAGCGTTCTTCCATGCGTGTTGCTGTTCGTACCTTTTACAAACATCTTCCAAAAATATTCGCGGGAGTTAGATATGACTTTCGGTAAAACTTGGCTAAATAGTATTAAATTGCAACTTGTCTTGTAGACAGATAAACGGGCATGCATGGCGAACCTATGAGGGTTCCTAATATGAACTAGCAAGTATATCAGTCACTTTTTGACACTAGGCTAGTATTTTACAGTGAGCATGCGGAGCAGCACCATTTACTGGATTAATAGGCAATAAAGCCGTCTTGCACTGTTATTTGCTACTCGCATTACGTTTTACTCTTGTGGTGACTTTAGCACGTCATTATTTCGAGGTAGTACTAGCATTGATTTATATCGCTGGTGAGTACTAACTGTCGCCATTTTTAAACCAAAAAATTATATTTTGATAGCGTGATTAACTGTTATAGGTATTATCGTATTCCTATTATTATTATGTAATAATATGTAAGTCTGACTGACCGCTTAAACAAAATAAACCAAACACCATTTCGTCTGTGAAAAAATCAAATATTTATAACGCAATAACGTTATCTTAAGGATACTAATAATAATAATGCATTAAGAAAACAGGGATATTTGTTGACAAAAGCAAAGTGTTTGCACATTCCATCACTGAAACAGGTATAAATGTATACAGTCGGAATCTTATCAGCGGATAGTGCAGGCTGTTGACTTTGAGTGATAAGAAGTTAATGTTGGCACTCAAGTACCTAAGTGCAATTATTGCATCAAGATTTCGTGCAAGGAGGAGACTGAATTATTTCATCTACAGGTAGATGAAATAATGAGTACCTACCTAGCGCAATTCAACCACCTAGACCTTTTTTAAACTTTTTTCTCTGCGCAATTCAAATGTATTTTTTTGTGTGTAATGCGATTATTTTGTCAATTTTGAATCTGATTTAAAAATTCATTTTTCCATGGTAAGAGATATTTTAGTTATGATTCCATAGATTGGTTCTGATCTTATGATAAAATCCATGACAACCAATGGAAAAATCCTTTATTTAGGGCAAACCTATTAAAACATCTGCAATGTCCGACTGAAACGATTTATTTTTTAAATATTTATGACCTGACATCACCCGTCTGAATTTCATATTCAATTAATTCACAGCACATTACACCTAAATACCACCTATTGTCACTAAATTGTGTTAATGTGGAATAGGCCCTCTGTAAGCCGCATCGCCGCATGTCATACAAGCAGTAAAATAATTATGATGTCATATACCTATAAGACCTTAAATTATTATTATTGGCTGGTACCTACTATGTTTAGTCGGCGTATTACGCAAAAAAATAATATTCGGAGTGTGTGGGTATTGACTTGCTACATTTATGTCCGTTTTTAACGAGTTATACCGAGGGCTATTGAATTTCTTTATACATGTGCTTTCGTAAGTTATTTTAAAGGTCCCGTCAATTTGAAAAGGGCCTAAACCTTTTATTATGTCTTTTAGAATACCTACTAACCTAACCTCGTAAAATTATTGCATTTTAGTTCGTAGATATTCGACAATCGATGGTCACGTAATTAATCACATCATTTAATTTCAATTGGATTTTCCAAATCGGTATTACTAGCGTGAATAATTAGTTCACATTATAATAATTAACTCAGATAGCTATGTACTATAGATTGCATGGGCAGTTTATGAATTCATTCATAAACTGCCCATGCAATTCTGAACGCGTGTGTACATATGTACACTGTATACAGATAGGATGACGGAATATGATTTAAGAGCGTGTACTGTATTTTCCGGAAATCGTTTTTTCCATGACAAGAATAATGACATTTGCAATGTTTACCACTCTTCCCGGACGCATTTCTAACCATTCGCGCCATTGGGTTTTCTACCCATTCACATATTTTCCCACTTTATGATATATGTAAAATACTATTGGGACAAATATATCGTAAGACGCATTCTGCAATTGGTTTTCCCAAAATGAAAATTAAGAATTGATAAGTATATTTGTTTATCTTAATTACATCTACTACTAATAAAACCATATTAACTTAAATGGTTGGTAGTGCCACGTCACGCCACGTCCCTGGGGCGTGGCGGGGCGCGGGCGTGCTCTTATTTATAGCGTCCGGAATGCAAGGCCCTCCGCCAGCCACTGTCAAGTTCATTACTCGTGTACCGTCTCGCTTGTTCAATGGCCGGTCCCGCATTTAACTCATAGTAGAATATTGCCCATGCATAATGCAGAAAAATGGGCTTATAAGTTTTTTCTTAATAAATATAATGGCGGCCACTTTAAGTGAAAATCTTGAAAATATGCATCGTTTTGCTCTTTGCTGTCTCTATACCACATCTGTAAACTATAAACCAAAAAAGTACCTATTACTTAGTTCTGATTTCGTAGACTGGTATACTATAAAACTAATACTTTAATGGTGAACATGTAAATTAGTATTCGTCTGTATTTCGAAATGTGAAGATTGTCGAGGGACATTAAAATAAAAGCACTAATGCCTTATTAAAAAGCAGCAGCGTGAATAACTAGTAAACGTATAAAAATATGTTTAAACTTTGATTGTGGTGTTCAGTTAGGATGGAAAACTTCAGATTTGTATAGGAACAGTTTAAATAAATACGTAATCGCCCGCCTAACGAGTCTCAATTTCATTCGCCAGAGGATTCGCTGTGTTGACAGCTGAGGAAGTGAGGACCCGCGGAGCAAAGCCCTTGGCCCGTTTGGCTGTCAACACAGCGAATCCCCCCTTTTTTTTAAGGGTCGGCAACGCGCTTGTGACGCCCCTGGTGTTGCAGGCGTCCATAGGCTACGGTGACCGCTTACCATCAGGCGGGCCGTATGCTTGTTTGTCACCGTCGCAGTATAAAAAAAAAAAATAACTCATTGAAAATCCTGGTCATCAACCGTCAAAATTTGCGTGGGCTTCTAGTGCCGTGACCTCTAAGACAAATATTAAATTTATATTCAATATATTTATTTGGAAGCGCTTGCATTAAGAGTGCTAAAACAAAGGTCAGAGGCTGAAATTAATAGATTGAATAATTTTTAAGAAAAAAAAACCGACTTCATTTGGTTCCCGGTAAAAGTGAAATTTAGAATTTGGATGACAGACTGTAAATTATCGAGCATATTCATTATGCCATCCCTGATTATCAACATCAGGTCAACTCCAGCAAAATGATGGCCACAGTAAGAAAATGCCTAAGCTAATTATGAACACCCTCTAATCACAATTAACCTGCCGTTCAAATTTGAGGAGTTCTCTGAATTCTTCTAGAACTCCATCATCAGAATATAAATCAAATCAAAAAGATGAATGTCACAACTAGGATAATAAGTAGAGCTAGGTTTATTAACCAGTTCCACTTTGCGATCCCTGGTCTTCATCATCAGATCCACTTCATCAAAATGTTGGCACCCCCAAAACAATGTTTTAGTTACTTAAGGAAATCCTCAAATCAGAATGCATGTGCCGTTAAAATTTGAGGAGTTCTCTCAATCCCTCATGAAGCCCATCATCAAGGACTATAATCAAATAGGACTATCTCGAAGGTATTTCTTTAATTTGGAATTAACAAGCAGTTCCAGTTTGCCATCCCTGGTCTTCATCATCAGGTCTACTCCACCAAATTGATGATGTTCGTAAAGAAATGCTCGAGTGTCTTAAGAAACTACCCAAATCATCATGCATGTGCCTTTCAAATTTGAGGAGTTCCCTCAGTTCCTCATGGATCCCATCATCAGAAATTGATTTTGAAAAAAACGGGACAAACCTGAAACAATCTTTATACAGACAAAAAAATATTTTTTAAAATCGGATCATAGTCCTGAGAATTACGAAGCAGTTCCACTTTGCCATCCCTGGTCTTCATTATCAGATCCACTCCACCAAATTGATGATTTTCGTAAAGAAATGCTCGAGTTTCTTAAGAAATCACCCAAATCAGCATGCATGTGCCTTTCAAATTTGAGGAGTTCCCTCAGTTCCTCATAGATCCCATCATCAGAAAAGGATTTTGAAAAAAAACGGGACCAACCTGGAACCATCTACTTTCAGAAAACAAAAAATGAATTCAAATCGGTTCAGTAATGACGTAGTTATGAGTGAACATCCATTAAAAAAAAAAATCAGACGAATTGAGAACCTCCTCCTTTAGAAATATTGAAGTCGGTTGAAAACAGTTAACTTTATTGAAAACCTTCATAATTGTTAGAAACTTCTTAATAGGAAATAAATACCTACTCGTAAGAAACTCAATTTTCGCAGTTTTCAAAACTGAAATGAATAGGCAAAGAAGACCAATCAAAGGAGCAATAAAGTAATCATTCGATACATTTAATTTGGTATAAATCCTATATATTTCTAAATATAAACTGTATTTTCTTCCTTAATTAATTTTAAACTCCCGAAGGAAGAAGAGTAGCCGTGCTATAAATTTGACGTGTGTCTGTCTGCAGAATCGTAACTCTGCACTATTTAACCGATTTGAGTGCGGTTTTTAAAGAAACTTAAGTCAGTTGATGTATACTAGATAGATTAACACTTTGGCTGTCCTCCATATGAACGAAAGTGTATTTTATGTAATGCATGGACGTCAGATGTATATATAACAACACATACTTGCCATAAGTCCCAATAGTGAATTACATGTAGGTACTTAATGCACGGAAAGTCAAAGTGTTAAACTCATTGCAATTTGCTGTGACTTGTTTAACCTTTTAACCGCCATAGTCCGATAGATAAGACAAACATTTTCAAGCTCATTTCGCCGAAGTCTGATAAATAACTTTCGTATATTTTCGGGTGACGCAGCGTAAGAGCACGCTCAATGAAAAATTCTAAGCGGTTAAAAGGGCTATATTATAAAGTTTTAATTCTCGTCCGTAGGTAAGTGTCATACGATGAGAATTTATGTTGACAAAAATAAATGTATATTTTTTAACGTTACTTAGGTATTCTTTGGCTGTATCCACTTAGTTTCTGTGCCAGGGCGGGGTTGGCACACAAAACGTGCCTGATACTTCGCGGCACCACATATTTTGCGAATCGCAATAAAATATTTTAAGGTTAAAATGGGAATGCAAGTTTTAAAATGTAGCACGAATTATTTCCGAGAGAACTTTAGCATTTTAAACTACAAGGCTTTTTTCAACAGAAGATGGTACAGCTGTACACTGCACAGGCACAATAGCAACAAAGTCCAACAAAATATCGTTACATGCTAATCATTACAAATATATACACACATGTTACAAACGTTTTTCTTGTAAGATTTTTATGTATATATGTTTTTTAGTCGTTTGAAATGGGCCAGGACCAGTTTTTACCTATTACCATTTGTTTCTAGCGAAATAACACATCTATCACCCGTGCCATACATTTTGCAGATTTAACGGTTTTACGTAAATAAGTTTTCTTCGGTTTCGCTTTTAACAGATAGAAAACAAATATGTCGTCATGTTCATAAACAAGAAAAATATGTATTACCGGTAATTGAAACAATCGACGAATTTAAGATTTATTTTTAACTGTTGTAGAATTTTTGCATTTATTAATTATTATCTATAAATTACCCGTTTGAACGTAATTTGAGAAAATCAGGCTATTATAATTTAATATCAGTCAAAATCGTATCTTTTCTGGGTTATGAGCATGATAGGACTGATAAGGTATTATAAACTTACACCGGGTCTATCGCGAATTTAGTTAATTTACCTTTTACCTCTTACCAGTAAGTTACCTTATATATTAATATACCTACCAACGTTTCGAGTTTCGACACAATTTTGTGTCATGATCGCGGATTGACTGACCCGGTGTAAGATTATAATAATGTGTATACAATGTTTAATGTTTTAGAACTGAACAAAGTTTAATGTTTTAGAACTGAGTACATTTTTTTATTTAGGATGGGTAGCGAATCATTGACCCCGGAACGGAAGACTTCATCAAATTAGTCTCCTGACTGCGATTGTGTTGCGGTGGAAAGCACGGGCGCAATCTAAACTCGGCCGGGTAATAATAAACTGTTTGGAAATAAATGCGGCGGAATATCGTCGCCACTTTGTTGCTTCCTAACATTGAGTGGCAGTTGTACTTCGTCGTAACGACTAGCGACGCCACCTTACCTAAGAATAAGATAAAATGTCCAATTGAGTATGCTTAACTTAGCTATTACTCAAAGATATTCGTGAGCCGAATTAGCATTCTGATGAAAAAACGTGAAAGAACTCGCGAAAGGGAAGCGGAAATTCTAATTCCAGTTTGAAGGGACGACAGAAGTTTGGACGGCTTTAAGAAAAATAGATTTAGCCTTAGGTACTTGTCTGAAGTGAATCCGTTTTTACTTCAAACAAGGATGCCTAAATCTATCAGAGTTCAATTTTGTACTTCATTGAATCATTTTATTCATTAATAAATTTTAATCAGTAGTCATGTTTTGGGGAACCAATTCATCATTGATTAGATACTAGCAATTACTAATGAGCATGTTCGCGAGAAGAGATCCGAAATAAAAATTTAATGTCTTTTCTACTCAGAATAACGAGTTCTTTCAATCTAGGAGAAAAAAAAGTACGAGAAAAAAAAGGACCCGAAATTTTCAAACGTTTTACGTATTCTTTATTTTCTAACAGCTATAACAACTATAGCAACAGGTACAAAGTGTTTAAAAAAAGGAAACGGAATGGAAAAAAATATTGGGACTTTTTTTTCCTAGTAAGATCGAAAGAGCTCGTGATTCTGATTAAGAAAAACATTAAACTTACCTGTATATATAAAAAAAAGTTTGGATAATTTTTCGCCAAAATTCCTAAATAGATCATGGATATCAAATTATGCGTAGCTTTAACATAATTTTACGTCGCTCCAACCTCAATCAAATTGTATTATTACCTTCCTTTTTTATTATGAGTCCTTCGTATATTTTTATATCCAATGATATACCGTGTTTTTTAATTCCTTTTTTTTAATAGCCTTATTTCCTTAGGTTATATTAAGTAAATTTCTCAAAGACACCGGTATTCTAATTAGCTACATTATTAAGATAAGGTATTTGCAAGTGTGTAAACGAAGTAAGAATAGTCGACATGACATTGATATGTCATGGTTGTCACTTACTAAGTAAAGTTAAATGTAATGCACGTTTTACATTAGCGTTAGATGCAACATGTTATTATTTTGTATGAATATAAAATAATGTTTACTAATTTAATAAAACTAACTGGTTATGCCATTGTGTTCCCTTAAATGTACTTCGCTATTTGCCGGAGTTAACTCAGTTTAAAAAAAACACGGTGTATAGGGAATTGTGATTGAAGTTAATAGCGTGATAACTAAAATTGAAAACCAAAAATATGATTACTAATTTGCAGATCCCTATCGGGATGTTGGCTTCAGCTTATTATTAATATATGGTTTGTTCTAATATTGGCTTTCACTTTCAGTCAAACATGTAACATTTTTAAACCATTAATGGCTAGAAGAACAGTAAACGCTAGCAACTTTGTGCAGAATTTTCCACGAAACGGTTGCTTCCGATTTCATGAATATGCATATTTTCCTGGAAAACGAACGTCGGCTATATAAATGGAACGTTCGCTTTAGAGAACAACATCGAACATTTTAAAGAAAAACGTGCGGCATCAACATCAAGAATGGAATTTTAACGAGAATCAAATTACGAAACAGAATTTAATCGAAAACGGATACAAATCGAACACTACTGTATGCGTACGATTCAAGTATTGCAAGGACTAGGAAAACAAGTCATAATAGTCGTGCGGAGAGACGGGATGCTTTATGGGATATAATCATGAATCTAACCTAACCATTGTCATTGCTAAGCAGTTTGGTCGATGTTGTTAACCGCCGACATAAAATTTGAACAAAGAAACCACTGTATCTATATTACCCTGTACCTACGATGCTAAAAAGACTAAATAGACGATTTTAGGGATCCATAGTAAAGTATAACTTTTAATAACTTCACAAAAGTCAGAACGTGCTCAACTTTGCGAACGGTTACTCAAAGCAACAGCAACCGGACTGAAGCAGTCATAAGTTTAAAACTTTCTCTCGTTTTCAATACTGCTATTGTAGAGCCGGGTATTTATCGTTGCAATTACATGTTTACTTGCATAAACTTAAATTTGGGGATGTCACACAATATGTCTTGAAGCGATCTGCCCTATGTCTTTGAGTACGTGATCTCAAAATTCAAATTTAATAAAAAGGCTGGTGACTGAAGGGATTAGGTAGAATGAATAGTTATGCAGATTACACTTAATTATTTTAACTTTAATATCTTGTTAAATTTGTTCTTATACCATCTTTATGTTTGGACAGCATCCATTGTCTTATTAATAATTATTAATTCGTGTAAGATTGTCTTACAACATTTATTATATTTAATATGGATATTAATTTTAAGATATAAATTCATTTGCCAAACTTAATATCAAGCTAGTTTACTGAACAGATTAAAGCCACAAAATAAAATTAATGTTCCCTATCGAACAATAAATCACATCTCGGCTCGACCACGAGCCAAAGTTGATAATAAAACAATAAGTAGTATACGTAACTTTCTGAAAATGTAATTAGTTTTATAGTAGACTGATGTTTATCTGATTAATCTGATTACGCACTTGAAAGGCTATAATGATGATGATTACAGGCGTACATTTAGGTCAACCTCCTGACCAAATCAGCAACAGAACTGGATATTTTTATCTACCTATACTAAAAAACAATACTGACTTCGACATCGATTCATATACTGATGAGCGATTTCGGATATGAACTGCACAATTATAAGATATTACCAGCGTTAGATAAGCGTTTTCGGAACTTATGTAGGGAATATCATTTGATTTTTATCAATCGCTTCTCGGTTAAGGAAAGCATCGTGAGGACACCGGACTAATCCCAACAAGGCCTAATTTACACTCTGGGTTGAAGGTCAGATGGCAGTCGCTTTCGTAAAACTAGCGCTTACGCCAAATCTCGGGATTAGTTGCCAAAGCGGATCCCAGGCTTCCTGAGCTGTAGCATAAGCCGGGAAAACGCTAGGAAGAAGACCACCATCAGGTCCAAGTTAAAGCTGACCTTTTAACTACTAATTTTCAGTTTCCAGTGAAGTAGATGCGATATTAAGTGTTATTTATCAATGTCAGTCCTCTTGTACCTATTGTACGCTTGCTTGAAAACTTTATTCAAACATTAACCTATTTAACTGGTCTATGAAGCGTGTTTACTGCTACCAAGGTGATATTCTAGAACATTTATTGCAGTCACTTCTGCAGTTCTATAATATTTACGACTCGTTTACAACTCAGAGAAGGTATTTAGTGTCAGTAGCAATAGTATATGACTCCTAAGGGTATGAAAACGAAGATCTCGACCACATCGTCCTCGTGATTGGAAATGGTTACTGCAATGTGGTTGGAATCCTAAGAGCAAGGAGAGAGAGAGGAGCTAGTAGCGAGAATGATCAACATAATGGTATTCCGATTCAAAAGCTAAGCCTGTATTCATACCTCTAGTTAACTTTGAAGTCGAATTCTACACAGGATGGACTCTCTTTGAGGGCCTGGCGCTTGCCGCCGAGGTACAGGCATGCCACGGTCTTGTATAAACCTGCGGACCCATACTCTGTCTAGGCAGAGAGCCTATGATGACGGGCCTGGGTTTGCCACTGCTGGCTGGTGCCGGCCTGGCGGCTCCGAGAATGATCCGAGCCGAGGCTTCGGCCCCATGCAGGCCCCATGCCCCCCGCCCCGCATCTTACCCGCACTACCCACTTAACATCCATAGTTTACTGGGTAGTGCGGGCCCAGGCCTGCGAGTCCCACATACCCGTCCTAGTTCCCCGGCTAGGCGGCCGATGAGTTCCTTAATCCGGTTCTTAAATAATATTATTTATTATTTATCAGCAGTTTATTCGATCGATAAAATTGCGTCTGTTTTGTAAATGACTTACGATGACGACGCGACTTTTGAGGCTTTTGTCCCCACTTAATCCGCATTGCGCGGGGTGGGACGTCCTGTGTTGACTTAAGGCAAGGTTTTCTACCTGCTGCTCTCCGGTAAACAATTTTCGCGAGATATCTTTGCAACCCGTTTTGCATAAGTTTTTTGTTAGGAATGTGTCTTATGTATGTAGGTATAAGTAAGGGTAGTATCACGGAAATAAAAATTATACTTTTGTGCCTAAAATTACTAAAACCCTGCTGTAAGTAAACCTATTAGGTACCTATTCTTCGTTACGTATCTAGGCAAGTTTTTTCGTGGCTGCTGGTTTCCTACTAATTGGTCATTAACTACAAGCTAGGTATCTACTTAGAATCTTTCTTGGAGCCTACTTAGCGAACTCGGTTGAGTCCACTTTGGTTTGAACGTTCTCCCAAGTACTTAACGTACTTTGCGAGTTTTTTCTAATGTAATGCTACTGTAAATAAAAGAGAACGGGATTTCTTCCTAAGTTTATAAGTCCCTTTCTTCCTATAAGGATTCTTACTTGAAGTAGGTACTTAATTTCATAGGTACAACAAACCAGTTTTAGATAAATAAATGCTACCAACGTACCCTATTAGTTATCTTTCAGAAAAAAATTGAGCAAACGGAGACTTATTCTTCCTAGCGTTCTTGCCGGCTTATACCACGGGTCTGGGAGCCAGGGGTCCGCTTTGGCAATAATGCCAAATTTTGGCGTAGGCGCTAGTTTAACAAAAGCGACTGCCACTGACCTTCCAACCCAGAGTAAACTAGAACTTATTGGGATTAGTCCGGTTTCCTTACCATGTTTTCCTTAACCGAAAAGCGATTGGTACATATCAAGTGTCATTCCGTACCGTACATAAGGTACCGCTAGCGTGCTAAATGCATTGCTTAGTTGAGACCATTTCGACTGGATATCTTTCTTCGTATAATTTACTTTTATGTTGTTTTTTTCTTGTTTACTTTAGTAACTAACTGTTTGTTGTGGGAATGATTTTCTTTCCTTCTTTCATAAATTCCGAAATACTCATTGGTACTGTCAAGTGCAAAAATATGGTTCGACATAATCGACTCATAAATATGGTACTACGCTCTTATTACACCGGCATAAGGTGCTATGGGACATATTATTGAGTAAGATGTCCACCATATTTTTACACTTGACTGTACAAGCCGACAGGATTTAAACCCGCGACCTTCGGATTGAAAGTCGCACGCTTACCGCTGGGCCAACAACGCTTCTGAGCAAACAGAGACACGACCCCAATAGTCTAGTTGACACGTTCACATTACTCCCTGCTGTCGTTCGATCGCGCCGCTTGCTACAAGGGTATGTATGGGTATCTATGTATGCTGTGACCAAATTTCCGAGCCCAAAATTGGTGTCACTTTACCTCATTGGAGTATGAGTATCACTTGAACGATGTATATCATTTAAAAAACCGGTCAAGAGCATGGCAGGCTCAGTGTAGGGTTTCGAAGTTGAGCATCCGTCACAATTAGCGAACCTAGAAGGGATATTACCATGGGTGTAGGGATTTTTACCATGACCATAACTAGCAAAAAGGAGTATCTTCGCAGCACTACGACACATACACTCTTTTACTAAGAAAATATGACATTTTGTAAAAAAAATGCCTTAAATTACCATGTTCAAAATATATATGGTTTTTTAAATAATGTTTGGCCTTGCGTTTCAAAAGTTAGAGAGTGGGACACATTTTTAACATCTGGAGCGATTATTAACGAAAACATTTACTTTATCGAATGATACCTTACACTTTAGGATGGAAACAAAAAAAATACCCCCACTTTACGAGTTGAGATGAGAGTTACCCTACAAAAAAAAAACCCCACTATTTATTTTACCATTTTTACCACTTTGTTGGCGTGATTGATCTGTATATTCATACCAAATTACAGCTTTCCACTACTAACGGTCACTGAGATAAGCAGCAGACGGACGGACGGACGGACGGACGGACATACAGACATGGTGAAAGTATCCTTGACTACGGAACCCTAAAAAGCCAGTGCCATAATCAAATTATTTATTCTATCAGCAATTCAATATTAGAAAAGATATTAATCGGGATATGAATGATATGACACATGTAGAAAAATTAAAAATATATATATATTATTATTATTTCGACACTTTTCTGTATAAAATAATGATTCAAGTGCTCTCCCGGACCTTCCTGCCTTAAATTTATTTAAAAGACATTTTGTAAGTATTTAGTTTTAATGTATTTACATATAAACAATATTAGTTGTTTGACACCAGCATCTCTTCTACAAATAAATCATCTTTACTATCGCCAAAACTGCTACTTTTGTGAGACACTTGACAATTGTCGCAAAAACACGACAAATGTCACGAAATTCTGACACAGGAAGAGCCTCGTGCAAAGAGATTGGAAATCGTAGGACGACGCGCATATAGAGACGGCTTGACAGACAAAAGTCGTGTTGCACTTTTGTAAATCGCGCAACTGACTGTCAGTACTAACTCAGTACTGACTCAGTATCTCTTGGGACGTCATGGAGTTATAAGTAAAGAAAAATACCTACCTCAAGAATGCCACATTGCTCAGTAATCTGGTGCCGCAAAGCAAACACGTTAATAATCAAAACGTTTTGTATCACAGGTAAGTAAATAAAATGTAATTAATTAAATATAAAATTAGTATGGGCAAGAGAAATAGTGAAGAGACACGACACTGAATTTTTATCGATAGTGTAGGTATGCCTTACTAAAATGGTTAGATGAGTTTATATTTAAATATTACTGAAATACTAAATATAATATATTGTATAAGTAATATTCTTACCTACTTATTGCGTATTTATTTATAACATAAAATATATGTATCTAGTTAAAAAAAAAAATAAAAAAAAATCATTTATTTCAGACTAACAAGTGTCCATAGTTTGTTAAAATGTGTGTCATTTATTTTCTGGTGTTAAAATCTAAGCCAAGTGGCCTCTATATCTATTAAGGCTGTCACACTAAAAAGGTCCGTGCCCTGTGGCCTCATGTCAAAAACCACCGAGAAATTCTTCAAAACAATAATGTTTCTCGTGATAATTGCCATAACATCTTCACCAATAAATTCCTATTTACGATACATGAAGATTATTATATGTATATTATAAAATGTCAACGTGATGGCGAACAAGCACGTATATTAGGTACTCGTAATTCAGTAATTTTAGGAATGTCCCACTTGTACCTACTTATATAACTACTTTAAGGAATTCATTCAGTAACTGCCCATGCGATTTTGGACGCGATAGTACATGTCGCTAAACATTTGCAAAATTCAACAAAAAATAATTAAATAGGTACATACATTATATATTGAAACGTCGGAGGTTAGTTTTCTATGTTTTACACGATTAGGTAGCCCTGTTTTACTAAATTTATTATATTGTGTGAAAATCTTGAAAGTCTAAATAAGGTAGGCACCTACATACATGTATTGTTGCATGCTATATTGGTGTTCATATAAAACGTCATTTAAAATCGTTGCTTTACTCATCCTATCTACTGAAACCGATATTAACCGCAAAACGTAGGTAAGTACCTACCTATCCTGTCTAGTTATCATTCTCATCTAAACGTCATCTTTCTTGGTAGGGTAGGGGAACCAATAAATGAACGATTAAGCGACTTACCTCACTTTGGTATTTTTTTTACGTATGTTATAACCAATTTTCACTAAGATTTATTTTTTTATACTATACTACATATTAAACTATTCCAAACCCTCTTTAAACTATCCAATATTTTTATAAAAATGACTATGTTCCGAAATGGCCCAATTTCCCCAGAACATGAACAAAGTGCCCTAACTCTGAACATTTTTACCCCAAAAGATGAACCAGTAAAAATGCAAAAGGGAGTACCCTAATTATGAACGGCTGGACACCAATAGATGAACGGTAGTATAGGAAGACGAAGAAATTTAGTCGTTCAAGTTTTGGGCACAATGTTGATGAAATGAACTAAGAAAAGTAACACAATCGTTCATGTATTGGAATGCAGCCCAATAGATAACTAGTAAATTCTCTTAGTTCATGTTTTAGGTATAGTTTAATCCAGTGAACAGTCCCGTTTCCATACTAAAATATGCCCCGTAAGAATTGAGTTAGACAAGGAAAGTTCCGTTCATCTTTTAGTCAAAAAATCAAGGAACAGCAAACTAGAAATTTAAGACATAAATAGGATTTATATAAGTATTTCAAAAAACTAACATTTACCCAAAACTTGAACGCTGTTCACTTATTGGATAAATCATACAATACTGGAACCATAACTTGAACAGTTAATATTTAATAAAATAAGTTAAATTATACCTTTATTAATAACGTGAAGGGTAGCGGGATTAGTCTAGAATCGTTACCAAGCAAAAGCATGTCAGTAGAAACATTATTCAATTTTATACGAATTTATTTCCTTAAATTTTGAAGCGCCATTCTTAACAAGAATTCCATACAAACGGCGATTTCCGCGCGAGGCATATTTTCGATGAGCTCTCACAACCACATACACTGATCTATTATTTAAAAGTTTAAATGTCTATGAAGGGAAAATGTTAAGGTTTTAGTAAAAAATATTCCTAAACTTGTAAAGTACGTCAGGATTTAATTATTGGGATTTTTAGGAACTACGTTCATCTATTGGGGGTTGTTCATCTTTTGGATCCTCTACCATAGGTGGTTTTCTAATAAAATGCCCTTCAATGTTGTAAGTACTTAAGTACTTATAAGAATACTCGTACCTATAAGAAACCATATAAGTATTGATCTTTCTTTTATTGTAATAGGGTAAAAATGGACTTTACTGGATCGCAGCCAATATTTATAATAAAATAGTTACAGGTTTAGTTGCATATTAGGTATATTTTCCTGTTGTCGGGGGTTTTTTTTTGCAATTTTTTATCTTTTGTTTGTTTTTGGTCAGAATGGTTTGCATCTACAATTTATTATTTCTGCTTACCGTCCCCGTGAATATCTATGTTCGTCATTGTTTCATATTGTTGATTGTACGATAGAAATGGGGGTAAGACGACCGGCAAATTACCAGCTATATGCCACTGTAGTCTTTTTTAGATTTCAAGAAGCCTGTGCAACCTGCAGTTGTACGAAGGGCGAATTTTGGGCCTAAGTTGCCTACGTAGCTATTTGTTTCATTAGCGAGGTTTTAAGCAGCATGAATGCAATTCAAATTGGAATTCACTTTATTAGCTTACCTAAAAAATCAGCGTATTATTATGTAACCCTCGCAAAAAGCCCTCTGTAGATACTTTTTTCCGCAATATTTTTCATTCACATGATTCACTTCACATCCGCATTACTGAGATTTGTAAAGTAGGTATTCCGAGATTGAATAAGTGAATGAGTAATGAGAGCAAATAAGAAAGTCCGGTTTAGGCCCAAAAGGTTACATTCATATCTAAATTAGGTATACCTACCTTTACAGTAAAACAAGACGAGATAAATTACTGTTGGGGTAAACTAGCCTATTGCTGGCATCGTACTAATGGTTAGCAACTTCTATCCTTTAAGACAGTGACTTTGAAAAAAGGTGCCAGTAACCGACACTTGTTAGTGCCAAACATTGGGTAGTTTACCTCATATGAATAAGAAAATAAAAATTACCTTTACCAACGTCCTGGAATTGGGCGCGTTCCAAAATTGAAAAACAAAACCAAAAATATCAAAACATAAACCCCGCTGCGCACTCACAACCAAATTCACACACTACAAAACTAAACTGAAGACAAACTGAAAATGTTCCAAAATAAATATTTCAAATGAACACACCAGCTGGATGCTTGAAGCCGTGAACTTTTATAAGTTTAAAAAGTTGCTAGGTTAATTGAAGAGCATTTATATGCACGTGTGCAGGTACGCGGTGCCGGCTCACGGAGCGGTCGACGCGCGCCGAGTGGCGACTGTCAAACCAGCCAGCTGGCAGATCCACTCTACCGGCCGGACTGGCAACTAATGTCGCTCCAGTGAATAAAGACGTAACTTGACTTGAGGTTTTTTCTGGTACTTACCTATAAACCATATTTTAGCCCTGACTCGGAAACTATGGTAAGTTCAGAATGTAACGCAAGTTTAAAGTTAGTTGTGAAGATTCAAATGTGGAAGTCGAGGTACCTGCTTACCTTACAATCCCTACGGATCTACCAGAGACTTGCCGAAGCAGTAATTTTATTTGCGGCTATTCTGTACTATGTGTAGGGTTAGTGATCAGGATAAGTATCTCCGTCCTTATATAGGTAGATATACATAGGTAGTAAGGCCTTCTGGCTTCTGGGCAACCGTGCTGGTAAATTCCATAAAATATATTTATATATATATACTCGTATATATGAAGAACCTATAGATATATTAATATACTTAGACCGGGTTACTCACGTCTATAAAGTCGAAGATAGCTTAGATTTAGTATTTACTTATTTATACTTATTTAGCTTTATAGACGTGAGTAACCCGGTCTAAGTATATTAATATGTCTAATACTCACGGGAGTTTTCTATTTAAAACCTATAGATATGTTAATATAGGTACAAAGAATTTTTGTATTTAAAAATATGCATTTTTTTTTGTCTTTTATAAAACCATATTCGTCTTTATGCCCTTTTACGCCCGCGCCGCAAAAGGAGCGACATGGCGGCGGCGCCCCAGAGAGGGGATATTGACTCGCATCGCAGCCACTGCGCATGCCTCAGTCCATGTGTTACTGTTTGGATTACGCTCAAACTACGTCAAAAAATAACAATATGCTTCCAAATCCTACTTATTACGAATGTTAAATATGTTATAATACAGAAGTTTAACGTAAGATACCCAGTCTGACGTTTCCAGGCGCTGCCACTTGGCCGGGCTACACGCACTGCAACAAACGACCTTGACCTCCAGTAGCGGTAATTTTTAACACCGGCTTTTTATTGATGGGGTCTTATTTAACTTTCTACGACGCAATGCCGTATTAGGTATTATTTAGGAAAACGATTCTTATTATTTCAATCTGGTACAATTTCTTTAAATGTCGTCAGTCTTGCGCGTATGATGGACTGAGTTACACATGTGACGGACGAAGCAACTGTCAGTTTATAACACCGCACGATTGGAAGAGACAGATACTGACTATCACGTCGATATTTTACAACTTAAGTATTGGTGTTTTGTACGTAGATAAAAAAACAAACGAAAAACTTCGGGGTTATGGCCCTGGATCACCTGGACGTGCACGACCTCGATGAAAAACTGCAGACAAATTTGACTGCGATGGCATAAGAAGGAACTTGACGAAGTTGGAAATATAGCTAAAATATACAAAGCAGTTCAGACAGACGTAGATATGGCCGAGAATAAAGCTAAATGAATTTAAAAAAATACTACTGCAAGATAAAAATATCGGTGGTCTACACTACAAGCAGCTGAATAACAAAAATGTACAGATATGTATTGCACAACTTTAAAATATTTTCGACTGTTTTCTTTGGGAACAAGGGTCAGTCAGATTCAACAATGAATATATATTTTAGCTAGGTAACCGGTCTGTAAGGATGGTTGGCTCCCACCATTATATGCACAATTTTCAATTAAACAATCATACTAAGTAGGTATATCATGAAGTTCGAAATTGGTATTTAAAAAAAGTATATATATATAATTTATCGATTTTCGGAACTTCCAACCATACTTTGTGCCTGCCAAGATTAGATTCAATGACCATAGCACATATTTCTTCAAAATCCGAAGTTCCAACGTTCAAGTTAAATCCCTAGATAGCTAAGTGCAGAAGCGGCGGGCGGCAGGGCTGGCACGCGGCCAAAGATTCCTCGCGCGAATGTCACTTTTTTCTTAGTTTTCGCCTTCGATGGCTCGGGAAGGCGGCTCGGCCGGCAAAGCGTATGGATCTGTTGATAATGGGTTCCGCGTAGGAAGTGATACTTCATAAGGTTTTTTACCGATATCGTTTAAGAAAATAGTCAATTAACTCTAGTCAATTATATTAAATCTCTGCCAGTACCTACCAGTACACGTGCGCGAGATAGGTACTGTTACGGTTGCGGCACTCTTGAGCTTATTAAGATCACAGAAAATATTTATGGCACTCTGGGTATTCTTATATTATAATTATGCGAAATGTTGAAAAACAAAATAAGTTAGCAGCATCATACAAATAATATAACGGAACAACAATAGAATTGAATGTGCAGAGTTTCCACAGCCATGAGCAGGCCGCGCCGAAATAGACTTGGTTAATTAAAAATGCTTAATTACTTCCGTTGGCTGAAAATAACTATTAATACAAAGATGACGACGAGAGAGAACACAATATATGTACGATATTCAATAGGTATATATAAATATATACTTATAATAATATTTATAAAATAACTGAATGTTAAAATGTAGGATGTCTTAAGGTGTTAACAGGATTGATATTAATTTGTAATTCTTTAGAGCGACTAAGATATGTAATACCATAAGTACTAATAAATAAATATCATAAATGCCTCAACTACGATAGGTAAAACGGTTATCACATTGACGCCGGGACCGGATGCGGTGACGGTGTAGCGGTGCAAATAGTTCCTGAGGAAATCCGATTAAATCCCAACAAAATCTGGGTCGGAAGGAGGTATATTACCTAACGGCCGTTGAATGATTTTGCCAAACGGAGTCAAACGAAATTGATATTTTTTACAATATACATACATAATAATACTGGCACACGTTTTGCTATACTAAGATAATAGGAGATCCCAAACCTTTTCCTAGTTTGTTAACACCATAATGTTGTGACCAATAACAACTATTATTTATTCTGTGCCAATAATCAATTTTCCATTTCATTTTCAATATTAATTTTTAAAAATAACATTAAATTGATTACAGACACTTCCAAGGAACGCTAAAAACAGAGGAAGTCATTACTTAGATTTATGGAATCAAAGGCAAAAAGTCTATTGTGTAAAGCTACCCGTTAGACGTTTTAACCAGGCCCTTATCAACCCGCCTACATACGTACGCCTACAAAGTTATGTATATTTTTTGCAATAGGAATCAATGTTGCTTTTACGATGTTTGGAGACAGGCGAAGTGATTTTATTGAGGCATTTACATTTGAAAGACCACCCATAATGATGTTGTTATAGAAGTAGACGTACCTAACGTGTAAAGAGCAGTCTTATGCGAATATAATTATGGTGCCTGTTAGTTATGGTGCGTGGGGAACTTATCATATGTTAAACCTATATATTGTTATTTGTAATTACTTGATAGGTGCTTATAATTAATTATTGTAGGTATGCAGGTAATTTCTTTTATTTCAAATTTAGGAAAAATCCTAAAATCATACGAAAGTCTTCCATTATTCTTTCATATCAAGAGTTATTTTTCATTGGATTTCCCAATGTTTTCCGACACTTGAAATCACTCTACTAAACCTGTAGGACAGTCATGCTCTTATCAATACACATCACTACATAATGTAGTATAAAAAAGTCGCTTGCCGCTGTCTGTACGAGTATATATGTATGTTTGCTTAAATCTTTAAAACTACGCAACGGATTTGGATGCGGTTTTTAATAGATAGAGTGAGTCAAGGGGAAGGTTTATATGTATAATACATTCATAATATAGTAGTGAAATACTGCTAATTTTAGAGGTTTCTAAGTCGTAAATAAACACATTTTTTTGCGCTTACATTGCAATGCAAACACTGGCTGAGTCCTACGAGATGGATCAAAATAATGTATAACACTATTGTACACCTTAACAAGGTCTACAAAAAAGCTTGCGATGGTAAATGTCTATCTATTAGGGATAGCCCACAATAAACATTTTTTTATTTTTAAGAAATAATGGCTTATTTACGAAGTGACTTTTAACATCCTTCACCCGTGCGAAGCCGGTGGGGGTCGCTATAGTAAGTTCAATAAAAATGGGATCACTATTTTTGGAATTACTAAATGATGTAGGTAGGTACCTCTAATATTTATAATTTATGCTTTGTTGAATTGAATTGAATGTTGCAAAAAAGATAGGTATATGTATAACCTTTCCTCAACAAACATTCTCTCGTCAAGCTCGCAATGCGCAAGTAAAATTGAATTTCAGAATTTTCATTTCCCGATGTTCCGTTGCCACGAAGAAAAATATCAACTTCTTTCCTTTGAGAAATTCAATTTATTTACTGTGAAACTACGGACTGCTATCTTGCCAGTAGAAAGGACAGGAACTAGCGGCACATCTCTCTCGTAGACGACCAATTTCATTGAACAATAGAATAACCATTTTTATTTATGGGCCATCTATGGGTCACATTAGAGTAACGTCGTAAGACCCACTGTCCTATTTTAGGACAACACAATTTTGGTATAACGACCCACACACACTGGACACTGGGATAATATTGCGCTTACCCTAAAAATAGATTGGGCCTTAGGAGGGTAGGTAAACGAATATCAGTAGCTCTGGGGGTAGTAGCCGGATTGGCGCAAACACGACGATATTTTAAAATGAATGAGCGTGCAAATGGAGATATCATCATCATCTGCCTAGCTTATGATTTACGGCAAGTGGGCAAAGGTCTTCTCTAGGGTTTGCAATATCCGTCGATTTTTCGGATCGGGATATTTCGGATATTAAAATATAATGGATCCGGATATCCGGATACTTCCGATAATACGGATCCGTAACAAACAAAGGTAAAAAAAAGTGTGGCGTGTTTAAATTAACGGATTTAAAGTTAATAAATTGGTCTATTTTGAATTCGTATACAAAAAAAGGTACAGGCGACAAAACGTTTTTCATTAAGAGGAAATAGGGGCATGGGCTCACTTGCGCTCGCCCCGTACAAAAAGTTGCACGTTGAGGTTCCGTTGTCTCCTATTGCCTCCTCTAAAATTAAACCTATATAAATAGTTTTTGATATATAGGAAAATAAAAAGTATTACCGTCGAGTTCATTGATTTGTGTACATTTCATTCATTACATTCATCCCTTGTAATAGGGAAGGGATGAATGTGATGAGGGAAGGTTAAAAACTGTACACATTAATGAACTCAACTGTACTATGTAGGTATTTAGGTGTTCCTTTTCTTGATAACTATATTATTTAGTGAATTAGGAACGCTTATAAATGTGTGTAGACTGACAAACTTCACTACCGCCTGCAGACGTCTACAACACAAAATAAAATAAAAAAACATAGAGACAGTACTCTTCATTATACTGTTTGTAAAAAAAATGCAATTGAGCCCATGCTCTTTTCACCTCTTAAACCATAACTTCAAAAACAACCAGTCTTTAAACTACAGATTTTCTTGTGCATATACATTAAGCTTGTTTTAACTTAGGTTAGGATAATATTGATAACAAATATATGATCATAATCACAACAAAAAAAAAACATAATATCTTGCACTTTTCCTTGGCGCTATCGTTTCTATAAAAAAATGCTGAACTTTAAACACCAACATGCAAAAAATATAATAGCAAGTACAAGCATTATTTATATACTAAGTAGGGGGGGGACCCAAAGGCAACTAAACACCGTTAATAAAATGATTCGTTCTGTTACTTCTGTTCTGCTCTATGATATTCTATGATATTTAACGAAATAGTGCCAATACCACAGCACTATTATTCATTTAGAACTCCGATTTTAAACGATTTTATAGATAAATGAGTTAAATAAGTTATTTTTCTGAAATTAACTTATTTGAAATTTAAATATAATGCGGCTGTGGCATGACGAGAAGAAGCAAAGTTAAGAAATTGACGCATTATATTTTATATTTATTATAGGTACTTGTATACTCTTGCATATTTTGGTTTTACAAACATATTTTATTGTCTTTTCTTTAAGTTTTATAGTTTTCACTCAATGATCCGTATTATCCGAATCCAGGACATGATAGGATCCGGATCTCAATATCAACGGATAGCCGGATAATTCGGATATCCGGATATCCGGATTTCAAACCCTAGTCTTCTCTCATTGTAAAATAGGTACAGTGTCTTATGAAACAATAAGGTTCGATATTTATACCTATTAGCTAATAGAGGCTTGATGGATATTTATGAATAACATCATTAGAGTTAAGAAACTTCTAAATGATCCTATTTTAATGAGAGCACGTGGTAGGCAAAGAACTAATAATTGGGAATTTAATCGGTTACTTTTGTATAGACTCGGTTTTTAACCGAACCCGCGAATAGCTTCCGAAATAAGAGATTATTGCTCATTCAAAGCCTGTCTTTTTCATGCCCTTTTGCCCTTACTATAAGTAAACGCATTCGTAACAGTCGTAACGCTATGCTGCACGATACGGCGTCTTCCGTAAACTCCTAACCGTAAAAGGCTTACTACGTAATTCAACACATTCTACGTAAGAGGGCGCTGTGATACGTTGCTCTCTTGGTACAACGAAGTTATTGACTGAACAAACTGAGTGGGCTCCCTAGTTATTTCCGAACTTCGATTTTAGATGGCGCTTTCCTATAGACAAAAAATTGGTTAGATATATATTTTTTACAAGAGTGTTATCTAACTTAGGTATTTATTTTGGTGAACGAGTATACAATATACATAGATAAAAATATTATACTTGTCTTGATCCTTGAGGTTTCTTAAACAAGAAGTTGATTAATCGTATATTTAAAAAAAAAATCTCTCTCGAAATCGAAAGTCTTAAAAATTAGGACGCGGCTTTGTTTTATTTTGGCTGTACCACATTAAATTTAAAGTTTAAGATAATCATTCGACGTAGGAAATTGCTCTTTTTAATACCTACACAAATTACTTTTCCGTCGGACGTACCATTTTTGAAATAGACGCAAAAAAATGATCGGATAGTTGCCAGTTACTTGGCTCTCAAAAGTGCTTACTTTTGAGAGCTTCTCATTTGGAATTGTGCAAACTCGGTTGAGACGTCTTTAGGACCTAATGAAGTTTTAAAATGATATCCAGCTTGCTGGATTAATTTCTGAAAATACTCTTTACTGTTCAAATTTTCTTGGTATATATATATAGCCAGTATCTATTGAATTAAATAAATAACAATTTCCGACTCATTTTATAACAACGATTCGCAAGTTTTTCTGAGACAAGGTGGAGCTCAACTGAGAACATTTAAATGATATAATTGTATTTTACCATTTTTAATGTTGTATAACCGATTTTTTCTACATAGTACAATGATTTTAACTAAATTCTGTGACTTCAAAAGGGGTACAAGTAACCTCGATTATGATCATAGAAACGATGATCAATCTCTCTCTATACAAGTAGGTAGTAGGTACAAACTACAAACAAGTGTGCCTGTGGAAATATTTATGCGGGAAGGTCTACGAATTACACATGATATTGTATCGACAGGCGTTCATTTAATACTTACTATTTTTCATCGCCATTTTGGGAGTCAGAAAGTTCCATTGTCGGGGAGTTTCTTTCATACAAAAAACATTTCCCATAGTAGTGAAATAACTCGATATTTTTTATATTTCTTAAATTCAAACTTTGGTAATTGTCTTTAATTGATATTTAAAAAATTACTAAAAACATATAATAATAAGGGTTCGTTCCATTTGTAGATTTAAAGGATATCATAACTTTCCTAGTGACCTAAGGTAATAAGATCCTCCCTTACGATATTATCAAACCTGCACCGCAACCAGATTTACCAGATAAGGTGACGGTGTGTAAACCGCTTATTCTGCATGTATTCCATCTGCGTCCTCTAGGTACTTAAGTACTTAGGTAAATACATGGCCTTATTCATAAACGCTTTGTCTTTATCAGTCAGTTTGACATTTGCGTTTGTTAGAAAGGGATAAAACATATTTTAACTACAATTTCTGTTAACTTTTTTATAAATAAGGGGAATAAATCCCAAGATAAGTCTTTATATCTTCATCGGCCATGCGATAGATATAAATATTAGTATTTTATTATTATCGATTCGAAAGCCATATATATGTCTTAAGTCTAAAGCGCCGAGTGGGTCAGCTATGAACAGTTTCGGGAACCTATTTATCAGAATCAGAAATCGTTTATTGTTTACCGTGTACAAAATGGATGTCACAAGTGTAAATAGGGTAGGTAACAACGGCAACCTATTTCGGGTATACAATATTATTTTTTGGTAGGTATGCATAGATCATACCATGCCATGACTATCATACTAACAGTATTCAAAAATTACTACTACTAATACTAATAAAACATTTTTTTTGGCGTAATAACTAAATCTAGATCTAAAACTATACACATCTTAAGCATACATTTAAATTATAGTTACTTAGTCTTACATAAAAAATACTCTTTTAAATCATAAAATGTATTCTCAATCAGCTTTTAACAGCGTCATCTTGACTGATATTAGAATTAGGATAGAGGTCAAATCAAATTTCCTTGTTTGTCAGAGATATTAGAAATTTGAAAAAATAATATTATCGGAGTTGATAATATACATTAGCTATAATCAAATTTTCACAGATAAGAAATTGGTTGTAACAAAAAGTTTATTATTATATGCGGCCTTGGGGCCTTTATATGCGGTTTTTGAACGCATTATAGAAGGCTAATGATATGTGGGTAAATAAACAGTAAAATGATAAAAAATATATTACAACTTCTTATATGCATACAAAATGCGAAAAGACTTTCTCCCGTACCTAATATTTGATATTGTGTACCTACCTATTATAAAAGAGTCCGTATTGCCCGAGTCGTGTACACGTGTTTAGGCAAAAGCTATATAAATCATCTGACAATGGAGGAACATCATTTCCATAACTCGGCACTTCCCTGAAATTTCCTATCTTTCCTTCAATCTTTTACCACGACAGGTGAAAGGTTACGAATACACTGTTAGTATTTCTTTGGCGTTTTTAGTTCCTTGCAACATGGTAGGTAATTACTAATTTCAGTAGGTTAATTTGCATTTCCGATTTTAATTTGGTGGTATTTATTAAGAAAATAAACATGTTTCAGTGAGAGGGGAAATAAGTTGTAAGAATTTTTAACTGACTTGTGGGCACGGTACGGTATATAATTTGAATGCTTTTAGTAGGCGTCTATAGGAGCCTATTGTATTATCCAGTAAACATTTAAAAATACATGACGAACAATAATATTATGTACGGATTGTTAATATCCTGCCATCATACTTGGCGTACCTACCTATGTATTTGTATAATGTATCAAAAACTAACTTCGCGTGTAATAATCGCAGTGCGTCTATTGCAAAATGTTGGGGGTACCGCGCCCATTTAGGATATAGGTATCAATAACACCGGCTTGAATCATAATCGTGAGGGAGGAAATAAAACAGGGTATAATTTTACTACATAGGCCTTAAGCGATTGCCATCTGACCTTTCAACAGTTCCAACCCAGAGGGTAGACTAGGCCTTATTGGAATTAGTCCGGTTTTCTTACGAAAGTCGCACGCTCTTACCACTGAGCCACCAACGCTACGCTTGTAAATAATATAATAAATATCTAACAAAAAAAAACAAATTATATATGTATTTATAAGGCTATTTGACATTTCACTATAGGTATACAAATAAATTCGCGGCACTTACTGAAAAGGTACTTAGAACCAAGGCTTCGTTTTTTCTCTCTCAACTTATTCTTGAGTATTCTCCTCTTCAGACGGCTGAGCACCATGTCGGCTTCGTCCACACTTTCGGATGACGAAGTGCGGACAATCCGCACGTCTTCCGCCACCGAGTGACTCCGCTGTCTCATGGTCACACTCTCCAAATGATCCCGTGGTTCGATTTCTGATAAGCCACGTCTGTACATTTTTAGGCGTTTATTAATTTCACAGGCCGTCGCCGCGTCCGTAGGAATATTAATGAATCCATTTTCTGACGTGTTATCCTGTAGTTTTTGGAGGCCTGATTTTGGTAAAAAGATATCGGGTGATTCGTGGTGGGTCAATGTCTCGGGCGAATTAAGTGGGGATTTCTTTGTTTTCCGCCGGTGTGCAAACCATTCCGGATTAGACCCGGTCCGCGAGGGCAAACTTTTTAAGTAAGTGTTCAGGAACGATATCTTATTGTGAGGGCCATTATACAAAACTCCGGATTTGGAGCGAGCTAAAGTGTCATTTTTATACTCCTTTGTGGAGCCTCTTCTTTGGATGGCATCTTTCAATGACTGGGATTTATGAAGCATTGTGCCTATTTCATTTTCGTTCCTTTTTGCATCCATTGAAAATTCAGACAAACTTTCTGTTGGAGTTATTTTATTCGTTTTCAATATTGATATGGTTTCGGTTTCATTCGATATTGGCTTCGTGTCATCGATATAGCTTTCGTTGTCAGAACTTTTATAACTGCTAACTTCGCTAGGGCCTTCGGACTGGAAAGGGGTGGTTTCGAGGCTATTTATTTGAAAATTAGAAAAGTTTGTGTTTAATGTGAGTTTACTTGGAATGTTTGTTACACTGCCGCAATTTCGTATAACGTAACGTTTATTACCTCCCTCGACGTTATCGTTAATTACGACAGGCGTACGAAATACTCTTGTATAAATTTTGTCTCCAGCGACGGAATTATGTTTCCTAATCGAGTTTTTCCCAATGTAATGTTTGAAATCCTTCTCTCGTAATGACTGACTACACCTAACAGAGTGCTCGTCGTAAGTCTTTATAGAAACGTTTTCGTCATTTGTCTCCACTAGGAGATTTCCTTCACTATCAAAAAGTTGTATCGTAGGAAATCTGATCCCGGGAGACAGATTTCGCGTCCGTAACTCCCATTTTTGTTGGCAGGGCTTTCTCAGCTGAATTCGAATTACATTATCATCTATTATGGGAACGTCACTATGGTTGCCGTCTTTTTTGTCCGACATGATGATTTACGAATGTTTGTCAATAATACGTTACGTTGTATCAGCAAGTACTTATTTGTTTGTTTACGGTCAGCTGTTCAGCGTTAATTCTGGCGCGTTGCCAGGCGTAGCGTTTCACCCGCATTCCCGTTAAAATAGTTTCAATGTCATATTTGTTTTTAACAGAAAAATAATATATTTATTATTTAAAAAGTTGAACACAAAAAGCGCATAATTTTGAACTATGTGGTATCACAGACACTCGATCACTTTCATGCACTGTAAAATGATTACTGAATAGGACACCGTAACAAACAGGCGGTGTTGAAAACGGTTGCATAAGCTCGCGTGCCGTGATTGCGCGTAATTGCACCGTCTAATGAGTACTGGGGTTTAATTTGCGTCAGTTGGTTAGATCTGATTTTCCGGACCGGGTAGATTCGATTTGTTGGACCGATCGATCACCGAACATTATAATATCAGTGTGGACGCGCGCGCGGAGGCAATTTCTCGCGCGTTTTTCGGTGCTTCCGCGCTGGTTTTTGGACGTTCGCGTCTCCGGACATTTCTGCACTGCGGGCTAACAGTCGAATAGATGCGAGAAACTATAAATAGAGACCGCCGTGCTGGCCGGATCCCCTTGAACCTATGTGTGTATGAAACATGACGGCACTGACGTAGGCGCAACAACTGTTCGCACTGACACAGTTTTTCTCTTGACCATGCAGTGCATCGTGGCCATACGAGCATGCGCCACTGACTAATGCGAACAGCTGTTTTGTAGCGTAACTTGTAGATATTATTCAATTGAGCCAGAATATTTGTACCACTTTAGCAATGTTATTGTGTGATGTAAATACATTGTTTGAATGGAGCAGTTTAAACTAAAGTACTTAATACAATTATTTGATGACACTGGGTGTGTTATCAAATTTAGTTTTGTGTTAGATTGAAAATAAAAATGAAAATAGTTTATTTCCTTAAAAGTTTTACAATTTGACAACAGTGGTTGGGCCTTCCTTTTAGGTGAATGGACCTGTGTCAGGATGCCCCGCTCTCCCATTTCTACAAGTCTATTTTTGTAGGAAATACCTATGTGCTAAACTTATTTTATGTATTTATAATTTTATAACTAAACTAAACTAATTTTGTAGGTAAGTATTTTAGCAAAGTAGAAGGTACAGTGCTCTTAATTAAAATAATAATAATAATAATTAATACTATATGTGTGTGTGTGTGTGACTGCGTGTATATAAGCGTTAGTAATTTGCACGGTACAATAATGACTCAGAAGTTTAAGCCATCTAGTAACTTCAATCTTACATTTATACAATAGCAATGGATGGATATCAATCAGCTTATTGACATTATTATAAATTAAGATTAAGTTATCGAATTTAAAAGTGGGTTAAGATCCTAGTAGGATCTTATGATTCCTAACTTAATTTTTAATTATAGAATTATAGAATGATCATCATTGCGAGCGATTATAGTGCCGAGTGTGCCGACTTTGTCAAATAAAATCACCTTGATCAATCTGGCATGGATTAAATACCAGTATCCGATCTCTGGTTTAAATATTCACTGCAGTGTGTTTTTTACGCCTGTTTTTATTGAAAAAAAAACCACATTTTTACTCGTCCAGCAATAGGTCGTAATTTTTTTTCGGCTTGTTGGGTATCCAGTTATTTTATACTATATACTCGTATAATATATGGTACTTATACATTTTCAGAGACACCGCTTCAGATCCCGACATGTCCCGCCCGCACGACATACTACGCCCCACGGTAGTAAAAGACCGTACACTTGCTAAAATATAGTTAAGTTTGACACTGGTGAAATTGTACTCCTGGCCAAAAAACTTAAATGAAGATCTTGACAACGACCTATCTATATGTTGTTAAATTCAGCAAATTTAATTTAGACTTTCAAATTATTGTTGTATTATTATTAGACTTTATTCGTCAAAAATAATTTGTCAGTATGAACTTGAGCCATAAATATTTGACATTCTAAAACAAAATGCTGAGTCTAAATACATGAAGATTTTTGTCAGCGTTCCAAACCGTTTCGAACATTTATTTGTGATGCATTTCATTATCGTTTTGACAGGGATATCAAACAAAGGAATTATGTTGTGGTAGCATTCGATCTGCCGAAAATAGAAGCTTATAACCACCAGCATGTTCAGTGATTTCAAATATACGTTACCAATTTGCTGATGATTAAAAGCCTCGCTTACATATTTTAGAAAAAATAAAAAAATAATGAACTAAATGAGTAGGTACGACATCATCATCATCATCATCATCATCATTTCAGCCGAAAGACGTCCACTGCTGGACATAGGCCTCCCCCAAAGATTTCCACAATGACCGGTCCTGCGCCACCCGCATCCAGCGGACTCCTGCGACCTTCACCAGGTCATCAGTCCACCTTGCGGGGGGCCTACCCACGCTGCGCCTTCCGGTACCCGGTCGCCACTCGAGAACCTTTCCGCCCCAACGGCCATCGGTTCTACGTGCAATGTGCCCCGCCCACTGCCACTTAAGTTTAGCGATTCGGAGAGCTATATCGGTTACTTTGGTTCTGCTGCGGATGGTCTCATTTCTGATACGATCTCGCAGAGAGACTCCTAGCATAGCTCTCTCCATTGCCCTTTGAGTGACTTTGAGCCTTCTTATGAGGCCCATTGTAAGCGACCACGTTTCAGTACCGTATGTCATCACTGGCAACACACACTGATCGAAGACTTTCGTCTTCAGGCACTGCGGAATATTGGACGAAAAGATGTGTCGCAGCTTCCCGAACGCTGCCCAACCGAGTCGGATTCGACGATTAACCTCTTTCTCGAAATTGGACCTACCTAACTGGACAGTTTGTCCTAGGTATATATAATCGTCTACAACTTCGAGTGTAAAGTCTCCGATTGTCACTGGAGCTGGTGCTACATGGATATTCGACATGATTTTCGTCTTATCCATGTTCATCTTAAGACCAACTCGCCCGGAGGCTCTACTGAGGCTAACAAGCATCGTACTTAAATCCTCCATGGTCTCAGCCAAGACTACTATATCGTCAGCAAATCGAAGGTGAGTGAGGTACTCGCCGTTTACATTGATGCCTAGCCTTCTCCAGTCCAGAGTCTTGAAAACGTCCTCCAGTGCAGCAGTAAACAGCTTAGGAGAGATGACATCTCCCTGCCTGACTCCCCGCTGCAGCGGAATAGGCTTCGAGTTCTGGTCTTGGAGTCGGACTGACATAGTGGCGCTCTCGTACAAACACTTCAACACTTCGATATAGCGGTAGTCTACTTGGCACCGTTGGAGAGATTGTAGTACCGCCCAGGTTTCGATCGAATCAAAGGCTTTCTCGTAATCCACAAACGCTAAACAGAGGGGCAGATTATACTCCTCAGTCTTCTGTATAACCTGACGAAGCGTATGAATGTGGTTTACGGTACTAAAGCCTCTTCGGAAACCGGCTTATTCGGGAGGCTGGAAGTCATCAAGCCTGCGTGCGAGACGATTCGTAATGACTCTTGAAAACAGCTTATAGACATGGCTCAGAAGTGAGATGGGTCGGTAGTTCTTCAGTAAGGCGTTGTCGCCTTTTTTGAAGAATAGTACCACCACACCTCCGCTCCATGCCTTTGGCGTTTTCCCTTCTAGTAAGACGGAATTGAACAACTTCTGAAGGGCCGTAAGGACCGGTTTACCACCCGCCTTCAGAAGTTCGGCTGTAATTCCGTCTTCACCAGGCGCCTTATTGTTTTTGAGCTGTTTAAGAGCCATACTAATCTCGTACAGGCTGATGTCCGGGATGTCTTCGGTATAGTGTCGGGCCAGTCTAGCTCTAGGGTCTTCCGCCAGACCAACTTCGGGTCTGCTAGTACACGTGTATAGCTGTCCATAAAAGCTCTCAATCTCACTCAGAAGCTCAGGCTTGGATGTGATGATTCTACCATCCTCAGTTTTTAACTTAGCGAGCTGGCTTTGCCCAACAGACAGATCCCTTGCAAAAACTTTGGAGCCCTTATTTCGCTAAATGGCCTCTTCAATACACTTAGTATTGAATTGGCGCATATCGCGGGTGAGGGACTTAGAGATCTGCTTGTTGAGCCGCCGGTATAAAGTCGCGTCAACTGAAGATTGTAGAACCATTTTACTCCTCTTATCGAAGAGTCTCTGAGTGGAGTCTGAGAGCCTTTTGGTCTTATTTGTCCGTTGGGCCTTAAAAAACTTAGACCCAGCGCTATGGACAGCTTCCACAAACCCGTCGTTGAACTCGTCCACATCATCGCCTAGGCAATCGAAACGGTTTTGGAGTTCCAGCTGAAAGCTCTCGGGGTTTTGAGTTTGGAGTGCAGGACGGAGCGTAGACTTCATCAGTCGAGAGCGTTCTAGCTTAGGACATATATTCAATGTGCCTCTTACCAGACGGTGATCGCTTCCGGTTTTGACCATATTGATCACAGAAACATCATTGAATATATGTCTCTTCGTCGACATGATGAAGTCAATCTCGTTTTTAGTTGCACCGTCGGGACTCGTCCAGGTCCATTTTCTGTGCTCGCGTTTCTTAAAGAAAGAGTTCATCATGTAGAGTCCCTCTTTCTCCAAGAAACCAGCCAGTAGATGCCCCCGGTTGTTCCGACGTCCAACCCCAAATTGCCCCACTCTCAGCTCGTCACCATCTCTCTTGCCTAGTTTCGCGTTGAAGTCCCCCATAACAACGGTGAAGTAGGTTCTGGAGCTATGCATGGCTTTTGAAATATCCTCATACATAGCCTCCACCTCGTCATCGGAGTGTGCCGAAGTCGGCGCGTACACCTGTATGACCTTCAACGAGTTCAATAACTGGAATCTTGAGCTTTACGAGGGTCTCAAGGCACGAGAGTTTATCAAACTTTGCCGCCGAGTGTAATACAACATTTTTTCCCCCACTATTGCGAGGAAAATACAGACTAAATACGGTTATAAATCTTATCCACATGTAAGTTATCTTGAAGAAACCATCAAAAATCAATTTCAAAATTTGTCATAGAGTAAGTACGCTCCTGGTAATTAGATATTGCTAACAGCTTACCAAGTGCGGGATAAGACATGATCATATGACCAATTTAAGGTGTGACCTTCGATTGCGCATATTTACTATGGGCATATAGGACTCACTTATACTGGAAGGTGGTAAGTGATAGGAATTAGATTACTTTGCCCCACATGTGGATAAAATGCGTTTTTCCACGCTAGTTTTAAATGACAAAACAGCGCTTTCGGAGCTAGTGAGGGGAAAAGAAATTTGTTTGGTGCATCTCGGAAGAGAAACCGAAAAAGCTGGCCAACTAGTTACCATGAAATACAATAAATTAGTATATTAAACAGAGGTACCTATCCCCAGACTCCAGACTCCGGACACAAACTTTCAAAGAGACAAGAGATAGCAAACTTAATATACTCTTGTCAAAGCGAAATGTCTGCAAAGTTCTTTTGATGTTATCTCGCAATAAGTACAAAGTTATGCCCTATAACAGTAACTTGTACTTAGCTAGTAATGTTTGGTAAACAATTTAATTTTCCGTACAAAGCATTTCCAAGAATTCATTCCCAAGAAGCTGGATATCGAACAAATTTCGAGCACCATGTAGAGATCATTTTAAGAATTTAAATATTTTAACCTCCATCGCTGTTTACATAATGGAAATAATCATGTATGTTAGGGAAAACATTCAGAACTTTATGGTATGATCACAATGTAATCCTCGCCTCACTAAGCAATCCCTTGATATTATACCAACTAAACATAGGTTAAACTTGGAGAAACGCCTACCTAACGCCATGGGCTGTAAGCTTTATAATAAGTTACCTTACCATATTAAAAATATTGAGAGTGAAAGTATGTTCCGTATACGTCTGAAAACGCTTCTCTTGTCTCGCACATTATACAGCGTAAAAGAGTATCTTAACAATGATTATTCAGAATTCGACATTAATATAAATATAAATAAATAAATGATTTGTAGCTACAATAATTATAACATTTCAATTAAATTATTAAGTGACATGACTTTCTGTTAGTTGAAGACACGTACATGCGTAAAATTGTAAAATCTTTGTGACTGTACATTTGCATAAACAAGACCAGTTAAGCTGAACCAAACATACAGAACTTATACATTATATTATATTTATAGAATTGTATGCCATTCCATGTAAATACGATGCTTCTAGTCACTGACGATCGTTATGTAAATGCGTATAAGTTTGATTTAATGCAAATTTATAATGTATTTTATAATGAAATAAATATATCTTATCTTATCTATCTTATCTTAATACCTTTATTAGGTCTTACAGACATGTCAACCGAGTTTGCACAATTCCAGGAGTTGAGCGTGACTTTTGAGATCCAAGTAACGCCATATTTTCTTATAAGTATGTAGTCCATTGACGCATACATCTGACCAAGTTCAATATACTTAATTTTCCTTGAAAGTACCTATTCAGAAAGCTCTATTTCCATGAATAATTTCATACTTTAGCACTTGCAGTTCAAAAGTTAGAGGGGGGGGGGGTACTTTTTTTATTAACTTCCGGAGGGATTATTTCCGAAAATATTCACTTTTCCATAAATGTTTTCCATTCTTTTTCTAATACCTATCCAACGATACATCACACTATAGTAATGAAATGTGTGTGTATGGGAGGTACCCTAAAAATTAAAGTTTTTTTACTTTTTATTTCACCACTTTGTCGGCATGATTGATATGTATATTCGTACCAAATAACAGCTTTCTAAGCTACGACACGGCCGACGGACGGACAGACAGACATGGCGAAACTATAAGGGTTCCTAGTTGACTACGGAACCCTAAAAAGAGGAAGCTCTCAAGGTGAGAGCTTCCTTTTTGTTTTTTTGCATTATCCATTATGATTTGTGGGTTTCCTAAAAGAAATCCTCAAATCATAATGCATTCTGCTACGTTACTAAGGTACTACTTTGCCAAATTGGAACTGCTTGATAAACCTTGCTCTAGGCATCATCCAATTTGTGACTTTCATCTTTTCTGATTTCATTTCTATTCTGATGATGGAATTTTTGAATAATTCAGAGAACTCCTTTTTGAACAGGACGTGCTTTGCATGTGGTTTTCATAATTAGCGTGGGCATTTTCTTACTGGAGCCATCATTTCGCTAGACTGGACCTAATGATGAAGACCAGGAATGGCATAGTGCAACTGCTCGATAATTTCCAGCTCTATTATCCAATTTGAGACATTTTTATTTTGTTTGTGACATCTTTCGAGCGTCAAAATATTTCAGACACAATAGGTAACTTTTAACCCTTGGTTAACAATATATTATAGGTAGGTACGTACACACATACCAACGTGCAAATTGAAATAGAAAATACTTTAACGGATACTGTTGGTTGACCCAATATTTTACTATTAAGAAAATGCGTTTATTTTATGTTACCTTAGCTTGGTGACTACAGTATTATTACTTATTATGGGGGTATAGAACTATTGAGCTTACTTCGAATTGTATTCTTTTAGTGGACTCTTATGTAATTTTTCATTCCATTCTGGTTAATATTTTAAAATATTAATTGTATTGTTAATCAAGTACCTAAAGCAAGTCAATAAAGTATCTCATACAGGTATGTACAGTCAACTACGAAGATATGAATACTGCCAATGTGTCAAAAGTATGTATACACGACCTTAATGTTCCAGTAATAAAGTCCTGTAAGTATTTTTGGGACTTTGGCTGTATTCATATTATTATCTTTGTAGTTGACTGTACATAAAATACTTAATAAACACGAGGAAACAACATATTAAACTTTTAATTGGTAGCGCCTCTTTAAGGATTCATGCATGTTTTGGGCGCTATCGGAGGTGCCATGCCTCCGGCAAAGCGTAATTTTCGTGGCGTTTTCAGGCTAAAGATAAGTACCACATTGTCGGTTATCGATAAGGCTCTACACTCATAAATAATCACTTAGAAATCAACCTTATCAACAACCGACAATGGTACCTTTATCCTGAAAACGCCATATATAATGTTTACGTAACTAAGTAGGTATTAGTATCTTATGACATGGTTAATTTAACAAATAACGTCATACGGATTTAATTTTTTACTGACACTTTTTTGTATCATAGCTCTTACATGTATTACAGTCGAGTTCATAAATATATGACCATTTTCAAAGCTTCTAAAATATCTGGTATAGGTACAGAATACAGATAATTTACGACATTCACAATAAGGTGTACATGTTTACAAATTATGCATTCATCCGCTGGTCCATAACATAACATACGTTACATTACAAATATAGGTATTAGTGTCATCAGTCGAGGAGGGGGTCGACAGATCCTGTTGCTTCTTCTTCTTCTTTTAAATAATGGCTTCTGTCCGAGAGTTGAACAATTTTGCCAATGTCAATAATATTTCGTATTGTATAGTTAGTATATTGCCACTTGGCCGACGTTGTTCGGTAGTTCGCCTCGCTAACAAAAAAAAAAAATATTATAGGCTAAATTGTAAAATTTATAGGTAAACGTTACAATAGCGTCCGAAGGGCGTGATTCCGGGACTATCGAGTAATTACTAGTTTTTCATTTACTGCACGCTTCTTCATTAGTTCACTGTACAATAATAGATTTTTAGCGGACAAAAAACAAAAAAACGATCCCAGAGACATCCTTGCCATCTTGAGTATGAACCGGAAGTCCACCGACCTGTTGCTCTGCTGTAACCGTTATAGGGTTGAAAGACATCTATATGTCAAATTTCATGTTATGTTTGGATATTATCGAGTCCTCATTGACGTTTTAAAATTAAATTTATTTCACTTTCTTTCAAATTCTCATGCGACGACCTCCGCCTCAGGGTAAGTAGGTACAGTGTTCTTTGCCTTCGTACGGCCAGTCCAATTAAGTTACACCCAGACCCAGGCATCCCCAGGAGTGAGCTGCCATCGTATAAATCCCATATTATTAATACAAAATTTAATTTTACATTGAACACAGTAATATAAACACTGAAATGTAGGTACTATTATAAAACCAGATGCATTTACCACTTAGTATTTTAAAATGTCATGAAACAAACTGTACCATGGTTAATATTTAATTCAACTATATATTTTTTATTTCTGGATATAGCTGAAAAAATAAAAATTTCACTGTCTATGTTTTGTAGGTATGTATATTTTTAGCTTTTGAAATACATCTCGCTGACAGACGGACAAACAAACAGAGGGCCTGGCAGAGAGCGGAAGCTTAGTAATAGACTTCCGATTGCACGCTTTCAGGGCACCCTAATAAATGGAATTTCAACGTACTAGTACGAAATCAAAATATTTACCTCAACCTACCTGACTAGGTACTAAGCAATTTTTAAATGTGTGTTTTTGTAAGAAAATGCACAGCAACACTTTGATTTACAGCCAGGAATTTTCGGCAAAAAGTATTCAATTTGAGCCATTAACCCAGCGCTGCACCCTCGCGCCGCTTTCGTGGATTGCAGCTTCCTTTTCCGTTTTGCTAGAAAACTATTTAAATTAGAAAATAACATTAAAGTCTCAAAAAATTGCGAAGCATTTTGTAAAGATGTATAGTAAGTAGTCTATATAAATAATATCAAAAGTAATATGTTTTGATGTAGGTTGACTTAAAAACGAGCTGAATTAAATGAATAAGGACTCTATTTTTAGTATATTTCAAAAAGCGCAGAAGGGTTTGTGCCTATAGCTACAGGCGTTTCTGTACATTGCGTTTGATATTGTTATCCACTTACACACATCTTTGTACAATTAAGTATGTCGTCAAAAAAAACGCCTCTTAAGGAGAGGCGTTAATAATAATAAACCTTTATAATTCTTTAAAACTACGCAACGGATTTTGATGCGGTTTTTTTAAACAGATAAAGTGATTCGAGAGGAAATAACCCGTACAAAACCGAGGCTCACTAGTGCATGTATAAATGGTGTAACATCTGTGCACTGTAGTTTATTGTAACTACTAGTATGTCGTTGTCTTGGATGGCAATGATCGTTGTTCGGTAGACCTAGAAGAGGCTAAATGGTTTCCTATGTAACTACTAGTGATGTTCAAATATTTATTTCTATCGATACTTTAAAAGATATAAAATTTTCAGAAAATCTACATGACAATGATGATATACTTACAAATGTGTAACATCACAATAGAATAAGATTTAGTACATAAGATAAGATAGCAAAACATACACACAACCATAAAATCTGCACAGATCTTTACGCTTAAGTAAGCTTGAAAATTACTGGTCCGTTTTTGAACCGTGTAATTACGGTTTTAAGCTTATTGTTGTATTTTTTAATTTCTTACATCAGTAGAAATTACATTAGTAGTTCAAATTAATTAGAAAGACAGTCACACTTACACGTATATACAAACAAATATAGTATAGAATAAATATTTGTTTGGAGTCGCTAATAGATCATTGCAATTCTAAAAATATTATATACCTATATAACGAATTAAGGTTACCTCTTATTTTGAAGACGGTTAAAATATTAAATAATAAATGATAATTGACTGAGTGATAGCAAAGATCTTCGTTTTAGCTTGGGCACAAAAATGCCTTCCTATTTCCGGATGTCAGACCGGTCATTTTCGTTCACAGGTCACATTTTTCAACCGGCTCTCGTGAAATTTTGTGAGTAGGTTTAGTGTAGCAGATTTTTGTTGTTTTTTATGTAGAATATTTTCAAAATGATAAAAATTTATAAAAAAATCTTAACCGTCTACACTACTACTAGCTACTATACTACTTATATCGTTACATATTTTATTAACCACGAACTTACCTACTTTATTTATACTACGTATTTTATACTGCAAAGTATGTCGCTCTCGCATCGGTCTATTTAGCCATCAAGTAGGATGTATTTCAGATATTACACAATAGATCGTCAGAAATAGACGCTGAGGCCAGTAGTGCCATTAACACTGCCGAGTAAAACTAATAGGTACCATTAAATATTATAAAACATCGATAATGCCAACTACCGACACCTATAACGACTATAAGATCAACTAGGAAACTATTATAACTACACAGTGTTGCGTGCCAAGTGTCTAAGCCATATTGCCCTCGACGCAGTCTTTAAGGGCTTGACCGACGGCCAAATAGCCAACAATTTATAGGCGTGATAAAAATTACTTGAGTTATTGGCACCTGTCATTAACCGGGGGGTTGATTAGTAAACTATAAACAAGTATGTTGCATAAGGATATCATTAAGGAGGATCCGGAAACCATTTAAAGTGCATGTTTACTGATAATTACTTGTAACTGTTCTAGATGACTTCATAGAATGATCAATCCAAATAAATAGGTCAGTGTGGAGAAGTCAGAAAATTTGAGAGATAGCGACATCTGTACTTAGGAACCATGGCTTCGTTTTTTGATTAAATAATAATGGTATTCAAACGTTGTTATTGTTGATGGTACGAATGATAAGTCACAAGGAACACATTTTTAATATTATTTAAGTAATTGAAAGAAAAACCCAACAATAAGATCATTATTGTATGTCAGTCAATATTCCAGTGTGATTTGATTTGTAAATTTCATCTTTGACATAACGCCATAAGAATGTGATGATGAGCGTGATGTCAGGCGATCTTGCGGGCCTAATGGGACCGTTGGTACCAATCCAGTTATCATTGAAAATTATCATTGAGAAAGTTTTTCACAATTTGACTTTATGTGTGGAAATGTTAATTCCTCGGTCATTCCCAATATGATTTCAACAAGGACCTAAATTTTTTTTGTGGAAACGGTTTCGAGCAGATATTATTAAATCCATTGTATGCCATTAATATTAAATCTAAAATCGAAGCCATGGTTCCTAAGAACAGATGTCGCTATCTCTCATAGTTTCTGACTTCTCCATACTGACCCATTTGGATTGATCATCCTGTATATTCAATTTTTTACATTGCGTTTGTATACATTGATCGTATTTTTCATACTGGCACCAAGGCGTGTCTGAATATTTATATCGTCGCTATACACGTACTTACTCAACCTTGTATTTGCAAATCTCATTTGATAGAGAAACCACCCGTATTCCTAGTGACAGTAAGGTGACACTTCCATCAAATGATTGCTGTACTTATGAGGTTGAGTACGTTTAGTACTTATGTACTGTATGTACTTTATGTAATAACAATAACATACGTTGATTGAAAATTATTACGCTTTTGATAAATACTTTAACCCTGACGAAACTATTGGTAATTTTAACATAAAATTTGGTCAATTTCGAGTGAGACTTGGAGTTGCGACTAAAAGCATACTGCAAAATGTTTGTCTAGAAAAAAAAACACTAAAATAAATACATAAATAAACAAATATAAATAAACATTGGCGGTCATTAGGATGGCTATTTACCCATTATTATTACTCATTACATAAAAAAAGTAATAAAAATCATCTGATAAACAGAATCGAAACCCATCTGCTAACTCGTAAACCGAACCTACTCATTACATTTCATTTCAAAGGGAAAATAGACGCCGGCAAATAATGTAGAATACGGACCAACGATCGCTTAGCATGTACCAGCGAGTTGAGACGCCTTGTCTAATAAAACAAATGGGTAAATAACAATGCTAACTCAGACTTCTATCATCAATCTAAATATATAAAAGAAGAAGCTGACTGACTGACATATCAACGCACAGCCCAAGCGGCTGGTCCTATAGACTTCAAATTTGGCACGTAGGTTCCTTTTATGGTGTAGGCGAGCACTAAGGAAGGTTTTTTCAAAATTCACCTCCTAAAGGGTTGAAACGGGGGTCCAAAGTTTGTATGGGGAAACAAGATTAGTTAGACTATTTTATCTGAAACTTCACAGGAGTATTCTTTAAGTTGAAAAAATTAACATGGGTGTCGCTTATATGGTTTTTCGGGTCGCTGATCACGAAAAAAGCAACGATTTGAAGATCCAATGTGGCGAATGTGGAATACCGTCTCCCCTGTTGGTATGCGATGGGGTTGAAATGCCAAAATATCAATGTGAGTGTGATTTTTACGTAAATTTCTGGTTCTAAAGAATTATCCGAAACTTCACCGGAGTATTCTTTAAGAAATTAGTAAACACGTTTTTCAGGTTTCTTGAGAATTTAACCCCGGAAAGGGGTAAAAGGGGTGCAAAAGTGAAAAAATCAACATGTGTATCGTTTATATGGTTTTTCGGGTCGCTGATCACGAAAAAAGCAACGATTTGAAGATCCAATGTGGCGAATGTGGAATACCATCTCCCCTGTTGGTATGCGATGGGTTTGAAATGTCAACATATCAATTTGAGTGTCGTTTTTTATTAAAGTAAAGTAAATTAAAGTAAAATAAAAATAAAATAAAATAAAACAAAACAAAACAAAATAAAATATTAAAATTTTACAGGAGTATTCATAAACATAAATGAGTTAACACCTGTTTCAGGTTTTTTGAGAATCCAAGCCCTAAAAGAGGGCAAAGGGGTGAAAAAGTAAAAAAAAACAACATGGGTATCGTTTTTATGGTTTATCGTGGCGATTGTGAAATACCATCTCCCCTGTTGGGACGCGATGGGGTCGAAATCTAAAAATATCACTACAGGTATCGTTATATGTTTATTTCTGGTTCTAGAGATTCCAAATTTAACACTTAGGTTCCTTATAAAGCGTAGGGGTGCCAAAGAAAGGAGTTTTCAAAATTCATCTCCAAAGGGGAAATGGGGGAAAAAAGTTTGTACGGGGAAACAAGATTAGTTCGATTATTTTATTCGAAACTTCACAGGAATTTTCCTAAAGATGTGTTTCAGGCCTTTTGAGAAATCAACCTCCAAAAGCGGGAAAAGGGATAATATAGTAAAAAAACAACATGGGTATTGATTTCTGGTTTTTTGGGTCGCTTATTTCGAAAACAATAACAATTTCAACATCCAACGAGGCGGACGTGAGATACCATCTTCCCTAATGGGGTGCGATGGAGTTGAAATCTCAAAATATCAATATGGGTGTGGTTTTTATTTTTATTTCTGGTTCTAGAGATTCCAAATTTAGTACGTAGGCTTCTTATAAAGTGAAGGGGTGCACAAAGATAGGATTTTTCAAAGTAGGGGTAAAATTATGGTCCAAAGTTTGTTAATGGGAAAAAATAATAGTTACGACTATTTTATTTGGTATGGGTGTCGTTATCGCGTCGCTGATTTAGAAAACAACAACGATTTTTAAATCCAACTTAGCGGACGTAAAATAAATAAATAAACCTCATTTTTTGTATGACGGTTGAAAATTACGTTTAGTTCGCGGGCAAAGCCGCGGGTTAAAGCTAGTATAATATAGGAGGCTTTGCAAACTAATTTTGTAATTGAAAACCCGCCAAGAGCATGTCGGACCACGCTCAGTGTAGGGTTCCGCAGTTAACCGTCTAACACAATAAGCGAAGCAAAAAGGGATTTTAATAGATACCGTAATCATAACTTTCATAACTTGCAAAAAAGAGTATCTTTGCAGCACTTACGACTCGTATACTTTACATTTTACTAAGAGTACCTATATGAGTTTTCGCAAAAAACAATAGCTTAACTGAGCATGTTTAAAATATTTTTCATTGAAAATCTTTATAAATCTCAAATTCATGATTTTTTCATAATTTTTGGACTGTTCAAAAGTAAGGGTGGCGGCATATTAAAAAAAAACAGTGCGTTCATTTCCGAAAAAAAAAGCTTAAAAAAAAATATGTAGGCGACTTCTGTTTTTTTCCAAATACCTTACGCTCTGGTTTTGAAATAAATAAAAAAGAATACTCCACTTTACGCGTTGGGGGTACCCCAAAAAAAGTTTTTACTCACTTTTTATTTCACCACTTTGTCGGCGTGATTGATATTTACATGTATACCAAATTATATGTTTCTAGCGCAAATGGTCGCTGAGCTTACCCTTACGCAGACAAACAGACAGATATTATTATACTATAATGGTTCCCAGTTGACTACCGAACCCCAAAAAGAGTGGAAAATTGTCCTCGCGCCTGTATTTCTTTAAATACAGGCGTACAGTGTTACAGGTTATGGTCTCTGTTATTATTTACGAAAGTTGCTTGCATGACTATAGATAGCAGTTATGGTTTAGGTGATGTATGTATCCGTAATATGGATTTACCTGCTAAGAGTGCTAAGACTGTATTTCTGTGTTTTTCACGCGTTGTGACTATAGTCAATGAAAACTTTATGGGTGATAAATTGAATTTGAATTACTTTTAAATGAATTGTTGTGGCTAAAAGTAAGTAAATAAATTACCAAAATCTTAAACTTAGACGAGACCGTAGAGCCAACCAAGTAAACTATCTACCCGATGTCTCATTTTTTACAAAACGTCGTTAGGAGCATAGATTATGGAGTAGTACTAATCGCTAATCCAACGGGCGCTTAGTAAACCCACGTTTGACTTTGTAAATGTAATAAATGCCGATACGATGTGTGTATTGCATGTTTTATGAAGCTACGGGGCTTACCTTAATGATCAATTCAATTCAATTCAATTCAATTTATTTATTTGAATAAATAAGGGTACATACAGATGATATAAAATATGAGCTCTCAATCCTTATTTTACCATAATATGGCGTACAAATATTAATTCGTTAATTATAATTAACCTATATTTAAATTCATGCGCATGCATTCTTATAATAATTATGGCACATAATAATTTACAATGTCAAGGTAATACTAGAATTTAATAAATAACTTATGTCCTAAAGATTAATAATAAATAATTCAAAATAATAAGCAACTCATAAATCACAACTTGTCTGAAACTCATCAATAGAATAATAGCAATTTTCTACTAAGTGGCTATACAATTTCTTTTTAAATAAATTAAATGGCATTTCCTTAAAACTATCGGTTAAACAATTGAATATTTGTACTGCCATTCCGCAGACATTATTTTTAACGAGTGCTAGATTTGCTTTAGGCATCAAAAGTTTATTCCTATAAGCACTTCGTTGTGATGTCATAGTAATAGTCTTAAAGTAATCTGGGTGGTTTCTGACAAAAATACACATTTCGTATATGTACATGGAGGGTAATGTCAATACTTTTTTGCTTTTAAACAATGGTCTACAGTGTTCAAGGAAGTCGGCTCCACATGCTGCCCTAATGCAGTCTTTTTGTGTTTTAAAGATTACGTTTGAGTCTACTGAGTTTCCCCACAAAATGATGCAGTATCTTAATTGCGATGCCACATATCCATGATAGGCTGCCATGGCCGTAGTTTCCGATACCACATTGCGAATACGACGCAAGGCATATACAAATCGACCTAATTTTATACGTAAAAAATCAATATGAGGCTTCCAGTTGCATAAACTATCAATGGTCAATCCTAAGAACGAGGTTGACTTTACTTCCTCTATATGTGAACCCTGATATGTAATATTAAGATTAATATGCTTACTTTTATATGTTTGAAATTGAATCATTTTCGTCTTACTAAGATTAATATTTAAATTATTTTGATCAAGCCATTGTACTACATCTATTAGAGCGTTATTTATAGTTTGCTCAAATGATTTCACGTCATCACACTTTACAAGGAGCGTGGTATCGTCTGCAAAAAGTAGACATTTATGTTTCATAGCCTTGGGTAGGTCATTTATGTACAGAAGGAACAGCAATGGGCCTAATATACTACCTTGAGGTACACCATACAAGTTCATTTTGTAGTCTGATCTATAGGTGATTCTGTCCCTACCAATAAAATTTGTGATTTCCACGGATTGTTTCCTGTCCTTCAAATAGCTTCTTACCCAGTCTAACGCAGAACCTCTTACGCCATATCTATAGAGTTTGCTTAGTAACAAGTCGTGTTTCACAAAATCAAATGCTTTACTCATATCGAGCAATACAGATACAATGGGAACTTTTTTGTCTAAGCTTTCAGTTACATCTTTAATTAAATTAAAACATGCTAAGGCTGTTGAACAATGTTTTTTAAAGCCAAACTGATTTTTGTTTAAGATGTCATGTTTTGTAGTAAAGCCTGATATTCTATCAAACATTATTTTCTCAAAAATTTTTGAAATGACTGGTATGAGAGTGATAGGTCGGTAATTATTCAAATCAGTCCTAGGCCCTTTCTTGTAAAGTGGTTTAACTACTGATAATTTTAACCGCTCTGGAAAAATACCTTGCAAAAAGGATAGGTTTAAAATGTGACTTAAAGGGAGTGATAATGCAGTGGCACATAACTTTAGTACTTGCGTAGATACACCATCGTAACCTGTGGCTCTCGTGTTGTTTAACGCCTTAATTGCTTTTATTACATCTGTTGCATTAACTGAATAAAGGAATATACTATCTCTATTTTGATCTATTATGCAAGAATCATTCGTCTGTTTTTGTATTTTATTAGTAGAGTCAATAAAATAGTTGTTAAATGCTTCAGCTATACCTTCAGGATCAACGATTGCTTTACCATCTGATGTAATTTGACTGATTTCATTGGTACTAGGCTTAGCGTCACAGTTATTTTTTATTATTTGCCAAGAAGCTCGACCAATACTTTTCGAATTAGTGATGAAACGGCTATTTGATATTTGTCTAGCCGTATAAGAACATTTTTTTAGAAGCTTTGTGTACGTTTTATACTTTGTTACACATGCAGTGTCTTCTTTGGATTGCATAACCATCTGATATAATCTTCTTTTATTTTTGCAGGATTTTTTAATACCTTTTGTTAACCATTTGTTCATAGGTTTATTAATTTTTTTCACTCGTATGAAAGGAAAACACAAATCGTAAAACATAGTAATCAGGTCATGAAATTCGTTAAACGCTACATTAGTGTTATTTTCGCTAATAACTTGTTCAAAAGATAAGGCGGACATACATTCTACAAACTTTTCTAAATTGTCTTGACCGTAGTCTCTGATTTTTTCATACCAAACTTGTGGTTTTCTTTTAGCCATTTTTTTAGGTTCTAAATGGCAAGTTAATGTTCAATGTTGCCATTCTGTAAAGCCTTCGTTGTAAATGTGTTCTTGTCTTGCCAAACTGCCTTCGTCGGTAGAAAGACCAGGAAAACCTAGCGGATTTATATTTTCTAAGCGTATTGACTTGTTTTGTTAAAAAAAATTCTTTTATCTTTGTTTGCACTTTTTCTTGCACTTTTTCTCTTCAGCTAACATAACACTTAAGAATGTGAGTTATAACTTGTAATTAATATCTATAATTTTCACATTGGTACCATATCGGTACATGAATGACAGAGGCATGTCAGATTTTACATGTTTATCTTTTTTAAACATCGATTATAGATATACAAACAACATATAAGAGGTATGATAGATAAAAAATCTTTTTGTTTTAAGGAAGACATAATAACCTTGACATAGTGTTATTTAGTGGCAATTTTTCCTTTTTTTAATCAATAGTACTTTTGATTCTAGTTATAAAAAACCCATAAACTTCCTATATTTAAAACAGAAAGAAAATGGTATTCTTTTTTTAAAAAGCCCAAAAATTGTCTTTGGTAATCAATATTCTATACATATAAAAAAAAAGTAAATGTTGGTAGTATTTTTTAATTTAATTTAATGAATAAATCTCTGAAAAAGATAATAACATGATAAATATAAGAACCAAATAAGAACTAAAATAAACGACAGTTAATCTTCAGTTTATTATGATTTAATTAAACTAGTGTTAATATACTTTATTAACATGTTTTGATACTATTTTCGACTTTATAGACGTGAGTAACCCGATATAAGTATATTCATGTCTAATTTTTTTTTTTTAATTCTCTTGGGAGTTTCCTATTTAAACTATTATTATAAATTGTAGAGAAATATACCACAGAAAAAGTTACCAAGGCTCCCGGTGAGCAGGGCTGTAATCGAACCAGCGACTTCCTGCTTTTGCGGTATGCGCCCTAACCACTGCACTGGTCTCCCCGATCATGGCAGCCAGAGTTCAACTGTATTACAAAAGTGTTACAGAAACAATAAAAAAATCTTTCAAATTCGTTCTTATGTATTTAAATTTTGTCACATTTGTTTTAAAAAATGTCGTTCGATACACGTGCGGATATGATATTTTTTACGAAATAATGACATACTATCCGCACTAACATCGAAATGTACTATTTTAGTGAGTAATCAAACACAATCATTTTTGAACATGTATTGCCCATAGAGGTATGAATTCCCGCTAAGGCTTAGAGAATATCAAAGTGGTCAAAAGATAAACCCTCTTTATATAAATATTTCACGAGTGCGAAAGAGACACACAGCAATTGAAAAACGTGACAATTTCGCGCATCAACGCATCTGCCCCGCTATACGAGAAAATCGTTCTTGAAAATATGAAAAGTTATGTTAAAGAGATGTGGTGTGTGCGCACAAAATTACATCTAAAATGTTACTCACTTGCATAGTTTGTAAAATGAGCATTTATAAAAAGTTATCCTCTGCCTTGGGCCCGGGGCTCCACCCCTGGGAGGGGTTTGACGCCTAAAAATCAGCCTATTATACAGGCAAAATTGTTGCTCTCTAAAAAGTTTTAAATAAATCGCAGTCTCAACTTTCATTAGCCAGACTCTATACGTAATCTCGATTTCAATTTTATCAATGACAGTTGACATCTTGCGGTTTTAGTCATGCTTTCAATATTTGACAGGCATTCGTATAGCATTAGCTCTATTGCCTGATGATGATGAAGTTGATTTTTGATGCATTCAGTTTGTGGATATTGATTTAATGATTGGGTTTTTAATGAGCAAGGATAGTCTATGATATCGAAATAATTTGTTAGCCACAATTATCTACAAGATTTTGGTACGTCTTGCTGTTAGCTTAGCTCCTTTACATATCAAAATGATTATAGAGTAAAATAATAGTAAATGGTTAACCAAACGATTAAGATTAGGATTAGGTTTCCATTCATGAGGAGATATTTTAGTTCGCCAGCAGTTCTAATCAGACTGGATACTTATATCCGAGTTAAAACTTATTAATCTTATTATTTATACATATATTCTTGCTTCCTTTTAAGGCCGAGTTAGAAGCTCAGTTGTTCTGTAGCTGCATCCCGGAGGAGAACATTCTCATCTGTAAGTAATTCAATTATATTACATGTTACAAGCTAAATCCTTGAAGTAACCATTAGGTATCTAACGTATTAGTCAGGTACCTCAAATCCCGCAATAGTTCAGTTTAAATAATTCGAAGCAGCCAGCTGGCAGCGATTGCAATTTATTTGTCCGGGGCTGCCGGAAGCTGCAATATGGCAATAATTTGTTTCCCGTCGCTGGCGCGCCGAGCTTTGCGAGCGGGGTAATATCCTACTCTAGATTGTTACCAATTTAGGCCTTTGCATGGATAAGGTATCGTAGAATTGAACTATGTAAATATTGTTTTTTTGTGCGTTTGGGTACTGGTTTTCCCTAGTTTTTACTTCTGGACAGTTGCGGTGCGTCAAAATGATCTATAGCAAGTTGGAGCTCTGCTCCTAACCATTAATTGGTGTAGGTATATGTATATTAGGTATTTGTTTGGGAGAAATCTTAAGCAAAGCGTGCGGCATGTTCGAGCGCAGACCGTATTCTCTCTAATTTCCACACTGCGCGTGACTACTGCTGCTGCTGCGAACTTATGTACGTGCTGTATAAGCCGCCTGGCGCAATCTGGACCCTGTTTGAGCTGATCTTTACCTGGTTCTATTATAAAAGCTTGATGCAACTTAACTTGTCCACTTATTGCCAAAATGTCTTCAAATCAGCTTTAATTATTTGTTATTATTTACTAAACATCTCTCCAAATTCAATATAAACCTGTGCTTGAACGCTATAACGGAAGATAATGTTGTATTTCACGAAACTATGCAGAAAAGGTGCAAAAAAGTTAATTCATAATAACGGTGTGCTAGGCATGTAAGAGAAACGACAACTTGTATAGATGAACAAAACAAAAAGTAGCAAACCCATAGTAACTAAACGATTTTAGCGTTAGCTGCATCTGTCTCACGTGTAATAGGTAAATAATCAACAACGGCCAAAGCGAGAAAATGTAATTACTTCTCGAATAAACTAGGCCTTCAAAGTTGGGCAAAGAGGTGGTTATGTAAATGAACGCGCATCCAAGTGCGCCAAACTTTGTGAGTCGGGTACTAAGCAAACTCGAGCACTATCGTGGTAACCCACGCACTCGGTATATGAGGCATCCCGTGACCTGGTATGAAACAACAAAGGCTAAGTTCTGTTAGCTTACAAAATGAGATAGTTCATTATACTATTCATACATAAATATTTATAATTGTTTGTTTGGCACGGTTAAAAGGTTATCACACTGAGGAGGATAGGCATGCTGCTGCAATGTTAGCTGTGTAAGGGCGATGTAAAGGTATACCTACATACAGGTAAAACAATGGTGTTCTGCAAATCTTAACTCCTGACGCCGCTTAAGTCAGCTAAAGCAGCTTTTTATGGCGCTCAATTTCATATTTTTCAACATAAAATAACCCTTTTATTAGAAAATAGAAGGTTAAGACGTACGTTGATTTATAATGAAGGTTCCACAAATCATCATCATCATCATCATCATTTCAGCCGAAAGACGTCCACTGCTGGACATAGGCCTCCCCCAAAGATTTCTACAATGACCGGTCCTGCGCCACCCGCATCCAGCGGACTCCTGCGACCTTCACCAGGTCATCAGTCCACCTTGCGGGGGGCCTACCCACGCTGCGCCTTCCGGTACGCGGTCGCCACTCGAGAACCTTTCCGCCCCAACGGCCATCGGTTCTACGTGCAATGTGCCCCGCCCACTGCCACTTAAGTTTAGCGATTCGGAGAGCTATATCGGTTACTTTGGTTCTGCTGCGGATGGTCTCATTCCTGATACGATCTCGCAGAGAGACTCCTAGCATAGCTCTCTCCATTGCCCTTTGGGTGACTTTGAGCCTTCTTATGAGGCCCATTGTAAGCGACCACGTTTCAGTACCGTATATCATCACTGGCAACACACACTGATCGAAGACTTTCGTCTTCAGGCACTGCGGAATATTGGACGAAAAGATGTGTCGCAGCTTCCCGAACGCTGCCCAACCGAGTCGGATTCGACGATTAACCTCTTTCTCGAAATTGGACCTACCTAACTGGACAGTTTGTCCAAGGTATATATAATCGTCTACAACTTCGAGTGTAAAGTCTCCGATTGTCACTGGAGTTGGTGCTACATGGATATTCGACATGATTTTCGTCTTATCCATGTTCATCTTAAGACCAACTCGCCCGGAGGCTCTACTGAGGCTAACAAGCATCGTACTTAAATCCTCCATGGTCTTAGCCAAGACTACTATATCGTCAGCAAATCGAAGGTGAGTGAGGTACTCGCCGTTTACATTGATGCCTAGCCTTCTCCAGTCCAGAGTCTTGAAAACGTCCTCCAGTGCAGCGGTAAACAGCTTAGGAGAGATGACATCTACCTGCCTGACTCCCCGCTGCAGCGGAATAGGCTTCGAGTTCTGGTCTTGGAGTCGGACTGACATAGTGGCGCTCTCGTACAAACACTTCAACACTTCGATATAGCGGTAGTCTACTTGGCACCGTTGGAGAGATTGTAGTACCGCCCAGGTTTCGATCGAATCAAAGGCTTTCTCGTAGTCCACAAACGCTAAACAGAGGGGCAGATTATACTCCTCGGTCTTCTGTATAACCTGACGAAGCGTATGAATGTGGTCTACGGTACTAAAGCCTCTTCGGAAACCGGCTTGTTGTGGAAGTCATCAAGCCTGCGTGCGAGACGATTCGTAATGACTCTTGAAAACAGCTTATAGACATGGCTCAGAAGTGAGATGGGTCGGTAGTTCTTCAGTAAGGCGTTGTCGCCTTTTTTGAAGAACAGTACCACCACACCTCCGCTCCATGCCTTTGGCGTTTTCCCTTCTAGTAAGACGGAATTGAACAACTTCTGAAGGGCTGTAAGGACCGGTTTACCACCCGCCTTCAGAAGTTCGGCTGTAATTCCGTCTTCACCAGGCGCCTTGTTGTTTTTGAGCTGTTTAAGAGCCATACTAATCTCGTACAGGCTGATGTCCCACAAATCGTTCTTCGTAAATAAGGGTTCCGTGAAATCCGCTTTTGAGACTTAGGTATATAGGTATATATTACTAAAACGATGGCCTTATAGTTATTAATGGATTAAGTGGAATTTAGCGGATTTTTTCTAATATGTCATATAACTCCCGACCAGATGACAGAGTCTCCTGACATAACTCGACATCTAACGTTAATTCATGTAGACTAAACTTTTTGGATGTAATTTAAATCAATAACAAAGTTTTACGGATAAGATAGCGATCAAGTCATAAAGAAATAAAAGCAATGCCCATGATATCCATGTCTATCTATTTTTATGTATTACATTTTCTGACTTTTTCAACGCCAGATTAAACAAAGAAATTAAAAAAAGTTAAAAGCCCCTAATTTTTTTACATACTGTATTATGCCAGTTCCAGTCACGAGAAAAACCTAATGGCTCTCACGTTGCTGTGAACAATAAACGGAAACGGACGTGGACTACTTGTGTACGCTCCACATAATCCCCTTTCGATAACCTGGTAACAAATATTGCTAAAAGTGACTTTTAAAGCTTCGAAGAAGTGACTTCGTTGCATTTTGCACCATTGGTAAGCACTTCATAACTTTCCGCCACTAGCCTGCTATTAAATACCTCACTAACTCCAGAATCAAGCGGCTGCCAAGTTCCTGTTTTACCCCCTACACTGCATCTTAAACTTTGTTGTATGTATTTTGGATATTAAGTCTGAGTTAGATGTGGATTTAGAATATAATATTAAATTATTTAAAATGCTCGCTAATCTGAAATTGAAATGTCAGTGACGGGCAGTCAGTTGTACCTCATCTGCTAACTCATTAATTCTACCCTGAACCTACCCTGGTATTAATTCTACCCCACAACAACAAGTTCTGTAAAGGAATCGAAACGGCGGGACAGCCTTTTAATCCGTTTTAAAGCGATTTATTTCAATGTGTAGGTGGTGTACCTACAGTGGGTCAAGAAAGTGGTTTACCACTTTTGACAAAAGTTTCTGCGAGCTCTAACGATCGCTGAGGTTGACTTGACACTGACATTATATTATTAGCAGGGGAAATCGACCTTGTTGTCTCATGACGTTCAAACGAATCACAACCTTAGGGTGGTAAACCCCATTTTTGGCCGACTGTACTAATCAGATATATTTTCTTTTCTTGCGAACCGAAGAAAATATTATATACTTACTACCAAAACTGAAATCACCTCCACGTCTAACAGTTTGGAGGAATAAAATATCGTACATTATGCTCAAAATTAGATACCTTATAGTATACTCACAACCTAAATGTTCGAATAATGTACCTAACTAATACGAGGTTTTTCCCCGCACTTGCTCGGAAAGCGCTGTTTTATCTTTTAAAACTAGCTAGGCAAAACGCATTTTATCCACAAGTGGGTAAAGTAATTTGACCTTGCTCTAATTCCACTTACCACCGTCCAGTATAAGTGAGTCCTATATGGCATAGTAAATATGCGCAATCGGAAGTCACACCTTTAATTGGTCAATTTTTATTCCGCACTTTGTAAGCTCTTGGCAATATCTAAGTACCAGGCAGTAACTCTATGGCACTTTATGACCTTGAGTTTTGAATGCTTTCTCATGGTCTCTAATGGCTTGAGTTTGGAATGGTGCATCATAGGAACTAGCGCAAGGTCAAATTACTTTCCCCACTAGTAGATAAAATGCGTTTTAAAGGATAAAAGAGCGCTTTTCGGACTAATGACGTGAAAATATAAATTTATTTGCTTTTTTAGTTTAATATTTGCGGGAGCTGCCGCTCCTAAAATCCAAAGACTAGTAGACATTTTAATATTTGTAGTTAAAAAGTTAGAGGTGCAGGAAGCAAGAACTGAAACACAGATCCAAAAATTGCATTAAGGATACCTAAATGACATTATCATTAAATTAAAACTGTTTCTGTTTATAAAATGAAAAAGATGTCTTATACTACAGAAAAAGACCAAAACCTGACGGAGGCCAATCCAAGGATCGAACTCGGGTCTTCAGCTTACGCGGCTAACGCCATAAACACTAGGCCTCACCACCACCAACGCTGGCGAATTTCAATTTATAATTTATATATAGTAGTAAATGAAATGAAATGAAATGAAATGAACATGATGAATGAATGATGATGAATGAGGTATTACTACTTTAATCACAAATAAAAAATATTACATTAAATAATTTAATTTGTTTCAACAAAAAGTTACATTGATGACAGTTGCCATCTCTCTCGCCATACCGGAACCCCTAAGTGGTTTGGATGGAAGTACTAAACAACGTCGCTTGTACTTAGAAAATGGCCACGGGCGTCTTGTCTGTTACTAAGATTGCATATACTCGAGAAATTCATCGGCATTCGGTGAGACCAGTCGGCCTAGTGCTTATGGCGTTAGCCGCGTAAGCTGAAGACCCAAGTTAGATCCTCAGATTGGCCTCAGTCGGTGTTGGTCTTTTTCATCTTTTTCAATTTATAATATATATAGTAGTGTTACTACTTTAATAACAAATCAAAAATATTAAATTAAATCATTTGATTTGTTTTAACAAAAGGCTGTTTCGGTTTGTCGCAAAATATTTAGCGCTCTTTGTAAAAGGTTGTATGTTTGGTTTTTCACGTTTTGAAGTTTGGCTTTTGTTAAAGATGACCTTGGCATGCATGGCCTGGCTCTACACAGTTTTTAGATCACCTTTACATGTACAATTCTTAGTTATATACGTTAGGTACGTTCCTGCATGGGATTTATATCTTATATCTACAGTATTCTATTCTCTATACTATTCCACTCCAACGCGGGCCGAGAACCCTCTCTCGGTGGTTTTAAATTACTTCCCTGCCTTACTTTTCTACGTAGGTAGTGCGACTAGTAAGTAGGTGGCCACTCGCTTACTTATATTATACTCTCATCTGAATATACAGGAAGGAATATTAACATTTTGAATGCGATTATTATTAAATCAAAATCGATGCCATGGTTTTTAAGAACAGATGTCGCTATCTCTCATAGTTTCTGACTTCCCCATACTGACCCATTTGGATTGATCGCCCTGTATATTGTATTAGCTGGAAACTGACTAGAAATCATTATGTACTATCGCGTTCAAAATTGCATGGGCAGTTTATGAATGAACTCGTTCATAATTTGACCATGCACTTTTAAACGCGTGTGTATCTAATTATAAATATAAAGTTTTAGTAATATCTGGAAAGCTTTATAAATAAAATGACAATTGCAATTTGCGCTTAATGATAAATTTGTTAACTGATACTATAGTAATTGTATAGCACGAATTTAATCATTTATTGAATGTAATACATGTTTTGATTCATGTTTTTTGTTTTTTAGGTATTCACTCTAATATATATATATTTATAAATTGAAAGAGATGTCATATATTACACTTTCACTCACTTTTCACACTCACTCTCTCTCATCATCATCATCTCTTTAAATTTATGATACTATAATCTTTTTCCAACATCAGGTGTATCCATGTTTCCAACCAGCTTGACTCCAGTAGGCTCAACATATTTAATTAAGGTTCCTGAATTGCGTTCTCTCTAAATTAGAGCCCCCATAAAAGTCAATTTGCTACGACACCTTAGGTGCCACGCGTCATCAAGCGATGTGATTGGAATAAAAATTAAATCACTTTTCATCGTGGCCGCGGGCGCGCCTTCATTGCTGCTCATCAAGTAGAAACCTTTGTTTATGGATGAGGACGCGTGTCTGTGAAGGAGAGCAGCTAGCATGATTTCTCACTTTATTTTCACAGGGATACTTATATTTATATCATGAGCGGGGTGGTACACTATATAATTCCGAAAAACATTTTGCCGATCAAAACTCTGATCATCAAAATTCAGACTCGCACGAGTCAAATAATCCGCCAAGTTTTTTTTGGAATGACGTGGTGTGCCCATGTATCGGGTAGTCTTGATACTAAGACGACAATGTGAACAGTCACCACCTAACATCGGACTGGTCAAGGGACTCGAAAATAATAATATTTATACATGCCTATAGATAGCTCTTTAGCTTTGATGGCGTTTTATGTTTGTCAGCACTATGGCCGCTATTATAGCTCTAATATGTTCAAATCCAAGACCGGGACAACCCAAGCCTATGACATATTACCGTACCCTACCCTACCCCGTCTACCCGGTCTGAAAATCAAATATAACTCAGTTTATAACAAGTTAGTGCTGGTAACGGATCGTAATTATCGTAAACATAATACGAATGCCTACGTATAAAAATCAGGTACCTCTCCATACATATTTCTTAGTCAGTACTAGTAGGTAGGTACTTGCAACATTAAAAACAAAACAAATTCTATGATTCTATGTATATTTATGTGCGGTTAAACATGGTACTTGAATAGCTCATTCAAATGGCATCTTTAAAAAATAAAACCGGCCAAGAGCATGTCGGGCCATGCTCAGTGTAGGGTTCCGTAGTTTACCATCCGTCACAACAGGCAACCTTAAATAGTACATTACCTAACTAGTGCGGGAAAACAAAGAAAGGCCGAGATCGCAGATGTTTACAACCCGAGCTGCAAGCGAGGGACGTAAATATGCAATCAAGGGCTTTATTTATTACCTCATGTGTTAGGTACATCATTTTATGCCTAAACTTGGGCAGAAAAAGGCACTTTATGGCCAGGTGTGGCATGAAAGTGTTTTAATAGATACCATGATCAATATGCTTATAATAATTAACAATTCGATGATACTTTCGATCACACCCGTCTCGACGCCATCAACTCCGGAAAAATCTTAACAACGCAAAGTAGACCACGGTACAGCGCCATCTCTCGGGAAATTGGATTACTAATTTCTACAAACTAGACGGATTATGTATATTGGGTTTTCGGGGGTAACTTTTGATCGCGTGAATCGATTTGAACTATTCTTTTTTTATTAGAAGGAAGATATGTGCGGGATGATAAATTAAGTACTCAAGATAAAAAAAAATGCATATTCCGTTAAATTACAAACTTAATTCAGAAATTATTTTGTAAAATTTTTCAAAACCCGTTCAAAAAATCAAGTCTAAAATAATTTTCCAATAAAGTTCGTATTAAGTTCTACCTTTGTATTTTTTTAAACGCATAGTTCAAAAGTTAGAGGGGGACACACACATTTTTTTAAACTTCTGGAGCGATTATTTCCGAAAATATTAACTTTATCAAAAACTCTTTTTAAAAAACCCTAATTATTTTTTAAATACCTATTCAATGATATGTCACACACTAGAGTTGAAATGAAAAAAAAAAACACTTTGTATGGGAGGTACCCTAAAAAAAATTTACCACTTTTTATTTGACCACTTTGTTGGCGTGACCGATATTATACAAATTTGTACAAAATTACAGCTTTCTAGTACTTACAATAATTGAGATTATCCGCGGACGGACGGACAGACAGACATACAAAACGAAACTATAAGGGTTCCTAGTTGACTACGGAACCCTAAAAAGGTGGCAAATTAAATTATTTTTTCCTTATTAACTATTTACCTAGTAGTTATTTTAATTTTAATAATTCCTCACAATGCTCGAAAAAGCACTTTACAAGCCTCGGCCGGAAGAAAGATTGCAGGACTTGTTTTATCCTACCACAAACTCGTCCTGCAAACTAAGTACCTATAACACGTTGACCCATTCATAATCCTTTAAAGGATTATTCGCAACCGTGCTAGATAACCCCGGGGATGTGAAATTCTATTGCTTATTTTATTTGGAGCAATTTCCTGGCAATTTATTTGCATAAACGCTCTGCGAGGCGTGATTGTGTGCAAATAAGTGTTTTATACGCACTCTTGTTACCTGTCGTCTTTTGTTTTATCATGTTGAGATTCCTTCATTTCAAGGGTTTATTTTCTAAGATTTCTTTATTTTCTAGGTGTAAATAAGTGTATATTGTGTGCAAATAAGTGTTTTATATACGCACTCTTGTCACCTGTCGTCTTTTATTTCATCATGTTAAGATTCCTTCTTTTGCAACATGCTTTATTGTGCACTACAAAAAATAAAATAGTAAAAAAAAACAAATAAAATAGAACATGAGCTAGTAGGTAACAACAACAGGATTTATTTTCTAAGATTTATTTATTTTTCAACAGGGTTTTCATGGGTGTTTTTATTTTTTGTTGTAGAATAATGTTTTTTGCTAAATTGGTAATTTTAATGTGTTTTCTATTTAGAATTGCGAGCTCTTTCAATCCTAGTAGGATAATTATTTTACGATGCATTAGCTCGGAAAGTGCTATTTTCAAGGGTTAAATTATGCATAGAAAGTGGCTCTTTTTCGCACACGTGCGAACAAGTAGCTTTTTAATTAAAAAAAAACTGCAAATAATCTACTTAATAATTTCACACCGTCCAAACCAAGGCATTATCTGAATAACATCAATCTGACATAATTTTTTGTCTTTATTATACAATATACACATTTATAAAATATACAATCCATTCAAAGTATAAATATCGAAACAGAAATTTAAATTTAAATATGTTATAGCATTATATTTACTTTTTTTTAAAGTTTTCATAATAAAATATCCTTCATATTTTGATTTTTCTCCATCTCGGACCCAATTGCAAACGGTGACTAAATAATGCAGCGCTCTCATTGGTTGTTTCGACTCCGCTAGTTTTTTTTCAGAATGAAAGGTCCGTGTTTTACCAGACTAGACATTGTAAGTATTATAACTCCATTTAAAAACTGTTTATTATTTAAAATTTTCATAAATAATAAAAACAGCACAAAAAAGTGAAATTCTTATAATTAAATGTTGCTCTCTGTTATTAATAAATATAAAGTTTTTGTTTTCTTAAGTCCTTAATCATTTCATTTTGTGACACACGTAATCCAAATGCTCAATTCGGATCGACCGAACGACTGTTTGGGCGCGCATTGACTAGTTTATTGGTACTTATAGTTTATATGTAAATTTGTTAAAAGTATTTCGTTCTGATTTTGGATAATTTGGCTTGGAGTTTTTATATCGCAGTGAAATTAAATAGCGATATTCAATTGACGACTCCGAAAATTCGTAACGAGGCGCAAATGGTGAGATTATTTTATATAAAAGCTGATTGAAATAACAATATTGCAGTTGATTGTTTACTTTTTGTACTTATATTTATTTATAAAGACCAACATATAATTATAATAAGTTCACTTTTGGGTGCTGTTTTAAATATCTATGATTTTTTTTAATAATAAAAAGCTTGTCAATGTAGTTATACCTATTACTTGTATTTTATACTAACCGACACTCGTCGGGAAAAAGCCTACTTTCTACACTTGTATCATAAATAACTATTTTCGCTACCAACTTTCCACAGATTAAAATGGCGGTAGCGCATTGGAAAGTTTGAAAAATGTATGGAAATTTTAGGACCCTTTTTCTTCTTCTAGGATTGAAAGAACACACAATTCTGAGTAGAAAACAGATAAAAAACTACAATTTAGAAAAAAATATTTTTCTGCAACTAAAAATAAAAACGCCCTCTGACAAAACTATAAGTTGTACAGTATCCCAAAAAATTGGGTAAAGTCCAACCTTGATTAGTTTTAACGCCTAGTGTATCATGTATGCTTACCATACATCTCCACTGTCAACCGGGTGCAAACTTGGCTTTTGACTCTTCTCTTTCCACACAAACACTAATACAGAGGTAAAAATCAAGTAAAAAATGACTTCGTCAAAAAAAACGGTCTCGTTCGAATATTAACTGCCTAACACGTTAAAAGAAGTACAAAACAGTATGAGAGTGGACGTTGGTCATATTTATGTATATTTCAAATGTTCAGCTACAATTAATTTATTTATTTATTAACATTGTTATACATAGTTCTTAAGCTTGTTATAAAAGATTGGAAGTACCAATTTTGAAGTGTCAAGTACCCATAAACTAAGTTCATACTCATACTCAATTTATTTAGGTATTCATGACACAAAAAAAAAACAAATATAACAAACATCACATGTGTCACGAAAACGATCTCATCTCAGCGTATTACTAGCGTATGCCAGCGCTGATCTTCCAATGAGACCATTCGGTGAGCAATCTTGGCAGGCAACAGACAATACAGAATAAAACACACAGACAAAAAAGGAGGGAAAGAATAAGACAAAATACATAAAGATAAAAAATATACAAGAAAAAAAAAACTTAGGCAGATACAATAAAAAGTTACACCCGACCGCATCATTCCAAACCTAACCATGGTCAGTCATTAAGTTTGACGTTACGCGCGGGTGACGTATTTTATGGGATTAAGTGAATTAAGTCTGACAACATACTCAATGGCTTTAAAAAACCAAAACATCACTGCAAATTAATATAATAAGACTATAAGTGTTACAATAAACAATGTGCACACAATTTATAACACGTGGACAAACATGCGAGCTGGTGGAAAAGATTAACAATAATAGATGTGTAGGTATGTGCACAAATATGGGGTGGCACTAGAAGATAGCATACAAAAACAAAGTAAACATTTATGAAATAAATATGACAATACAACAATAAAACAAACGGCATATCGATAAATTACAAGCAACTTGTGTCAACTCTGCAGGTTTCCTCGCTATGTTGGTTGGTAGTTGCCTATGATATATAAATACAAAAAGTAAAAAACTAGTTTACCTTAAAACAAACGCACTAAAATCAGACGATATTTGCTGAATCACCGAAAAAAGAGTTGGACCGAGTAAATTTAACCAGACAATTACAATAGGTATGCTCTTAGTCTACTTCCGCAATCTATTTGCATGATATTTGTTTAAAGTTTAAACGTTCATTAATCCTAGCGCCCGTGTAGAATCTGTATTTGCAGTACACGTGAGCAGCAGGATTTTTGCGAAATATCCGTTTCATTTAAATGCTCATATCGCGTTTCAATGTAATTACAAATTGGAGCTCTCCGTAGATAACACAGGAATTACTTTTAGAACAGTCACAGCGTGGGCGATAAGAGGATGAAAGAGTATGAAGATAAAATGCCGTATCGTATCCCGCTCCTGCGATCCATGTTTGGATTACTCGCTCTGTATTGAACAGTAATTGACATCATAAATCCGAAGAGATCAGTGCAATGCACTGAATTTTTTAAATAAATTTTTGAACGAAAATCTTACGGCTATTTATTTTCATATATAATATGCGTACCTATGTTGTTTATTAATATTATGTACACATGCACGGCATGTTTAATATTTGTGTTTCTTAGATTGGGTGTTTATTACGTTCACGTTTGTTACATTCGCCATAATTTTCTGCAATGTAGTTGATAGGTTTGGTTATTTCTTTGATATGTTTCAATGAACAAAATCTGCCTGTATATAATGTGTACTGACTACTCGCTACAGATGGGTAAACCCATGAATGTTATACAGTTATAATCATGTTGATTTACATTACCGTTTCCATTGGTAATTAAAGTTTCAGTCAGTTAAATTTGTATTAACCAATTCTGTACTATAAGGTAAATATGTAAGTTATATTGAATTATTTTCACTACGGGACTACCCCCGAAATGCGATATTTTGGCTTTCGAAAAGAAATCGAAGAAAACATTGATATCCGATCGGCCAAAATGGTTGAAGCATCCAATTTGGGTGATATCGAAGTCGGCCCCGTAGTGAAAGTTATCCAATATAACAAACACATTTCAGAATATATAGTAACAGAACCTTTCTGAATGTATTATTTATAACAGTCGCAGGCACCAAAAGAACTATCTGCCCCGTAATTTATTACTAAGGGTACATATTTGCTTAGCCAGCTTTAAATCAACTGCAGTCGATGAGGCTCAGATTCTTGTCGCGGGCAGGACGGGCGATGACCTACTTCCCAAGGAATGTTTAGTGCCCGTTGCCATGACACGACTTTGCTTGCTACCACTTTGTACTACACTGCCCCTGCCCCGCTTATAGAGCTACCTAATCTAAAACCTAAACAGCGATACTTACTGCTTATAAGTACCGGCTGTTGGAAACGTTGCATGTCTAATAGGTTTTTCGATCGCTTTTACCGATTAAGGTTACAAATAAGATATTTCGTGATACAGTTTTATACTGAGTTACATATAAAAAAAATTATTTCGAATTTGGTTTCTAATCTTATAGTTAGGCGACATTACTAAGTAGTTAGATGAATAATTAATTAAAACGTTTGAAAATTTTGGGACAACCTTTTTTTCTCGTACTTTTTTATCCTTGATTGAAAGAGCTCGTTGTTCTGAGTAAACAAATTCAGATCTCTTCTCGCAAAAATGCCCAAATATGCATTTCGACAAGTGTCTGTTTGCTTCAGATAGACTGTAATAAATAGCTAGAACCTTATATTTGTCTCAGAGACAATTTTTGCTAGATACTATCAATAAAATTATAATTGAAAGTAATACATAGGCAGGCACTTATTTTTATAAATAATGAATACTTCTAAGGGCGAAAACTACTTAGAGGCACCTGCGCCAACCCAGGGTTAGCCGCTAACCCGGAATGAAACCGTCAAATTCCATACAAAAAAAGCTTAACTTCGAATTACGTGACCCCAGGTGGCGCATGTGGCCCTTAAACGATGAAGCTTATAAATTCATAAAAATAAATGTGTTATTTTTAAGCAGAAACGTTTGCGAACGATTCCAAATTTCTTAGAAAAAAATAATTACACAGACTTCAGGCTGTAAATAGGTAAGGCAGACTTATGTAAAATTTAAGACACAAGTACAATTTCCGCCAGCTAATGGCTGCACGCGATGATTTCCAAGAAAGTTAGTGGCCTATTTTCCTAATAACAAGTCTATACTTCGTTAATTTAAAAATGTTTTTAAGTTCTATATATAGGTGAAAACTTATACATAGATAGTTAGGACTAAGTATTACCCAGTATATTTCAGTGTGTTTAAGGCTAAGGTAACGCAAAAATAATGAGTATACTCTACTACTTTATCCCAGACCAGGAAGACAACACTTGCTCAAAGGTTACTTTGAGAGTCCCGGAAGTGAAACTTTCTATGAAAACTTTTGTATTTAGTAGGTATCTTATTTCCTATGCTTCTGGTATCAGTAACCTACTCGATAATAGGCTTAATTTGGGATTTGAGGAGCATTGATAAATCTATGATATCTGATATGTTATTTTGACACACCTCTCTAACTGTGTCACACTTCGCACATGTTTTCTTTTTATTTGTCTCCTTGTGAAAAAATAATGAAGAAAACGAAGTAAAATAAATACTAAATTTGCATTAAGTAGGTACCTACGTAGATTTGGTTATCCACGTTGAGTAAGCGTGTTATTTTACGTGTATCTCTTATATTCATACTTCAGTTTTCTGTATTTAAATTATTATTGTAATGCAAATATGTCAGTTGATGAGTGGTTAATGAACCAGAACCCGAAGTTAAACAAACAGTAAATATAAAACGAACGTCAACAACGCAATAATGAAGTTCGCATAAGGGTTAATGATCACGGCCTGGTCACTATTAACTTTAATATAAAAATTTAAAAATTTTGATCTTTTTTTGTTTGGTCGCACGACCTGCCCCATACAAACATTTTTTTTTCCACGTCAACATTTTTTTTCCACCATCACCAGGATTTTTGTTATATTCTGTATACCTCCTGTTTACGCATATAAAGGAAAACTCTTTAATGCAGAACAACCTATATAATCTCATAATATTAACAATACAATAAATTAAATGATTTCTTCACAACAGAAAACCATTGACATTATGTCACAGAAAAATCGAATCTCACGAAGTCACGTGATGTAAATTCAAATAAAAGCGGCGGCGACAGCCAGCCAGCTCATGACGGTTAGCGTCTAAAGAGGCGCTAACACCTACTTATATTATAAAGTCCCAAAAGATTTAAATTTACTAAAAATGATGTTCTATCATCGATAGTAGATCACAGTTAATTATTGATAAAATATAAGAGCAAGTACATTACCTGTCATAGTAGTTTATAAAATTTGTAACACTCTCCTATTATACATCGTGTTTTTTTTATTTCCGTTAAATTCGAACCGTTGCTCTGTACGGAGCTGTCTGTTTTATCGCTTTTTATAGAATTTGAAAAAATAAACTTTACGTTTGTACTTTAAAGTTACACGAAAGTAAGGTGTCCAGTATGACAAAGCTGAAACTCTAGGCATGGCAGCACATGCCAAAACACAGTTTAGTAGTAAATGGTTTAGTAACCTTTTACACTAATTCAACTAATGAATTTATTGATTGAATAAAAACACTAGTTTCCTAGAGAAATAAACTCGAGTAAACCTGAAAAATCTCCCCTTAAAGTTAACTGAAATATCAAACATGCTCAGTGTAGGGTTCCGTAGTTTACCGTCCGTCACAACAGGCAACTATGAAAATTAGTTTAATAGATACCATGATCAATATGCTTATAATAATTAACAATTCGATCACACCCGTCCCGACCCCATCAACTCCGGTAAAATCTTAACAACGCAAAGTAGACCACGGTACAGCGCCATCTCTCGGGAAATTGGGTTACTAATTCATACAAACTAGACGGGTTATGTATGTTGGGTTTTCGGGGGTAACTTTTGATCGCGTTTTTTTAGAAGGAAGATACGTGCGTGTGAAATTAAGTACTAAAGATAAAAAAAATGTTTGCATATTCCGTTAAATTACAAACTTAATTCAGAAATTATTTTGTACAATTTTTAAAAAGCGTACAACCAATCAAGTTCAGAATAATTTTCCAATAAAGTTCATTATTAAGTTCTAACTATTTTTACTCTATTTTTGACTCATAGTTCATAAGTTAGAGCGATTATTTCCGAAAATATTAACTTTATCAAAAACTGTTTCTAGAAAACCCTAATTATTTTTTAAATACCTATCCATGATATGTCACACACTAGGGTTGAAATGAAAAAAAAAACAATCTGTATGGGAGGTACCTACTCTAAAAAAAAATTATAACCACTTTTTATTTTACCACTTTGTTGGCGTGGCCGATATACAAATTTGTACTTACAAAATTACTGTCTGTGTACTATACAGTCACTGAGATTATCCGCGGACGAACGGACAGACAGACAGACAAAGCGAAACTATAAGAGTTGCTAGTTGACTACGGAACCCTAAAAACAGGGTGTAGACAACCGACAAATATATGTTATACGTACATAAACTGTGACTACTAAACTAACGCTACCAAAAAACAAATAGTGACAGTTACGTCAGAATTGCATGTTCAATATCCATCTAGACTCTAGAGTGAAATGTCTGGAAGCGGGTGTGTAAAGTTTAACTAACCATTGTGTACGGGACAATATGGTGAGATGCGAAAGCAGTGAGTTCTTGTATACTAACACCAGAACGGCATTAGTGCCATTACTAATGTAGTACTTAAAGCCCTATGTTAACACGCATATCAATTTAATAGAATGCCGGTTTACTCATTCACCGAATCTGTATTTGAGATCACGTAGGATGCTGATGGAGTTTGTAGTGCCGTCTAATAGTTATTAACTATATTTAAGATATATTATACATACTTATAGCTGTGTTGAATTCTAGTCACACTTATGTTAACTTCACTTGTTACTAAGTAAATCGAAGTAAAACGAAGTAATCAAATCTTGCAAGTCGGTAATAATCTCCTTCTATATAATAGCAGGATCGATATGAAACTTTGCAAGTTAATCTATACATACATACATTGGGTGTAAGTTACAAGATTAGAGTATACATAGTTTAACTATCAAATAATCATGAATTATGAACTGTAAACAAGGAACTGTAAAAGACAATATCATTAACTTTTTCTAATTAATATTTAGAAATATCGAGAAATAACGACCTAATTTTCTATCTTAAATTAAATTGTTTGCGACAATAATGCTACTTAGCTATTCCGCCAAACAAATTGCAATTTTTTTAATGTTGTTTTCGATTGGTGAAATAGCAAAGGAACGTTATTGTCGCTATTTATATGGAAATCCGAAAAGTGATTCATGTAATGTCTTGATTCAGTAAGTTAATTAAATTGTTTCATAGAAATGTTGACATCAAATATATCAAAGTACACATAGGTATAATTAACCTTCCACATCTAATTCTTGAAGTCAGTTAAATTTTTCAGTTAGTCAGTTAAAAATTTGCTGTGACACCAGATAGCGCTACTAACTGATACGTTTGAGTCGGTGCCAAGCCAAAACGTTTTTGTAGGATGTCACAATCAAACAGTAGCCCAAGCTAAATCCTATTTCTTCCTTTTATGTTAGGATTGCAGTTTTTACTTAACGTTTTAACTTTTTTTTATGAGAAAAATAGATGGCTCAAGATTTTCTCCCATTCCGCAATTTTTTTATAGATTTTGTACGACGGTAACAGAATCGAAAGTTTGAAAAAGGTTTAAAAATTATGGGATTTTTTTTTACTCCCTGTTGGATCGAAAGAGATCGCAATTCTGAGTAGAAAACATTTGTAAATTATAATAAAAAAGTGGCGGTTACTACTTGAAATAAAATAGCATATGACTAGCTTTGAAAATTCCGGAAAATATAAAATATTTTTTCATGATTTAATGAAACTTTCGTTTATTTCCAAAATTTTCGTGTTTTTTTAAAGAAATAAATAATGTCACTATCACTGTCATTCTTTTTATCTGTTTCAATAGTTTCTTTCACAATGTCATCGATATGGCCCTATAGTGAGGGACGTTCAGGGTAGAAAGTATACACACCAAAGTCGGTTAAGTAATGAGCGCTTTATTACTAGAAACACGGATATTTATACTAGCTTACATCTGTTACCTTATTGCCATATGTTGGGCTTGGAATGTTAAAGACGAGTAATAATATTCATATGTTTCCTTTGCTGTTTATGAGACCTTGGACTTTGGTCGGCCTTGTGGAATGCTCGGCATTTCTATTAGGTACTCATCTTTATACATTCCGTTGCATCGGCTGTATGCAATCCAGCTGATTGCATGCCTATGCCATAACTCCCCCGTTTTTTTTTTGACAAAAATTGGTGAGAGATTAATTTTTGGCGTAAGTTACAGATTTACAGATGTTAATTATTAACTAGATTTTAACTAAAGTACTTATACCGGGTGGAACGGCTCGACGATCCTTTCCGCAAAAGGGGGATTGTTTAGATTTAGTACTGTATTTCCTCTAAAGAAACTAGGCTCATATTCGTAAGCGTTTTTAAGTTATAGGCAGTTAACTTTTGATGCAAAATACTGCAAGTGACAACCCTCATTAGGTTCAATAACATTTAACAATAACACAAAGGTCAGTGACATTTACCAAAACAACATTTCTACCCCATAATATTTCCCAGTCAATATTACAATTGTGTGAACTACCCACTTACAATAATCTAACTAACCATAGATAAATTAAGACTAAGGGCAGTTATACATGCAGAATCGTAGAATTGAAAATAATATCTTCTGAAGCCTTTATTTTTATAATTCAAATAAACATGTTACTTTTGCATTTATTTCCATACAAATCGGTTAACCAACAGCATTTTCTAGCTTCCACGCACCCCGCCTAGTATGCTCTTCTGGCGGTGTATTATGGGCTTTATGAACCTATTTATTGTAACTGCCCTTAGTCT